>CM054410.1:51653423-53027590 GCA_028858755.1 Ara ararauna
AAAAGGTGCAAGAAGGGTAATAAACATAGCTGATACAATCCAAAATAAAAATTCAATCAGCATATTGAATGTTTTACAGTTGTTATGATTAGCTTGTGTAGCAAAGCATAAATTCATTTGATGTCACTTGGAGTCTTTGTTGCTCAGAGTAGAATTATTATATTAGCCTTTTATTCACACAGAGATTACCTAGGAAAATTTATTCATGTTACATAGGCCCCGGTTTTTCAGTGTGGATTTGTGGTGCAATTGGGGTAGTGAAGATTGCACCTTTTAGTTTTTTTCCAGTAAAATATACCATGTTATAATGAAAATTGACATTCAATACTAATATTTGTACACCTTCTAGAAAGACTGATAATACAGTGTTACCACATAGAAATGCCTTCTTTAATTGCTGCCAATTTTGTCTTCCTCTTTAGAGGTCAAAAGGTTGACCCACCCACACTGGCTGCCAGGAAAAGAAGAAAGGCCATGGTTTAGAAGCTGGCATATGGGAGTTCAGACAGGAAGAGTGGAACTGTGGACACTTGACATCACAGCACAGGAGAAACAACTGTGTTGCTCTGGAGGTTTATGGGAAAATATTTGTGCCAAGTGTCCATTTAATACTGCACAGACTGCAAGACGGAAGTATCAGAAAGTAGTTAATAATGATCATTCAGTATTCACCTGCAGAGATGTCCTGTTTACAAGTTTTGCTGTAATGTTTTCTTCCTGACCTAACGCATAACAATTTCAGTCAGCTGCAGTAAAATATAATGCAAGAACAAAGGTATGTTCATAGATGAATAAAACTATTAGTCTAGCATGAACGACTGTGTGGTAGAGAAGGCTTAATATATTTTTCTAACAATTCTGTCTCCCACTACTGCCCCAACTGTTCTACCATCTTATGTATTTTCTCATACTTCAATTTCTTGACCAATTTGTCAGCTGCCTTCTTGCTGTGAGAGTGTTTCTCAGTTAAAGATGCCAGAGTTCGGGACTACTTATATGCCTGAAGCTTCCTGTAAAACCCTGTGCTGGATTTGGTAAGGATAGAGTTAATTTTCTTCATAGTAGCTGGTACTGGGCTATGTTTTGGATTTGTGCTAAAGCCAGTATTTATAACACAGGGGTGTTTCTGTTACTGATTAGCAGTGCTTACACAGAGCCAAGGCCTTTTTTGCCTCTCACCCACCCCACCAGCGAGCAGTCTAGGGGTGCGCAAGAAACTGCGGGGAACACAGACAGGGCAGCTGAGCCCAACTGAACCAAGGGAGATCCAAAACCAGATGACATCATGCTCAGTAACTGTTACGTGTGATGAAGCACTGCATTGCTGGAGATGACTGAATATAGGCCTGCTGATGGGAAGTGGTGAATTCCTTGTTTTACTTTGCTTGCATGTGTGGCTTTTGCTTTACCTGTTAAATTGTTTTTACACTAACCTATGAGTTTTCTCACTTTTACCCTGCTATTTCTCTCTCCCATCCCACTGAGGGGAAGTGAAGGAATGCTTCTATGAGGCTTATTTATCAGCTGGGGTTAAACCACAACAATCCATTTGGGCACATAACATGAGGCTTGAAGGGTTTGAGATAATAACAGGTTTGATTGGAATATGACATTGAATTTATAGTCGTTATTGCTGTTTACCTATTAATAGTCAGACTTCGTGCTTGCTGTGGGCTTTCTTGCCATAAGTTTATTAGAGTCCAGTGCTTGTTAGTGTCTGCTTTTTGCTTATTCTGCCTGCTACAGTGCTTCTCGTCTTATTTTGCTGTGCCTGAGAGCATTCTGATAGCAGTAGCAGCAGCAGCAATGAGCCTGGGCTGGCAGATGACCAGGGTATCTCTGCTGCTTCTGTGCTGCTTTACTGGACAGGCTGGAACTGTAGCAAGAACTCAAGGCAAGAGAAGAGTGACCTGTAATGAATCCACAAGGGAGCAGGACACCTTGAAGTATCTGAGGTCGTGAGTAAGTCCACACCAAAGCAGGTACATCTTGAAGTGCCTGGGGCCATGGTTATGTTTGTGACACAGCAGGTATGCTTCTGAAGAGATTGTGGCCCACATGTAAGTCCACACTGGAGAAGGTACACCTCAAAGCATCACTGGCTGTGGATAAGTCCATGCTGCAGCAGTTACACTTTGAGGCATTAGTGGCTGTGCACAAGGTCATGATGGAACACCTCAAAGTGCGTGAACATGGATAACCCCACAACAGAGCAGGTGCTTCCCTGGAGGGACTGCAGCCATGATGGAGCAGGTTTACTTCTGAAGGGGCTATGGCTGTTGTTAAGGTCACGCTAAAACAAATACATCTCTGAAGGCATTGCGGCTGATGGAGAAGGCCATGCTGGAACAGCTGCACCTGAAAGCGACTGTGGCTGTGGATAATTCTATGCCACAGCAGGCACATCCCTGAAGAGGCTGTGGCTCCTCTTGGAGCAGGTACAGCTAAGGAACTTACAGCTACCTGAAACAAGGATGGAGAGAGGAGGTGGCTTGTCTCTTTTCCCAAGTTAGAAGTGATCGGAAAAGAGGTAACAGTCTCAGGCAGTACCAGGGGATGTTTATATTGTAAAACTTCCCTGAAAGGGTGATCAGACATTGGAACAGGCTGCCCAGGGGGAGTGATGGAATCACCATAACTGGAAGTGCTCAAAAATTGTGTAGATGAGGTCTTTAGTGACATGGCTTAGTGGTCACCTTGGCAGTCCTGGGGAATGGTTGTACTTGATGATCTTAAAGATCTTTTCCAACATAACTGATTCTATAATTCTATGATTTGAATCTGTGGATAAATCCAAGCCAGAACAGAGACAAGAGGAGGAGTTTATTGCAATGTTAAACCCAATGGTCCAATCCAAAGGGTCCAGGGATGGAGACTGTAATGGAAATACCTTTAAACTGCAGTAACCCATGATTTGAGTTGCATGTTGTAGGCATTACTATAGCAGAAGCCACCTGAACCAATGGAGGAACAATCTTACTAGAAGCAGCGCAAGTGCAGCAATGACCCAACCTGAGCTGGCTTTGATGCCTAGTAGCTCCATGCAGCACACAATCTCTCCTGTTCTGAATGACCATCATAACAAATAGAGCCCAAGGTCATGGACCTAAATGAGCTCAATGGATATTCTGTGGATATTTCTGGACATTTTATGGACATTTCACAAGGGTGGTCCATAGACTAAGGATATGATATCTGAGTTTTATATCAAAGGATGGGAAAGCGGACGGTGCTTAATGAGGATTTATTGGACAGTGCGGGACCTAAGCATGTTGTAGATAGTATGGAATAAAGTGTGGAGAATTTGCTGGGTTTGGTTTTGTAAGCACACACAGCTTTTGCTTTACCTATAAAACTGTCTTTGTCTCAACCCATGAGTTTTCTTACTTCTCCAGTTCTCTCCCCCATCCCACTGGTGGAGAGTGAAAGAGTGTCTCTGTAGGGCTTTGTTGCTGGCCAGAGTTAAATCACAACAAACTCTCAGGTGCATCACTGTTTTTGGTTGCACAATGAATAATATACAATCCATAACAGACCAGCCATAAAAATTCAGTATTAATTTTCACAATCACTAAAGCACATGAAGCACATATTTTCACTGACGACACTTTCTAACTTCTAGTAAAACAAAAGGAAGTCAAATGTCTAAGATCACACTGGCTTTATTACTACTGATTTATGAATTAAACCTGAATTTTAAATATTTTTCAGGGGGTTTAATTTGTATCTTTGGTTGGGTTTTTTTTAATTTTTTTTTTTTTTTTTTAATATACTTAATCCTGTACTCTTTGAACTCTCAGCAGAAAGAATTTGGGGTTTATGAAAGAAACATGATAAACATCATGAAGCCAGAAGAGAAAACCTGGTTTTTTTCCCATGAAAAATAAAAAGAAACTGTGTTTAAAAATATCATTATTTCACAGTGCAAAATCCTTTCTACCTATTGCTGGAATGAAAGTGCATATGCTGTCATTGTCAGCACTTCAGACACTTTCAGAGTTTATATCTATTTCATAGACTGCTAGAATATTCATCTGTCTGAATTTTTCTTTCAAAAGAACAAGTTAAGAAACTTACGTCATTTGCAATGCAGTACATCACTTTCAATCTATAGCTAATACCCTCTTTCAGCAGCATGCTAGTGAAGGATGTCAGACTCTCAGGAAGGGTTCATTTAACTTCATTTTTCAGGGAAAATGTCTGATGTTATGTAAGCTGCTCTCAGGGCTAATAGCCAGATAGATAAACGCATTTTTAAAAGGTTATAATTCCTCAGTTTCCTGTTTGTAGTGGCTGATTAAGGTGGAATATTTGTGTTTCAGATCTGCATTCTTTTTACTTCAAAATGCTGTCTTGCCTTTTTTTAGGCTCCAAAGCATTCAGATTTATACAATAAGTATAATGCTTTCTCTTTTTTGCCTTATGTAAATGCAAAACTCATGAGGGAAAAAAAGGCCACCAGGATTATACCAACACCTCTGAATGGTTTTAATGTACTGTGGCTAGACTCTGTTCTGAGATGCCCATTAAACATTGACAGCCAAAACCTTACAGGCTTGCAAGATGAATCAAACCATTCAAATCCCCTTTGAAGTTTATAAGATTTCTGTTCAAATTCATACCTATAAAATTCAATGACTTGGCCATTTAGGCAAAATTAGGTTATTTATTTTGACACCGCAGATCTTTTTCCCTGTATTAGTCTCACTTTGGCTGACTGCATTAACTTTCCAACAGTAGGGCAAACAGTTCTCAGGGTTTTATTTTCACACTGTTACTCCATCTTGTTGCAGTTTGGCAACTTTAGATCTTCACATTTTGAAGCAAACATTTCCAGTCTAAATACAGACAGCTTACGTACTTCCAGTTGTCTGTTGATTCCACGACTGAATAGGTCCAGTATACCAACAGGGTATTAAGCGGCCAAAAAGTAGTACTTATCATTAAATTAAAATACAAAGTTAAAAAATGTCCTAGGGCAAGTTATACCTAAACAGTAAGAAAGACAAGAACAGATACAGCTGATATAATTTTTACCCTTTATCTGGAAGCTTTAGTTGCAGTCAATTCCATTTTTTTTTGGTGGAGTTAATATAGCAACCAGATAAGAAAGTCTCCCACTGCGTGTATGTTTATAGCTATGCCAATTCTGCAGGAGCCCACTCCTGGCTCTGTAGAAACATCAAAGTGC
Source organism: Ara ararauna (assembly GCA_028858755.1). Taxonomy (NCBI): domain Eukaryota; kingdom Metazoa; phylum Chordata; class Aves; order Psittaciformes; family Psittacidae; genus Ara; species Ara ararauna. Next base: position 51,658,615 of record CM054410.1, read on the forward strand.
AAAATAGTTCAGCTTGAAATTTTGGTGCTCAATGGAAATAAGTTCCTTAAAAGCACATCTCTTAACTCGTGCAATGGGAAATCCCCACTGAGTAAGAACGTAAGAAAAAGTACTACTGTGGCACACATGCAGGAAGAAAAAACCAGTAATTTCAAACACGAGATTCCAATTTTGAATGGGAAAATATTTTCTTGAGGGAATCTTAAAATTTTCAGCTTAGGGAATGAGGGTTTAGACAATAATTGAAATATGGGTTTATTAATTCAACCTCAATTTTAGATTTTAGGCTAGTCACCTACGTCTTTGACAGTTGTGTTATCATACTAATTTCATATTTACACTAATATGAAAAAGTCTTACAAGCATGGTACCTTATCTAAGATCTTTTTCATACAGTATTTAAGCATGTAAATTTTACACTTGGGCTATCATATATTTTTAAAACTGCATGGTTTTCCTTAGTATATTAAGAAATCACATATATTATTAGGGAAATAAAGGTTATAATCAGAGAAAGATGAGTAACACAAAATAAATTGTACAAAAAGATTGAATTCAGAAAATATTATTCAGGTTTCTCTAAGTATGGAGAAACAAATAAACACTCAGAGCTGTAGACTAACTTTTGTCAAAATCAGTAATCCAGTGCAAAAATTCTGTCTTTCAGAATATGTTTCTAGAGTTGTCGTCCTCAGGCGAAGACAATCTCAAGGGGCTTTCTACACATTGTTAATAAAAGCAAGCCACACTGACCTGTCTACTAGCCTTTCAAATTACATTTATCCTCCTTGTTCTTATCTTCAGTCCAAGCTAAAGTTCTTTCCTGATTTCTCCATTGTTTGTAAATGGAGAAAACTTGGTGCTCTTTCATTTCCCAGAACATCTTCACCTTTTTCCTTCTTCCCTTAACTGTATAGAATAAGTCCACTTCCTGACATAGTGTCATGGGTTCAGCAGCAGCAGTCATTTTTCTCCTCCTTGGTAGCTGGTGCAGCGCTGTGTTTTTTTGATTTTGGGCCTGGGAACAGCGCTGATAACACCAGTGTTTCGGTTACTGCTTAGTGATGTTTTGGTCTGGCCAAGGACTTTCTGAGTTTCATGCTCTGCCAGGGAGGAGGGGAGCCGGGAGGAAGCAGAGACAGGACACCTGACCCAAACTGACCAAAGAGGTTATTCCATACCACAGCACGTCATGCCCAGGATGGTGGACGGAGAGGAGAGACCCAGAAGGGTGGGGGGTGCACTGCGTGGTCGGGCTTGGTTTTAGGTGGTGAGAAATTGTATTCTTTCCTTGTATTTGCCTTGTTATTATTATTATTGGTGGTAGCAGTAGTGGTCTGTGTTATACTTTAGTTACTAAACTGTTCTTATCTCAACCTGTGAGAGCTGCATTCTTTTCGATTCTCCTTCCCATCCCTCTGGGAGTGGGGGGCAAGAAAGAGGGGGGGAGTGAGAGAGGCTTAAACCACGACACATAGTTTATACTGCTTTTACTTATGCTTTCCCCAGGCTTTTGGGAAGCATTTTCCACCTCTTTATTGCAGGAATGATCAAGGACTTTCTTTATGTCTTCTTCACCATCATAGTCCTCACGTATTCCTGGCTTCCGGTATGGGCTCCTATAGGGCTGTTAAATGTTTCCTGTATACCTTCTGTGGAGACATTTAATGTCTGAGACCTCAAACATGTATGTTTGGTTTAGCATGATGCTACTGCTTTCACCAGCAGGGTAACTAGACATATCACAGACATATAGAACTTTTTATTTAATGCGAGGCAGGACTGGATTATGGAGGTGCACCTTTAACTGGCAATTCTATATTTGAAAGGTCAGGCTAGTAATACATGTCTTTTCATAGTGTCTCTTCAAACCTTTCCTTAAAGAACTGTTCCAAATATATCCTCAAATTCTAACATCTTGTAGCTACTGTTAAAAACAGTTCAAAAGAATATAGGCATATTTTCACAGGGTTTTTTTCTCCTCCTACTCTAATTTTTCTCCATGGGGACCTTTATAGGGCACATTGATGCTCCATCATAATCATATCATGTTTATTATAGCGGGCATAATTAAGATTTACAAATATCATATAAATTACAATTAATACAGTTCATGAAAGTCAAGTTTTAAGCACAAGAACATCAAGAGATGGAAAGGCATTTGTACCTTTATGCGTTCCTTTCAGCCTTGTAAGAGGATTTTGGGTGTTAAATATGGCAATGCAGATAGGAATTTAACTTGTGTTTCTTCTATCTGTGCTGAATAGTGAGTCAGGAGCATTCTGAAGAATGGGAAACACTGCCATCCCAATTTAGCAAATCTAAGTCAAATTTTTCTGGTGCAGACTCATTAGGGACTGTTATTAATAGCCAAACTGTATTATTTGGCAAATAAGATGTTTATTTATCATTAGCTGTAGCTGTTTCATGCATACATAATGTTAAAAAAGTGCTGGAAGTTCTGACAGTATACAGGTTAGTACCTCCCTGCATCACCTGTATTTAACCTGAACGAAAATAAATGGGACAAAAGTTATGGAAAAAGGACTCAAACTCTGTATTTGCTTCTACATAAGCATAACCAAAGACTTAACTGTGGCTTTTTCTTACAGAGTGAGGGATTTTTTTTAGTGAGTTTTCTAAATATTGCACTTGTATGAACAAAGCATGTAAAAAAAGTTCACTAATGTAGAACTGGAGAGACAACTTATTTGAGCTCTTAAGTTCTCTTATTTCTAATATTTTGTACTTGTCTTGTGTCTCTTGCATGAAAAGCTCAGCATGCAGTAATGCACCATCTGTATTGGTGAAATTCTCATGCAGCTTAACCAGAGAAAATGAAAGATATACTGCATACTATCTGCCTTGTATTTCAGAGATTAAATGTTTTAGATCCTGTAGCCTTTACATATGCTAATAAAATGTGATTATCTATATTCCAAAAACTGTCTCAGATAATCGCCAACATAAGACAGAGAGGTAATACCAGGGCTTCTTGCTAGTGTTAAGAACTGATTGTACTTTTTAAAATTCTTTCATAATACTCAAAGAAAGTAAAATTATGCCTTTTCCTTCTTTGTTTCTCCCTGAAGATCTTTTGCCCTTTATATCTCTACACATCCTTTTTTCTTTCACAGTTCATGCTTTTTAGCTATCCATATGTTCTGCTTTATGAGCTATGTTTCTGTGTGTGTAATGTCATAAAACTCCAAGTAGGAAGAAATTACTTGCATAGTTGGACTAACAACACAGAGAAAGATTGTGTGTTTGGGTGGTATTTTCCACATATTTGTAGAGATTCTTATTGTAACTCACAATAATGCTGAAATTGGCTGCAGGCCAAATTGCTTAACCTTGTTTTCTTGCACGTGAAAGCAAGGAAGCGAGTCAGTGTATGTTAACACAGTTAAAGTTCATTAATTTAGGAATCTGAGAGCTACATGTAAACATTCCTGCTACACTCAATATTTTGTGATTATGAGCTTTCCTCAGGTAGTCAAAGCTGGCTATGGGGTATCAAAGATTCTCATTGTAAGAGGAAAGGCATTAAGTCTTACTAGATCTTCAATACTGTTTTCCAGCTCCTTTGAGAGCTGCCTTCCCCTAGCCTTCTACTAGCAGTTGGTAGGGAGCAAGATCATGCATACCAGAAACTGGCATCATTTTCAGGGTGGTGGGCAATAAGCTTGTTTCTATGTGTGCATTTGTTGAGAGCAGGAGGGAGCAAGGTATGTAAAAGTCTTTGCTAGATTCCCAGATTAAGAATGCTGTCCTCTCTAGCTTTACATCTATTTAGCTGTTGAATAACTTCAGTGCTGGACAGATAATTTCATGACAAGCAGTTCCCAAGTTCTTGTGTATGTAGTTGCTCTGCAGTGGCCTTCACACAGCAAAACTTGACAATCCCTGCTCTGGCTGCCTCTGGATGTGGCACCTAATTCAGCTTTAATAGAGGAAATCCCAGACACCTGGAAAAAATGTACGGCTTTTTCTTTTGTTGTGGTTTTTTTGTTGGATTTTTTTTTTTTTTTTGGAGTGTGTATGTGTATGGACCATATTTGCTTCATCTTTAACATCTTTCTCACCTTAAAAAAAGCAAGTTTCTTTCAGCAGGGAAAAATTAAGTGTGTGCAATACAACAGTTGTCTTTTCCTCGTAGATTCACAGAATGGTTGGGGTTGGAAGGGACCTTAAGTATAATCTAGTTCCAACCTTTTGTCACAGGCAAGGATATCTTCCACTAAACTAGGTTTGTAAAAGCTCCATCAAGCCTGGCCTTGAACACTGCCAGGGATGGGGCATTTATATATAAGTTTGCAACAGTCCTTGCTACCAGCTCCTGTTTCAGGTCAATTTGATCTAGAAAGAGTTAGTATGGATCTGGCCTCAATCAGCTTCTTCAAATGACAGGTCCGCTACCATGATGTGCCATGGCTGGCAAGCTGAAAAAGAGGGACTTTCCAACAACAATCATGTCTTTACCAACAAGAATCAAGAGAAATATGATTCAGAAAAGAACCTTCCTAGGGTCTAATCAAAAAGCACCTCACTCTACATGGGTATTCAAAACATCTCTACACAAAAAAAAGCTCTAGGAATGAAAAAGGGTACAAGTGATTCGACTGAGTATAACAGCTTGGCTGCTTAACAGCAGGATCAAGTCACATTCCATTACTTAAGGAAAGGTAAAGAACTTGTATAGACAGTTATTGCTTAAGATTTTACAGATTTTATAGATGTTCGTTACACACAATAGGGTAAATATTTTCCATTATTTTTCTGTTAGCAAAAAATTGATGATCAGCTGGAAACTTTCCAAAAGAATTGAGTTTAAAACTGTTTTTTAAACTAAGGCCGCACTGATTGATTAACACGTAGTAGGTTTGTGGACATTTTTTCATTATTTTTTGTCTTAAAGAGACTGGCAGAAAGATTACAAAAAGTGAATAACCTGGGTAGTTGAACTCAAAGCCAAATTTGAGGCTCAAAAATAGCGTTGATGTGTACAGAATATGCATATGCCCATGTATATTTATATATAGTGTGTTGGTACTACTTAACATTTCAATTTTTTTATCTTTCTGGATTTTAGGACACAGAACCTTTTAAAAGAAAGTATTTTTTGATCACAAAGTTACAGAATACTTCTGTATGGATCACACTTTCAAAGGAACTTCAGGCTGGTGCCACAATTTGTATCCCCAGATTTGTGTGGGAGAAAATGACCCATGGTTGGCGGGTGCACTTTAGGTGTCTGCATGTCCAAACACTGCCAGCAGAAATAAAGATGTTTCCTGGTTTATCTCAATTGCTTTTAATCACACCATCCAACCCTGTTCCCTACCTTGCAAAGTATTGCACTTGTCTGCATGGACCATACGGCCCAGATTTAGGGAGTACTGTTCAAACACTGTTGATAGCGCCTGCATTGAACTGCACTCTGTGGAAGCCTCTCACTTCATCGTCGTAACCTGTACATGATTTCAGAGCATTATATCTCATTTGGAGAGGGAAGATCATTTGCTTTTTCCTTTATAGAAGGTTTTTTTAGGGTTGAGGTATCTAGTTTGGGCTAAGTCATCTGGAAAGAATCTGATTCCAAGCTAATGTGACCTGACAAAGTGTTAGCCAGTGTGAGGTTTCCTCTGAAATTCAACTTGAGATTTTTATGAAGGTCTTTACAGTTGTTTAAATGCTTTTTCTGGTGCATTTTATACTGCTCTGAATCCTAGCTAGTATGAAAGTGCTGTTAGAAAAGACAGTCTAATTTTGTTCTTGGCTTGCCTAAAGACAAATAATCTTGGAAATGTAGGTGTTTAGCCAGTTGTTTCAGTTAAAGCACAACATGATGAAAGTCTGGATGGTTTGGGTAGGTGTTAATTTGATCTATCAATCAACATTTTCCTCCAGTTATTAGACCTAAAGGCCACATGAAATTAGAACTCTATTTGGATATTAGTAAGAACTAAGTTCTTCTAAATCTCTTTTTTAATATTCATACACACACTAAATAAACAAAAAATCCTTGAAAGAATTTAAAAAAAATGATGAATGCATGTAAATAATTATGCTTTCATTCAAAAAAGCATGAGAAGACATCCAAAGGATGAAAAGTTTTGAATAAATGTTGACACTATTTTTTAAGTTATCAATCAACTTTTACAAGTTTGAAGTAGCTTTCAATCCAACAAATTGTTTCCAGGTTTATTATTGGTGCAGCATATTATGAGTAAGTTTTAAGCACCTTAAACCCTTCTGTCATGTATTAAATTATTACAGAATAGAGCAGGAAAGTAGTGTCACAGAGTAATAAAAAAAATACTTTTTGGATTTTTCATCTCTGCCTTTTTTTGACAGTTTGGATTTTAGGAAAAAAATCTTATTATTTTCTTGCACACTAGACAAGATAAGAAAAATCTGAAACAGTGTTAAGAAACTTGTTGGTTGCTTTTAGTCTTTCCTTGCTCAGTTGCTTTTGGTTCACACTGAACTGAAACAGTTACTGATTTGAAAGAAATCTTAGCCATTTTCAGATTAAAAATTTGCTTTCTGTTTTTCTATTTTATCTGATATTGAACTTTCAGCTTTGTACCTACAGAAAAAAAAAAGGTGTGAATGAGAGTGGTTTGTGGGTTTGTTTGCTCTTTATGTAGCAATGCTTGTTTATGTAATCCTTCTCTCTGTCACTTAAGTTCATTATTGCTCAAGTTCTTCTGTTGTGATTCTGACAGGACTTCTCATTTTATATTAATGATGGCTTCTTCTTTTGCCTGTCTAGGTCACTGATACTCAATTTATTTTTCTTTGTCTGCTTGTTATACACTCAACACCGTGATACAGGAGTATATCCTGAACACCTTTTTGCCAGCAACTATTACTGGCTAGGCAAGCATGCAGAGAGCTTTAAGGTTGAGAAATGGAATATTTTGATGTGCTGCTGATCACAATATATAAAAAAGCTTAAATTTACAGGAGATAAAGCACAATCAGTATTATTCATGTACGTAAAGCTACTGGTAATAAGCGATTAAGTGGCTATTACTTGCCTGAAATGACTAGCAAAATATTTTGCAGCCTTGCCCAGCCTCTCACTGTGGTATTTGCTTATGCAAACATAAACACCTGTCAGACAAGAGGCAGAGATTACTCCAAATCAGAAGAGCCCCAGCCTTAGGTTTTAGACTGAAGAATGGGGGGAATCCTGGCTGTTCTGCTTTCTCGGTAAAGTTTGATATGAAAGACTACCACGACTCCACTTTCTTGGCCTCATTTTCCATAGCATGTTGCCATAATTTTTCAGCAGTGAGGTCCAAACTGTGCTGAGTGTATACTCACTCAGCTTCTCGTGCAACTAGTTCTGTTATAAACACTGTTTCTGTAGCTTACCATGCCTCTGCAGCACATAACCAGCCCAGTGAAGAGAGAAAAAGTTACCAAGACGTGACAGTCATCACTTTTGAGTTAAAACAGTGTGAATACTTGAGGGTTAGAGAAAAATTCTTGTGTTCATCTGGCAGGTTCTGCGTTCATTAAACCCTTCGCAATACAAGTTAAATGCACATCTGCAAGAGAAAGTTACAGTATTTGGCAAAATGTTTAAAAACTAAAAGAGAAGGAAATGATTCTGCAAGTACTCATCCTTTGGATAACATTTCTGTTCGGCATATGACAATTCTAAAAACTTTCTTTTCTTGAAAACCAAGAATCACCCTGGCTAAGTGGATTACTATTTTCTACATGTTTATAGAGGCTCTAGCATCTATAGACTAACCCATCTTTCTGTATCATATTTAAGAAGTTGTGACAGCCCGGTGAAGTTTTTGCTGACTGAAAAAGTGGAAATAAACCCGCCATTTCTAAAAAGGAAAAAACCAGAAGATGCACGGTCAGTCAATCCTACCTCAGTGCCCAAAAATATCACCGAGTGGATCCTCCTGGAAACTATGCTAAGGTACATGGACAATAAAGGGTGATTGGTGAGTCAACATGACTTCACTAAGGGCAAATCATGCCTGACAAATTTGGTGGCCTTCTATGATAAAGGCCACAGCATTGGTGGATAAGGGAAAAGCATCTGATGTCATCTACCCAGACTTTTGCAAGGAATTTGACACTGTCCTGCTTAACACCCTTGTCTCTAACTTGGAGAGATGTGAATTTGATGGATGGACAACTTAGTGATTAAGGAATTGGGTAAGGGGGTGGAACCAGATGATCTTTAAGGTCCCTTCCAACCCAAATCTATGGTATACAGATAAGAATCTATATGAAACTCTTGCTAGTAGGAATTACAAATTCATACACCACATAGTCAGTTAGCTAGCCTGATCCTGGAGAATGCAAATACGTTTCAGAATACTTCCTCATTCAAAAAGTTGATTAAATAAGTTCTGTGTGAAAACATATATTTGTACTTTTCTTTCTGTGGATTCTCAGTTAAGCTGTTTAATTCCTGTGGACATTAGATTCTCAGCCCTTGGAGGGACTATTTCTTGCCTTAGTAAAGCACTTTGTCTTCACAAAAAGAAATATTACTTTTGTCAGTATGTTTCTGTGTAGGTCTGTATACCAGTCTGTGAAGCTTAATGCTGTACAGGAGATTGAAGCCACCACTGAATAAGCTAAAAAAATCAAAGTTTTCTATCCTAAATTTTTTTTTTTCCCCAGATAAATTTTCATCAGTTTTTTTTCATTGGTTTTACTTGTGAAATTCTCCCATCTTGCTTGCTCATTTGGGAACATAATATTTTTTAAATTTATTAGTATTATTTATACATAAAGTATAAACATATATACAAATAAAGTTTATATGGAAATTGTCTATATAAGCTATAGGGTTATGTGAATAAATAGTTTTTGTTTGGTTGGGTCTTTATTGATGTTTAGTTTTTTAATTGAGTAACGTTTCACTAAATCATCCAGGCATTTTCTAACAAAGGGAATAGATTTCCTCAAGGAACAAAATCACCTATGGCAGAGTAATCCTTGTCTTTTGCTGTGGATATCAGTAGTCTTGTTGTATTTGTTGGTATGCTGCTACCATGACTTGGGGGATCCTTGGTCTCTCTTGGGTTGTAAACCAAAGTCTCCTACCATCTGATAAAATTCATAACCAAGGAAATTACAAGGTGTTTGGGAAAATGGCTGTCACTATCTTTTCTTAACCTGGTCCTTCTTTCTATAAAATCCTAACTTATTTATTGGAGCTGTGACTGAAGCTGTGAATCACAGGTAAAGTTGTAACCATCATGCTTTGGAGTACTTATCTTTCTTCCTCACCCGAATAATCATTGATATTTTTGAAATTTTAAATACTAACAGATGTTTGCTTTTAAGTGAGTAAACAGAGTCAAAGCTTTAGCCTGCTTGTTGAAAGGCTGCTATTTACAAAACTGTCTTTCGCTGTGGGTTTGGTTCTGGGGAAATGAAAGCTGCTATGATCCAAGATATTTCTCTCTCATATAGTGTGTAGAAAGTACTTTGGCCTGTGTATTTAATTAAAAATAATGAAAATTATCCTTAGAGAGTTTAAATTACATCAAGTTGTAAATGGGAAGGCCTTTAAAATTTCTTGTATCCTGGGAATTGGTTCTAGTATCTGGCCATTATTTGGTAAAGAGCTAAATAGAAGTCTTCTGACTTGAAGTGTGTAAGCACCATGACACATAATGCTTCTTGTTTTATTAATTAAAACAATGATTTTGTCTTTCTGAAACAGGTTTTAGAGGGTCAAAATAAAGTAACTAAAAGAAAGGAAAAGAACTAAGAAAGGTAAATATTAATACTTTTTATATGTTATGATCTGTGGAAAAATATGTATACACCTATACCGGCACCGAAGAAGAGAAGCAATAACTCTGACCCTAAAGATTCTGTGTCTGTTTACATGGCATTAAATTACATTGTGGTGTACATTTTTAGAGTGGAGGCACTGTAAGATGCTTTGCAAGAAGAAACAGAATGGGAAATCACAAAGTTCTTGACACCTGCTGAACATAAACATTGAAAGCTGATTAAATTGAAACTAAAAAATATACTAAAAAAGCTAATGAAACAGTGAAATTTGTATTTACCTGTGGCTATTTTAGTTTATCAGCTATGCTATCAGGTACATGACAGAAATGTGCAAGGCCAGGCTGGATGAGGTTTTGAACAACCAGATCTCATGGAAGGTGTTCAGGTCTGTGGCAGGAGGGTTGCAACTGGATGATCTTTAAGGTTCCTTCAAACCCAAATGTCATGGGTTCAGCAGTAGCAGTCATTTTTCTCCTTAGTAGCTGGTGCAGCGCTGTGTTTTTGACTTTCGGCCTGTGAACAGTGCTGATAATACCGATGTTTTCAGTTACAGCTTAGAATCTTTTGGTCTGACCAAGGACTTTCTGAGTCTCATGCTCTGCCAGGGAGGAGGGGAAGCCAGGAGGAAGCAGACAGGACACCTGACCCAAACTGACCAAAGAGGTATTCTGTACCACAGCATGTCATGGCCAGGATGTAAAAACAGAGGACAGAGACCCAGAAGGGTTGGGGGTTTGCTGCTGGGTCAGGCTTGGTATCGGGTGGTGAGCAGTTGTATTCTTCTTCCTTGTATTTCCCTTGTCATTATTATTATTGGTGGTATCACTAGTGGTTTGTGCTATACCTTAGTTACTAAACTGCTCTTATCTCAACCTGTGGGAGTTGCATTCTTTCAATTCTGCTCCCCATCCCCCCTGGAGCAGGGGGAAGAAAGAGGGGGGAGTGAGTGAGGGAACTGCCTGAGAGGCTTAAACCATGACACCAAACCATTCAACAATTCTGTGATTATTGTGAAGATTATTGATTATTGAACACACACACACACACACACACACGCACGCACGCACACATAAAGTTAAGAAATAATAAACTCATATACTCATAGCATGGTTTGGGTTGGAAGGGACCTTAAAGATCATTTAGTTCCAAGCCCCTTGCCATAGGCCTCACAATCTCTATTTTCTATTTAGACAGATTTTTACAAACATATGTTGCAAACTACAGAACAGTTTGAGTAATTAGTGGGATGGACTTGTGTATTCATTTCATTTATTTTACATCACCATATATATCAAGCTGAAGTTTCCTAGGCTTTGAGACACTTTACTTATTTAACGTCTCTGTAACCAAGATAAGCATGCAAAGCTGACAAGAGTTGCTGAGGATTTAAGAAATTTGAAAGGAGGTCAGAATTTTCTTTTTCTGGAGAACTGGATCTACTGTCATCAATTTTTGTCTCAAAACCAGAAATCTTTTGCAACCTGTGTACCTAAGGGTGTAAGGCATTAGTGGGCTCAACCTAATTCTCAATTCAAAAGGAGGAGAAATCTCATGATTTAGGAAGTTGCTATTTTCAGGAAGATTTTGGAAAAAGCTCCAGGCTTCTGGATCTTCTATGCTGTTAAGGATTTTGATCCAAGGGTATATTACCCCCCTGATAACATAACCTTTCACATTAAGATCAATGAACAAGGTACAACTTATATATTAATGAGAGATGAAATGGCTGCATCAGCTCTCATTTCCCAGCTCCACCAGAGATGCATCTGATCTGCAACCACAGAAATTCCTGTTAACTGGCTGGCCCATATGAAGGCTAAACAACTTCATTAACTCGAGGAGCAACGGAAATTTGGAATAGGTACAGACAGCATAGGAATGAAACTCTTCCAATATAGATTTATATGCTTAAAGGAAAACAGATGTTTCCTTTCCTATCCTTTTCCTTTTCCTTTTCCTTTTCCTTTTCCTTTTCCTTTTCCTTTTCCTTTTCCTTTTCCTTTTCCTTTTCCTTTTCCTTTTCCTTTTCCTTTTCCTTTTCCTTTTCCTTTTCCTTTTCCTTTCCTTTCCTTTCTTTTTCTTTAAGATAGGTTAAATCATACCATAGTAAAACCAGAATTCAGCATAAGTATTTAAAATTCCAGTGTATTAATTGTGATAATCAATGCAGTAACAGAGGAGTAACATAAACTGGCAATTTGTCATACAACTTCAGTGTTGCATACAGTTACGTACGAAAACAGAGATTTGGCGTGTCCCTGTTTTGTGAAAATTGCCCATATCAAAAAGGCAGAAGGGAACAGTGTGTGTGTTTGAGCTTTTGAAACCTTGCAATCACAGGTAATTTCCCAGGTTCTCTGACCAGTTTCAAAGCCACTTAACTCACTGTAAGGCTGTATATTACTTTTTCAAGCTAATATAAATGTTTATATTTAGAATAATTTAAGGATTTGTGATGCACTGTGTGGTTATTTATCACCAAATTTTGGCCCAGGGTACTCCCGAGGAATCTTAGGGACACAAAGTAGAAGCCATCCCTGGGATCCAAAGCCCCGACAAATATGCTAAGTGGATATTTTGTTACGCTTAGTTTCTGTGTGTATGTTCATTTGTTTTTTAGCTTACACTTTTCTTACACCACTCATCTTTCCAATGGAACAGATTTTTGCTTTATAACCATTTGGAGACAGGCACCATTTAGTTAGCCCTGATTTGATTTGATATCACTTTGTCTTGTGCTTCAATAATCATATTATCCAGAACTTCATGGTATTTGAGAAAATACATTAGCTTTCCCTCTTTGCTGATACAATCAATAATTAATAGGTTATTCAAGACTATCCAGTTCTTTGTAGCACCTACTTAAATAGAACAGACTTCCTTAGGAACTCAAGATTATTGAAAATCTTGGCCTGAAAGTGAGCTTCTCCTTAGCATGCATCCTATACTGCTCCAGGTTTGTTTTACTGCACCTGATTCTGCCTACTATAGTGAACCTTTGTAGTTCCATCCATATTCTGAATTGTCTCATTGATTTTGAAATAGTGCATAGAAGGCACAGTCTGGGTCTTGTACAAGTTACCTGAGAGCCAAAGACAGCTTATGATTTTTGTATAAGTAGTTCTACTATTAGAAACATGAGTCAGTAAATCAGGAACAAAAGTAAGACCTTAGGTTTCTCCTGAGAATAAAGCATTAGTCCTGTGGCAGTTGAATTTGGTGCATTTCCAGTTGCTCTTTTTCTTCTCATAAATACTTCCAATCTGGGCAAGTGCATCAGACCTAACATTGAAGTGAAAAGTGCATCTTGAAAGAAAAAGAGGAAACTGGTCACTTTGCTAAGACTCTATTCATCCATATTGCAAAAGGCCTCCACAAGTATTTAAGCAGGGTCTTGTTTATTTTGATGTTGAAGTCATGATGGTGTTCGGCTTCCAACTGTTCATGGTGTCTCTGTCTGTACTGTATTGTAGAACAGGTTTCAATAACTTGTTTGTAACAAGTGTTTTTGTGTTTTTTACAAATATGGGAGATGATATCTTCTCCTTGATTTCATGGTCATGCTCTGGATGCAAGTATGTACTGACTACAAGAAAGATTTTTAAAACCTGCACTTTCATTTGGTTTTAATGGGAGGTTGATTCATTCCCACTTGGCAACTCTGAGCACCCTACACACTTCCACTTTAGTCTCTAGGTGCCTAAATAACTGAAAGTTTGGCAGGATTTATGTGCTTTGCAACAGCCGAATCTTTTCACCACCATAGCTGTTCTACAGCTTTTGTGTTTGTGTTTTCTGTTTTGTGTTGGAATGATTTGTTTAGTAAAAGTTTAATTTATTTGTTTACTGAAACTCACAGGCCTCCTCACCCATCCAGAGGGTAAACTTTTGCATGGCTTTTTATTTGTAGCTGTATTTTTTATAAACAGTTCAGGTCAATGTTATCTGCTTACCCTTTTGTTATCTCTCTGCCAGTGTTGGAGTTTTAATGGAATTTGGTTCTATTATCAATTGTTTTCAGATACTTTTTTAAAAGCCTAAATTTTGCTAGACAGTATTTCATGGACATTTTTTAATGGCAGTGGTGGATAAAACAGCTTCTAATTTGTTCCTGTTCTTATACTCTTCTTACCCTGCAGTAGTGAGCAAGCAGCATCAGTCTGACGCAGTGGCTGAAAGAAACTGTATAAACCCACTCTTGTGATTTTTTTTTTCAAAAGCTGTGACCTTCTTGTTCCAGTCTGGTGGCTTTCTCCTCCCTGTCCCCCTTCCCCCTCCACCCCTCCCATATTTGTGCTATAACAACTTCTTTCCAGGAGAATGAGAAGGCAGTTGACCCATAAGTGAAGTTTCATCCATAATCCTGCTTTTCAGAGAGGTGGTTTAATTCACTTTTTTGTGTGTGTGAATATATTTGGATATATGGCAACCTGATTTTGACATTCCACACACTGTTTAATTTTTATGCTTTGGTAGCATTTTTCCAGATTTGAGATTTAGTCCAGCTAAAATTTCAAAAACCACAAACCAAGATGCTGATCTACACAAGTATGTCACACAATAAATGTATTTGCTTCTATTTAGGACTATTGATACAGATATTAAGCTTTGCCAGATCAGTCGTAAATTAAGAATGCCCATAATGTCATGACAATAGTTGCTACAGATGATCAAGAAACCCTTGCCTCAGTCAGCAATTTGGGATCTCTCTCCTTCTTTGTAGATACATTGTAGAAAAGGAATAGAAATGCGTGCTGAACAAAGACATCAGTGCAGGCAGTGGGGGGGTCCATAAGGAAGGCTGCGCACTTTGGTACAGTGAAGGGTGTGAAACAAATGCCCCATATCCAGCACATCTGATTTTTAAGAAAAAATCCTTAAAGGCCTCATGATGAATTTCACTGCCACTTCCAGCCATTAGGCGCTCATTAATCAGCATTGCTTCCACTCTTGCTGACAGAATAATTTTGTATACAGCAGTGCTTTCCTGGCAAAGGTTAACTAATTGGCACAGAAGGACAGATGGAGCTTTAAACTTTTTACTAAAGCCCTGGTGCTTAGTGATTATAGGAATAAAGGAAAACTGTCTGGAAATAAAAAAACATATTTGGTAGTAGTTGCTTTTAATCTAACATTAAGAGTATGCTGATGTATCATACTTTTGATACTATTCCAGCACTGAACTTGTGCTCTTTGACACGCAGTTGGTGTCCTGCTCTATCTGTGTACTCCCTGGTGCTCTCCAGCTTCCAAGTTTGGGAACAGCAAACTGTACTTTGAGCTTAGCTGATCTGAGGAACATAGTGCAGTTTGACAAAGCTGTCACTTCCTTTGAACTTCAGTAAGGCTGTAGGTTTTAATTGCCATGTACTGGAGGTTTGGGCTGATCCCAACCTTCTAACATTTTTTGGAAATGTTAAGTCTGATTCATTTGAGGAATATTTTACAGATTTTAAATATCTATTTATAAAGTAAAGTTTAAGCCTGGAGGTTGGTTGTTGTTATTGCTTTGGGTTTTTATCTTTACAGATCAGTGCTGCACTGAACAAAAGGGATCAGTGTCATAATTCCTATTACACAGACCAGTTAGAGCAGAGATTATAATGTAAAACAACTTTGTTTGGCTGTGTTGATTTCCTGTCGTAACAAATATACAATGTGCTAAAAAAAAATGCGGTGCTTTTACTGAGTACTAATTTTTGAAATGTACTGGATAGATTAGCTTTCAATTTGCAGAGATTTGCCTCTCACTAAGCAATGTTTGTCACCTATTTCTATTAATTTTATTAATGTAATTCATTAATTATTAATAATTCATTAATTATTATTTCTGAATAATAACTAATTTATGTTTTTTATTTATTCTTAGTTAACAAGGTTTATATTATACATGTTAATTTTGAAACCAAACAATATTCTTCCACTTGCCAGCAACAAGGCTTAAACTCTTTTTGGAAGTACGTGTTTCACATTCATGCATTTTCAGCCAGATCAGTAATCTGGAAAAGATTTGGGAAACAAAATTCTGTTTTTTTCCACTATGAATTGTAGACTAGTACTATTTGATGATATACATTGAAGAACAGGACTTAGCTGTCCAAAATTGTGATTTGTAGTAGCATAATTGCGGTGTACAGAGCTGCGCCTGACTCTAACTGAACAAGCTTAAGACTGATGCTGACAATAAAGTCAGACAGGTAAGATACGACATGAAAGCCAAGTTGATTGATTTCTTGATGATCACATCCCAGGATGATTCTGGAATGAAAATAATTGAGCTAAATACATGTAAGCAGTGATTTCTGAACTGTCGTAAAAGGTAGAGGAGTAAGGAAACACGTCTCGTGTCTTTCAGAGGCACATGCATTGTGGAATGAAATAAGAACCTAAAATCCAATTTTATTCAGAAGTAGAACGTAAACTGGAAGAGTTCATTAATAGAAGGCTAATGCAGAAAGAACACTCACTTCTTTTTAAACTTCTCTAAGCTTCTCATAGTGAAATGTTCACAAGGCTTTATATCCAGGTAACGCTTGCTTTCATATACATATGATACAGTTTTCATTCCTGGCAATACTTATGTATTAAAAAAAAGCTGGTTGCATTCAAAGACATATAGTAAGCCTAGTAATAAAGTGAAGAATGTAGAAGCTTAAAAGTAAAGCTGTCTTTACAGAACCCTTAAGTTACACACATGGGCAGGCACAAGCATCGCCAATTTTTGCGCAGCTGCAGTGGGAGAGCAACTTCAGAGTACAATTGAGTATGTATCTATTCAGGACAAATCCTGCCACTGGAGTAGGATTCACCTGAAATGCAGATGTGTTTTAATCTTTCTCCAAATATTTAAATTTTTCATTAGAGCACCTGAAACCTTATTATATAGTTATAGTTACTAATAAAAATGTTTTATTTTTATTAAGGATTCAGACCAAAATAGTGCTGTTCACATTTTGCAGGATTTTTGCAGTATCACTTGCTTCTGAAAAACATGTTCTTGTCCTGAAGCAATGTATTGCTTTAACAACGGGTTATTTTTACAAATAATAGTGGAATGGAAAAGATGAGGTTATGGTGTTAACTTTCAATGAGAGTTTCACATATGCTTAGATTATGCATGTTACAAATACTGCCTGTGTTTAAACAGAAGCATATGAACGCAAATGGAAGATTTAAAGGAAAACTCTTGTAACTGAAAAATGGAAAAAGAGTTTCTTTTGAATCAGTTGAATTGTGGTAAGAGTTGAAACTGTTGAACAGGCTGTAAAAATTTTTGGTTTTGCTTTGAAACTCTCACTCAAAAGAGTATGTTTTAATCGTCAATGTTTAGAAATGTTTTTCTTCACTCATGTTTTTATGTTATAATTTTAAAAGGGATAGTTTTCTGCTTCTGCAGAAAGTATATTTGCAACAACCAGTCTGTAACTTACAAAAAATACTTTGTCACTTCATAATCACACCATAGTGATTATAGTTAGCATGGTTCACTTCTTAAGATTCTTTATGCATTATATTAACCCATTTGTTAAGATCATATGTTGTCATTCAGTTTCCAGAAACAGTGCAAGCTGCCCTTGTAGTTTGCTTCTGATAATATCCACATAAAAGTCCATTATCTTTTTTCCCTCCTTTATTTTTTCTTTTTCCTTTTTTTTCTTGATCATTTAAACACTTCAAAATCAAGAATCAAAATTTGTTGCAGTAATCTTTCTTTTCTTAGTCTCAATTAAGAATTTTTCAATATTTATAAAATGGGCTTTGCATAAGCAAAAATTTAAAGCTATCTTATTTGGATAATGATGAATTCTTTAGTAACACTCCAAACTAGTTTTAAGTCATAGTTTTTTTTTTGTCCTAAATCAACATCTTGAAAGAACAGCTTCTGTTTAAAGAGAAATAAATCTGCAAATGATAAACTAGTAAGCTAAACAGATGGTTTAACTTAGATAACTTTTCTGTGACTTAAAGGTCATCTAACTATTATTAATTAAACTTCTTTATTGTATGGACTAGTATAGATAAGTCCAATGCAACTATTAGCTCATGAAAATATCAATGCAGGTTTCATCAGGAACAATATCCAAAGTTGTGATTAGAATGAAGAGAGACGTATATGTCCATTTAGATTACCTTCACCAGTTGCAATATGGTGTATTTGATCTGACCTAAATCACTTGAAATAGAATGGTAGAGACCATTTAGACTGTTCACACACATGAATCTCTAGCAGTACTTCTAAATCATTGCAGCACCATAGTTCTGTCTGAAATGGTTCCAGTTTGTATCCAAACTAAATAAAAGAGTATTGTTTCTTGTAGTTATATTTCAGTGCAAATGGCAAATTGGAAGACAGACAGGAAGGCCAAGTGTGCGACTACTGAGTGTTTCTAAGTACCGTGATGACTGCCACATTTCAGTCATGAAACAACAACAAACAATGAATATGCCATTTTCCTGTGCCTAATGAATTGATTTTTTTTTCTGTTACTACAGGTTTTGTAAAGTTTACCTTACTGCTATGGCACATCAGCTATGAAGTCTGATTGCCCAATATTACTGAGTAACAATCATGCATGTTTAGCATGAATAGTTCAGATTACTCCAAAACCACATGTCTCTGCAGCATAGAAGAATATAATCTAAAAACTGTTAAAACCAGACTTTCTTTCAGCTTTGTGGGCAAGTACAGGTCATAATAATCATAAGCACTTTGTCTTGTTTAAGCTATCTCAGGAGGAGACAGCTGTGCAAGTTACATGCTAATACATGCACACATTGACCAGCTTACTAAATAGAAGTATTCTGAGGTGAAGCTTATGCTGAGCAAACTTTATTTCTTATTATTATAAATCAGCATTTTGATCACAATTTGAAAACTCTCTTGAAGAACAGAAGAGGCATACTGTATTGATAAAAAAAGTGTCTTTTACACAGCATTTGGTTTGATTAAAAGCTGTTGAAAGCTTTTTCAGTCAACTACATTGCACAGATTTATGAAGAATCGGGACTTGTTTTGAATACGATTTCAGTTTGGCGTCTGTAGAGTATTACTGGAGGTCCATAAGCTCAGTTAAGGTGAAAAGCTAGCAACAGGCAGAAAAATTTGCAAAACCACAGACAAATGAAGCCTACATTGTTGTACTGCGTATGGTACCTTTCCTCTTCTTGCTTAACATCCTTTTGACCCCAGCATCCAGAATTTGATTCTCTGGGTCTCATGACATTCTTACACATTTTTTGAAAGATGTGCTGGTGTTTTTATTAAATCCACATGAGAAAGTGAGAGCTATTGTTCATGCAATGCGCAATATATAAGCTCATGCAGAACTGTTCTGTTTACAGTTGCAAATGCTACCAAATCATCTAGCTTAATTATGGGCCTGATTTGTCTCAGTTCTGCTATCATTATGACCAGGTAACACCTTTGGCCCCAGGCTATGTTCACTAACCACATCAGTAACAGGGGAGTCTGCTGCTAAATAATTTACATACTTTACAGTTAAAGAAGATTTCAATATATTCATTCCTACATCTTGTAGGAACTGTCTAATTCTGGATTCAGTGACTTAGACTTTTGGAAAATCTGATAATAGAAAAAAGCTTATTCCAGATTTGGTCCCATTTTCTCAATGTCACTGAGACATCTCTGTTTTGCTCCTTAGAATGAGAAATCTACTTTTGACCTGATTGTTGTGAAGCACATTAAATACCCTTTTGAGATCATACCATTTGAAATTTCCTCACTCCCAGCCATTTCATCCCTTCTCACCATATATATGCTCTCCAAGTCTCCTTTCAGAAAAAGTCTATTTAACTCCATTTTGACACTCCTTCTCGCTTACTTCCTCACCCTGGCTGAAGTCACACTGTAGGGTTTTCTTTCCAAATCATTTTTCTTTGGACGAAGAAATACAGAGTGGAAGACGGCTGAATAGCCTCTGCAATCTTATAATTACTTGGAAAAACTCGCTTTTAATTATTTTTTTTTATCTGCGCCTAAAATGTGACCTTAAGTTTCCCTACATTAAATTTTGTTATAATGGGGAGAATAAATTAAAGAAGATCTGAAATGACATTGTATTGGCCATGGAAAAGATTCATTCACCTTAAGATCTTATAAATCTTTTTATAATTTACAAAAGCTACTATTCAAAGAAAGACAAGTTTTTGCAGTTTCTTTTGTGGGCTCCTACTTTACTCTTTTTTTTCTGGTTAAAAGCTACATGAAAATTTTCCTGCATGGCAGCCTTTGCAAAGACCAGGATTTAAGAGGCATGATCCATAATTGTTCATTTGTTGTGAAAAAAAAAAAAAAATAACCCCCCCTCAACTTTAAAAGAGTGTTAGTATGTGTGCATTTGATTAAGCAGATGGTGCATGATCTCTCAGTAACCTCCCAGCCTGCTAACTCCTCCAACACAGACTGTTTCCTTATCAGTAAAAAAGAATTGTGTGGGAGTGAATGGGATTAATTTAATTTGAAGAGGCCTACTTACTTTGTTTGAGTATCATGAAGTGTCTCAGCAGTGTTCAAAATGTTGGAGTCAGATTTCAGCATTATATAGTTCTAAAAAGTTTTCCTTTTGGTTTGTCTTATGTTTATGTCAACATTTTGAAAGAAAAGCCACCATTTGAATCTCATGTACCAGAAGAAACCTAGCAAATAGCCACAAAAAATAACTGGGTTAAATATGAGTCCCTGAGTTTCTGCACCTTCCATGCTATGCAGGACAATTTGTATTTTTATTTACTACTATTTTCATTTTCTAAAGTAGAATAGTTGTAAATTAAAAAGCAAAGTTTTGATCCTAATTTGTTTTAAAAGTGTATATTTTTAATTTGTCTTAAACTACATCTGTGATCAATAATCCCAATGGGGTTCTGGTTGTTTTAGTTTGGTTTGGTTTGGGTTTTTGTGGGGAGGCATTTGTGGGGATGGCTTTTTTTTTTGGATTTTTTCTTGGTTTGTTTGTTTTTTCAATTATTATTCGGCCCTCATTATCAAAGGTTCATACTGGTGTGTGATCATTGGTCGCCTAAACTATATTTGAGTCTCTAGTTATGTGCTTTCACAGGGCACAAAGGTTATGTATGCTCTGTCTGCAGTCTGGTTTCAAAATCAGATTTTGATCAAGCTTTTGACAGCTTTGCTTTTATTAAAAATCTGGCATATTTTTCAAAGTACAAGTTCACTCATTTTGTTGACTTAGCAGATTGCTAACTGACTGCTAAATAAATAACAAAAATGGATGAATCATAGAATCATAGAATAGTTAGGGTTGGAAAGGACCTTAAGATTATCTAGTTCCAACCTACCTGCCAGGGGCAGGGACACCTCCCACTAAACCGTGCCACCCAAAGCTATGTCCAATCTGGCCTTGAACACTGCCAGCGATGGAGCATTCACAACTTCCCTGGGTAACCCATTCCAGTGCCTCACCGCCCTTACAGTAAAGAATTTCTTCCTCATATCCAATCTAAACTTCCCCTGTTTAAGTCTGGACCCGTTACCCCTTGTGCTCTCACTACAGCTCCTCATGAAGAGTCCCTCCCCAGCATCCCTATAGGACCCCTTCAGATACTGGAAGGATGCTATGAAACCGGAAGGATGCTATGAAGCCTAATGGATGCCAGTACCCCCCTTTTGTTTCTAACATATATTGCCATAAGTAATATTTTAGGCCAAGTGGGTTTAATTGTCTTCAGAGGGGAAAAAAAAGAAAGGAAAAGAGTACTTAATAGGCACAGAAATCTGAATGAAAATAAAAATGCTTGACATTTTTAAAGTAGATAAATTCTATATTATCAAAAGGACCATGGTGCTTAAAACAGCATGAACTGCCATAGAACATCTGTTGGCTAAAATGCTGCAATGAAGTGGTGAAGGGAGAGAATTACTCTGGAAAGTTAACATACTCTCTTTACAGTATCGTGCATGAAAATCACATCTGGAAGTGAGCCAGGAAATCTCAGTGTTGGAGAATTTCTTAAGGTATGAACTGGCTCAAAAGGAATCAAATTAAAAACCATGAGTCAACATACACCAATAGGTATATAAAAAAGTGAGATTAATTTGCCTGTCCCTTTATTTTAACACTTTAGTTGCTCATACATGCTCCAAACTGCATGTTCAGAAAAAAACCCCAAGCTTGTTGGGATGCTGTTGGTGTTTACATTCAAAGAGGGCCAGAATTGACTGCTGCTGCAGATATCTGAAAATGATAGAGGATAGCCTTTACAAAAAAAAAAACTTCCTTAAGAATGAGTAAAGATGGTAGTGATGCTTAGCCACATGAATAAAGAAGAAGCTATACTGAGCTATCATTACTCAAAAATAATACATCCAGAAACTCTATTTTCTGTTCTACCCTTCCTAAAAGGAGTCAAATTTTCACTTTCCTCTGGAAGAAGGACTGATGATTCTCTGATTTCTCGATGCCTGACAGTCTTGACTTAGGAATGAAATACAGCTCTCCAGATTATTTCAATAATCAAGTTTTTTACACAGACTGAGCAGGACATCTGCCTTAGAGCCTTCCACTGCATGGGTGATGTGTCGACCACCACATTGCACTAGGCATGGTGCATTACAAACAGCTACCTTCAGTTCTTTGGATCTTTCATTAATGCATAATAATAATTCATATGGGAAGGATGACATAGAGGAGGAAGCAAGAGACTGAGGAAACAGACCAGGCTGAACAGATCAGAGCCGCCTCTCCTCATCAGGGGCATCACTGCTGACTGAGAGAGAATATATATTTAAATGTGATTGAAACAAAAGATGATATCCAGACTTTTCTTCCAGGAATCTAAATTTCCAGTGCATTTGTGGTTAGGTTAGATTGCCAAATAAAGTGCAAAAATGCTAGAGTGTATTGTTTCATGTTCTTAATTGATATGCATTGGCCTGTGCAGCTAACCTGCCCTATGAGAAATGGTTGCAAAGTGATTGAGGAAATGAACATTTTGGTGCATGATAGTATAAACTTACAAAACAGGAACCTTCCCTGTCTTTGATGAGGTAAATGATTGTCGTGGTTTAAGCCTCTCTAACCACGCAGCTCGTTCTCTCCCTCACTTCCGGAGGGATGGGAAGGAGAATCAAAAAGAATGCAACTCCCACAGGTTGAGATAAGAACAGTTTAGTAACTAAAGTATAACACAAATCACTACTGCTACCACCAATAACAATAATGACAAGGCAAATACAAGGGAAGAATACAATAGCTCACCCCTTCTAATACAATAGCTCACCCCTTCTAATACAAAGCCCAACTACTCACTTTCCCCTCCTTCTTCCCCCCCACTCCAAGGAGGGGAAAATTGGGAGAAGAATCAAAAGAATGCAACTCCCACTGGCCGAGACAAGAACAGTCCAGCAGCCAAGGTATAACACAAACCACCACTGCCACGACCACCCACAACAATGGCCAAGGAAATACAAGGAAAGAGGATACAATTGCTCACCACTCGATGACCGAGCTGTGAACTGAACTCTTCCGGGTTCCTGCCCCTAGTTTTACATCCTGGGCATGACGTGCTGTGGCATGGAATAGCTCTTTGGTCAGTTTGGGTCAGGTGTCCTGTCTCTGCCTCCTCCCGGCTCCCCCCCCTCCCTGGCGGAGCATGAGACTCAGAAAGTCCTTGGTCAAGCCAAAACATTCTAAGCCACAACTGTAAACATCGGTGTTATCAGCGCTGTTCCCAGACTAAAAATCGAAAAACACAGCACTGCACCAGCTACTACGAAGGAGAAAAAATGACTGCTGCTGCTGAACCCATGACAATGATCTAATCTGCAACTTCTGTACCTCACCACCTGTGAATGATAACTAGACTGGCCCAGCACTGTGTAAGTGTCGGACAGCAGGTATTTTATCATGTTTTTTCTAAATTTAGGGTTTTTTTTCTGCTTATGAATTAGTTGTCAAAAGATTTTGACTTTCTCCTCCTCATTAATGCTGTTTATTGACTTACAGAAGTTATAAAGACAAGTGCAAGCTCCCTTGCTATGGCATCTTGACTAGGCATTTTCTCCAAGAATCTTGCTCTGAAGAATTTTTAGCAAATGAATTAACAAGCAGCTCGTTCTGGAATTTAGATTTCTATTGCATTTGATCAAGGTATTAGCACATTAGAATTTCCTGCTCTCAAGCAAGTATCTGTAAATCTTTGAAGAGGAATATCAGGGTGAGTGAATTTAAATGTTAGTATTACACAGATCTCTAATATTGCGTATAATAAACAATCTCTGTAAGTCCTTCCTCCCTATAAACTCTTGTGCTTCAATTTTCATAGAATATTGGTATTCATTACACTTTTTTTTTTAAAGGCTGAATGACTAAGTGTGCAGAAACCGTGGAGTACTTGGGAATTGTATGAAAACCTGCTGGGTATTTCTCACAGTTTTAATCAAACAGGGCTCCCCAGGATGCAACCTCCTGAGATAGTTGCCAGGATTAGGCTGAAAGGAGCTGATGCAAGAGGAAAAAATTCAGTATTTCTTGAGGACTGCCCTTATTATTTAGACACAGCTTCCATGTATTCTTGTTTGCTATTCTGTGGCCGGGGTACAATCCTGTGAAATGATAAGTATTTTCTGAAGATATGCATTCAAATTGAATGTACAGGCAATGGTCCAGGAGCCCATGACACTCTCAGTGAAATCTTCCCTTTGAGCAAACCTCCTGTATGCAGGTAGCAGGAGCCTTCTGCTCCTTATTCGTTGTGAAATGAAAAAAAAAAAAAAAAGGAAGTATTATCTGCAAACTGATAATCAGCTACTGTCATAAGAAGATGTGCGTCCCATTGCACAGATTTGAAAAGCATCCTCTGAGGTCATGTAGGCTCAACAGGTTTTTAGAATGCAGTGGTTACAAAAACCTGAATACCAGGTCCTTTATTGGAAAAGGTCTTCCGCAGAAAATTATTCATTTAATACAGGACTTTTTTCCTCTCACTGAGTGAAGGTTTTATCTTGTCTCCTGCATTCTTGAGCATTCATTTATTTAATAAGAGGATAGAAGTCATAGATTGCTTCATAGAAGTTGAGAAGCTCACTGTTAACGTGTTAAGCACGTTAATATGTAAAGAGGCTTCTGTTTTCCAAACAAATGAAGCAGGTAAAGGTGCAAAGCTAGCTACATGGCAGATGCTCAGATATTCGTTGTGTTTGAACTTTCATATCTGGCTAATATTTGTTTTGTTAAAAAAACTAAATGATGGCAGATGTAAAACATTTTAAAACATTTTTTCTCTCTCTTCTAAGTAGCTCTCGCTATATGGAAAAGAGAGATTAAAAATGATAACTTGCTTCCAAGTAAAGGTAGCTTTTGAGAAGTCTTCTACACTGATATGCTCCTTTAGTTGCTTGTCATTTTCATCTGACTGAGCTATAGTAAATACCTGAACGTCTTTCATGAGATTAGGTTTACACCAGATGATAGCTTGCTTCCCAACAAAAGGTAGGCCCTCACTGAAATGCATAAAACTGCGCCTTCTCCCAGCTTAGGTGACATAGTATCATGAGCTTTATCAGATCACTATGAACTCCAGGTACCCTGTAAAAGGAAACTGGATTGGGACACAGTTTCCTACCCTACCAAAAAATATACTTCCTGCTTTGGTTTTAAAAGGATTTTAAAAGCTTTCCCCTCATATTTCAAAGTATAACTCATTACTTACAAGTTAAACATTTTAAAAAATTCTGTGGTTTAGAAAGAAAAATATTTAACAAACATTAACTTAAAAGTACAAAGGCATCTTGCTTATCCTTGGCCAACTCTGTTTATCAATAGAATAGGTCAATTCTACCCTCCCATACCATCTGCCAGCTTAATTTCCACTTCCTGTTTCTGATATGACTGACCCAGACAGTCTTGTCATCTGTCACAGGGACATCGAGCATCACCCACTCTGGCTTTACTGAAAGACAAAGATCACAGGCTCCATTAGGAAATTTCATCAAATTATAGCATATAATGCCAAAGTAATGTAGTCAGATGGCTAACCTTCCTGAATATAGTCTTTGGGCAAGAACATAACAGGGAAAAGTTAGTAAAGGACAGATTTCTTCTGGGGGGACGGAGAATTTATGTGTATAAAACAATGACAGAGAAAAGGACAGGTTATTTTCCATTTGAACTCAAACTGAATTTGTGGAGTAGAATCCTGAGGAGATGTTGCTAATACCCAGGTTGTGGTTTTGATGTGCATTACTGCATCTACAGAAATAATAAATTTTCCCTTCTACAAATGTTTCTATTGAATACTTCCATGGTTTTGAGCCATTTTGAAGACGTATTCACAATACTGAAAGGTGCAATTTCTTCTCCTCCATTCGTAATCTTTCTGATCTAAAGAGATGAAACTAAATAAAATAGAATATTGTTTGATGCAAAGTAGGTATAGTTGTCTGAATAAAATGCCATTTAAATCAAATTGACATGCCATTTATTTTTGCATCTTTGGGATGGAGTTTATAGACCCAGATTCTAGCCAGATGCCTAACTTATTTTAAAACACTGCTGTTCTTCAGATTCAAGCATCCTTGAATCAAGACAGCTTAAGTCCTGTCTTGATTCAGGGAAATATCTCTACTATGAAGAGTAACTGAAGTTCAAAGTACGAAGTCGAAGTTAATGAGGTTTTTGACTTTCTGTCAAGAGTAGAACTATGCAATGTAACTGTAAGTAAGAGGGGAAAAGTCCTTTTTTTGTGTGATACGGAAGTTAAGATTCTTGATCCTGAGAACGCTGAATTACTTAGGGTTGCATTCTTTCTAGCAAGTGAATGATCTGTTCTGTGTTGCTAAAATTTTAAAGTGAAGCTTTAATTAGAGAAAAATATGTTGCAGTAATCAGAGACATAATAATAATATTTTTCCCCCTTAATTTGTTTAGATATGCTCTAGCTATGCTGAAGTCATAAAATATGTTTGAGAGAATGAACTTAGAGGAACAGTTTTGTCTTGAATTGGTTATTAGTTCAAAGTAGTTATTTTTGTTTAGTTTTCAAATAGCTGACATCATATAAAGGGAAATGGTGCTAAGTTGAAGAATTCCTTCAGTGGTGTACTACTTATTTTAGTGGAATGTACAAATTACTACATCATTGGTATTTAAAGAGATGTTTTGATAGACGGATAGAAGTATACATAAATGTGTTATTCTTTATATTTACCTCTCAAATTTGCAATGTTAAATTGTTAAATAAATATGCTGTGGATCAAATTATCTTGTTTATAAATGTATTTATAATATGCATTAATTTATGAATATATATAATTATTATACATTTAAACATTTTTTTACTGCTTTATAGCGCATCTATTTCAATATCACTAAGGTAAGTAGGGTTTCATAGTGCTTACTGATGTTGTAATATAAAGGAAAAGCCAGCCTTATCTTAAGAGACAAGAATTGAAATGACAGCATCATGCTGAAAAACCCTTTGTGGCAATGAATAGGAAGGGAATTAGGAATTAGGAAGGCTGATAAGGATCAGGCTCATATGAATTAAGTTGCCTGAAAGAGGAATATTCAGTCTCTTTGTAGTGTTTGTTAAAGACTTATATTTTAGTAGTTAAGGATAGAGAATAATCATTACTGCATTTAAGTTTCTTGTTGTTGAACCTGTAGAGCAAGACTGAGGTGCAGCTGCTTCATTCAAAAAGACAAATGTATTCTTTAGAAACAATATAGACAAGATCTTTATCTTTGTACAGATTCTTAAATGGAATCTGAGGTTAAAAATAAAATTAGCTAAAAGAAAAGAGAGATTAATCTCACATGACTCAATTTACCTCTGAAGTTTTTTTTTTTTGGGGATTGAATGATCATATATATAAATGTGGCTTATGCCATATTTTAGTTTATGAATAAGATTTTGTATTTTCATTGGTTTTACAGATCAAAGAATCTGAAGAGAAAAAATTGACAGTACATATTTGTATTTTTCTTTGGAGATGATGTGTACTCAAAAATTCTGTTAACAAAACTGTGTATATTGCCATAGGAGTATACAGCTGGTATGTATCTAGATACTGTCTATTAGCAGACAAAATGCATTCAGCTTTATCTTATAAAAGCAGCACAATCCATCAGGGAGGCACTCTGTAAAATGTTGTCTGACACTGCATATAGTGATAAGTACTTTCTCTTTCTAAGTGTAGTGGCTTCTTTACAGACCAATAGGTAACCTGCTCCATCACTATTATTGTTACATATTCTATAGGATCATAGAAACTGGGTAAAGAAAAGGAAATATGGTATCATATTGCCCTTTTAAAAAAATTTTCAGATTAATTTTCTAATGTTTATCCTTATAAGATTTGAATTAATTGTATGCATACCTAAAATGTTTGTTCTCTTTCTCTTTCACATCACTATAGTAATTTCTCATGGAATAATGTGCCATTTCTGTGGATGCTGCATATATTTAAATAATGTACTAAAATGTCTTCTTGTGAGTTATTTGGTTTCTCCTAGGTTGCCTGCGCTGCTTCACTCTGCATTGCTGCCTTTCAAAACTGCCTGAATTAAATGGTATTCAAGGAACTTTAGGCTGTCAAATGACAGTATATGAAGTTGGAAAGCAGCAGTAACAGATTTTTGCAGAGAGTAGACTTACCTACACAGGATGACTAATTTGAAACTCAGCAGTGATGTGTGTAGCTGATGTGAACAGCATGTCCACTGTTCAGGCATTTATATGGAATTTTTACTGTTATGAATACTCCAAATAAATCTCTACAATCCAATAGAAGCTATGTTATCTACCTGGCCAAAGTAACAAACTGATGATACAACCACTCCTGATGCTCAGAAAAGCCACTTGTGGCAAGGACAGAGAAGGTAACACTATCAAGTAGGTTGTCGCTTGTGGACTGTAGATCAATCACAAGATTTTCTCCATGAAAATTATTGGATTGCTTCTTGTGACCTTTCAGAAATAATGTTTACCAGCGGTTTGTCAGAAGGAGATGTGTTGGATTTCAGTATATTCTTTTGAGTTGTTCTTATATGGTAGAATTCAACAATCAGAATCATAGAATCATACAATAGTTAGGGTTGGAAAGGACCTTAAGATCATCTAGTTCCAAACTCCTGCAATGGGCAGGGACACCTCCCACTAAATGGCCCACACCTTTCATTTCGCTTGTTCTAAAAGGTTGGCCAGACTTTTACAAAGTTGTAATTTGATGAATTTTTGGCTCCGTGAAGAACTGCAGGTGCACACACCTGACAACGAGGTCTTCAGTGACCAAATTTGGTTGTTCAGAAGTTGCCACATAAAATACATGACACCTTTGAAAAGATGAGTCCAAGGGATGACTGTCGTTTTATTTTCCAGTACTTTCTCTTTCTTAATAAGTGCCTGAGAATCAAATTCTTTTTTTATTATATTGATCCTCATAGGCTCCTAAAAGAATGTTCTTCTTCAGTAGCCCTCCTGCACAGAAGTTATTTCCTCATATGCAGTTGGTATTGATACGTTGCAGGTGAAGCAGGTGTCAGTTTCATTTGTGACTGTTTCTTTATACTGCATATTGAAATATCCTGAAAGTCATAAACCCAGGAATTATTCAGTGTTCTCTGAATTCCCAAATCATGTATGATATGTCTTCTCTGAAGCTACTGGTGGCACATTGTTTCTCTAGGAGAGACATATGGGTTCACTCTCCAAATCTGCTGCTAAGCCTATCAGCTTTTTTAGGCTTTGGGAGGAGGTTGAGTTATGCGGAATGGTGCTCAGAATTAGAAGAAGAAAATACATAATCTTCATGTTTCTTGCTTTTTTTTAGCACATCAATGTCAAAAATAAATTCATGGTTAGACACATTCACAGCTATATAGAACATAAACTGCATAACATTATGATGATGATGATGGTGGTGGTGGTGATTGCAGGAAGATACTGTACTGAGAAAGGAAGAATATATTGTTGCTCAAAGCATCTGCCATGCTTAGTTGGTTGCCCTGTGTACTGAGACTGTATACTTGTGCAGGCCCTGGGGTTAGCACGTGTTCTTGATTTCTTCTTCTCATGTTGCTCTTTGCCTCAATTTCTAGCATCTTTAGCTGATCATTGCATTTCCTTCTGGTCTACTCACATGAATTTAGTGGGAGTATATGCTTTTGAATGAGGCCTAAACAGAGGAAGATGAGGTCAATGTTTGGGTATCAGCACTCTACAAACAGATTTATACTTCTATTTGTCAATATATAAATATGACATGGCATAGATCTGGACCCATTGCCTGTTTGCTAGTTCTCTTCTTGTCATACTTGCTCCTTGTGACTGACCATGATTTAGAAAAAAATCCAAAAGCCCCTAGTTGTATTAACATGTAGGGGGAAGCAAATTCTCTTTTTGCTTGGTCAGTTTTACCTAGGAATTTCCATTCTGCCAAAAAGTTTGCCAAACGCCCTGCTTTTGAGCTATATTTCCTATCACCTGTCATAGTCTTTGTGATAGGTTGCCTAGGTGGGTTGGAACTATTATGAGCTAGAAACAGATCTTTGTAGCAGTTTATTTGTTTGCCAGATGTGTGTACTTTGAGTAATTTTACTTAAGAGTGAGAATGTCTTTCCTTATTATACATTAATATCTCTATTTCATACAGACTGAATATCCCCAACTCTGTTTAGTAGTTGAGAATAAAATCCAGCCAAGGATCTACACAAATATCTGTGTGCATAAAATATTTTTAAAATTAAAATCTTAATCGTCATTTTTTTCTGTCATGCTCAGATTACTTAAATACTTAGTCTTAAGTGTGTATTTAAAAACCTGTTGGTAACTGAACAAGTAACTTTTTATCCTCAAAGGCAACAATCAGGGCACTATTTCTTTTGGGGAAAGATAGCTCTTTCCCCAAGCATTTTCAGTGTTAGACAGTTAAATTTATATGCTAGAAGTGCTATACACTTGAATTTACATGCCTATTAGAAATTGAACTACTTGGAGGTCTCTTGCACTGCTGAGGCTGAACTGAAGATTAAAACCAGGAAATATCTGAAAGGAGGAATAAAAAAAGAGGGAAGAGGAGAGAAAAAGAGGAAAAGAGGAAGAGATAGACAGTTGCTATACCAGCTATCTGTTCAAAATATCTGACCATTTGAAAAGCATTTCACCTCTCTCACAGTTACTGATTCTCAGCAGGAATATGCCTTGAAAGAATACTGTGAGGAAGAAAGACATTTGACTTCAGGAATTAAACCCAACTCTATATGTTGTAAATACTAGTTCCTCTTCTGTCACTAACTTGCAGGAATGTAAACAAACACACCTCTCTACCTTTGTTTTCTCAGTAAAGGTGTTGATGCTTCTGCTCATGTATAAGCACTTTGAGAGAGAGAGTGAAAGCCAATTAAGTCTTTATCCTTAGAGGGAGGTATGTGAAACTTTCCTGGGATTTATTTTCAAAACTTACAGAAAGTTTTGCCTTTGATGGTAAAAAAACAGAAAAGAAAAGTTGAAACAGGGTATTCCTTTTGGTTCATTTGTCCTTCCTGGCCTTCATTTATTACTAAAAGAACAGGACTGTGTAGTTGAAGAGTATTATTTCTTGCAGCTGACATTATCAGTTTCCTCATGAAGATGTTGTGCAAACTTCAGGCAATGCACTATAAGAGCAAATTCCATTTATGCTCTCACTACTGACAAGATTTACCAGTATCTTGCTTCTCTTTGTTCTCCTGAGCAGCAAAGAAGTCAATTGTTTCCAGAGAGCACCTATGGGCTGACTGCATCAGCTCTATTTATAGTCTTGTACTCTGAAAGCAGAAGGAACTTTTTCGTGATGTTACAGATTAAGTTTTCAATGTCCAGTGAAGTGTCTGTAGAGCACCCTAGTTAGAAATAAATGTAAAACAATTAAACCAAATACTTAAATTTCATGTGTGTCTTTGTAGCAGGGTAAAGTGCTGTCACAGTGACTAATACAGTAGTCCTTTGTAATTTTTGAGCAACTTGTTCTAGCAAGTTAGAGTGAAGTGTTCTCACTAAATTGCTTGCTTGTGAAGTTTCATCTTTTTGTCTCTCTTGCAGATGTGTGGGAAGTAGTCAGAGCACCTGACAGAGTTACAGCTGCACTGACAGAACTGAAACAGCTGAAAGAAGTACAAATGGGTCCTAGTGCTCCTGAATGCTGTTCCACCTCTAGTTAGTCACTTATACAATACCTGGAATATGGCTGCTTATACCACGCAAGCAGTGAGGGAAGAGGGTTCTTAGGGAAGAAAGATCCATTAATTTTCAAAACAGCCAGCAGCTGCGGCTAATAAATATATTCAGCCTGTTTTCTGCTAGATAAGGAGTTTAAAACAGTTGTCTGAGAGTTCACCTTTCTCAACGTGCAAGAACACTTGAAGAGCTGCAGTGCCCATCTGTCTAGAAATGAACAAGAAAAAAAACCCAAACCAAACTGAACCAAAAAACTCACACAAAAGAGAAGAAGGAGGAAGAGAAAAGTAGATAGGCTAAAATTGTCGTGGGGAAAGTAATACCACATTATTTATTAATGTGAAATGTTTGTGCCAAGAAAGTTTGTTATGGTAGTAGAGTTATGATTCTGAAGATAACATATATTGGCCCAGTTTTACCTTTAATTTTACAATAAATAATTCACAGCAGAGAGAATGCAGTTTGTTTTGTCATAAAACTATTCAAAGGGCGAAGTGAGACTGTAATAAAGTCTCAAACCACCACTCTGAATAAAACCTGAAAACATCTCAAGTGACACACTCTATAGTGGAATTTATTCCATGTGACTAGGCTCCTAAAACATATTTTAGCTCATCATTTTATCTTTAACAAAATATACTGTTTACTGCCTCTGTGTTTATTATGTGTGGGTAATAGATCAATGGCTCTTGATGTATCTTTTTTCCTATTACCATTCAAGCTCAAATTCTGTTTACTTCTTGTGATTCTGGTATGTATTTCAAATTTTTATTTTTATCATAGGCTTTTGGTATTTCCTGTTACTTCACAGCCATAAGTCTGTGGGCAAATACTTTAAAGTCTTTTAAATAAGTGTGGTGCAGTATGCGGTTCTGGGATCAACCATCTTTTTCTGGTTTCCCTAGCATATCCCAGTGCATCATGTCCTTGACATCCAAACTAGCATTGCAGGCAGCCCAGGAAGTGGGTCTCAGTTGCGTCACTTACCCTGGAAACCAGCTGGCTTGCTCAGGATCCTACCTGTTGTTCTTCCCTCTGGGAAACTCTAAGCAATACTGACTTTGTCAACTTGTGTTTGTTTATGCCAGTGGGATGGGTATGTTGTAAAAGCAGAGAAAAAGGTTTCATGTTGATGTAAGTCATGAATGCAAGCTACATATTTCTGGATCTTAGTCTTTATGGTACCTTGTTCTTGATTCTATATGATCACTTTATGTCTCTTCCTCTTGCTCTTTTTTTAATACAGGTATGATTCGTTATCACCTCTACCTGGTTGATCATCCTGGTGTCTCAGAAGGGGCCAGATGCAAGGTCCTTCTTTCCTGGATGCACTACTCAATAATCCCAT
This sequence comes from Ara ararauna, assembly GCA_028858755.1. NCBI lineage: Eukaryota > Metazoa > Chordata > Aves > Psittaciformes > Psittacidae > Ara > Ara ararauna. The sequence goes on from CM054410.1 coordinate 51,691,949, forward strand.
CAGTGAATGAATAGGATATATGCATTTTGTGGGTAACTTATTAAGTACGTCTTCATTAAATTAATTTTATCTTGGTACTGTCTCTGTTATAACTAATACCATTGCACCAAATTTTCAATTCTATGGACTTAAAATTTCACACGTTTTCTTATCCATCTTCCCACTGTGATTTTCATAGACATCCCACAGTAATGAAAAAGGAGAGAACCTTTCAAATACAGTCTTTAATGTGTTGTGGCTGTGCTATTACTACTCTCCAGGATAGCAGGAAATGTCCTTCTCTAATTTGATAAATGTACTCAGTATGCTGAGTGTGAGAGATTCAGTAGCTGAATCACTGCACAGATAAACAAATGACTTTGCAATGAACATATATTCAAGAAACAGTTTTATATATTGAAGCTGGCATCTTACTAGTGGAAGGAGATTTTGCTTAATATAATAGATTTATAAAAGTAAATGCTTTAGAAACAAACACAGTCAGGATATGAAACCTTCAGTTTAGTGTAGCACAGTAGATGTAGAGTTTTCTAAGTAATTAACCCTCTTAAAATATAATTTACATGCTCATAATTTAATTTTCTTTCTTTTTTATTTATTTTATTTTCAAGTATATTTAGATAAGCATGTAAAAATCTCTGCTCATATTTATCCAGCCTTTTCCCATGGAATAATATTAGAGATGTGTGACTGAAACTGATTGACAAATATAACTGAGCACATAAAAAGGAAAAAAAGCCCTGTGTATAGAAGAAATATAATCCCTTTATTATCATCCTTAACACCTGCTAAAGTATGGCACTACATTAACACAAGAACACTGGGATTTCAAAGCAATCCCAATGTTCCTCTGCCTTCTTTGTCAGAATTAGAGGTGATAAAACTAGTCTAAGAACAAATTTCTGTATCCTGCCAGTAGTTTGTTAATGAAATGTGAATTTACAAATGTCAGATTTATAGACAGATTTCATTGCATCAAAGCAAAGCAGTGAGAGAACTAAGCAGCACTTAGCTAACCATACAATTGATATAGTAATCTTATGAAAATATTCAGCTGATAAAAAAGCAAAGCAAGACTATATACATGATTGACATTAGCAGAAATTCATAGAGAGTGAATACTTATTCACTTCTGGGTGTATTATGCTATTTTTATGCTCCATGGTATAGTATACTTTGTTTGATAAACTGATGCTACGGAAGAAAATGGTATCAAATTAATCAAATATTTTTAAAATGTCTTTATATTGATTCATGTAGGCAGACATTTGTCTTAATACTCTAAACTCTTTTTGTGTCATACAGTGACGCATTAACTTGCATTATCAGGATATGGCTTACAAAATAAGATTTTTTTTAGCTGAACTTAAACACCAACAATAAAGTCAACAACATCAAGTGCTCCTATTGCACTTGACTAGCTCAATGTATTTTTGGAACACTTTCCAACACTTTCAAGGAATCCACTGTTGAAGTTTGCCAACCTATTAAGCTGGATTCTGTAATGATCCCCAGTACTTTTATAACATAAAGTTTTCAACTCATTGGAATTTCTACCTAATATTCTAGGCTTTCAGATGCTAGGAATTACACAGATATTAACAAGTGCATGCAACAAAATAGAAGTAGAAACTCATGGTTAGAAACAAACTAACTGCTCAGCTTAAACTATGTGAGGATGTGCTCTTTTTCGTTATGCTAATCTTAGAAAAAGTGTAAACCTACTCCTGTCTTACTTGTACACATGAAAGGCAAAATATGGAACATGTACTGCACTTTCATTCATAAAGGTTGAGGACAATACCTTCTTTACAAACTACCCAGAAATCTATTTTCCTTCCAGTCTAAGTATTTCCATTTGAGTACACAGTCTCTGTTACAACGTGGGCAATCTGAAGTCAATATGTATACTCATTTTGTTAGATTAGAATTTAAACAAACCCAGTCTGAAAAAAAAACCCTATTTTTTTCAGATATTTGCTTCAGATCAGTGCCTGAGACCATGTACTTGTCCTGTCAAAAATATACATGCTGCAGAGGAAGAATATCTAAGAGGTTTAGGGAGAATCTGAAATCAGAATTGCTGCTGAAAATTGGATTGTGTGAGTGTGTCAGGATTTAATATGACACTAGCAGGTTTGGGCTTTTTTTTTCATTTTGTTATAAATACATTTATAGAATGCTGTCAGGGTTCTGCAGCACAGATCCATATTCTCATTCCTTTTTCTGCCTTCCTGGAAAACTTCACCTGCAGATGATAGTGCTAATGCAACTTACAGGAATTTCTAGCTCAAATGTTACCAGTGTCAGCAAGGGACAGCTGAGACAGCTGTTAGCAGCAAACTTCTCTTTGCTTAGACAGCAAGAAACCAAGTACTTTAGAGTTACTGAGTCTTTGGTCATCTCTGTCTTATTATGATACCCCTTTGTTGCTGGTATGTTTATGAGTAGGAAAGAAAAAAAATACAAACTTGACTCCAATTATTTTTAATCCTCTAAATACTAAGAACCAGGCTTCATAATGCAGTCATGAGGCTACTTTAATATGAGACACTTTGGAAGATGTTCCTACATAACACTAGGTGGATTTTAACATACTAGCAATTCTAATTTTTGTCCTCCTTGATTTTCATTGCTCTTTGACACTCCAAGTTCTTTTTGAATATTTGAATCTTGATTTTTTTAAAATATTTGAAGATTTATAACGATGATTTGGGCACTTTTCTGACATGTTTTGGTTTGTCTTTCCTTCAGCAGTGCAGTTTCTCACTGTAGTGCTAGCTAAATGCTTCTATTTTTTCCCATATCTGTTCTTTGAAATTGTGTTCTGCAGTAGTGCCTAGACTTTTTGACAGCTACAGATTTACTTAACTTTTTCTAATGCCAAGATCATGTTGTATGTCTTCTGTCACTAACAGAGCTTTTTACCATCAAATTCCGTAGGCTTGAATCAGGATGATGAAGGTTAAATTACTCTGAAGGGAATTATTTGACAACAAACATCCATAAAACATGTATCTATTTACCTGTGCAATATAAACCTCTTCCCTTGTACCTCTCACCCAGGTTGTTTCATTGTTCCCAGTATATTGCTTTACATTCAGACCTCTTTAGTCATTTGAACTGTTTCTGTTCTTATTAGAACAACAGTATTTTGGGACTTGATAAATTTAACTTCTATGTTGTTACATTTTATTGTTATGTAACAGTCAAGTACTATTTTACTGTTATTGAGCTAACATTTGCCACTGATAATAGTGGTAATTTACAATATGATGGTACTTATAGTCTTATGTGAGACTGCAACCTATTAACTTAGATGAATGGTCCTATCCCAAAGGAATTTTGCAATAAGCCCTAAATACCAGTTACACCAGGAACAGAAATGTCTCTCAGGAATATTTTTGTGTCAATTAATTTGTTTCCACTCAGATAACACTACTCTGCCCCTCTCACATGATGAGATAACCTAGTGAAGGCACAAACAGGAAGAGATCAGAAACAAAAGTCCTGGTATTGCTGCTTCCCAGCACCCATTACTCAAAAGTCAATGGCTATTAAAAGCTTCAACTTGAAATGAATCCACCTTTGCAACACTGGCTGAGGCAATCAGTATTAGCATTTGTCGTGGTTTAAGCCTCTGTAACTCACGCGGTCGCTCTCTCACTCACTCCCCCCTCTTTCTTCCCCCCGCTCCCGGAGGGATGGGAAGGAGAATCAAAAGAATGCAACCCCCACAGGTTGAGATAAGAACAGTTTAGTAACTAAGGTATAACACAAATCACTACTGCTACCACCAATAATAATAATAAGAGAAATACAAGGAAAGAATACAATTGCTCACCACCTATACCCAGCCCGACCAAGCAGTGCCCTCCCCACCCTTTCGGGTCTCTGCTCTCTGTTTTACATCCTGGGCATGACATGCTGTGGCATGGAATACCTCTTTGGTCAGTTTGAGTAAGGTGTCCTGTCTCTGCTTCCTCCTGGCTTTCCCTCCTCCCTGGCAGAGCATGAGACTTAAAAAGTCCTTGGTCAGACCAAAACATTACCAAGCAGTAACTGAAAACACTGGTATTATCAGTGCTGTTCCCAGGCTAAAAGTCAAAACCACAGCGCTGCACCAGCTACCAAGAAGGAGAAAAATGACTGCTGCTGCTGAACCCATGACAGTATTCTAACTGCTAAAGAATTTAACTCAGTATGGTGGTTTGTCCTTGGTTGGCCACCAGGTACCCATTCAAGCACTTCATCATCTGCACTCCATCAACAGGACTGGGAGAAAATATGATGAAAATCTTATGGCTTGAGATAAGGTCAGGGAGATGAGAGAAGCATAGAATACAAGGTTGGAACGAACCTCAAGGTCCAAATTTTCTTGGCAAAAACAGAGTCTGCAGAAGCCCAGAACCCTGACCAGCTAAGTCTTGATTGCTTATCAATTACCTTCATGGGCAAACCAGGCTCAACTGGCTGAAATTCACTTAATTTATTGCCAATTTGTTGTAATAGAGTAGGAGAGTGAGGAATAAAACAAAAATAAAATAGCCTTCCTCCTACCCCTCATTTCTTCTATGTCCTCCCTTCCAAGCATGCAGGGGCATGGGGAATGGGAATTTTGGTCATTTTATAATGCTATGTCTCTGCTGCTCATTCCTTCTTGCGCTCTTCCCCTATTCCGATGTGGAGTTTGTCACAGTACAGTCCTTTACAAGCTTCAGCAGTATGGGTCCTTCCCACAGGCTGTGGTTCTTCAAGAGCTGCTCTAGCTTGGGTCCTTTCCCACGGTACAGTGGGAAAGGGGTACACTCTTTCAGGAACAGACTTCTCCAGCACAGCTCCCCGCCCTGGATCAGAGCTCCTGCCTGGACACTCTCCACGGGCCATGCAACTTCCTCCCAGGCATGTCCACCTGCTGCAAAATGGTGTCCTTCACAAGCTGCAGGGAGGATATCTGCTCCACTCTGGACCTCCACGGGCTGCAGGGGATCTTCTGCTCTGGCGTCTGCAGCACCTCCTTTCTTCCTTCTGCACTGACTTTGGCATCTGCAGGGCTGTTTCTGTCACATTTCCTCACTCATCTCTCACAGACATTTTACAGCATTTTTTACTCTTTCCGAAATGTGTTTTTGTAGAGGAGCTATGCTGCTGATGTGCTCAGCTTTGGTCAGCAGCAAGTCCTCCTTGGAACAAGAGAGGACTCCCACACAGAGGCATTTTGTGGTGTCTTCTCAGAGAATCCACACCTCCAGCCGCCATCTGCTACCAAAACTTTGCCATGTAAAACAAATACACTCAGTGAAAGTGCATTTAAGAGATCCGGAATTCTGGCTTATTCATCAGGTGTTCTAGCATGCTCCCCTTGTTTCTGGCCTTATTTTGTAAACCCAATGAAAATGACTTGCATTAAAAATTATCTTGCAATGATAGACTTTTCCTTCTGCTACAGCATATTGACTTGAAATGTAACTTGGTAATTTCAAACCAATTTTACTGGGATGGATGAAGCCTAGACATGTTGGCAAGATTTCCTTTTCAAAACAGACATACTAAGCACATTTCTTCTGATTTGTCGGAAAGGTTACACTGATTTTATGTTAAACTGCTTTTTGATAAGACCATTTAGCAGAAAAAAGCTTTGTAGTTCCGGATCTTCATGATTTCATTGACCATGGTATTATTCGTTGTAAGAAGGATTCTATTGACTTCACCTTTTTGGCAAGTGCTACCTGTTAACACAGGTCATGGCTTTAGGAATTTTGGATCAAGTGCCTCCTGTTACTAGATATTATGACAAAGTTCATACCTTCAAATCTGTTAATGTTTTCAAAATAAGGATGCTATTTAGTTTAGCTTGTAAGTAGTTTGTTCTTTCTCTGTATTCAAGAAGAAGTGAGAGGTTTCCTGAATTTCTCCCGGAAAAGAGGAAAACAGTAAGAGTGATGTTGTGGCCATGATCTGATAATGACAATATAATTAGGGACTTCCATATTTTCTAGAAAAATATAGGAACTGGGACTTTGTAGAAACAGAAGGTACTTTGATTCCTCAAATATTTGCTGGAAAAAATATCTATGTAGATAGTCCATTTGGGTTTTGAAATGTATGACGCATTTATTCATTCAGAGATTTTGTTGAAGAGCAGCTGTTTTAATGAGAGGAAAAACAAAAGTCAGAACATCTAAAAATGGGAGATATTAACATTGTGGAACTGTTCATATTTTCCTGTTTTCTCCAGGAAAAGAAGTTGTGAGAGCTGTAGAGTAAGGAATAAAAATTTAAAAATAATGATCTGATGAGTAGGAACTCATGAAAAGTAAAACCATATCATAGAGTTGTTGGGAGAACAATGTGATACAGAAGATTAATTTAAATACCTAACAACAATTTTGAAACCTCTTTTTTTTCAGATACATGGAAAACATAAAAAATATATTTATGAATACATCAGGACATCTTTATTCAACTGAATTTCAATGATAATAAAAGGAAGGGATGCAAGTATGCACATAGCTAAGTTTAAGGAATGATACATGCATATGGATATAAAAGCAACAAGGTGAGATATAATGATTTTATGTTATTAAGAACTAGAAAAAGCAATGAAAAACTGCTGTAACAAGAGAGAGAAAGAAGTCAGAGGAAATATTAGGCTAAGTGCCTAAAAGTGAAGAATAGAAAACTCTTGCTAATAATAATAAATGCCTTCCTTTCTCTAAATTGTTTTACAAAAGTGGCAAATATGAAGAACGTGACTAGCTAAAATAATGATAAATAAAGAGACAGTACTGTCTGGAGTAAGAGAAATTAACTCAAGAATATGTAGAGAAGTCAAAGGCATTCCACTGGTGGCCTATGATGATATTACTGTTAGTGTACTGGAATAAGAAAGGGGTAGTTGTTCAGAAAAACAGATCTACCAGCGCAGAACCAATAACTGAAAATAGTCTGACACAGATTGCTGAAGAAGCAATGTTCTGATGCCTAGAAAGTTTTAAAAAAATCCACAGATGTGTTGTCATAATTGGATTCCCTTAAACTCTTATTTGACAGGACAAGAGGCTTAAACAAAGAGAAAGAAAAGGTAGGTTTGAAATAATGTACATGAAGTTTTTGAAGATGCTAAGGAAAAGCCAATTGTGGCCTAGAGATGCCACATTCTTGCTAATCCAGATAAACAGGAAGGATATTCATGTGCAAATCCAGATATGTAGGAATTAAAAATGTATTTAGGGAACTAATTAATGAGCTTTACTTCAATTGTGGTTGGGGAATTCCAAGTAGGGAGCTAAGCCTGCTTCTAGTTCCATTGGCAAATCTGGTGACAGAATGATGATTACAGTTTAATCAAATTTTTGTAGTTTTTTGCAATGAGAGAAAACATGCAATATTTTTGAGGTAAATATTAGCATGGCTATTTAGGCTCAATTTCAGTGGGTTTTTTTCCAAAGAATATGAAGTCAAATGCAAATGACATTATATGGGGATATCTGTATGAATAGAATCCAAAGGCAACATAAATATGTATCAAAAGCATGGTGCTGAAAGAGCAACAAATATTATTTTGGAGATAAAGCTTGGAGAATATTATTTTAGACACAAGAGAGAGTTCTGCCTGAAAACCATATAACTTAAGTATTGGTTCAGAAGTTTCAAACAAACCTGAGAGTCCAGATGAGCATAAGAAGTTGATATATTTCAGTATTACATGTTATTCCTATACACCTCTTGCGTTTCTCTAAGTAAAAATAAACTGACCTGTCTCTGAACACTTTCATAATCTCATGGAAGACACTGATGAATGGTAGTGATAGGTTTGGATAACAAAATCTAGTCTATCCTAATTTATTTGGTATTGAGATTATCAGTTATCCCTTGTCACATAAAATTTCCACAGGTGAAGGATAATTACTTGAATTTTAATGTTATTATAAAGAGTCCATTTAAAATGATGTCAAAGGGAACATTCACATTTGAAAAAGGCACAGCATTCTCATTTCCCTATAGCAGATTGCAATCTCAAGCTAGGTATCATACGTGGAAAAATCACATATGAAAAAAATATGGGACATTCAAAGGGAGCATTTACAGAATCTCTGTTTTCCATAACTAACATTATGAGGTTTTTTCACATCAGGCTGTGTAATTTAAGCTAACTCTTGGACTGTGCCCTTTCTTGTATTATATTATTTTTTTTTCCTGTATTTACTTAGGTATTTTGTCCATAAATTTACAAAGGATATACTGAAATTACTTTTATTATGAGCTGTTATTGATTTATTTTTCTGCATTCTCCTCTCCTTCACTCATGGCCTGTGTTTAGTTTTAATATCCCATTTCACTCTTTATTTTACTTGTAAGTTGAGTGTAACTAATGATCTTCATAGCCTTCTTCCACTCATATAACTTAAGTTTTGAAATTATTCCAGATAATCACTTTTGTAAAACAATATCTTTGCTAATTTTTTTCAACACTATAAAGAGCAAATGAGAAAGATTGGAGTCTCTGTTTCAGTTATTATTTTTTCAGCTTTTAAATAAACTGATTTGGTATGACATTGTATGCATCAAAACCAAGAAAATACAGTTAAACAGTATTTTGCACATATTCCTGTTTCAGTGATTTTTTTTTTTTGGCCATTATGTGTTTGGTTTTTTTTTTTTTTTTTTTTTTTTTTTTTTTCCTGGCAGTTTTATTCCTATCCCTCTAATCACATGCTGTTTACTCGTCCCATTCACAGATCTAGCTTTATATTCCATTGCTCTTGTTCATGCCCCAATCAAGCCTGTTTGGTTCAGCTGCTGGATAAAATTCAGGTTTTCTTTTAATGATAAGTACAGTCACCGGCAGATAACTCTCTTCTTTCTCATTGCTGTCTGAACTTCACTCTGAGAGAGCTTTCACAGCTATGAAAGCACTACGAAGTCATTTGTACTCACCGAATTATATCTGGAGTTTTGGTGCTATCTAGGTACCCCAGTGGTTTCTATTGTGCTCAGGTTCTTCGACAATGAGTTATACATGTCATGCTCTTGTAGAATACTAGAATCATAGAATTGTAGAATAGTTAGGGTCGGAAAGGACCTTAAGATCATCTAGTTCCAACCTACCTGCTAGGGGCAGGGACACCTCACACTAAACCATGCCACCCAAAGCAATGTCCAATCCAGCCTTGAACACCACCAGCGATGGAGCATTCACAACTTCCCTGGGCAACCCATTCCAGTGCCTCACCACCCTTACACTAAAGAATTTCTTCCTCATATCCAATCTAAACTTCCCCTGTTTAAGTTTGAACCCGTTACCCCTTGTCCTCTCACTACAGTTCCTCATGAAGAGTCCCTCCCCAGAATCCCTATAGGCCCCCTTCAGATCCTGGAAGGCTGCTAGGAGGTCTCCACACATCCTTCTCTTCTCCAGCCTGAACAGCCCCAACTTTCTCAGCCTATCTTCATATGGGAGGTGCTCCAGTCCCCTGATCATCCTCGTGGCCCTCCTTTGGACTTGTTCCAACAGTTCCATGTCCTTTTTCTGTTGAGGACACCAGAACTGCGCACAGTACTCCAAGTGAGGTCTCATGAGAGCAGAGTAGAGGGGCAGGATCACCTCCCTCGATCACGCTCCTTTTGATGCAGCCCAGGATACGGTTGGATTTCTGGGCTGTGAGCGCACACTGCCGAATCATGTTCATTTTCTTATCAACCAAAACCCTCAAGTCCTTCTCTGCAGGACTGTTCTGAATCTCTTCTCTGCCCAACCTGTAGCTGTGCCTGGGATTGCTCCAACCCAGGTGGAAGACCTTGCACTTGGCATGGTTAGACTTCATCAGGTTGGCATCAGCCCACCTCACAAGCGTGTCAAGGTCCCTCTGGATGGCATTCCTTCCCTCCAGCATATCAACTGAACCACACAACTTGGTGTCATCAGCAAACTTGCTGAGGGCACGCTCAATCCCACTGTCCATGTCACCGACAAAGGTATTGAACAAGACCGGTCCCAACACCCATCCCTGAGGGACACCATTCGTTACTGGTCTGCAGCTGGACATTGAACCATTGACCACAACTCTTCGCGTGCGGCCATCCAGCCAGTTCTTTATCCACCCAGTGGGATGATATTCCCATACTCCTTAAATAATATCAAAGCTACCATGTCACAGTTAAAGCACAAACTATTTCATCTTTGTTAGTAACTCTTTTATCTCACTTTTCTAACTTCTGCTGTAATTGAACTGAATCAGTGACAGCTGCCCTTTACCCTCTTGAGCTTTGCAGAGTAGTAGTGTTCAGCTGCCAATGAAATGCTTGTTGTGGCTTTATACAGAACTGTTCAGAACTTGTCCAAAATGAGAGAACCACATTATGTTAATATAAACTTCAAAACTATATACCTGCTCTCATAATTATTAGAAGTAAGAAGTGATATAATTGTTAAAATGTCAACTTCATGTAGAGAAAATTATGTTTCATAGCAATTTTGTTAATTAAATAGGTCTGACCAGTGTTTTTCACTGGTCTGTTTTGTGCTTTTTGTGCCTGTTTTCAGAAGAAGACAAGCTTCACAAGTCAGAATAAGTTAGCTATTATTACCTGTAGAAGACAAATGCTGTGCTGCACATAAGAATTCAAAGAAACAGTTTTCTAAAAGTCATAAAAATACTTCAATAGTCGCACAAATACATTAATATTGTGCCCAGTGCTTTGCTGTCCAGGTGTACCCTGTGACTTTTCTGGCCTCAGCTATGAAGTATTGCTCATTCTGAACGCTTTGTATTGAGAAAATTTTGCAGTGAATCCTTAGCGCTAAACAAAATTCCCCAAACAGAACTCAGAGAATAGATGTGAAGAAAAAAATTAATCTGTCTGGTGAATCGAAACTGAGAAAATTGAATGTTCCACAAAACAGAAGAAAAAAAAAGGAATCTTCCACTGAGTACTTTAATAAATTGCCTAGAAAAGAAAATGCTGGAAGGCCAGCAGAGCTGACCCAAAGAATTGTGTCTGCCTCCCCTTTATTGATGATGCTCACAAGTTGATGAATGTGCTTTTGCAGTTGGAGCAGGTTAGTTCCTGAGGGAAGACACAACTCTCCTAGCATTACTGCAGACATATAACCACTTGTGTTGTTAAATGATTGCACTGTGGCAAATACAGAATTATGAAAGTGAGTCCCTGCAAGCACTAAAGTGTCATAAGAATAAAACAAAATAGCAATAAACCCTGGCCTTTTTAATCAAATTTATACTATGGTAACAAATTTAATAGCTTAGGTAGAGAATTTATGAGAAAATATTGAAAATATCTGTAATAAACTGCAGGTAAATAACAATGTGGTTTCATTGTCAAATGCCACCTCTTTATCTCTGGATCCTGCATGTTTTACTTGTACTTTGGTTTTTAAAAAGACTAAACTACTTTGCAGGCATGCTGGACAATTTATTTTCAAATCTTTTCTAACTATTTGTTTTTTGAGAGTAACTCCTGGCACTGCAAAGTAATAATCTGTTATTTTGTCTTTTTAATATCTGGAATATAAGCTAATGTTAATGTTTGGCTGCTTGTTGCCCTGCAAATAATATGAATGACAAGCAGATTATAAAGTGGTTAAAAGGAAATGAAATTGTAAAAGTGATAAGTTATCTGTTTTAGAGCCAGATGTCATCATCTTTCATGGTCCTTCTTTTTAGGCTTACAATAAATTTAAAATCATAAGTAGTCTGTGTTTACACTGCAGCTATGGAAAAGGATAACCTTGAAAGATGCTTGGAAACCCATGAATATACTCAAAAACCATACAGAATAGTTTATGCCAGTTAAATAAGAGTCAGTTATGATACTTTTCTTGCCTGTGTAATCTGTGTATAATTTATTAAATTTATATAGAAATTATATTAATTGTTTGTTCGCAAAGTAAATACCATTCCATGTAAACACTACCATACAGACAGCCTTTGCAGTGATCTTCTGGCAGATAGTCTTTGACAGTGTTCATAGTTTGTAAACTGGAAAGAACATAAGATAGCAAAAGAAAATTTCTTTTAAACTAATTGTAAGCTGTCAAGGTGCCATAAGCTATGGTATGCACTTTGTGTGTAGATAGGTACCCTATGTAAGGTAGAACATACGAATATTTAAGTCATTAGTAAATTTTGAAGCCAGGCATCTCAGAGTTAGGCATCTCAGAATGCATACTTATAAATGCTAATACATTCTATGCAACACTAACTGGTCCTTATTATTCTTTCAAATACTATTTGCTCTAGTCATCTTCTAGTCTCATTTCCAGAAAAAAAAAAGCAGAACATGACTTAACTTTAAATTGTTCAGAAATAGAAAGATGAAAAATGTTTGCACTGCTGAAAGCCACATTGTAGTTTTCCAAGCAACAAAAATACCTGTAATCAGTACAGTATGTATGTTAAAAATACAGAACCGTAGACTGATGGTTGATATTTCTACTGGTATATTTTGTCTAAATCTTACATCAAAAAGTATTTAGTATTTCCATTAAGGTGAGATAATTACTAACAAACACCTTTAAACCATTCTGATATTAACAATGTGAAGTTTCCTGTGATCAAACTTCAAGAGAAAAGAAATTGAAGTTTAAACTGGTGAATAATTGAAATAATGTGAAAAGAAAGCATTCTATTTGCTGTCTCTTTTAGACAGATAAGTGTATTGGATGTATGCTGCACACATATTCATCTTATTTTGATGCATGCAGGCAGACTGCAATAGAAGTCTGCAATAGAGGCAGCAATAGAAGAAAAAGGGACATTGCAAAAGGAAGACAAATGACAAGCAGCTGTTTCTTCACTTTTCATCTCTTGTGATCTTAAAACAGATCTCATTTTTTGCTGGTAGATCATCCTTAATTGTTCCAGGTTTTCTCACTGTTTTTTTTTCTTTTTTAATAGAATATTGAAAACAACAAGAAATCTGGATTAAATTAAAGAGATGGATTTGACAGCTGTAGCCTGGACAACATACCCTAGTTGGATAATTTCACCAACACCTGTGGAGTAATGTTAGGAGACCATTTAGTGATAAATGTCTTACAGGTGATTTTGCTGCTTTGACAGCTGTGCTGAAATTTCCTTTAATTAGTATGACACTGAAGCTCTTGCAAGCTCTCAAAGCATACAGATGGCACACTGAGTCAGAAAAAATTTTTTTTCAGCAGCTGAGCATGCCAAAATGCTAGTGATGTGATAAATACACTTAAAGAAATTATTGTCTCACTTTAGAAGGAGATCCTGACTTTAAAAAAAAAAATTAAAAAATCAAAAAGGTCGAAAGTTGAAAAAAAAATATTGGACAGCAGGATTAACATAGGTTACTGTCAGAAAACATTATCAGTCCTAGAAGGATGTACCTATACAAGGAGCAGTCTGAGCTGCAATAATTTTTCGGTACTCTTGACATATCTCTAAATCTTGCCTCCAGAGTAAGACCAACTCTGAACAAAATCTTGGAAAGATTTTTTTGGTTGAGAAAAAAATTAGCAATTCAAGGAACAATTGCACTCTAACATTGTGGTTTCCATTTTTGTTTTATCCTAATAATTTTTCAGTGAAACACCCACTACTTCCTGGGGCTGTAAAACTCAGGAAACTGAAAGTCAAAAAGGTTTTTTTCTTATTTTCCTTTACTCACTGAAGTAGCCAGCAGGCCAGTTGGTACCTTCAATATCAGCATCTGAATATTTCATTAAACCTGATCAGATCAAGCAACACATGTTTTTTTTGTGCTAGATAAAGAAGTCTTATTGTAAAAAAAATGGCAGGCCCTTAGAATTTTAACAATGAAAGTGTTGGGTAAAAAAAATTCCCCTTATACCAAAAAAATAAGTGAACAACCTTGGTTTCACAAATAGTAATATGTAGAAAATACTCCTTAAGTTATGTTTCCTTTTTTCCCCTCTCCCGTATACTGAGTTTGTAACATAACATGGTAGTCTGTAAGCTATCTAGTTTTATTAGTGCTATGAAATTTTATTTTTATTTTGACAAATGCTATTCTAGCCCTTGTACCACCTCTACTAAAAGCATAGCATGTGGGGATTAGGATAAAGCAGATGCGTGGCATCTGAAACCATATCAGACTCAGCTCTGTTCCAGACTCTGCTCTGTTCCAGATTATTACAGAATCAGATACTACTGTGGAGGAGTTGAGGGACAGAACTAATGTAAGTGATTAAAGAACCATTTCATTTATTAGAACCAGCATAAAGTGGTCAGTGGGCAGGGAAGATTTAGCCCCAAATGATAAAGCCTGGCAAAAATTCCAGAGAGTTATAAAGAAATTGTTTAAAAGAAAATAATTGTTAATAACAGCAAGAATAAAGCTCATAGCTTTAAATAAGCAATGTTTTAAAGTCAGCCCTAAGCCACCACATACTTTCTAATTACTTGTGGAGAAATAAAAATAATATGAATATTTGGCAATTACAGAAAAAGCTATGTCAGCATAGCTTTAATCTGAGGCTTATACAAAATACACTGAATTTCAAATGCCATGATTTAAGAAATTTGGGGGAGGGATGATACTTTTCCTACTTTTTAATTATCTTGGGGGTTAAGCAGTTTAATTTAAAGGTGCAGCAAAAAAAATTATTGACCAATAAGTCTGTTAAAATTCTAGACGACCAGTTTCTGCTAAGCATTGAAGCACGTGGTTTTGTTTACTTCACTGTATCTCTGAAGAGCACTATATGGAGCTCTTTCTGCAGTTGCTAGATATCCCGCCACAGAATAACACCCTCTAGTGTTCATGTATACATTCAGTAAGAGCGGCCTATTCAAGTTAAAAACGTTTTGATTTTCTTCTCCATAAATATTACCCAGATTCCTGCCTTTGTTGAGCAGACTCAGAACCTGTTTCTTAACTGCGGCAGGTAATGTCAGTAAACTGTTAAGAAAACACTTGACTACACTTCAATAAAAGTAGTAAATTACCAAAAGAGGAATATAGTGGGATATATAATTAGGAATATAGACTACGTTTTGCAAATTACTTTCCAAAATATTACCGAAGGTCATTTACGTAACTTAATTCTACCAGAATTGCCGCACCATGCATCACCTTGAAGCATGTGTGAAATTGAATTATGCATTTTAAAGTATTAAAGAATGTCTAACAGAATTTATTTCCTATTCTTTTTTTCTGTTAATATTTCTGCAAAAAAAAGCATGTTGTAGAACAAATATTAAAATAATTTCTGCAAGTCTGTCCCTTAAAATATCTATAATCTCCATAGAAACCAAATGAAAAAATACTAAAGTTACAGATATGAAACCTTTTTTTTTTTTTAATAGTGAAAAAAATCAGAAATTGAACTTATAAGCAGATATGGCTATGTCACTTTTTTTCAAGACATATTGTGGAAAAAAGAAGACCTTTTTGAAAGCACCCTGTTTTGGGGCATCTTGTTATTCTGAGAGACCCATTTAGCTGTATCATATTTTACCTTTGACCAGCCCTTTGTCTTTATAATTTGCTTACACTCACATAATTTTGTTGTGAATAAGTTTAATAGACTATATTAAAACAGGCCAGCAACAAATAAATATACCAGGCCATCAAGAAAGTAATAAATGAAATTATAATTTTCCATAATTTTTCAAAGAATAGAATTATTCAGGTATTTTTTTATTGCCTCTTACTACACTAGCCTGTCCGTTTCAGGCCTTTTCTGTCAGTCTGGACTCAAAGTTTATATCTGATTCAGCAGGATCAAGGAATGATCTGAGGCACAGCCCTGGGTTAAGTGTTGCTGTTTCTCACTTTTGATTTCTGGCTGCTAGGTACCCCCCTGTTACTGCTGTCTGTAGTGCCTTTCTAGGAGAGAGGCTAGGGATGGGATGGAAGAATCCTTTTCCTTTCTTTCCCCCTTTTCTGGTGAAGTTGTTTTTCAGTTGTGTAAATACTAAAGCTGTCTGACCATTAGGGCCAGCAAAAAGTTGTGTGGGAGAAGACAACAAGCAGGACAGTTAAGCATAGTCCAAGCTAGGAGTGGTACCAAACATGGACCTTTACCCTGAGATTTGAGGCCCAGGAAGTCCCTGCAGCCTGCTGCTTCTGTGTTTACTGAATTTGTCACACAGGTACTTGGTTGTATCTAGAGATGGAAAATGCAGATACAGGTTTTCAAATGTCTACTTAGCTTAGGTGCCAGTCTTGAGGGAACTACTGATTCTGTTTGCATGTGTTAAATATTCATGGCTTTGGTATCAGCTAGAAGCAATTCCAGTCACTGAAGGCTGAAAACAGATGGTATTGCGAATTCAGCAGCTAAAAAGAGAGGCATGGAAAGTGAGTGAATGAATTTAAAAAAAGAGTCATGACTCATCACTTGCTATTCTTGTCAATGAATAAAACAGCACCCTTAAGAGTTACTTTTTTATTATTTTAAAACATCAGACCCCCTTGGCAGCGTATATTTCCCCTTTGCATGGAAGAATGGTTGTGCGGTGTTGAAAACATTGCCAAGTGTAACTGATTTTCTGTTGTTTGTTTCTATTAAGCACTAAATACATTTTAAAAGGAACAAATAGAAGTTTATGCCAAAGTTATTTCTTGACAACCTGAAAATTAAATCGTATCTTGCTTGAAATTGTCTCAAGTCTGAGAAGATAAACACTTTTTGTAATAGTACTCACATCGTACCTCACAGAAACTGATTTTTGTTCCCTATGTTCATGGTCCCATAGCACTATTAGAATTACACTAAAAAATATGCTTGGAAGACTACATAACTGATACTGTTTTTATGACAAGTTCTGAGCATCTAGTTGTTCAAAGAGAACATTAAAAATACTTTTTAATACAGTGCTGAGGCACAAAACTGTAAAAATGTTTTACTATTCTCATATATGTGACCTCAATGAAATATCTAGTCTTTCTATTTGTGCAGTTGGATTTTTCTGAGATTACTTAAAAGGCTCTGAATAGTTCAAATTTACTCAAAGAAAAGCTTTTTGTTTCCTAATCTAACTCTCAGGAAGCCTATTAAAGCAAACATTAGATGATGTATCAGATTTCTCATGGGGTTACCACAGATAAAAATCAAATATCAGGATAGAGGCTTTTAAGCACTAATTCCATGGAGAGCTCTTCAATGGCATTTAATTCTACATTGAGGGACTCGGGATGTCATGGTACTGCTAAGTGTGGACAGTTAGCTCTATGTTACAGTTAGTTAAGAAGGATATTATTCTGTATTTGAATTCCCAGAAGACAGCTACCAGATAGAGATATTTTGAGACTGCCAGTTAGTGGTTTTTTTTGTTTGTTTGGTTTTTTTTTTCTCCAACATCAAGTAGTATGACAAGGTGTGATGGTGCTTTGACATCTCAGAGTTTACTGTGTTTCTGCATATGTAGTGATGTAGTGGGAAACTGGAAAGATGATAGAGTATGATGAAAGGTGTGGTATTAGGTTAGAAGGATATAACCTTTCTTCTCCCAGCTGAGTGAAGCTGCAAAGGCTTGGATAGTCTGAACTGCAGTTTGGATTGATTTGTTCTAGTTTGAAGGCTGTTGTGTTTGTTTTTTTGTTGGTTTTTTTTTTTTGTTGTTCTGGGTGGTTTATTGTTGTTGTTTTTGGTTTGTGTTATTTGGTTTGTCTTGTTTTGTTTTGTTTTGTTCTGGATTTTTTTGTTAAAATAAAACAAGACCTGAGGAAAAGAGTGTGCAGTGCTCTATGTCTGGAATTTATAAATTTTATTTCCTGGTTTTTGGTGTTGCATGCTGGCATAGAAAAGTAATTTAGACAAACACTTAGATAATTATTTTGCAGTATTAATAAAGACTGCAGACATATAATATCACAGCTATTTACCTTGAAATTAATTTCTTCAATAAATTTAATAAAATGCATTAAGATTTTTCACTTTTATATAAATTTGGTTTTGTTGGTTTTTTTATTTTTTAGTAAATTGTAACAGGAATTAATACAACCTCTTCTAATCCTAAAAGTCAGATCTAAAATTGTGATCTACTAGCTGGTATGATTTTTTTCTTTTTCAGAGAATGCCAGAAACTCCACAGAATTTAAGAAAAAGGAGGTTGCTATTGTAATGTATTACTTATTATGATAACCAATTCCTGTACTGAAGAACATATAATCAAAGCAAAAAATAATTAAAAAAAATAATTTCTTCTCATTCCCTGTAGCAGAAGTCTCACAGAAGTGACAGCACAGGGTAAGTGGTGTCAAAAGAGCACAAATTTCAAAACCACATATTTCTTTCCTAGTGACTAAATGGGAAGTCATAAAACCAGCCAAACTGGGTCAAAACAGTTTCACTTATCCTAGGCACCTGTCTATGACAGTGGCCATAAGGAGATGCTATGAAAGCAGGTCAATAAGTGTGCAATGTACTCCATATCTCCACTGTTTTAATCTCATAAGATTTCATGAGCTGAATGTAGGTTCTGCTTATTTAATAATAAAATGCAGGTTATGTTTCCAAGAGTTCATCTGATTTCTCCTCAACTTTAGCATGCACAATATTTGCTGACCTTAAATTTCCTCACTGTTCTGTGAAGCACCATTGTTCCTTGCTTATTTTGAAGCTGATTGCCAGAGGATATGTTTTGATGCTCAGTTATTCTGTTGACTATCATTGTGACCCTAGGGAGTTAGGCAGTATATGCATAAACTTCTTGTTCAGCTTTGTTTAGATATAATTGAAGACTCCCAACTTTAAAGTGCTTTTCATTCTACCTTTCTCTTTTTTTTTTTTTTTTTCTAGTTAACAACAATGTAAAAGTTTTTGACACAACTAAGCAAGCTATGAAGGAAGCTCATGACTCATATAGCTGTTTTTCTGATGAATTCAAGTGCCAAGTTTATATAATTGGAAATAAACATAATGCAGGAAGTAACATTTCCTTCCACTGTAGTTATGGATTAGGAACATTAAAAACTTGCTTCATGATTTCAGGAGATGCACTTTAAATTTAAATAGAAAAGACCAACTCTGCCTCTGATAGTGGAGTTGTGATTTTATTAACTTATGTACTTCTTTTTGTCATGATTCTTTCAGTCTCATTACCTTCCTTTTAATTTTTTTTGAGGTAATCTTTCTTGAGTGTTGAAAACTGAATATTAACATATGAGATCCTCATAACCTTGGGCTAATAGACAAACTATAGAATTCCAGGTTGGAAGGTGACAGAGGTCCAACTTTTGTAGGCAAAAACACAGTCTAGATTAGATGTCCTAGCTCCTTGTCCAGATGAATCTTAAAAGAGTCCAGTGGAATCCACCACTTTGCTGAGGAAACTTTTCCAATGGCTGATTGTTCTCATTGTGAAGTTTTCCTTTCATGTCCTATCAGAATCTCCACAGTAGTAACTTGCGCCCATTACCCACTTTTTTTCCTAGTAACTTGTAATGAAAAGGGATTCTCCATCTTTGTAGCCACCCTTTAAATACTGGACATCATGATAAAGTCTTTCCTGAGCCTTCTTTTCTCCAGGTTGAGCAAACCCAGTTTTTCCAGCCATTGTGGCCCTTCTTTGCACCATCTTCAGCCTGTCCACGTCTTTTTTTGTATAGCAGGGACCAAAACTGAACACAGTATTCCAGGTGTGGTCTGACAAGATCTGAGTGGAGTGGGACAATGACATCTATATCTCTGCTGGTGATGCCCTTGTGGTGAAACACAGCATCCTTTTGTCTTTCTTAGCTGCAGCAGCGCACTGTTCACTCATATTGGGCTTGCTGCCCACTAGAACCGTTTCCACAGAGCTGCTACTGGGCTGGGCAGATCCCAGTCTGTGCTGCACTGTTGGATAGTATTTACCCAGGTGCAAGACCTTATACTTGTCCTTGTTGAACTTCATAAGGGTCTTGTTAGCCCACTTCTCCACCCTATTCAGATCTACCTGCAGGGTGACTCTCTTCCAAAGTGTCCACTTCTACATTCAGTTTGGTATCATCAGTAAACTTGGCCAGGGTGCAATCAATCCCACTATCCAGACCACTTATAAAGACACTGAACAGTGTTGAGTCCCGTATCAATTCCTGCTGACACCACCAGTGACAAGTCACCAGTTGGAAAGGAAGTTGTTTAGCTCCCATCCACTACACAGACCACTCTCTGATGCCATAATGCATCAGCTTCTCTAAGAGGGGGTTGTGGAAAACTCTGTTGAAAGCCTTGGAGAAATCCAGGTATACAATGTCCATTGCTTGCTCCACATCAATTGAGCAGATTACTATTTTGAAGAAAGCGAACACGTTTGCCAAGAGTGATTTGCCCCTGATGAAATGGTGATGGCTTTCATCCACATGTTCAATTTGGCTTGTGATAGCCCCCAGAATTTGTTCCATAACTTTCCCATGGACTGAAGAAAGACAGACTGGCCTATAATTTTCTGAAGCCTCCTTTAAGGGCCTCCTGAAAGGACTCTTCTAACTCTTCTTGTGTGATATTGAGTGACATCTTTACCCTGGGTTCAGTCTTGAAAATAAATGTACCTATATTTTGCCCTTCGTTTTCACTCATCGTGAGCATCTGCTAGAATCAGTACTTCTTCATGACTAGAACTCAGTATTTTAAATGTCTTAGCGCTTCTATCTTATAAATAGGTAAATGTTATATTTCTAAGTTGCATTAGTATTTTAAGAAAGGCACTATATTGAATATTGTAGTAATTATCTTTATTATTTGCATCTTGTGGAATAAGAAAATGATAGTCATATATTCATAGAAGTAATGTGTTTATCAGTGGATATAGCTCAGGAAAGACAAACATAAAACCAGTCGTATTTTGGTGCTGACATTGTGGTTTTTGTTGCTATGAGAATGGAACATTGCAGAAGTGGCTTAATCTAAGTACTTTGAAAAAACCCTCTCATCCTGACATTACTTTAATAAAATTGTTTACAGTGTTAATGTCACCATCCTGTAAACCTTCTGTTAGTGAGCAGAATCAGATGGTGCAGACACATCCGCATCACATCCAAACTGCTGTAAAATCATAGCTATATCTATATTTATGATATAAAATAGTAACGCCAACTGTATAAATAATAATAAAACTATAATATAATACAATTATATTAATAAAACAGCAATATAAAGCAATAAGCCAAATTCTACTTATAATATTTCAGACATGTCACCATTATCCAAAAATATGTTCATATAAATCTCTGAGAAAAAGGTTGTAAGAGTAAAATAAAAATCAATCTTTAAAAAAAATGAGTTTAAAGAGATATAAGTAACATTATGTTTGTCCTAATCTTCAGTGATAATAGTAAAAATAAGTTACGAAAGTAGTTCACAGTGTGAAATAATAAAAAATCAAACCTCTGAAGGTTTACAAACCTTTCAAGTCTCAGAAATATAGAAAATTGATGAAATTGTGAGAAGGAGGAAAAAAAAATCAACAAAATGTTGCTCATTCAGAGATTTTTTTGAGACTCTCAAACAATAGAAAGAGGTGGAAGCAAAAATCAAGAGTAGAAGAGAAGGCTATTTTAAATCAAATTTCCCTCTGCACATTTAAACTCTCTAAAATAGAGAGGAATATGAAACAGACATTTTGCATTTTTGCATTTTGCATGTTTTAGTAAATAAAATGTGTCACGCTGTCGTGGTTTAAACCCAGCCGGTAACTCAGAACCGCGTAGCTGCTCATTCACTCCCCCCCATTCTCCCTTCCCCCACACCTGGGGGGATGGGAAGGAGAATCAAAAGAGTGTAACTCCCACAGGTTGAGATAAGAACAGTCCAGTAACTAAGGTATAACACCAAACCACTGCTGCTACTACCAATAATAATAATGATAGGGAAAACAACAAGGGAAGAGAATATAACTGCTCATCACCCACCGACCAATACCCAGCCTGACCCGAGCAGTGATCTGGGCCTTCCGAGTAACTACCCCCAGTTTATACACTGGGCATGACATGTTGTGGTGTGGAATACCCCTTCGGCTAATTTGGGTCAGGCGTCCTGTCTCTGCTTCCTCTCAGTTTGTTGTGCCCCTCCTCACTGGCAGAGCATGAGACTGAAAAGTCCTTGGTCAGAGTAAACATTACTGAGCAGCAACTGGAAACATTGGTGTTATCAGTGCTGCTCTCAGACTAAAACTGAAGAAACAGCACTGCACCAGCTACTAGGAAGGAGAAAACTGATTGCTATAGCTGAACCCAGGACACATGTACAACTGATTCAAAGACTTGCTCTTCAGCGTTGAAATAATTTCTACCCCAGAAGGGCAATTTCATTTAAATGCTGAGAAAAATGTCTTTCTAATGTAGTATTCAAAATATAAGCTAATAGCAAGATTAAATTTTACTATAGATCATACTAGTTCCTTTAACAATGAAGCTGTTCTAGTGGAAGTACAGATAAAACCTAGGCCTTTATATATCTATAGCATTCATATTTTATCTCCAGACCAAAGCAAAAGATTTTCTATCCTTGTGTAGGAGTTGTTGATATTAGACCTCATATTTTATATATTTTTGCATATACGTTATATAACAGAGCATTCATCTTCTTAATTTTTATTTCAGTTGTTCCATACGAAAGGCTATATTTGTTTCAAGTAGTGTCCAGTGTCAAAAGCTGAGGAAAGAGATTCAAAATAATGAAAATATGATGTGACTGCTCTTATAAATTACTTTAATGCAAAAATGTTATTTTGGGCTAGACACTGGCATATAAATAAAAATGAAAAGTTAAAGACACTTCTTTTTTGACTTCAAGTAATGTGCAAGCTGCTTCACTAGCTTATTCTTTTGATATTTCTCAGCTCCAAGCAATAGGATTACTTCCAAATAATTATATTTAATGATGAACAAGGAATCTATGCTCTGTGATTTGCTTTAGTCTCATGCTGATTCATGTTTTAGTCTTGGCTTCCATGACAGTCTGTGCTAAAGAGTTCCCCCATTCTGTTTCAGATTGCAAAGTATATCGCTGCAGAGCAGTTCAAAGTGCTAGACAGTACTCATGCTGGTTCCAGACCTCCTTTATCTAATTTATCACTCAGTTAGATGCATTCCAAAAATATATGAATGGATAAAGCCACTTCACTTGTGAGAGTTCTTAGGTAGGAACCAGACATAAAACAAAAGATCACTAATCTTTGAATATTTAGCCTTCCTTTGTCCTTGTATTTCAGTCCTTTGGACTGAACTGAAAAGGAAAAGGCAAAAGCTCAGTTCTTAGATCTTAAGCACTGTACTGCCACATTTTAAATATACCCACTGTATCTAAGGGTTTGGGTATTTGCCTGTATTTGAAAACTTAAACCAGTATTCCCAGTGCAAGTTGACTGGGGAAAAAAAACAAACCAAAACCTAAACCCAAATGAAAACTTAAAAAAACGAAAATGAGGCTTTAGAAGGCAACAAAATTCAGGAGGCAGGAATCCTCACTCTTTCATGCAGACACTTTTAATATATGTTAACAATGAAGACTTGGGATTCAGGAAATTCTGTGTATTTTTAGACTGTGATAACAATTGGAAAACCAAAAACTCTTAAGAAGTTGTAAAGTAAAACTGCATGTTCACCATTGTGTTCTATTTCCAGGAGATTAAAAACTGACCCTTACAAAGATTCAGAGATTAGATCTGCTGCAGTCATATGTGCTTACCATGTCCATTAATACCTAGACATTACTTCTCTAGGTTTGTATCTGTGTAAGACTTGAGATATTACAAAAGAGAGCATCTGAATTAGTAACTGATTTAATTACTTGATATTGAAATTTGAAGATGTCACATTGTGAATATTTGTCCATAAGGAAGGGGGCAGAAAATTCTAAACTCTAAAGCTGGGAATGAAGCTATAAACTCGTAATATGCAACATTTAAATGAATCTTATTTTAATAACCATTATTAGCAGTGTTTTATAAAAGTTTTGCATAATAGTTCAGATTATTATGCAGGTCGACAATCATTTAGGACATGGACTCTCTTAAAAATCTGTCAAAGAAAGCAGAACATGGTTTAGAATTGGTGCTCAGAGCTGATAGAACATAGCAATAGCTTTAATCATTTCCTTACATAACCCAGAAGGATTAACACAGGGACAGACTACTACATTCACTTGAATCTGGGGTCACGCCAGGGCTTAAACATACATGTGGTTACCTAAAAGTACAAGATGTACTGTAAATCTGGGTTTAAACACTCCCTGTAGTACAATATAGCCAGTGAAAGCTGTTCAATAGCTAGCTTGAATCACAGTATGTGATAATCAGCTAAAAATATGAGTTGCTGTGTGCCTGGTTGGTGGTTACATGATCTTGTCAATGCAAATCTCTCATAAGAGCTATACATCAGGGAATATATAGTATTTTGAAATCTGCTTAAACTCTATTTTTTAATTCTTAGCAATTGAAACAAATACTGCATTCTGAAGATGATGGGAAAAGTGTGGGGAAGAAGTAGCCTTGCAAACAGAGTTCCATTTTTCTGCTTTATACTTAAAAAAAGAGAGGGATACAAAGATTTATGAAGACTGTGGGGATATTGCACAAACTTCTGTCAAACCTTACCCCGAGTTAAGGCCTCCCCTAGGGGAGAGGGGAGATGAAAATCACATGAACAACTGGTGGTGGTGGGAGTCTTAGAGCAGACCTTGGTCATTTTGATTTGCTGCTGTTACAAACACATGGGTTCAAAGGGCCTCTTGTGCTTACACTCCATGAAATGTCAAGAATTCAGACGCATGCAGAGGTACTGCAGCAAGTGTCCAATATACAATACAGCATGTTTTTCATTGTTCATTCATATGTTTTCTGTCCTATGTAAAGCTTTCTTATCTTATAACTAACCAAATAAGTCAGGTATTTCACAAGATTTGGTAGGCAGCCTTTCAGAGTGCAGTTTCTGACCCTGACATCATGAAAGCATTTAGGAAGTAGTCATGTTAGATAGAAATTCATGAACTGCATGAGTTTGTCTTCCCTTCAGTCTTTTGGAGAATAAGGTGAGAAAACTATTGTATTTTTTCCTTAAAAGGCATGGGTTTTTCACAGATACTTAGTCTTACAGTGAAGCACTCTATGAATTATCTGATTAGTGCTATAGATAAAAGAGTAATAAGAACTATTAAAGCCAAAGAATATGCATTGTATCTCTTTTCCACTGCAATCCTTACATAGCTTTAAACAACTATACTTTGAAGAAGATACATTGAAGTAAATCTGTCCAGAGCCACATTTGTGTGGGGATGCCCCTCGCTGAACAGGGAGTCTGTGACTGGGCTTCACCACTGGTTTGGTGCTGGTGCTTGGGTCCAGCTCAAAAACCACGGAGAGCCCCCCATCAACAGGATGCCATCCTGGGGCTGAGCCTGACCTGATTCCTCTCACTGGCTCTGATCCTGACCCCAGCCATGGGCTGATATCTTGGCCCAGCCCTGTCCATCCATTCCAGTGCGCCCTGATGCACTCATCAATGAGTTTCTCTCCATCACCCGTAGGTGTAATTAAACATATAAATTGGCAAGATAATGGAATGGGAATGGTATAATATTGCAGAAAAAACCCTCACATACAATGCAGGAATGAAAAAAAAAGTGATTCTTCAGTGACTTATATTTGAGATTTTCAAATTTTAAATTTATAAATCTTGGGGCTCCCTTTGTGCCCTGCAGATCTTTCTGGCAAAGTTTATCCTGGTGTTCTGGGTGGCTTGTATACTCTTGAGTGTGTTTCATGCTGAGTTAGCAAATAACCCTCTTCTGTAGGATATCTGGGTGTCCCAGTTTAAATTTGTCTAAGCCAGATTTGTGGTTACACCAGCAAAAACTACTTTGAATATGAATTGAGCTTACTAGTGCACATTTGTTTCTGGGATTTATCCTCAGCTTTTTCTATTGCTCAGATTTAGCCCATTACTCATAATTACACACTCCTGACTGCCCAAAATAATCTCTTCTGTCCTTGAGTCTATCCCTCAATTACTTAATCATGTTTTGCACAGCTGTGATTTAATTAAATTATATATTTTGCTATTTTTACTTTCCTGATGAATTTTCTTGTACTTTGCTTTCATACCTTGGAAAGGTCTAATGATGTTCCTCAGAAAAAAGCAGCAACTGAAGCCTAAATATTGCCTCAAATACTTCAATATTGTGTTTTAAGTGAAGGTTCTTGTTCAGACTCTTTCAGTTTCTGAACACTTTCAATTCAAGCATATGCTTGGGGAAGCTTACATTGCTCTACTTCTTCAGCAGGGCTACAACAAGCTATGTTTGGGATTCACAAACTACAGCCATATCCATGCGCATCTGCTCAGCTTCTTTATTTGGAGGACAACAGTGTCTGGTTTGGGATATGTCTTGCCCAGGAATCGAATCAGACGTCCATAAATTCAGCCCCTCTAACGATTTATGGTCTCAGTCTGCAAGACAATATGAAGTTTGCAAAAAGATGAGCTGTTGAATGCTTCCAGCACGCAAGGCCCACTACTGCACTAGGATTTGTCAACATGGTCTGCCCCTCAGCCTCTGCAAACCAATAAAGACAGTAATTTTGTCTGTCTGTGATTCACCATCTGCCTCAGTTTATAATCTGACATTGTGAATACTATCCAAGTTCTGTAGAGCTGAAAAAAATTATCATCCAAGTCTGTTGTCCATCAGCTAAAGCCAACAGAGCAGATATTGAGATATTAATTTTTTTTCTCCATTATATTCCTGATAAATTACCTTTTCTGGCATGGCCCCAGCCCAAGGCTCTAAATGTATGAGAAAGGACAGGAGGCATGAGGAGCTCGCCATTGCAGCTCAGCTGGAGAAAATGATCAGGATTGCATGTGGCAGGGTCTAATCTACAGCTGTCTCAGAAAAAAACATATAAATAAATAAATACAACAGAAAAAATATAGCTGATTTCTGAATGCCCTTCCTATGCTGATATGAAGTGTGTCACCAATCATCGTCTTAGGCCAAGTAGCTACAATAAGAATGCAGCACCTCCAAAGAAGGTAGTATAGGTTTCTATATAGTTTCTATAATTTCATATTTATTTTAGTTAAAAAAGACATTAGGATTTTTTTTTAATTTTTCTATGTATTTTTAGTAACAGTATATAGATAAGACATTTTAACCCACCATGCTCTTACTCATTATAAATAATATAGGAAAAGATATGAAGGAATATATAGACTTTCCTATGTTTATCAACTTCCCATATTTCATCTTCTCCGAGATGAGGACAAAAAAGGAAATAAGGTTTCAAGTAATATCTTACTAGAGACTTTATTTTTCCAAAGGAGTTTTTGTGGAGAAACTTTATGTTTGTGTGAATATTGCCTCAATTTCTGCCTGGGGGCAGTAAAGACATTCTCCAGGAATTAATTTCAAAGGCATATTCCCCTAAGAAATTTGGTTCCTGCTGAGTGTTTACAGTGTCAGCATCTAACCTAAGTGACTGATTTTATATCCATAACTTCAGCAGAAAATCCTTTAAATTTATTGGACTTGAATTCAGATGTCTTCTTTTGCCCCATTGCTATGAAGGAATAATTTCTGACTCTGAATTTCTCATGTTAAGATGAACTTGAGTTTGCTAGTAAGTAAAACAAAATGGATCTACAACAGCAGTAGAAAATAGGGCGCTTTATAAGCATAATAGATTGCTTCTCATAGGCAGTAAATTGCCTATAATTTTGACATAAAGCTTTGTTGAAATTGCTGGAGGGATATACATATTGAGCTACTGGGATAGGCATCTATGTGTTACAGGGCTTCAGTGTAAGGAACAGCTCACTGCAAGAGAAAAAGATCCAAAATTGCACTTTTTTTTTTTTTTTTGTTCTGTAGCTCCCCTCAACCTAAGAGATGATATGTAGTTTGGATCCAAGAACAGAAGTGTTTACATTATCAAGAACTAAGAAGCTCCTCTTAGCTTTATTGCTACCAATTAAAAAGCTAAATATCCTTTCAAGCAACAACAAGAGTTCATTCAAACAATACAACTGTAATTATACAGGTATTTCAGAGGTAATTTTGTACAAATGAATTAATAACTTTGTTTATCTTTTGCATTCCTACTAAATTTCAAAATTATTATTTGAACAATTGATATTTAATTAAACAGCAATCAAGATGCTTTTAAAAATGCAAAATAAAGACTCATTTGAGATTTATGTGGATCTTAGAAAATGGATGGAACAATTTTAAAAGTATGCACATTTTTCAACTAATTTTTGAGGCTTTGTCTGTACATGGCCTAACAATACCATTTCAGTTATCAGCGTTAGCAGCTAAAGTACAGACCTGCTGATATTATTTTAACCTTTGCCTATTTAGAAGGATATTCTTCTGGCTTTTTGACTGTCTACCTTATGATTTGAAACTGACATTTCCAAAGCAGAAAATACCTTTAACATCCATGCAGCATTTTTGCAAACTTTCTATAGTGTATATATGTTTCCAAACAACAACAAATATATTTCAAGAAAAAACACATCCATGAATTTGTGTGAAAGTATATTATTTCTAGAAAGAGACTGCAAAAGGCTTTCTGCTTCTTCACTGATGTTAGTTTGAAGATATTTCACAGTAAACATTGCTGTAATTGATATTATTCAATGCTCATCCAATTAGGCCTGAACTTGGAGCTGAATTGTCTCCAACACTTTCATGTTCACCATGTTACAGTAATTAATTTCATACATTTTGTGCTCTAAAGCCAGAGTCTTTTTAAGACCCATTCATAATAAATGTTTTGTTAATATCTAAAGCTATAATGACACAAAATTTAATTTGAATAAATATTACAAGTATAACTGTATGTTCACTCAGTGATTTATAAGTCATTGTGTCTCAGGTTTTACCAAAAGATTCCAACTGGGTCATCATCAGATAGAATTTTTTATTATGTTACTGTTAAAGGTTCATAAGCTTGGAGGTAGTCTTGTGGTTTAAAATCATGGTTTGTTATTTGATTATGCATAAAATATTTGAGATATAACCAGGCAAAATTTAAAGCAAATTTAGTTGCTTTATTAAGTATTTCAAAGTATGCTTGCTTCTATCTACTACCTGATTCAAAAAAATAATATTCTATTTTTAGCTAGGAATTAAGTTACGTAAGCAGAGATTCTCTTTTATTCCGTCTCTCATTAATTACAGTTAACAAAACACTGAAAATATTGCTACTAGTATATATATACTTGCAAAAAGGCACAGAATTCCTTACAGAGACAGCAAAGCAAAAGGTACAGGTATAGAAATCAGCTGAAATTTAAAGAAAGGAAGTGAGCTGGAAGACCAAAGGAAGAGGTTAAAGAGGAGCAGGTAACTGAAGTCAGAAAATTATGGAAGTGAGTCCCACTGAGATTAAAGCTGAGAGAGAAAGACCCAGGGGTCACAGAACAGCAGCTGCTGCCAAAGAGTCACTGCAGTGACAGAGAGAAATCATTCTGTGTAGGTATAATGAAACAGTTAAGTTTTTGTTTGCTTGTATTTCTTCTTGTATCACCAAACCACACATATTTCTGCTAGAAAAATTAAGTTTTGGTATCTCATAGACACGAATTTTTCTCCAAATGCCACCTCTTTTGACTTTGTGCAGTTAAATTATTAGGTTTAACTATTTGGGGTTAACAAAAATTGTCATACAAGATAAAGTATTTAGGAAATTTATTTTCTTTAGTTATAATTTAATTGAATACACTTTTATTGAGTATAGGAATAGCAGTTGAATTAAATACTTCAAGGAGTACAAAAAAAAGGACTCCTCTTAAAATATATATATGTTATAAAATGTTTCCTGTGTTAGAGCTGTTAATGAGTGAGTGTAATAGGAACAAGTAGATTTGACAGCATCTAGTTTAGAATGTTTTGTATGGGAAAATATGACCTCATACTTTGTCTATATATGGAATTTATATTGTTTGATAACTAGAACTATTTGCAAACAAAAAAATCTAAGTTTTGTTACTAATCTTTGGTTTCTAGATATCACCCAAAAAAGGAAATTTTTAAAAATTGACAAAAAATACCTGATTGCATATGATTTGCCAAGGATCAGAAAATGAAAATTACTTTGCATAAAAAAACCAGAATTGGTCTTTATTTATATATATACCTCTTTCTGCAGCTGAGATACCATTCCCTTTCTTGTTTTTGTTTTACTTTATTTTGTTTTGTTTTGTTTATTCCAGCTGCTTCTCCCCTAATTGTTGCAACATTAGGAGATCTAGTAATTCTAATCATCTTTCTTTCTACAAGATGTCTGGTTCAAATTGGTGACTTGTCAACATTTGAACTCCTCTATTATGGCACTTCAGTTGAAATGCAATCTTATGTAGACAGAAGATTCTGCTATAAAAAACCCTCCATCATAATGTTCTGCTGTCTGGGCTGCAGTATTTAAGAGCTGTACCAAAACTTTGCCCTCAGAGATATGTTCCAGTGTCAAGGGAAGAAGGTATAAGTTGTGCCCTCAGGGGAAGCACTTTTTTTATCTTTTCAGCTTTCGTGAGATTTTCACAGAATTTCCTTTAATCCTCTATGATTCTCCTGTTCTCCAATGACTCATTTCTGCATAAATGTAATGTCTGATATAAGTTTCTGATAACGTTAAACTGCAACGTGGTGACCATTTACTTTCTTTTACCTTTTTTCCAGTGATAATTATCTGTTATCTTAAGTTTAACTAAACCTTTTAATCTTTCTCAAGGTCTAACCCTATAATTTTTTCAAGATGACAGAGAGTGATACTACTCTCCCACCCGTCAGCTCTGCCTCCTAGTTGTCCTAGACTTAAAGCTCTTTGTAGGTCATACAGCCTAAATGTACTAAATGTAACTAAATGTAACTAAATCATCCTGGTTGAACATATCTGAAACAGTGTGTTTACTTCCCCTTCCCCAGACATAACACCTGCCAAAATTCACAGAATTTTCTGTCTTGTTCCTTTACTCACAGAAGACAAATGGAGAACTCTTGCATTCTCCACAGTACCGCGCCAAATATAAGATGCTTTTAATAACTTTCAGACAATTAAGAACAAATTTTCATCCTATATGTAATATTTTTCTTCAAATCAGTCTTCTTTCCCCATGTGTTATATTTTTGAAAGTCATCTCCATTCTTTTTCCCAAGTAACTCATCATTCCTGGGAGGCACCCCCTGCAAACATCTCTAACGCTACTTTATTCTCTTTCTTGAAGTCCAAATCTTCTGCAATGCTTATGAAGGGCATTCTGGCCTATGATGTGTTTCTACTATCTGTTATGTGGGCAGATATGATTTCTATGCTGTTATTGATTTCAGATTAGAGTGCATCTACCTATAGTCTCTCATTTCACACTTGAATTGTCATTGCAATAGGAAAAGAACTTTGAAGTATTCTTTCTTTTGTTAAAGAATACCTACCACCGTGTGACTCTGCCCCCTAGACACTGTGGGTAATATCATTATTATGAATAAATATTAACATTTTATTGACCTAAACCACTTTACGAACAATGACATTGCCTGCACTTGTTAAAGAAATATTTTTTGTTGCATAGTTCTGTTTAAGAAACTTGTAAGAGACAGTCATTTAGGGAATGAGAGGCAATTATGGTGTCACATAGTAGCCTGTCGGCTCTTGCATCAAAATGGAGCAGCAACTGGCAGAAAATGTATGCCAAGCCATTCAGTTAATATGTTGGCTCCTACAGACTGAACAACCCATTTCAGAGCTACAGACCCACAGATGGTTAGGTAACTTCAACAATAATATTGTATGCAGACTTATCTAAAGCAGCTGTCTGAGAGCAGTGTAGCAGTGAGTTGTGATGCAGCATAACTGGTAGCACAGTGAGAACCTTCTGCCTGTTTGGCATTCCAAGACCTTATTAACGAATTCTATCATCTCACAGCAGCTGCCTGTTGAGGCAGTCATTGGCAGTTTTTATAACCATGCACATTCTCTTGATGAGAGAAAAGACAGAAGTAGGTGTCCTATTTTCACAGGTTTTTTTTTCAAAAGATTTTTTTCTTTTTAATTCTCAGGAGCTGTCTGGTTCCCAAACTCTTCATCTGTTTTTCCCCTGACACACACACACACAAAAAAAAAAAATTATATTAAAAAGTTTTTATTTTTTGAAAGTAGGGAAAATCTAGTGTTTTCACTGTCAAAGGTTTTGTCTGTGTGTGTGCTGTTTCCTCTGGCTCTGAGCTCTGTCTTGAACAACAGACATTTTCTTTCTCCTTTTTCCAACATTTTTTCAGGAGAAGTGTTTTCAATTTATGCTATTTCTCATCTCTACTCCTTTCTCAAAACCCTTTTATATTTATTTACAGTGTTTATGCATACAAAGTCTGATTTGAATGAAAATGCTTTTCCATTTTCCTTTCTGCTGCTTTTTAAAGTCTATAATGTCTAAATGGGTGTGTGCAAGTAAATTTTTATCTTTTTATTTAATCTATTTTTCTCTTACTCCTCTTTGTATTTATGCAATTCATATAATTGTGTTATTTTTGTATTCATTATTATGGTGTCGAATAATATAAAGCCAGCATGATAACATTTCTTGAGAAAACAGTTATTTCTTGTTGCGGGCAGGGCCCCACAGGCTCCTCTTGCCTGTGCGGTAGGCAAGGACTGCAGGCTCCCTCTGCCTGTGGCAGGCCCCCCCTGCCTGCTCTCCATGGTGGGAGAATGAAGACAGTCAATATGATCATTCATCAGACTCAGTTTATTTCATCTGAGGGTTCCAGTTACATACTCTATGCAGGCACACTTGCTAATATATGATTGGCTACTTATGCTACTAATTGATACATGATTGGTTACATGATTGGTGTGTGCTTGGTCACAGCTCAAAGGTTACATTCACATCCCACCCCCCTCTGTAGTTTTCCTCTTGGTTATGTTCCAGGGGTTTCCACCTTGCAGCTGTGCTTCAAGGTTGCAGTTATCAGTTCCTCCCTACATATCCCAACTTCTCAGGCTCCTCTGCCAGCTCCCTCAAACTCTTCTCACGCACACGTTCTCTAGTAACCTTCAGCCAAGGCCTCAAAGCCTTTGGTTCACTACTGCTGGGCCTATGGTCTCACCGTGTCCGTTCTCCAGCAGCCATTCCCCAACAATACCCCTCTTTTCTTTTTGCATCCGCAACAACAATTTCTCATGCAGCAAGTCCAATTTCCAGTCGAGAAGGAACATGGGAAAGCTTTCTAACTGTAGGACTTGATATGAGGATGGAAGATGCAAAGCTAAATATTAATACTATCAAAAAAAGTCAGGTAGATAATAGCAAGTGATCAAACTGGAATCCAGAAGATACAAGGAAAGTGACCAAGTGAAATAGTTATCCATTCAGAACATAGTTCCATGGTGTATCTACTCCCAACAGTTTTTCTCTGAGATTGTTCTAGATCTTTTTGTTATAGAAGAATATTTTTTACTCACTCTTGAATTTTGTTGTGGGTGTACTCTCTCTGTACATCAGTACCAAAGAAACCTCTCAGACATTCTCAGTATCTGTGAGACTCAGTGCTATGGATGGGTTTGGATATTCATTGGTTTTCACCAGCTCAACACCTATTTCCAGCTTCTATTGCTCACTGGTTTAATTTTTAAATACACGACTTTTCTAAATCCTTTGGCTTACAGTTATTCTTAAACTTGGGATCTTTCTATAAAAACCCTATTAATAGCTTCCTTTGAACTCTCTTTGATGGAATATGTATGAAAATTTTGTTACGGGAATCATAGGGAGTACACATCACAGTGACCGATGTTACCTACCTTTTCCAGCTTTCTATCGCACTGACACTAATGATTGCATTGAGGTTGGGACTGCCTTTCTGTTTTATACATTTGAAGAAAGTATACTAGGGATGGTCATATTTTCAAAAATAGATGTTGTGATAGCACATCAATTTTAAAATTTCAACAATCTAATATTACCAGGGAGAACACATTTGCTGCTACTGCCAGGAAATAGTAACACAATACTAAATTTTTTTACTTTTGATATTTGATAATTTGCTCTATCATTAAACTGATAAAATCCTTCCTCCTATTTTCATATAACAATATGTGTAGTTAAATGTACAATAAAGGATAGTAAGATTACATCTTTTGATAAAAATTACACTAGTTAATAAAGACTGTAATTATTGTCTCTCTCCTACCAAGACACAAGACTTTTTTACAGTAAAAAAGTTGTATAAAACCTATAAAATTGGAAATTACAGTAAAGAAAACAAGGGTCAGTGACATTTCAATGTCTTATTGTGGATGCAGACCTACCCATGAATATTGAAAATCATAAAAATACTGTTGCACTATTACACTGTTTTTGCTATGAAAAACAATATTTCTCTCTTAATCAAAACCAGGCTCACTGCACAAATCATAGAATCATAGAATAGGGCTGGAAAGGACCTGAAGATCATCTAGTTCCAACCCCCCTGCCATGGGCAGAGACACCTCCCAATAAACCATCTCACCCAGGGCTATGCCCAACCTGGCCTTGAACACCGCCAGCTATGGAGCATTCACAACTTCCCTGGGCAACCCATTCCAGTGCCTCACCAGCCTTACAATGAAGAATTTCTCCCTCATATCCAATCTAAACTTCCCCTGTTTAAGTTTGGACCCATTACCCCTTGTCTTCTCACTACAGTTCCTCATGAAAAGTCCCTCCCCAGAATCCCTATAGGCCCCCTTCAAGTATCGGAAGGCTGCTAGGAGGTCTCCACGCAGCCTTCTCTTCTCCAGGCTGAGCAGCCCCAACTTTCTCAGCCTATCTTCATACGGGAGGTGCTCTAGTCCCCTGATCATCCTCGTGGCCCTCCTGTGGACTTGTTCCAACAGTTCCATGTCCTTTTTCTGTTGAGGACACCAGAACTGTACACAATACTCCAAGTGAGGTCTCACGAGAGCAGAGTAGAGGGGCAGGATCACCTCCTTCAACCTGCTGGTCACGCTCCTTTTGATGCAGCCCAGGTGTAGGACCTTGCACTTGGCATGGTTAAACTTCATCAGGTTGGCATCAGCCCACGTCACAAGTGTGTCAAGGTCCCTCTGCATGGCATTCCTTCCCTCCAGCGTATCAACCGAACCACACAACTTGGTGTCATCGGCAAACTTGCTGAGGACACACTCAATCCCACTGTCCATGTCACTGACAAAGATGTTGAACAAGACCGGTCCCAACACCGATCCCTGAGGGACACCACTCGTTACTGGTCTGCAGCTGGACATTGAGCCATTGAGCACAAGTCTTTGCGTGCGGCCATCCAGCCAGTTCTTTATCCACTGAGTGGTCCACCTATCAAATTGATGTCTCTCCAACTTAGAGACAAGGATGTCATGTGAGACAGTGTCAAAGGCTTTGCACAAGTCCAGGTAGATGACATCAACTGCTCTACCCCTGTCCATCAGTTCCGTATCCTCATCATAGAAAGCCACCAGATTGGTCAGGCAGGATTTCCCCTTAGTGAAGCCATGCTGGCTGTCACCAACCACCTTGCTGTTTTTCATGTGCCTCAGCATACCTTCCAGGAGAATCCGCTCCAAGATTTTGCCAGGCACAGAGGTGAGGCTGACTGGTCTGTAGTTGCCCAGGTCATCCATTTTCCCCTTCTTGAAAATGGGGGTTATATTTCCCTTTTTCCAGTCATCGGGAACTTCACCCTTGAAGAGCTGTGGTTCTTCTAGAGTTAAATTTAAACATGTCTTTCTGCTCCCCTCCCCCAGTACTTTCTGAGGAATTTCTATTTCTGAAGGAGTCAAACAGTTCTTGCAAATACCTATTTGTTAATAGTTTTTTTTGGGGGAGAGGTTTAGTGCTTAGATCTCTAATTTGACACACAGTACAGTTCACCTGTCCTACTTTTCTTTTTTTTTCCTTTTCTGACGAGTCACTAAGACACATTCATCATGGAACTGCAGACATGAAGTCCAGCAATATTTGTAAATCTTATTCTGACCATGCGATAGAGATAGATAAATTGGAGCAGATAAAATGGTAACGAATCTGCAGCTGAGTACCTTTGCCAACGTTAAAACATTCATTTTGCTAGCTTCCATTTTATTCCTCAGAAACTTTACTTCTTTTTTTTTTATGCTAGAGCTCAAAATGTGATTTTATTTTTACGCTTACTGGCAAGAAATTTCCTCCGAAGTGAACCAGTTTTATGCATTTTTCTGTAGAAAAAACAAGCTCTTTACGGGGGATTTCCAAGCCTCTAATAGAATCCACCAAACAGTGAACTATTGGTCTTCCTCAGTATTTTTGTCTCCCTGACATCTACTTTGTGGTGGATAAGCCAGCTGTCCTGAGAAATACTGTAGACTGTTATGCCCAACTAGTGTTTAAGGGATTTCTTCCAGACGTGAGTTGCAGATATACCTGAGTATTTTGATCTAACGTATGCATCTCTTCTATTTCCTATGCATCTGCCTATTTGGTGCCCTACTTCAGCTTCTTTCATGGTCCAGATTCCTGTTTTCGAACTCTGCTGTTGCAGGATATTAATTTTGAATATGGGCTTGCTGTGGCTTGAATTTGGTTGTTTCCCTGCCTAGCTCCTTAGACTACTGTTTTTCTTCTTCTTGTTATTGATGCATCAATGTGTTCTTGCATACTGTAGTACCCTGAGCTAGCTGTAGTTACTAGAAATGATGGCCCATGGCCTGAGTGGGATTCCCTGATGAGCATTTGTTTTTAAATGTGAGCAAAAATCAGTTGTCAGCTGTTAGCCCATAAAAACTAGAGTAAATTAGGTACATGTAGGAGAACATTTGTTCTAAAAAAAGTCACTTAAAACAACCATACAGCACAGTAGGAGGAACATCTGTTCATTGTGCAACAGATTCTAGTAAGTCAAAGAGCTTTGGGATGACGCATCTCTAGTATTACCTCCTTACAGTCTAGAGTGTAGGGAGCCAGAGGGAATCATCACTAGGATGACAGAAGAATATTCTATTCAAAAGAAGAGGCAGTTTGCTGCTTGTTTTTTGAAGGACAAGAAATATATATTTCAGTCTTTTGGAGTAGGTGTGGGTTAAAAAACCCATAAAATCACAAAGATACTTTTTCCAATAAAGAGATATCAAAACTGTATTTCCTCTTCAGTAAGAACTATGAATCTTGTTGTTAGCCTGAACAGTCCAAACTGTAATACTTCATTACAGAAATCATTCAGTTCACATCATGGGAAGGAGTTGACTTCCTCCAAATTTTTGTCATTTAACAACTCTGCACTGTGCACACTTGAGAAATAAGGTATACTCTAGAAGCTGTTTTGTAACAGTAGCAACATTCCCTGAAAGCTTTTTTTTTTTTTTAATTAATTTCTATGAACACATCATAAAAGTATACCTACAAGAAATATTCAAGATGAAAATAAAACCAAGAAAATTCTCCTTATTTCCCACAGGTAGATTAGCAGTAGTAGTAACAGCATATTTATTATGCAGGCATTTTATATTTTCTCTTGTCCAGATTATTTCAGCATATACCAAATGCTGACTTTGTCATATGGGACTTCTGCTCAACCAAGGCATAGTCATAAGAAAACAGTTGGAAAAAAAGAGAAAGGATTTATTTTGTCTTTAGATGTAGACCAAACTGGGTAAAGAAGAATCTCTGCTGCTAAATCTGATATTGCTTTCTTAACTTAGAAACTTACTTTCTGCAAGGTGTCATGCTTTCTGTGTGAATAGGGTTTGCAGCTGCACAAACCAAACCCCTATCCCTTTGCAAACTTCAGATGTAATCTTAACATTCCCTTATTGTAGACTTTTCTGTAATAAATGTGTGACGCCACCGAAAAGATCTAACCTTATAAAATACGCTGGAAACATTACTTCAATTTAATTTCATAAATGCTCAAGAAAAAATCCTAGTGAATCAAATCAGATAAGCATGGTCTAGACTGTTCATTTGTTAATTTCTGAATCTCAGTATCATCAGCTGGAATACCTTTGAAGGTGGTGGACAGAACACTTTTTCATTTGGAATGCTGACTCTATTAATCTTTGCCATCTGCATGCAATTAAAAAGTTTTGAATCTCTTACTGAAACTCAAATTCAAGTCATTCCCAATATACAGAACTGAGGAATCAGCACCATTTTTTTTAAACAAATATACAGTGAGATTAGGACATTATTAAATTATTGAATAAAACTTCAGAAATTCATTCAAGAATATTCAATCCTATGATCCTGTCCTATAAATTTGGATTATTAGCCCAGACCATGAAAAAGAATTAAAATATACCCATCCAAGCCATTGTTAACAGTGTGTTCAAATAAGGTCTTTTGCAGGATCAGGCTAC
The DNA here is from genome assembly GCA_028858755.1 of Ara ararauna. Lineage (NCBI taxonomy): Eukaryota > Metazoa > Chordata > Aves > Psittaciformes > Psittacidae > Ara > Ara ararauna. Next base: position 51,730,234 of record CM054410.1, read on the forward strand.
TTCATTTTTCATCATCAGATAAATGAAAAATAACTGCTTTTGGTGAATTTTTCTGGCTTGCTTTTTTGAGTGTATGCGTGGAGGAGGGTATTTTGTTTGTTTCATCGTTTGTTTGTTTGCTTTTTTAATCTCTGATATCTCCAGGATATTTTAATCTATTCAGCCATCAAATCAGAAATAAAGAGAAAACCAACATGAATTTTATGAAAAAACTTTACTTAGCAGTTTTTACACTTTTAAAAGGAGGTAACAATGAAGATAAAAAATAGTTAATAGGAAATAAATCTCTAAGAATTTAAGAACAAAAACAAAACAAAAAGCCTAAACAATTTTTGATGCTTTATACAGCATGGAATACAAGCAATACCAAACAATATGAGTCAGGAAAGAGGACTAGTCCTGTGAAAAGATGGTGCATTAAGAATAGGCTTCTAGTATTTTAGTTAATTAAAGTTTAGAATGAGCTATCTACAGGAACTGAGGAAATAGCTTTTTAAGAAAATGCATTTGACAAACTTCTGCTGAGGATTATCGGGGAGTCCTTAGTTTTGCCTTATGTAGTGAGATGGAATAGAAAATCTTATGCTATGCTTCATCTCCCGGATCTGTACTCTTGTGATTTATTAATTATATTACATTTTCTATGCATTTATACTCTTGATTGTCTATCTCCTACAAGATGTCAATACTTTCATCTGACAAAAGTTTCTTGTTTTTTTCCAAGCCTTTACAATTTTTTTGACACATGTATGAAAAGTAGCAGCTAACCTACAGCTATGAATTCTTATTGCTTTAAAAAAATCTCTTTAATATTACCATATTTTTTCTACATTATGTTCTCTCCTGGGATATGTAAGGCTGAGGAATAATAATAGGTTTGTAGTAAGTTTGAAATACTGCATATCCAAAAATAGAGTATCCAGTGTAAAATAAGCACCAAAGGAAATGTGCTTTCAGTGGGAATACATGTAAAATAGCACATCAAACTTACCATCAAGTACACGCACATCATGGCTTACTTTTTCAGGTATAGATTTTTTTTATCTAAAAAAGTGAGTAACAAATAAGTAGATTCTGGCAAGGGTTACGAGAAATGTGTAGTGTAATGAACTTGGATAATAAGGATATTATATAGGAATTGCATCAGTGTATTATAGGCAAGCTCATTTCTAAGGGGTACTGCTGATGTTTTCACTTTCTGTCTTCAAAGAAATAACACTTCAGCACAGGTGGTGAGTTTCTTGTCACCCCAAGTTTCAGCAGACATAATGGCAGACCTTCACATTAAAAGACACCTGGATTTCTAAATAAAACGTAAGCAGAATGTTCCCAGTCATGCTGTCTTTTGATAAATCTAAGGAGCAAGCACAAAACAGATTTTCTTTCTGGTTAGGAAGTCACTACCTTAAGCTTTGTTTCTACTGACAAAGCAAAAAGCTGTTTCATGCCGTACAAGTACTGCACAGTGAATGTTCAACAATTTATCTTCATGTCACTGCTTTTCCATTTTATAAATGAATTCTCATTTGTTTATGGTTGTTCCACAAAAAAATATTTCAGAAGCAACCATCTCCACAGGCAGTGAAACCTTCTTATTTTACATTAAGGAAAGCTGCCTTAGAGAAATCCAGAATGCTTCCTATTGAAGTTGTTATTATATTGGAGAAGCTTTAACTTTTATACAGTAGCACCATTATAATCAGAAATACCAAAGCAAAATTTGCCCCTGGAAGAAAAAATAGACTTTTATTTTTTTTATATATGAATTAGAAGATACAAAAAAAAAAAAAAAAAAAACAAAACAAAAACAAAAAACCCAGATTTAAAGCCTGGAATTAATAAAAAGTGTAATTAACTAGATTTGTTTTCACTGATGTATTCTTTTCCAATACAAACTGAATGTAATTTCATCTTTAAAAACTCTAAAACCTCCAACATTAAACAAGTCAATGCTTATGAGTAAATATTGGAATTTGATATGAGATGCTATAAAGCTAAGCAGATCTACTGAATTTAATAAAAGCAAGGGCGTTTCTGAAGTATCAGCAAGAAGGAAGAATATGTGATAAAGACTTTTTCCTCAAGAGATAAGCATTTGATATGCTTGATTTATACAAGTAGGGATTTCAGGTTTTAACTGGGGATTTGTACTAATCACACTGAATTACTCTGTAAAACAGGAAAAGTGAAAGCATTATCTGAGTAAATTAGGGCAATCTCTAGAGAGAGAATAATGCTAAGAAATCTCTTATTAGGGAAGTGCTTTTTTTTTTTTTTTTTTTCCCTTTTTACTCAGTTTGTTAAAAAACTCACCAAAAAACAATCTGTAAAACTCAAAAAACCTGAAAAAAATGTGTTGCTGTAAGGAAGCCTCTAAAATTCATATGCAAAAGCCTGCTGTTCTCAAGGGCTTTGCAACATCAAAAGTAATTGAAAAAATTGACATATATGAAATTTATTGCTCATCCCCAAGCTGTCATGTCTATGCTTTTTTCATCCTTGGTGAGATTCAGAATTCTTACAATTGTACTTCAAAACTTATTTCTAAGATGAGGTCAGTAAAGTTGCATGAATTTTAAGATTAGGGGAATTTTAGAATTATTTTTATATATTGTTTGCCTGAAAACAGCGGACTAGATAAATTTTCAGTCAGTATATTAGTCCATTCTGAAGTTTTGTTACTGCAGTCACACACAATAGAAGATATTGTAGCTGTTAAAATTATGAACGTAATACTTTAAGCACTTCAGGTAATTCTAGCAATGTGAAACTTCAACATGCTGTAATTATACTAAGTACCATTCCAACCAAAGGTGATAGAGGCATACATAAATAGCCTGGCTCCCACAGTTTTCCTCTGATTACACCACCACTTCTCAATGGTTTTATTACATTCTGTAGTTGCCTTGTGGTTGCAAATACACCCTGCCATTATTTAAACACTATGATTTAAATATCAGCATGAAAAATTCCATCTTTTGAACACATATATGTTACAATATGTGGTGAAGATATTTTTGTAAATAAAATTGGGAACTTCTAACCCAGTTTTAAGCAGTGGACCAAACTGATACATATAACCTTGGTGATATTCTTTTTGCTAAAATGAAACCAAATTGGTTTAAAACCAAACGCAATCTGAATTAGGAAACACATTTCCTTTGTTCTGAGTTTATAGAAGTCAATTACCTTGATCTTAATACAATTTGGAAGGGCATCTGAATGAAACACTGGTAAGCTAAGTGCTTTGGTATTGTTCCAGGTACCAACTGCGGCCAGCAAAGGATGCTGTAACTTTTTATAAGAACTGCTCAGAGGAGCTGTTACACTTGTAGCACACCACCAAATGAAAGGCTGCTAGTACAAGGACAGCATGTAAGTAAATATAAAGACCCAAAAAACTCTCAGCTGTTTATTTGGATATATGAATACTGATAAATTTGCTATAAATTAAGAGAGAAATAGACAATTGTCACCTCTCATAAGCTGTAGATGGAGCCTGTATTCCACAAGCCTGTGTTTGATGTACAACATTGACCTTATCTTGAAAGGAACTGGAATGTGTCTCTGTCAGAAACACTGATCTTTGGAGGTTTATCTCTGCATAGTTCATTTGACACCCTTTCTGTTTCCACACTTTCATGTTTCCTATGCCTAAGGCTAGGAACATCTAACAGCAGTAGGATGGTGCACCATGCTTGCCTGGACACCAGCTGATGGTTCATATTGGTTCTCCTCTAATGAGTTTGTCAATCTGACTGTTGAAGGAAGGAGAAGCATGAAAGTGGAGCCTGCTGGCACAAGACTTTACTTTCAATATTGGTTCTGAAGGGAAGACTAAAGGGAAGGCCCATGATCTCTCAGATGGAAAAAGGCAAACTGTCTTCTGTAAGACTAGCCAGCTGGATAACAAAGAGGTGGAGACAAGCATGTGGAATGGATATTACAGAGAACTCATTGCATATACTATAGGAAGAGGAATTCTACGTTGAAACTGAAAAGTAAAACTGGAAGCTGGAAAAGGGCAGCTGACGGGAAAGGTTGCTTTAGTTAGTATATAGGATCTGTGTGTTTAGAAGTTTTCACATAAAGGCTTGAGGTCCAAAGTCAAAAGACAGTGTTTAGCTACTGTTTTGACGTGTGTACGACAAAGGCTGACTGCTGTTACAGAGTGTGAAAGTGGTGCGCCTTTAGCACAATCAGCCATGTCAGGGGACATATCAGTAACCATAACTGTGTGTCTCAAGCATCTATGTGTGATCAGTCACGTTTAGTGGCTTCTGGACATATTAGGAGGCATGTTAGGATTACACTTGCAAAGGAATTACCACGTGAGCCTCCTCCTGGTCTATAACTTCCAACACTCAAATAAGATTTTCAGGAGCGCATATGACAAGCAGTTGCTTGGAAAAGTCCAATACCAAATTCTGCATACCCACTAAGCCTGGACACTTTAGCCACCGAGTTAAGAAAAAGAAAAATGTAGGTCTCACCTGAGATCGTAGCACTTTCTCCATGTTCAAGGGTAAAAAAGTGAGCTTGGAGGCTGGGTAGTGTGCCAATAGAGCAGTTGCAACCTCTTAGCAATTCTGGTGCGTGTAGTCTACCAACTGAGGCAAGTTATTTAATTAACAAAATGTATGACTGAGAAAGATGTAGGATTAACAGTTTCCTGATTTGGACATAGCTTCAGTTAATAAGTTTACAAGGCTTTGTGCTTAGCTACCTAAATATAGGCAGCTTGATATATTTGAAACAGTTTGGAGGACTAGAATGTCAGAGACAGGCAGATATGACTAGGTCTACGAGAGAGTCTTTATGTCTATGTGGAGCAACATCGGAAGCAACAAAGGATGTGGTAAAGCATCTAAAATTGCTCTACATACCTATGTTTAGACAGCTACCTCCCACACTATGTCTTTAAAACCTAAATGAACAAACAAATGTAGTGAAAATATATATGAATCTGCACTGCTGAATACCTTTCTTCTGCAGCCTGAAAGAATGACATTCAAGCATGTTTACTGGAACAAATAAATCCCATAGTGCATCAGTCCCACTGGTGAATATACTGAAACTGGCCTGTTGTGAGATTATATAATTGCATTATTAAACAGCATAAAACTTTTTGGAGATTAATTCATGGTTTTTGCAATGTGTGTGATGCATCCAAGCATTAAGATCCCTCTTATTTCATGTGTCCAGAGCACATGACCAGGCAATTTGTAGTTGTTAAGCAGACCAGTGTGAGAGCATGCCTTTCACAACTCTCTCTGAACATGAGTTTACTCCATGTTATGCACAGTCTTCAACTTCTATTGATTCCTGTTTCCTCCCTATTTGTTTTCTGGATTATGAAAAGGTAGGACCAACAGATCTTCGCACTGAATTATTCTTTTGAAACAAGGAGTCTGACCAAGCCTGCCTCATTGTCTGTGTTGCACTTCTATCCTGTTGTTTTACATAAAACAAATGGCTATTAGGACATCTTCTCACAAATACAGTTCCTCATGAACAGTTTACCAAACACTAGGTTTCTTCAGCAAAATAATGCTACTTAGACATATTGAATAAGGCACCATAAGCTTTGTTCAGATATCAAAGACTCGGATTTCCCATTGTTGTTCTTCATTTTCCTCGGTACTGGTGAACCTGTGAAACACTGTTTCAGAGCAGCTGCTGTGTGATAGCGTGGGATCCACATATTGAAAGTACCACCCTCTATGTCCTTCTTGGACTCATAATATTGTAAAGACCTAGCTATAATCACCAATTCAAAGTTTTTTTTACTTATAATTTTAAAAATGCTGTTGCAATTATCTAAGCAATAGAATCATTTTCCACCTGATTATTTCTACTTTTCCCAGTCAGATAGTGAACCCTTTACTGTTTAACTGCAAAACTGTGTTTGTCATGAGTGTATCAAGGTAAGGTGTATCTTCTGAATAAACTGTAAAAGTGAGGTTGCAATGTGCCCCTCAGAAAAATGTGGCAGACATATAACAGAGCAGTAGGATTTTACCTTTCTAGTATGAGCAGGAGGCCATGCCCCATTATCTTTGCTGGCTTGTGCTGGGGGGTAGAATTAGGTAGCCAGCTTTCTTTGCACATTATTTAATTGGCTTATGCTGAAGAGCTTAGAGACTATGCTTCTCAACAAAGTTACATGCAGAGTTTGCTCAAAGATGCTAAAGAGGAAAATTTTTGTTCTTTTTTCTTTTTTGTTCAGTCTTAAAGTCTATTATTATACTTAGTGTGATAAAATCAGTAAGCTATAAGCATTTTGGTGCACAGAACTACTGGAAAGTCTGCCTTTCTACATCATTATCCTCCAGTGATTTGCACTGTGTGTGATCAGTTATAGTCAGACCTGTGCTATGCACTAAAGGAAGGAACAGTAGAAGCTGTCCTCTTTATAACAAGTGCGGCTGTAGTCATGTTTGGAGGTGAGGGACTGCATATGAGAATGCAGGCAGTTCTAAAGACAGTGACTGGTGACTGTTCTTACTGTTTTTCTAACCTCTGGAGTAGACCAAGAGACAAATAAATGTGTTAAAATTTCATTTTATTCTCAATATATGATGGGAATATAAGGAAGATCCACAAAAATCATATGAAGATGACCAAAAGGCACTACTGTGATCAGAAAGTGTGATTCCCTGAAAAACAGAAGATACATTTTTTCAAGATGTTGTCTCTGGTATTTTAGAGCATTCATTTTCATGGAAAAAAAAATCCTTGATTTGACTCAATAAGCTGTCTTGATGCACAGTGCAGATCTGTATAGAGAGATTGTAGATTCTTTCTGAAGGAAGTCAGAGAGGACACAATTCCTAGGGTTTTTCATTGATGTCAAAAGCTTGATAGCAAAGTTCTTTTCTCTAAAGCCCTGGTGAATCACCAGAGAATGGTAACACAGCCAAAAAATGCAAGTAACAATGTTAGCAATATCAGTAATCTCTTCTAAAAAGAGAGCTATAATTCAGACCTATTATGTCCAGGTTTCCTCACTTGTTTGAGGAGCAGCAAGAACATGAAAGTAGGCTCTTGTTTCTTTGGAATAAAAAATGTATAAATGGGGAACTAGTTTTTTCATGACATTAACAATGTATACCATTATAAATTCCTGCTATATTCTGGGTAAACGCATAATTGAAGCAGATAATATAAATGGAGAGTTTTCCTTACTTACAGACATCATTAATAGGAAAGCTACTAAGATAATTGGATAGGTTGAGATATTTTGAATTAAGAAAATCACAAAGTTAGCTTTTCTGGGCTTCTCAAGTAAATTCTCCAATAATTACTTACTGGATAACATCTCGATCGGATGTTTTAGAAAACAAGTTCATTAATTGTACTACATATTTACTTCTGGAGAAAGACCCACACTCTTCTAGGTAAAGTGCAGACATAGGTAAATTGCCATATATCAGAACACACAGTAATAAAAACACAAAAGCAGCATGGGAACAGAGGGTACATACTATGCTGATTCTGCTACTATGCCTGTACATAAACACCTCAGTGCTATGTTCTGGCTGTACCCATGGGGCATCACCAGTTCCGTCTGCTTTGTCAGTGCCCCACTGTTCTTGCTAGCTCTTCTTCAGCATCAAACAGGTTGGTTCTGCCTGTGGGCAGTGAGTCATGGACGCATACGGTTCATTGCACTGAAACATTCTGAATCAGGGAAGCCACAGCCACCAGCTGGTATACTTTATCATGGGCCATTAGCAATAAACAAACATGTTTTCTTTCATGGCTTCTAAATTAATTTTCTAGCAGTTACTAGTCCTTCTGCATTTGATTTCAGACTAGGTGCAGCTAGGCAATATAGCCTATAGATTTTCTGGATCTAGGAATCTAATGTCAAAGTATTTCCTGTATTTTTTTTCCACTTTGTAAATCTAGCAACAGTCTATAGATATCGCAAATTATAATAATATTATGTACAAAGTAGGAAACAGTAACTGTTTGATTACCAGCTTACTAGCAAAATATCCTGGTTTGTATTATTATGGTTCCCATTTTGTACTGCCTCTGAAAATTGCTTTGAGATCCTGCAGTTTGCTTGCAGCTATTTGGAGTCACGTGAACTGTTTCCTTCATATCTGCATTAGTAGCCAAAATGTAATAAGGGTATGGATAACTGTTGTATGTAAAATATTCCCTACAACTAATTGGAAAAGGTTGTTTGACAGGATTTGGTATCTGCAGACAAACCGTGATCTGACTGAATAAGGCTCTTGACCAAATGACACTAAATCACATATATGTAGGACTTCCAACCTGCAGCTGGAAACACTTTGTTCATCTGTCACTCTTGCTGCAGGATGAACAGCCAATAGATGATGTGCCCTCCTTGCTCTGGGGTGTTATTTGTCCGTCATGTTAAATAACTGAAATGTCGGTGTTGCCAATTTCCCGTGCATTTTGTCTTATTCTGACAGCAGGTAGGAATGAGAATACATAAAAGACTAGCTAAGGCCATTCATCACATATTCCTAGGATTAGTAACTACTTTTTCTTGAGATATGCATTTCAGATGGTAATTTCTGGTATTTGGGAGAACAATTAGTGTCAGGTCCAAATCTTTTTTTTTTTTTCCTACACTTTCTCACTACACATTAGTAATTCCTAGGAGTAAAATCTCACTATTTATTGACAACTGAAGTTCTGAGCTGCTATTATTAATTCCTTACAGGAGTCACCCAGTTCACTACATTATGTTGTGAATTTTCTAACTCATTCTAAGATTGTTCTACTCAGGTTCACCAAAGCAAAGGTTCTCCTAATGTGTGTAACAGATCACTCTAAGATGACTTTGTATCTACAGAGGATTACCTAAACACTTTTGGTTGTTTTTTTTTTTTTTTTTTTTTTGTAAAATCCGACTTATTCAGAAAAAAAGTTTCATTTGGGGCTTGATAGCTACAGAATGCTGTCTCTAAACTCCTTTTCTTTAACCAAAATCAGTAAGAAAATAAGGGTTTCATTTGGGGCATTTGTTTAGCATGAACAACAAATTTGTTGTAAAGAAAGTAGATAAAGGTAAAGGAATTTGGCAATTACTGACATAAAACTCACCTGCTCTCCTGTGCTGGCTATGTAGTGCATACTGGTGCTCTAATGGATAGCAATTCATAGTTAGCTCAAAAATGCCCACATAAGCTGCAGTGAATGCTGTCTGCAGTATAAACATACTCTAAGAAGGTTTTAAAATCCTGTAGACAGTCAAATTATGAGCTGCCTTGCAATAAAAGTGGACATTTTTCTACATGTTAGACTCCATATGAGCCAGAGTCAATATGGGTATCTTATTTATGCTTAAAGGCTTAGAATCTTGCAGTTACTACTGTGGTGCTTATATGTCTGTTACTGAGTTGTATTTCAGGTTCTAATTACCAAACAGGTTTCTTCCACCATAGTTTTTTTTTTTTTTAATAGCACATATCAGAAGCTGCAATATAACAACTTTGGGCAGTTACTTGTGTATTTTTTTTCTTGAACAATGCACAATAATGTTTCTTAAGAAAAAAAAACATCGCCAGCTCTACAGTGGACCCATTTATCTTTTATTTCATTACTTTAATTCTCTGATACTATCTGGCAGGATTCCTGGGTGAAAGCAGGAAACACAATTTTCATGTATTAGCAGATGTTCTTCACTAAGAACTTTCATTCTTGCTTTGCTGGTTTCCTTAACTCTCAGATGGAATCTTTGATCCAGTTATTGCCTCTCTGCAATGCTAAAGGAGCATTAAGTTACCTTATACAAATTAGAGATTCCCAGCTGACAAGTGCCCTTGAATAGATGAATTTCTACAGTCTATAAGGTAGACAGGGATAATGGAACATCTCCAGCCAAATAATAATGAAGTAAAATACAACTCAGCCTGTTTAAGAGACACTAGGCCAGTCTGCTTACCCAGGGTCAGTCAGAGTACCCACACCCAGTGTCATGCTGTTCACTGCAGTCCTTTGTGTCTTTGCTCAAGATTCGTTCTATTGAAAGGTGTTCTGGGTTCAGCAGTAGCAGACATTTTTTTCCTTCTTAGTAGCTGGTGCAGTGCTGTGTTTTTTGACTTTCAGCCTGGGAACAGCGCTGATAACGCCAATGTTTTCAGTTGCTGCTCAGTAATGTTTAATCTGACCAATTACTTTCTGAGCCTCATGTTCTGACAGGGAGGAGGGGAAGCCAGGAGGAAGCAGAGACAGGACACCTGACCCAAACTAACCAAAGAGGTATTCCGTATCACAGTAAGTCATGCCCAGTATATAAACTGGGAGCAATTACCTGGAAGGGTTAGATCACTGCTTGGTTCGGTTGGGTACCTGTCGGCGGATGGTGAGTGGTTGTATTCTCTTCCTTTGTTATTTCCCTTATCATTATTGTTATTGGTGGTAGCAGTAGTGGTTTGTGTTATACCTTAGTTACTGGACTGTTCTTATCTCAACCCGTGGGAGTTGCACTCTTTCAATTCTCCTCCACATCCCTCCGGGAGCGGCAGTGAGGAAGTGGGGAGAGTGAGTGAGCAACTGCATGGTTCTGAGTTACGGCTGGGCTTAAACCTCGACAAACGGATTAGGATCTCAGCCTGAAATACACCCAGCAACATTGTTAGTGAATCTTAGGCCTGCATGAAAGATTGGATTAGAGCTATAATCTGCTACAATCATGAAAAATTAGGGAGATCTATAATTGCTAACTTCTGCATATTTCTATACATATCCACATATACAGCTAGACGTCATTTACACTGTCCTACAGGTTCCTGAATGTGAGCCAGTGCCAACCCAGATGTGGAATAGTTCCATGTGCAGGTTAATAGAGCAGATTCACTTTGCTAGTTCAGCTACAAGGCTGACAGCCCCAAACTGAGCATTTAGGTTGCAGAATAAGCAGAAAGACAGAAACTGTTTGCACCTGCTCTGCAGTGCTCCTATTATAGAGGAAGACAGTAGCAGTATCATTGAAGGAGACATCTAGACCTTAGTATGTGATACACTTCCAGTCTACAGGCTGCGGTCACCCAGAGAAAGAAATTTTAAGTCTGGAGCTGGGTCAGATTTTTGCAGCTGGTAGAACCAAGGCGCTAAAAGGGAGACAAGTGGCGGCAGGGCCAGTGTAGCTCCCGTTGCGGTCTCTTCTCTGCCTCGCGAGTGGCTGCGATTCCTGGCCTCCGCAGCAGCCCCCAGGTGGAATGTGGAGATGGTTCCCAGGGCCATGGATTGGCTGTTGATTGTCGTCTCCATGCTGGAAGGTAACCGGGGGAGTTCGAGGGCTCCCAGCTGCTTGTCGGTGCTTCCGTTCTGGACGGAAATTTGAGGGGGCTGCTCAGTGCCCGAGGATGCTTTTTATGTTATGGAAAGAGTGGGCTGAGCCTCACTGCACTTGCTGAACTACTCAATTAATAACGTGGTGGATGTGCGTCTCTTGAAGCAGGATAGACTACCTCCAGTTTGTTTCTGGGGTACTTACCTAAAACATTATTTAAAATCATATGTAAAATAATATTTAAAATAAGTGACGTGGACAACAGGACCAGGGCAGCGATCATCCCCCTGTACTGCACTGGTGAGCCCGCACCTCGAGTCCTGTGTTCAGCTCTGGTGCCCTTGTTACAAGAAAGACTTTGAGGTGCTGGAGAGGGTCCAGAGAAGGGCAATGAAGCTGATCCAGGGCCTGGAGCACAAGTCTGATGAGGAGTAGCTGAGGGAACTGGTGGGGTTTAGTCGGGAGAAGGGAAGGCTCAGGGGGGACCTTATCGCTCCCTACAACTGCCTGAAAGGAGGACGTAGTGAGGTGGGTGTTGGTCTCTTCTCCCAAGTAACAAGCAGTAGGACAAGAGGTAAGGGCCTCAAGGTGCACCAGGAGAGGCTTGGACTGGGTATTAGGAAAAATTTCTTCACTGAAAGGGTAATCCAGTGTTGGAACAGGCTGCCCAGAGTGGAGTCACTGTCCCTGGAAGTGTTCACAAACCGTGTAGATGAGGCTTTTAGTGACATGGTTTTGTGGTGGTCTTGGTAGTGCTGGGGTGATGGTTGGACTTGATGATCCAAAAGGTCTTTCCCAACCTAGCTGATTCTATGAAACCAGGGAATAATCTGAAGTCTTTTTCAGGTTAGTGCCTTAGTCACTGGGCTCTAGAGAAGGAAAGTGAGTCCATATGCCATTAGATATGACTACATAATATTTTGTAGGTAAATGCAAGCTCAGTTTGTCCTCACTAAAAGGAAGCTCTGTGATAGATCTGACACAGGAGCCAATATATCCATAGTAAGTGTAGCACTGAGTCTGGATTAGAGGGTCCTGTTTCAGCAGTGGAAAAGCTTTTTGCTGAGCTGAGATACTAACAAAGACCATTACGGATACCTGTCAGGTTGGAACAAGGTGGTGTCTACTGGGAACTGTTTTTACAGTCTGTCAATGATTGGGTGAACTGGATCTCCCAGGAGCAGCTGCAGTGGCTCTTGTAAGGAATGCAAACAATCTGAATTCTTGAATATTCCTGCAAAATTGGTCTCATCCTCCAGACACCTCCAGCAGTTGTCTGAGCATTGCAAGCAGCTGGAGACTGAGGACACATAAGATTAGCTTTAAATCATTTAAGAATTAGGTTATCAAAAGTAGCATACTTAATTGGTAAGACAAAGTCACTTTTAACATGAGTAAGCTGAATTTGTGCTATAGAACAATACAAAATAAAGAATGTCTGTGCTTCACAGTAAATATTCAGGACTTTCTTATACGTTAACTTGATGATGAGATACTGGTGAACAAAATATTTCCTGAGGTAAACCTGGTATAAGGAACTAAACATTATTCCTAATTTGTCTAAAAACATCTGCTCAATTAGCCAGCTACAGTTTATATCTGAGTCTTTTAGGAATTAATACAAGACATGAAAGTGAGGATTTCAGTGGGGACATTTCTTTGTTATTTCACTTCAATATATAAGATACAGGTCTAATCTCACTCCCAATCATTTGTGCCACATGAATAAATTATCAAATATGCAATACATTTTGTGTGACTGTTACAAAAGACAGGAATTTTGAAATTTCTACATATGTTGAAATACACACATAAAGAAGGATAAATGTGGGGTCTCCACCAGAGAGTCCAACCTTTGTGTTAAGATGTAAGAAATTGTTAAGATGTGACGTATTGCAAGCAACTCAAGGGAGATGATCCTCCTGTTCTAGTAAGCACTAGTAAGGCCACATCTGGAGTACTGTACCTAGTTCTGGTCTCCCCAGTACAAGACAGACATGGACATAAGGGAGAGAGTCCAGCAAAGGACTACTAAAGGACTGGGGTATCTAGCAACAGGGAAAGGTTGAGACAACTGGGACCATTCATCCTGGAGAAGAGATGGTTTTGGGGGATCCTGCTACTGTATATAAACACCTGATGGGAGGGAATGATGATGATGTAGCCAGAAAGGTCAAGAGGCATTAAACAGAAATTAAACCACATGAGATTCCATTTGAACACAAGAAAACTCTTTTTTATTGTGATATTGTCAAGCACTGGAACAGGTTGTTTAGTGTTGTGGTTTCAGCCAGAAGCTAAGCATCAAGAAACTCCTTGCTTACTTGCCCGGAGCTGGGCAAGAAGAGAATCAAGAGGCTAAAATTGAGAAAACTCATCAATTGAGATAATGACAGTTTAGTAAGTAAAGCAAAAGCTGCACATGTTAGCAAAAACAAACAATTCATTCATTCACTACATTTCATTGGCAGGTGGGTATTCAGTCATCTCCAGGAAAGTAGGGCATTATCACATAGCATTTAATTGGGAAGACAAACACTATCACTTCAAATGTCCACCTTGCTTACTCCTTTCCCCCCAGGTTTTGCTCCTGAGCATGCTATTACAAGACATGGCATATCCCTTGGGTCAGTTTGGGCAAGCTGTGTCCTCTCCCAGTTTTTTTGTGCAAAAAACTTGCTGGTAGGGTAACATGAGAAACAAAAAGCCCTGACTCTGTAAGCACTGCTCAACAATAGACGAAACATTCCTCTGTTATCAACATAGTTTTGATCACAAATCCAAAACATGGAACCATATGAGCTACTGCAAAGACAATTAATTATCCCAGCACAAACCAGCACACTCAGAGAGGCTGTGAAGTCTCCCTCCTTGGAAATACTTGAAACCTGACTGCACATGGTCCTGGGGAACCAGCTGTGAATGATCCTGCTTGAGCTGGGTGGTTGGATCAGATGATATCCAGAGTTCCCTTCCAACCTAAACAGTTCCAAGCTTCTGTGATAGACAAAGTATACGGACACAACAAAATATTAATAAGCACTTGGGTGTAGCAGTGGATTCTTTTTTTCTTCAGTATCTGAGTTAACTGGAAAAAGGTATTAGAGGAATAGTTTGTTTGAAGTAACAATGGTAAGTGAAGAAAGTTCACAGAAAATTAAAAATGCTGGGTGATGGAAATTTGAACTCTGAGGTTACATTTTTTCTTGTAATTTATTTTAGCAGAATGAAAAATCAGTTAATGAAAATAACAGATGGAAAAAAGAAACTGTTTGTACTGCTGCATGACTGTTGATTGAAAAAATCCCAACAAAATCGAAACTACAAACCAAAGTTCAACAGCCAAGAGGCAATTTTGATTATTTCAAATTTATTCTTATTTTTATAAGGTTTGTCAAATCTGTGTAGGAAAAAAGTATTTGAATGACTGGTGCTTGAACGTCCACATGATGTGAAATACTGGTGTTGTTTTTGAATAGGACAAATAAGGTATAAGGAATGCAGGTTCTCCTATTCTCTCTATCAGAGGAGATCTGAAGTCAACTTGATCGCTTTCAGATATAATGGTCTGACCACTAGGCTGTAGTCTAGTCTAGCTTATTTTTTTAAGTCTAGTACACTTTTCAAAATATTAATGTTTATACTGTCTTTATTATGAGGTGCAGAGTTGTAATCTCTTGAGTAAATTGTGTAGACCAGTCTGCATCTGAATATACTGAATGGAACCAGAATGAATTAGCCCATGTTTCACAACCGTACTAAAGAGGGGGAATAAATGATGTGATCCGTACTGAAACACAGGAAGAAACTAAGATATATACAATGTTTATTATTGTAAGAATAGGCCTTGAAGTGGTACAGTAAATGAAGCAATCTGACAGCATATACATCCTTGTACAGGGTACTCTGTTAATTTTTTTTTCTGTTTTGTACCAATATGCAGCCAGTTCATAAGGACCAGACAGAAGGCAGGCCCAGCTGCCACCTACAAAGTCATTCTGCATGTCCTGATAGTTAGATCTTTTACGTAAATTAGAATTATGTCACTTTCAAATATCCCATGGAACAATAAACTAAGATTCCTGTTTGAAGAAGCAGAAACTTGTTAAGATTTCAATACTTAATCAGATAGACTTACATGATTATCTCTTACTTTGCAGATATCAGGATACTTCTGATGAGTTTTCCAAATCCTGCTGAGTCCTTCAAAGGAGAGAAAAGGAAAGACTTCCACTACTACCACCACCTCACTCATTTGACCTGTGCATGCCCAAGTGGGACTAGCACATGAGAGCTTTTATTTAGGAATTTTAGGAATTCCTTTCTGTAGGAAATGCAATTTTGTGAAAGTAAATGCTTATTTTTACCTTTTTTTTTGGTTTTTAGTCTCAACAGGAAGAATAAAGCCAAGAGCAAGTAAAAAAATTTTAAACCAGCATGCTCATATTGAGCTGCATTAAAGCTCTCTTCCCTAAAGCAGTGAAAATAGGCTTCCAAAAACACCTGTGTATGTATTTTTGTCAGATGGATTTCCACTAATAGTACGTTAGGAAATATGTCCTCTCTTGGAATGGATAAACTTGTTGTATTTGTTTGAATTCCGTTAACATTTTACTGGCTCCTCCTTTTCCTCGTCTAATCTATGAGTCTTCTGAAGTATTAATGAGGACTAAATAAAATTATTTTGCCTTATTTACTTACGTTCTTCCTTATATTTCCCCTTCTTTTCAATTTAAAATTAAAAACTATGATATAGTAAGAATTACAGCTGTCCAGTCAGCATAAAATATTCTGAGAAATTTCATATCTGTCATGACCATTTACTACTTGACAGTTACGGAAATGAAAGGGAACTTCGGGGAATGATTTAACAAACTACTCAGTGATCCAGTGATCAAATAATTTTCTTGGAACCTTTGCGTAGGAAAAGAGTATAAGTGTGGTTCTATCCTGTCTTTTACACTGACCAGACAGTTAGATCTCCTCCTTTGGAAAGGACATGATATTTTTTTCTTTATTGTGACTCACTAAAGTAAAATGTAAACATCATTTACACCACTGTTACCTATAAGTAACAAACAGGGCTTGAAAAAGCTTGAGGAATCATTAACAATATTTTCAACAAGCCAGACCAGTAAAGGTATTAACCACATGACACCACTATCTGTCACATTAATTTTACACGTTGAAATCTTGAAATGTACTTCAATCTTCCATTTGTTAAATTTGAATAAGATCTTTTTCTACATTTCTCCTTTCTAAGCAAAAAGGTTCATATTCAATTTATTTTTGTAACATCTTTTTCTATATCTTGGTTTTTTTTTTTTTATGTTGCCTCCTGATCTTTTAATATCACTTTTGAGAAAGTGTCTGGTCTTAGGCACTGAAGAAACAAGGCATATTTACACCATTTCTTATGAATCTATCTAATAACCTCAGTGCAAAATGTGAAATACCTTGCAGATGTAATATAATATTTCCTAGAGGTGAAGCTGTGAGAATGATTAAATATGAATCATGTAGCCATTTAAATAATTTGGGAGAGCTAAACTTAGCACTAATGCTAAACAAATTTTAATAATTTACATTTGAAAAAGTGCACTACAAAACCAGTTACTTCCAACACTGAAGGGTGCCAGCAAACTGAAAGTAAAGAATTCAATTGGAAATATTTTCTCCTTAAGAGAAATGTATCAGTATGCTGTCAAAGTTGGGTTACTGGAAAAGTGACTTTTTTTCCTCTAAGAAGCTAATCTGGGATTGGAAGACATTTTGACAAAGTGTTGAAATAGCAGTGAGATAAATCTAAAAGGACAGGTAACATTTTTTCAGCTCAATCTGCTCAAGCAGCTTTAATTTCAGTTCACATCACTTGTCAGTAAGAACAGCAAAACTAATTTATCTTATAGAAAATTTAGACTTTCTTATCCACCAGTTTTTCATGTCTTTATTTCTTCTATTATATCATCAATTCTCTCTTTATTTTTTAATTATGTTTTCTAAACTTTCACACTGTGGAATGAGCAGAATGCGAAAGTTTTTGATAAGGAAAAAGATAAAATCTGCAAACTAGAAACAGCGCTACTTCTCACTTTCAATTCTGTAAGCATGCCATTCTTTTTATAGAAGTCTTGATTTTGGCACAGAAGAATTACTACCCTTCTCATGAATTGAAATCATTGGGGTTACTCAACAAATAAGGGTTACAATTTGGGCACACTGTCATAGTGAATTGTTTCTTATATTACATGTTTCTTGAGAAACTTGTTTTCCTTTGTCATGTGTGCACTACACACACTGACAACACTTTAATAACAACATACACTGCCTTTAATATTAATTCAGTTCTGGTATGGCTCAAATTAACAGGTATGGCTCAAATTAAAGAATGAACTAAAATAGGTCGTTGTCAGCAGATGTCCACCTTATGTTCATTTATGCCTGTGTACTCTGAGAAGCTTTTCCTTTCCTTGCTGTGATTAACTCCCACTTACATTGATGAGAGCAATGTGCTTCCATCAGGAAAAGAATGTTCCTTTGAAGATGAAAAAAAGCCCTCTTTTCTGCTTCATTTTATCTCTATAATTTTTTAAGGAAAAAAATATTTTAAAATTGTAACAGCAGTTAAACCTGACAGAAGAAGCAACGATTTGCTGTCTCCCAGATTTGTATCCATATCTGTGTTTATTTTTAAATGCAGTACTATTTGTTAAAATACCTTTCCTGGAATCTGTCATTTGAGGTTTTCTCCTTGATGAGCGCACAAAACATCTTTCTTTGGATAGGGTGTTAAAATAAATGTTTGTCATTTATACTATTATTCCTAAATAAAAAGTACTACAATTTCACAACAAAGTTGGAGATCATAAAAGCAGCAACAGTTCTGTCTTTTATGTAGAATGATTTAGTTTAGAAAAGACCTTTAAGGTCCTCAAGTCCAACCGTTGATCTAACACTGCCAAATCCACCACTAAACCACATCCCTGAATGCCACATCTACATGTCTTTTAAATACCTCCAGAGATGCTGAATCCACCACTTCCCTGGGCAACCCATTCCAGCGCTAGACAACCCATTTGGTGAAGAAATGTTTCCTAATACCCGATCCAAACCTCCACTAGAGCAACTTGAGTCCATTTCCTCTCATCTTATTGTTTTCTACTTGGGAGAAATGATTGCTACATACCTCACTACAACTTCTTTTCAGGTAATTGTAGCGATCCATGATGTCTCTCCTCAGTTTCCTTTTCTCCAGACAAAACAACCGCAGTTTCCTCAGCTGCTCCTCAAAAGACTTGTCTTCCAGACTCTTCACCAGCTTCATTACTTTTCTTCGGATATGCTACAGTACCCCTATGTCTTTCTTGTAATGATGGGCCCAGAATTTGTCACAGTCCTACCATAAAGAACTGCCTGGATGGCTGCATGCAATGAGTTGTGGTCAATGGCTCAATGTCCAGCTGCAGACCAGTAATGCGTGGTGCCCCTCAGGGATCAGTG
Organism: Ara ararauna; assembly: GCA_028858755.1. NCBI lineage: Eukaryota > Metazoa > Chordata > Aves > Psittaciformes > Psittacidae > Ara > Ara ararauna. Next base: position 51,749,015 of record CM054410.1, read on the forward strand.
TTGGGACCAGTCTTGATAAACATCATTGTTTGTGACATGGACAGTGGGATTGAGTGCGCCCTCAGCAAGTTTGCTGACAGCACCAAGCTGTGTGGCTCGGCTGATATGCTGGAGGGAAAGAATGCCATCCAGTGGGACCTTGGCACTCGTGGCCAATGCCAACCTGATGGAGTTCAGCAAGACCAAATGCAGGGTCCTGCACTTGGGTCGGAGCAATCCCAGGCACATCTACAGGTTGGGCAGAGAAGAGATTCAGAGCAGCCCTGCAGAGAAGGACTTGGGGGTGTTGGTCAGTGAGAAAATGACCTTGAGTCGGCAGTGTGAGCTCACAGCTCAGAAAGCCAACCATATCCTGGGCTGCATCAAAAAGAGTGACCAGCAGGTCAAAGGAGGTGATCCTGCCCCTCTACTCTGCTCTTGTGAGACCTCACTTGGACTATTTTGTACAGTTGTGGTGTTCTCAACATAAGCAGTTCATGGAAGCGTTGGAACAAGTCCAGAGGACGGCGACGAGGATGATCAGGGGTCTGGAGCACCTCCCATATGAAGACAGGCTGAGAAAGTTGGGGCTGTTCAGCCTGGAGAAGAGAAGGCTGCGTGGAGACCTCCTAGCAGCCTTCCAGTATCTGAAGGTGGCCTATAGGGATGCTGGGGAGGGACTCTTCATTAGGGACTGTAGTGAGAGGACAGCGGTTAGCAGGTTCAAACTTAAACAGGGGAAGTTTAGATTGGATATGAGGAAGAAATTCTTTCCTGTGAGGGTGGTGAGGCACTGGAATGGGTTGCCCAGGGAAGTTGTGAATGCTCCATCACTGTCGGTGTTCAAGGCCAGGTTGGACAGAGCCTTGGGTGACATGGTTTAGTGTGAGGTGTCCCTGCCCATGGCAGGTGGGTTGAAGCTTAATGACCTTAAGGTCTTTCCAACCCTAACTATTCTGGTTCTATGATTCTATGGATATGAACTTTAACCAAAATCTTACACTTATTTGATAAAATCCCAGTTTTGTCCCAGTGTAGAATAAGGGCAGAGAGAGAGGGGAGGGATTGTAGAGAAGATATACCCAAGCACAAAACACATTTTTTTCCCTGTACTTGTTAACAACAGGGAAATGACTTCTTATGAATTGAATGATAGACTGATGCTTGTGGCAATGCTATAGCTTCAACTTTTGAATTCTAAGGGTGACATCAACACATTAATAAATAAATAACATATTTTCAAAACAAATAACTTCTGTAAATTGAGATGAGTTCAAGTTAAATTAGTTTGTGTTTTGTTTGTGGCTTTTTTTTTAAATTATGATGGGTTTAGAAAACTATTTACAACATTAATGTTTTTTTAAGAGGGATGCTTGTGAGGACACTGACTTCTACCACCCACCACTGAATCCATAGCTTGAAATTCTGACAAATGTAAGCAGAAACACTGATTATTCCCCACCTTCTTTTTTTCAATATGCGAATGTCGTATTCGCAACTGTAGACTGAAAATGCTGCAAATGCCAGTGAAAAGTACAACTTGAATGAGTACAGGTAAAACTTAAACATGGATTTTTTTCAGACACTGGTGTGCACATGTTTAAAGACTTTTGGTCTGGCTGTCAGGGTGCAACAAGGGCCAGCTGGGGTGCAGGGCAGGCAGAAGTGGCATCTCCCAGTTCACATGGCCAGGCGATGAGATGCTAATGGGGCTAGGCCAGGATCAAGATGGAAACCTGAGCTGGCTAACAAAATCAGGAGCAGTATACAAGCCCTGTAGCGAAACTGCATCTGCTCTGGGCCATGACAGTATCTGAGTTGGCAGTCAAGGCGCTGCCTCTGGCGTTGCTTGTTTTGTTGCATATGCAGAATAAAGCTGAGATCTGTAGCTGTGTGTAACTCTTTCCTCCTTGAGAACACTCTGGTTAGGAACAGTGACAAAAGTTGGAGTTAGATATTAATATGGGAGAAATCATAAAGAACGGAAATTAATGGAAACAAGAGCTGTCTTGTGAGAATAAATGACAAGTACGGAATATGTATGTTCAAAAGATAAAGGAATAAGGAATAAGGATCCTACAAATCTTGCCCTCTCTTTTCCCATACTAATGGATTTTGTTGACGTATTTTTTTTCTTATTTTCCATATATGTCTTTTTTTATCTGAACTTTTCTAATTCATTTATATTGAATACTACATTAACTTCAGACAATCATTTTCCTCTTAAAGTAGTGCTCAGTCTTTTCAGAGAGGCTGTATTGGCTTTTTGTCAGATTACTTTTTCTCCTTTCTGGTGCTAAGAAAGAATAATGTCAGAATGCTAGCCAGAATCAGTTTGAAACATCAATTTCTCAAAGGTATGTTATGTTGCTAAGTATGGTAGAATACCATATAGGTTGTGATATTCTGCTGGGAAAAAACATAAAAGAAAAGAATATTACCTACATGAATCTTCTGTCATTTTGTACATCAGTTTGATTTTTCATAAAGTCTGTTCTGAAACTAAAAGGATTTAATTTTCATCTCTGAAGAAAAAGCAGAATCAGAAACTATTTCCTCCTACTACTTCTGTTGCTGAATTCTTGACATATATCACACATAGATTTGTCACAGAAGTGAATCATAGAATCATAGAATAGTTAGGGTTGGAAAGGACCTGAAGATCATCTAATTCCAACCCACCTGCCAGGGGCAGGGACAACTCCCACTAAACCATGCCACTCAAAGCTACGTCCAATCCAGCCTTGAACACCGTCAGTGATGGAGCATTCACAGCTTCCCTGGGCAACCCATTCCAGTGCCTCACCACCCTCACAGGAAAGAATTTCTTCCTCATATACAATCTAAACTTCCCCTGTTTAAGTTTGAACCCATTACCCCTTGTCTTCTCACTACAGTTCCTCATGAAAAGTCCCTCCCCAGCATCCCTATAGGCCCCCTTCAGATCCTGGAAGGCTGCTAGGAGGTCTCCACGCAGCCTTCTCTTCTCCAGGCAGAACAGCCCCAACTTTCTCAGCCTGTCTTCATACGGGAGGTGCACCAGACCCCTGATCATCCTCGTCGCCGTCCTCTGGACTTGTTTCAACAGTTCCATGTCCTTTTTCTGTTGAGGATACCAGAACTGTACACAATATTCCAAGTGAGGTCTCACAAGAGCAGAGCAGAGGGGCAGGATCACCTCCTTCAACCTGCTGGTCACACTCCTTTTGATGCAGCCCGGGATACGGTTGGCTTTCTGGGCTGCAAGCGCACACTGCTGACTCATGTTCAGTTTCTCATTGATCAGCACCCCCAAGTCCTTCTCTGCAGGGCTGCTCTGAATCTCTTCTCTGCCCAACCTGTAGCTGTGCCTGCGATTGTTCCGACTGAGCTGTAGGACCTTGTACTTGGCATGGTTAAACTTCATCAGGTTGGCATCAGCCCACCTCACAAGCGTGTCAAGGTCCCTCTGGATGGCATTCCTTCCCTCCAGCGTATCAACCGAACCACACAACTTGGTGTCATCGGCAAAGTTGCTGAGGGCGCACTCAATCCCACTGTCCATGTCACTGACAAAGATGTTGAACAAGACCGGTCCCAACACCGATCCCTGAGGGACACCACTCGTTACTGGTCTGCAGCTGGACATTGAGCCATTGAGCACAAGTCTTTGCGTGCGGCCATCCAGCCAGTTCTTTATCCACCGAGTGGTCCATCTATCAAATTGATGTCTCTCCAACTTAGAGACAAGGATGTCATGTGAGACAGTGTCAAAGGCTTTGCACAAGTCCAGGTAGATGACATCAACTGCTCTACCCCTGTCCATCAGTTCCGTAGCCCCATCCTAGAAAGCCACCAGATTGGTCAGGCAGGATTTCCCCTTAGTGAAGCCATGCTGGCTGTCACCAACCACCTTGCTGTTTTTCATGTGCCTCAGCATACCTTCCAGGAGAATTTGCTCCAAGATTTTGCCGGGCACAGAGATGAGGCTGGCTAGTCCATAGTTCCCTGGCTCATCCATTTTCCACTTCTTGAAAAAGGGGGTTATATTTCCCTTTTTCCAGTCATTGAGAACTTCACCTGAGTGCCATGATTTTTCAACTATGATGGAGAGTGGCTTAGCAACTTCATTTGCCAGCTCCTTCAGGACCCGTGGAGGGATTTCATCAGGTCCCATGGACTTGTATATGTTCAGGTGCCTAAGATGGTCTCAAACCAGATCCTCTCCTACAGTGGGCCCAGGGTCTTCATACTCACAGTCCCTGTGTCTCCCTTCCAAGACCTGGGTGGTGTGGTCAGGGCATTTTCCAGTGAAGACTGAGGCAAAGAAGTCATTAAGAACCTCAGTCTTCTCCAAATCCAGGGTAGCCAGTTCTCCCGATAGCTTCTGGAGAGGACCCACATTGCCTCTAGTCTGCCATTTATTTGCAATGTACCTATAGAATCCCTTCCTGTTATCCTTAACATCCCTAGCCAAGTTTAAATTTGAGTGTGCCTTAGCTTTTCTCACCTGATCCCTAGCTTCCCAGACAACATCCCTGTATTCTTCCCAGGCCTCCTGTCCTTGCTTCCACCTTTTATAAGCCCCTTTTTTCCTTCAAATTTTCCTCAGCAGCTCCTTATCCATCCAAGGAGGTCTCCTGGCCCTCTACAGCACTTCCTTCTAGTAGGGATGTATCGCTCCTGAGCTTGCAGCAGGTGAGCCTTGAATATCAACCAACAGACTTGGGCCCCTCTGCCACCTAGGGCTTACGTCCCATGGAACCTAACTAAGCAGGTTCCTGAAGAGGCCAAAGTCTGCTCTCTTGAAGTCCTGGGCAGTGAGCTTGCCGCACACTCTTCTCACTGTCCTGAGGATCTCGAATTCAACCATCTCATGATCGCTGCAATCAAGGCTGCCCTGGGGCATCACATTTCCAACCAGCCCTTCCCTGTTATTGAGGACAAGGTCAAGCATGGAACCTCTCCTTGTTGGCTCCTCTATTACTTGCAGAAGGAAGCTGTTTTCCACACAATTGAGGAACTTCCTGGATTGCTTGTGCCGGGGCCTACCATCCCTCCAACAGATATCAGGGTGGTTGAAGTCCCCCAGGAGAACAGGGGCCTGCAAGCATGAGGCTGTTCCTATCTGTCTATAGAGCGCTTCATCCACAGAGTCCTCTTGGTCAGGCGGTCTGTAACAGATCCCCACAATGATGTCTCCCATTGCTGTTCTCCCTTTAAGCCTGACCCACAAACCCTCTGTCGACTGCTCACCTGTCCCCAGACAGAGTTCCATACACTCCAGCTTATCCCTAACATAAATAGCAACTCCCCCTCCCCGCCTACCGGGCCTGTCTTTCCTAAAGAGCCTGTAACCTTCCATTCCAGCACTCCAGTCATAGGAGCCATCCCACCATGTTTCTGTGATGCCTATGATATCATACGTCCGTAGACGTGCACACATCTCTAATTCTTCTTGTTTGCTGCCCATGCTACGGGCGTTTGTATAGAGGCATCTGAGCCGAGCTCCGGTTGAAACCAGCTCATTGTCTGGAGCAGCTGGAATATCTCTACATAACTCTGAACGTTTACTATAGGTGCTGGCAAGGGTCTGGGTGTGTTGGGATGGAATGATGTCCCCCTCCCGCAACACATCTAGTTTAAAGCACCCTTAAGCAGTCTGGCAAGCCTCTTCCCGAATCCACTCTTCCCTTTCTTTGTCAGACCAGCTCCACCAGCCCCCAGTAGACCTGGCCTCCTAAATTGAGTCCCATGTTCAAGGTACCCAAACCCCTGACTATAGCACCACCCTTCTAACCATTTATTAACCTGGCCAATCCTCCTAGCCTTTTTAAGGTCCTGCCCTGTGACCTGGAGAATTGACGAAAAAACAATCTGCGCTCCAGGGCCCCTAACCACCTCTCCCAGAGCTCTGTAGTCCTTCTTTATGTTCTCCTGGCTACTGCTATCTATATCAGTAGCACCCACATGGATCACTAGAAGTGGGTAATAGTCAGTGGGACCAACTAGAGCAGGCAGCTTCTCTGCAACATCCCTGATCCGTGCCCCTCGTAGGCAACACACCTCCCTTGAGTCTGGGTCAGGCTGACAGATGGGTGCCTCTGCACCTTTCAGAGTAGAGTCCCCTACTACTGTGGCCCGCTGCTTTTTCCTGGCAGCACCAGTAGAGATCTTTTTTACCAGTGGATCAGCCAGTTGTTCCTGGTGGGAGTGTGGTTCCTCATCAGCACCCTGCAGGACAGCAAAGCGGTTCTGGGTGGGGAGAACAGATTTAGGAGGAAGCCCCTTGCTTTTAATTGTCCTCTTCCTCCTTTTTTTGTTGTTTTTTTCTGTTACTGTTTCCCAGCTTCCTGGGTTAGCGGCCTCCTTTCCCGCATGAGTGATAGTAGACACTTGAGGCCCCTGCACAGTCTGGGCCTGGAACAAGCAGTGCTGCTTCCTCTCAGCTACCCTGATGAAGGCACTTTTGTTCCCAGGTGAGCAAGTTCTCTTATCTAGAGATATAGGCTGTAACTTTATAGCTTGTCCTTAGATCAGTCTTGCATGGCAAAACATTGGACCATAGCATATTTGATACAATATTTGCCCTAGCTTGATATTAACGAATTTACATCGTTTTAAAAGGCTGGAGAAGAGCTGTCTTGGATCCTGCCCTACCTCCCCAAATTTCTTGCTGAAATGTCTCTTTTTACTGTTCTCAAACACCTATCAGATACTTGCCTTAAAAGCCAAGCTGACGTCTCATGCTCTGATTTTCGTGAGTGTTATGTGTCACTCACAGCAGAGAGAAAAAGAGTCAGTAGATGGGTTCAAATCAAGCTACATTTTCCTTTTTAATTTTCCCAAATAAAAGCAATTTTAAAAGCTCATATCACACTTCTAACAAGCTTCTGAGTCATATTGGTTCCCAAAATTATATAAATTGTCCAGCTTTCTGCATGCTTCATTCTATCTTTTTAGTTGCAATCACGTTAATACCATATGCAGCTTTTGTCATCCGTTTACAGCAGCTCAGGCTGTTATTTGATTCATGAAAGACATATTTGCAGTCACTTAATTTAAATGCACCTATTCCAGTGCAATTGACGAAGAATATGGCGCAACAATAGTCCTGGCAACTGCTCACTGGATAAGCATCGCATAGTGTTTTGGTAACACACTTTTTTCACACAAGATACATTATGCCTTTTTGCCCTTATGTCAGTTTTAGTAATTGGTGGTCTGGATTTAACTGTAACAAGTAACTGAAGAAGAAGACTTTGACTCTTTTCAAAAAGTAGCAGCTTGAAATATTATTCTTTGAGTAGATTCTAGAGTTAATTGCCTATTTTTCACAGGTCTTACACATTCTGAACATGAGGAGGATCCTCTCACAGGATTTCACTGGTAGTTGTGAGAAGCATTGTCTTCCTATAGACATAACTGATGCAGTGTCTGGAAAATATATAATTTAGTATTTTATCAGATGTAAACATTTCTTTTGTTTCAAGAAGAAGCAAAAATATTTTTGTTTACTAGGATAGGATTATGTAATTGTTTTGTAGAGTCTTTGGTAGTAATTTGAGTTGTTTTCAAGGGATTTAAGGTGCCAGTTGGTTGATGACAACACCCACTCCTTTGCTAACAATTGTGTATACTTATTGCTGCAATATTGACGCACATACTTGTCTGGCAATATGCAGGGGTTGGTAGGAAGTATTCTAAAATTATGCACCGTAAATAAGGATTTTGTTATGGCTAAAACCAAAGGATTTCAGCTGCTTTCCCACCTTTAAAAACATGAACACTCTAGCCTCATTATCCGCTCATTCATTTTACTTGTGTGTATTGTCCTCCCTTTTGTAAACAGTACTCATATAAGGTGGACTGGGGCTACTTAACCTGCTTACTACATTTCCAGGTGTAGGACTTGCTATGTTTTACAAACCTACTGTGTTAATAGTCCTGGTGAAATTAAAGGTAGTATCTTTATACCTGATTTAAATTTAGCCTAAACTCACAAAAGGAATGTTGAGGGAAATACTGATGAAAGGGGGATCAAAAATTTATATTTTTTCCCTGATTCATTATATTAAAGAACTTCATCAATGTCGTGCAGTCTTTTCTTTCGCCCTTTTTTTTCTCCTTCCTTCCTTCCTTCCTTCCTTCCTTCCTTCCTTCCTTCCTTCCTTCCTTCCTTCCTTCCTTCCTTCCTTCCTTTCCTCTCCTTTTCTTTTCCTCTCCTTTTCTTTTCCTCTCCTTTTCTTTTCCTCTCCTTTTCTTTTCCTCTCCTTTTCTTTTCCTCCCTCCTTCCCTCCCTCCCTCTCCTCCTTCCTTCCTTTCTTCTTTCCTTCCTTCCTTCCTTCCTTCCTTCCTTCCTTCCTTCCTTCCTTCCTTCCTTCCTTCCTTCCTTCCTTCCTTCCTTTCCTGTCCTTTTCTTTTCCTCTCCTTTTATTTTCCTTCCTTCCTTCCTTCCTTCCTTCCTTCCTTCCTTCCTTCCTTCCTTCCTTCCTTCCTTCCTTCCTTCCTTCCTTCCTTCCTTCCTTCCCTTTCCTTTCCTCTGCTTTCCCTTCCTTCCTTCCTTCCTTCCTTCCTTCCTTCCTTCCTTCCTTCCTTCCTTTCCTCTCCTTTTCTTTTCCTCTCCTTTTCTTTTCCTCCCTCACTCCCTCCCTTCCTTCCTTACTTCCTTTGTTCCTTTCCTCTCCTTTTCTTTTCCTCCCTTCCTCTCTTACATCGTTCTTTTGTTTGTTCATTCCTTCCTTCATTCCTTCGTTCCTTCCTTCCTTCCTTTCCTCTCTTTTTTTCCTTTCCTCCATACCTTCCTTTCCTCCCTTCCTCTCCTCCCTTCCTCCTTTCCTGTGCCCTATGCCATAGCTAGGTATTTTAACACACACACTGTATGCTTTCTTTTCTTGGCCTGAGAAAGCTTGACCACCCTTATAGTATGAAATTTAATCAATCATCTATTAAACTTTACTTTTGTTAATGCTGTTCTGTCTGTATTTTACAAGTAGACATTTGCCATCTTCTTAGTTGGGAAATGTAATATTCTTTATTACTTTCAATATGCCTGCTGAGGAGATGAATATAAGATTGTAAGAAAGAGTGAAGGGCTATGACTTCATGTGCTCTTATTGTTCATGTGGCTAAATGAGTTTTCTCCTTATGCAATATGATCAAAATGATCATTCATTTCACATAGTACAAAAGTCGTATGGAAATTCCTCTCCCACTTGAGGTCTTAGTAACACTTTCTGTGTAATATTACAAACTTGAAATGTTCCGTTTGCCAGCATGATGTAAGGGTCTTAATCTTATCAACCTTCTTCAGGTTTTTGAATTTTTAGTAGTTCCCATTAGTTATCATTAAAGAATTGTATCTCCCCAAATAGCCCAGTTGATCTATGCAACATGTCTTAACATTTGCCAGTTATAGAAAGCATGTTATAGAATCATAGAATTGTAGAATGGTTAGGGTTGGAAAGAACCTTAAGATCATCAAGTTCCAACCCCCCTGCCAGGGGCAGGGACAACTCCCACTAAACCATGTCACCCAGGGATCTCTCCAACCTGGCCTTGAGCACCACCAGCAATGCAGCATTCACAACTTCCCTGGGCAACCCATTCCAGTGCCTCACCACCCTCACAGGAAAGAATTTCTTCCTCATATACAATCTAAACTTCCCCTGTTTAAGTTTGAACCCGTTACCCCTTGTCCTCTCACTACAGCTCCTCGTGAAGAGTCCCTCCCCAGCATCCCTATAGGCCCCTTCAGATACTGGAAGGCTGCTAGGAGGTCTCCATGCAGCCTTCTTTTCTCCAGGCTGAACAGCCCCAACTTTCTCAGCCTATCTTTATACGGGAGGTGCTCCAGACCCCTGATCATCCTCGTGGCCCTCCTCTGGACTTGTTCCAAAAGTTCCATGAACTGCTTTTGTTGAGAACACCAGAACTGCACACAATATTCCAAGTGAGGTCTCACAAGAGCAGAATAGAGGGGCAGGATCACCTTCTTCAACCTGCTGGTAATGTTCCTTTTGATGCAGCCCAGGATACAGTTGGCTTTCTGGGCTTGAAGCACACACTGCCGGCTCATGTTCATTTTTTCATCAACCAACACCCCCAAGTCCTTCTCTGCAGGGCTGCTCTGAATCTCTTCTCTGCCCAACCTGTAGCTGTGCCTGGGATTGCTCCCACTCAGGTGGAGGGCCTTGCACTTGGCATGGTTAAACTTCATCAGGTTGGCATCAGCCCACCTCACAAGCGTGTCAAGGTCCCTCTGCATGGCATTCCTTCCCTCCAATGTATCAACCGAACCACACAACTTGGTGTCATTGGCAAAGTTGCTGAGGGCGCACTTAATCCCTCTGTCCATGACACCGACAAAGGTATTCAACAAGACTGGTCCCAACACCGATCCCTGAGGGGCACCACTCGTTACTGGTCTGCAGCGGGACATTGAGCCATTGAGCACAAGTCTTTGCGTGCGGCCATCCAGCCAGTTCTTTATCCACCGAGTGGTCCACCTATCAAATTGATGTCTCTCCAACTTAGAGACAAGGATGTCATGTGAGACAGTGTCAAAGGCTTTGCACAAGTCCAGGTAGATGACATCAACTGCTCTGCTCCTGTCCATCAGTTCCATAGCCCCATCCTAGATGGCCACTGGGTCGTCCATTTTCCCCTTCTTGAATATGGCAGCTATATTTTCCTTTTTTCAGTTGTCGAGAACTTCACCTGACTGCCATGATTTTTTTCAAATATGATGGAGAGTGGCTTAGCAACTTCATTTGCCAGCTCCTTCAGGACCCGCGGATGGATTTCATCAGGTCACATGGACTTGTGTATGTTCAGTTTCTTAAGATGGTCTCAAGCCAGATCCTCTCCTGCAGTGGGCCTAGAGTCTTCATTCTCACAATTTCCCAATGCAATTGCATTTCTGGCTTACTTCAAATGCTGTTTTGAGCAGACATGGTCAATGCTTTGTCAGGGAAGTGCAGGGGAAGGGGAACAGCCAAGAATTATCTTAGGAATTCAAAATAATTTGTAAGTGTTGGGCTTCTGATGAACAAGGCCCTTTTTTAACATGTTGCTCCACTATGTTTAGCATATATGCTACTACATAAATATGCATTTTTTAATAGTTACACCAATGTAATTTTCAGAGTCAATCTCAGAAGTACAACTGAACAACAACTGAAGCTAAATCAGTGCAAGTTAACGCACTGTTTTACATGTTCTTTAATGGTTGTGATGAGAGAGACATCTTTTTAATTGCTCTGGAATTGCCTGAGATATTCAGGAAACCACTGAGTCATCTCCCCAGGTAGTGAAAAAGGTCTGTGTAGCATCGCATAAATGTTAAAGCTTAATTTTTTACTCTCACAGCTTTCATTGACAGAAAGGTACTAAAGTCAGAAAGAAAAGACCTTTAAAGAAAGAAATCAGCATCTCACAGCAGTTCTCTCCGTTTGTACTGGAATGAATCAGCAAATGCTTCTGAAGCAGACAGGAATTTGCTTATATGCAAGATTGTAGGCCACACAACAAAAATTAAGTATTTTTTTGACTTTTTAAAGCTATATTTAATAAATTTGATATACCTATGCAAGGTTACCTGATACACTTTTTGACCTTTCCTATCATTAATGAGTAGACACACTCAGATTCCTTTACTGTTCTGGGAAACCCCCAAAAAATTTAGCACCTTTTTCCCTTTCCCCCAATAAATGGCATCACAGGTTTTGCCCCAAACAGCAGTGGCATACAGGGGACTTGCAAGATACTACAGTCTAGAATACAGAGGAATTAATATTTTATCCTTATATTGGATGATAATTGATAAAATTATATCCAATCATTGGACCACAGATTTAACTTATGATTCTGAAATATTTCCTTTGCTCTTCATAATAATATTCAGGACCTTCTATTTTGCATGCTTAGCCCTGGATTTCTTTCTTGAGACGAACCTCTTATAAATTTAAATCTCTCAGGATCATTTAGAATGCTTGTTTCCACTCTTTCTAAACGGTGTGAAGTTCATGCTGCTATAAAGAGCTTGAGATTTTGGTCACCGACCAGTGAACAGCTCTCATTTAGATACAATTTTTGAGCACCAACATACTGAAATGTTGTTTTATATCAAGATGAGCACTAACTAACAAACTGAGAAACAACAGCAGATAACTGAAAGGCAAACTTTAGCTGGTAAACTGATGTTCATAGGTGATTTAGATATGAAAATTTAACTTCAAAGTTGTAAACTTATATGGTTAAACTATATAAGTTGTATAAACTATATAAGCTGTATAAACTATAGAAGTTGGAACTTAACTACATAAGTTGTAAAGACTACTTTTGCAGTTTTGTGATGAGTGCTTGCCTCATCTTATAAGCCAAACAAGGTGTCTGATAACTATTTGTATGTTTGAAATATTGCCCTCTCTTTTGGTCACAGAAAGCACCAAGAACTTCCAAAATCTGCTGCAGTAAAAATGGTGATTCGAAGTTACATGGAAAAAAAATATCATAAAAGGTCCGTCTTGGTGAAGGAAAAAAACCAAAAAACAAAACCTTAAAACCTCAAAACCTCTTCTTATTAAAAAAACTCAAACCAAACCAAAACAAAAACTCTAAAGAATTAATTTCCATTCTAGTAATGACAATGATTTTAGCATGCAAGTGAGTAATTGCTGTTGAAGCCCTGGGCATGCTACTGCTGTGCCAGACATGCTGGAACTGCCACTAAACTGGTACTTACATTTAGGGACAAAGATGTCACCCAGTTAACTCAAAAAATCATTGTCCCTTATGACATTAAATGAAAATAGAGTGTTTCTCAGAAATTACAAATTTACATGTACATTTTTGCATCTTGTATTTTTGTATTAGTCTTCAGGTTCTTCCTTGTCTTTCTTAATATGTTCTAGAACAAATTCCATTTTAATTCAAGTGTTTCAATAACATTCAGCTACTTGCATTTTATTGAATTTCTTAATTTGCTTCTATTCTAAACTCAGGAAAACATATTTTTATCTTTGCAGGACAGTGTGGTGCTGTAGTTTAAGGGCTATATGCATTCAGATTAATTTGTTGGCTTTTTTATTAAACAAATAAGCTTCTTCCTCTAAGAAGATGCTAGGCTGCTTAAATTTAAGTTGAGCATAAAAGAGTATCAGAGTATTGATGAATGGCTTAATACGTATACAAATATGAAAGAGTGATTGCTGACATAGAAAGAATCATGGCATTGGGTTTTTTTTAACATGAAAGCACTTTAAGAAGGCTCTTTCATTGACTTTGAAACTAATCTTTATTATTTTGATATCCTAGTGTTTAATGTGTAAAAAATACTCCACACAGAGTGTAACACTTTCAGAAGAATGCAATCTGCAATGAAAAGACTTTTCTAAGGAAATACATAGGGAGGACAGACAGACACATAAAAATGGTTCACCATCTGTTTGTGTTTATTCCTGATTTTTCATTTGACTCATATAATGGGTTAGTTAAGTTTAATAACCAGTAAAATACTGGTTATTATAACACATGTATAAACAGTATAACATGTACTGGTTAAAGTGGCAACAGGAGCAGACTCTGTCTACCTGTTACTTTTCCTACCTTTCCTCCGTGATGTAGCTTTTCTCTTGCCCATTCCTCTTTCTCCTGAAGACTCCCTGTCTGTGCTGACATTTACAGAGTCATCATGCAATTGTGTACCTCCCATCAACAGTGTGGCTGAATGGGTACTCTGATAAGGTATACAAATGGTACACTGAAGATTAAAACTAAGAATAGTCTTAGATTTTGCAACAATTAGACTGCTTGTAAAAAACACTCATGATGTTAGGTGGTACCCAAAAGTCACCAAGAATGTTACAAACGACCACAAAACATGACTGTGTCTGTACTAAGTGATGTGAAAGCAATCTGCAGGGAAGCGTAGAGTTATACTGCTGCAGTCTCAGTAAATAAAGTGGATATCTTGACAGTCTGCATCTTCTTTTTTGAAGTTCTAAACCCTAAGTCAATGGCATCCTATTAAATATTTCTAGTTTATGTAAATTACACCAATCATCCTTACAGTAGGGACGGAGTACTGAAGCTTTTCTGGCTGAAATTTTATGTGTGTGGTAGAAACGTGATATCTCTTTAAAACCAAGTGAATTTTAGGGTTTGTTTTGCATAGCAAAAAGTGCAGAAGAGTAAGGGTACAGATTCAGGTTCTGTCAAAAAGCATAATGGAAATTGTTGGTCAGTAGGGTAATTGTTTTGCAGGCAATTTCTAAAAAAGTATTAGCTGTATAAAGCATAAAATAGAGTACAAAGGCATATAGTGAAAAGCAAATGACTGAACTCCTTATGTTAGAGTACAAAAGCCCTTTTTCTTTGCTAATATTTCCATCATGTTTCAAGAAAAGACAAACTATGACTGCATTTAATTTTAATGATACTGTTTTGGGGGACTACCTCATAAGCCTTCCAGAATTGAATTCCCATTGCAATTATCACACAAAAAACTTGTATGGGAAATATTTTGTTTTCTGAATCCTCACCTCCCAAACTTAATAAAGATGCTTGACACTGACCTATGACATAAAACTGAAAGCAATTTTTTCCTATCTTTGGACAAATTGTCAGATAGCAATCCACGAAGAGACTGAAAATAATTTCCTTCCGAGAAGAGGAAACAAGTTTCAGGAGTCCTGGATCAAACAACAGCTTCATCCAAACCACCATTTAACCCCTAGATTGTTAGATCCCACTAGCAATAATTAAGAATATACTTGGCATACAGGTATTCTGGAGTAGTGTACCATATAGAAAACTCCAATATACCAAAGAACTAATTTCTTTAATATTAGAGTGGAAAGTTCAACATGTAAGAACATTCTATTATAGACTAAATGCACAGAAATATCACAAAGAAATATGTATAATTCATTTACATCTATTAAATTTCCTCAAATAAATCTAAAAATATTTCAAACAGATGGTGAGAATCTTTAAAACCATTACTTCAAATTACTGTATTTGCTAACAAGCTTATTAAATTACATTATAAACGGAGTTATACATTATGTCTTAAATAATTTCAGTATGTCTGGATGTCTTTCTAACATCACTAATTATTAACATCACCAATTATTAATAAAACAAAAAACTGAATGATTTTTGTATGTACACAGTTCTTGAATTTGTGGATTCTGACATCTAAAGTCAGCTCAGAGAGCCAGAGGGCAGAAGAACTGTGACATTTCATTTTGGCTGGAGACCTATCCTTTTAAATTAGCTTGTGCTTCCATAAAGCGGAGAATCCACCAAAGTCGTAAGCGTAAGTCTTGATACCAGTTAATGGCATGAAAGATCAGTACTTCTACACACAAGTAATCTACACTTATCTTTGACACCTATGACCTTTATCACATATAATGCTAGACTTAGGTGTCACAGAAGTTAATCAATCCACACTTTGGTGCCTATGTGTATCTCTTACTCATACAAAATATACACACAATAAATAGGAAGTTATCATGTAACAATTTGTTTTCTTATTCCTTATGAAAAGTTCTAAAATGAAGATTTTTGATTTCCAGACTGAATGTTTGTCCAAATTCTAAAACAGATGGTGCCTAGCTGATGCTGCTTCTGTGAAGTATTTCAGGATGCAAATAAGTTACTCATTTTTTTCTCTTTAAAGTAGCTATAATGATTTCTGAACTAGGAACCTTACTCTCTTGAACATTTGAGCAAGATGACCAAATACCCTATTAGGAAATTGTTGATTTTCAGGTTTTTCCTGCACCTATGCTGCAGCAAATAAACTAGAGCAGAGAGAAGAAAGAACTACATGATACATGAAGCACAAGTAAAAAAAAAGTAGATTGACAATAATGAATCAGTAATATTTTTTTTCTGCTTGTATTTAAAAATACTATCATGTAGCTGCTCATCGTGTTAATGTCCATCATCCTTTATGCCAATGCATTCAGAAACATTGAGAAACTTCCTGGAAGAATCAAGGACTAATCATCACCTAGAAGTTACCTGCACCTCAGCAGAATGCAGGTGGTAGGAATGCCAGTCTTTTGCCTGAAATTATATATCAAACTACAGCAGCACCTAAGAAACCAATTAGATACTTCCCCTTTTCATCAATTAACACAAGAACCCCGTAGCATTAGGAATAAATTATCAAAATTGATCAAGCAAAGCAATCACCATATCTTCAATGAAGCCAGCTGCTGATGGGCATAAGAATTCTTACAAACACAGGGGTACGACGGGAGAAATTCTCTGCAATTTAAGCAAGGTTTGAAATGGCAGACTCTCCTAGATTGTATCTCTTCCTAGTCATGTGTGAAAGACTCAGCTGATTTATTCAAGGGCATGTTTGATAACTTAAATTTGCAGTGTTGCTAATAAGGAGTGGAATATATATCTACCTACCCTCAGAAGGAGGATGATTTAAAATGCTGTTACAGTGACATTGGAAGAATCATGGTTTAAAAAGGGTTTTCGTTGCTTGCCACTTGCATTACTGCAGATAACAAAACCTGATTGCACTCAGTACTTATACAAAAGCCAATTTTTTAATCTGGTTATCTTTTTCTAGAATATCCATGTTAATATTAAAAACCATTTCTGTCATCTTTACTTACGTCTCTGATTCTTTGTAAAGAAAAAGTCTCATGGGAGCAGTTTGAACAAGAAAGTGCCATTGATGGTACTAAAGACTTAAATTTACAGCCATAATTACTACACTTTTTAACAAAAGTACCAAGGCAAAGAAGAAATTAGTACATAAAAGACACTGGGAAAACATAAAAGACACTGGGAGAACATAAAAAACACTGGTAAAAGGGTGAGGATGCTAGAGACAAATAAGACATTGCCAAAGAAAGTGTACAGTACTTTATGCAGCACATTCTGCCCTATTTTCAGACATTTGTTTTTAAGTGATTCAGCATGTTCTTGCTCTGACTCCATCTGCTTTATGGATATGAGAAATCCATTAAGTTTTACCCTTTTTAATTCAGGAGAATGGGTTTTTTGGGTTGTTGGGTTTTTTTGCATGGTAGGATACATATGTAACCTCAACATATACATAAATTAACTGGCTAAACGATAATGTTTTGGAACCTTTTTTCTTCTTACCTTCCCTTTCTACCACTTAATAATAAATTTACCAGTGAGATTTTTTCACCAAGATTGTTCTTCACTGTTCTTGCACTTTATCTAGTACTACAAGATAAAAATACCTCTTTTCCTTTTCTTATTTTAATTCAGATACTATTGGACCTTGTTCCAATGTGTCTATCACCTTTCCAAAAGCATGAGTGTTGTTATATTCCACTTTTGATTTATGCTTCCATATAAAGAACTACAAAGGCTTACAAAAATACTGCTCATGGTGTTGCATTGTGGTCTTTGGAAAAACTTCAGTAGATCACTTCCAGAAGTGTTTCAAGGGCACATCCACAATTAGGTGTTTCAGAGCTCTTACTGGAGAATTTCTTTTTCTGTATCTTAATCTACGCCAATTAAAAATATTTTTCCACTAAAATTGTTGGTTTCCAATATATGAAAGTTAAAAAGATCAGACGCTAATGCATATCAGGTGATAACTACAGTATGCAAATTAAATCTGTTTGGGAATTTTCCAGTTAGGCATATTTCTGTATTTAAATAGCAGTGTTTCTTCAAAAGAAAATTGCATTTTACTGAGTCATTAGATTATGGTTAAAGGAATAAATTAAAGAAAATTAATAGAATTTATTTACATTTTTATGGTGGGTGGCCCCCAGCTGGCAGCCAGGTGCCCACTCAGCTGTTCCATCACTCCCCTTGCATCAACTGAACAACGGGAGAAAATAAGACAAAAATATTTGTGGGTCAAGATAAGAATAGGAAGAATACTCTTCAAGTACCATTAAAGGCAAAATAAACTCAACTTGGGGAAAACTAATTTAATTTATTGCCAATTAATAACAGAGTACAATAGTGAGTAATAAAACCAGAACTCAAACCACCTTCCTCTGCCCACTTCTTCTCAGGCTCAACTTCATTTCTGACTCTTTTGTCTCCTGCACAGAAGTGGTACACGGGAATGCGGAATAAGGACTGTGATCAGTTCATAGTACTCCATCTCTGCCTCTCTTATTTCCTCAGCTTTTCCCCTGCTTCAGCATTTAGAAATTCTGAAAATGCAGAAGTTATTATCTTGTTTTAATTCCAGTTTCCTTTAATGCTTCTTATCATCTAAGTTGTGTCTTCATACACTATCATTCTATATGCAACTGCATACCATATATTTTAGAGACATATGGGAAGCACATTATGCAGCAAAAGTCTGAACAGAAATATAAACCTAGAAAGAAAGGTAATAATCAGGACGAAAGTAAAAAATGTCAGCACCTTGTTTTGCTTCTGGTTTTTTTCACTACTTTCTCTGAAATCAAACAATATTTAGACCAGTATAGAATTTTAGGGTCTATGAGTTTAACTGTCTCTGATGTTTAAAATCTTGATAATTTGAAAGTCTTTCCAAAACTGAAGAGTGGCTTGAAGAAATAGTAAAAGCATTAAGAAGTTCTTTGATGCCATAAACTCATGATTTTGCCTTTCTTATCCATTATGTCTCTGCTTTATGCAGTGGCATTTCCTAAGGTCATCAAAGGGAAATTCTAGTCTTTTCCAGAAAAGAGACTAAAATGTGGATATTATGTTACTCTATCCACATGTGGCATGTTACTTTTGCTTGAACTCACAGAGTTTTTTGTTGTTTTTTTTTTCATTTAATATACTAAGTACCCAGGTAGGCTCTAAAAAAAGCCCTCAAAAAAAAAAAAAAACAAAAAAAAAAAAAACAAACAAACAAAAAAAAAAAAACCCCAAACAAAAAAAAAAAACCAAAAAAAACCCAAACAAAAACCCCACAACAACAACAAAACCCCAAAAAAGTCTACACGAAAAAAAAACAACCCATAAAAAAACCCAACCAACCAAACAAACAAACGAAATCCCCAAAACCAGCTGGTCAAATGTAAACCTTCTTTCTTACACTAGTTCATTCCAAAGTTTGCATCTCACCGCAATCCATAGCAAACAGCTTTCTACCATTCCATGATAAAATAATGCAGTAATTTAGGTGAGAAGAAACCCCTTGAGGTCACTGAAGCAGCCTCTTGCCAAATGCAGAGCTAGCTTCAAAGTTATGTTATGCTCCAGGCAACAGATTTCTGGGGAGCTTTGAGGATTTGAGGGAGCTCAAATATTTTAATACATTTTTGGTTTTTTAAAGATGTTAATTAATGTCTTTTAGCCCACAATTTACACAACACTGATGTTATAAGCTTTGAGCTGTAGTTTACAGGGACTACTGTATGTATAAGACTAAATTGTGCTTGCCTTTGGAACGGCTATGCTGGATAAAACAAGATCCTTAGTGTGACATATCTTGCGGGAATCCCGCTTGTCTGAGAAATGCTGCTCTGGTATTTGAGTGAAGGCAATTAGTTCCCTGATTACTAGAAAGCTACAGAATAATTCATGAAGTGCCATTCATGGAGTACTAATAAACTGGATATAATTTAAGAGTTTTAGAAAGTCTTGAGAAGATTGTGAGAAATAACTAAATAAATGAATACAGTATAGAAAATAACAACTCAATTTCATGTCTGAAATCTGCTTTTTAGTTCTATTTGCGTGTTAGGAATATTAGTAGAAAAAATTTTGAATTATGTAATTATATATGCTAGATGAAAACCAATGATATTATGAAAATTCTAACTGTTCCTGCAATTGGCAGTATTTCAAACACTCCCGTTTGGGGTTCTGTTCTATTCTTTCAAATAAGGTCTATCCAATGCATATGAACATGCTGTACATTTTCTGTCTTTTCCATCCATCTGACTCTAAATAAAACAATGTTAGAATAGAATCAATCTTCCACATACTATGCTGTTAACAGAAGTCAGGTGTCTTTTACCATCAGTCCATGGAACCTGATGAAATCCAGCCGCGGGTCCTGAAGGAGCTGGCAAATGAAGTTGCTAAGCCACTCTCCATCATAGTTGAGAAATGAGGGCAGTCAGGTGAAGTTCCCAATGACTGGAAAAAGGGAAATATAACCCCCCTTTTCAAGAAGGGGAAAATGGATGACCTGGGCAACTACAGACCAGTCAGTCTCACCTCTGTGCCTGGCAAAATCTTGGAGCGGATTCTCCTGGAAGGCATGCTGAGGCACATGAAAAACAACCAGGTGGCTGGTGACAGCCAGCATGGCTTCACTAAGGGGAAATCCTGCCTGACCAATCTGGTGGCTTTCTAGGATGGGGCTACGGAACTGATGGACAGGGGTAGAGCAGTTGATGTCATCTACCTGGACTTGTGCAAAGCCTTTGACACTGTCTCACATGACATCCTTGTCTCTAAGTTGGAGAGACATCAATTTGATAGATGGACCACTCGGTGGATAAAGAACTGGCTGGATGGCCGCACGCAAAGACTTGTGCTCAATGGCTCAATGTCCAGCTGCAGACCAGTAACGAGTGGTGTCCCTCAGGGATCGGTGTTGGGACCGGTCTTGTTCAACATCTTTGTCAGTGACATGGACAGTGGGATTGAGTGCGCCCTCAGCAACTTTGCCAATGACACCAAGTTGTGTGGTTCGGTTGATACATTGGAGGGAAGGAATGCCATGCAGAGGGACCTTGACACGCTTGTGAGGTGGGCTGATGCCAACCTGATGAAGTTTAACCATGCCAAGTGCAAGGCCCTCCACCTGGGTGGGAACAATCGCAGGCACAGCTACAGGTTGGGCAGAGAAGAGATTCAGAGCAGCCCTGCAGAGAAGGACTTGGGGGTTTTGGTCGATGAGAAAATGAGCATGAGCCGGCAGTGTGTGCTTCAAGCCCAGAAAGCCAACCATATCCTGGGCTGCATCAAAAGGAGCATGACCAGCAGGTTGAAGAAGGTGATCCTGCCTCTCTATTCTGCTCTTGTGAGACCTCACTTGGAATATTATGTACAGTTCTGGTGTCCTCAACAGAAAAAGGACATGGAACTTTTGGAACAAGTCCAGAGGAGGGCCACGAGGATGATCAGGGGTCTGGAGGAACTCCCGCATGAAGACAGGCTGAGAAAGTTGGGGCTGTTCAGCCTGGAGGAGAGAAGGCTGTGTGGAGACCTCCTAGCAGCCTTCCAGTATCTGAAGGGGGCCTATAGGGATGCTGAGGAGGGACTCTTCACGAGGAGCTGTAGTGAGAAGACAAGGGGTAACGGGTTCAAACTTAAACAGGGGAAGTTTAGATTGGATATAAGGAGGGAGAAATTCTTTCCTGCAAGGGTGGTGAGGCACTGGAATGGGTTGCCCAGGGAAGTTGTGAATGCTCCATCACTGGTGGTGCTCAAGGCCAGGTTGGAGAGATCCCTGGGTGACATGGTTTAGTGGGAGTTGTCCCTGCCCCTGGCAGGTGGGTTGGAATTAGATGATCTTAAGGTCCTTTCCAACCCTAACTATTCTGATTCCATGATTCTATGAATTCAACTGTCCCTGTAAAATGTGAGGTTCAAGATATTGGTGCATTAGCACTACTAAATTCTTCACAGTTGTGCACAAAGCTAACACAATAATAAAAAATAAAGATTTATTTCTCCATTTTCTTACTTCCACATTATCTGGGTGCAAACAGACCCCTATACAATAATGAGTTTCCATGCCAGTTTTAAAAATATATTGATTTCTAATAATTTCTCTGGAATCCATGTTATATATAAGTTAAATCTGTAAAATTTTGCTTGAAATTTTTTAGAACAAACAAATCATTTCTAAAAGAGAAAGATGCAAGTATTGATTTAATTAGTAGATATAGTCTGGTGGTCCACCTAACTCAAGATGCACATTTTCCTATTATAGCCACAGTTGCTGGGCATAACATGAAAAAGCTTAGGTTGTTGTGGCAGACAGAGAGCTTCAGTGGGCTGGCAGCATTCATGGATTAGAAAGCCAAATAAAAATCAAGAAGAGAGCTGTGTGGAGCAGAATTTCTTTTTATGAATTTAATTGCTTAAACTGATATTTGCAACAAAATTTTTAATACCAATATTATATTAATCAATTTGAGACTTGAAGAAAAGATGTTATGGTTGGCTGACAGTCGTACAATGAATAGGACCTGAGAACAGTGGGATTCTGGAGCTAACAATAACTATTTTAGAAGACAATACTTTTGCCTAAATAATATAATGGTTTCAGGCAAATAGATGAATCAGACATGAATGAACTGACTTATATGCCCTGAATTTGTAATAGTTGAGTGGGACTTAGTCATAAAAATTTCAAATTCTTCAGTCTCCTGTGCTCAAGATACTTCTTCCCAGTAGGCTCTGAAATGCAGTGATATGGTAGTACTACACAGGTGTGAGAAATACTTCATAAAATATTTCATGTTGGCCCTTCCTGTTGGGAAAATGGCAGCCAAGGAAAAAGAAGCACTACTGAGTGTCAATCTGCAGCAGTTGCCAAAACTTAATTTGATTTCCTAAGGAAGCAAAACGGAAACACAATACTGCTTGCCCACTTGTTCATACCTTAGATCCTGCAACTAACTTGTGAACATATTTGTTAATTTGCATTAAATACAGCAGAGGAATAGAGTGACATATTTTGTAAAAATTGAAGAAAGATGTCCAAAAGATTGTCACAGCAGAGAGGCAAGCTGCTGTCTGAGCTCAGCAGCTATTGCTTCTATTTGCCCTGCTGGCTAGCACATTAGCAAATTGCCAGCGCATCACATGCTCAGCTTGGGGCCAGCCACAGCATGCTGCCTTTTGCCCAGGTGGTGATGAAGGACTTCAGAAGAGGGTTTAAATCCTGTTAAGTCTGGTGTAACAGGGCAGATGTGCTGGGTAGTGAAAGGATAGCAGGATGTAGGATTCTTGCAGGAAAACAATCTGTAGAAACTGCTCTCTGCTAACTCTGTCGTTCAGAAAATATCTACTGAAAGGTCTTGCTGGTTGTGTGCATGCTCTATGTGTGTGACAAGTATGAGTAACTCTGGAAGATGAAAAAATGATAGTGATGCCAACAGTATTTTGTATAGAACATTACAGAGCAGTGTGTCTCTGAATTTCATCACTTAAGCCCCAAATTCTTATACCTCCAGTTTTGAGTACTGGAAGTTGGACTAAAAAGTCCAATCGGGACAAATTTGTAACACTGCCTCACCTGAAGTTACTGGTGAAAGACAGAATTAACAGAAGGAATAGGTCTGCTATTGTTACATGTGCCCTGTAAAACAAGTTGCCGTGGCAAAAACCAAAACACTCTTCATGTTTTGGCTGTCCCACAAACTAGCATCACATTCAATGGAAGCACTACTAACTTAAAAGGAACACGGGCAAACAGATGGTCTTTCATCTTCCATTTATATCTTACTCTGAGACAATGCCTATGGAAAGGTTGAAAGGTTTCAAACTTGCTTTCTCAAATGAAATCTCGTGTAATCATAAATAAAAAGTGGAATAAATAAATAATAAATCAGAGGAATAATAATAAATCAGAAGAATGACTCTCCCAGGTCCCCACAAGTAAGAAAAGCCTGGGTTCCTTTTGTGTCTGAATAGAGGCAAACCACCTTTTCAGTTTTGGTTCAACACAACTCTCTTTAATCACAGACTTACAGAATGGTTTGGGTTGGAAAGGACCTTGCAGATCATCTAGTTCCAATCCCCCAGCCAGGGGAAGGGACACCACGCTCTAGACTAGTTTAATCAAAGCCCTGTCCAACCTGGCCTTGAGCGCTGCACTGCCAGGGATGGGAGAGCCGCATCTTCTCTTTGCAACCTGTGCCAGTGTCTCACCATTCTCATCATTAAGAATTTCTTCCTAATGTCTAGTGTTTCACCTGCTGCTATGAGTCTTTCACAGCACCTGGAGGCATCCCTTCTAAACAAAAATGCAGCAGAAAAATAGCTTGTTTGGACTGGTTGGATACTTTTTAGGTAATATTCCTAAAAGAGGGAACAGATCAAAATTCATATAATAGAACACGTCTGTCTGCTTCAGGAAATTTTGGATAAACAACTGCGTTTAAGGCCTCTACAGTCATTTCCAGAAGTTTCATGCTAAACCTTTTGCATTTTAGTCATTAACTCAGGCTTCAGTAGTGGTTATTTGAATGTTATATTGCATTATCAAGGGGATTATAAAAGCCTTTTGAAATCAGCATGTTCTCCTTTACACTGTAGTAACCTCTTCAGCGCTGTACCAATCATTACTAGATTGATTTTTGCAGTGGAAACTAATTTAGGTTATTTGGATAATTCATAATAGCATTTTCCTTCTCTTGGTTTTCTTTCTAAGATGGTAAGCTTCAATACAAACATGAATCCTTGTGAAAGACCTTGTGAAGGACTTGAACCTTTAATACCCTGGAGTCTCCAACTTCATTATTATTATTATGGGTGGTATGAAAGAGCAAATCTTTTCTTGTTTTCAATATAGTCACATGAAAGTTAATAATTTTCTTCTCTTGGGGAGGGTTTGTGGAATATGAATAACTGCTTCATTTGAGAGGGCCCCAACTCACAAAGCTCGGGGACAGAAAATTTCATATATGCACAGCTATATTATTAGTTGAGATTTTTTAAAATAAAAAATCCAGGTGTGAAATTAGAAGCTGAGTCTTAATTAAGAAATGAGTCTTCTTCCCAGAAGTTTGTAAATGCTCAGATTTGCAGGTTTGATTTCAGGTTCATTTGTAGATACAGAAGTTGTCCCCACTTAGTAAGGGCTTAGATTTGAGCCATATATATGTATTTATTTTGCAAGCCCTAGCAAAGGAGATTTTCTTTGCCCAAATGTTTGTCATTAAAATGAACTGGATCAGTCAGCAAGGTAGCATCTTCTTAGATGATGGTATGCTATGACCTTCTTTTCAGAGAAGCTTCATGCTTTATCATATTAGTCTGTTTCCAGTTCAGTGTTTCACATGAGATCTCTTTCTCTTCCATGATATTGGGACATTTTTGTTTGTATAAGGAGCTCATGTTTAACAGTTTCAGTGTCTCTTTTTCCAAATGACAGCAAATGAGACTTTAACCAGCTTCAATAGTGCTCTGTACAAACTTAAATTTTACTGATTTAAAAATTAATGGTGACCAGGCTCTTAGTTGAATAGTGTAACAAGCAAAGTGTTCTGTGGAGAACAAAATTTATTAAAAGGAAGACAAGATCAAAGGGTCTGAAATTAGTGTGCTTAGAGATTTTAATTCCTATAGCAAATGATAAGAGTAGTTATAGTTAATTACATTTCAGATGGAACCTTGACACCACATAGAATAAGGTATTAAAAACCTGTAAACTAGTTTTATTTGGGCTTTAGGAGTATTGTTTTGCCGTACAAGAAGAAGAGTTCCTTCTGTGTAGGCGTTTTGATGTAAAGCTTGATGAAGGTGCTTGAGAGAGGAAGTATCGCCTACTCAGAGAGGGTTATCTCCCTGCTAATCACATTGCTGTTTTGGAAACTGATATTTTCATGCACTGGGAACTTCTAAACGGAATGGAACTTCTAAAACCAAAATTCTGACATTCACAGTAACACATTTTGTGTGATTTTTTGTTTTGACAGTAAATGTTAACTACTGACATGAAATTCATGCTGCCCAAAGTTTTGTTCCTGTGCATCCCTGTACTTCAATCATTCTTATGGTTCATCATTCAGCATCTACAGTGGCATTTTGGCATCTTCCATTTTAGGTACATGGTCAGCCCAACACAGTTGTCCTGTTGCTTTACTCCCTGAAAGATCAGTGTGTTCCAAAAATTTATTGTTATAAATGTTGTTCTACTATATGATGCTCAATACGGCACAGAGATGGTGCAGACAAAACTCATTTAAAAGATGTATCTATCATCAACATCAAGGCAAAGTTTCACACCCATATAGCAAACTAGATATTGCTGCTGCTGTGTAGATGTTTTATTTAGTTTGAAGTTTTCTGCTTTGCTCTTTCCAAACTCTGCCTGTTAATCAGCCCAAAGATCTGCTGTATCTGGTGGTGCATATTATCAGGCCCTTGTATAAAAAGCTGTCATCTTATGTATCACAAAATTAGATGACAAAATTATTTGATAACTTCCAACCATATGTTTCTGTTTAAACTTTACCTAGGGAAGGCTTATCTATCACTTCAATATTTTCCACTGCTCATAATGACTCCCTACCTCTTTACCAAAAAAATTTATAAAGCTAATAATCTGTGGTTTTTTGAGCCCTAAGGGCAAAATATTTACTATAAAACACCTCACAACTGTCTAAAAATGTTATTGGGGATTCCAACACTCATAAAATTTAAGCAATTTCCACATTATGAAAAAAGTATCTAGATCAAGCTCCTTACTTTATCTGAGACATGGCTGGAGGACAGAATGATCTTCTGTTGTAGGTCTTTTTTCATAGAATTGTAGAATTTTTAATGTTGGAAGGGACCTTAAAGATCATCTAGTTCCAGCCCCCTGTCATAGATAGATAAGGACATCATCCACTAGGCCAGGTTATGCAAAGCCCCATCCACTCTGGCCTTGAACACTTCTGGTGATGGAATATTCACAACTTCTCTGGGTAACCTGTTCCAGTGCCTCACCACCCTCATAGTAAAGAATCTCTATTCAACCTAAAGCTACTCTCTTTCAGTTTAAAGCCATCCTCCCTTGTCCTATCCTACATGCCCTTGTAAAAAGTGCCTCTCAAGATTTCTTTTAGGCACCCTTTAGGTACTGAAAGGCTAAACTAAGGTCTTTCCTGAGCCTTCTCCAGGCTCAACAAGCCCAACCCTATCAGCCTACCTTTATAGGAGAGGTGCTCCAGCCCTCTGATCATGCTCGTAGCCTCCTCGGAACACACTCAAGCAGGTCCACACCTTTCTCATGTTGGAGGCCCCAGAATCAAATGCAGGACTGCAGGTGGGGTCTCATGAGAGCAGAATAAAGGAGCAGAATCACCTCCTTTGATCTGCTGGCCATGCTCCTGTTAATTCAGCCCAGCATATGGTTGATTTCTGGGCTGCAAGCACACATGGACGGGTCATATTGAGCTTTTCATCAGCCAACATCTCCAAGTTCTTCTCCTCAGGGGTGCTCTCAATCCATTCTCCTCCCAGCCTGTAGTTGTGCTTGGGATTACCCTGACCAAGTTGCAGAACCTTGCACTTGGCCGTGGCACTTTTGTTTGATTATTTCTTTGCTGAATGCAATGGGATAAGAATTGGTCAGGACACTCTCCTAACTGACTCTATCAAACATAACATCACAGAACAGCCTTATTATCAGATGTCATGTAGTTAGTATATTTTTGTCAGACCCAAAGTTTCAAGGTAGGTAACAAAACTGAATTCTATTAACAGCTGTATATGTGGCTCTCAGATAACTGAAGACAGAATGCAGCAAACTGCCCTACTCCTCTCATAGCTGAAGAGCGCTAAGCAAAATTTCACCTGTAAGTTCTTTGACTCAAGTTACAGTAGATGATTAACAATATGCTATACAACCCCTTCTGCCTTTTTGGTATTAATGAGAATAATAACATCTTTAACTTCTGAGATTTAAGGAGGCACAGGAAGCTTTTTAACATATATCTAAACAATTATCTCAGTATATTACCAAATTCAGGTAATCCCAGATTTTGATTGTACTGCTGTCTGTGTTAAGGAATGGAGATCCTGAAGATTGTTGCTCTGTTAGGAGAATGATATGAAAATTCAGAAGTGATTTTTCTTTTCAAATGTGTTATTGAGCTCTTTTTCTTTTTTAATAAGTACTAAGGTAGTTTTGTAGATTATCAAAGTGATTCATTCTTTATCCTTACAAAATACAGGACACCAAATCAATTTTTATAATGTTAGTCATAGCACTATTTGCAAAGTTGAACTCCTGTATCTTTTTCTTCTGAATGCCTTAGTTTGACTTATTTAACTACATTTGGTTGTTGGTCATAAAAACTTCTCTTTTCTCCATACCAATAATAATGTGTATTCTTACCACAGAAATTTGCCCCAGTCTCAGCAATCCTAGCAGGTCTCCACTGGAGAGTGTGGAGTTTAGTACATACTTTTATTATTTCTAGTAAACCCTACAGTATAAAGCTAGTCAGAATGCTGGTTCCTCCCTTGACATCCACCTCAGCTCAGCCTTCAGAATAAGCCATCGTCATCTGACACTGAATGCACCATGGCTGTGATGGTCCAAAATGCTATGGTAGTTTTTAACTACATGCATTACCTAAGTCCACCATCCTTCCTCCCACTTCAGACTTTCCCTCTATCTCATATAAATAAACACAAGAAAGATGAAATACATAGTTGTGACTTAGCCCTGTGAACTGCATCCTTATTTCACCTGTCTTGCCCTCAGGAGCCTTGCCTTTTGCTGTTACTTTCTTCTCTTTCCCCCCTTCAGGAGAGACACAGAGTTTCATTCCTTGAGCTCTGTGTCAGCTTCTGAAAAGGTCATTCCCATCTGTAGCAGGGAAAGGAAGTGCCCTGCACAGGCATAAGCTGCAATCATTCTTTCACCGAGGCTTGGTTTCAACTTTAGTCATTTGCATTTATAGCACTGGGAATTACATACCATATAACAGCTAGCATTTATACAACTATTAATCAGAGATAATTCTATTATACTCTGGAATTACAGATGAGAAAGTGAATGAAGACTAACAGCATACTTTTCTATCCAAATTATTCTCTAGAAGACGCTCAGCAAATAAAAGGAACAACCTCATTTTGTGTAATAATATTGCAAAACATATACTTGGTGTTTCACATATTCCTCACCATTTTCAAATAATACTTACCCTGGTAGATGTGTGCCTCCAACTACCACAGATATCATTAGAAATAGCATTTAATTGTAGCAAACCTAATAGCATGCTTTTTTATTCCCCCTAAAAGCTGCTTTGCTTGAGGCTATTACTAAAACTGATTAACATTTTAAGTTTCTAGAAATTATGTGAATGTCTGGTCTTTCTGCATACCATAACATGCTCCTTTGGTTGCATATTCTGCTTACTTGAACAGTTTTCATCCTGTTTCTGTGGAACTCTCATTTTGGGAAAAAAAGTCTGAGGACAATGAACAAATTACAGTAATTATTTTTAGGAGTAACAGGAATATAGCTCTCAGCTAATGGTTGAAACAGCTGTGAAAGGTTCTTCGTTATCCCCAGAAGCCTCAGCAATGGAAAGACAGACTGCAGGCATGCAGTTTACACCTAATTATATGACCAGTATTTTGATATATTATTATAGTTTTACAGTCCACTGTTGGGATTAAGTGTGTACCTGATTGAGGATATGAATTCTGTGGTCTCTTTAGCTGTCTCAGTAGGATGGGGAGAAATCAAAACAGCAGAAAGGAACACAAAAGCCAGGAGTATATTCAGCAGTACTCAAAAACTTAAAGTCGGGATTTGCTTTATATAAAGGAGATACTCCATTTGAAAAATGTCATTTGGACTTAATAAGGGTTTTTTGTTTGGTTGGGTTTTTTTGTTTGTTTGATTTTTTTGTTGTTGTTTTTTAAGAGAGAAGTAATTTTTTTCATGAGAGGAAAAAGAAAAGCTGGATACAAAAATATGTGTGTTCCATGGCTGGAGGAAGAAACACATGACTTGCAGATGTTCAGTCTTGTAAAATGCTGATGAATCTGTTTTGTACCATTGTTGTGGTAACATTGACTTTTTTTCTGTAGAGTCCCCTCTCATTTGGGGAATTGAAAACTAATAATAAATTCTTTGCTCCAAACTTAATCTTTGCATGTAAGTTTCAAGTCAGAAATAAGCTAGCTCTCTTAATTTTTTTCCCCCAAATTAGGAAAACCAATACACAGACATTCAGAAACAAAGCTTTTCATAATAGAAGTGCTTCTTTTCTTTTTTTCCCCTGAAATACAATTTGGAACATTTTATTCCTTAGCTGTGTGAATGCAACTCAATTATTGATTTTGAAACTATGAACCACATTTGTTGAAATCAATAAAATTACTTGTTGTTAAAACTTCATTCAAGCATAAGGCAAAAAGTTTTCCCAGAACTTACATGTATATGCCACAGTTTCAATTAGCTCATGAGGGTCCCATCCAAGCACACATTGCTAAATAAAGCATTATGAATTATTTCCCTTACTTTATTTGTCTGTATCTTTTTCCTTGTCAATATCACACCTGTTGAAAATTTGCAAAAAACTCATGCAAACTTTCAACATTTATGCATTCTGTTTCTGTGCAAAGTGCTATCACTAGGCCACAGGGTCCAAGACACCTGTTTGCCTCAAAGCAGAAAGTCTACAGTGAATTTGTTTTTTTTTACAGCCTGTAATCCAGTTTGTTGTTTTCCTGCATTTCTGAGAAAGCTTCTGAGGTGAGCAAACATGAAGTTTGCAGAAATTGTCTTGGAACATATCAGCAGCATAGAATACTGTACTAATATTTTAGAAAACTTGCTTGGTTAATTGACTTTTTCCAGCAAGGATTTCCTCCTTCTGATTTAAGAGTATAATATAGAGATGAGGCCAGACAAAAGCACAAACTTCAGAACAGGTTATAACCCAGACATCATATCTTTATCTCATGTCTACTATAATTAAGCATTTCAGTCCCATAACTTTGGCAAGAAATCTGCTGAGAACATTCAAAGGCAGTCTTCTGGGATGTTTTTTCTGCTTCGAAGTTGAGAGCTGTTTTAGGACCATCCCTATTGCAAGGCAGATTATTTGGAGAGGTTGTTTTTAGTTTACAGCTTACAGCTTCTAAATTGCCATATCAACTACATGGCAGAGTAATGTAGAACAATCTTAATGAAGAGATAAATCTTGTTCATATAATGTAGTCCTTAGTGGATTTTCTTTCTAAGGAAATAATATTTACCCTGAATTATTACTTAACACCTTTTTTTTTTTCCTGTATTATGCAAGACCATCTTATACAATGTTTATTTCTGTATCTAAAATTTCTAAGTTTTTACCACATAAATGAATATGATATACTTTATGTATAAAATTTCCTAATGACATCATCTAATAGCCAAACCTGCATGTATCTGACATTTCCTGTCATATAATCAAAAGAGTTCAATGTTGGTAGTTAGACTATGGTTTGTTTGAACAGTTGTTCAAACAAAACCAAATCATATTTGTAAACTATGTAGAACTCATTGCGGTGTTACTTCATCATGTTTCTTTAATATTTGTTTCATTCTTCTCCAGTACAAGTCAAACCACTCCTACTTTCTGCTCTTAGATCTTGTCAGTATTCAACAATAAACATATGAGTTCCAGATGTTCACTAAAACTACAGAAAATGCCTGCCAATTCTGTTTGTGCCATTGTTGTGTGAGAGCTTTTTTTTTTCCTTGGAGACCTCTCCTCTTCCAAGGATTTAGAACATGGTCATAAAATGCTGTTTCAAATTACATTTTGCGATATAAATGTCACCTCAGGAACACAATGTGTTTTTCACAAAATATAGGACTATTTATATTATGTTGCTATCCATTTAAAACCTTATCTTTAGAATAAATCTTTAGTACTTGTTCTTTCCTGAAACAGAGGATAATTTTTCAAAAAATACCTAAGTGACTTGTGACTTTGAAGCATCAACCTCTTTTCACTTAAACTTTTAGACAGTCTTAAATATGGCTATTTCAAAATTCTGCCTATTTTGGACTTGAAATCAACAGTTCCAGAGTACCTAGACTGCTGTCCATATACAAATAGCAGCTAGTATGATTAACTAGCAAGCAGACAACTTTAATTAAGCTCAAAAAGTTAGAGTTCTTGCATTTTTCTTTAGCCATGGAAAGGTACAAATCTTTCAAGCTAGTTGTCCGTATATCAATAAAGTTAACAGAGCCAAGACAGGGATAGAGAAATACAGGGAGAATAAAAACGGGAGGGAGAGAAGTCTTCACATGCTGCCGGAACAGAGTGGTAGTACAAACTTCCTTTTAAAAATGCCTTTATCTTTAAACTGTCAACAGAAGAAGCCTATTTTAATTGCTCAGACAGATGTGTCTTCCATGTTTCTAATGTCTGGTGGAAGAGTGTCTTCTGAACAACAAAACAAAAGAATAATACTTTTCAACAATAAAATCAATAGTTAATGTGAAATGTCTCTTCTACATTTTCTAAGAGGTAGAAATGAGTATTATTAAAATTAGGAGGGGGCTGACTGAACTGATTTTCACAAATCATCATTCTAGTTGTGAAAATGCTAAATGCGAACTTTGTTTCATTTATTGATAGGCTTTCCCCACTTTATTCTTTTCTAATCACGGTAAAGAAAGCATTTTTTTCCAGGAGATCTAGTTTCTCATTAGAAACACATTTCATCCAGGAAATGTAGGCATTCACAATCCATTTACTTCTCATTTTCACAGCATTAGCAGTCAGAAGGAAGAATTTTGCTTCAATCCCCAGCAGCTCAGAATAAATGTCCTATAATCTGAAAATAACTCTTCTAGAATATGGGCATTTGTTGGTTATAGGCACAATGGGCTGGCTACTGTAGGAATCCCTCATGATCAAATATAGAAACAGGGACTCTCAACTGGACATGTGAGTTTGGCAGACCATGCAGCATTTGAAATAGATCATATGCTTTTGTCAAGCTAACTATTCACCCTGCAGACACATTTTTAACATATATCTGATTCTCTCTTGTTAGGTAATGAGGTCAAACCTCTGGTTGTTTCCACACCTCCAGGTTTAAGCATGTAACAGCCTGATCCTGTATTAAACCATTTAAACATCAAAAGAAAATTCTATTTCTTCTCCTTTATAATTTTAGTGGAAACAAATTTTTGTGTCGAAACACCGATTCACTTTAAAAATGCACAGCAAAAGAAGTGAATTCTCCTACATTATTAACTCTTTCTAAAATAGCTACTTACTAATAAAAACTGTAAATAATTTAAGGTGTACGAAACATGGCTTGACACACAGAACCTTTGTGCATGAACATCCACCTACTGTGGAATTTCCACTTTTACACTATAAAACTGAATGGTCTCTCTTTGAACTCAAATGGATTTTCCTTGTATTTCCATTGGGAAAACTATTGCAATGCATAAGTTAAGAGTCCTCTCTTTCAGTTTGTGCCCCTTTTTAAGATGACATTTTCACTTCCTCTTACAAAATGTTGTTTGTTAGCTATCTTAGAAGATGTAATAACTTCTGAGAGCTGTTGTTGCATCAGCTTGTTATGTCTATAATACAAATAGCTTTATTTTTATTCTTATTCCATGGAAGCTAATCAAGATGAGTCATCTTATTTACAATTAGTGCCCTTGTGGTCAAACATGTGAATGACTGTCTAATTCTGCTTGACACCATAGTGTCACAGGCAGAAGATACTCGCTTTAGCTGGGATTTCCAAGTGAAAGGGAACAGTGAGACTGGAGTACCTGCTTCCTGTACCTGTGCACAAAGGTCAGCATAGTGCTGAGGCACTCTTGGTTACTGAGTGCTGCACAGTTACGGTATATGAATGAAACTGTCTAACTCATCTTATGTAAAGGAGAAATGGTTTGCGGAAGAAATAATTTATACTAGGCACATTCAATCTCCTGCAACCATTGATAAAAATAAATAAAGAAGCCTTGCTTGTAGGTGACAGTGACTGGAGGCAACAGCTGTCTTCTGGTTGATCTGCATAACTGGGAAAGTGGTGCTACCTACCATCAGTACTCGCCAGAGCCAGGATGGACCAGAAAAGTCTTAGAAGAAGAAGTGTTACAAAAAAGTCACTTAGCTATTTAGTTAAACTGGCCAAACTGCCATTTTCTATCACTTTCAACATTTTTGATTTAATGTTTTGAAACATTAAAAATTAGATTAAATCCAACTCTTCTCTTTTGAATGTCAATTTAAGCTATGCTGGGCCAGGATATATTTCAGGATGCATTTATATTGATACTGGGACCTCATGCTTCTTGAGATTTGTATTCAGAATAAGAGGGAAATCAGTTCAACGGGATTTGCTAAACTTAGATGGTACGCTATTATTCTATGATGTATCACGTAATTTTTTTAACACCTTCCCACACATGAGGATATGAGGCTTCAGGAGACTTGCCTAAGCTCTGATTACCATATAGTATTCTAGGTGAGAGACTTAAATTTTCAGTTGTAGCTTCTTCCTCCATTAATTAAGTTTCCTAGATTTTTCTAGTTTTGTGAGTTTTAAGGATTAATACAGAATAATCAACATGAGTAATGAAATATCTGTCAAACAAAAAAAAAAAAAAAAAAAAAGAAAGAATAACTGTAAGGCTCACAGAGAGACCACCATTTAAAAAATGCCACTATATTCCTGTAGCAGCCCGTAAGTGCTTAGGAATTTTATACAAAATGGAAAATTTATGAAAGGAACAGTAGAGAGACACAGTCTCTTAAAAGGTGGATGAAGTGGATTCGCTGTCTGAAGGTCTGCTTTGAACTTTGGTGTTTCTCTTCCCAATTAGGCAGACAACTTAACCAATATTGGAAAAATGGAGTGACAGCACTCTAGGTTTGTAGATGGGTGATGTGATCTAAAGACTATTCTGCATTAATGAACTGAAGAAAAATATATAGAACACTGAATGATTTATTCAAATTACTTGGTTTGGGGTACCTAACTGTGATACCAACAAGCACATACCTCCATGAAATGGCCCAAGCTGATGTACTGGTTTTGGCTAGGCTAGAGTTAATTTCCTTCCTAGTAGCTGGCATAGTGCTGTGTCTTTGCTTTAGTCTGAGAACAGCGCCTGATAATACACTGATATTTTAGTTGTTGCTAAGTAGCACTTGCCCTAATCAAGGACTTTTCAGTCTCTCCTGCTCTGCCAGGGAGGAGGGGCACAAGAAGGTAGGAGGGAGCTGACCCAAACTAGCCAAAGGGGTATTCCATACCACAGCACGTCATGTGCAGTATATAAATTGGGGGGAGTCACCCAAAAGAAACAGACTGCTGCTTGAGGATAAGCTGGGTATCGGTCAGCAGGTGGTGAGCAATTGTATTGTACATCACTTGTGTCAGTGTTTTCTTTTTCTTTCTCCTTTTAATTTTATATTTACCTCCTCTTTATTTCTCTTATAATAGTTACTATTAGTAGCAGTAATATATTGTGTTTTATTTTAAACTGTTCTTGTCTTAACCCACGGGTTTTTTGTTTCTCCTTCCCATCCTGCCCAGGGAGGTGGGGGGGAAGAGAGGATGAGAGAATGACTGTGTGGGACTTAGTTACTGGCCTGTGCTAAATGACAACTGATTTGCAAGTGCTTGGGTAACTTTACTAGCAGAATGTAGATATTTAAGATCTTCAGGTATCAGAAAGGAAGGTAGCAAATTTGTGGATTTGCCTACAGAATTTTCAAAACTTGTGGTTGTTGCTTCTTGATAGAAAACAAGAAAAAATAACAAGCTACTTATTTTCTGAGAAAACTTAATCTAGAAATAATCAATATCATGTGATGTTAACTAGCTCATTTCTGTAGAGCCTTTAACACTAGTGTGAAAGGATCTGCTGCCAAGAAGTATAAAACTATTGTTTGTTACCCAGACAACCATTGTAAGGGAAGATTAGATTAATCTTCAAGCCCCCATTAAATTGTCTGAAAATATTAAAAGTGATTTGTCAAATACATAACTCTGAAATATCTACTAAAGGAGATTTAAAAATATGATAATTGCCTGTAATAGCTCCTATTCTGCATAGAAATGTCTTTTAGTTTTCATACCAATAACAATTAAAAAGTATCCTACTGCTGCATCAACATGTTTCACTGGAAGTTTTCTGTATTTCTTTCTCCCCCATAAACAACATATGCAACAAATAGAGAATGTGCAGAGCAAACTTATTGATTCCATATGAAAATCATATTATTTTTAGCTAGTTCATTGTCAAATACAATTGCAAATTTGTTATTCAAGTTCATTTGACAAATTCTTTAGACTGTAAAAGTTTGTAGACAAAGCTTTTCCTTATCAGAGTGATTTGTCTGGGAATCTGCTTAACCATATCCAAAATTTGCTTTTTTGTTTGTTTTTTTTTATTTACAAACATACATCTGAGACTGAAATGTGCCCAGCTTAAAAAAAAAAAAAAGACAAAACAAGAAAACCAAACAATCAAATGAACAAAAAACCCCAAAAAACAATCCACCAAAAGCTCAAAAATTCTAGAGAGATTTTATGATGAGTTTACCATTTTCACTTCTTTTTTCTAATGTTCCTTCTAATAAGTTTCCACAATAGTCCTGACAAGAATATTCCAGAAAATCCATGTGTCTTGAGAAGGAAATTGAAGAATAAAAGAGTGAATTTAGAAATTAAATAGGTCCAATGGAATTCTTCATAATTTGTGAAGTCTTGATTGAAAACCTTGTAATTTATGAGAACTGTTTGGAGTCATTAAAGAATTCTCCTAGTAACCTAGCTTTTATAGTCTTTGGCTTTGCCGTATTTACTATACCTAGTTGTAAAGAAGGCTGGGTAAAGATGACAAGAGGACTTCTAGAATTCTTCTGAGGTCTGATCTTTAGACCTTGAGGAAAAAAATCACATTTAGTACATTCTGCCCCACAATAACTCCTTCTGCCTTCACTGTAGTTCCTGATTAAAAATTCAGGAACTACTCTATACAAACCAAAATATTTTCAGCTAAATCCTTATTATTACATTTTTTTACTTTATTTCGATACTCATATACCAAAACTATGCTCATGAAACTGTTTGAAACTGTAATTGCTGGCCTATCATTCTGTTTAAAGCTTCCTACTTCAGTAATAAGACAGAAAACCTGGGAAACCCCACGGTTTTGTAACTAAACTGATTTCAGGGGAGCATAGATTTCCTAGAACTTTATGAATATTTCTGTATATCAGAACTACTCCGTAAGTTTCTGGAGAAACTATTAGAAACATCACACTATAAAGGGGTATGCTTATTTTGGGGCAGATAGATCTTCATTTTGTGGATGCCATACCCCACAGGCTGTGGTTGGGTCACTGCTATGTTATTTTATACTGCCAATATTATAAATGGTCAAATTACTTGTCTAGAAACAAACTGGGAGACAGTGTCAGGGCTGATTTTAGGGTCCACAGACATGACTCTTTATCCAGTGGGGGATAAATACATAGAAAGAGAAATATTAATTGATTTTTTTTTCCTCTTTGATATGGAAAACAAATGTGTGTGGTAATTTGTTTTATATAAATTAGTTAAAATTAATTAAAAATTAATTAAATTAAAAATCATATGGCAACAGTAACAGCTTTTGGTTATTATCAGATTAAGCACAACCAAATTTATAACCAGTGGCATGCTCCAAATTCCCTCATCCATTCAGAAACTTACACATTTGTACAAAATCTCAAGTGCTGGAACACAGTAGATCAGTTGTAGCTATCCTACAGTTATGCACCTATTATAATTACCTGGACTATCAATGTTGCTGTGTTTGCTATAATAGCTAACAAGAAAAAAGACATTTCTATAGCTTTTCATGCAGTGACCTAAGAATACCTTAGAAAAGAGGTGGCACACTTTCTGTTTTCTGCAGAAAGGAAAATAAGTATGTTTACAAAGTGCTATATAGTACTGAAAAAAAGCTCTTACTTTTTTGCATCCAAATATTAGCTGAGATCCCAGAAGCAACACAGTAATACCAATGCAGAAATCTGCCTAGACTTGTGAAATGCAGAGCCTTAACTATTTATTCATTACTAAAATCTTCATATTGTCTCCCTTTATTGCAGATGTTATTTCCCAACTTAGGAAAATGGTTTCATATTTTAGTTAGTTTGTTGGCCATAATTACCAGCAAAAGATCCTGGGTGAAATGCTCTGGTTTTATACCACAACTTGGGGGAAGATTTAGTGCTGCTGTGGGTCAGCTGCCAGGTTCCTGTTATTGTTGCTTAAACTAGTGGTGCAATCATTCAGGGATTATAATAAATCTCAGTGTAGCTGATGAACCCAGTAGATCAAGAGGAAACTCAGAAGAATCCCTCGCAAATGACACACTTGATGTATGTGTAACTCCCTTGCTCTCTGAAATGTGGCAGCAGAGTTTCCCTCTACTGCTTCCTGTAAATCAACTTTTTTGACAAGGAGATGGACTTAGCATTAATACAGTTCAGTACGGAAAAGATAAACATTGCTGAGTTTGCCACAGTTTGTTGGAGAATGACATGGCCAGAGTTGGGTATATGTGATGGAGTGATTTAAATATGCTAAATAGCTTTTTAACTTAAGACAATGCATTACCAATGACCACTGCACACTTTTTCCTTTTCAATGGTCAGTTCAGATTCTTTTCATCTGTTCTTTGTATTTGTTCCTCTTTGTGAATCTTCCACAAACAAAATAAAAGCTTTATTGTGTTAATTTTTTTGCAAATTTCAAAAGATGTTGTATTTCTTGCCCTAAAGATACTGAAGTTATTAGCAAATGTCCTACTGCCTTAATCCTGACAGCCCATAAGAGTAATTGTATATTTGCTAAGAATCAACATAAATCACAGTAAATCTATTTATATAACAGAGAAGCTTCCATTCTACTTTGTTTTTATATTCTGATTGTATGTCTTCCAGTTATCTACCTATGCAAATTTCTGAATCAAAGAATTAGGTTCTTTTAGAATTAAGCAGTTTCTTCTCCCTTTAAAAACAGACAGGAAATATTTTTCTCTATGCATGTTGCTTCTGTTGTCCACCAGCAATCGTCACTTAGACCACTTTAAATAAGAAAATCTAATTGTATGTAATTTACCGATGAGCCAGTATTATTTACTATTCTATTTCTTGACTAACTCTCTCAGTAAACTTCAAACACAATTAATATTAAATTTTACATTGTGGATTGGAAATTATTGTCCAGCATAAATCATGAATTACAGTTAGAATACTTTATGTTTTCTCATACTTGGAGATCAATGTAAATCTTAACAATCATCACTAAATTTACTTACTACTGAGTTACAGCAAACTATACTTCATGATTTTCTACCGCTTATTTGGAACAATTTACAGCATGAAATTCTAATGGTTGACTTTGAAAAATTAGCACCATTTGAACAGATATGTAATTTACAGTAATATTCTACTGAGAGGGGAGTTAAAAATAAATACACTTCATGTAAGTGTATCTGTAAGTTCATAATTACATAGGTAGGAGTCTCTACTTTGTTGATGAAGGTCTGGAGTCAAACTGTGTGGCTGATGTACGAAATGATTGTCACTTACACAGCCCCTTCTTCATTATAGTAAATATAACTTCTTATAAACACAACAGTTCATGATATTAAATGTACAAAAGTTAAACAATTCAAAGCTAAGTTTGCTACATTCTCTCAGTTTTTCTCCCACTCTATTTTTATCCTTTCTTCTGCATCTGTACACTATGAAACTGTCATTTGTTACATCATCACATAGTCTTCCTAAAGAACTTCTGTATCATTCAGAGTGCAGCCTTGATATGTAAGGGCAGAATCGAAGTTGCCACGAGCATTTTTGCATTAGGAAATAATATACTTGCTTGGATTTTTTTTTTTTAGGTTCTTTGCCTTTACAGCCTTAAACTATTTTTTATATAATTATTTTGATGCAGGTGAGTCAGAGTATTTTGGTAGTAATTCAGTATTTATTTCTTTGATATGCTGAGTGTGGAATTTAAATAAAGCTCAACCCCCAAGTTTTCAATACAGTTTCAGAGATGTACATACCTCATGACATGAATATTATTCTGCTCTTGAAAAGGTGTTTTAGGAAGTCTTCACTGAGTTCTTGATGGTCAAGAAAGTTCTTAATCGACCTGTTGATAATGCAGAGTTTGTCAATGGGAATAAAAATGTGGCATTTATTCAGTTACTAACCAAACAAAATCTTGTTTAACTGCCCAGACAGTTATCTACAATAACAGATTCAGAAAAAAAAAAAAAAAAAAAAAAGTATGAAACCTTCCATTATGTTTTGGGATTTCTTTAAAAGAATCCACTTTATGTGGATCTTTACATATATCATGAATGATAGAATGAAACTCTTATCATGCCAGCCAATCAAAAAATAATTTACATTCTATATCCTTTACATTTTCTTCCCAGTTAATCAGTTTAAACATACTTTTGTTGTTAGGGTTGTTTTTTTTCTGGAACACAGGAAAAAGACTGTAGGTATATCACAGATTCTCACAGGATGACAGAATTTTTGAGATTGAAAGAGACCTATTGAGATTGTTTGTTCCAATCCCCCTACTCTAGCATGGGATTGTCAGCTACAGCGAACAGCTCAGGGTGATGTCCAGTCAGGTATTGAGTATCTCCGAGTATTAAGACTGTGTAAACACTCCGCTTAACCCCTTTAGTGGTTAATTACCCTCATAGTAAAATGTTTGTCCTTATTTCTGAAAATATATTTTTACATTTCAGTTCACACCTCTTGTTCCTTGTCCTGACACTAGACACCACTGAGAAAAATCTCTCTCCATCTTTAGTTCCTCACACCAGCTAGTTATGCCCACTGTTCCCCTGAGTCTTCTTTTCTCCATAATGAACTTCCAAGTCAGCTACTCAAAGACCTCCATGATCCTTTGTTGGACTTGCTCCAGATTGTCCATGTATGTCACTTTATTGAACTTCATCAAACACCTGCCTGCATGTCTCCAACCTGTTGAAGTCCTTCTGAATGGCAGCACAACCATAAAATGTGCCAACAACTCTTCACAGCTTTATATCATTTACAGACTTGCTGAGGATGCATAATGTCCCATAATAGGGATCATTAATGAACATGTCAAATGTTATTGGCCCAAGTTACAGCCCCCTGACTAGACCGCTAGTGACTGGCCTTCAATGGGAGATACATTGCCATTAATCATAATTCTTTGAGTTTTCAGCCAGTTTTCAGTCCACCTTACTGACCACTTATGGGGCATTTCTTTACCAGTCTGTTCATGAGAGCGCTAGACAAGTTGTCTTGTCTAGTTGAAAGGCTTGCTAAAGTCAAGATAAACAATATCCATCATTCTATCTCATCCACTGGGCTTGTCATCTTAACATAGAACTCTATCACATTGGTTAAAGAAGATTTCCCCTTCACAAGCCCATGCTGACTACTCCCAATAACCACCTTCTCTTTGGTGTATTTCAGGAGTGGCCTATGAAAAACACTGTCCAGCTTTCCCAGCACTTGCCAATGCACCTCATCAAGTCCCACCAGCCTTAGTGTATCCAATTTCTTTAAATGTTCTCTAACTTACTCCTTCTCCACTGAGGGAGGGTAAGTCTTCCTTGCTCCAGAAAGTCTTGATTCCCAAACTGGTCTTTCCAAGAGAGATCAAAGCAAAGAAGGTATGAAGGACCTCTTCCAACTGCATTGTCTCCAGAAAGACATAGGACTGCTATATTGCCTCAGCTGATAAACTAATCTTTTTAATAGTAGCAACTCTGGACAGTTTTTTGGGTGGAAAAAATACATAGGAGAGGAGAGAAGAAAAGTATCAGTCAAAAGAATCAAATAAACCTATTGGAACCAAATGGAGATCTTGTCCCCTTTAACACAGCAGAGTAATAACTGCTATTTAAAATAAAGTTACCTATGGATTTCTGCTCTAAATCGTTTCCTAAATACTTCTGCTATTTGATCTTTGCCTTTTCAGGCAAAGTATAAGGAAGTACATTTTGAAAAGCATAAGGAAGTACTTTTAGAATGTTTCTGAGAGTAAGTGGGGGGAAACAATAAGATCTTTGCAATATAAAAACCTGACCTATTTTTGAACACTCTTCTGAAAAACAGCTGAGTCTTGCAAGTGGAAATCTGACACAAGAACGGCACTTTTTAAAAAATTCTTATGGTGGAAGTAATTTGGAATGAGTTATGACCATTTAAATCATGTATTGAATTGTGAATTTCTCTCCACAGGCTGCATGCACCAGCAGAAAATGCTGCAGCATCCACCCATGTATGAATT
Source organism: Ara ararauna (assembly GCA_028858755.1). Classification (NCBI taxonomy): domain Eukaryota; kingdom Metazoa; phylum Chordata; class Aves; order Psittaciformes; family Psittacidae; genus Ara; species Ara ararauna. The sequence continues at coordinate 51,790,973 of CM054410.1, forward strand.
ATATATGGGTTAAGTTTGCGTGTTTTAGCAATATCAGGAGGGAAAATTCCTGCAAAACTAGTTTGTGTTTTTGCTGGGAAGCAGCAAGAGCAGGGGTTGCTCACTTGTGAGGACACAGAGGTGAGGACCTGAGTGAGGCCAGTGGGACAGATCTGGAGGTGGTGGCTAGATCCAACCAGAAATCCAGATCATAATGCAGTGTCATGATCATGAAGTAGGGGTGAAGTCCAGATGAGGAGCCAGTCTATACTGGCAATGCTAGGACCAGATGCAGTGGCGGCTGGGCAGAGATATGGCAGCAGGAATGGTTAGGACGTCAGCACGTAGGTGGAGGTCAAGATTTGGACCATTGAGGGGAACTATGGCTAGGCACAGCCTGTGATGGTTGAGCAAGGCCGTGGGAACAGGGGCAGGACAAGGCCATACCTGTGGGTCAGGACTGGTTCATCGGGGCCCATGGCTGGGCAGGGCTGGGGGGAGGTAGATACCAGCCCTGCTGCAGTAACCATGCGGCATCAACTGACAGAACTAGGAGGGGGTGCTGAGAAGGGGTTCTGGGCCATGGGCAGGGACAGGGCATGCCACTGGGAAGCTGGCAGAGCTGGTAAAGCCTGCTGGTGCAGAGGCAGCGTTTTTGTTTTGTGAATTTCTGTAAAACTTGTGATACGTAATATTGGCCATCATCTATCTCCATTAATGACCTGGATGATGGGGCAAAGTGCATCCTAAGCAAGTTTGCAGACTATAAGAAATTGGGATGATAGATCTGATAGTCATCCTGCTGTTCAAAGGGACCTCAGCAGTCTGGAGAAGGCATCAGAGAGGAGACGGAAGAAGTTCAGCTAAGTCCTTCAGCGGGAAGGAATAGCCCTGAGGACTAGGAACAGGTTCTTACTGAATCTAGTCATGCCTACTCCTAGGCAGTTGCTAAGTAAAATTTTAATAGAGAGCTACTTTTTGGATAAAGCCCTGATGTGCACCTTTGAGGCCCCAAGCGGTCTCTAAACATTACTCCTGCACCAAATGATATTAATTTTCAGTCAAAAAGGCTACTTTCCCACAGGAAGTGGTTAAGCATGCTGTTAGTCAAAGGCTGCCTGGATGCCTTGTCAAGTTTTATTACTGATCAGAATCAGGGAGTCAATTTAAACAGTTCCATGGCAATAAATTATTATGGAATATATATTTTTAATGATGTTTAGGTGTCCAGGAACATAAGAGGTTTCAAACACCTTCAAAAGCATAGTCTTTGTCTTGCCAACAATATTACTTTTTGGATCAACTACTGTCGTCACTATACCTAGTGCAGTGCGAGTGAAAGTTACAATGTCTGAACATTTGATTGCAATTGCAATAGCTTGTTTGCTGTAATTAAGAACAAAACTTGTTATATGGACCAAAGAATGATAAGATCATAGGGAGATCCATAAATTAAAGTTTATTAGCCAATTGCTGGGTATTGCTGTAATTTAGGTTTTTAATGGAAATTCAGTTTTCATAACTGTTGTGAAATATGCTCTTTTCCTGTTGGTAAGAAGGAAAATCAGAATCATGAGGTACATTTTGCTTGATTCATGTTTGTAAGTATCTGAGATTCATCCTTGCCATAAGAAATCATTGGTAAGAATTTACATTTTCATCTGAGTTATTCAGGTTATTTTCCTTTTAAAAGAGAGTTATTTTTCTTCTTTATCACTGGATTTTACAAATCAGAAACAATCAAAACTGATGTCACAATAAGCAACATCTGAATATTTCCAGATTATTTTAGTTTAAAGTTTTTCTAAAAAAACCAGATATTTATATTAAATAAAGCCAGTGAGTGTATGTGTCCTATTATCATTGGTTGATTAATTAGGTAATTTCTAGAAACACAGGAAAATTTAGTTTGGCCAGGATCAACAGTAGAAGCACGTGTGAACTGCTGGAAGTATCACATCCAGCATTATTGGTAAGTGTTGGAAAGCAGATGGTAAGTGATAGGAAGAGGACAGCCATTATTTAGGGCACAGAAAGTTTTGGTTTCATACTTTGTTTGGGAATGTCAGACTATGGTGTAATAAGTAGTAAGCACATACTGTATAAAGACATGGTAGCAATCTCTAAGCAGATCCAAAATATAGTCACATAAATGAGATAAACAGCTGATGCAATTCACTCAGCACCACGCCTAATGAACTCTTCTCTATGCCCAAAACCAGAAACCAGACGGGTAGATGTTATTTCTTTAAAGCTGGGGATTAATTTCCAGTGAGACAAATGTTTTGCACCACCTTATTCAAATATTCTGTAATCATGTGTTGAAGACAATCTTCTAAAAGATACTAGAGGACTCCTAAAATATACAAATGAGTAATAGGTCAATAGCTTTCTTCTCCATAACCATACTCCCACTCAGTCTTTTCCTTGACTATTGAGCTGAACTGAAGCAAATTAGTCCAGATGGCATTCTTTCTAAAATTCAGAAAGCTGTAAATTTTTCCTTCTTTTACTCATGCATTTTTACAGACCTCTAGAGAATTGCCAACCCCTCACATGAACAACACCAGAAGCAGGGACAGAGTGCTCTATGTGGTTTAACACTCTGTGTAATCTGAAAGATTTATACATACAAAGTTATTTTGGGTTTAAGCATTTTAAGCTATAGCACTTCATATAACAGTGTATTAGTTCCTTTAGTTCTTTTATATCTATAATGGCTTTAAAGAAAACTTGTTCAAATAAAGTATAACTACTTCATCAATTAACCACTAGTATCTGAGTAAGAATTTTCAGCATAAACTTCCCTAAACTTGCAGTTAGTGTTTTCTTTTCTACATAGTTTAAAAATCAAACAATAAATTATTTATAAGCATGTAAAGCTGTACAATAGCAGTAAAAGTTTATGGCCTGATTTATGGCCTTTACTGTCAGTTTGGAAATCAGTTTCCAAATCACTAGAAAAGAAGATTGTGAAAACTGATTATTGAATCCTTAACAAAAATTATCAACAATAAGGTAAAGGGGAATAAATAGGTGCCAGAAGAAAATTTCTGACAACAAGCATTCAAATTGTGTTCTGCTGTCCAGCTGGAAAAGACAAAGAAACCAAACTAAACCAGATTGAAATACATTGTGAATTGACAAGTACAAAAGCCCAACAAAAACAACTTCTATCTGAGTATTTTCAATGGCTAAGATTAAAAATCTTTCAGGAATGAACCCATAATTTTTGTTTACAAAGGGAATTATGTAATAAAGTAAGGAGAAATGATGTGGCAGTCTATTTCTGAGTAGTACTGATGATCATATTTTTGTGTGGTAAGAGCTGTGGAATGAGTTTGTAACAGAAGGTGATCTTAACAAAGGCCTGTTCTGCTAATACCGCTTTGCATACTCCCACCGCAAACAAAACCGCTACAAATCAAGCCAAGGGGAAGAAGAAGGAGTTCAGAAAAGATGACCAGGTTATGCTAATGCTGGTGTTAATCAGATAAGCTAAAGGATTAGCTATGGGTATTTTTGATACTCACCATTTCAGAATGAAGACATTGGAGTTTTATAGAAAGCCCAGCTACCACTAAGAACATCTGTTAGTTTATAGATTTCAGTGACACCATCTGCCTGTGTGTGTGTTTAGTTTGATAAGTTTCCTTTCTAAGGAAACTGTTCAAAAATAAAACCACTATTGACATACCCTTCTGGGTAAGAACAGCATTTCAGGTAGCCAGTGGCAGTGCAAGGTGCTTTTTACCAAGATCTCTCAATCCAAGCCATTTTCCATCTTCCGTACTACTTGCCTTTGCTAGTGTCTACAGCTGTTGCATTATGGATATTGGAAGGTACTGCCCTGACTGTCTCTTACAGACTTATTTTGCATGAGCTTGTCTAACACCTGCTTGAATCTGGTGATACTTCCTCTATTATTTAGGAATAAACTCCAGAAGTTATTTAGGTGCTGTTTAAAAAAAGTACTTTCTTTTAACTGCTTTTAGCTATTTTGTTCTACTTTCATTGATTAGTTATTGTACAGTTCAGTGAATGTCTCTCATCTCATTTGCTTTCATGATTTAGAAACCTTGATTGTATTCCACATCACACTTTGTCCTAAATGAAGAATCCCTGTGTTTTCAGTGTCAATTCACAGGGCAGTTTTTTTGTTCTCTAATCATACTAGTTTTCTCTCTGCACAGTTTAATTGCCCTATGTCTTTCTTGAGATGCAGAAATCAGAACTGCAGAGTACTTAAAATACTAGTGCAGCAGCATCTTCTATGGGGCTAAATTACCAGTTTTTCAGGTCACTAATATTGAACCTAATGGGATTTTTTTCCTACTGAGTATACTACTCAGAAATGTTCCAAGATTATAATAGGCTACAAAATAGAGTTATATAGTACCCTTGTACATTTAGATTAGGTATATGTCCCTACTATTTTTAACTTAAATCATTCATTTCACTTGTGATAGTGTCATACCGAATGTATTTACAACTCTGAGTGCTCAAATATTTTAGCATATTTTTAGTGGTAGTTGTTACTTAGTATGCTGTATGATACTTACATGTTTTAACTCTTCTGAACAGGAAACTCACTGCTAGTGTTCCAGTTTTGCACAAATAATGTTGTACCTATAATATCCAACAATAGCCTAATTGCCTTCTTTCTCATTTTCACCTACCAGTTAATCCAGAACTCTCAGTGATATTTGTCAAGTTTCCTATCTTCACTTTAGAACTTCAGTTTAGCTCCCTGTGGGTTTTTGAATTCCCTTGATTTGTTGTTTGGTTTTTTTTGAGACTCTTCTGACAATTTTCAAAACTAATGTTATCTTCATCCAAAATTATCTGTGCTCTTCCTTGTAAGATCTTGCCTTTTATTGGCTTACAGTACCATCATCTACCAATTCATCACCATTTTTTCTACCTGTTCCTTGCACCTGTGCACTATCAGAAGGCAATTCAATGGTTCTTCAGTTAATTACTACAGTTTTTCTCTCTAAATTTGATCTAATCTATAAACTTGAAGTTAGTGAATGTCTCTATGACAACAACTCACAGATCAGCTTCTGTTCTCCTCTCTCTTCTTATCTAATCTAAAACCTGTATTTGTCTCTCTCACTGTCCCTATTTCTTGATTGGCACTGACAGTACTACCATCCAGCCTATCACACAGATCTGTAATGTGTTTGCAATATTCCTCTTCAATTTCTAAATTTTCAAATTTGGAATGTGCTTAAAATCCTGATGTGTTTGTGAGTATAATAACTTAAGATGTGGGTGTTATGGATATTTCTTTCCCAAGTGGCCATATGGCTAAAACTCTCCTCCAGGCTTTTATCATATTATGTTTCAGATTATGCAGCACCCTTTTCTGTGGCTTTGCTTATATGAGTCAGAATTCTGCTACAAGAAGTAATTTGTTAGCTTTTTTATTTTTTCACCCTATAATCTATGCTAATTTCACTAGCTTTATCTGCTCTTTTAAACTTTTAAGCCCATTTTCCCTTTCCATTTTCATCAGCTATCACTTTCACAGACTCACTTTACTCATAATAGCAATTCCTATCATCCCTCTTTCTAGCACTCTTCTCCTTTCTCCAATGCTCAACTTTGGGAACATGCTGAGTGCAAAGCAGATTTCAAATAATCCTTTGTAACACTGTGCTTTGTTGTGATAGTAACAAAATTGCCAACAACAGTAGGAACATCTACAGTACCACCACAACCCAAACAATATTTCTAACAGCATCCTTTAGAAAACTGTGAAGATTGTTTTTTTTTAAGAATAAGCATTTTCTTATTCTATAAATTAAAAAGTATTTTTCCTAATAATTGTCTGTTTTGAGAAAAATATATTCTTTCTCCTTAGTTGACTGTTACTTCTGTAAATGAGCCACTCCTGGTTTACTGTGCACATTAAGACCCACTTCAAATTAACAGGATACTCTGACATTGCTGAGGAAAGAAAATGAGTTCAGGAACACCTGAATATTTATGAATTCAAAGTCCCAATCCCTGTAATATGGTGCTTTGTTTGGTTTTCCCCCATTATTCAGTTCCAAGAACGTTATATTACTGATAATTCTGTCTTGACTTTGAGGCATTTGCAAGTGGAAGAATGTACTTAATTACATCACTCTGGCACTATGCTGCAGAACAAAGAATGTAACTGCATTTGTAGAGCAGTGCAGTTAAAAATATGTGTGCAACAAGTCAAAAACAAGAGTGCTAAAAAGAATACATGCAGCCTGAAGGCAAGTATCTGAAAACCTGATGATGCAAAATAAAATTGCCTTGCTCTAAGTGCTAGTTTCCAGTTATTTGTACCTCACCCTACAGTAAAACCCCAGAAGTCACATACTTCCTTTCAGTGTTTCAGGAAATGTTTGTGTCTCATTATTTAGAAATATAATATGATTCTTACATTATTGAACAATAAGATTGATACTGTGTCATATATAAATGTCTGCAGTGTGGGGGCAGGGAGTTATATTCTGAACTTCAGCTACGAACGGTTAAGAAAGGGCATAATTACTTCTTCCAGGTGTATTAGGTCAGACTTAAAACTTAGGTCCAATATAACATGTGTACAGAGTTTAGAGTTACAGGCTGTAGATAAGCATTATCGTCCATCCTTTTTGAAGACAGAATAGGAAAGATTGAAAATATGCTAATGGGGGTCACATTTCTCCTGATAGTTTGAACTCTTGAAATGTTTTCCCATTTTTCTTAGCTCCAAATCTTCTACTTCTCAAGAACCGTGAAAATACAAATAACTTACCACAGCAAATAGTTTTCTGAGTGATCATTCTAAGAGTAATACACAGATCACTTATACCTGTACAAGCCTGGCCTCTGATGTGCATAGTATTGATACTCACGGGTTTTAATTTTTATCTTCTTCCTCTCCCAGCGTGCTAGCATGGGTTAAGACTAATGCCATGGCTGTTATGAAATGTAGTAATGATTGTGTGGCCTTTCTCATCAGATGCCTTGTTAGTGCTCTGACTATTTAAAGAACAGGATGATCCAGCACATTAAGGTAGAGAAGAGCAGGCTTTATTAAAGGTTAAATATTTTTACGAAAATATTTCCATTTCACTAATTTGATTACGTAAGAAGGCAATCTTAGGTTCTTTTGAGAGAAGACCATTTATAAATAAGTTGTCATGCATACAGAAACACCCCTTTACTAATCACAGAATCATAGAATCATAGAATAGTTAGGGTTGGAAAGGACCTCAAGATCATCTAGTTCCAAACCCCCTGCCAGGGCAGGGACACCTCCCACTAAACCATGCCAACCAAGGCTCTGTCCAATCCAGCCTTGAACACCACCAGCGATGGAGCATTCACAACTTCCCTGGGCAACCCATTCCAGTGCCTCACCACCCTTACACTAAAGAATTTCTTCCTCATATCCAATCTAAACTTCCCCTGTTTAAGTTTGAACCCATTACCCCTTGTCCTCTCACTACAGTTCCTCATGAAAAGTCCCTCCCCAGCATCCCTATAAGCCCCCTTCAGATACTGGAAGGCTGCTCTGAGGTCTCCATGCAGCCTTCTCTTCTCCAGGATGAACAGCCCCAACTTTCTCAGCCTGTCTTCATACAAGAGGTGCTCCAGAACCCTGATCATCCTCGTGGCCCTCCTTTGGACTTGTTCCAACAGTTCCGTGTCCTTTCTATGCTGAGGACACCAGAACTGCACACAATACTCCAAGTGAGGTCTCAGGAGAGCAGAGTAGAGGGGCAGGATCACCTCTCTCAACCTGCTGGTCACGCTCCTTTTGATGCAGCCCAGGATACGGTTGGCTTTCTGGGCTGCGAGTGCACACTTCTGGCTCATGTTCAGTTTCTCATTGATCAACACCCTCAAATCCTTCTCTGCAGGGTTGCTCTGAATCTCTTCTCTGCCCAACCTGTAGCTGTGCCTGGCATTGCTCTGACCCAGGTGGAGGACCTTGCACTTGGCATGGTTAAACTTCATCAGGTTGGCATCAGCCCACCTCACAAGCTTGTCAAGGTCCCTCTGCATGGCATTCCTTCCCTACAGCGTATCAACCGAACCACACAACTTGGTGTCATTGGCAAAGTTGCTGAGGGCACACTCAATCCCACTGTCCATTTTGCCCTATTCTTCTCTGCTAGCTTCACATTTAAACAACAGTTCTGAAAAAATGTGATATCTGATTCTTTGTCTTTGATTTGTGATATCTTGTTTTCATGAGGGAAAAAAATATATGCAGCTTTTTATAAACAATATATTGTAATTTTTCTTTTTTATTTTCATCCATATACCAAGATTATACTCATGAGAGAATGGTAAGTTACTCCAGGGTAGAAACTTCAAAGCTTTCTTGATAACAAGAAATTGAAGTAATATTTGTGAGGAATAGGAGGGTTGGGGAATTTTTGTTTTTAATTGTTTAATAAAAACAATTTATTTATTTAATTTGTTTGAGTTAATATTGCCTAAACTCTGCTGCAGGTAACACAAACATGCCCCTCTTAGTTTTGGCCCCTAACAACAGGAGGCGTAAGTGGCACAGCTTCACTGTCATTGAGCAGACAGCGGAGGACTTTCAGCCAGATTGCAAACAGCAGAAGCTCATGTATCAGATCTGCAGAATTTTGTATCTGTTCTTAATGACATGTTTTATTACTGTAATTTTGGAGGATAGAAATCTGGCTATGTGGACGAGTTGGAGAGAACTAAAGCATGTTTTTGAAAACTAAGAATTATGATCATTTCTGACAGCTCCCTTAATGAAAAATTAGATGTTGCTGAGACCCGAGCAGATTGCTGAGCCTTTTAATCCTGACAAGTTTAATGAGATAGGGAGGTGAGTTTTGATCAAGAGGAAGCTGTCCCTACCTAAAACTTTTCTTCAGTCCCTCAGCTTTTTTTTGCCATGTGGGAGAGTCATTCTCTAAAGAATATTGTTTTACGAGCCTTTTAGTCAATGACTGATAGATTTCAAGCAGATGACTATGAGCTAAACACATCTGGAAGAAGATGCTTCAGGAATATTCCAACTAGGTTCTGACACCTAGATATAAAAAAATTTGTCACTGACACTTTGTTGTTGCTCCCCAATAGCATGTTGATCTCTATGCCAGAATTAGTCCACATGTCACAGTGTCTCAGTTTCACTGATAATGACATTGATCTGATGCTATAGGGTGATGGATCTGTGGCAGCTGTACTGTTCTCAAAATACATGTAGGTACTCTTATTTGTCGAGAGAATACAGAACTGTCTGTATTTTTCCAAGATTATTTTCTCTCTGAAGCTTTAGGACCCCACTGTTTTATGCTGATTGTCACTCTCCAAATCTGCCTCCTTGGCTTTTCTCTTTCCACGTTAGAGGACTTGTTGAACTTCTTTCTCAAATGTGCACTCAATTTTCTTTCTTTTATATGTTTTTTTGGATACTAGAGAGAGGTGAGATATTTTTGGAGTTTAAGCTATTGTCCAAATATGCAGAACAAGTGTTTCTTGCTTATAATAGAAAATTTATTACATAGCTATTTGGGTCTTGTGATGCTATTGCTCCAAACTATTGAAATTATTGAGGGCTTTGTTTCAAACAAAGGGAACCAAGTGTAGGCAGTAAACTTTCTGGCACTGTGCAATCACAACAGGAACATCTACTCATTAAAGATGCATCTTTATTAATACCATAACTGAGGTTTTATTATGCAAATGCAGCCACAAGGCATGGAACTATGTTAACATTATCGTATATATAAATTTATTTTTCCATAAAAGCAGCTTCTTTCACAATGTCATCTCAGAATGTCTCAGAGTTGTCATTTCACAGAGGCCAATTTTCATTTAGCAGTATTAGTTATGTGCTTATGCATGGAAAGTGTACTCAGAATGGTTTTGTCAAGACTCATATTTATGTCTTTGGGTTTCTGGTTTCGAGTTGGGGGAAGTGGTTGTGGAAAAATGCCAACACATATTTGCTCCTCTTTCCCTCTTCCTTAAAAATGCTATGGAAAAAATTGGCTTGTGCACACCTTTCAGAAACATTAGGAATCCTAGCTTTTTGTAGGAGTGGCACAAGAAAAACTGATCTGTTATGGTGATGGTGTGTGGTCCACAAGACCACAAAAAGTGATTGCTAAAGTTGTTCAGCTACAAGTTGAACTGTAAGGTTTCCCCAGCCCTCTGTGTAAGATAGTAATAGCACAACAATCTGGGGCACTGGCGTTTCTTGGGCCCCTGAAGCGAAGAGAAATTCTCCGAAACAAAGAAACACTCAGGATGCTCTGCAATTATTATATCTCCTGTCTAAACAATTTATTGGAATTTTAAAATATCCCAACATGATGACTCAAATTTTAATTAAAAGTTAATCCTAGTATTTATGTTAAATGAAAATCAAAAATGAGTAACGTGTGAACTATAGCACCAAAAAACTCCCTGAATCCCCCTCAATAAATTAAGGTCTCCCTAACAACTGCTTTAACAACACATATCCTTACAAAAAACAGAGAGCTAAGAATAATGTAACAGTAACGAGATTTCTCATATAGGTTTTCTTTTTAAATAAAAAGATAAACAATTTGTGAAAAGTTTACCAATTTTGTCAGGAAATTGACCCATATTTCTTTTGATCTTTGAAATACAGCATCTTCCATATTTGAGGGTTTCAGCCTCAGAACCTGACACAGGTAAAATATGTGTCAAAAAAGTTTTATTAAGCTAAAAGCTAAGATGATATTCTGACTCCATATATGCTTAACTAGTGAGCAGACACTGGTAATTAGGTGCCTCAGAGAGTCAGAGACCACCATTAACTCCACAGCTGCGATTTGCAGCAAGCATATATAATCCACATGGGCTTGGTAGGTTGCCACCATGAAGAATATTTACCTCTTTTCATTGCTTTAAGTAACATCTAACTGTAGATACATATGGACTGATTACAGGGTAAGAAAAACAGGGCGAACAAAAAGCCCATATTTTAAATTTGGAATAATGATTAAGGACAACTGAAAATTTTTTATTGTAATAATTTCATAATTATCAAAGGAAATAAATATGCTATTTGTAGTTCTTTATTTAGATACATTTTCAGGTCTCTTAAATGATACCAGTTTGCATTCTTCCAATTCCAATAAATAATCTAAAATAATTTATTGAATTTCAGTTCTAAGATCATTTACTGGATGCTGTAACCAGAATGATCATGACAGCTACACATAAAATAATACAGATTTATAACAGTGAAGATGAAGATATACTCAGGGAAACGAGTAAAAAAAAAGAAAGAAAAAAATGATTTTTTTTATGCCAAGAACACTAACTGCTGGATCGTTTAATGTCTGTGAAGTAACCAGAAGAACACTGGAAAATATGGAAATACTTTTGTAGAGGTTATAGTAGAAATTAATTCTTTTCAAACTTAAACAGAAAATGGGGAAACAGAGGCCAACATGGTTAGAAGATATAAAAAGTCTGTATAAGCAATAAGCAGAAGTCTTTTAAGTAACACAAACAGTCTGAAAAAAGGAAACATTGGGAGTCATAAAAAGTTAGAAGACAGAAGATCAGAAGGAAGCAGTGAGTGTAGAATTACAGAGGATATTTCAACCACTTATAAAGATTTTTTTCAATAAAGCATATTTGCTGTAAGCAGAAGGAAAGTAAAATAGCCAGGAAAGTAAAAAAAAAAAAAAAAAAAGCAAAATAGCTACGGAAAATCCAGCAGAAGAGACAGAGAAATTGTAGATATCTTAACATCATGCTGCTTGGCAATTGAGAGGATAAAGCAATTAGATGTATTTAAAATTAGGATTGTTTTATTAGTACAGTCAGTGAATTAGCTAATGGGGATGTCAAGGAAAACATTTTACATTAAAAGCTAAGCAATAGAATTTTTATTATTGTAAAAACTTATTCTCAAACCTCTGAAATAGATATTAGTGGGCTTCTCTTTGGTCAGTGTTTGTGCTATCTGAAATGTTATCTTCGCCTCTGATGATTGCACCTCTGAGGGGACTGCAGACAATTCCTGGCAAATCCTCTCACACTTGAAGAGTAGTAGGAACAAATCTTAGTACAGAGTAAGACATTTTTCAATTTTGCAATATCAGGGAATGAAAGTATATATTTTTGATTGTCGCTTACTGGCCAATTATTTGTTAAATATTTGCATATATATGAAGATCCTAACTAAAGCAGAATATAACAAAAATCTCCTTTTTATCATGTGATCTGGCAATACTGGACTTACTAAACGTGCTGTGACATGAGTAAGGACTTCTGGCAAAGCTAAAGTAACTTGCAGTTTGTGCTGTGTGACTTCCTCTTCCCCTTTGGATTAAGTAATCTGTAAAACAATGTGCTTAATTTAATTTTGTGCCTACAGAGGTATTCCAGAAATGTTATACAATCAGCATTTAATAAGCTTTCTTAGGGAGATTACTTCAATTCTGAATACCTTGTTATTCAGAAAACTTACCTTTTACCAGTTTGTGTTTTGCAGATTCAATCCTCCAATGTTTTCAGTTTCCAAGTTTTCCTAGTATGACTCTCCCAGTATATTCTGAACACTCTCATAACATGATTGAAATGATTGTTTACACCTAAATTGTTTACTGTCAAATCCCAGAAACTGAAAGTTGATTTTGTTTCTTTGTTTAATAACTTCCATGACCAGTGATATCAATGTGCTTTTCACACGCACCTCTCAGACCACAGGCATTGGAGAGATATTATAATGGGCTCTGGTAAAATCAATGAATTTTAATCATTTTTATGGAAACCAAACAGGAGTATGATGGTTTCCATACCTGGCAAATATCATTGCATCTGAGTTTTGGATTATGAAAGGATGAAGCTGGTTCCATGTCGTGTATTTCCAGGCAGAGCACCAAGATTTTCAACGTCAACATTTTCTTACTATGACTAAACCCAAACTTATTACTTCATATCTGTGCACCTTTTTTTTGTTAGACTTACAAGGGAAACTATTTCTCCCTTCTTTCCCTATAAACATCCTCCAGGAAGGCAAATATGCTATGAAAGAATTGCAAGTCCTTGAAATATACTTGGATTTTTCCCAACAAATAACCATAGAGTGTATCTTGTCTAAGCCTACTAAACTGTAAGATTACATTGTCCCCAGAAGAGACATTAATTCTGTCATATCCTGATTTAAAAAAAAAAATCAAATTGTTTCATAGACAAAATCTTATTTTATTTAAAAGACCTCTTTTTTGAGTAACTGTTAAATAACTACAACTTTTATGTTTGACAATCTGTGATGAAATAAAAAAAAAATCTAGTCAATAAAGTAATCTGATTGATAAGGAATCTATAATGTCATAAAACCCTCAAAAACATCACTTTGCATAGTGATATTTCGATACACAGAGCAGAGAATTAGGCTTAATTTCCAGAAAAATCTTTTTTGCTTCTCACGGGGTGATTTGAAAGACTTTTGTACTTGGAATAGAAGGCACAGATAATGCTCAAAATAATTCAGAACTTTTTTTTTCTTTGTTATATTCCTTTGATTTATCCCAAGGCTTAGACAAGGCTGGTTTACATGTATTTTGAAAGCACAGCAGTGGGTTTCTGTCCTGTCATGAAAAAGGGTTTCATGTTCAGTGGGCGTTCTAGAAACACAGCCTCCCAGGATGCAACTGAACCTCACAGGGCAGGGACCAGCAGTGCAGGTCTGTGCCCTGGACCAGAATTCTGCATTATACGCTCCTTTTTCCCTTCCAGCTTGCAAAGGACATTAATAACAAGTGGTGAGTGTAGTAGGTTATGAGCACTCACATGGTCTAATGTGCACATGCTGTAAATCTCTATGTTTTTGTGTAGGGCTCACGGAACAGGAAGCTTCCTCAAAATCTGACTTGAAATGACTGAAAAGAAAAATCAGCTTTCTGGCACGAAGTTTGGCTCCAGATCAGTGGCCTGTACTACAAGCTAGTGCAGAGAAGCTGTCTGGAGTGTACACCTGTCAGATATTGACTTCTGCAAGGTTAAACATGATGCGTGAAGGGATAGAGCTAAACTTCTTAGACTGCAACAGATTAGATGCCTGCATGATATAGCAGTTGACAATAAAGTGGATTTCCTGTGACGTGGATTCCTGTGATTTCTGCAGGGATTAAATGAAACAAATTATTTCTATTAAGTGCTAAAGTAAGTAAACCACTGTAATTCCATTGGTAACTGATATGCTAAAAGTACAGCTAACTTCCTGGCTTGTTGTGTTCAGATCTGTTGGATGGGAGGTGAATACTCACTGTGTTTCTGTAAATACAGCATTTGCACAGAATTACTTAAATTAAGTCAAAACATGTCCAGAATACTTTAGAAATAGTGGTCTGAGCAATCTGTCTGTGTGCTGGACAATTTCTGTCTGGTGTCTTGGAGTGCAAGAACTTTGATAATGTCACCACGTGTTTTCACCCACAGGAAGTAGCACAGTGTGTTCCCAGTCCTGATGCTTGAACTGGAACTCTTTGTCAGTAGCAGCTATTATGTCTGTTTTTCTTTCAGTATCTTCATTGTCATGTGAAGAACAACTGCATGTCTTACCTGAGGGAAACTATCACAGTGCCATTCATCATCTCTTTCTCTTTATCACCCTTCTGTCATGGATGATTTGACTATCCCTAAAATCATATATTTTAGGGCAAGTCAGGGGGCTCACCTGCCCTCGATGGTCAATTGCTAACCATTTGATTGTGGCATCATATAATATTAAGAAAATATTAAGAACAAATGTTTTTTTTCTCCTAATTGTGATCTTGTGTTGTTCCTGTAAAATATGATTTTCATCTAAGCCACCATTTTCCACCAAAAAAATCATTCACAGGAAATCCAATGTTTTCTGGAAGACAGTGCCAGGCGCTTTCTTTAATAGAGTATTGCAGTTTGCATAAAACCTTCATCAGCCTATTAGCTGGGATAACATCTTTACCCTATCACTGTTTGTTACTTTTATCCAATCCATCAAAGAAACATTTGTATGCTACGTGGTGCGGCTTGAAATAACTGAAACTTGCATATGACTGAAATATATCATCAAAGTGATGAAAACAGGTGCTGGATCTGATTCATAACCCTGATAAATTTTTTTTAAAGCATTTCAGAGCTGTAATATTTTCTATTTCCATAGAATTTTCCATGCTATGGACTGTGAAGGCTAAAATTTCCCATCCAGGAAGGCAGAAAGCACAAGCTAAATAAAGAATCAAAGGTGAATTTTTCTTTAAAACAGTTTCCTTTAGTTTGGAAAGGACCAGTTACTTCTTTGCATATGTATATATATTTAAAAAAAATAAAAATCACTGGATACTAGTTTAATTACCCTTTTTATCACTTTTGAATGTAAATTTTTACTTGTCTTGGTGGCAGTGGTGTCTGGATCATTACGTATACAAAATATGCATAATAATATGTAAAATATTGCCTGATTTGAAAAGTGTCAAGAGTTGATGTTTTGGGGGTTTTTTATATTCTTACATAAGAAAACAAAATTTGGTTTACTTTTACAGCTTTTCCCGCTTTCTATTAATATGTGGAAAGAATTCAATCATCCCTGGAAGCTCAGAAAAATTTTACATTTAACTCTGCTTTAAACAGATTTATTTCTCTCCAAAAGATTTTATTCTAGGTAGCTGTAGCAGTCTGCCCAAAATATCTTTCTTCTAGATCTACCCTCTCAATTCGTTACTTTTTTTTCATTCTCTCTGGAAGCAAAAGAGTTAACAAAAACTATACACAAGCAAGAAATAGTCTACTATCACGTTATTATAAAGCCTTCATTCCTCTGCAGAATAGTTATTTGACCTAAGATTAATTTGATGCCTTTTCTATTATTTTACTAAGTTATTTTTTAGCTCACCACAGATGATTGTAATGAACTGAGCATGTTCTCTTTTCATGCTCAACCGGAAGTGACTTGTAGCTTATGATCCACTTCAGCAACAGGTGCGCAAGTTCTCTCTTAGAGGAGCTGAGCTTCCTAGCTAAAAGCCAAGGGTATATTCTACAAGAGAAAAAGAAAAAACAATATAAATGAATAGAATTCAGAGCCCATTGTGAAAAGATATAAAAATCCAGACCCACGGCCTATCTGCAATTTCAGCACTTAGATATTTTTTTTGCTAAAAAACCCCGCCCCAAACACTATAAACAAAAGTTTCCACTGACGTTTTCCATTTTAAATTACTGTTATTCTTTATTAAGATCAATTTCCTAGTATATTTTAATGCACATTTCAGCAAGTCTAATAGTATGTAATAATAAAAAAAAAGGATGTCTGAATATTGGGTCAACATGTTACTGCACTATAACTTTAAAATATTCTTTTATAATTGAGGTGCATAGAATCTATACACAGCTTTAAGCATTTCCATGTGACATCTATGTCAAAATCAGAAAAGTTTCTGAATATTGATATTAGTTTGTTATTCAGCTAGGCAGACATCTGGAGTGTTAGCATCATATCGTCTTTCTACCTCTTTTCACCTGAACCTCAAAGACAGCATATTGCACAAGGAGAAAGTACCAACATCCTTCGGATCAGTGAAGCCTTGTCTCTAGTTAACAGACCTGCATTGCTGAAATTTATCTAGCTTATGGGCAAAGAAAGCATGCTAATACACTGTCTCTTAGGTCAGCACTGAGTGAAAAGTGTCAGACTTGGAAAGATTAATTTTTTTCCCAGCCTAGTCAATATGTGCATATGATTCTGGTGCAAGAATAGCCAGTTTATTAGCTAACTGCACAAACAGTCCTCATTACTGCAATTATTCACTAATCAATAAAGTAATGATTACTACTTTCCGAGTAATCATTCGTGCCCTGCTAAAGATTCACAAGCTTGAAATGCACATTAAGCTGAGTACAAATATTTCCTCAGAAAAGTTCACCTTTTTAACCAACCCCATTGCTTGGAATACTTGCAGCAAATAGGGTAGATATGTTAAGAAAAATAATGATGGAAGACTTTATTTTACAATTATATTGTTATAAATTGTTACTGTTATACAATTATTATACAACTTGCTAATACATAAATAAAATTATTTTTTCTATAAATTCACTACTTCTGAGGCTCAAGAATAAATGACCACTGATTTCCACCTGACATCATCTCTTCCATAACAGACTGCTGATGTTTGACTTTTTCATACCTAGCAATTGAACAAGAGTTGTATGCTTTCTATTCCAAAACAGAAATGGAGAAACAAATACTTCATTTGGAGTCACACAGATTCCTTTGAGACAGAAAATAGCCATTCTCTTGAATGCACAGCTGCCTTTGAGAATGTGAGAGCTAAAACTTCATCCTGAAAGTTGTTCATAGTGGGTGGTTAGTTATTGTTTTGTTGGATTTGGTTTTGTTCAGTTGTTTGTCTTTTGGTGGTTTGTTTTTGGTTTTTTTTTTTTTTTGTTTTTTTTTTTTTTTATGTTGTGATTATTTTTCTCCTGAGCCTCTTCCTTTTAGATTAGATTTAATCTTGCCAGCGCTTTCCATAGCTTAAATTCTAATATAATTCCTTCTCTCTCCAGTGGCTATAAAAATGAGAGTAACCTTCTAGGTTCAAAAAGATATTTTTAATGGAATTTAGACTAAAGAGGAGAAGAAAGAATGGAACAGTTCAACAGTCTTTTCTCAGCACAGAAGTGTTTAATCCTAAAGATTTTGCTGATGGGAAAAATGCCATACTACAGCCTCGATAACTGTAAATTTTGTTTGAGCAAAGACATATGTAACTAAGACAGAGACAAGAGCTCTCTACTTCACTCCATCTGTGATTCAAACTCACTGCTGATTCTGAAGATGATACAATTTTTTTGTACAATTCTTTCAGTCAGTGTCTCAGGCAGACAGATCATAAAGGTTTCAGTTTCTCATAAAAAAGAAGGGAGAGAGACTGTTGCTGATATCGATATTTTTTTCAAATCTATTTGTTTCATTTCAAGTGTTTGTATTTTACTAATGACTATTACCTGTGGCTCCAGATTGCTGATTTTCATATATTATTTTTTATTTGTACACTCATAGAAAAATAAAATCAGAATACGGATTGCAGTAAAGACTTGCATGACACAGAAAACCTGCAAAACCTAAATTTAAGGAGCAAAATTCAGCCATATGAAGTCCCAGAACATTAAATTTCCTACTATGGAGGCATAAGAAAAGCAACTTGTGTTTTAAAGGGAATTTTCTGCCTTTTTTTTTTTTTTTTTTTTTTTTTTTCTTTTTCCCATTTACTAAAAAAAAGTAAGGTAAAAGCGTGTCTGGTATGGCAGGGAAGTATGGAAAATATTATTCAAAGTGATAAGCAAGTCTTTGCTTTCTCTCAGCTCTAAATCTGCCTACCTGACTAATTGGTGTGATACTGAAGACGTCTTAAAACAAACAGATCGTGAACCTACTTCAAAGATACTAAAATTGGAGAGGAAAGGAGGACAGAACCTGTTTTTGATTTCTGGCAATAAAGGGAGTTAAAGAAAACAACAAAGACATTCATAGCTTTGAATTCTCTTGAGTTGCAGGACATTTCTTTATAATGAAACTTCTATACTGAGATGGGAGAAATTCTTGTTCTTCATTCTCTCTCTTCTACTGAGATTCTAAAAGGTATTTACTTCTCTAACTTTCATTTCCTGCAATGTTATTTAATTTTCTCAGTGTATATGACTGCTTCTTGAGACATCAATTTGTTTTTCAAATATCCAGGTATCTTTCAAAACTGCTCCAGTAATACATATTATTGTATATTCCTTAAGATCCTTTGAGATATTTCCCTTATTTGGTTGCCTGTTCATTTGTGTGATTAAATTTGCATATCATGTTCATTGTATTTGATTTTTAAGGAACACAAATCACCGTGAAAACAACCACAAAAATTTTGTATGTGATGACAGTGATGTGACAGTGTGTTTGAAGGGATCAGTCTTGAAAGAATACAGTAATAGTGGTCTGGGATGGTGGGAGTTGTGACTTCTGAAAAATTATCTAGTGGAAGTTATCCCCTCAGTCTGTGTAAGAGAAAGGAAAATATATTTTTTCTTGTCCATAAGTTGAGTCAATAAAATTAATATTCTGGAGATACTTTAAAAGAACAGAGTGAGCTATAATGGCAGGTAAAAGTCTGAATCAGTCTGTCTGAAGCAGCAGGGCTCTGTGCTGTGGCTATATCAATGCTGATATTACAGAAAGTTACCGGAAACAGGAACATATAAGAAGAAGCATTTGAATAAAGATTAATGAGCTTCTGGGGAAAGTAAATTATTTCTGGCATATTCTTTTCTAGGGTGAGCCGCTGGCTAATAACGAACCTGAGTGAAGAGAGGCTGTGGGTCAGAGACTGGATTCAAACACGACTGAAAAGAGAAACCTGCTCTGGGGACACCAGCAGAAGTCACAGTAAATGACTTTGATTTTAATTCCAGAAACTTTTGCCTAGCATGGTTGTTTTGCCATGATGTTTCCACCAACCTTCCTTCTATAATGTGTTGGAAGGACTTCTGAGGAGCGCTGTTGGTAACTAAAGGTCAAAGTTGAAAATCCTGTGGAGGAAAAGCCAAGGCAGTTGGCTGTGTATTTTCCTTTTATTTTGTGTGGTGCCACTGGAGATACGTAACATAGTTTAAACGAGATTTAGTAATTATAGTTTACTGAAGAAATTAAATACATGCTGAAAATATATTTGCAATTCTCTCCTTAAGAAAACACATATGTGTGTTCACACACAGGGATGTGTGACTGGAGTTGAGTTGTCTGGGATTTTTTTCCGAAACTGTTAAACTCTTCAGGAATTTTAAAACACTTGTTCTCTTCCTTCCACTCCCAGTCCTTTCACTCCCTTTGATTTTTGTGGTCACAACAATGCCAATATGCTAGTGTCAAGTAACTATGACAAACAGTTCTAATTAAGACATTTAAAACAACAGTTTTATTGCAAACATATGTGAAGCCAAATGTGCTCATGTGCTCTTAAATTAATTTTCCACTGCTCTTTTGTGTAAATTAGATGGCTTCAGTCATTGTAAGTGTGATTTAGGAAAGCTGGAGTTGTTGGAAATCACTGTTTTGTGACAAGAGAATGCAATCCTTGTTTATTGAAGTATATGTGCTGGTAATAAGTGTTTACAAGGAATATATTCAGTTTGTTGAAGCTTAATGCAACTAACATAACTATTTTACATAATACTGGCTAAAATATTTTAACCTAAGGAAGTGGATAACCTTTGTCTTTCAAATGTAAAATACCTTGTCTTGTTAATTCAAGAATTAAAAAATTTATTCGATTGGAATTTATGGCATGACTCAGCTGTTTAAGTATTGCTGTAAAGACCAACTAATACTTTCAGTATTATTTTTTTAACATGCTTTAAATTTAACTGTTTAAATTTGAGATAATCTATTTAAATATGCTTAGTAAATATTTCATTTCTGTAAGTACACTTTTTGGTGATATAGCTGTCTGAAATCAAGACTCTCAACATAAAAAGAAAGGTTTTATCTAAAATAAAATACTTGTTTAAATATGAAGTGGCAGCTTAGGTGTAGGTCTGCAAATTTGGTTTGTCAATTTAACCTCAGCATGGCAAAAATTAACAGAAGTCTCCTAACTGCTGTAGAAACCACTGGCTTGGATTCAGTGTTCAAACTCCCTATTCAATATTTAGTGATGAGTAAGCATTTTAGAGGCTGGTCCTCAAAAGCTCATTTGCTAAACTGGAAGGTATATTTCATCTTCATCAGTATTTCTTTCTATAAATTCAGTGATTTGCTCCAGGCAACACTTCTCTCAAATAGGAATCTGGAAGAAAGGCATACATGCAAGATACTTGTCCCACTTTCATTCACCCAGACATATGAGAAACCTCTTTCATTAAAACTTTCTCTCTGCCTGAAGAAACTTGAACTCAATCTGTCCTTCTGGGGTAGGTGCTGGAAACCAGGTCTTTCAATTTCTTGAGTGAATGATCCTTGTGCTGGGTTTTGAAAAAGGTTACAGCAGTTATGTTCTCAAATCCTTAGCTGAAATGAGTCTAATTTTGTATGGTATAAACAGGAAGGGTTCCTTCTCTAAAATCAGTACAATAATGAATGAAGGATATCAATGGCAGGCAAGAGGGAGCCATCTTATTTGCTATGTATTCCTATTTTAGTGATCCACAGCCATACCACTTCCAGATCAAGAAATGGCAGTAATTGCTTTCCCAAAGCAACTCTATCAGAACTCATAGTAGAGTCTTTTTCTCTCTCCTTCTCAGTGCTCACATCAGAATCTGTGGCATCCTCTCCTGCTTTGAGCCCCGAAATGACAAGGTACACCAACAGATGTCTATCGGAGGCCCCTAGGGCTTCCCTGCAACCTTCCAGCTGTTGCTTGCAGAAACACAGAATGAGATAAAAGCCTTCAGATCCTCTCATCTGAAGATTTATTTAACTAAGTTTTCTTCATTTTTGCGTCTTTAAATATTGGGCATGGCTTAAATATACTTCCTTAAACCATTTGTGTGTAACTTAGTGGCTACAGCAATTGACTGTGTAAAAGACAAGACCTGTATTCAAGTCCTGATTAGCTAAGAATAATATTTCTAAGATTAGAAATGAGTGGTGGAAGCTTCTTTGAAAATAAATGGTTTTATCATCATACGCATGTGGATTCTTAGTCCTGGATATTCTTTCTAGATAACGAATATAATTATTCTAAGTGTTCAAACAATTTGAACAGAAAAGATGAAAAGCACAGTATGATTTCCACAGTTTCAAAGATCAGTGCTATGCTATGTCCACCTGCACAATGGTACACAGAATTTATTTGCCATCCCTGTGTGAATAGGAACAAACTGGAGTTGGCAGAATGCCTTTGGCAGCACCTCATCTCCAGCTGCCCTCTCTCTTGGAGACTATGGGTCTTTCCCTCCACTCAGCAACACAATTCGTATCTGTTGACTGTTGTACCTTGCCAGAGCATTGTTGGTCTTACCCAAAATACCAACTAAATTAGGTGCCACAACACTGTGACTGATAGATCTCTTACAGAAGAATAGGCCAACAAAGTTAAGGTGGTACAAGGTCTGCAGACCTAACAAAAAGAGAGCAAGGGAGACATGATTAGTTTATACTTGCTATTAATGCTTCCCTGTAAGAGATTAGTAGTATGTGAACATCCATACCAGATAGCAGGTACAATCTGACAATATTGCAATCATTATAGCACACAACAATAATTATCATGGAAAAGGATTCATGAAACCTGGTACAAGATGGCAGATGAGAATGAGCTACCAGAAGCAGAATATTTCCTCTGATTTGCGGTCTGTCTACAGCTCATATTTATGAAAGAAAGTTGAAGAGAACAAGAACAGGCAGCCCCAGTTTTCCTATCTATAACAGGCAGTTACTGAAGATCTTTGCCATGTGCAAAGATGTACAAAAAGGAAGTAAATGCTTGCATCAAGTTGACTGAGAAGTATTGAATATATTGTATGTGCAGTGCATCACTGATTCCTTACGTGTGGTATCCTCACAGCATACGGTTTACTGTCAGCCTGGCCCACAGATTTATTCATGAGATTCTGTGGCTTGAAATGGAAGCAAGCTTGAGGACCATTGCCACTGACCTCCTTGAGAAATGAATTCTCCACAAAGGTGCAGATTCAAGTCTCTTCAGACATCATTATCGTATCAGAAATTTCCAGATATGTCTAACAGTGAAGGGTCTAATTAATTTTGGCATTAGGAGGTCAGACAAATGTGTAAAACCAGATGTTTTCTGAAGGTCTTTTCATAATCTAATTCAGTGGACTTGAAACTTGATCTGTGTATGACAGCCAACAGCTTATATATTTTAATATATTCAGGGAGTTTTAGTTTTATGGACTTTAAGGCAACTTTGCTCCATCAAGACAGATTCCAAAGATGTCCATGATCTCTTCTCATCTGAGCAAACTTTGGTATGGATAGTGAGCAGAGCACAAGTCAGAAAATTATTCTGGTTGCTTGCCCTCAAGCTTCTATCTTTGTGACAGAATAGACCTACCCAATGATGCTGCTAAACATATGTCTAACTCCTGAGAAAAATGAGAACAATGTCTGATCATTCTGACATCAACTCCAACATGTATGACCTGTGGAATGGAACCTAGAAGTCACTGTAAGTTGCAGAAGGTCTCTTATGGGTTTCACAGAGAACCATGCTTCCAGAAGTACAGCTTAGGGCTAACCAAAAGGACAGAACTGTATCCCTATGTATTCTCCCATGAAAAAAACTAACAGGAGCTCCCATCTGCTAGAGGACCACTCAAAGACAAATGCAGGGCTATTAGGATTTAAAACATTGCTAGACATGGTGATCTGTTGCTTGTTTTGGCTATGGATGATCAGAGAATTCACTCAAGATGCTGAAGACCATAAAATCTTCCTAACTAAATTCAGATATACACCTTTTGCCTCATACGGAAATGTCCTAAGGAATCAGACGAGGAAGGTGTGGCATTGAGCAGGAAAAAAATACAAGACTCTTAAAGTCACAAGGAGGAGACAGTAGTGTGATTTTATACCCTGAAGAATAGGACAAGGACCTATTTTTCATTGTCAAAAGACTGTTTTGTACATTATTCAATGTTTGGTAACCTACATTCATAGATTGTAATTAATTTTTATTAAAGTATATGCTCTTATTTAATAAAGCCGTTAAAGATTATAGCTTAGTCATTGTGGTTATAGGAATTCCATTTTTAGTGCAATTTAAAATTTATTCCTGTAATCAATCTTAATTTTTTTTCTTGATGTGTTACCTTATATCTACTTACAATAATATAGAAAAAGTCTCAAAAAGAAAAAAAATTATTACAAGTTTGGACACACACAACCTCATTTTATCATTCTCTTTGAAGACTGAAAATTCCATCTGAATGAGAATCAGGTCAAAAGGAACAAAACCAGAAAATAAAATAATTTTAGGAGACAGTAGTACTATCATAACGGCTCAAAAAAAAAAAAAAAAGAGTGTCTCTGTGCCTGATGCAAGAAAATTTTTTACTGAGTAAACTTTCAGGTCTTGACTGTGGCAGAATTATGCTACATGCCAGCTGGAATAAAACATGAGTATTTTGGACATATTCCAAGGAATTACATGCCGGGATATTGAAAGTTCTAAGCATCCCATCTTGCCAAGCAACTGAGCCAACATTTTCCCCTCAAGTCACTGTTCTGTATGTAGGAGAAGCAGAAGTGTAAGAATGGAATAGAGTCTGGTCTTAGCCAAAAGTGAATGAGTGATGTCGATTTATTTATGTCCTCATATGTTTCGTATCACTTTGTATTAAGAGTGTCAACCAAATATTTAAGAATACTGACTGGATTGACAGACTGTCTTCTCACTTTAGAGACTATTACTCTCAAATTTCAAACCTCTCAGAGTATGGCAATAATATTTCAAATGTTGAACAAATGATAAAAATATAGACTGCTTACAGTTCCATTTCTTATTTTAAAGATTTAAGAATAAACAATTTTTAAAAGAAGATTCCAGCCCATCATGAGACATGTTAACATTACCCTACTGATAATGAATTGTTGCAAAACCAATTTTGAGCTTTTGCATAGCTTGCAAATTTTAAGTCCAAAATTTCATAAATTTTAACCACTGAAGCTAAGGGAAAAGAGATTAACAAAAATGTAAGTATTTGCTTTCACTTATTCCCACACTCAGATCTTTTGTCAGGTGCCACCCAAATATGAGTCTGTTGGCTCTCAAAGATCTCTACTTGCAAAACCTAGGAATCTAAATATCTCTTGTTAAGGATGTTCAGAAGCCTTTAAGTACACCATATCTGTATGTAAGAACAAAAGGCTGTCTCTTATCTAGTGGCCTATGACAGCCTAAGGCCTCAGTGAACACTGACATTGGTCATAGATCATAGAATGGTTTAGATTGGAAAGGACCTTAAGATCATCTAGTTCCAACCTGCCTGCCGTGAGCAGGGACACCACACACTAAATCATGTCACCCAAGATACCATCCAACCTGGCCTTGAACACTTCCAGTGATGGAGCATTCATAATTTCCTTGAGCAACTCATTCTAGTGCCTCACCACCCTCACAGTAAAGAACTTTGTTATATCTAACATAAACTTCTTTGTCTGCCTCAGTGAATTCAGTACACACAGCCTTCTGTGTGACAAGGTCTATTCATAAGTCCATAGGGCCATTTTCCACAGGTTAGGGGACTAATGGGTTTTTCGGCTTTGTTGAAACTTTAAAAATATCAGTTTCCAATTTGCAAACGTCCACTAAATAGGCATTCAGATCTTGTGTGAGTTTGATCCTATAAAGCAGAACTTCTTGCTATGAGTGCAAAATCTGGGCTTTAATCCCTGTAATTGCCACAGGACAAAGGGGTAGCCCAATGATTAAAACACAGTTATGAAAGTAAATATTTTAACAAGTACTAAGTAAAAGCAACAATAAGAACTTAAAACCCTGACTCCCATGGCTTATCATGTGTATGTTTTGTAAGATAAAAAGTAAACAGAAACTGAGCTACCAAGCCTTCTGATGTCTGATTTGACAGTGCTGCAACAAAACTGTGTGACCTTACTCCAAATGCTACATAAGAGAGGCATGGCAGTTAATTCTGTACAGAACATTTTTATACTATGATTTGAGATTCTTGCGTTTGTATCTGCATGCATGTGAACTCCTGTCAATGGCAGGGCCAAATCAAAGAGATGATTTTTTTTTTATATTTACCTCTGATTATTGTTCAGCTTATATTCATCTTTTACCCCTTAAATTGGTGAGTGCAAAGTCAAAATCTGTGACATGCAAAAAACTTTTCAGCTATAATAAACTGCTGCACTGCAACAACAGACCTTCAGTAACTGGAAAGTCTACCAGCTTCAAAAGGCATCACATAAAAGCCAAGGTTTGATAAAAATTTCAATATTTCAGAATAAATGATCATTGGAGAGGATCCTGGAAATGGAGATGCATTTTTCCCCATTTCTTCAATAAACATTCACAGTAATTACATCTTTCCTGTTGCAGAAAATAGAAGCAAATGTCAAAAATCTTAAACAAAGCAAAAGTTACAAGTTTCTGTTTCTCACTGTACTGATTGAAATTGCATAGACAAATTAACTGACAAATTAACTCTGTTATGTGACTTGCACAACAGCAGAAGGACTTCTGTTTTGACCTAGGGGTGCTCTATGAGAACAAAACAGTATGTAAGTATTCTCCTTCTGCAAATCTGGAGAAAGGAGGCATTATCATGGACCTTGAGACCTTAGGTCACCCTTTGTCTCCTATACAAACAGAGCTGAGGATATAAACTCCATCTTTTTAAAGAAATCCCTCCTTTGTACTTAGATTACTTGTTTTTTACAGTAGCAAATTATTAAGAAAAAAACCACTAAATGTTTGGATCCCTGCTGTGGTTTAAGCCCAGCTGGTAAATAAGTACCATGCAGCCACTCATTCACCCCCCAGTGGAATGGAGAGGAGAATTGGAAATATGTAAAAAATCCATGTGTTGAGATAAAAAATGTTTAAAGATTGAAATAAAAATAAAATATAATTACTCAATACTAATAATACTAATCATTATAGGAAATAGAGAGGAAGGAATAAAGCCCATCCCCTGAGAAAAAATAAGTGATACACAAAACAAATTCTCACCACCCACTGACCGATGCTCAATTCATCCCCGAGCAGCAAACAGTCCCCTCTGGACAGCTCCCCTCGGCTTATATACTTGGAATGATGTGCTGTGGTATAGAATACCGCTTTGGCTAGTTTGGGTCAGGTGTCCTGTCTCTGCTCCCTCCCGGCTTCTTGTGCCCCTCCTCAGTGGCAGAACATGATGGATTGGAAAGTCCTCGATCAGGGTAAGCACTACTGGGCATTATTCTCAGAGTAAAGCCAAAACACAGAACTGCACAAACTACTAGGAAGAAAATTAACTCTACCCCAGCCAAAACCAAGACAATCCGAAAATCACAAATGCAAATAATTAGTCCAGCAATTTCTGTTAAACTTGGATTTACGTGTGAATTTAGGAAAAGGCAGAATCACATGGAAATCTAGGAACGGAACTATAGATTCCAGCATCTGTCAAAGTAAGAAAAGAACTCCCTTGAATTCCACAGAAAAAGAAGAGCTAGTCTCAGTAGTGGGATAAGGCAGGCCAAAGTAGCTGTAAACTGGCTAAACTGTTGGCTTGATTATCCATTTTAGCAAATTACACAGGTTTAGGACTGTAGTTTACTTCTGTGTCTCCAATTTAAGCAATTTCCAAAGCAGGTCAGTGTTGTAAAATATCGATGGAATCTTTAATCAGCACTTCCCTCCAAACAATTTGAGAAATTGAGCAGTTTTAAGATGTTTCTAGAACCCTGTGTAGTTCTTCCTTTGTTTGTTTGACTGAATTTTTTCATTCAAATGCTGACAAGGTTGTTAAAGTCACAAATTTATAAGGCTGAATTATACTAAGTGGGGTTTATTGTGTTTGTTAGGTACACTACTGATGCATTATTTTTCAAGTGCAGAAAAAATAATGGAAATTATCACAGAGACACAAATGAATGTGTTTATATTAAGCATTCTGATCTTTTCCAATTTATCTCTAGATGAAAACTGAGTTTGTGTAAGAAACTTAAAAATAGTGTTAATGATACCAATAACATATCCTAGAACATTGAGTGCCTGAGCAGTAGCAAAAACCAAAAATTCAGATTGTTCTTCCTTTACTAATCTCTGGATACCAGAGTAGCCTAGGTATGCTATTCCTATATAAAATAATGCATATTTTAAAGCTAGAGAAAAAATCCAGGATTTTGCCCGCCTCTCAGACTGCAAATGGTATGCAGGAATTTCTTTTAATTCACTAAGGTTTTTTAAAGTTCTTTTCAGAGTAGAGTAATTCTATGTAAGAGCTAAACCAAGAATATTCAATACTAATAAAAATCAGCATTTTCAATGCTAAAAAAAATAAATCATAGGAGATTTTATGGCAGTTTACTAATTATGGTACTTGACTTCTGTACCAAAAGTAATTTAGATATAGTCATTGGTTGGATAGAAGTATTCAACAATATGATTTTAGAGTGATTGGGTTGAAACCTCAGGAACAGAAGTATATGTGCACTGGGTAAGACATAAGGTCCTTTTATCCCAGTAACTGGTGTCTGGTATTGAATTACCACAGAACCAAATGGCAGTAACATAAAAACAAAGCATATCCCCAGAAACTAAAATACAGAGTCTTTCTGTGATCTGACTTTTTTAGACAGAAATTATACCTTTCTGCTAAACGATAAGATTGGACATACTGAAGAGGGGTCACAAAACAGCTTTTCAGAGGTTTAGACCAAACTGTTTCACTTTTAAAGGAAGTTTGTAGACTGTGGGTTAGGCCTTCAGGTAATATTAGTCAAGCACAGTAGTTAACTAAATTTAATTACAGAGGTTTTTCTGAAAGCAGAACTGGCCTGGTTTTCTCTCTACATGTTACCTACGTAGTGTTTAATGGTTTAGCTTGTCAAAAAACCAGCCTGGATTTGAATGGAAAAATTCAGTCTCATTTGGATTCACCTCCTAAGCTTTTGCAACATTATATCCTGACAAAAAACCCTAACCAACCAAACAAAAAAACACAACAAAACCATAAAAAAGAGTAAGGCAGAACTGCCTTTTTCTGAGTGCTACTAATTTTTCCTGGTGCTTGCTAAAACGATCAGAAACTATTCCCCTATTTTGAAAGAAAACAGATATTCAAGATCATGAAAAAGTTAAAGCTTTATCACTGTGTTAACTTTGTACCTTTCTGCTGGGATAGCAGTCCAGACTGCATAGGCTGTACAGTGTCTTTTTCTGAACCAGTAGCTAAAAATTGACAGGTCATAACTACTGAGGTAGCAAATGGCACACACTTGATTCTGAAAATTTCTGTTAGTAATAGTTCTTAACTAGGAGAAGGGGAGTTGCGAGTTTTCCCAGCACAGCTGAAGAGAATTGCAAATTCTCTGGAACAAATCTGAAGCTGGTGCAAGCAGAACAGGCTCTCTGTTTGAATGGCTGGTGAATGAGACATTTGGATATCCACTGAAAATGTTACTTCTTTGAAAATGCCTAGAATGCTTACTCAAAGCAGCATTAGGTAAATGTACATATTGGTGTGTGTCACTGGGCAATTGACATTTTAAAGACAGGTCATAGGTTCTGAGAGACTGCTAGAAATCATGTAACTGATTCCAGGCAAATTTATTGTGGGAATTTTCTAGGAGCTTATTTCATACAAAATACTGTTTCAAAAAAAACCCAAACAAACCAAACATATATCGGAAAAGCATTAGTATCCAAATTAATAACAAATGACACTAATAATATAATAATCAGTGAACACTGAATAGTAGAAAGATCACATATTTTCAGTTATAATTATCTGAATTTAGGAGTGGAATATGGGAATTTTTTTCTTGGAAGTTTGGAAGATCCTGACTATCAGATTCTGACTGACTGGGTGCTTGGGTTTGTAATGTTATGGGCCAAGTTCAATGAGACATGGACAGGATCAGCGTGTTCTCACACCATCTCTTGGAGGACAGTCAGTATCTCAAGGGACTACTTGGCACTCACACAATTCAGTCATATCCTCATGAGTGAGTAATGGATCCCTCCTTTTTATGCTTCTGGCTTCTTTCTCTTAGTTTGTATCACAGCTTTTGAATCTGGACAGTAGGGGAAGAAGCGGCAGAGATTCATTGTCTGTCAATAGATAATTCATCAATCTAAAATGAAAGCCTCGAATGTGTGAATGTTCACCTTTGCTTTACAGTGTATGACAGAATAAATAGTTTTTTGCTTGCAATAGCTAGAGTGGGCTTTGAGATAGAGGTTCTATAAATTCAATGTAGGCCTGCAAGTTAAAGAATTGCATCTTTTACCTTTGTATTCATGATACTGTACTCTTGATACTGCCCTTTTCCGTGTTTGGGTTACTCATTTAATCAGCATTTTCTCTCTCTCAGACTATTCATATTGAGATGCCTTAGGAAAGAATCCAGCCAGTGTTTTTCTTGTGTGCTCCAGATGTTTGCAATAACATACTACTGAAGTGAGTGCCAGCAGTAAAGGGATATTCCTCCACAGGAAATACTTTGCATCTGACACCAACAAATAGCTCCTTAGGGAAAAAAAAGGCACTAATTTGTTAGCTAGCAGCTAACCAGTAAACAAAAGAGTAATCTTGGTAAAATTAGATTAAGTATGTAACTTCCAGTAACTGAGTTTGGAAAATAAGCAAAAGGAAACACTAATATAAACTATTGCTTTAGGTTTACTGCAGAAATATTCAGCCACAAATCTCCTTTCAGCCTCACAATCATGTTTTTCTATTTTGAAAAGAAAATAAACTTCTTTTTCCAAGCACTTATGCAGAGTGTATTGGGCAGAGGAAATAAAAGAATACATTTATCTCACATTATTCCTGTACTTCAAAAACTTTTTGATGGATATCTTCAAGAGAGATGCAATAAGGTTGCTATAATCATGTTTTTCATCCCCTGACCCACTTCCTATCTATTTTTATCATATATATTATTCTACTGATTTATACTTACAGCCATTTTGTTAATTCTTTTCATTAAAAAGTGGACATTGAATTTTTATTCTGAGAGCAAATATATTTCTGAATCTTTCAATGATGTGTATGCATATTTTATTCTTTTCCATACACTAAAATAATAGATTATTTTCTTTTCATACATGAAAATAATTTTTTTTATTTTACTTGCCTATCCAGTGCATCACTACTAAGTCAAAGCATTGCATACACAATTATTTACACAATGTTAGATGCCATTCTATAACATGAATAGACAAACCTCACATAACTTGGACAAAGTTTATATTATCACATCACATCTAGGTATTTGTATTTTGACTGAATTTGGTTTTATCATCCTGTTTTACTAAATTCATAGGCTCTTGAATTTTACCCTGAAAACTTACTCTGCTGAATATAAAGAAGTCACAGGTATAACTAATATATATTTTAGCAAGATGCTCCATTTCTTTCTCTAGGTACTGAGGGGCTAGTTTGCAGAAAACCTTCACCAATATGTAAATCCTTAAGAGAAATATGTATGGATTGTGTACTTGAAGCAATTATGAATTCATACTATACATGTATAGTATCTTGCTATACGATTTTAAATCAATATCAAGAAGAAAAAGGTAGGAGAAGTAAGACAAGAACTTAGTGCATAAGGTCACCTTGCCTTAACCCTGCCTTCCACTATGTTTGCTAATTACTGTTTGGAAAAAAACAACTTAATTTACAACTATGTAATTTATTTTGTGAGTTCCTGAGTTTCCTTTCTTTTCACTTTTTAAATAAGTGAAATAACCTGATGTCATTTAATATGTATACCACACTTCATAAAGCACTTTTAATTTTTCCTTTTAACTGAAGAGTCTTTCAGCATCCATCCAAAGGAACTACAACTCTAGTTTGGAGCGTAAGCAGCAAGTGTGACTTCCTCAGCACAACTGTTAAAGAATTGTTTAGGAATTCAGAAAAGAACACTATATTCAGTTAAACATGGGAACATTTTGGAAAGAGATGAGCTTGCTATTCTTTTAGGCTTGAAAAGTTAGAAGATGAAAACCTGTGTTTAATAAGTACCTGTAATAGAAGTTTGTGTCATTGTACTATAACTTAATCCATTGTTTTAATTTAACTTATTATTAATTTTGAAAATTGAAATGGGTATCTTATTTAGTAAGTGTCCAATATGCAAATCTGCAGCAACTGAATTAAACTGTCTTCCACAATTTCATTTGGGATGAAAAACACAGGTTCACTGGTTTAGTGCTTCCCTATCTTGCATGTGGAATATTTTCTTTAGGGACAAATTCAAAAGAGGGAGGGAAAATAAGGTCATATTTAATCATTCTCAGAATTAATTAGTTCAGCTAAGTATCTGTTTGCTATTAAAAATCTTTATTTTGTTTGGAAAGTTTGAAAATCTTTAAAAACAATCAAAACATTCAGACTAAAAATATTTTATTTTCCCAGAAGACTTTGCTTATTTTTTACCTTTGATAAATAGCCCAAATGCCAAACAAAACACATTCAACAGGCAACAGGAAATTAATTTTTAATTAATATATTTGGAATAGGAGTGACTTGTGGAAAGTAATTTTACACATATAATTTGTAAAAGTGCTCATTTGGTTTCTATTCTCCTGCAAGAATACATATGAAAGTTTCATGGAAACTGTATCAGCCCCTCCCCAGTAGGTAAGTGTTTGGGGCTTTTAAAAAAATATCATTTTATTTTTAATAAGGGAGAAGTGACTAAATGTAAAAGTAATTACATTCCTGTATTTCTGACATGACTGGTTTGGGTGATTCTCATGAAAAATTATTTCTGCGGTTCATGTACATTTTATGATCACTCAATGATTTCCTGCACAGTTTCCAACTTTCTCTGTGACTCCACACATATAATAAATAGCATAAATAAAACAGCATGATAAAATCACTGTGACCTGTGTGTGTTTGTGCGTGTTCAGTTCATCCTGTTTGTCACACTGGACTGAATATATGACATTTTTTCCAAAAGGAAAAGTGCCATCTAATGAGTCACCAAAACAAAATTTTGCAGCATCTTGAGAGATTTTCCTGAGACATGTCCTTTCCAATTACTGATCAGGCCAAGCCTTAGTCAACTTGTGATCTTTAATGAGATTACAGCTGGCAATGGTACGATTGAGCATCACATTACTTCACTTAGTATTTATTTAATGTATGTTACGTTTTTGTTTGGGTGCTTTTTTCTGGATTAAAAGGTGCTACTGGAAGACCAGTGAACTGCATTTTGAAGACATAAACTTTGACTCCCAAAATAACTTTATCCCCCAAGATTCCTGGGGAGACTTCTCATGCATCCTCTGCATCTTCTTAGTCTACAGAAGTCAGACTTCCAGTAACGAGTTACCTTCTTTCCCCTGATTAGCCACTTTGGGTTTAGTGAAGGTACAGATGGAAAGGCTTCAAAAAGAATAAACTGACAAAACACTAATAAGTAACATTTACTTGTAGATACAGAAGCAAAAGAAATAGAACAACTAGTAGATAACTTTACTCCATGCTATGGGACACTACCTATCAGCTAACTGAGACATGGTTTAGCAAGGTGTAGTTCATTTTTTTAAGGCATAAAATTGCATTCAAGACCAAGAGGACAATGAACTTAGGACTCAGAAGAGCTGTCAGGTTTTTTCTGGGATAAGCAGTAGATACTTGATTGAATGCAAAATATCAGCTACTACATAATCCTGCACAGCCCTTAGAAGAATGTCACTATAGAAGTGGAGGGATTGGTGAAGTGGACACTAATTCACATCTTCAAAAGTCTGGGAAGTCTCCAAAAAGCAGTTTCAGGATTAAGGAAATAGGATAACCACAGGATCATGGGCAATCTTCCTATGACTTCAAAATAACTGATGAGGTAAAACAGGAATCAGTTTTCCTTTCTTAAAGTATGTGAAAGGTGCCACGGCTTCATACCATAAGAAAGTAAGCAATTGTGTTGGAAAATTTGTCTAATAATGAATGCTCAATTAGGCTAGACAATGTTTATAGAGCGCCTGTAGCAAATCTGGTAGTAATTTTGTGACCATGTTGATGACGTCTACAGAAATGTAGTGGAAACCATCCCTTACCTATATAAGCTATGTTATGTATAGGTATGTACAGTATACTGTCACACAGTATTCTCAAATGGTGTCAGAAAATAGACCTTTTTTTCTCTAGTTATTAACTGGATATGTGCTGGCTGCTGCATGGACAATTTCATTGATAGTTCTTCATAAATTATTCTTTTTTTTCTGTTCATACAATGCCTTTCAGAAACACATTAATTAAAACTTACTCAACAACTTGTGCGTTGCTTTCTTCCTAATTTAGAGGTGACTGCAGTTTGGAAATTCAGACTGTATTACTTAGCTAGCTCCAAAAATCATATGATGTTGTTCCTCATACAGAAACAGTTAAGCAAAAATAACCGCAGGAATGTTTTTAAAAGTCAGTGTTGGAAGAACTGTTGTTTTGGTGAGATGAAAAAAGTCTACCATGAGACTTGAGAGAAGTCAAGAGGAAAGACATGGGCTCTTCTTGAACATGCTCTCCTTGAAACTGTTTAAAAAATGTGAAATTGAGAGTCATTTGGGGAAGAAAAAATACAATATATGCCCACTAACAAAATATTTCAGCCAAACACCACACTATTGTTTGGTGTTTGGCTGACTATGTAAATGGCAATATGTTGGTAACATATTACCATTTTATAGTGGTAAAATGTGCAAAGATAATTACACTTAACCCAAGACAGTAACAGCTGCTGTCAGTCCTTGTCTATTCATATCCCAGTTCCACACCTTTCCCAGAGACAAACTCTCTGTCACCAAGTGAGATATTTACCATGTGCAGACACATCACTCTGGGAAATGTTCTGCTTTTCCCCTCCTGTTTTAGCTAGGTTAAAGCATCTCAGGCTGCCAAAACTCTCAGAAGCATTTAAAGCATCAAAAGCCAATTGCAACCATGCCGGGTGATCCTCGAGGCAAGACTTGGCTGTATGCCTTCTTGCACTTCATAGCTACTGGGAGGTAGCTGTAAGAATTCCTGAACTTGCCACCTTTTTGCAGTAAGATGAAAAACCACCAAGGTGAATGATATCCAGCAATCTCTTCCTTTTGGCCCACAGACTGATCTCTGAATAACACTAGGGAAAGTGTGTGTTCAAAATGCAGCACAGTCCTCTGCCTCAGGGAGCCAAGTAGCAAAATAGCTTGTAAAAGCTGTTCTGGCTCACATGCATTTTTATTTCTATCTGATCAAATGCACAACTTGGATACGGTCTACTGATCACTAAGTGTTTAAAGGGCAATCTGCAGGGATGGGCAAAGACATGCAAATGCCTGTTACGAATTTGGTGATATTTACAAAACACCTTCCTATAGACTCCTTTGAGCAGGAAAGTCCGAAGAGAGCAGGGCGCTCCCCAAAGCAGCCAGAAGGGTTACTTCAGAGTGCAGAGGTGGTGTTTTTTGTTTGTTTTTGTTTGTTTGTTTGTTTGTTCTTTATTGTTTTGTTTGTGTGTGTGTGGTGTTTTTTTGGTTTGTGGGGTTTTTTGTGTGTGTGGTTTTTTTTTTTTTTTTTTTTTAGCAGAAACAGGCACTGTTGTCTCCTTTGGCAGATATTTTTCCAATTCGCCAGCCACTGAAACCGATTCCCTTTTGGGGGACTGTTCTGACGGGCACTTACACTTCTCCATCACTGCGAGTGCAATAGGCCGCCGTGCCCGGGGATCCCCGCGGGTGCTCTTGGACGATGCGGCGCCGTGACCCACCCTGCGGGCTGTCTTGCAGGGAGGAGGGGGCCAGAGCACCCCTCCAAGGAGGAACTCCCGTGCCTCCCGCTCCCCGGGCAGAGCGGCGGGGAGATGCTGCGGGCGGTGAGGTGGCAGTCGCTCCTCCCTCGGCCCCTCTCCCCAGCCAGAGCCGGAGCCGGAGCCGGTGCCCGGGCCCGAGCGGGCGGTGGCGCGGGCGGGGCGAGGCGCAGGCGCGGCGCGCGGAGGGCTGCAGCCGGGCCCCCGCGCCGCTCCCGGGAGCCGATGGCAGCTGCACAGCGCGGCCGCCCGGCGGAGAGCGGCGCGGCTCGGCGCGCCCGGCGCGGGATGCGCGGGCGGGCAGGCGGCGGCGGCGGCGGCAGCAGCAGCAGCGCCTGCAGTAGCTCCAGGAGCCGGAGGGACGGGGCCGGGCGGCCAGTGGCCGCCGCGCTCGCCTGACCTTCGTGCCCCCCTGGCCGCGCCGGGCTGCCCCGAAGGATGTCCGCCCAGTCCAAGGGGACCGCATCCTCCTCCTCGTCGCCGTCCGAGGGGCCGCCGGCAGCCTCCAAAACCAAGGTGAAGGAGCAGATCAAGATCATCGTGGAGGATTTGGAATTAGTCCTAGGGGACCTGAAAGACGTGGCCAAGGAACTTAAAGAGGTGAGGAGCAGAGAGCTACTCGGGCAGACCCCGGTCTACCCCATGCAGGGGGGGAGCACCAGTCGGCTGGGGCCCCTGTGCCCCGGTGCTCCGCTGCCGCCCCAGGGCTCCTTTCACCACTTCTTCACCGCGGGTGGAGCAACTAGTGTCCAGGCTGTGTACGGAGCGTGCCCGGGGGCGAGAGGCTGCGCCGGCGATCCGGAGCGTGATGGGGGGGTGGGTCTGGAACCCCGTGTACCGGGTGCGGTGCGCTGCGCCTCCGCCGCCTGTCGTGCTCCCGCCCCGGCTACGAGGCGGCCCTTTCCGGGTACTTTCCACCTCGGCGCACCCCTCGGAGTTGTTTGGGTTTTTTTCACATTATCGTTTATTTTATTTATTTTTCCCGAGAGGCAGCGGGTACTTTTGCAGGGTCCCCGCTGGGCGAGGAGGGTGCCTGGGGGAGATGCGGGACCCGCAGCACTGCCCGATCCCGGGCTGCGCCGGGTCAGCATCCCGGCTGTGGAAGAGGCGTCAGAAGCAGCTCCATCCCTCTCCGGTGGGTTTAACTTTTCGGGTGCACAGTGCAGTCCCCTATTCTCCCCCAGGCAGCAGCCCTGCTCCGATCTGCCGGCCTCTGAGGGCTGGGGGTACCGGATCCCCCGCGCCCACCTCCCTGGGAGAAGGGTCCCTGCGCGGCTCGGCAGTACCGGCGCGACGAAGTCTCCCTCTGCCTCTTACAGGCTGCTTCACCGTGAGCTGAGCACCCCGTTCGTCTTCCCTATCTGACAAGGTTGCTTTTTCAATCTTCCTTTTGCCGGTGGCGATTGTCATCTCCCCTGGGTTAATCTGCAGACAGAGTGAGATTACGGCGGGCATGTTCGTAAACAGGGAAACCCTGTAGCTGAAGGAAGAGCTTTGGCTGACCTTTTAGAGATTTGCACGTTATGTTGCATTTGCTACGCTGGTCGACAGATGGTTGGGTTATGCACCGAAATTCAAGTCCAGAATCCCTGTACATTGCTTTATAATCCCGTATTTGACATTTATAACAGGCTGTGGGGTTTTTTGCTATCGAATATTAGTTTTTTATTTTAACAACATTGTCAACAAGTTTCATTCAACAGACTTTTGCCATCTGGGGCAGTCTGCAATTCACCCAGTGCTTCGTATAATGTTGAAAGATGTATAAACACATGGCTCACTAATCACAGCTGTTGGATTTTTTTCTCACCCACAATTCCAAATTTCTTTTTTTTTTTTTAACAAAAGAAAAACCAAACAAACCCCAAAAACCTCTATAATTTTTCTTTTCCTTAACATGCTGCTGTCTGTCCTCTGTAATTTTTGAGGTAATTTGAAGTGGAAATAAACATTATTTGTAAGGCAGTTTTTTCAAGATTTTAAGGACTGGTAGAGCAAACTGGCTCCTGTGGCTGCAGAAGCACGTTTTCAGGACCTGGAGAGGATGTACTGTGATCTGTCCCATGAATGTAAATCATTCTCTGCAAAGAATCAGTCCTAGCTTTCTGCTAGTAAGCAAATAAGATCACTAGGTAGAGGTCATATGCCATCCTTTACTGTGTCGTGTTTTATCTAAGCAAACTTCTGTGTTCTGGTTGACTGCATCTGCAAGAGAGAACTGGATTTTCCTCTGCTTGATGGGGAAGTGGCTTGTGTGAAACTGTTCTTCCCAAGTAAAGTGAAATGCAAAAGGGAAGTTGTAGAGAAATGATGCTGTAGCTCTATTAAATATTGTGTACCTGCTGAAGGGTGGAAGGATTGCCAAGAGCACCTCTTTGAGAGAAAATGAAAATATTTTTATAAAAAGAATAGTTAAATCTTGTTCATAGCAACACAAGAGCTTGAGTAATGCTTTTCTCTAAATCTGTCTCACAAAGATAGCTGCAATACTTAGACAAACAAGGGTTGTATATGCAATCATCTGCTTGCTTGCAATATC
Source organism: Ara ararauna (assembly GCA_028858755.1). Taxonomy (NCBI): domain Eukaryota; kingdom Metazoa; phylum Chordata; class Aves; order Psittaciformes; family Psittacidae; genus Ara; species Ara ararauna. The sequence goes on from CM054410.1 coordinate 51,828,970, forward strand.
ATCATTATGTGTTAAGTACACTTTGTAAGACATTTATTCTGAAATGTCCATAGAAGTTTGCCATCTGAGTACCTCCAGTTTTCTACCTTTTGTAGTATCAACTAAACCTGTACAAGATCTCTTAACACTGGCATATGCAATTTATACCTTTTTATGTGAATGTGTGTAAACTGAAGACACTAAAAGCCAGCAATCAGTCTCTTTTATAGGTTATTTGTAGGTGTTATAAAACATTGGCGGATGTTTCATTAAAGTGTATGAGTTTGGTCTATAGTCAGTTCTGGTGTATTATACACAGAAGTACAGCTGTGCTTCACTGTGGTTCCTTATTGTAAGACCAGACAAAGCAATAAACAAGAGGATGTAAGTTTACATTCTATTTTCAGTGCAAATTGTGTTCTTCTGGAAAGGTTGTGACTACCCTTTTATTTCAGTGTATTTCTCCTTTTTTTTTAAATTATGAGTACAGTATTCTGAAAACCACCTTTCATTCTTTTAATTACTGTTAAAAAAGACTTAAATTCTGCTAAAGTGGTAGGGCATGAAGAGTCTTTTTTTGTGCAGTTACAGTAATAGCTGTGATATTGAAAACATGGCATTTGTAGAATGCCTTTCTTTTTCTCCCGTTTATGCCTATGCATTTGTGACTCTTAAATGTAAAATATTTAATTATTTATTCGGTTATAGATAATATATGGGGGTGGACTGGATGCCCTCTCCTAGTGTCTTTCAGTCTTCTTTTGTAAGGTTTTATATTCAAAGTACCGTCAAATTGAAAGATAGTTTCATTGCTTCAAAGTGAACTGTTCTATGAGTGGCTGTACAAGACTTGTGTATCTTTTTATATTTGACTTATTACAATTTACTTATATTAATGTGTTTGCATCTGCTCTTTGTTCCAAAGGTTTTCCTAATTGATGCTTCAATATTTTTCATATTTAAAAGAGGGGAAGGAAGAAGTGGAATCAGGAAAGGAGTGCAATGAGGATGGGGTGTTAAATCCAGATGAAGAAACCATGAAGCTTATAAATTTTATGTAAAAACACATGATTAAATCATATGGATTAAAATAAGACATGTTAGGAGTTACTGTGTCTCAGAAGTGGAACATCTGTTTTTTTGTTGGCTTTTTTATTTTGTTCCTTATTTATTGGTCTGGACTCCTTAGGGTAAGCATCCACAAAAGACTAAGGATAGAGATGAGGGGGTTACTGGGGGACATGCTAGGATGGAGTGGTGCCCCCTCCAGTGTCTGAACTCCTGTGTGGCTAGTCTTCTCTAGGGTGCAATTAACTTAGGAGAGACTTGGACCCTTTTGTCTACTTGCTAAAAAGAAACACTGGGTGGGTGTGTGCCAACAGCGGGATGTGTTTTTATGCTGGAAGAAATGGATTTTAAATGGATTGAGTGGCTGTTACTTGATGAATACTCCAGAGAAAAATCAAAGGGGTGCCAGAAGATTGAGTAACACTGACTGTTCCTTTACTCCAGACTATTTCAAAATTAAGTTGGTGAAGCTTTAAACTTTGATTTTTTTTTCTAGAGAATTGGATAAAAGACCTTTTTTTCTGGCATCTTGTCTATAAAGATGGTTATTATTAAGTCTTGCTTTGCAGATGATATTTATCTGTCCGGTACTTAAATAATGTACTGATGAACACTACTGGAAACCAGAAGATGTGTGCTAATTAAACTGTTCTGTGTGATGCAAAATGTGTGATGTAGTCCCAATTCTCTGATGACTTCAGAAGGGATTATAGGGGTGTACCTGGGCGTCTGTGGACAGCGGGGCACAGAGACCATGTTGAAGCCGGTACTATCATTTTTAAGACTTACCTGCTTTCACATTCTGTGGTAGTGTTCCACATTTCTGTAGCCTTGCACTTGTTTACATTAAGGAAATTCTTAACTAAATAATTCTATAAATACTTTTTATAGTAATAAAAATTTGTCATGCAGAACAAATTCCTGGAAGATATGTGTAAAATGTTTGCACAGCTTTTAATTGGCTAAAAACACTTCATCATTTATCAAAAGGAAGCAGCTGGGTAGCTACTGCCAGTGTTTAGAATGACCCAAAGTGGAGGTGCAGGAGAAATAGAAGCCCTCACAGGCCTTGCACATGCATCAGTAAATTTCCTTTCTTTCCTAGTCTACCTTCTCTACTTTAAATACTCCAAAAATGTCTTGCAGACCGAATGACTGAATAATCCTCTCTCATATAACTGATGCATTTATTTTCCATGAAGATGTGATCTATAAAATTTGGGCATGACTTTACAAATAATGTTTTAGGAGTGATGATGGAGCTAGCAGATGCTAAACCTCTCCCCCTAAACACCACAACAAAGTCTGTTATGGGGTAGATGGCCTGATTCCATAACCAGGCCAGTCATTATTTTTAGTGGAGGGTGGTCTTGTATTCCATTGTCTTCATCTCTAGATCAGGCCTGCAGGAGCATATTACATTTTCAACACCATTTTTTTCTATTCTGTTTTTTGTTTTTATATTCAGCTAATGATCTGGATGGCAGAAAGGCACTTCAGGTTCTTGCCTGTTAATCCAGAAACTAGGAAGCTGTAGTTTGCATCCACCAAGACAATAAAAGCAGCAACAATCAATCTGATGTGCAGGCAGCAGTACAAACACGAATACAAAAAAATGTTTTAAGTTCATATTGATGCATGAAGACCGACCAGGGAAGAAGGTATTACAGAAGGTATAGAATGTACTATATAGAAACCTAAGGGAAGGTAAACCAATACCAAAACATTTTAATCCATTCCTCCTTCTCCTGCTGATCCCTGCCTCTGTTTTTTGGGCTCTGCCCAGATGTCAAGGGTCTGCTGCTCCTTTTACTAGGTGGTGGCAGTTGAAGAAAGACATTTTTCAGCATACTTGTTCCCGCTGTTAGAAATCTAGTAAATGCAGATGCCCTTCTTATGTATGGATTCTGGATACTGTGTTCCTCATAGATACTTGCTTCAGTGGATACACTTTCTGTATATGCAGATCTGGTCAGTGAGATGTGACAGGGACTGAAGCTTTCTTGTGATTTTTATTGCAGTAGATGGGGCTGTAGTCCGGGTCAGGCATCAGGACCAAGGTGTTGTATCACTGACTGCATTTCCTGTTCCAAAACTTGCTAATCTCTCCAGCAGCAGACTTTTTTCTGATTTCTTATTGCAGTGCTTAGTGACAAATGCAATCATGAACTGTACCTGGGCGTTTATTGTAAGTGCAGAGTATGATTCATTACGTAAGAGAAGCAGAGCACAGCAACTTCATTGCTATCTGCCGAGGGGTCCAAGCAAAGCCATAAATAATCATTGCAGGCAACTGAATAATAATTTTCCTTTTATTTCTTGTGGTCTGTGAAGCATTTATGCAGTTATACACAACAAAAAAGTGCAAATGTCTTAATATAAAATGTAATGTCAATAAAGCTAATAGAGCTAAAAGGTAACTGTGAACCTTAAAAATCCCTGTGTGTTAAGGTTGTCAAGAACAGTTAAATGTTGGTATATCATGAGGTAAGACTAATCCACATCTGAGTTGTAACCAAAACTATCAAGACTTAGTAATTGCATTGTATAACACAATAAAAAGAATAACTGGTGTACATAGAGAGCATTGCTTGTTAATATCCAGAAGCTTGACAGAGAGATGCACACCGTCAATTTATGCTATTTTGTTTTTATAAACACTCATGTCAGCTACTTCATTCCTTTTATGCAATACTAAGCTTCTGATAGTAATGTGCATTGTGCAACCATGAGCTAAATAGAGCATATATAAATTCAGTTTTCAAATAAAAACAGAACAACAGTGAAAATATGCATCTTTATGCTACAGTTTGAGCTTTACACAATCTGTGCACTACTGACCATGATATAGGAAACGAAAGTAGTGAGGCATGAACTTAGTCTGTTGCAGTCAGATTTTTCCATTGATTTCAGCAGGAACAAAAATAAGTGTAAGGGTGACAGAAGTTAGTTTTGGGCTGCTTCATTTTTACTGAAGCTTCAGAATTCAGAAGAATCAGTTGCTGCCATGTATATATATGAATGTGTCATACAAAAACAATGAGTGGGTTGAGCACCATCATTGAAGTTTTGCAGGGTTTTGCCAGTTTCCTCTGGAAATGAAACAATGTTCTGTTCCCATTACTGACATTAGATAAAGTTCTGGAATAGCCTTCCTGCCTCCAGTCAGATTGCTTCTCAGAGTCAGTCTGTACACAACTCTGTGTGCTGCCCCCTCCTCTTGGGGAAAGAGAAACAGAAGTACAAATGTTGTCTGTGTTTGAAGAGTACCTATTTCACAATACCTTCGGAAAGTGCATCACTGTCCTGTGCTAGTTTTCATTTCTTTTAGAGCTGCAAAATACTGGTAGCTTGTAGTCTTCTCTGTATATTATAACTGTTCCATGAAAATCAGGTGAACTGAATTGTTAGTGACCTCACAGGTAGCACACATTTATACCCTCCTCATGTGTTCCCATTTTTTTCTTTAGTAGAAGTTATTGCTGTGAGGCAAACAGAGTGAAGAGGCTTATTTTACATAGAGACTGCTGTCCTTACCCATGTAACCTGCGACTGACACTTAGCCATGCAGGTTAACACTGTACTACCCATACATGGATAAGGCTGTGTTTTAATCTGCAAGTATTTGGGCTTTTTGTTTAGGTTTGGTGGTTTTTTTTTGTTTGTTTGTTTGTTTTGTTTTGATTTGTTTTGTTTTGTTTTGTTGGTTTTTATTTTTTTGGTAATTTTGTTTTATTTTTTAATAGATGCAGTGAATAGCAACTGATGTACCTTTTTTTCTTGAGATAAAAGTCTTCAAGTAGTATTTCACTCAAATTTCAATGTAGGGCACATATTATCTGTTTTACTGAATCTTTAATATGTTAGCCATGAATATAAGATAAAGACTGCCGTGTATACATGCCTCCTTCTCTCACAGTTCATGTTCAGCTCTGTACATCATTGACTGGTCATTCTCACTGCAGCAACCTGCAGCGCTGCAGAGCACCCTTTCTTATTGTACTCAGGGGAAGAAGCAAAACAGAGCCTGCTTTCACTGTAGAAGGGCTGAGAAACTCTTCTAGCAGCTCCTTCACTATGACTGCCCTGTGCCAGCTTGTGTGTGTTGAGTGACTGGGGTGAGAGGGCCTGGTGGTTAGGCCACTAGCATTCTGGTTTGGCTTAAAATTACTGTACTACAGCTGATGGGACTAATGAGGAGCAACTGACTCCAAATGAGTAGTGCTGTCAGTTGCTGCTTGTGCAAAAATTGTAGTATATTCGTATGTCTTTGAAGGTTAATGTACTCATCCATTGTCTCATGCAGCATGTGCCACATTACATTATAAAGTCTGAGAACACTGATGTTGAATCATTTTCAGATTTCATTGCAGATTATTCCTCAGTGATCTGGAAAAATACTGCAATTTTAAAACACCTTTTGTTGTTTCTTTTTGTGGTTTTTTTTTTTTTTCTTAATAAATTTGCAGTAATTATTTTAGTCTTTTACCCATGAAGGTATTATGTTCTTCATAGAATCACAGAATGGTTTGGGTTGGAAGAAACTTTAAAAATCATCTAGTTCCAAACCCCCTGCCATGGGCAGGGACACCTTCCACTAGACCTGGTTGCTTCTCTTTATTATAGTGTGTTTACGGTTCTTTCAGTAAGCAGCTTCAAGGAGGAAGCAGAGTAAGACATTCCTTACCTACATTGCAATCATTTGTGTTGTAAGAGAAGAAGATAATTTAATACTTCTGAAAATATTGTGAGAAGCTTAGTATTTGCTAAAATGCGATCGTCTGCATGGGGCTGCAGGACTTAGGGGGGGAAAAAAACCAACCTGCGATTTGGGCTTCTTGTTCAACAACAGAAAGTGAGATAAGTCTTAAGGTCCTTCCCAACCCCAACTATTCTATGATTCTGTAACTGCTTAAAGTATTCAAAATTTTGGTATTTAGTAAGATTTCATACTTCACTGGAAAAGGCACTGTTCTAAAGCAGGCAGTTTATGTGATCTGAAAGATGCAGATTTTAGAAACAAGCAGAAAATATTAACATTGAATAGTTTGGGCTTGCTTCTTCATTATAATTTATTGGTTTAAACCCATGTAACAGTTCCTTTCTGTATAAAATTGCTGTGAAAATGTGGAAAAAAAAAAATCAGTATGTTTTTTCTTTACTGCAGCATAACAAACCGCATGTATATTTTTTTCTTTGCATGTTTTGCAATTGAAACTTTTTTTTTTAATATGCTTTCTGCTTTTTCTTGCATTTTTGTTAAAAGCAGAAGAACGCTTTCTCAGTGTTAGTTCTCTGAGTTCTTGTAAGGGCACATGTTAATAAGAGTGTAATTGTCCAGCTAAGTTAACTACTGAAAATTCAGTAGTTATTGGACAAATCATTAGAACAAATATATTTATTTTTAAATACAGAATCAGCCAGGCTGAGATTGTAAAAAACCCTTGGAAATTGTCCAACCCATTCAGGAGTCAGATAAAATAGGTTGTTTAGGATATTGTTTTTTAATATCTACAAGGATTGTGACTCCACAACCTAGTCAGACTACCTATTCTAGTGCTGAGTAACCCTTATGATATATTTTATCTTGTGTTTAAGAAGAATTTCCTGTAATTCATTTTGTGCCTATTGTCTGTTGTCTTTAGCACCACTGAGAAGACTCTGCTTTATCTTCTTACCCCTTGCAATTAAGTATTTAGTCACATTATGGTAAGATTCCTGTGAGCCTTCTATTTTCCAGCCTAAACAATACAGTTCTCCCAATTGTTCCTGATATAACAGATGTTTTAAACCCTTAGTCATCTTCCCAACCTTTTGCTGGGCTAGTTCTGGTATGTTTGTATCTGTCTTGTACTGGGGAGCCGAGAACTGCACACCATAATCCAGATGTGGTATCAAAAAATCAGGTTTCACTAAACATGTTGTGTTACAAATATTAGTTTCCCTCAATAAATATTTCCTAATAATAATACAAAATTTTGAATTAGCTGAAATATTATCTACTTTTTCATTAAAGTTGCAGTAATAAATGGTGTGGACTTTCCACTGCCTTTGATCTGAATCTAGATTTTACTTACTTTCAGATAGTTTTGCAGTAAACTGTCTATATAAATATAAGAGACGCTTACACCAAGCATGTGGAGCTGGTGTTTGTGAGTGCAGCCACTGAAGCATGTATGTGAAATTAGCAGTGGTGATTGGAAGGGAGGGTACAGCTCCTTGTGCTTTCACAAGAACTCCTTTTCAACATTTCTCCATGAAACTATGGTATATCCTTTTCCCCACCTCTAAATGAAATTGTCCAGGTAAATGAAACTTTGTGAACCACTCAGATTTATTTGCCCCTCTGCTCCAACCTCTGCAGATGTCAATTTTCACTTTGATTTCTCATCTTCTGTTGTATGATACTAATATCCCCAATTCTATGAGGCTTTTTGTTTCCTTTTCTTAATCCTTTTCCTCTTTTCCCTCATAACAGTTTCTGGTGCTTCTGCATCTTTATCTACCTCACTGTTAATGGCTGTCAAAACAACATCTGCATTGTTAAACAAGAGAGTGCTTGTCTCTCCATTCTTGAATGTTGAATCAGAAGAGTTAGCGTCAAAATTTTAAGACCAGTTTTAAGAATTTTAGGTGTCATTCACCTTAGCAACACAATTGTTCTCTCATACATTTTTTGCATGGTAATAGGAGATTTGGTTGATATGCTGGAGGGAAGGAATGCCATCCAGAGGGACCTTGACACGCTTGTGAGGTGGGCTGATGCCAACCTGATGAAGTTTAACCATGCCAAGTGCAAGGTCCTCCACCTGGGTCAGAGCAATGCCAGGCACAGCTACAGGTTGGGCAGAGAAGAGATTCAGAGCAGTCCTGCAGAGAAAGACTTGGGGGTTTTGGTTGATGAAAAACTGAACATGAGCCGGCAGTGTGCGCTCGCAGCCCAGAAAGCTAACCGTATCCTGGGCTGCATCAAAAAGAGCATGACCAGCAGGTTGAGGGAGGTGATCCTGCCCCTCTATGATTCTATGATTCTCCTATGTAAGATTTGGAAGCATTGTTAGTATTTTTTTCTAGCTCAATTTCCAATCTCGTAAGGCAACTGAAACCTGTGGTTTTTGGATTCCAAAGCTATCTGGGTTGTTATTACAAGCAAAAGCTTTTTTTTTTAAATCCATGGTAGGTTATGTTAATATTGTTTTCCATCTTTCTGGTTCAGCATCCAGAATGTTTAAGTTTCACTCCATCTTTTCTCAAAATACTACAGTGTTTCTCTATTAAATAAATGATTTTATGTTCCCTACTAGAGTGTATTTTATTCTTCAGGTGTTTTTACTGATGATTGCAGAGACCATTTGAATGAGATAAGTTTATGACAGCAGGTGATCACTGTTAGTGCTGCTAAAATTTATCTGTGATAATCAGAGCAGTAGAGACTACGGTTTTTTGATGTTAATTCCATGTAGTTAATTTTATGGGGTGGTTTAAGGTTCTGTAAAGCTGTGGCATTTGGATAAAGAAGTGTCTGTGATCTCAGTGTCTAGTAGTTTGCATCATTTATTTAGACTGGGAAACTATACAAGCATATGTAGCTCTCCTGAAGTAATAACTTTAGTTTCTTGAAAGCAAAGATGGTACAGTGAACCTCTAAGACTTACAGAAAACTGGTGTTTGATAAAAGTGGACAGTTTATGTCGAAACAAGAGAATGAGGAGGTTTTGACTATTAGTTTTTGCCATTTTCTGTTGACAGTTGATTTGCACGTGCTTGCTTTTCAGATGGTGGTTATTTGATTCTGTCTATTAAAAAAAAAATCATAGAATTTGAATTTTTGGATTGTAAGCATTTTAAATCATATGCAAACACTTTAGTTAAATGTTATCATTAGCTGTCTTAAATCTTAGGAAGCAGAGCCTTTGCTGATGTGGTACTATGTAACCATCAAGGTATTTGGCTAAGCTGAGACTTTAAATTTACCAGAAAATATAGTGTACTACAAAGATACATGAGACAATATTGCTGCAGAAAAAACTCCCAACCTCTAAACCAATATTATTACGCATAGTAATCATTAAAGTCGGGAGGGAGGGATGGATTGATGGGTGGATGGATGGATGGATGGAGAGATGGATAGATGAGTTACACAACAAAAAGTCATGCTACTTCAGGTGCTGAGGATGCTGAACTAGGAAAAATCCTACTGCAGAGGAGTGAGAATTTTTATTTACTACAGAGTTTACATATTCTGTTTTTTCAAATTAAAATGTGAAGAACAAGAATTGAAAAATGATACATTAAAAATATTCAGATTTGTCTTTGAGGGAGGTTTGAAGGATATAGTGAAACTGAGGACACTATAATATAATTAGAGTAGTGGCTTGGATGACTTTCCCTCCCTCTTCCACCCCATTTCTCGGGTGGTGTACACTAAATAAACTTGATTGGGTTTTGACAGATCTGTGCCTTTTTGTATTAACTGGCTTGTTGTCCTCTTGATATTTGATATGTGTGTGTGAAGTTGGTGTCTGATTCATGTAATCATGTTCTTCCTTTCAGGAGAAATTAGGACCCCAGTACTTGTATAGACAGTAAAGTGTATGAATTGCAATGATGAGATTCCAGCTCTTTTATCCAAGGCTTAAGTTCATTGCAAACCAAAGAATTAGAGTCTAAGATTGATTAAAAGTTAGACATATGTAGGATTTTTACATTTAATGTTAGGTGACTGATGGAAATGTCTTTTAAAATCTCTAAAATTTTTTTCTAAAATCTTAAAAGGCCTTAAAAAGACTTATAAAATCATCTGTTCACCACTGAATCTTTTCTGAGTTTTTATTGAAGGTTTTAAGTATTACAGATAGTATCCTAGTAGAAAACCTGACTGTATCATAATGAATGGCTGTATACTATTTCTAAGAGATGAACACTTGGCTAGCCATCATGAATCTCTACTTTATGAATTTAAAAGAAGTTACCAAAATATAAGTTTATTGTGTACAATCTTAGCAATAGGGGCTGCCCATATATTACTTCTAGCAGAATATTAATATACTTAGTTATATAACATACTCAATTATTTTCCCCATAATTTGGTAGTTGCTGCAAACTTATATTGTGTTATAGTGTATAAATTACTCCTGACATTGAATGCCTAACACATATTTGTCAACCAAGGGTGTAAAATAAAATACTAAAAAAAAAGTTAATAAATAACCATCTGGATTAATTCTTTCTTTGGGAAAATGCTAACAACCTTGACTTGATTATTTGTATTATGGAATCAGGTGCATTTAATAATAATATAGTATGAAAATAAAGGATCTATATTTCTGTAGATCTTGTGGATCATTTGCTAAATAGAAGCATGCTTCACATTTAGTTTTCACCTCTTCTGACAGTGACATGTCATGGTTTAACAGTAATGTCCTGGTGTTATGTGACAGCTTTTCAAATGTTTTGTTTCTTTTATGGCTATGTTTTGGAAGAGTGGTAAGGCTTAGAGGATATTTGGAACATTATTGAGCCTTAATTTTCTGAAAATCAAGTCCTGGTTTTAATAACTGCTTGTTTTGTATGGGCAGAGTAGTTCTCCAATGTTCATCTATTATTTCTCAGGCTAATTTATTAATCCAGAATGACATATCATTGTTATCACTATGAATTGAAGATCTGATATGTCTTCCTTCTATGCATGGTTTCTTGTATATAGTGAAACAAAGTTGTCTGTTACGTAAATGCTAACATACTGCAGTTGAAACTTGATCAAATGGATTTTGTGATACTTAAATGTCAGTTTTGAACAGATTAAATGGCTTCTTTGGTTGTTCTACAGTAGCTGTAGTGTTGCAACACTTCACGCAATTTTTCATTGAAGAACTTTGTGTCAGACTTTGGGACTTGTATGGCTAGAGAACAGGATGTCAGCATCTTTGTTTCATCTAACATAGAGCAGTAGCAAGCGTACGTGGCTTTAAGGTTTTCTTTCAATGAAGGAGATGTTTCCAGAGTCTTCACATACTTGCTAGTGCTGACTGCCCTGTGATACAGACATAGGAAGCATAGTGCAATATTTTTGTGAATGGAAACATTCACAAATCTAGGCAAACCAACCAACCAACCAAACAAACAAATCCCAATCAGGCAAACAAATAAACAGTGACAATAACATTTTGTTAAAATTTTAGTAGTTGTGCAGATTAGGAGGAAGGTTATCACAAAGGTTTTTTTTCCCCTTAGCATTACCTTTATCTTTGATTACCTTCTGCTTCCGGCTTCTGTATGGCATTTATATGAGATGCAAAATGTATGTATGATAAATTAACATACGCAGAGCGCTGTGTTGTTGTGGCTAGACTACTTGCAGAACTTGTCTTCTGTGACAAGTCATGAGCTTTACATAATTTTCTCTGTTCATGCATATATGACCTTTAGGGGAAGTGGTTGCAGATAATACACAAGGCATTCTGCTTTATTTTTTTAAAGAAGCACATCCTGCTTCTAGCTCTGTAGAAAGATTACTCTGAAGGAATGATTCTCTTTAAGGACATTGAAAGGGAGCAGATTACCTTAGTGTTTTCTGAACCACATCTGAGGAATAATGAAACTGTTAAAGCTCTGTAGAGACTCACAGGCTAAGTAGAAGTATCTGCAGCGTGGGATAGTAGTGTTGTCCTCTGTCATTGCAGTGTGTATGTTATCAGGAAAGCTTCAAAGAGAATAGTCTCCTAAGTGAGAAGACAGACATGTTGCATTACATTCAGCAAGAATTTAACAGTTTCATTTTTAGAAAGTTTCTGTGTTGCTCTTCTCCAAAGAATACATTTTGTATGAATGTTGACACAGTGTTATCATCTTGATTTACAGACTGCTCTTGGACCTCGGCTGCTTATCTTTGCAGTCTTGTAACATGATTGATAATTTTTACTACCGGTATGAAGGAAATCATAACTGTAAAAAGTAGGAATAGGAATTGACTGTGGTTCCTTTTTTTAATTCTAGCTGAAACCTCCGGCACTGGAACTGCTGACATAGAATTAAAAACTTGGAGAAAATGCAAAAAGAAAGAAAGGAAGAAAAAGGAAGGATGTTGATGGTGGAGGAAGGCAGACGGTGAAAAAAAACCTGCTTTGACAGTTTTGCCAGTTAGCAAAGGAAGATGTAATTGGAGTAAAGGCATTCCAGCCATAAACTCAGCTTATGGTATCTGAAATGTCATGACTTTTCTGTATGGTGGTCTATGTTCGACTTAAGAACAGACAACTGAAAAGAGTGAACTATGTTTCTGAATACAGGGCCCTTTTATTAGAGGCAGATCACACCTATCTCTTTCTGAGTTTAGCTCCATTTAAAATATACTAATTTCTTCTGTTGTTGTTTTCTTCCTACTGTTCCTGTTAGAATAGTATTTTTATCCCACTTGATTTACTACTTTGGAACTTTTTAAATAATTTTTATTTTTTTTTTTTTTTAACAACCACTGCATTTTTGCTAGTGTTCCCATTGAGCTCAGGCAGCTCTTGAACATTTCTTCCTCTAGCTATATTTGTTGGTACATTACTAAAGAAAATCTCATTCTTTTTATTAATTTTATAGACTCTCTCTCCATTTCATGAAACAGAGCTTTTCTATTTCTATTTTGATTGAGTTAATCATCATAGAAATATATACTGTACTATAGGTGAGGTTTAACCGTTGCTTTGCACAGTGATGCTTATCTTTTTTGCTACATCCTTAAGTTGCACTTCCATTTTGGTATCATATTGGCACCCAACACCTGTGATCACCTTGTACACACAGTGTCTTTTCCACAGGTCTATGAATTAGTGAACATCCAGTCTGTAGCACAAACCTATTTAGTTTGTCTTCATGGTTATAGAATCATCGAATAGAATCACAAATAGTTAGGGTTGGAAAGGACCTCAAGATCATCTAGTTCCAACCCCCCTGCCAGGGGCAGGGACACCTCACACTAAACCATGCCAACCAAGGCTCTGTCCAACCTGGCCCTGAACACCGCTAGCGATGGAGCATTCACAGCTTCCCTGGGCAACCCATTCCAGTGCTCACCACCCATACAGGAAAGAATTTCTTCCTCATATCCAATCTAAACTTCCCCTGTTTAAGTTTGAACCCATTACTCCTTGTCCTCTCACTACAGTCCCTCATGAAGAGTCCCTCCCCAGCATCCCTATAGGCCCCCTTCAGATACTGGAAGGATGCTCTGAGGTCTTCACTCAGCCTTCTCTTCTCCAGGCTGAACAGCCCCAACTTTCTCAGCCTATCTTCATACAGGAGGTGCTTCCAGTCCCCTGATCATCCTCGTGGCCCTCCTTTGGACTTGTTCCAACAGTTCCATGTCCTTTTTCTGTTGAGGACACCAGAACTGCACACAATACTCCAAGTGAGGTCTCAGGAGAGCAGAGTAGAGGGGCAGGATCACCTCCCTCAACCTGCTGGTCATGCTCCTTTTGATGCAGCCCAGGATATGGTTGGCTTTCTGGGCTGTGAGTGCACACTTCTGGCTCATGTTCAGTTTCTCATTGATCAACACCCTCAAATCCTTCTCTGCAGGGTTGCTCTGAATCTCTTCTCTGCCCAACCTGTAGCTGTGCCTGTCATTGCTCTGACCCAGGTGGAGGACCTTGCACTTGGCATGGTTAAACTTCATCAGGTTGGCATCAGCCCACCTCACAAGCATGTCAAGGTCCCTCTGCATGGCATTCCTTCCCTTCAGTATATCAACCGAACCACACAGCTTGGTGTCATCGGCAAACTTGCTGAGGGTGCACTCAATCCCACTGTCCATGTCACCGACAAAGATGTTGAACAAGACCGGTCCCAACACTGATTCCTGAGGGACACCACCCAACACTGATTCCTGAGGGACACCACTCGTTACTGGTCTGCAGCTGGACACTGAGCCATTGAGCACAAGTCTTTGCATGCGGCCATCCAGCCAGTTCTTTATCCACCGAGTGGTCCACCTATCAAATTGATGTCTTTCCAACTTAGAGACAAGGATGTCATGTGAGACAGTGTCAAAGGCTTTGCACAAGTCCAGGTAGATGAGATCAACTGCTCTACCCCTGTCCATCAGTTCCGTAGCCCCATCCTAGAAGGCCACCCGATTGATCTTGCACATTGCACAATAGGAATGTTATTCCACTTCTAAACATTTGTGAGGTTTAATTCATCCCGTGAGTATTACTTCCTATCTGTGTTGGATCAGCAGATTTCCTCAGAGCATTTACATTTGTGACAGGGTAATTAATAAAAATATTGACTGACATCAGCCAAAGTCTGGTTAAGGAGTTTCATTGTTCTTTCCTCCTGGCCCAAGTCTAGTGCTTTTTGCATATCTGGAAAACCAGTTAACTGTAGAGTATTCAGCAATCCACCTGGAGGTGGCTTTTCAAACAGTACGTACTTAAGTTGTGGAATATCTTGCCACTGCATATTGTCGAGAATATGAGTTTTCATGTTTTGAAGATGACAGTGGACAAAATTAATGAAGGTGAGCTCTAAATGCACAGAAGAGCCTGGAAGCTAACCAAATGCATGGAGTGAAGCGCATATCTCAGGAAAATCCTTGGCCTCAGGTGGTTGTAGCCTGGAAGAGTGCTTAAGGAGGCTACTCATTCTGCTCTTCAGCATCTGTTTTGGTCACTGTTGGAGACAAGATTATAGGCTAAATAAAGGTTTGATTTCATCTAGGATGGCCGTTTTTATGTAGCTTGATTATCATAGTTTAGTCAACTCTAGTTATTGTCTTTATTTCTTTTTCAAAGACACTTCCAAACTTAAGGGGATTCATTTTAGGTTTATCAGCCTGTAGCTGCCATCCTCTACATTTAAATACAGATGTAATATAATATTTTTTTTCCATCACCTGGGATCTCATTTAGCTGTCAAGATTAAAAAGTCTTGCTACTATCACTGTAAATAATTTTGTCAGCATTTTTAGAGCAGCACAGCTGAGCTTGTCCCATGTTGCTCACCTTGGTGCTTTTAGTTTCTGGACTTTCATTTTTGTCTTTGTCCTGGGTTTAGCAGTAACAGCCATTTTTCTCCTTCTTAGTAGCTGGCGCAGCGCTGTGGTTTTGACTTTCAGCCTGGGAACAGCGCTGATAACAGCAATGTTGTTAGTTGTTGCTAAGTAAAGAACTGGTGTAGTTTAAGCCCAGCCGGTAACTCAGAACCGCACAGCCACTCGCTCACTCCCCCCATTCTTCCTCCACCTGCTCCCAGAGGGATGGGGAGGAGAATGAAAAGAATGTAACTTCCACGGGTTGACATAAGAACAGTCCAGTAACTAAGGTATAGCACAAAACCACTACTGCTACCACCAATAGCAATGATGATAAGGGAATGAACAAGGGAAGAGAATACATCTGCTCACCACCTGCTGACCGATACCCAGCCTGACCTGAGCAGTGATCTAGCCCTTCTGAGTACCTGCCCCCAGTTTATATACTAGGCATGACGTGCTGTGATATGGAATACTCCTTTGGCTAGTTTGTGTCAGGTGTCCTGTCTCTGCTTCCTCCCAGCTTCCCCTCCTCTCTGGCAGAGCAAGAGACTGAGAAAGTCCTTGATTGGAGTAAACATTACTTAGGAACAGCTAATACGCTGGTGTTATCAGTGTTGTTCCCAGGCTGAAAGTGAAAACCACAGCACTGCTCCAGCTACTAAGAAGGAGAAAAGTGATTGCTACTGTTGAACCCAGGACAGCATCCACCCCTTATTCCACACTATTCACGTCATGCTAAAATCCCACATTTTTCAATATGCCATCACTTTTGTCTCATTCATATATACATATATACACATGCACACATTTATATACATACATATATATATATATATATATATACACACACACTCCCACACAAAGAGGGAGATATCATTCCTTAGTCCATCGACCAATCTCTATAAAGCTGCTGAATTCATCCAGTCCATGATATTGGGCTCTATCTCTTGGCACAGTCTTTCAGAGCAGGAGAGACGATGTGCAGTGCTGGATTGATGATGGCTGGAGTTTAATTTCCATGGTCCATCTTGCTGCTAGGTAGGTACGACTGCTATCCATTATAGGAAGAAAAGACAAGTAGTTCAACCAGCTATCTTGAAAGTTAATACAAATTAAAATTTGAAGGCTACCTGTCTTTAAATATACTGGTATCCATATTTCTTTTCTTCAGCAAATTTGAAAAATTTTTCACTACTTAATATCAGTTGCAAAGTCTAATTCAGGTTTTTAATTATCTCTTTAATAATACATTCTTCTTTACTGTACAGTCTTATTTTCATGAAGTCTTGGTGGACTGTTTATTTCTGTGTGCTCTTTGAGGTAGTTTCTCACCAAATCACTTCTGGAAATGCCTTTACCACTTCCTTGGGCAACCTGTTCCAAGGCTTGACAGCCCTCTCAGTAAAGAAATTTTTCCTAATATCCAATATAAGGCTTTCTACAATTGCTCTTTCTACAGGGCCTGAAAGGTCTGCAGTGATATAAGCACTTACTGGAGCAGTGACTAATTGAGGAGGAGATGTCTAGTTTCACCCTTAAAATACTTGTGTATTACCATTAACGGTAGCATAGCTTTATGTGTTACTGGACATACCTGAGTTAGAAAGTGCAAGTGCCAGTGCATGTATAGTTTACTGGACAATGAAGTAGACTCTGTGGGTTTAGTTGGCCCAGCAGGTTCAAAGACTGATAGTTACCAAACATTTTTATGAAACACTGTTTATACCACTCTAGTGTTATAAAATTGTTTCAATGATCTTAATAACAGAAGTTGAGACTGCAAAGAGACGAGCTCCAAAAGGCAAAACAAAAAGTGAAGGAAACAGATGTTGGTCTTCAGAGTCTGAGTAATGTCTGTGTGGTCTGTCAAGGAAATCTAAATGTTAGAAATATTACTTCAGGAGGGATTTGCACTGAAATGTCATTTTTTGATCCCCCTTCCCACTGTAAAAGCTTCCTTTTAGCTCTTACTTTCATGAAGGAGTATGTCCGCTGTAACTTTTCCACAGTTATAGTCTCCTGTTGTTAGGTATAGACTTGCAAATGTTTCTGTCTGTTTTGGGACTTTTTTGTTAATATTTTGTTCTTTAAATGCTTGGACATCATAGTATTTTTGTCTTGTGATTCATTAAGGCAGTTTATGTTACGGTTCTGCTTTTTCTCTGCCTGTTTTCTCAGAACACTTATTTTCAAAAAGCATATTTCAAAATATCTTTTCCTTTTCTTCTCTGATATTACATCTTACAGGAAACAAAGTCTATTTACATCACTTACATCTGTCCTTGTTCTAAGATAAGGCGATGCTTCTGATTAACTACCATTAAGTGTTCTGTCCTGATTTGTCTTGTGGCAATCCCGTAATTCTCTCAGCAGGGGAGTGAACTTTCTCTGTTTCTTGTCTTCCTTGAGAGTTAGGTTTCATCTGTTGTGAAATCGTGGCCAAAGAGTAACATTCTGTTGGAATGGTAGTGTCCTCTCTAGCAGATTGTTTTCCCCTGAAATCCAGTCAGTGGATTTTCACGCTTTGGGAAATATTGTATCAAGATACCCAATTAAAAGCAAGAGTAATAGCAGCTGGAGATAGCTATTTCAGTGGTGTTCTTTTATAAGGGATGGGCATTAAGCATTTGACTTTGCATGTTGTTAATAACCTACTCTATCAGTGAAATGAAATAACGTCTGAAAGACTAATTTGCTGTAACATGCTATATACTGATGTCCAGAATGGCTGGGTTCATTTTCAAGGGCATAAAAGGCAATTCTGAAGAATTTACTTGGTTTTATTCTTTTAAATTTGCTTTGTTTGGCTTTCCAGACAAACATAATGTTACAGATAGTGTAACATATCACTAGATTGCCAGGTGCTTTGCGTTATAAAATACCATCTTCAGTTGTTTATGACTTTTTTTTTTAGGCCAATTGAGACAGAAATTTTCAGTGCTGAGTTCTACACCATTATTAAAAAAAAAAAAAAAGACAACTTTACTTTAGACTTAAAGTGGTTGATCTACTTCGGAGCAGTATTTTCCTTATCATGGAAGCCTGTAGGACATGAGCGGGAGATGAAAATGCCCTCTCTGAGCTGCTGTAACAGGTCTGACTCCAGGACACCAACTTTTAAGTGAGGGCTTGGGTTATTTTTTTCATCCGCCCCCAGCATAAATCATTCCACTCTGCTGAGCTAACTTGGTAGGGGGATGCATACCTGAAATGAAAGGAGAAGGTTGAGCAGCAGGTTGAGGGTAAACTGGAGTGAGAATGCTGTGATGCAAATAATCTGCATGTACAATTTACCTTTGCTTAAAGAAAAGTTGGCAGAAGGGAGTGGGAAAATGACATAAATGAAAAACTGATGCAATGTTAAGACTGTGATCAGAGATATGCATGTTTGAGGGCTCTGGGAAAAAGATGTCAAATTTGAGAGTTTTGACCAGAATCCCTGCATTGAGGTCCCTTTTCTTCAGTGTGCTGAGTGAAAAGGCTCTCAGAATCTCAGATTTCTCTCCCACCTTCATGTCTAAATGTATGAAATCCTCTAGTAAAAGCTCCATTTGTCTGTCAGATCCTTCATATCATGGCTGTCAATTCTGTTTCTTTGTGTACCAGTGGTATTACAATGATCTACATGACTCAACTATCAGTATAGTGCCAAATAGTGCAGGTGATCTTTTCACCTATTTTGGTTTGCTTTTTTACTGCCTTAGAGTTTGGTAGAAAGGACACTACGGGGATGCAAAGTTCATATTTATTTAAGTTGTCTAGTAAAACTGAATCATATATACTGAAACCAATGTCTAAAACCAAATCCCTGACTGAAATGAAGCCACTAAAAATGGTAAGTTCTAAGATAGCTTATGCAAAATGAATCAATAGCTAGCTGAAATGAAATAACTGAATTATGAGGAATTGTAATAGTGTGTTTATCTGGTAACTGTTTTCAGGAGAAGTGCTATCAAAATATGTATACAGTAAAGGAGAAAATACACCAAAAACCTAACTGTGTTTTTGAGAGATTTCCACCATGTATTTTCATTATTCTGTGTTCTCAGAATCTTTTGCTGAATCTTTAGCAGAAGGGTATGGTAGTGCTCATGTGTAAGATCACAAAGGAGTCAGGTATAAGCAGCTAGCTATTTAAAAGGTATTTCAAGATCTGTGGAATCTAATCAGTCTATGGAAATATTTTTGTGACCTGAATTGCATAGTGTTATTAAATCAACATTTTGTACTACAGATACATTATTTTCTCTCTTACAATCTACATTTATATAAGCCCCCTGTTTTAAATTTCAGTCTTGGTCTATTTCATTGCTGAAAGATAACGTTAATTATTTTCATTTAAAGATTAGTCATGCTTTTGAAGAAATGTGCTATTTACCGTGTTAGCTTGAGTAATAATCACCTTTAAAGATACTATGACACTCATAGAGAATCTTTTATTCCCTAATTATAGATGATCTTGGTAATTCTCAAAAGAAAGTGGTTGTTTATTTTTGTTGTTGTTGTTGATTTTTTTTTAATAAAAAAATGGAAATGGAATTTGCTTTCTCTTCATTATAATATGTACTGTGAAAAACCAGACTAGTTACATTTTTTTACATTGGAATTTCAATTAAGCAAAGCCATTAAGGAAACAGGGTAGACGCTTTTTTAAAATTTAAAATTGAAATCCATAAAAAACTAAGCATATTGTAAAAGCAAATTCTTCTCATACGTGAACAATGTAGTACACACTACTTCATCTCCACGCACATTTAACTTTCTTGTAGTGTATTTTTTATGTAGTAAAAGGACACAGAAAATGAAGATGTAAATCTTTTGCAATACTCATTCTTTCTATCCCTGGGGCTCCCTTATTTTTTTCATTGTATATTCTGTGTTTTATTTCTTATTATAAATGCAGAACAGCTTCTGGCATAGTACACCTTTAGGGAAGACGCTGTTTAGCTACTGCTCCAAAATGTTTGTCATTACTGAATTGTGTTGCAACTTAAAGCTGAAGTAGGTGATGTGTTTCATTTCACATATCTTGAAAGGCTCATCACCACTTGGAGAGACAAAAAAGGGGATTTTTTTTTTTTAAGTGTTTTTGTTATATTTAGAGGTGACAAATCACTAGGTTACATACAGCTAAAATTATGCCTAAACCATCAGTTGAAACTGAAAAAAGTTGGTATTGGTCTTTTGTTGATTTTTATATAGCTTGTGGTTTTTTTTAGGATAGAGTTTTTAAGCAAAGCAGAGTTTAGCACAATTTTGATTTGAGTGTACTGCTGCTGTCTGTTCTTCACACACAGCCATGCACAGGTACAGTGTCTTATCTGTTGTTTTTAATGTAGTTTCTTTTACATCTTTCCATCATCTGTGTAGATGATCACTGCAGCAGTGTTGAAGTTTAGTTTGTTCATAGTCAGCTTTCTTGCTCACCTGCTGTTGTCCTTCTATTGAATATGCATCTGGGCAGATACTAGAAAGACCATCCTTGCTGTTTCAGTGGCTGAATTAGTTTTGAATTCAGGGAACTGGGGATTATTGTTGCAGCAAACAACAAACTAAGCCCTGGTTCTGGCTTTAAACTTGGGCTGCAGTAAATTCTTTTTGCAAAGCATTTTAGTATCTGAAATGGATTTTATATTTTAAATGAAACCCGTTTCATATTTTAAATGAAGCCCTGAAGTTAATTATTTGTTCTTGATTGACCTAGTTGTAGGTTTTATTACAAGTATAGTGCACCTGGAAATACTTCCTGACAAAGGAGTTTGAAAATGAAATGCTGTGTAACAGTATAGCCTAAATTCTACTCCACATCTGTGCACTTGTTTCACTGCATTTCCCTGACCTCACCAGGGTGTTGTAAAAATAACTGTACTGAAGACTGTAAAATGCCTATATATTATGACAATAGAGGCCATGTAAGTACCTAAGATAGATGGGGAGGCAGATAGTATTAGTGCCTTAGAGGGTTCCTTTAGATCACTAGCCAGATTAAGTGCCAGTGTTCTCCTGTGCTGCAATGTTAATTGCCAATTTTTGGTAGCTGCACAGGTGCTAATTACTTTTTAATAGAACCAATGGAAGAAAATATTCCACTAAGCTTTTACGGATAATTATTGCAATTTTTTTCTTTCAGGAGCTTGAAAGTTTGCTCTTACAGCATCCATCAGATTTGTCTTCCAGATAAATGGTAGCATTATAGCACGTGCAAGATTGTATTCTGTAGCTTTATACAGTCCCTGTCTGCTTTTCAAATTATGCCATTTAGAACATACTTCCTCACTGAACGCAGTTTATACAAATAACGCATTAACACATTGCTTTGTCTTGTTCAAATGCATTGTGTTTCTACACAATGTATTACAGAGCAGCCACATCTGTAGGGACTGTCCACTGTACTTACAGCTTTTGAAATGAAGCTTTATGACTGCACTGAATAAATATATAGGAGTGCTGGGATTTACTGCGCTAAATTTGCCAGTGTCTGTTTCTAAAGGTTTCCAGGATTTACTCTTTCTATGGCTCATTCTCTCATTACGCATTCATGTAGTGCTCAAAATAAAAAGAAGTGCTGTGCACAAGGAAAGACAAGATCCATTTAAGATGATAACCTTTAAATCATATTAAAAGATGAGTGTGTGGCGTCATCTTACGTCACCTTTCTGCCAAGAGTTTATTAGAGTTCAATGGGTTTTAATGTAACGCTCATCTTTTGCGAAACTTCGTAAACCAACATGCCATGTCTTCTCTGTGGTATTGAGGGAGGCTGAACTCTAATGTTTTTGGTTGTAAACTCCGCTGTGGTTTCAATATTCCCATTGGCTACAGGTGTTCATCTGTAGGAGTTTCTTTGAAGGACAAGACCTTCAGATTTAAAAGGGAATGAGGGTTGTGTTGTAAAAATTCTGGTAGTTTATCAGAAGGTCCTTAAGTCCATAGCCCATCAAAAAAAGCTTTTTTATGGGGCTGTGGGCAGGTAGGGACACTATGTCCCAAACCACCCCCTCCATGGGAACTGACGCAAAGCTCACTCAGGTATGTGTAGATCCTACATGCATTTTGTCCTGCATTTGGCTCTGACATACACCTCTGAAAAAACTGGTCCTGTTCCAAAGGTGACAGGGAATTGATGCGAAGTTCACTCAGGTGTATGGATCCTACAAGTGCTTTTGTCCTGCATTTGGCTCTAAAATACCCCTCTGAAAAAACTAGTCCTGTTTGCAAGGTGACAAGGATTTGGAGAAAACTTTGTTTGTAGTTCTTTAAACATTTACTGGAGTAATTATTTGACCACTAATAAAAGTACAGAGGGGAGCAAAAGTTCATAGTTGAAGTATTTATCACTTAGAGACTTAGTTTAGTGTTGGATGTGGCAGTGCTGGTTTAATGGTGAGATGCAACAAACTTAAAGGTCTTTTCCAATCTAAACAATTCTATGATTTTGTTCTTAAAGTTTTGTTACCTGTAATGACTTCAACCTATACATCTAAAATTATGAATTACGTCATGACATAAAATGGTAATTACAGAGTAAGAAGCATGTATTTTAGTTTAAAAAATATTTCTAAAATTAGCAATTGCTAAACCTGTTTGAAGCAATGTTTGCTTAGAGACCCATTAAAATGGTCTTTTCAGTGTTTGTGTGTTTATACGGATAATGTCTTTATAATGTAGTTTATGGTCATTCTTTTCTCTAGAGCCATTGAGATGATTTGCATTAATTGCTCCCCACTGTTTCTTTCTCTGTTTTTTTAAGCTTGTCATTAAAAAAAAAAAAATAAAAAAATCATTCTTCCCCTTTCCAAAATCACCTTTCCGAGCCATCTTTGCCCATTGCCCTTGCACCTTGGTGACAGAAGTCAGTGTCACAAACCTTGCTTACAATTCTTCCTGTGGCATTCATTCACACATTTCAGGGGCTTTACAACTGTGGCTCCTTATGGTTTTAAAAATTATGAAAAATCTCGTTGTTCTCCTGAAACATTAGTAAACAATACTTCAAGTTACAAGGTTTGTTACACTTTCTGAACTCTTGTCCAGAATGATATTTTAATAAGCTTGCATTGAAATATTTTACTCATTTTGTAGGTTAGTGTTCTATACAGTCACAGAAAAATAACTAGGTAAGAAGGGGCAGAAGTAACACTGGAAGAAGAGGCTTTCAGGAAATCCAGAATGCTCTTAACATTTGGAATAGATGGAGGACAGCAGGAACATCATCTGTGTGAAGTTACTCTCGGCGTTGGGTTTAACCATGTTGGCTGGTTTCCTCATCTCCTAGTTGTAGAAACTACTACAGATGGTGCAAACACATGATTTGAATAGAATCATAGAATCATAGAATAGTTAGGATTGGAAAAAACCTTAAGATCATCTAGTTCTAACTCCCCTGCCAGGGGCAGGGACATCTCCCACTAAACCATGTTGCCCAAGGCTCTGTCCAATCCAGCCTTGAACACCACCAGCAATGGAGCATTCACAACTTCCCTGGGCAACCCATTCCAGTGCCTCACCACCCTTACAGGAAAGAATTTCTTCCTCATATCCAATCTAAACTTCCCCTGTTTAAGTTTGAACCCATTACCCCTTGTCCTCTCACTACAGTCCCTCATGAAGAGTCCCTCCCCAGCATCCCTATAGGCCCCCTTCAGATACTGGAAGGATGCTCTGAGGTCTCCATGCAGCCTTCTCTTCTCCAGGCTGAACAGCCCCAACTTTCTCAGCCTGTCTTCATACAGGAGGTACTCCAGTCCCCTGATCATCCTCGTGGCCCTCCTTTGGACTTGTTCCAACAGTTCCATGTCCTTTTTCTGTTGAGGACACCAGAACTGCACACAATACTCCAAGTGAGGTCTCAGGAGAGCAGAGTAGAGGGGCAGGATCACCTCCCTCAACCTGCTGGTCATGCTCCTTTTGATGCAGCCCAGGATATGGTTGGCTTTCTGGGCTGCAAGCGCACACTGCCGACTCATGTTCAGTTTCTCATTGATCAACACCCCCAAGTCCTTCTCCGCAGGGCCTCTCAATCTCTTCTCTGCCCAACCTGCAGCTGTGCCTGGGATTGTTCCGACTGAGCTGTAGGACCTTGCACTTGGCATGGTTAAACTTCATCAGGTTGGCATCAGTCCACCTCACAAGCGTGTCAAGGTCCCCCTGAATGGCATTCCTTCCCTTTAGTGTATCAACCGAACCACCCTGCTTGGCTTCATCTTCAAACTTGCTGAGGGCGCACTCAATCCCACTGTCCATGTCACTGACAAAGATGTTGAACAAGACCCTGTGTAAGACTGTTTTGAATAAGATTAAGTCTAAAAAGTGTCATTTTCCAAAAGTGGGTAAGCATGAAACATGGAGCAGGAAACAACCAACACCTGTCAAAACAGGTAGATGCAAGAAATCTGACTAACATTGAGAACAACCAATAGCACTCCTTATCAGTCACTCTACATCTTATAACTTAACGAGGAACTCCCATTAACATCTGGCTGTTGGGCTAATTGGCTAGCAGGGAGCAATAATGTGATTGACCTAAGCAGCTGTCTTTTCTTATAACTCTTATTTCATTAACAGAATGTTGCAGAATGCTGATATATGTAGAAGTTCATTGATCAGAACAAAATCCTGACTGTTTAATCATTGTCTGCAGTTGGATGCTGTCCAAGGAACTCCCTTCAGTTCCAGACTCTTAGTTCATGGATCTCAATAAATGTTAGGGCTGTCCTGCTGTCTGTTATCAGATCTGCTGATGGCACTGTTCTGCCACTTCTGCAGTGCTTGTAGGGAACAGAAGCACACCAGGAAATTTGCTATATACACTTTCTTATTTAAGACTTTAGATGTTGATTTGCCATTAGAACACAAAGGATTTTGTGATGGGTGTTTGGAAAGTAGGATTCTTTTTTATGGTAAGAAACAATGGAAGTGCGGAACAGTCTTTATTCTGTACCATAGCCCTCACTGTTTCAGAAATGAGTTTGTCACTCATTTGAAGCAGGATTCAAAGGCAGTTCATCCTTAATTCAAATGAAGATATGAAACAGCTTATGGTTCGAAGCAGGAATGACTTCTGATAATGGTAAAATGCTGCTGTTCATCGCATGCGTAATTCTAAGCTTATAGGTGAAATCAAAGTAGGTGGTTCAGTAATTGGCAATTACCTAAACTGAAGTCTGAAAAAGCTGACTCGACTCCATCAGCATGAGAAAGGCTGATCAGGTGGCATTAAGTCTAAGAAAAGACTAATGGTGGTGCTAGAATTGGCTGGGTTTCTGCTAATAGAGAGACTGCATTTTCCTGTTTTTTTGTTAGTATAGATTTCTTAGGTATCTCTTTTGTGTTTGTTTGGTTGGTTGGTATTTTTTGGGTTTTTTTGTTTCTTTTTGTTTGCCTACTTTTTTGTTTCTTAATTATAATTTCAAATACTTACAGGAGAAAATAATTAAAAAGGTAAAATTGTTTTACAGTCAGATGTCATATTTGATGGTTCAAAATCTGGGTTTCTCTGGTTTCGACGATAAGCAGAAGTTTTGTGAAAAGGTATTTACTTGTGTACTTTGCTTTAAAAGACAATTAGGTTTAATTTTCCTAATTTTATTTCATTAGGAGCTGAATAATTTTGTCTCTAGTGACCATTTAACTGCCTGGATGATTTAGATTGTATTTTTACTCTTTTTTGGCTCTTGCATGAAACACGAGAATTGTAGTGGCTTTAGAGGTTTCTGATTTTTTTTTAATGCCAGTTCAGTTTTAAAGAAACTCTGAAACAACTTGAGTCCATGCTGTATGGAATATTTTCCCTTTAAAAACAATAATTTATTCTATAAACCTTAAAATGCTAAGAATGCTATTAATTTTTTTTTTTTACCTTAGGATTTTTTTCAGATGTAATTGTTACGATAACAGCAAACCTACTTGGTAGCAAAAGAAATGAGCTTTGGTGGTTAGACCTTGCGTACCTGCCAGACCCTCTGTCAGAGCTGTTCTATCACTCTCCCTCCTGAACGGGATAATTACGATGAAAGAGCTTGTGGGCCAAATGAAGACAGGCAGATCACTCAGAAGTTAAGGTAATGAGTGAAACAGTCTTGACTTGGGGAAATTAATTTATTTCTAATTAAAAATAGAGTAGAATGACAATAAACAAAGGCAAAAGATAGACCACCTTACCCTCACCTCTCTCTTCTTCCCAAGCTCAACTTCTGACTGTTCTGCCTGCTTCCCAAACATGGTGCAGGTGGATGGGGATTTGGGGGGTTGCAGACAATTCCTAATGCTTCATCTCTGCTGTTCCTTACTCCTCATGTTCTTCCCCTGTGCTGGTATAGGGTCTGTACCATGGAATGCAATTCTTCAACAGCATGGGTCCCCATGAATCACAGGTCTGGTCAGAAAACCTGCTCCTGCATGGGCTCCTGTCCATAGGCTGCAGCTCTTTCCAGGACCCTGCTCTGGTGTGCAGTCCTCCATGGGCTACAGGGAGATATCTTCTCCACCATAGAACTCCATGGTCTGCATCACAGGCTTCAGGGGAACCTCTGCTGCAGCACCTGGAGCATCTCCTCCCTTCCTTCTGCGCTGACCTTAGTGCCTGCAGGGCTGCTGCTCTCACAGATTTCTCACTCTTCTTTTCCAGAGCTGCTGCATGGGGATTTTACCCTTTCTTCTCACAGAGGCCTCACCACCTTGGCTGCGGTGCTCAGCTGTGCCCTGTGGTGGATTGGTTGGAGCTGGCTGGAACAGCTGTACCTGGTGCAGGGCAGCCCCCGCAGCCCCCAGGCAGTCCATGGGCACCTATGCCCAGCACCAAAGCTTGTTCCAGAAGGTAAATAGAGTGTGCAACACAAATGGAGTGCACCTTTGATTAATAGGTGACTTCTTTCAAACAGGAAACCCAGATTTTGAAGGCAAGATGTAGTGCAAAGTCTTTGTCACAGCTCTGAAAATCTGTTTGCATGATTATAATGTATTTTGGGCCTAATTCAAAGCAGCATGGAGGCTGTAGGATTTTTCCTTTGCTTTTGTTTTCCAATGGAAAGCCTGGAAGCTGAGTAGCTGAATAGTGCAAGTTTGGTGAGTGATCAGCCTACGAGGCTGATACCTGACAGGTTCCTTTTTCATGTGATTCAAGAATTTTTCCTGCCCCCTTCAATTGTATTAGTGTTATAGCAAACTTGATTATTCTTCTGTAGGTTTTTTTCTTGAAAATTGATATAATGTTAAAAGGTTTGTTGATCAAAGTGCATTTAATCCTCATTTTCAAGAAGCGGAAAATGGATGAGTTGGGAACTACAGACCAGTCAGCCTCACCTCTGCCTGGCAAAATCTTGGAGTGGATTATCCTGGAAGGCATGCTGAGGCATATGCAAAACAACAAGGTGGTTGGTGACAGCCAGCATGGCTTCCCTAAAGGGGAAATCTTGCCTGACCAATCTGGTGGCCTTCTATGATGGGGCTACAGAACTGATGGATAGGGGTAGAGCAGTAGACGTCATCTACCTGGGCTTGTGCAAAGCATTTGACACTGTCTCACATGACATCCTTGTCTCTAAGTTGGAAAGACATCAATTTGATAGGTGGACCACTCGGTGGATAAAGAACTGGCTGGATGGCCGCACACAAAGACTTGTGCTCAATGGCTCAATGTCCAGCTGCAGACCAGTAAAGAGTGGTGTCCCTCAGGGATTGGTGTTGGGACCGGTCTTGTTCAATATCTTTGTCAGAGACATGGACAGTGGGATTGAGTGCGCCCTCAGCAAGTTTGAAGATGACGCCAAGCAGGGTGGTTCGGTTGATACACTAAAGGGAAGGAATGCCATTCAGGGGGACCTTGACATGCTTGTGAGGTGGACTGATGCCAACCTGATGAAGTTTAACCATGCCAAGTGCAAGGTCCTCCATCTGGGTTGGAACAATCCCAGGCACAGCTACAGGTTGGGCAGAGAAGAGATTGAGAGCAGCCCTGCGGAGAAGGACTTGGGGGTGTTGATCAATGAGAAACTGAACATGAGTCGGCAGTGTGCGCTTGCAGCCCAGAAAGCCAACCGTATCCCGGGCTGCATCAAAAGGAGCATGACCAGCAGGTTGAGGGAGGTGATCCTGCCCCTCTACTCTGCTCTCCTGAGACCTCACTTGGAGTATTGTGTGCAGTTCTGGTGTCCTCAACAGAAAAAGGACATGGAACTGTTGGAAAAAGTCCAAAGGAGGGCCACGAGGATGACCAGGGGACTGGAGCACCTTCCTTATGAAGATAGGCTGCGAAAGTTGGGGCTGTTCAGCCTGGAGAAGAGAAGGCTGCGTGGAGATCTCAGAGCATCCTTCCAGTATCTGAAGGGGGCCTATAGGGATGCTGGGGAGGGACTCTTCATGAGGAACTGTAGTGAGAGAACAAGGGGTAACGGGTTTGTCGTGGTTTAAGCCTCTCTAACCACGCAGCCCGTTCTCTCCCTCACTTCCCCCTTTTTCTTCCCCCCGCTCCCGGAGGGATGGGAAGGAGAATCAAAAAGAATGCAACTCCCACAGGTTGAGATAAGAACAGTTTAGTAACTAAGGTATAACTCAAACCACTACTGCTACCACCAATAATAATAATGACAAGAGAAATACAAGGAAAGAATACAATTCTCACCACCTAATACCAAGCTCGACCACGCAGCGCACCCCCACCCTTCCAGGTCTCTGCTCTTTGCTTTCCAGCCTGGGCATGACGTGCTGTAGTATGGAATAACCTCTTTGGTCAGTTTGGGTCAGGTGTCCTGTCTCTGCTTCCTCCCGGCTTCCCCTCCTCCCTGGCAGAGCATGAGACTCAGAAAGTCCTTGGCCAGACCAAAACATCACTAAGCAGTAACCAAAACACTGGTGTTATCAGCGCTGTTCCCAGGCCCAAAATCAAAAACACAGCGCTACACCAGCTACCAAGAAGGAGAAAAATGACTGCTGCTGCTGAACCCATGGCAGGGTTCAAACTTAAACAGGGGAAGTTTAGATTGGATATGAGGAAGAAATTCTTTCCTGTAAGGGTGGTGAGGCACTGGAATGGGTTGCCCAGGGAAGTTGTGAATGGTCCATCGCTGGTGGTGTTCAAGGCTGGATTGGACAGAGCCTTGGTTGGCATGGTTTAGTGGGAGGTGTCTCTGCCCATGGCAGGGGTTTGGAACTAGATGATCTTAAAGTCCTTTCCAACCCTAACTATTCTATGATTCTATAGTTCTGTAAGTGTTGTTGCTGCTTTCGAGACCAAGATGGCATTTGGGTTTAGATTGCCATAGGTAAAGGGCACATTTGGGTGAATGCTTCGTCGCAGCTTCAGAGGGGCATTTCAGATTTCTTTGCAGAAGCAATTTGTGGTTCTGACACTCAGTAAGAGCACTGAATTGTCAGTACATTGTGATGGCATTTACCCTGGGAGCTAAGAGACTTTGTTAGGGTATGAAGCTTGCTCTGATTTCCTTGAAAGGTAATCCGGTATCCAGAGATGGAAGATTATTCCTGTCTCACTTGTTTCCAAGAATGTGATTTTTGAATTATTTTTGTGAGCAAAGTGAATTTGCTTGATAATTGACTGAGTCTGAAGACCTCTAGCATCAGCATTGTTAAGGGACAAGTATCTGGGTTAGCAGAGTTGGGGAGAACCTATGGCAAAGTCAGAATTGTACAATGCTGAAATTTTAGAAATAGATAAGAAACAGCAATTACAGAACTTTTATGTGTGACTCCTGAAGTCTTCTAGATATAGACACAAAGTATTTTTATCTTGAACAAATGCATGTTTTCCTATTCATTGAATGTATTTATCTTGTGAGCTGGTAGATGCTACAGGATGTCCTTGGAGGAAGCACAAATCTGAAGTGTAGAAGGATTGCAGGGTGGGATGAAGAGAATAAAGTGAAATGGACTTGGCTTTTTTAAGTTCTGTATGTGAAATATTTTACTTCAGGAGGAAAAAGCAAAACTGAAAACAGCAGCTCAGAGAGTCTGTACACAGCTTTCTAATTTTGCTTCAGGGACAGCCACAGCCTGCTGCCAGGCTTCCTGGGTTTTGTGCAGCTATTTACATTGCTGCTTATAATAAAATACCTCAGGCTAAAAAAATAAATAGACTCAGTCAGTAATTGGTGAGGGGAAGAAATCCACAGGTTGCTTCCACAAGTACTTTGTAATTCAGAAGGATTCATATTATTGTTATTTACTGGGACCAGATTGTATTAGGTATTGTAGTGGTTTATAGTGTAAGGATAAGACAAAAATCAATGGGTGAGTATTAGCTGAAAGCACAGGGAAACAGATTAATCAATCTGATTAGTTCAGCTATGGCTTTACCCATATTCTGTAGGAGGACATATGGGGAAGATAATAGTTTTATACAGAAATACCCACCCTATCTCTGTGGGGATACTATTGGAGAAGTCTCATTTTAAAATTAACACTAGGTTAATTGTAGATACTCTGCTATTGCTGTTTCTGCTGCAAGGCTGTAGAGGATGGGAAAGGTAAAACAAAACACATGATGCTTGGAAAGGTGCTCCAGTAGAAATGAACCTCTTTCAAAAAGGCTTGTTAGGTTAGTTGTTCTTGTAACAACATTCTGGCTAGTTCTGGATGAGGCAAGTTTATTTGTCTCAAGGCCTGGGAAAAGGATGTTGCAATGATCTGTAATATTGTACTATCTGCAATAGTTACTGGTGGCTATCCTCTACTTCAGCAGTCACTGATGTTTTTTCTAAGACTTCTACCATTAGAGCGTAACAGTGTTTTTCGGCCTGTAATGATTATGAAAACTGTTCAGCTGTATGAGTAAGAGGGTTGGGCACAATACATGGATGATACGGATCATGGAATAACTGCCTTCTTCTATAGCTGCCCTTTCTCCATCAGTAATCACTCTGTCTTGAGGAATGGAAGCCTGTATTTGTCTGTGGGAGCAGAACTTGTCTCTCAGAACAAGTAATTACAACACAGCAAGAACTGAATGCTGGAAGTGGTATTGATGACTCACCTGCTCCCAATTAATTACAGCCTTCTCTTGTGAAACCAGAAATCTTTGTTGACAGATGACATCACTGCCTCTTTCTTTATCCCCACTATTTACCCACCACAAGACTATAAACCTCAGAAAGTTGTTGTAAATAGTTTCTCCTATCTCAAAGCCACCCCTGCTCTGTTTTTTGCAAAGCAATGTCAGCCCCAAACATGCCAGCTGACTTTCAGTATTGTTTTGATTTACAAGCCCCCACTGCAATACCACATATTGTGATTTCTGTTTAACTGGTTTTCTTAAAATCTCCAAACCCAGTGCCAAATGCTGGCATTCCTGGCACCCCTTTCATGATGGTGAATGCCCAGTATTTCAATATTTCTAGCTGTTATAATTGCAGTAGTGCATTTGCTGCAAGGACCTAAAGGGTATAAGAAGTTGTGAGTACATATATTCAAATGCACCATTGAGAAAAGCTATTTATTTTTTTTTTAGCTATTATTTTGAATTTTGGGGGCCTGATTTCTGCATTGGTTCGGGGTGGTTTTGAGACATTTGTTGAGAGGTAAATATATCCCATGTGTTAGGGCAACTAGCACATTTTTTAACTGATCTTATCAGTTCCTCTTCTAATGTAGTGCTACACTCCAGTTTTTATGGTCACTGATCTCCGAAGCGCCCCTGCCTTGCCAATAAACAATTCCAGCAGGCTGCGAAGAGGTGGCTTTTTTTTTTTTTTTTTTTTTTTTTTTTTTGAGGAGGAGGAGGAGGAGGAGGTGTAACTGGACAGCTTCTGTCAGGATCTTTTTAAAAGTTTCAAAGCAGTGCCATAGGATGAAGTTATCAGACTGGACTCAGGTGAGGCAAGAAGAGAACATGCAGCTGTGATCATATCATGCATCATGGGAATGAGTATTGCATCACTTAAAAGTTTCTGGAAGTGCAAGACCTCTTAATTCTCCTGCTTTCTTCATTCCCAGGTGTGTGTTAGGTTGTATGCAGTATCTATTCCAGGAAGACTGTATTTTACTGATCCTAATTTTATAAAACTCTTTTAATGTATCATTGCTGTCTTGCCTGTATGAAGGATGTTATTGTTTGATCATAGTTCTCCATGTTTAAAAAGTATCCTGTACATTAATTACATGCTTGATTATTTTGTTGCTATTTCGGGGAGGCCTTCACTAGCGAATCTGTGAAAACTCTGTTTTGTGGCTGCATTGGTGTATTACTTTAAGTCAGCTAGTGGGAGAGATATTTTAAAGTATACGATGTACAGAACTGTACGTCTTCTGAGTTCACTTCTTTGTGTACACAGACCTGTTGCTCAAATCTGTTGCTTTTGCCTTTTGCATATTGGTTTTGAGGCATCTCTTCCTTATCTGAAGACTTTAAAAAAAACAAACCAAAATAAAAAAAGCAGACTGAAATTTCCTTCATGAACAAGCATCAGAAATTATGCTCTGCTGCAGTGAATAATCAGAATTAATGTAGGGATTAAACTGGCCATTAATGCTGTAACTTTTTTTTCTTCACTAGACCAGGCAGGCCTGATTTTATTCCTATGAAATGTCTTTAAAATTCCTTACTGCTGTAAGTATGGCTTTGAGGGAAAAAGTGTTTGTCAGCA
Source organism: Ara ararauna (assembly GCA_028858755.1). Lineage (NCBI taxonomy): Eukaryota > Metazoa > Chordata > Aves > Psittaciformes > Psittacidae > Ara > Ara ararauna. Next base: position 51,861,637 of record CM054410.1, read on the forward strand.
TTTCAGTGTATTTGCTCCATGACTGATGCAGCCTGATATGACTTATCACAACATGACTTGTCATCAGAAAACAGCTGAGAAAAAAAAAAAGACTTCCTGGAAGCTAATGCCAAGAAAATCAGTGTTAAGGGCAGAGCAAGAAAATTGCATGCTTTTAAGAATGGTTTCTCTCCTCTTATTCCATTTCCACTTAAAGAAAAAAAAAGTGGTGGTTAATAGAAACATGGCAAATAGTAAATTTTTAAATAAGGTCCTGTATTTGGAGGCTGTTTTCTAGTGATCAGGTGAAGGGGAAAAAAAAAGTTTCTATTCTAATGGCTATTCTCCAACTAATAAACTTCGTGGAATTAAAAAATAAGCAGAAATCAGAATTTGTCCTATATAGTCAAATAGAAATATTTGATAATTTTATACATATTTATGCACATAACTACATTGAGTTTTATTAGTTTACTGAGGTTGTGCTGCTAAGCTCTTGTGTGGTGAGATGAGAGGACAGTGATAAAAGCATAGAAAAGTGGTGTCCATAATGAGTTGAATTCTGTATTTAACTTGGTAAGAGTGAGTTTATCTGAATGCTAATTTCAGATAATTTCAGGTAATTTTCAGATAATTTCAGAAAGAAATATGGAGCATTTTGGTGTTTTCTCAAGGCCTCAGAATGTTCAAGGAGAGTAACTTTAATGCAGTCGCAAGCCGTAAACTCTATTTTCATGTTTCAAAGCATAGCCTGTACCTTGTCCTTAGTATTCAATATAATTTTTATTGGCTTTCTGCTTTTAATGTCACAATCAAAAGTGGAAACTATGGTAAGATTCTAATACAAGAAACCACTAATGGTAGACTGATATATAACACTGTAACTTCGGAGTAACTGATGTGTTATTATTTTAGCAAGATACTTTCAGTTCAGAATGGAAGAGGGAGATGAGAAGCGCCAAAAAGAAACTTCAAACCTACCAGCATGAAAAATCAAACTGCTGGGAAGAAGACCTAAAGAGATACAGCATGAATTCAGTAACCAACACTATTATCTATCTGGCACATGACCTTATTTTGCAGATCACACAGTGTAAATGTATAAAATTTCTCATCCTTCCATGAGGCAGTGGGCACAGGGAACAAATGAGCAGGAGTTTTGGTCCAGATGACTTCTAGAGTTCCCTTCCAGCCTCGGCCATTCTGTCTGTTAACATATGTCATCATTTGATCTTGAGAGGAGAGAATATTTTAAATGAAATTTTACTTTTTTTTTTGTATTTTAAAAAATTCATGTCTTAAACTTTACTCACATTAATTTAAAAAGAAAAAAATATTTTTATTACATATCACTCACCAGCATTTTATAATTATATCTTTAACTGTAAAGTATATAATCATATCATATTTCTTAGTTGCCATTCAATTACAGAGGAAGAACAGCATGAAACTTAAAGACATAGCTTACCAAGAGATCCTATGTTAGAAATCTTTTTCAATTCAATTTACTTTTTGTGCTGCAATTTAAGTGTGTTATTTGCTAGTTAGGGGAATTAAAAGAAATTGGCTTAATATTATTTTATAATCCTTTCTCAAATAGTTCGAAGTGAGTTAATATGCTAACAGGCATGTGACTCATTGAAAAAATTAAGAGTCACCTCTTTCAATGGATGTGATTCTTGTTCTGTAAGCGTATCTTTTCTTAGTGAAAGCTGCCAGCTACCTATCAATTTTTGAGGAGTTCTAGTGTATTATTGGCTAATAGTTGCCTTGAAGCTTTAAGATAGAATCAGACTTATTAAGGATAAATCTCAGACTTATACTGCAGACGGGTTCTTTGACTTAAATACTGCAAGTGCTGAATGTCAGCTCTAGAAATTTTATTGAATGGTATAAATAAAACGGGAGGCACTTGGGCCAATATTTAGCCAATCTTCTGTAAATGACATGCAAAAGGTACCTAACTCAAACTGAGGTATAAGGTACTATTGTCAGTAACTTTTGAATTGGGAAGATGGAATTAATTACATACTGTTTTTCAGCTGGTTTTTTTTGGCTGTGTTACTGCTTGTTTGGTAGTTGGCAGCTCAGAAAGTTCAGGCAGTTACTCTTCACCCTCATGAACATGTTCCTTTCTGAGCTCTCTGTGACTTCTCAGCATGGTTATAGCCAGCTTAATTTCCTTCTGTGAAATAAGCATCAGAAACATGTCAAGCCAGTGACACCTGAAAAAAATACCTTTAAGAACCCTATTAAAAAAAACCATAAACCTATAAAAATGTGTCACCTAGAAATACTTCTTTTTTAGGTTTTTTGAAGTGTGATTGCTCTTTGTCAAGATTTTATTTTGGCTCTGTGCAGAGCATATGTGTGAAAAATGGATAATTTTCCCCCAAAAGGTTTCATCTAGCTTGAGGCAAGGATAGAAAAAGATTGGGGAAATGGAGGAACATGACTAAAATGCAAACACAGCCTTGAAAACTTTAGTGGTTTTTCTGGTCCAAGTGTTTTTGCAGAGGTAGGCTTCAGTTTCCTTGTCTGGAATTACTACATGTTATCACATGGCTGGCATCTCATGGTTTCTCAATTACCCTTCCTCCCATCTTCAGTGAAAGCAGAGAAGAAACATTTGTTCAGGAAGTACCTTTCAGCTTACTGGTGTGGTTTGACAACTTTAATATTATAATAAGTAGTGTTTGAAAGCTCAGTTTAGGTACCATCTGCAAGTATGTAATTTATTTTCAGATAATGTAGATAAATACCCATAAAAGTTACCTATCTTACTCATTTAAACTACCATTTTAGGCTTGTCACCTCCTTATTTCTATCCTTGTTTTCTCTCACATCTGCATATCAATTGGGCAATTTGAGAAAGGCAAAATCTCTTGGGAGTGCTAAAGCAATTTCCGGAATGCAACTTTCTTTTTTTTTTTTTTTTTTCCCTATGTTGTGGTTTAAGCCCCTCACGCAGTTTGTTCACTCACTCCCCCCTCTTTCCTCCCCCAGTCCCGGGGGGATGGGGAGGAGAATTGAAAGAATGCAACTCCCACAGGTTGAGATAAGAATAGTTTAGTAACTAAGGTATAACACAAGACCACTACTGCTACCACCAGTACTAATAATGACGAGAGAAATACAAGGGAAAAGAATACAATCGCTCACCACCTATACCCAGCCCAACCAAGCAGTGTGCCCCCACCTTTCCAGGTCTCTGCTCTCTGTTTTATATCCTGGGCATGACGTGCTGTGGCATGGAATACCTCTTATGTCAGTTTGGGTCAGGTGTCCTGTCTCTGCTTCCTCCCGGCTTCCCCTCCAGGCTTCCCCTCCTCCCTGGCAGAACATAAGACTCAGAAAGTCCTTGGTCAGACCAAAACACTATCAAGCAGTAACTGAAAACACTGGTGTTATGAGTGCAGTTCCCAGACCCAAAACCACAGTGCTGCACCAGCTACCAAGAAGGAGAGAAATGACCGCTACTGCTGAACCCATGACACCCTACGTGACTGACAGTGCTGTGTAACATCATTTTTTTCTTTATGGGATTGGTGAATCCACCTCTGATGTGTTGTGGTGGTTGAATCCCATCTGTTGCAAGTTCCCATAACAAGATAATGGGAACTTCTTGGTGATCACTGAGCTCCCTTTTTTTCTGTTAAAATATAGTTATTTTTTCTGCGCTAAATTTCATGTAAATACTTTAAAAAGTAATATTCTGAAAAGTGCTCTACTTCCTCATTATTCAAAAAAAGCTATGTTATTGCAATAGTTGAAAACATTTATCTTGAGGCAGAGATCCTTATGCAAAGTCTTTAGCACTTCAGAAGCAAGATTTACAAGCTAACAACGTACAGGGTGAGCAGAAATATAGAATCATAGAATCAACTAGGTTGGAAAAGACCTTTAAGATCAAGTCCAACCATTACCACAGGATTGCCAAGACCACCACTAAACCATGTCAGTAGGGGGCTCATCTACACAGTTTTTGAACTCTCACCAGAGGTGGTGGCTCCACCAATGCCCTGGGCAGCCTGTTCCATTATCTGATCACCCGCTCTGTGAAGAAATTTCTCACAGAATGGTTTGGGTTGGAAAGGACCTTCAAGATCATCAGGTTCCAACCCCCATGCCGTGGGCATCTTCCACTAGACCAGTTTGGCCCCATCCAGTTTGGCCTTGAACACTTCCAGGCGTGGGACAGACACAACTTTTCTGGGTAACCTGTGCAAGTGCCTTACCACCCTCATCAAAACCAACATCTTAATATCTAAATCTGCCCTGTTTCAGAGTAAAACCATTCCCTCTTGTCCTATCACTACATGCCCTTGTAAGAAGTCCCTCTCCAGATTTCTTGTGTCCTCCTTTAAGTTTTGGAAGACTGTTATGAGGTCTCCGCAGAGCCTTCTGGTTGTAGCCTTCAGGCTGAACAAACACAACACTCTCAGCCTGTCTTCGTAGCAGAGGTGCTCCAGCCCTCTGATAATTTTTGTGGCCCTCCTCTGGACTTGCTCCAGCAGGTCCATGTCTTTTTTTGTGCTGAGGACCCCAGAACCGAGCGCAGTACCGCAGGTGGGGTCTCACAAGAGTGGAGTAGAGGGGGAGAATTGCCTCATTAGACCTGATAGCCACACTCCTTGATGCAGCCCAGGGTTTCATATACGTTACAGAGTATGTGTGAGCAGGATAGTAATGAAAAGTGCTTACATATACATTTCCTTTCAGAAGTATAACTAGAGGCAGGTTAGCAGATAGAAGCTGAAGAACATATGTCTGTGCTACCCATGTGTGCCTTACTATTTAATCTCTTTGCAGAGTATTGCAGATGTTCAGTGCTTGATTTAGAAGGTTAAAGAGAGGAAAAGGATAGCAGCCATAATTAAAAGGATTTATTTTCTGAACATTTTTTTTTATTTCCCATTTCCTTCCCTTGACCTTGTGTCAGGGTTGCTGAATACCTTCAACTTCTGAAATTAAAAGGAGGCATCTCCCAGATACTCAGTATTTTCCAGTGCTAGATAATGTGATTTGCCTTTCTTTCTTTCTTTTTTTTTGTTTTTAATTTTATCATATTTGATGGTGGTAGTTTCTGAGATAAAAATGTTAATAGTTGTTTTGAAGAAAAAATTATTTATTCCTAGGTTAATAAGCATTTTAGGGCTAGTGTCCCGGCCTATTTGACCAAAGGCAGGGAGAAAGAAAAGATATTTCAATGCCTGAATGCCTGGAGACTGGTTTTGATCCTGGGTGGGTTTTTTTAAGGTTTGGGGGATTTGAGGTGGCTTTCAGTGAGTTATCATGACATTGTTGGCATTCTCATGATATTTTAACAAAACCTATTTGTTCTTCAAAAATATAACCCCAAACACCATAAAATAAACTTGCTCATCTCACTTCAGAGCATGACCTTTAATATAGATTTTAAAAGGTATAAAATTAGAGAACCTAGATAGAATTATAGTATGGTTTGTGTTGGAAGGGACCTTCAAGATCATTTAGTTCCAACCCCTGTGTTATGGGCAGGGACACCTTCCACTAGACCAGGTTATTCAAAGCCCCATCTCGACTGGCCTTGAATATTTCCAGGGATGGGGCAGCCACAGCTTCTCTGGGCAACCTGTTCCAGTGTCTCATCACACTCATCAGAAAGAACATCTTAGTATCTAAATCTGCCCTCTTCCAGTGTAAAGCCATTCCCCCTTGACCTGTCACCATCTGCCCTTGTAAAAATCCCTCCCCAGGTTTCTTTTAGGCCCCCTCTAGGTACTTGAAACTGCTCTAAGGTCTCCCTGCAGCATTCTCTTCTCCAGGCTGAACAAGCCCAACTCTCTCAGCCTGTCTTCATAGGAGAGGTGCTCCAGCCCTCTCATCGTCTTCACAGCCCTGCTTTGGCTTCACTTCAGTAAGTCCACATCCTTCTTGTGTTGGGGCCCCCAGAACTGAACTTAGAACTGCAGGTGGGTTCTCAGGAGAGCAGAGTCAAGGGGCAGAATCACCTCCTTCGACCTGTTGGTCATGCTCCTGTTGATGCAGCCCAGCACATGATTGGTTTCTGGGCTACAGGCACACACTGAAGCCAGCTCATGTTGAGCTTTTCATCAGCCAACACCCTCAAGTCCTTCTCCTCAGGGCTGTTCTCAATTCAGACTCCTTCCAGCCTGTAGTTGTGCTTGGAATAGCCCCAGACCATGTGCAGGAGCTTTCACTTGACCTTGCTGAACTTCATAAGGTTGGCATTTGCCAAGCTCTCAAGCACGTCAAGGTCCATGTGGATGTCATCCCTTCCCTCCAGCATATCGATTGCACCTCACATTTTAGCGTCATCAGCAAACTTGCTGAGGGTGTATCATCCCACTGTCTGTGTTGCTGACAAAGGTGTTGTACAGGATCAGTCCCAATACGCACCCCTTTGGGACACCACTGGTCTTCACAGTTAAAGTAACTTTTAACTACCTCTGTCTGACCATGAGAAATGATGAGACTAGTGCATCTTAAACTTCTTTTAATTTGCAGGACTTTACCTGTTCACAGGACATAACCTGTCAAATCCAAAATTGACAGATATTTAGAGTTCAAAAGAGTTCTGAAGTCTGTAGAGTCTGCAAGCACAACAGTCTTAATTTGGGGAAAATTAATTTAATTTGTTGCCAGTTAGTAATAGAATGTGATAGTGAGTAATAAAACAATGCTAAAACCAGCTTCCACCTGCCCTTTCTTCCCAGGCTCATCTTCAAGCCTGACTCTTCTACCTTTTGCCTTGTGAGAGGTGCAGGAGTATGGGGACTAGGCACTGTGGTCAGTTTGTAACACTCTGCTGCTTCTTCTTCCTCACACTCTTCCCTTGCTCCAGTGTGGTGTCCCTTCCATGGGATACAGTTCTTCACAAACTTTTCTAATGTTGGGTCCTTCCCATGGGCTTCAGGTCTTCATGAACTGCTCCAGCATAGGTGCTTTCCATGGCATGCAGTCATTCTTGGGTGACATGGTTTTGTGTCCATGGCAGGGGGGTTGGAACTTGATCACCTTAAGGTCCTTTCCAACCCTAAATATTCTATGATTCTATGATTCTACGATTCAGGAACAGACAGAACAGACATTCCTGCCAGAAAAACTGCTTCTGCATGGGCTCTCCATAGGGTCACAGATTCCTTCAGGGGACATCTAGCTGCTCTGGTGTGATGTCACTCAAGGATAGCAGGATAGATATCTGCTTCGGTGTGGTCCTCCATGGGCTGCAGAGGGAAAACTTTCTTCATCATGGTCATCTTCTTGAGCTGTAGTAGAATCTCTATGTCACCTGGGTCATCTCCTCCCTTCCTTCATCATCAAACCTGCTGTCTGCAGGGCTGTTTCTCTCACATTTTCTTACCCTTCCCTCCCAGTTGCTGTGTGCTGGCATGTTTTTTACACCTTCTTAAGTGTGTTATCACAGACGCACTACCAACTTTGTGACAGACTCAGCTTTGGCCAACAGCAGGTGTGTCTTGAAACTGGCTGTAACTGGCTGTGTCCAACATGGGAGCAACTTATAGAATCATAGAATCATAGAATAGTTAGGGTTGGAAAGGACCTTAAGATCATCTAGTTCCAAACTCCCTGCCAGGGGCAGGGACACCTCCCACTAAACCATGCCAACCAAGGCTCTGTCCAACCTGGCCCTGAACACTGCCAGGGATGGAGTGTTCACAACTTCCCTGGGCAACCCATTCCAGTGCCTCACCACCCTTACAGTAAAAAATGTCTTCCTTATATCCAATCTAAACTTCCCCTGTTTAAGTCTGAACCCGTTACCCCTTGTCCTCTCACTACAGTCACTCATGAAGACTCCCTCCCCAGCATCCCTATAGGCCCTGTTAAGATATTGGAAGGCTGCTGTGAGGTCTCCATGCAGCCTTCTCCAGGCTGAACAGCCCCAGCTTTCTCAGCCTATCTTCATACGGGAGGTGCTCCAGTCCCCTGATCATCCTCGTGGCCCTCCTTTGGACTCGTTCCAACAGTTCCATGTCCTTTTTCTGTTGAGGACACCAGAACTGCACACAATACTCCAAGTGAGGTCTCACGAGAGCAGAGAAGCAGGATCACCTCCTTCGACCTGCTGGTCATGCTCCTTTTGATGCAGCCCAGGATATGGTTGGCTTTCTGGGCTGCAAGCGCACACTGCTGACTCATGTTCAGTTTCTCATTGATCAACACCCCCAAGTCCTTCTCCGCAGGGCTGCTCTGAATCTCTTCTCTGCCCAACCTGTAGCTGTGCCTGGGATTGCTCCAACCGAGCTGTGGGACCTTGCACTTGGCATGCTTAAACTTCATCAGGTTGGCATCAGCCCACCTCACAAGCGTGTCAAGGTCCCTCTGGATGGCATTCCTTCCCTCCAACGTATCAACCGAATCACACAGCTTGGTGTCATCAGCAAACTTGCTGAGGGTGCACTCAATCCCACTGTCCATGTCACCGACAAAGATGTTGAACAAGACCGGTCCCAACACCGATCCCTGAGGGACACCACTCGTTACTTGTCTGCAGCTGGACACTGAGCCATTGAGCACAAGTCTTTGCATGCGGCCATCCAGCCAGTTCTTTATCCACCGAGTGGTCCACCTATCAAACTGATGTCTCTCCAACTTAGAGATAAGGATGTCATGTGAGACAGTGTCAAATGCTTTGCACAAGTCCAGGTAGATGACGTCTACTGCTCTACCCCTGTCCATCAGTTCCATAGCCTATCCTAGAAGGCCACCAGGTTGGTCAGGCAGGATTTCCCCTTAGTGAAGCCATGCTGGCTGTCACCAACCACCTTGCTGTTTTTCATATGCCTCAGCATGCCTTCCAGGAGAATCCACTCCAAGATTTTGCCAGGCACAGAGGTGAGACTGACTGGTCTGTAGTTCCCTGGCTCATCCATTTTTCCCTTCTTGAAAAGGGGGGTTATATTTCCCTTTTTCCAGTCATTGGGAACTTCACCTGACTGCCATCATTTCTCAACTATGATCAACAGTGTGTCTTAGCAACTTCATTCACCAGCTCCTTCAGGACCTGCGGATGTATTTCATCAGGTCCCATGAACTTTTATACGTTCAGGTTCCTAAGATGGTCTTTAACCAGATCCTCTCCTACAGTGGGCCCAGGATCTTCATTCTTACTCTCCCTGCGTCTGCCTTCCAAGACTTGGGTGGTGTGGTCAGGGCATTTTCTGGTGAAGACTGAGGCAAAGAAGTAGTTAAGAACCTCAGCCTTCTCCAAGTCCAGGGTAGCCCGTTCTCCCGATAGCTTGTGGAGAGGGCCCGTGTTGTCCCTAGTCTGCCTTTTATTTGCAGTGTACCCATAGAATCCCTTCCTGTTATCCTTAACATCCCTAACCAAGTTTAATTCGAAGTGGGGCTTAGCTTTCCTCACCTGGTCCCTAGCTTCCCAGACAACATCCCTGTATTCTTCCCAGGCAGCCAGTCCTTGCTTCCTGATGTCTTCTCACAGAAGCCACCCTTGCAACCAGGTTTTGTTACCAAAGCCTTGACATGTAAACCTGAAACACTGACAAAATGCCTCACAAAAGTAACAAAGCTTACTTTTGGGTAGCAAGTCAGTTGTTGATAGCATACTTCATGCTGTGACTAAGTAAGAAAATAGACATTTCAGTTCATGGTATGGGACCAAAACTGTACTTTGGAAAATACGATTATATACACCAGTTTGATTCTAAAACTTTCCTTTGTCATCCCTTATGTCTTATTTTGAAAGTTTATTCTAAAAGACTCACGTTAAACATACTACTCCCTCACCTCCCAGTTTCAATTTTCTTTTTTGCAAGTGAAAGAAATGGAGTGAAATTTGATTGATTTTAATCATTTGGCGAGGAGGACGCTAGGAGTGTTAAAACTGGGAACTTACTAAATCATTATTTGTAACAGTTTCAATGCTGGATAATTAACATTTCAATGGAGAAAAACTCTCTTACTGTCAGCATACACGTTAATGCAAATTTAAAACCATGCCAGTACATGTGAATTCTAATACAGAATAGGCTGTGTGAGAGGCCGATACATTGTCCTTTCAGAACTTGTTCATGGAGTGGATCTCCTGTACACTAGTACATTGTTGTCTGGGTATGCGCAAGAAAGGTTTGTGCACTCTTGCAAGTAAAACAGTTGTCCGGTCTATTAGCATAACTAATGATATTTTTTTGTGGCCAACCTTTTTTTCTTTTGTACAGAAATGCTAACATGACTAGTTTTGAGCCATTTTCAGATTTCAGTTGGATCTAGCAACTGCAAGCTAGCTTGTTATCTAGCAAAACTACAGCTGTCTTAAACAATAAAAAGTTAGTGCAGGTGTAGGTGGGAAAGGTTATACTGAATTTTTAAGGGGAGAAGGTAAAATGTCCAGGGAGAAAAGAGGAAACTGTTTTGCTGTTTTATAGCACTGCACATTCCAGAGGATCCCATAAAGTTTCATGGAAAGCTTTTCTGTGGGAAACCCTGGGACTTGTCTGTGCTTACAGTCATTCATTCTGCACCACCTATTTTAAGCAATGCAACATTTCCTCTTCAGTTTTTCTCTATTTCAGAATTGGAAGGCAGGAAGAAGAAGGTTAGCATTCAAAATGCAGTTTATTAAAAGATATGTTTAGTAAGTGACAGGACTTTCTTTGGGTTCTTTTGTAACCTACACATGCTTATTAGAAGATAGCCATAAGTAGAATTCACTGTTGAAGCTTCCTAACCTCAAGCTTTCCTTTGCTTCATCAGCCAGCATTTTTCTCTCCTGGCTCTAAAATGGATGTAGACTTCATAATAGAGATTTATTTTAATTTACTTATTTATTTATCTATCTACCTATCTATTTAGTTATTTATTTTTAATGGGAGTTTGATCTGTTAACAAGTAAAGTGCTGTTTCTGTCTTCTAGACAGATAACATAGTTTCAGTTTAGTGGTTTGGTAATATAAATAGGCAAACCGAAATGCCATTTGCAAAGTATTTTAAACTGTTTCTGTTCAGGGTTTGTTTGACACCCATAGTATAAGTCCAACTTTGCAGATAAATTCCAGTACTTACTACCCTTCTTACTCAGCAAATATATTACTGAATTAATTTAATTACTGGTTTTTTTTTTTTTTTTTTTTTTTTTTTACGTTCTATGTCTTTTTTTGGCATGCTACACTCTTTAGAAAAATCTGTAAATAAAAATCTTTTGTTGGAGTATTTGTGTGAAATATGAAGTACCGAGCATTTTTAGTGAAGTATTCAGTCCCATTTGTTTTTTATAAGGCAAGACAGTAGGAAGCTTGGCAAACAAGCACAACTTAATTTGCTTTCAAAGATGTGAATACCTCTTGAAGTGAAAAGACCCACTCCATTGCAAATCTAAAATTAGATTACATATGATATATTCAAAGCTCACAAAAAAAAATTTCCCCATGATGAGTGTCATTTTGCTAATATGAAACTTATTTTTAAATCCTTTTTGCGTTGGCTTTTTTGTTTAGGTTGAAGCTGGGGTTGAATATCTCAGACCTTGGAGTCATATTCTCGGTTGGAGTTTTCTATCTTTATATCTTAGAATAAAGAGGGAAGTGACTGAAAAACTTGAACATTCCAATGTATGCAAATTGCTGGATTCTTGACACAGCTTCCACAGGCTTAACCCATGAGTATCTTCAAAGCCAGAAGTGAATGAAAGAGCTTACAGAGAGAGAGCAGAGCTTCCTGCCTAACCCAAGCTTTTCTGCAACGAGTCTGCTTCATGTCAAACCTCGCAGAAAACTTTTAATGATACTTGTATTTTATTTTCACCTTGTCTTTGTTTCAGGCTGTCTCATGACGGACTAGAGACTCAGAAAGCTGAGTCTCTTATGACATGTTAACTGTGATTCAAGTGCCGCAGAAACAAGGTCAAACCAAGCCCAGGCCAAAGCAGGTAGTTACATGATACTGCATCACTTAGTGTTTTTTGTTAGCTTGATTTGGAGCCTTCTGGGAGTTTTCCAAAGCAGCTCTTTGGAATGGATCTTTTTGACACTGCTGATTTAAGCAGAGTTTTGCAGTCTTTGGCACAAGATAACCATGTCTTACATTCCCTGTACTGCGCTAAAGCATAGTTTACTTAGACTGAAAGCACTCAGCCCACTGAGTTAGGTAGGAGTTGAGAAAATGATGCATCTGGTGGGAGTGCAGCCCAATTCAGGCATGGCTGTATTATGCTTGCTCTGGGATCGGTCTTTGTGGCAAAAGAAAATGAAATACAAACAAGCCATGTGGGAGGTTTCACTCCTACCTGTACCACAGACATCTCTTTTTAGACATTTCTTCCACAATATATTTTCTTCCTGTTGATTCATCTTCCTGAGAGCAACTTTGCTGTTTCATAAAGATCCCCATTGCCAACATTATTCCACTTAGCAGTGGTAGAAGACAAATTAAAAAAAGAACAGATCTAGTATTTTGCAGCTTCCTCACTTATCCTTGTCTTCAGCAGGTAGTGGTTTTGCTAATGACCTTCTTGTTTATAATCTAATTTCCTTCAACCCTTATATCACTTATCAGAGTTTTAATCTGCGTTTGACCACCTGTCTTTCCCCAGATAGCTCACTTTAAAACTTTTTGGTATGCTGAAGCAGATATCTGAATGGATTACCCATGCCACAGCTTGAGCATGAGATTGATTTAGGTACAGAAAGTGGGTCATGTCAGGCCAGTCTAAAAAAATACAGTAATCATTTAGATTACCTGCTTTACCAGTGTTCTGTTTTGACTGTGATTTACTAAAATAATGCTTAAAATAGTTACTACTCAATTTTGCCTTTTCTCTAAATGATACGTTTGCCAAGACAGGTATCAATTCAGATGAATATTAATATATATCAGCCCAGTTTATTAAGGAAGTGAATCAGATATCTTTTCACATCTCAGGGTGATTCTCTTACTTTAATGGCTTGTGTTCAATATGTATATTGAAAGGTGGTTGTTCAGCAGAAAAAAGTTCTTGTCCACTTGCAACTCTGTCTGTTTGTATCTTGGACAGCAGTGGTATCACACCCAGTAGCATAGCAGTTACACAACCTAGCACAGCAGATAGAGCTATAGCTTGCAGAGCAGACATTCCTCATTTACCAGTAGTGGTGTTCCTAATTTATAGCATTAATTACTTTTTCATATTTACTCTAAATACAAGAAAGTTTGAATTGTACTTATTACCCCAAAGTAATCATATACCAAGCTTCAGTGAACAGAATTGCCCATGTATGTAATATATAGTTTGTATAATTACTCCTTATAGGTAGACATGGTATTGTCTTATAAATCAATTAGTAAAGATTTACAGGACTTTGTCTCAGAGATGTTATACCAGCAAAACAGTGAGGTAAATGTTTGCCTGTGTTAGTAACTGATAAATTTTATATTTGTATAAAATCATCTCCATGAAATTTATTCAAGTAAAAACTTTATATCAGGTCACATGGTTATACGTGCTCACATTTGCATAAGGCACTAAGTTCTGCCTGAAGTAATTGTATTTCCATAGCTTGCTAGTTTTCTTGTTTTCGTCAGAAAGAAACTTGTGCGAATAATTTATTAGTAATTATATTGAGGCATAAAACTAAGTTGATTGTGCACTACCTAAGCACCTAAAACCCACCAAGAAAAGGGGAGTATGTTTATGCACCTTATGAGCTGTATATACAAGGTGTGAGGTTCAAAATGCTAACACAATAATTACAATAGACAAAAAGATTCTGATGCGTGACTGTATTAGACTGCATTGCATGGTTGTAAACTTGGATATATAAAGCTGGATACAAAAGAAGGTATTTGAAACCCAAATATTTTGAGAATTAACAGCACACTGGTGCTAGTTCCCTTATTTTTCTGCTCCACAAAGTGTAATAGAAATTCTATTTATATTTGATAACAGGGAGTTGTGACCTTTAGAAAACTTGAGTTCAAGAAGGATGACAGCTGGTATTAAAAATCGAAGATATTTGCATACAGGAAGAAAGGCATACACTTTGAATGCCGATGTTTACATAAAAAAGTGCAAAATGTTACTCTGATGTTTATATGAGAATTAATTAATATCATGCCAAGGGTAATCATAATCAAAATGACTCGTATGTTTCCTTTTTAACTGCTGTATTCTGTTCTTTTTAATACTTCATTACTTTCATCTAGCCAACAGCTTTCTGAAAATATTTTTGGTGCAAGGCTTGATTAAAATAGATCAGTCTTTTTTGCAAAATATTTAGATTTTTTTCTCCCCCCCCCCCCCCCCCCGGTTTTGTTTGTTTTTGTCTGTTTGGGGTTTTTTTTCTCTTTTCCACACCTTTACAAAGGCTTTCTATAAATTATCTCAAGATCAATTCAATAACATTGTAAGACTTTTTTCTTTTTTTTTTTCTTTTATTTTTTGAAGCATGTTGTCACATACCAGCTGTAACTTGAAGTGTATGGAAGTATATCTCATTTGAAGAGAGCAGTGGCATACAGTAAGGTTTTTTTCAACTTTTTCACAGTGTTGTATTGCAAAATGGAGTACAGTGCAGAGCTTTCTGAGGCAGTGAAAACTCCAGTTATAAACCTCAATTGAGTACAACAGGAGAAATCATCAGCCTAGACAAATCTCTTCATATAATCATAAAATGCATCTGATATTTTTTTGTTTTAATCTAAAATTCTGGAGTCATGCTTTCATAGGTGACATACTGTTTTGTACACTGAAATGGTAATTCAGTGTCACAGCGATAAGTTTTTATTAAACGGGTAAAATAAGTACAGCCTAGGAGTCATGTTAAACAGTGGAAATTCATTATTTGTAAGAGATGTTATAGTCATGCTGTTCTTCCTACTGCTCAAGGCATGAAAAGATGTCAAGGAAGCTTTTCCCTCTTGCCAGCACTGAAACAGGAGTCACAAATACATGATAACCGGATTGAGGAAGAAGCGTGGGAGGTCCTTCGTGCAAGTAGCTACTCACAGCAGAGTCAGCTTGATTGTCAGACCTGGTTGCTCAGGGTTTCATCCTACGGGGGCCTGAGACCCCTCCAGAGGGGTCCAGCCTGTTGTGCCCTAATTCCTGCTGGTTGTCTATGTGTCCTACATTGTAAATGAAAAGCATAGTCTGGCACCAGTAATGAAAATCCAGTATTCATATTACCATGCCCAGACTATTATTAACTGGACCTAATGCATTAAATGTATTCAACAAAGGCGTTTCTTTCTGCACTGACATCCACTTCTGTGCATGCATCATTTTCTGTGGTGATACTGATGATATAATTGCAATACTTACAGGGTCACTGTTTCCTGCAGTGAAAATATGACAGCTTGATCTGAGCATTAACTACATCTAGCAACAGGAGTTGACAAACTAGGTAGGATTCTTAGATGTGTTAAGAGATTGAAGCTAAAAACTGTGAAAGCAATATGTTAGAAATTACTCATTTGGAACACCGTGTACAGTATTAGACTGCTTTTTTAAAAGGAAAAAAGGAAATAACAGGCTTAATAGTAACAGGTAATATAGCTTAGTATGGCTATTGCATGGTGGACCTTACTGCATATGAAAGTGCCTTTCTACTGACCTTACTGTAGTTCATTGACGTTTTCCTCATAGTGGGAGGCCGCAGACTGGACACAGTTTCTGTACATGGTCTAATGAGGGTTGAGTAGAGGTGGGAAAATCCTACCCTTTGATTTACTGCCCATCCTTTTCTTCAGACATCCCAAGATGTGGTTGGCCTTCGCTGTCCACTGGTTAAGACTTGGTATCCAAGTCGTTGCTGAAGAACAGTCTTTCCTAGAGGTGCAATGAAGGTTTACATTTTGTGTGCTCAAAGAACTGGGTTTAAGCAATAGATGAGGTATATCCTTTACCAGCACAGCATTAGCTCTAGCTGATAAAAAAATTTGTCATAATGAAAATCACATTTCCTAAATAAAACCCCGTTATTCAAGATCATTGTTTCCGTAGGAATCTCTGAAGTCTGTTGGAGTTTTGAGAGGGTGTCACTAGAAAGTTTCCCCACAGCTTGAATTATTGAAAGTATCAACAGAAAATAAAGACCTCAGATTTGGCAGTATTACAACTTTCCAGATAAAAACCTGGGCAGCAGCTGCAAAATCTGAGGTAGCATTTGTGTGTACCTGACTCCTGACAAACCAGTGCTTCTCCACCAGGAGCTAACCTCTCATGTAGAGTAAATTATCATTCAGTAGTTGTGAAAGGATAGAAGTTGTTCATGTCTTTTGTTGAGAACTGCATAGAACCTTTTTTATCATGAGAGTATTTATAGCTAATATACCTTTATATATAAAAAAATGCTTTTTCCCTGATGCTGTGAAAATGTGAATGAATTGAAGTAAATCTTGAATTTGGCTTTTCACAGAATTGGTTGTCTAGTCAAAGAGCTAGACTTAGAAATAAAGGAACAACAAAAAAATCCTAAACCTGAGAAATGGATTGGAGGCATTTTTTGGCAGGTGTCAAAAATTTCAGCGTTAGTTTTCACTCTAGAAAATGGGAAATAAGTAGCATGAAATCACTCATTTCTGAAGCCTCTCTTTAATTTTTCCTTGTTGTGATTATTCAAGCTTCTCTGCTTTCCATAGCTGGGTTTTTTGCTCATTTGCTTGTCTGTTTTTAAAACAGAAACTTGTGATTTCTGCTTTGCATGCTTTGATTTACAGCTGATTAATCGGGAAGGTGTAGCACCAAGGTCAGAGAGCTTAGTGACAAAAAAAAAAAATAAAGGAGTTGCTTTAACTGGGATCTGTTAGGGAGCCAGGCCTGCTGATGGGCCCAGACCACAGTGTTTGTTTCTTTTTTTTAACTCTCTCTCTAGTGCCAAGTCTCTAAATATAGTATCTCAGCAAACTATAAAACCTGTATGTACCAGTTAAGAAGTTACTATCTCTGTGCTTCAAAAGCTAGCAAGAAAAATGCTAAGATAACTTTTGCTTTCATGTTCATTTGAATCCTTATTATGTTTTGTTTGATGCAGTGCTTCTTCTGGATATTAAGATCTTTACTCAGAACATTGAATACTAATATATTTAAATTGTTGTGGTGCTTATTCTTATAGAAGTTGTGATAAAAGATCACGGATAACTTTTAAATATCAATTTATTAAGCGAATAAAGGTAAGCAAGCAGCGCTGGGTGCGCGGGGAGTCAGCGCTCCACCAGCACGCACGCACACAGTTCCCGCCTCCTGATTATATTTCCTTTACTCATACATATTCATAACCATTCTAAGAGAAGGTGGGTCTATGCAAATAACTCCCGCACATGCTCTCTTCATCTTCTAGAATCTTCTCTGTTCTTGGCTCGTTTCCAAAACGACTCCCCCCTCTGCTCACAAGCCCAGACACCCCTCCCCTTACAACACCGTGCAGACAGCAACAAAACTGGTCTGACCCAGTCTCCTGCAAAACACAGGAACTATGTACAATACATGTTAACCATTTATCTGTGGTTATACAAGGAGAGGTCATATCTCATCATCTTGTCTTAATATTGCTCCATATTTCCACGAATCAGACGTACATATCTCACAGTCCCCCATCTTTTTCTTTATAGTATTGATTCGTGTTTTAGTTTCCAATCGAGTCAATACTTGCTGTATTGGAATCAATTTTGGATCATTTTCGGGTTTTATTATCATCAGGGAATGAGTTTTTTCTTTTCCTTCCTTGAGATCAATAGGTACAGCAGATATTTGCATTCCTTGTATAACCGAATGGATTAATCTAATAAAGCAAGGTATTAAGCATGGGATAATTAATAAACCTGTAAATATCCCTAATACAATGACTCCTATCCTATTAAACCAATCATTATTAAAGATATTTCCCCACGTCCCTCCTAAGTTTATCCCATTCCAAGTTTGAACCGGGACATGTGCAATTTTTTCATTTCTTTAACAAGGTGATTTCCAGCTTTTCCTTCATCATCAATTTCTAAAGAGCAATTACTAAGGTTAAATTTTCCACACACACACCTCCTTCCTGTGCTAACAAGTAATCTAGAGCTAAGAGATTTTGGTATAAAGCAGTTCTCATTTTTGTATTTTGTTCTGCAATCTGTCCTAACACATCTCCTATCTTGTTCACAACTATTTCTACTACAGCTTGCAATCTAATAATCCTATTAAGCATGTATATTGGAGTCCTATAACCCCAGGACCCGTCTTCTGCCCATGTAGCAGGATCGTAGTAGGCGATTATTCTTTCAGGTGGCCACTCATTATCTTTCCAATGTCCTATTTGTAGACTCCTTTTATGTCGTCTTTGCCTTAGCTCATCAGCTTCAGCATACACTTGGACTCCCAATCGTTCCCCCCTATTTATGGGTAACAGGAAAAAAATAGGTCTTATAGTTCCTAATACACAGGATCCTGTCCAATCCTTTGGCAAATATGCATAAGCCAATCTACCACAAATCCAATAATGGCCTTTCGGAGTTGTCCATCCATCTCGTATGGTTGTCCCATTAGTCCAATTTTTGAATTGGACAGCCATTTCCAGCGGTTTTCCCCATTTGTCCCATTTTCTCCTAGTTTCATTCCATAGGTAACCTCCTTCACATTCCAGGTTACCTACCTGTTCTCCATTTCCCAGATTTTGCCAGCAACTCCTTCCAATTATACTTGTTTGAAGTACCCATTGTTGTTTCCTGTTACCTTCTCCCTTTACTTTCCATATTTCAGGATCCGTTATATTGCTTTCCATGGCTTCCCATGGCCATCGTTCACCCTGGTTGGTTCCCCCGCAAACATAGCAGTTAGTTATGTTCAATGATTTAGCAATATTTTCAGCCAAGTTTACAAATAGTTTTTTTGCAACTGTTGGAATTTAATATTTTACTCCTGTCTTCATTACTGACTCTCTAGACTTTTCTTTGATTGATATTTGTAAAATAGCTCCAGGATCTTCTCCTGGTCCAAAAATCTTGAGTCCAATTTTGACATTGTTCCATTCTCCTGGGTTTAAAATGGTTAAGTTAATCAGATTACATGTATGTGCTGTACAGTTATAATATTTTCTCCATCCCATATGTCCGCAATTTGAATTTGGATCGTCATCAATGGCATCACAGGCGTCAAAAAGTATTGACACTGGAATACTTAAATTGGCTATTACTTCACTTTTTCCAACAAGTCTGCCTTCTTCCGAATTTGTTCTTATTTCTATCCAATATTGATAAGGAAGTTCTTTTGGATCATTGCATACAACTTTGTCTTTTTCTTTGCATAAGGCATACTAGGTTTGGTTAAAAATGCAGCTTCCCAACCTTTGACCTTTACAGTCATAAATAGTGTGATAGACCAAGGTCTGGGAACTGACTTTTCCCCTCCTGGTGGTTACCACACACTGGCTGCAATTGTTTGCCATTATTAAAGTCAGGAGATTTCCCCCAAGTATAATCAAAAGAGGTCTGGACAGGGCCATAGCATTCAGCAGTCACAGCCCAAAGGGATTGCAGCCCTCGGCAGACTTCTACAGCCACAATACTGGTTCCCACTCCGGTCTTGCCCTCTTTCCCTTAAGTATTGGGTGACTCCTTAGATCAATTTGGGGCCAAAGTTGAGGCTTCTCAAACCCTTTAGTTGTTCTTCCTATTTGTACGCTATGTTCCGAGATTTTAGTTTAATTCTTGATTTGTAATTCAGAAATTGATCTTACTCTCTATTCTTGTTATTTAATATTTTCATTGGGGTCTTTTCCATGCAAACTTTTCAGCACATTTGGCCAAAACCCGATACCAATCGTTCTCAAATACTTCCCACGTTTCAGGTAAAAGTAGTTCCCAACCACAAAATAATTTAAGTATATCTACTTGTCTATTTGCTCCCTTGTAGGGAGTGGATTAGAGTTTCTGCACTTCTTGCAGTATGGTTGTCTGTTAAACGATACACAAAATCATTTTTGGTTGCAATTCCAGCATTTACAAACCACCCAGCATAGATGACCCGAATCAGGGTGTTTAATACATGGGATTTCAAGTGGGATTATTGACCTATGAAATCCTGGTATTTCTTTTTCTAAGTCACAGGCCAAGGGAAAAACTCTAGAGATTCCCATAATCTTATAACAGCCTGCTCCCCCTGTTAGTTGAGGTATTCTTTCTTCCCTCCAAGGAATAAAGTATACCTATTTCACATAACATTCCTGTGGTATTTGGAACCATGTATAAAGACTTTCTCTAGCCCTCATTGACATAAATTAATTCAGACAGAGTTTGCCTGGTTTAAAAGAAACTGTCCATAGGTCCATTCTTCTTTTCGCTGCGCAGATCTTCAAGTTCGTCTAATAATTAGCTTAGTCTCCCCTGGTTCTGATGTTACTTTCCACTCCTTTATTAGACCCTTGACTCGCGATACATGGGTCCACCCTTTTTCTGCAGTTCAGATGGCGGTATCTGTGGTTAACAAAACAAGAAAAGGTCCCTCCCAAAGAGGTGATAAAGTTTCCTCTTTCCATGTTTTTATCAACACCCTGTCCCCAGGCTTCAACTGATGGATTGCAAATCCCAGGGGTGGTGTTTGAGCTAACATTCCTATTTCCCTTAATTCTCTCAACCTTTTTCCCCAAATACATATATTTCTGAATATCATGATCTTCTACTATATTATTCCCAAGTAGCATCCCCTGAAAGTAGGGCATGCCATATAACATTTCATAGGGTGATAATCCAGACTCAGTATGGGGTTTTGTTCTTATATTTAGAAGTGCCAATGATAGACATTTTGTCCAAGGCATCTGTGTTTCAGTCATTAATTTGGCCAGTTGTTGCTTTATTTTTTGATTCATTCTTTCTACTTTTCCCAAGCTTTGTGGATGCCATGGAGTGTGGTATTCCCACCTGATACCTAAAAATTGACATAGCATCTTTATTATTTTGGAAGTTAAATGTGTACCTTGGTCAGAATCAATGTACTGGATTATCCCATATCTAGGTATTAAATGTTCTAATAAAATTTTCACTACCATTTGTGCCGTGGCTCGTGCCACAGGGTAAGCTTCTACCCCTTGTGTTAAATGATCTACTATTACCAATAAATATTTCAACCTTCCAACTTTAGGGAGTTCGGTAAAATCAACTTGTATTCTCTCAAAAGTTCTATAAGCTGTTTTTCTTCCTCTTGTTGCCACTTGTCAGAACACTTTCTTGTTTATCTTCTGACAAGTCAAGCAGCCTTGTGTAATCTGTTTAGCTATTTCAAAGATTCCAATACAGCCGAATTGTTTAAGAAAATGATCACTAAATGCTCTTGTACCCCAATGTGTTTGTACGTGTAAACGTTCCAAATTTATCTAGCATAAGCCTTTGGCAACATCTCTCTGCCATCGGGCAGTGTCCATTTTCCTTGTTCAAATTTTGCCCCTATTTTCTCAGGGGTATACTTCTTCTCCCTTCCTTGTTTTTCCTCACTTGTATCTTCCTCTGTTTGTATTATATTAACCCCAAGAATCTGAGCCCTCAGAGCTGCTTCCTGGGCCTCTTTATCTGCTAGATTGTTTCCTCTAGTCTGATAATCTAACTCCTTTTGATGTCCTCTAACGTGTACTACCGCTCTCTCTTTTGGCTCTCTTAACACTCTTAAAATTTTTATTATTAATTCTTCATGTATTAGATTCTTGTTTCCCCCTCCTGATACCATACTGAGGGGTTAATAATTTGTTTGCTTGTGTTAAAGTACATAATTTACTCTGTAGTTTGTCCCCTTGACTCTGAATGCTTAAGTTTAACTTCAGAATCAAGTCCCTTCCTAATAAATTATATTCTGCTTTGGGGAGCAAAAGTAAATCATTCAAACAAATTTTCCTTTTTAATTCTATTTCTACATCTTCTAAAATAGGCACTTTAAAAGGCTCCCCTTTTGCAACAATTACTGACATAGAATTTTCCCCTTTTTCTATCCCTTTAGGAAGTTTTTGAATCATTGATTTTTCAGCCCTGGTATGTACTAAAAATAAAAATTCTTCTTTATGGGGACCAATTAACAATTTTGTCAAGGGCTCTGTTGATGTTATAATCCCCAAGAGATATAGCCCCTGACACCCCTATTCCTCTTTAAGCATTCACTCCTCGTGTTGCCGCCTGCGGCAGTTTTTCTGAATATGCCCCTTCTAAACAGAATTCCTAAAATGCATTGCATTTCTTCCCAGGTATAAGTGTTAGGACCTAGGAATTGCTCTAGCTTTTCAGCTACCCCTAAGGGATCATCTAATAGAGTCCCTATTTCCTTTTCAAAATTTCTTACTTCCATGGTATTAAGTGGTACTGCCACAAAACCAATGCCTCCCTGACTGCCTCCGAGGGGAACCTCTCGCAACGGACACAGAGCGGTTCCCTCCTACATCCCAGGTCCGCTCCCAGTACAGGCCGCTGGGGGTCGCTCTAACTCTGGTGCTGTAGGTGGCAGGGGCGGAGGCAATAATGGCGTCTGCAAAGGAGACAAAGCCGCTTGTGGAGGCGCCAGAGGTGGGTTGTTAGGACAGGGGGGTGGTAAGTTATCCAGCGGCTCCCATCTATCATCTTTTTCTTTTTCCTCCTCAAACTTCTCATCCGCCTTTAGTGCAAGTATCGAGGCTGAAAAAGGACGTGAAGTCCTGATCCATAATCCTGGATAATCACTTTCTTCTTGACTAAAAGGTTATTTAGAATTAACATAGATGTTTAGGGTCTGGCAAACCCAGTCCTCAAAGGATCCAAAAACTGGCCAAAAAATATGAGGTCTTAACGGTTTCTTCGTCCATTCCACCACACAATATTGAACCATTTTTAATTTGCTTTTTCCTTTTCTGGGGCCCCTATTGTTCCAATTTGTAATCATTATTCCTAATGGACTTTCTGGTGGTATGTCAGGTAATTTTGGTAACTTGCTCCCTTTCTGAACTTTAGATTTTTTCTGACCCATTTAGGAATTTTACTGTGGCAATTCCCCCAGCCCTTGATTACCTAAGTAAGAGTGTCTTGTAGGAGGCTCAGGGTCTGTCACCTACCCACGAATCCTATACAGAATTAGTCACACTCTTACATACACAGGCAACGAAATCCCACCCAACCGAACGGTATACACCTTTAAATACTTACGACTCCGTCGTCTTCGTTCGGATCTTCGCGCGCAGAATTACAGGCAAACTATACTGCTGCAGCCGGCAAGGGAGCTCAAAAAAAAAATTCTTTGCTTACCTCGATTCAGGTTCAGAATGGCGTTAGTCCAGACCCGACCTGAACAGGAGCCATCGAAACGGTGGGGCGCCCCCCCTGATTCGAGTCAAAAGTCAGGAACTAATTCCATCCCGGACGAGCCCCCAGTTGTGATAAAAGATCACAGATAACTTTTAAATATCAATTTATTAAGCGAATAAAGGTAAGCAAGCAGCGCTGGGTGCGCGGGGAGTCAGCGCTCCAGCAACACGCACGCGCACAGTTCCCGCCTCCTGATTATATTTCCTTTACTCATGCATATTCATAACCATTCTAAGAGAAGGTGGGTCTATGCAAATAACTCCCGCACATGCTCTCTTCATCTTCTAGAATCTTCTCTGTTCTTGGCTCGTTTCCAAAACGACCCCCCCCTCTGCTCACAAGCCCAGACACCCCTCCCCTTACAACACCGTGCAGACAGCAACAAAACTGGTCTGACCCAGTCTCCTGCAAAACACAGGAACTATGTACAATACATTTTAACCATTTATCTGTGGTTATACAAGGAGAGGTCATATCTCATCATCTTGTCTTAATATTGCTCCTTATTTCCACGAATCAGACGTACATATCTCATGAAGTTGACTACCTGTTCTTTAGTTCCAGCAAGATGATAATGCTCATTACTTACATTAGATTTTTCTGTGTTCAAATCTTTGTAGGGTCATTAAACAGATAACAGAACCTTAGTGGAGTTGGATTAAAAGGATAAATTAAATGCAAGACTTAAAAATGAAAAATTGCAATGTTGTATTATAGCTATGACAAATTTTAATGGTTTATTTTTTTTCTCCTGTTAAATAGAGGCTTTATTATTATTTGATTTTAATTTAATTTCCAGAGGTAAGATTGAAATTTTGAATAATTTGACATACAGTAGGTATTTCTAAATTTAGGGCATGAGAACCACCATCCCAAACTACCTTTTGTTCTTTATTTGATTGATACTAAGATCAAAGTGGTGCACTCTTTCGAATTTTACTGCAATACACATTAAAGACACACAAATGCATATTTTGATATAATTTTATATGTAACACAGTCACCTATTTCATCTTGCACTGGCATTCCCAGATAGTGTAATAAATGTGATATTATTTAATGCAGATTGGTGTGTCTGGTCTGCCAAACTGTTATACGTTTATAAAGTAGGTTCAGTATTTCCATTTTTCATTTTCATATTCTCTTTCAGTATTTACATATTTTTAAACTTAATTATGGTGTTTAGATGAAGAAATGAAATGTAGTAAAAAAATAACTAAATTTTTTAAACTTCTTTAAAATTCTGTAAGCTGAAGGCCCC
This sequence comes from Ara ararauna, assembly GCA_028858755.1. Classification (NCBI taxonomy): domain Eukaryota; kingdom Metazoa; phylum Chordata; class Aves; order Psittaciformes; family Psittacidae; genus Ara; species Ara ararauna. Next base: position 51,886,124 of record CM054410.1, read on the forward strand.
TCTCAAGTAATTTTCAGGTAATTTTCATGTTTGTGACTGCTTTAAGTAAAAAACAAGCAAGCATATTGTATCTTAAAATTATTTAATATACATATTTATAGCAATAGTTTTTCATACAGTATCTCAGGTTGGAAGGAACCCATAAATATAATTGAGTCCAACACCCTGCTTCTTGCAGGACTGCCTAAAGCTAAGCCACATGACTAAGAGCATAATTCAGACACTCCTTGAACTCTTGACAGGTTTGGTGCTATCCCTGGGGAGGACTGCCCTGGGAAGCCTGTTCCTGTGAAGAACTTTTACCATGTCAAATCTGAACTTCCCCTTATGCAGCTTCATCCCATTTCCTCATGTCCTGCTGCTGCTCAGCAGAGAGAGGAGATCAGCACCTCTGTCATGGGTTCAGCAGCAGCAGTCATTTTTCTGCTTCTTGGCAGTTGGTGCAGCGCTGTTTTTGACTTTCGGCCTGGGAACAGCGCTGATAACACCAGTGTTTTCAGTTACTGCTTGGTAGTGTTTTGGTCTGACCAAGGACTTTCTGAGTCTCATGCTATGCCAGGGAGGAGGGGAATCTGGGAGGAAGCAGAGACAGGACACCTGAACCAAACTGACCAAAGAGGTATTCCATGCCACAGCATGTCGTGCCCAGGATGTGAAAACGAAGAGCAGAGACCTGGAAGGGTGGGGGGCTGCACTGCGTGGTCGGGCTTGGTATTAGTTGGTGAGCGATTGTACTCATTCCTTGTATTTGCCTTGTCATTATTATTATTGGTGGTAGCAGTAGTGGTCTTATGTTATACTTTAGTTACTAAGCTGTTCTTATCTCAACCTGTGGGAGTTGCATTCTTTTGATTCTCCTTCCCATCCCTCCGGGAGTGGGGGGAAGAAAGAGGGGGAAGTGAGTGAGAGAGAGACTGCATGAGTTAGAGAGGCGTAAACCACGACAGTTCTTTTTGGCCCCCAACATGGGGCACGGAGGGTTGAGGTAACGACAGGATTAATGGACACTCATCACAATGCTGCTTTATTGGCTCTCGAAGTTCTCGCTCCTGATTCTCTCGAGTTCATGGTTTCAGCCTGTTGTACCTTACTTACCTCCACTATTTGTCATCTTAGCATTTTTTGGATAAGGGTTTTGGGTTAAGGTTCTTGTTTCATTGTACACTACTGGAATGGCTTCTAATACGGGCGGGCTCTGGAAGCAGAGGGGGGCGGATGTGTACCTGGCCGCCCAGCTGCTCTTCACTGTCCCGGCTCTCGTCCTCGCCTCCGTCTTTGCGAGGCTGTGGGGAGCCGTGGGGGGGCCACCCCGGGAGCCGCCGCCAGCCGAAATGGCCCCGGGGGAGCGGCCCCAGGGAGGAGGAGCTGAGCCCCGCGGCTGCCGAGTGGCGGGAGGAGGCGGCAGAAGAGGTGAGCCCCACCTGTGTGCCCAGCCCAGCAGCTGCCGAGCAGCGGGAGGAGACGACGGTGGAAAAGCCGAGCCCTGCAGCCGAGCCCAGCCCCGTGGTGGCCGAGAGCATTCCCTGGCAGCCACTCGCAGAGCCCCAGGAGGATGCAGGAGACCACGCAGCACTTCCCAGCAAGGCAGAGGAGGAAGATCTGGACTCAGACAAAGAGCAGCTGGTGGTGAGAGAGCCGGCAAGCACGGCAGCTACACCAGCCCCAGTGACAAGTACAGCAGCCTCATTTGAGAGCTCTGAAGGGTTTGAATGGCCTTTGGGTATCCTTGAGACCTGCCTGCTGATTGTGATGGGGATCAGCATGGTGGCATGCATACAGAGTGTATTTTACCCACAACCATTTCATCTGGTCCCGAGAGTTAAGCAGAGTGGGGTGTGGGCCTTGTCCGGGGTTAGGCTACGATGTAGGATGACCAAGAGATCTTCCCCAAGGTTGGACAGTCATGAGTTGCAGGGTGTGTGGGACTGTATGGGTGAGTATCTAGTCCACTGGGCCCCTCCAGTGCTTTGGAAGCGTCGGAGACGGAAGGCAGCTGTATGGAGTCCCCAGCGACAAGCTGCAGAAACTGCTGAAGGGGAGGGTGAATTATTTTGAGCCTGGTGGGCCCATGACATCTCAGACCATCAGGACAGAGATGTAACATACAGATGGACTCATGATTGAGGGGTGGACTTAGCAATGGACACTATTGCCCAGGTTATTCACGAGTGTGAACACTGCACACAGCCTCTCCTGCTCTGAAAGGCTGTTACAAGAGATGGAGCCCGATATCATGGACTGGATGGACTCAGCAGCTTTATAGGGATTGGTCCATGCACTAAGGGATGATCTCTCTTCCTTTCTGTGTGTGTGTGGATGGATGCATATACATGTGGTGGTATATTGAAAATGTGGGATCTGAGCATGACGTGAATGGTATGGAATGAAGGGTGGATACTCTCATGGGTTCAGCAGCAGCAGTCATTTTTCTGCTTCTTGGTAGTTGGTGCAGAGCTGTGGTTTTGATTTTGGGCCTGGGAGCAACGCTGATAACACCAGTGTTTTCAGTTACTGCTTGGTAATGTTTTGGTCTGACCAAGGAATTTCTGAGTTCCATGCTCTGCCAGGGAGGAGGGGAAGCTGGGAGGAAGCAGAGACAGGACACCTGACCCAAACTGACCAAAGAGATTATTCCATGCCACAGCATGTCATGCCCAGGATGTAAAAACGAAGAGCAGAGACCCGGAAGGGTGGGGGAGTGCACTGCGTGGTCGGGCTTGGTATTAGTTGGTGAGTGATTGTACTCTTTCCTTGTATTTGCCTTGTCATTATTATTATTGGTGGTAGCAGTAGTGGTCTTATGTTATACTTTAGTTACTAAGCTGTTCTTATCTCAACCTGTGGGAGTTGCATTCTTTTGATTCTCCTTTCAATCCCTCCGGGAGTGGGAGGAAGAAAGAGAGGGAAGTGAGTGAGAGAGAGACTGCTTGAGTTAGAGAGGCTTAAACCACGATAACCTCCCCCTCATTGACCCCTGTGAGGAAGCTGCTGTGATGGGATCACCAACAGTACTTGAGATGGGTCTGCACCAGTATAGTGCAGAATGGGACAATCACCTCCCTTGACCTGCTGACTATGCTGTGCTTGGTGCGCCCCAGGACATAGTTGGCCATTTTGGCTTCTGGACCACACTGTCGACTTATTTTCAACTTGCTGTCAGCCCAGCTCTCTTTCCATGGGACTGCTTTCCTGCCTCTCATTACCCCAGTTGTATGTAGAATCAGGATTACTTCATCCCAGGAAGACTCAGCACTTGCTAAATTTCATAAGGTTGGTGATTGCTCAGCTCCATAGTCTATCTCTGTAAGGCCTTTCCACTCTAGAGGGAGTACACAGCTCTTACTAGTTTAGTATTGTCAGTGAAGTTATTTAATGTATATTCAGTTCCTGTGTCCATATAATTTATAAAAACATCATACATGCTTCATATACAAAGCATATTGTCATAATCATTCAAAAGGGTTGTGCCAAAAGCATAAGCCTTTTGGCTCATACTTCTCCAGTGGAAGAAAGCAGGAAATCACATTCTAAAGATTTAAGAACCTCATTTGTATCTCTCTCTCTTAATAAAATCTTGAACTTGTCCAGGCATCCTGATAATTTTCTTTAAAAAATCTTCTCATTTTACTGGCTTAAAGTAAAAATGCTTCAAGATGTAAGCTAAACTGTGGGCAGAGCAAAATAATATGGATAATTTATACTGTTTGGAGAGTGACAGTGATATATAAAGTGTGTTCATATCCCATTGCAGTATTACCATTTTTGAAAATGTTTCTTTTACAAAATGGAACATAATGGGTATTTTGAGGCCCTTATGCTTTTCCAGTATTGGTAATCCTGAATAAAGCAATATAACTGGAATCAACACAAGCTGGCATAGTCTGTTATGCCATTAATCTGTGGTTCAAGGGTCCCTCATATCTTGTGCACATTGGTATGAAGGAACATAGTAGATGAACCATCATGTTAGTGGTCTGGAGATAGATTTTATTTTGCCAGTTCCTGCTGAGCATGTGTTTTGTGTCCATGGGAGAAAAAACATTACAGAATGATTGAAAAATTGTTGTCTATACACAAAGCCTCTGTAAGTAATTGAAGAAAACCAACAGATTAAATAAAGTTTGGTATTTTTGCAACCATTAAATAAATGTATATCACCTATTAAGAAATGTATGTTATTTTGCAAGAAGTTTTTATGCTAAGAGACTAACAGAAATAATTGGCAAATAACTTACTAAGATTATTTCAAACTGTTGCAGTACCTAAGCACAAAAATATGGGAGGAGGGCTAAGGGAAATTTTAACTTATGTCAGCATTTGTAAGCCCTGTACTTTAGAGAAGCTAGATGTTGAAAGCACCATACCATTTACTCCTGTAATTAGCAGATTGCACTTTTAAGTTAGGTGATGTATCGACATCTATGTAACATTATAGGTACTGTCTGGAAAAAAAATTCTAAGTGCTGCCATTTGTGCTCATCGTCTCTTGCAAATACAAAACTCAGAAGATATTTAAAATACTGACTGCACTAAGTAATACTGTAGAAGATAGTTTCTGTGTTATTTGAAAATATCAGGCTTACATTAGCATACATGGCTTTTTTAAGGCAATGTTGTAACAATTTAAATCTTAAGACTTGAGTTCCTTGGGCAGTTTAAAGAAAAAAAGAAAGGCAAAAAATAGAAAAATAAAAATAAAAAATTAAACAGAGGGATTAATTAAATCTCTGTTTATGGGTGTGCTTTATCACGTGCTTTGGGCAAAGGTTTGTGATCCTTAATAAGGATAAACTTCACAGGAAACTTCATGCCTGAAATCTAAAAAACATCTGTTGCAGACAGCAAAGTCTGAGAAATTTACTGGCATAGTACACACAAAGATTTAGAGAAAATAGTAGTGGGAGGTTTTGACTAAACCTCTGTAATATATATTCACTTGTTCTGGGAAAGTAGGAAGCCATTTGACACAAATGATAAGTTGGAGGTAGGCATTTCATTGCTTTATATGCCACCATCTGAAGCCTTAAAAGCCAAAACAGTGTTTTGCATGTTTTGTGGGAATCTGCTGATTCTGGGATTATATGTGACTTTGTAGTACTGGGCATCTCAGTAGCATCAGGGTCTGAAAAAAGCATCAGTGAATTTTCATATGTGGTATAGGCACTGTTATCTATGGCTGGTTCAGCATGAGTTTTGCTGTGGTTCAGCACCTAAACAAGCATCTGATCAACATGTGCATTTATATCTAAACAGTGTGATTCAGGAATACTTCTGGGTTTTGAGGTCATGGTGAGCACGTTGGCTGTATTTCAGTTCCACAGCAGAGTGGGAACAAGGCTGATGTGCTATAGCCCCAGCCAGCAACTTGAGATGTGCTCACTTAGCCTCTTCGTCTGGTGAGATGAGAGAATCAGAAGTATAAAAGTGAGAAAACTCATGGGACAAGCTAAAGGCAGGTTTTCATAGACAAATCAAAACCCCTGCACACAATCAAAGTAAAACAACAAATTAATTCACCACTTCCCATGGGAGGCAGGTGTTTAGCCATCTCCAGAACAGCAGCTCTTCATCACACATAATGATTACTTGGGAAGACAAACGCTATCACTCCAAATGTATCCCAGCTTTCTTCTCCCCCAGCTGCTCATGATATCATATGATGTGGAGTATCCCTTGGGTCGGTTGGGGTCAGCTGTCTTGGCTGTGTTCTCTCCCAGTTTCTTGTGCACCATCCTCGATGATGGGGTGGGTGAAGGCAGAAAAGGCCTTGGCTCTGTGTCAGTGCCACTCAGCAGTAATGAAAACATCCCTGTACCATCAGCACTGTTTCCAGCACAATGCAAAAACAGAGCCCACACTTGTCTACTATGAAGAAATTTAATTCTACCCCAGCCTTTAAAGACAGAACAAGGATGCATGCTGGCTCTAAAGTCTGGGAAGCAGTTAACCCTGTGAAGGACACCTATATGCATGGAACAGCATGCTCTGGCTGTTGAGCATATGTGTTGGGGAAGGGAATAGAATCAACATATTCTAATTCTATTATAACTATCTGAACTGACAGAATATTGTTACAGTTCCAAAAATTTCTCATGAAAATGCCTATGAGGTGTTAAGATGATTTGTGTTTCTGAATACAGTAATAAATTAATACTTAATACTGCTACTCACCTCACCTTCTATTCAAAAGAACGTACTTAACAATTTTCTTCTTACCACAAAAAACTTTTGTTGTGTGAAATAGGTACCCATATTTTGTTGTGAGAAATAAAGGTAAGGTGACTGATCTGAAGCTCTCTGAAGCCATTAGGCTGTTTTTGGATTTTTGGAGACCTAGACAAGATGACTCTATTGCAAGTACAGGGTTTACCAAAATTTCACATCTCCATTCTGCTTTTAGCTGTCTCCTTCCCGTGAAGCAGACAAACTCCTCTGAATGTTGCAAATTCTGCTCTGAATGGCAAATTGGCTCATTGATTTTCTTCCCCTTATGTGGGGCTCCCAGAAATGAATAGCATAGCAGCATCAGGTATTTGAGCACAAAAGGTGAGAAATGCATCCCTAGAAGCCAAGAATTCAAATACGCTGTTCAACTCAGAGTCTAGTGAAATCATAAAAAAAGTTGTGTTCTCATAATAAACAAGGGATTGGGAAAACATTTCTAAAGTTCTGCAGTACTTTATCTCAACCATTTCTTCCCTGATCAAGAACTTCATTATTTCACCATAGAGAATTTGTTCTGGGTAGGAAAACTGACCCATTGCCCAAGAGAAGATGAAAATCAACATAAGTTGCTTTGAAAACCTTTTCAGCTTCCATGTGCTTAGCTGATAGAGCCCTAGTATGAACAGATGCTCTAACAGATGTCATATATCTCAGAAACAAGAAAGTTGATGATTTAGAGGTTTCTTGACTGGCAAGTATCACTGACAGGAGATGTAGAGGGTGTAATGCAATACTATGTTAGCTGATTGCTATTTATAACCATGTAGATTTCTCTTTCAGATTGGTCATTGCCAGCAAATAGGCAATGGGCATAATTAAAGGGAGGTTAGCAGAAATGGAATGCATGAACACCAAACACAAACTCATTAATTTCCTGATTTCAAGAGTCTTGATGTGTGCAGGCTATAAAACATCTCCAAAACAAAAGCAAAATTAGGCCCAGGACATGGGCTCTGAAATTCATAGCTGCAGCCAGGCATAGAGGTACTGCACTGCTTCCAAAAGCTTGACATTCTCAGTGTGCATAGGTTGCTGTAGATCCTAATCTTGGCTTGCATATGTGAAGTAGTGAATGTCTTTGTCTTCTTGGGCTCTCTTAGTATTATTTGCGGTGCAGAGACAACAGGAAAGGTGGCCTGCTCTGTTTTGTGTAACAACAGTCCATGGCCTTATGGACACAAAGCACTGCTGGCAAGGAGGAAATGTAGTTTGTGGAAGGCAGGTTTTAAATAGTGGATTTTCCTGCACTTGAGTCTGCAGAGCTCGATTGGAAGCCAGTAAGCAGCTCTATCCTCATGAAATTTCAGAAGAGGGAGAAACTCATGAAAGTAGGGTTGCCGCTGAAGTTAGGGTTTCACTCCTTTTTACCAAATTGAAGCCTGTCAAATATGATCTTTTTCATATAAATATGCTCTTTTGTCTTTTCCTAAAATGAGAAAGTCTGTTTTATGTTTCATAAATTAAATAGTTTGCATGACCTAAAGCGCTCACATGGCGTAACTGTATCAGCCTGGGTGACTCACTTGGAGATCCCACACAGTCCTGACCATGGGGTACAAGGCAGTCCTGCTCTATTTTAACTTGTTACTTTCCATTCTTTCAGCTGCTGGATGAGAGGCTGGAAAAGGAACTGTCAACACATGACATCACAACACATAACATTGTAATGGGCTTTTATTTAATAGAGTTTGTGGGGAGTTTGATGTGGTGGGGTAAAGCTGTTGTTTCACTCCACAAACTTTCTGATAATGACAACCAGTTCATCTACTCTAGGAGATATGGACAAAGGACAGACGGATCTTCCCAGCTTCAGGGAGGGCTGGCTGAAAGTCCATGTAAGAGATATGTAAAACAATAATGCTTGAGGGGCAAAATTCCTGTTGAGAGACACCTAAGGGGAACAGAGGTGATGATTTTTATTGTGGATCTGTTAAGGACAAATGCACCAACGGGGTGAGCTGTCACTCTGATTTACTGAAGAAAGGCCAATTTTCTTTTTAGAGATGGCTAACTTTGTTGATAGCATTTAGGACTAATTATATCTGAAGGGTGCCTACGAGGGTGCTGGAGAGGGACTGTTCATCAGGGACTGCAGTGATAGGACGAGGGGTAACAGGTTCAAACTTAAAACAGGGGAAGTTCAGGTTATATATAAGTAAGAAGTTTTTTACTGTGGAGGTGGTGAGGCCCTGGAATGAGTTGCTTGGAGAAGTGGCAAATGCCCCACCCCTGGCAGTGTTCAAGGCCAGGTTGGACAGAGCCTTGGGTGACATGGTCTAGTATGAGGCGTCCCTGCCCATGGCAGAAGGGTTGGAACTAGATGATCTTAAGGTCTTTTCCGATCCTAACCATTCTATGATTCTTTGATTCTATGTATATGTTCTAAAGCAAACAGATAAAACCCCTTGATTTCTTTTTTTGCAAACTTCATTTCCTCATAAAATGTGTAAAATCGTTATTTTAGGATAGTTAAAGCATGAGCTCTGGTTTATGAAAAGAACTAAGTGAGAGTTGAGGACCTTTTTCTGTTAGAATAAATGAGTATTTTTCAATTCTCAGTGAACAAATGTAATGGACATTTAAAGAAATGTAATCATGTTTTATGTTTACACCTGTAACTGATTTCCATGAGTTTAATATAGATTTTTTAATTGCTGCTTTCTCAATTCAATTCTGGGGTTTTGTACAAGCAGCAAAGGCATTAAAGTAAAACAAATCAGTTTATTTAATTCTACCATCCTATTACTTATGTTCCTAAAAGCCTGCAAAGCAAAGGAATATTTTTTTTAACAAATGTTGCAGAATAAAAAAGTAACATTACACATTTTCTGGTTGAAAATAATTTGGAATTTTAAAAATGATACACCGTTATCACAACCAGACCATGTACTTGCTGTATTTTAAGAACTGTAATTCGTTTGGGGGACAACTGGTAGAAATTCAGCTGTGGTAACAAGGGATTCATTGCTAATGAACCTGAGATAATTTCATGTTTTTCTTCTATATTTATGGATACAGCTATGTAGAAGATTCAGTGTTTTTCAAAAGTTAGGGCATTGTATTTTACTAATGATTTGTTACTGTTGAATCAGAATGTCTAGTCTGATTCGTCAGATAGGTAGATACTCAAAGACAGATACATCTTCTAAATGTAACTGAAAAGATATGGTAATTTGGTCTGTTTCAGATCATTTCAGATCTGCTTCAGATCATTCCTATGAAAAATTAATGTTTAAATTATAGTAAATTGCAAGACATTTGTAGAATGGTGATCAGATTTCTCCAAGCAACTTAACTAGATACTGAGTAAGGATGTGATAATGTGAAAACTTTAATGTGAAAACTTTAATACGAAACTGGAAAAGCTCATGTGGGAGAAATGTGACAATGTGAGAAAGTTCTTATTCTTTCTGCAGGTATAAAATACAGTTTTCTTTTAAAACTGTGAACTTCCATTTCTATACAGCAGAACAGGAGTTCTATATAACAGTGTTGAAAAGATCTTACAAAATTATGGGAGCCCTCACTCTTTCAGAATCTCTTCCCCACGCTGAAGTCAAGTACGGGTAAAACCAGTAGGTGAGCTGTAGGCTAAACCAAAGCCGATCCTGCAGTCCCAGCCGAGAATCGGCTGGACTGCAGCTCCATCAGGTGGTCACAGGCAGCAAGCATGGGCTTGAGAAGAACTGGGGCAAAATACATTTCTATGGAGATGCCAAACCACCACCAATAAAGGGGAGTCAGAAATAATCATGACGTGGAGGAGGTAAACACTAGTGTAAAACATAAATTGGATTACAAAATTAAAAATAATTTTTCTTAGGCTGCTTTTTTATATTTTTGCTAGGGTATCTTTTTTAGTTCTGATTTCATCCTTAGAGGCATCACTTTCACCACTGAATGGCTGATAGGTATTGGTAAATCAAGTCTGTGATGGAAATCCATCACAGATAGAAGACCATCTGCTTCCTATATGGAATTTTAACATTATGAAAAGTGAAACAAAGGGTTTGCTGTCATTTTTTTAACACTATTCACACGGGTGTCTCATGTTTTCCTACCTGTTTTCTCTGAGACTCTCCTTTTGGAAACCTTAATTTTCTTTCAAGGTCATTAAAATGGATATATCTTCTTGCATTTGCTGAAAAGTGAATTTAATACAAAAACATATTTAATTCTCCCCACCACCCCCTCCTGGAAAGCAAGTTAGGAACTTTCACAGAGTGAACAAAAGGAGGAAATTTTCAATCTTTTGTCAACTGCTGGAATCTGATGATTTACACAGTTCGGGGGAAAATGATCTTATCCATGTTTCACACTCATTTTCAAAAACTGTGGGTCTTTTGACTGGCTTCCAATTCTGTGTGTTTGGGTACAGAGTACTTAAGAATATAAATTGGGAAGAAAAAATGTTAAAGGAAAGGACAGTATCAGTGACAAGGTATTTGTTGGTGCTTCATCAAGGCACTTCTTGTTCTAAAAGCCGAATATCTAGGAGAAAATGCATATAAGCCTGAGGTGTAGCTTTAGCTTTAACTACATAGATGCGCATGTTAGTTAGCTATACCAGAATAGTTACCTATACCAGAATAGTTACCTATACCAGCAGATATATTTACTCTTCCTGCTAGACTAGCTAAAGGAGATTGAAACAGCTGGAGGAAGCTTGGCTGAGAAGGGAAGAAAGCTGAGGAGAAAATCTTGCTTAAGCTTGGAGAGCAGGGATTTGGCTCTTTATTTTTAGCACAGGAGGGAATACTGCTGTCTGTCACTGCCTCTCTTCAACCTGGTTGAGCAAATTGTCCCTGAGCAATAAAACCTTAAACAGCTATGGGCATCCTAGTGGTCTGTATTGAGTAAGATTTAAAATAGGGAAATAAAAATATTTCATATTTTGCTCAAATTAACAACAATAAATTTTATTACAATAAAACTTAGTGGGAAAATATTATTTACAATTTAGGCTTCTGTTTTCATAGATAGAAAATATTTAATATTTGGAAGAATGGAAGATGCTTAATATTTGATTTCTACCATTTAAAAGAAATAATTTCAGATTCTTGATTTGACAAAAGAAGTGAGGAGAGGTTTATGTGCACTAATCTATGTTTCTCTCTGTAAACTTGATGTCATGATTCACTTTTATTGTTTTTTTGGTGCTTTTGATTAACCTTTTGATTAACCTGGTTCTGTTCAAAGAGCATTAGTATTATCAAAGAACCTTGTTCAAAAAGCATGGTGTATCTGATTTTTTCCCTTCCACTAATAGTGGAAGGGAAAAAATGGCTTCAGACTATGGTTTGAAAAGGCAGCTCAGTTAACTTTGACAACAAATTTTACACTGGCCATAGACTTCTTATTTTTTTCTTTAGAAAATTGGTCCCTTTTCTATTTGGTTATATGCCCATGTAAACACATTGCACTGTTTGTGATTCTTAAACGAAAATTTAAAGTTGGGGTTTTTTTCTTACATTTTACTGTCTCTGAGAAGTTCTGCCTACGCATGTGAGCATTCATCTTTGCAGATGTGTTATAGATGCAACTTCATTGAGTGAAGATATAGCCACTAAAGTTGTCGCAGATGTGGAGACCCACACTAACCATGGGAGCTTTATGAGGTCTTGAAAAAATCTGTGTTCATCTGACTGTTGCTGGTGAGATGAACCTCAGCTTCTATCATATTGTGTGAAGAAGTAGGGCTTGTATGTGTGCAATGTCAGGGTGTCTGTGCTCTGCACTGCTACATAGTGTAGATAGGAAGCTGCTGCAATACTGTAGCAATCACAGACCTGAGTGTTTAAGCTCTTTTAGTAACAATTCAGATTTAGGTACATTTAACTAGGGATTGCAGCGATCAACAGACAGGACAAGGCAGCTGAACTGGTCAGGAGAAAATGCTTTTGAGCTGAGTGTGTTTCAGTCTTGCTTCTGATCACAGGTTGGATGTCCAACTCCTTCCTAGTGTGAGTGCTTCCTTTCATAAACAGCAGAGGCATCACTTTGTTATAGAAAATATCAGGAAGCGTAGGGAGGTGGTATCTAAAAATAATAGTGATAATTGCTTTCTGCTAGTGGGAGGTTTTATTTCAGAACATAGAGAACGGAGGAAGGAATGGAACGTCTGCAGCCAAGGGAAACAGCAGCAGGGTTCAGCCGCCGTTTGGTGTTGCCTCTCAGTTACTGCAGATGTTTTCAGTGCTGACTGCTTATGTTCATACTTGATATAAAATTTCTTAGCACACATATGTGACCAGACTCTGCCAAGATGTTTGTGCCATTCTTTGTTTAAATCACCAATCTCCCTTTTTATTGAGCTGGAGGCTGCATAGTGGTGGTTGGTGGGGAAGAAACTTGCTGTCCGTCAGTGCGAAACCCTCAAATGGTACTGGGGAATAAGAGTAGGTTTACTGAAAATGTTGGGGTGGAGAGTAGGCGGAAAACCAGTAGATCAGGAGGTCTATGTTCTGATCTAGTCTGCAGGATTGCAGCACAAATGGTTGAGACTTATCTGCACTAATCCAGTGCTAAGAATAGACAAGACTACAGCTACCTACCTGTCCATCTACCTAGCCTGTTGCATCTTTTATGCCTGAAAGCACAAAACTGGAGAAAGCTTGAGAATTTTGGCTAATGTGGTGATATGTGATCGTAATACAAAAGATACCAGTGAGTTGCAGGTCTTTGATTTTTAAGGATTATTGAAACAGCAGAGCATTTCTTTTTGTGTTGTTAAAGAGAAGTATCTGTTACTGTGCTCCTTATTCTTAGTACCTTTAAGATGTTGCAGGTCCGCATATTTATTGATATAAAGCTGTATTTACTGAAAACAGATGTGCTCAAGGTTGTGAGATACACTTGTTCCAACATTTGTAGTACACACATATACCCACAAAATGTTAAAATGCACGAGTAGTAAGCTGCCGAATCACACTTTTTCATTAAGAAAAACGGAACTTTTCATTACTCTAAACTGATTTTACCAGATTGATTCTTACCAAGTAATTAAATAATTTATCTTTCCAACTCTGAAATCAGAAGGGAAATTAAAAGATAGTCCTTTCCCCTTTCTGTGCTCTAAGGTTGGAATAAAATCATGTCTTTTATGAATTTCTCAAATGATGTACATTAGAGAAAATTCCCAGCTCCTCTGGCCTGGTGTTCCGCTGCACTTACTTTTAAAAAAGTTTTCTTAATGGAGTCTTTGCTGCTTTTTTGGGCTGATAACTTTTCTCTATTTTTTTGGTGTATAGAACTCTTGTCCACTCCAGTTTTCTTTGCAGGGACATCTTGCAGCAACTTTTGAAAACTGTTCTTGAATGTTTTGATGCATTTTTCTATTTTTCAATGTACTGAATAGGAGTATGAAAGAGTGGTAGTAGAGAGAGCTGTAGAAAAGAAAAAAGAGAAGTGGGCAGCAGAAAAGTGTAAAGAAGATGGTGAGAAAGAGTTTACAATTTTACTGGGCTTAGTGGCTGAACATCCAACATAAAGGATTGGTAGTTTGGTTGACATTTGGATTACTACTGATTGGAAATTTTTATCTGATGCTCTAGTGAAACAGCCTCATGATTTTTGTTTGATCTATTGTAGACAGATGGCTGCATCTGAGAATTGGTTCTTTTTTGGTACACATTTGTTCCCCTTTTGGCAATTCTAATGGAGATCACAAAGAATTGCAGATTAAAGGCTGAATTGGCCTCTCTGTAGGTAAGGATTGAAGTACATTGGCAGTGAAATTTCTAGGGCACATCTTCTCTCTGTGTCAAACTTGTATTGGGCAGAAAGAGGATATTGTTTCTGAATCTGTCAGTCATGCTCTTTTCAGAGGTAATGAAATGCAAGAGGCATTCTTCTGAATGGAGTCCTATTCTGACACTCATCCCACTTTTGAAATTTTACTGCCGGGCAGAAATGTCATGTTTCTTTTCTAAGAAGGAATAACAATTCTTTCCTTCCTCATTGCTTTGTTAAACTACTCTTAAATTTGATGTTCTTAAATCTTTTAACATAACATAGTATACAGATAGCACACCGGAAGGATGAATCTCCAGTAGATGCTTCATTTTGGCACTTATAACCCATGCTTGTTTTATTATTCACAAATTAAAAAACTCCAACCCTATCTTTAGCAGATTTATATAGCAAAATAATGTGAGTTGACTGCAGTCTATGAAAGGACTACAGTCAGCTCACATCAGGACAACCTAATTTTATCATTAAATTTCCATGTGTTTTTCCCATCTTGCTTATAACAATGGTCACAAATGAAGAAAAGACACAAATAAAAAATAGTGCTTATCATTAAACACAAGTATTTGAGACAGCATGTAGTTATTGGTTGCATGGGAGTTAGAAAAAATAATCACATAGAAATCTAAAAACCTGTTTAAATAAGCATAATTTTAGTTTCTAAGTTTAATAGCTTTGACTGTTCTGGGAATAATTCTTGTTCGCTGTAACAATCTCAGAAGTTATATGGGTTTGTTTTTTTATGGATGTCAGTCTTTCCTGGCTTTGAGTACGTAATATTCTGCTAATGTCATTGTGGAGGTTATGTTTATGTGCACAGACAGGCAAGGAAACTGTTCTGATTTGGAGATGCTGACATGGAATGTGCTTTTCCAGCTACTCACTTCTTTTATTCAAGCAAAATTAAAACTGATGCACGTGTGTAAGTAAAATTAGTTTCTTATCTACAAAATCTTGGATTATCTCTTTTCCTGTTCTGAATTTGGGACAGACATGGAGAGAAGCAGGAGCACCTGAAGAATTGTTCCCTATTTGCTGCAGAATTAGTAAGCACAACATCAGCACTAAGAACAGAAAGATGAGTTTCAAGTGTGGTCTCTGAAGACCACAGTCTGAAGAAATTCAGGTGTAAATCTCTGATTTCTGGAAGAAGGACCCCACAATACAGACTTGCTGTATATATTAAGCAATTCTGGCATCAGACCCCTTTCTTCTCTATGTGTACAGGAGTGTTGGGCAAAGCACAGTGATTGCCCTCTGTGTGAGGCTACTTAGTGCCAGCAATTTGTCTGCTAAACTGTTGTCTGAACTGAGAGTAGTATGACTGGGGCAATGGGTTTTGACGCTGTGTGAGTATGCCCACTACACAGCAGCTCATGGCACACTCATACTCGGAGGGACTATCTTGTCCCTTCTGTTTCAAATTAGAACAAGGCCAAATGAAAAATAGGCTGTACTTTACTGTTTCATTCTGTGCAGCACACTTTTCACTGCAAACTCTTTCAACTGTCCTGCTGTGATCCTGCGTATCC
Source organism: Ara ararauna (assembly GCA_028858755.1). Lineage (NCBI taxonomy): Eukaryota > Metazoa > Chordata > Aves > Psittaciformes > Psittacidae > Ara > Ara ararauna. The sequence continues at coordinate 51,901,630 of CM054410.1, forward strand.
TGTGACCCTCTAAGTAAGCTCTTTCTGCCCATCTGCTCTGCTACGCATCCGGTGCTCCATCTCTTAGTGTTTCTGTATGTAGTCCAATGTCTCCTGGATTGTTTTGGTTTGGTTTTTTTCCAGTGAAACTTCTAAAGCTCTCTGCAAATAGACAACATAAATCTGCACTTAGCTAGTTCAGATAAGACAAAATGTGAATATTTCCCTGCCTTAAAATTTGCAGAAGGAGTCAAAGTGTCTTTGAGGTGTTTTCAGGACACAACAATTTTTGAGGATTAACACAGAAATTGTCTTACCTCTTTAATCTGTATGCCAGGGTAAAGTAATCTCAACAAAAGGCAGTTTATCACAGTATTCTAGGGAACTATTTTAGTTAGTTTGACTTATTATGTGTCAGAAATAGTGAATATACAGCAGAAAAGAATCTTTCTCTGATACAGCATGGCCATGGGTTAAAACTTGTGTTATTTAATGCTGTGGTATCTTCAAGCACTGATGAAAGCAGATTGCACCTAAAAGTTGATTAGGCTGTGGGATAACTGAGGTTATTGTTCCTTTAAATGTCTGCATATTGTCAGATGCATCTTCTGTATGCATTATAAGGTGGAAAGAGAAACTAAAAAAATATTATATATACATACTGATCATAAATAAAGAGGCATTATATTCCTGCATAAATTTTCTAGTATCTCTACACTACATTCAGTCCTAGTTTTGGTCCAATGATACCATCCATGAAATGCAAATATTTATCCTTTTGCTAAATGTTTATAATGTGCTTCAATGTATTATAGTTGCAGAAGGCAATTTTTGTCTGTTTATGTGTGCTTGTGGGGTGTGTCCCAGGTGAAGCTTCATTACTTCAGGAAATGGTGACAAATAGCTTATAGTAGGTATTTGTAACCTGTCTAGCACTGAAAACTGTGGAAGAATTTTAAAAAGAGTTGAATCCATTGAGGCACTGTAGCTCTGATGAAGTCTTTTGCATTGTTAGTGGAGACGCTCTGTTGCAAACTTTCTCTGGCATGTTGGGGATTTTGGAGAGGGATTGGAGGTTTGGGGATTTTTGGTTGTGGGTTTTTTGCTTTTGTAAAAAAATTGTACTGACTAATACAAGATTTCCTGTGGATCCAAGATCCTTTCTTCAGATATAGCTGTATTTTGCCCATCTTCTTTTTGAGCAGCTTACTGGAATGGGTTGCCCAGGGAAGTTATGAATGCTCCATCGCTGGCAGTATTCAAGGCTGGATTGGACATAGCCTTGGGTGGCATGGTTTTGTGGGAGGTGTCCCTGCCCCTGGCTGGGGGGTTGGAACTAGGTAATCTTAAGGTCCTTTCCAACCCTAACTATTCTATGATTCTATGATTCTATGATTCTATATTCTTATCGAGAAGTAGCACATATTTGGCTTGCATATTATCTATTTCAAATCCTGCCTCAAGCTTGTGATTTGAGTTCAAATTCTTGTAATTTTAATTCTAATTAAAATACTGAATCACCAGGGTCTGCATATTTTAAAAGGATACTTTCTCTAAGTTGTTAGTAAAAATGCGGAATGACAGCAGACCTAAGCCACGTACCTGAACAGTCTCACTTGGTCAATTTTTCTGCTTTGATAATGACTCGTTAGCAGTTGCTATTTTGGTTCTGTGTTCCACTGAGTTTTGCAGGTGTAGTGTAGTTGAATCCCTGTACGAGATGGTTTGGAGAATGCAGGTTCCTGCAGTCAATCTTCCCTTTGGCAGCATGCTTTCAGAGAAATAGTGGGGTGCAAGGGTCATTTTCCCAGGTCTCTCTGGCATATATTGAGGCTTATCCTATACTTCAGTTCATGGGGCAACAGCGGTGAATGGGAAGGATTTCGTAAGGCATTAGGATTGTGGCTGTGTTTCTGACATGGAGAAGCCTTCATGTCTTATTCCTCTTTGGGCTTAAGCCTCTGAGATGAGAGGCTTGCCTTTAAGACCAAGAAGAATGAGGAGGCAGAACTCAGGGGCTTACAGGGTCAGTGTTAAGTGCGTATTCATGACCTTGATGCACTGTGTGGGGAAAAAGTGATGCACAAATTCTGTACAACTGGGTGCATTTGCAGCATGTGTGACAGTGTCATGCAATTTGCATTATCAGGATTTTTCTTTTGAAGAATTTTTCTTTTGGAGACTGGAGGTATCCCAGTCACCCTCTTCCTTAGCAAACAAAATGTGTATTTTTATGTTCCTTTATTATTCAAATCCCAAAATGGCACATGGGGGTAGTAATGAAACTTGGCTGTATTTGTTGCAGGCAGTGTTTTCCTAACTAGCTTAGGATAATGACACATGAGGAAGACACCATGAGTTATTGTATCCTTGTGTCTTTCCTATGCGTTATACCTGGCACCCTGTCACAGAAGCAAATTAGGCTGTTTTGACATGGGGCTTGGTTTTGACAAGACAGCATTGGCTATTACTCATCTCCTTGTTGCTTTGCCTGTGTTTACACATACTTGATTTGACTGTTACTTTCAGTAGATTTTCAGGAATTGAGGGTTTTCAGTAGTTCCTTGGATCATTGTTCTGTACATTCTTAAGACAGATTCTATTTTTGTCCCCTCCTAGTCATCTTGTATAACAGCTTTTCAAAACAGTTATTAAAGGGCTATGTCTTTAGTGCAGGCAATTCCTTAAATGTTCTAGAATGACTTTTCATCATATAACTCAAAAACCTGTAGTTTAGCTAAGCACACTTCAGACTCTTTAGCTAGACTAAATTGGATTCTTCTTGGGGTTTTGTTTTTTTGTTTAATTACCTTTATTAAGAATGAAACATGTTAGCCTTCTCAGGGTCACATATTCTTTTTTTTTTTTTTTTTTTTTTGCTACTGACCAATAGGTCATCTATATTTTAATGTTGTCCAGGAGTTATTTTTTCATCATATTTACCGTACACTGCATGGCAGTTGTGCAGTTTATTTATTTTTTTATTTTTAACATTTGGCCTGTGTGATCTTATCCGTACACTTCTATTTGTACCTTTTCCATACTTATCTATAACAATTTGATCTGTTGATCGCATTTTAACAGGTTTTTTTTGACTTCCAGCTGAATTTGATTTCCTTTGTAAGTAGATTCCTTGCATTGGAATTGTTTAAGACATTAAGAATATTTTTTCATTAATTTGTTCTTACCATGGGATGTTGCTTATCAATTCTTTGAGTTTATAGAATTGTATTTGCTGAAGATTATTGTCTTTATGCTTAAGTCCCCCTGAAAAAAAGAAAAAAAAGGAAAAGAAAAAACCAAACACAAAACACCAAACCCCCAAAGAACAAAAAAAAAACTCTGGGGGATAAAAAAGCAAACAACCAAGCAAGCCAAATAATCAAAATAAAAAATAAACCAAACCAAACCTTCAAAACCTCCAAATAAACAAACTAAAAGATCTGGAAGGTCTGTGAAGCCAATTCGTTGTTCAGTCTAACCTACTGCTCTAAGCAGAGTTTCAAAGTTCTGTCAGGTTTCTCAGATGAGGTTATTTCTGTTCCTAAGAAGAACATACTCCTGGTTGTGTAAGCTACCATTTACATTTTGTCCATGACATGGTTTAAGCCCAGCCATAACTCAGAAAAAAATACTCAGTCGCTCTCTCGCTCCCCCCCCAACCCCCCCCCCCCCCCCCCCCCCCCCTTCCTCCCACCTGCTCCGTGAGGGATGGGGAGGAGAATTGAAAGAATGAAACTCCCACGGGTTGAGATAAGAACAGTCCAGTAACTAAGGTATAACACAAGCCACTACTGCTACCACCAATAATAATAATGATAAGGGAAGTAACAAGGGAAGAAAATACAACCACTCACCACCCGTCGACCGATACCCAGGCCAACCAAGCAGTGATCTAATCCGTCCGGGTAACTGCTCCCAGTTTATATAGTGGGCATGACAGGCTGTGCTATGGAATACCTCTTTGGTCAGTTTGGGTAAGGTGTCCTGTCTCTGCTTCCCCCCAGATTCCCCTCCTCCCTGGCATAGCATGAGACTCAGAAAGTCCTTGGTCAGATTAAACATTACTGAGCAGCAACTGAAAACATCGGTGTTATCAGCGCTGTTCTCAGGCTGAAAGTCAAAAACATGGCACTGCACCAGCTACTGAGAAGGAGAAAAATGACTGCTACTGCTGAACCCAGGACAGTCCAGCTCCTCCCTTTTATTCGGATTTAAATCTAGCAAAGCAATTCTAGCTTTTATTTTCAGTGTTTTGTATAAAAATACTCCAGGAAGATGATGGATATTGATTGTGTACTGCCATATCCTTTTTCAGATGATGTTGTTAAGTAACTAGAACCAAGTCATGCAGTTGTCATGGGTTCAGCAGTAGCAGTCATTTTTCTCCTTGGTAGCTGGTGCAGTGTTGTGCTTTTGATTTTGGGCCTGGGAACAGCGCTGATAACACCAGTGTTTTGGTTACTGCTTAGTGATGTTTTGGTCTGACCAAGGACTTTCTGAGTCTCATGCTGTGTCAGGGAGGGAGGAGGGGAATCTGGGAGGAAGCAGAGACAGGACACCTGACCCAAACTGACCAAAGAGGTTATTCCATACTACAGCATGTCATGCCCAGGATGTAAAAGCAGAGAGCAGAGATCCAGAAGGGTGGGGGGTGCACTGCTTGGTCGGCCTTGGTATTAGGTGGTGAGAATTGTATTCTTTCCTTGTATTTGCCTTGTCATTATTATTATTGGTGGTAGCAGTAGTGATTTGTGTTATACTTTAGTTACTAAACTGTTCTTATCTCAACCTGTGGGAGTTGCATTGTTTTCGATTCTCCTTCCCATCCCTCCGGGAGTGGGGACAAGAAAGAGAGGGAAGTGAGTGAGAGAGCGACTGCGTGATTTACGGCTTAAACCACGACAGCAGTCTAGAAGTCTAGGTGTTTTGTTTTTTTTTTGTGGCTCAAGAGAAGTGTTTTCTATGATGCCTCTCCTCTTGCTGGGCCAACTGCAAATCATTGTTGGACAGCACTCGTTTTCTCTCAAGATTTGGGTAGTGTAAGATGATGTCTTGTTGCTTTTTCTTCTTTTTTCCTGCTTTTCCTTCTTGAACATTCTGTATCCTTCTGTATCAGTTTCCAGACATGCAAATAATCTCATGTTACTGTCACTCTGCCTAGATTACCCAGGTAACAAGTTTCTAGCATGCTATAAAACACTGCCCTAACCATACTGAGAGCTTCAACCAACTCAGCAGATCAAACATAACTCAACTGCAGTGATCTGGGATTCACATACTCCTGTTAGGTAGTACAGTTCATTCTTCCATGTTCCTCAGCTTTTTATTTGCTGCCTCTTGTTTGCTACTAACAGCATGTTCCAGGTTGCAGCCTTAGAGAAGTGGAACAAAAAAAAAAGCATCAGAGTGCACTGGACAGCTGTATGTTGCTGTATTATTTATTTCTAGTCAAGAAAGATTAAGTTATAATTCCTGGGAGGTGAGACACTGGGGTCAGACTTCTCCCAGCAGAAATAAATTGTGTATTATATATGGTTGTCCATCACTTTGGGCAATAGCTACTACTCACCAAGCCGGCTATTATATCCTTTATTTTGTCACTTCTGTTTAAGCTGAATTTTTTTTGATAAAAAATATCCGAAATATACAAATATTTGGATGCTGATATTTTGTGTTAAGGATGAAAACAAAGCAAAACCCAAGCCAGAATAAGAAATTATGAGACCTGAAAGTTCCTAAGCCTGTAGAGAAAGTTGTGAATGCAACTGCATGGTTACATGTATATTCAGCTATACAGGTCTGATGCTTCTTGGCTAATTGAGCTTTTGAAGTAAGGATCCAGTTTGTAGTTAAAATACTTGGTTTATATGTGACTTAAAATACTTAGTTTATATTCCACCCTTAAGATGAAAATATAAGCATAGAACTAGACTGTAAGTTTTCCAGGTGGAAAATAGTTTTCTGTACAGCCAGTATCCTTGTATCCAAATTGATATGCAATGCTTCAGAAGTTACTTTAATAGAAAGTAGAAGCTGGCACCAGCACATTTAGCAACTTGATGTCAGCGGCGGTACTTGAGTAAGAGCTGTCTGATAACCTGTGCTGCAGCAGTTTGCATTCTTAGCCCATGGACTTTTAATATCAGGCAAAAAAAGCTTGCAATGAAACTGAAGAGTTTCTAGGCTCACAGCTAGCTAGTTAAGAGGTCTGGCTTCAGGTTTTCAGCTTCATGCCTCTACTCTGTCTCTTGTTTGAACCACTAAACTAAAATGGTTTGATGGTCTTACAAAAAATACATTAATTATTTTCCAATAAATGAGTTGAAACTGTAGTTTTTCTGAGATGGACTGAAACTTTTTTTTTTTTTTAATTTCAGAAAAAGGGAAAATTCCAAATTTCATTCTGCTCTGAAACCAAGCACTATTATTGAGAAAAAAATATTGTCAATTAATTAATGAGTACTATTTATCATGCAACAAACATACCTGCCTACCTGAAAAACGTTAATGTCGTTTCAGATTAATTATTTTCTAAAGACCAGCTAACTGACAAGCTGTGGCTGTACTGAATGCTTTCAGTTTTCAGTTCTTCTGTCATAAGTCTATTCATGTTCATTCTACTCTTATAATTCAATTCAGAATCTGTCATACTACCCTGAAAAAAACTGGCCATAATTGAAAGAAAGCATAATGCTTAATGTAAATTTCCTTAAGAAATTGTTGAAGGCTGAATTAATCTCATGGGCATTTGAAGCAAATTGTACTCTTTTGCTAGAAAACAAGGCAGAAAGTGTTTCTCCTCAATGTAAAAAATCAAGTTACACAAGTAGTTTCTCCTTAGAATGTTACATATGCTTTCTGTGACCCTCTTAGTCATTCAGGCATTACTGTCTCTAAAGTGAGGGATGCTTCTGTGCATCTGCAGCACACACACCCTTCTGAGTGTTTTTTCAAGTAATATTTCCAGTATAACTGTTATAATTCTTTTTTGGAAAATACTGTGTCCGAAGTTGATTTTAGAATTATGATTAAGCTGCTTGTTGCATAACAATTAAATAGCTCTTTTTTACAAGATAGTCTATGTCTCTATGAAATAACATAAAACATTATTGTTTATTAGTAATGCATTTAAATTCTCATCCAAGATGCATCACTCACGCCTTCTCCAGCTGACAGAGACTGATGTGTTGACTTGTGTCAGAAGCATGTGTTAGGCAGATGACACAAGGAGAGAGGGACTACAGTTTCATCATGCCTGTGTCTGGAAAAATGCATCTTTTGTTCTCTCTGTGTGCGGCAATGCTTCCAATGCAGTGAAGCATTATAGTTTCTTGCTTTTTCTGTGACCTTATTCTCCAGATGAAGCTGAAGCTTGTTGCTGGGACCAGGAAATGGTTTCTGTTGTGTGAGGCCTCAGAATGTAAGATGAAGGTTAGGTGAGCTTGCAAGTGCAGGAGATGTAGCAGGGCACTGGATGGTACTAACCATGTAAGGCTGCCAAAAGCAGTGTCACCATACCAGCACAGAGAACAGTGCAGGAATAAAACCCACCCAACTTTTATGTAACTGATTTATTAACCATGGAGATGGTTCACAAAGGGTGTGCTATGTGTTGCCATGGAAACCTTGTTAGCAACTTTAAGCTGAATTGGGTACATCCCTGTGAGCTTCATTTGAAGCAGTAACTGCAGAGAAGAATACCCTGGAGGGCAGATGACTGGATTTTTCATTTTCCTTAATCTTAAGCGCAGTTTTGTCCAGCTCTTTAATGAACAGTGATAAAAATGTTTAGCTTTAGGTCTCCCTGATGCTGGGGAGCAACATATTTTGTAACAGTGTTTGTGTCCCCATAAATTCTGGAATTATCCATCATATTTGAGAAGTTGTGGCAGTCCAGTGAAGCTCCTGCTGACCAGAAAAGGGGAAGCATAACCCCCATTTTTAAAAAGAGAAAAAGAGAAGACCTGGGAAACTACAGACCTGCCAGTCTCAGTCTTGGTGCCTGCCACGATCATGGAGCAGATCCTCCTGGAAACTATGCTAAAGCACATGTACAATAAGGGGGTGATTGGTGAGAACCAACATAGCTTTGCTAAGGACAGATTGTGCCTGACAAATTTGGAGGCCTTCTATGATGAGGCAATGGCATTGGTGGATACAGGAAGAGCAACTGACATAGTCTACATGGTTTTGTGCAAAGCATTTGACTCAGTCCCATCCAACATCCTTGTCTCTAAATTGGAGAGGAACAGATTTGATTTCGAGGAATGGATTTGATGTATGAACCACTCAGTGTATAACGAATTGGATGATGGCCTCACTCAGATGTCCCAAGTGGAGACCCAAGTGACAAGTGGTGTCCCTCAGGGATTGGTAATGGGGCTGGTGCTGTTCAGCATCTTTGTCGGTAATGTGGATAGTGGGATTGATGCACCCTCAGCAAGTCTGCTGATGACATTAAGCTCTGTGGTGCGGAGGAAAGGGATGGCATCCGGTGAAACCTTGACAGTCTTGAAAGAGGGGCCTGTGCCAACTTCATGAAGTTCAACAAGGCCAAGTGCAAGCTCCTGCGCATGGGCTGGGGCAATCCCAAGCACAACTACAGGCTGGATAAAGACTGGATTGAGAGTAGCTCTGAAGAGAAGAACTTGGGGATGTTGGTCAGTGAGAAGCTCAACATGAGCTAGTAGCGTGCACTTGTAGACCAGAAACCAACTGTGTGCTTGTCTGCATCAAAAGGTCTCATGAGACCCCATCTGCAGTTCTTCATTCAGCTCTGGGGCTCCCAACATGAGAAGGATGTGGACCTGCTTGAGCAATTCCAGAGGAATCTACAAGGATGATCAGAGAACTGGAGCACCTCTCCTAAGAAGACAGGCTGAAAGAGTTGGGCTTGTTCAGCCTGGAGAAGACTGCAAAGGAGACCTAATTGCAGCCTTTCAATAATTAAGGGGCCTACAAGAAATCTGAAGAGGGACTTTTTACAAGGACATGTAGTGACAGGAGAAAGGGGAATAGCTTTAATGCGGCAGACGGTAGATTTAGATTAGGTATGAGGAAGAAATTCTTTACTGTGAGGGTGGTGAGACATTAGAATAGGTTGCCTAAAGAAGTTGTGGCTGCCGCATCCCTGAGAGTGTTCAAGGCCAGTCTGGATGGGCTTTGAGTAACCTGGTCTAGCAGAAGGTGCCCTGCTCATGGCAGAGGGTTTGGAACTAGACATCTTTAAGGTCCCTTCCAGCGCAAACCATTCTATGATTCTGTGAATTTCACATGGACAGGTTGTTTTGCTCTTGGTAACAAGCTGCTGTTGCCTCCTTACCTTTGCATCTCTGTATTGTAATGTGCTTTCCTGTTTATACCTGCCCTTCTGCAGCTCTTCTGATGAAGAATAAAGTTTATTGCACTATATTTTAGCCCCTGCCTGGTTTCATATGCCTGATTTCAAGACTGGCAGTGTTTGTCCTGGCACAGTGTTCACAGACATGCAGCTGTTCTTAGCTGCAGAAGCCTGCCCAAGAACCTCTTGATTATAGCCCAAGATGTGCATATGGAAGAAAGTGACCTATTTTGACTCTCCAGAGGATACTCCCAGCCTTTGCTTTTTAAAGAGAAAGTTGGCTTAGACTGTCTGTAGCCAATATACTGAAGGTAAGTTTGCTTGCCTTGTATGTAGGTAGGTATTATCTGCAAACTGCTGACTACCTGTTACAGACATTTGGAATGCATGGAAGGAAAATAGTGTTCAAAAGTTGCAGTCGCTGCCAGGTTTACATGGTGGGGGAGTGAGGCCCTACTTCAACTGTTACTGTTTTTCTGTTTCCAGGCAGCTTTGGGCACATCAGTTGCTGGGTGTGTGTCCTCAGACGGTCCCTTCATATTATTATTCCCATTATCTAGTCTATCAATAGGACTGAATTGTTGGTTGTTCATGAGAGTACTCGTTTTGTATGGCTGTATAGACTGGCTTGATAGTAGCCATTCTGGATGACTTCCTTGTTAGTGATTCTATGTTTTATATTGTAATAAAATTATAAGTTTGCTACCTTTGCCAGCAAGGATTTGCTCCATCATCTTTTAGATACGTTTTGGATAGGAAAATATCTCAGTCCCAGTATTGTATAATCTTTTCCTTTTTGAATGATCACATTTATGTTTAGACTGTAACTGCAGGGTAGTTCTTAGCTGGCATTGGGCTTCCTCCCTACTTGTGCAGCTGTCAGATGATTAGTGAAAACCTTTTACAAAATACAGTCTGAAACTTGGCATTGACAAGCTAGCATTTAGTATTGTGACTGACAGCCTCAAAATTAATTTTCAGGCAGGTCCTCTTTTCTTCCCCACACAATGCAACAATCTGGGGAGAGTTTTAGCAAGATTCGCCAAGAGCAGTAGTGTCTTTGCTCAAGTCTTTGCAACTGAGAACCTGAATTGTGGTTAAATTTCATGTGGTAACTTAGCAGGCTAGCTTACAGTTTTATTTAAACCCCAACAAATTTACATCTTCAGAAATGATACAAAGTTCTTCCCAAGTTTAAAGATTTTGGAACAAGATACCAAAAAGAATGAATTCCCACAAAACTTTCAAAAGTTGTCTTTGAAATTATGCCATTCAAAAATCACCAAGACTGAGTCAAATCACCAAGACTGAGTACAATCGGGAAAATAAACTTTTAGGTCTGCAACACACAGCACAATCAACATACATTCTTCTTAACAATACTGTTGAAATTCTTACAGATACCCTTCCTCCTGTCTGCCCTTTCTCTTGGTCTTATGCTGAAATTCTGTCATCAGAAGGTGAGTGGTCCCTATGATGGTTGGCTTCAGTTCTTTATGTGTGGTGATAGTATAAGCAGTCAGTCAGTGTGCTTGTTGTGTCAGGATGGTGCACATTTCTTCCTCCTCTTTGCCAAGGGAAGCGTGATGTTATTAGTACCTTCTTCCTACCTCAGGAGTCTTCCGCACTTTATATCAGGCTCATATTCATCAGTCTCTAACTTGCTTACAGCCATAAGATCTCCACTATCATCCCATACCCAGTCTTATATAGTGCCTGTACTCCTCTGCATTTCATCCTGTGTCCCCACTTTTGAGGCTGCTGTTGTCACACTGTTGTTTTTCTGCATATGACATCATTATGACAGGGTTGTAAGTATTTAATTCTATGCAGTCTAACTGCTTGTTACTACTACCTATGAAAAATTCTGGTTATACCATGTGATTATACAAATGTGATTAAAACTAAAACAAGATAGCATTCGTCTAGGCTTTTACACCTAAAGCAGCTAAAACAAATCTCTGCACATGTCTAGACACACTCAGACAAAGCCTGACAAGTCCCAAAGCCTTTCAGAATCAGTATGAAATCTACTGCTAGGAATGGTGATATCACAGTCACATAGCTACAGAGCAACAATGCAAACCATGCACAATGCATATTTCATACGATGAGTAATTTGTTGAATAACAGTATTAAAGAGTTCTCAGTAGTCAGAAGATCTTTTGAATTAGTATGAAAACCAACTGTGAAGCAATTGAAAGACATGATGGAGGTGAGTAATGAGCAAAGGGGTCAAAAATTCTGTCATTTTTCAGTTCGTTACAAAACTTCAAAGACAATAGACAGAGGAGATACACAACAAAGTTGTGTTTTTATTAAACAGGAAGCAACATCCCCCACATACGATATAAAAAGAAGTAGATATAAAAAGATTTAAAAAGCCTTACTCATACTGGCTTAAGAGCAGGGCATCAAGAAAAAAGCAGGGTAAAGAATAGAAAACTAAAACCAGAGAGTTTAGAAATGCTTGAAGGCAGGACAGCAGAGCATGGGGAGTACATCACTAGCTTTTAAGCTACCTCTAAGACAATAATCAGAAAAAGCTAGTAGTTGTGCAGACAAAGTCATGTAACTGATGACCGGTCCATGTCTGCTGGACCTTTGATATGAGAAAGCTGGGAGTCTTCATGCTACAAAAATATAGGTGAAGGTTGCATTTACATATTGTTTTGTCACTTTATTTGCATTCTTATAATTCAAGTTTAATATTAGAACTTTGTGGCATTTCTTTGTTTCCACTCCTTTATCTGAAACCGCAGTTGATCCAACTGTGATCATAACGGGTGTTTTCCTTTAGAGAAAATAGACCCAGGGCACAAGAGTTTACTGCTGTATTGAAAAATTTACTGTGATTAGTGTTTCTAGGATTTTGGAAAGAGTTATGTCCTGCAATAAGTCTATCGTACTGTGTGCAGACTGCACAAAGCCTTGCAGTTGTAAGCAAATCCTCAAGTGTCATACTCATATTAGCCCTACATTTTCTAATCCTAAGAGGGGTTAAAAGTATCGATGATGGGTTCATGAGTATGTCTTCATTCATGGTGGTTTTCAGCATCTTAATCTTCCTTACAGATATTTTTTGTAACTTTCAACCGCAGTCTTTCCACAAGTGTGTTAAACCAAAATTAAATTACTAGGTCTCTAGTGGAAGTAATCTTAAGTATGTCTTGTGCAATTATAGGCTTAATTTTTCTTTATGTACTGAAATATATAGATGCTGCTATGACTTTGTGGGAAAGGTGAGCCAGAGGCCTTGGAAAGATTAGGGGTAGCATAGGAATCAGCAGGAAATTCCTGTTGAGTAACTGGAAAATCTATGTTTCTTATGGTAAGTTCATTTGGTACAAAATAGCAAAACCACCTTTGTTCCAAGGATCCCTGAACTTATGAGTAGATAATGGTTTCACAAGAACAAAAGCAGTGCTTCATAATATACTGTTTACCATTTTGTATATGCATATGTACTCTTGAGATTGTAACATTCTCAAGCAATAGATTTCATTTGTTTTCTTGATGCTGGTTGCAAACTCTCAGGATGTTGCTGTTTTGTTTTGGTAGTTTTTGCCTATCCTTCATAACCAGGGTTTCTACACATGATGAAACTTGAAACTTATTTTGCCATTTGCAATATACAGAATTTGTGATGTTTCCTCTTACTTTATCTCTAGCCCTGAGTTTGGTTTCCACATTTATTTTTTTTTTACTGAGAAGACCAGAACTTTCTTTCTCAAATGAATATAGCCACTTAAACATAGCGTCCTCGAGCACATAAGGCTTACTGTTAAAATTGCCATTCTCCTAAAGCCTTCCAGTGAAACTATGCTTTCAGCGAAACAGGACATTTCTTGGCTGGGAGGAGCTTTGTTATTGTAGGACAACTTCGTGTTCAATAGTACATTAAACCTGTATTTACAGTGTATCAGTGGATCAACTAAGAGATGTTATGGGAAAGAGCTTATCAGCATGGGCTCAGGGAGGAAGGGAGAGTGAGACATGTGTTTCTTCTTTACCTACAGATGAGAATTGGCTAATCAGACTTCTCCAAAGGAGTCACATTTTAGCCCAAGTTTAAACAGGGCAGACATACTTTTATACAAGACAGTTGGTACCACTTACATATAAAACTCACACCTTTCATATATCTGAAAGACACTAACCCAGAACCTTCAGTTCTGATGTGTTTATTTTCCTTAGGTTAGGTGATGTCTTGTGAATTGACTCTTAGTTTGTCTCCCCATCAGGTTAGACAATTATACAAGAAGACAATTATACAAGACAATTATGAAATCCAAATACATGGATTCTTTCATAGGGACACAGAATGTTGAGTATAGGTTTGAAGAATCTAATTCATAAACCAAATTACATTAGTGAAAGGCAGTAATACTGTTCTCCATATGTGTTCTGCTGGTGGAGGGAAGTCTAAAGTCTTTTGACTCCTTCATGTACCAATGGGATGAATTGTTAAAGTCTTGCAGGTGATTCGAGTTTCTACATTCTGAACTCCATTGTTTTGGCTTTTCAGTGCTTTTGAGACACCAGTATTATGGGGTTTGCTGTTTAGATTCATGAGTTTTTTCAGTAAAAACAGAAAACAGGCTCAGAACTCAACATATTTCCTTTAAAAGGGTTTATTTTATATATAAACACTTTCTGAAAATAATAATATGGGTGCAGTGTTGAAGAACATTTTTTTAAAAAGCAGAATAATACTGAAGCTAGCATTTTCTGCATTATTAGATAGATAATGTTTTGGTTTCTGAGATGCTGGCTATAAATATGCAATTTATTTCAAGGAAAACAGACAGTAATTGCATGTAATAGTTCCTTGACTAAGTTCAGGTAATAAAAAACCTTGCTAACCTTGCTGTAAGAACAAATACTGCCTCTGAAGGTAAAGACTGATAGCTCTCAGCCTTCCTCAGGAATTCCTGTGTGTTGTCTTACCACTTTTTGTCACTGTAAATTATCTAAAGTTTAATATAAATGAGACAACTTGGTTATAAGCTTTGGGAACAATATATTAAATAAAAATTAGCTATTTAAATGCTGTGAGATCTCAGAACATGGGCAACAGTTTTCCTAAAGATCTTTAAATGTAATGTAAACCTGCATATATTCGTGTACAGACTGTTTTAAGTGGTAGGATTAACTATAACAGTTCTCCAAATTAGGGATTGCTGGGTTAGAGGCTTAAGTGACTTCAGTGAAAACACCAGATCCGTCACTATGACTGAAATAAATTTTAAGTCTATCCTATATTCATGCTATAAGTCTTTTTTCTTGAGTGTCTCAATATCAATATATTTGGAATGACAGAAAATGATAAATCAGAACTGGAACGTGAAGATGCCAAGGCAATCATAAATTTTCTGCCCTCAGATCAGCACTTACTAAGGGAGGCTATGAAAGGCTAAAGTGGGATCTAGTTTCCATGAAAAGTCAAAATGTTTTTGGAAGAGTTATTACCTTGAAAACTCTATATTTCAGATTTTGACTAATATCAGCTGAAAATGAAGTCTGTGCTTTTCAGAACAGAATCAGAGAATCACACTGACATGGGAGAACCTACCTTTTGTGAGGGCCTCTGATTCATAGAGCATATTTCTAGTGGAAAGCGTAAGGGAAGAAATATATCTGAGTTGAAAACTCAAAATTATGTATGATACCTCACTCACAATCATTTTATATTGCAGCATTTGCTTGAGTTCCACAAGTCAAGGTTCTTATTTTGAATACAGAAATTTTTGTTACTGACCTGCTGCATCCTGCTTCTTGCTGAAATTACCTACTTCTATGCTGCATACCAGAATCCTGTGAGATTGTATTGAGTCTGTCTGAAAACCATATGCTGTTTTTCAAATGAACTTTTTTCCTGGGAATATAAATGGCTAGAGATCTTATAAAATGTGTCTGACAATCAGGAAAAAGGAATTCAGACTAACTTTCAGGGCTTCTCCTGAAGCTGATCTAGTCAAATCTAGGTATTATTTGAGCAATGAACATGAATACCTTTTTTTTAACCATAAATATAAAATGTATTAAAGTGAAAGACAGTGAAATGAGAAGTATCCCTTTTATATTTTTTGAAAAATCACAACACTCACAAAATGGAGGAGCTGTCAGTGACTCACATGAATTCATAGTTGAAATGTAAGGAAAATACTTTTCAACTGACATTTTTTTTTCGTAAGTCGACAATGTTTATTGTTTGAGATTGTAACTAATGAACACTAGCTGTTAAAAAATTTTTGACATTCACCACACCTAGTGAACTCTGGTTTCCTGAAATAAAAGATTTATTTTTGTTCTCAAGAACACATTTAAGTGTAAAAAGAGCAGATGGATATTGTCATGCTGTTAGAAGTGCTTTGTCTATGACAGCACAAAATCGTACTTTGATAATCCAGTAGGAGGTATGAACTTCTCAAAGAATTTTTACTGTAAATTATAGAACATGAGCCAGTGCATCAGCAAGATTATTTTTTACTCAATACATTATTGATGTGAATTGTTAATGGCTTAGTTTCTCAAAATTTCCAGAATATAGTGAACCAGGATAATCATACTGTTGCAAACACAAGCAAACAAAAAACAACCAACATTTTTGAAAAATGAAACATAATCAAATAACAGTACTAGAAATCATGAGCAGAGTACCAGTGTATTGATGTGTCATTGCTGTCCAGAAATTTCTCTTTAAAATCCTTTTGTTGCTCTTAGAGTAATGCATTGGGTTGTTGCAGCTATTCATTCCTTGATTTTGAGTTTGTTGTATAGGTGAACCTCACTGTGCTTCTTTTCAAGCTGCAGTATTCCTTAAAACGTCACCTTAACTCCATTTGTGGTTACAGCATTGTGATGTGCTCAAAGGTACCGAGTGTGTTACAAATAAAAGATTGTTGCTTAGTTATACAGTATTTGAATCATATATCCCAAATGCTGGCCAAACATGCTACAAAAAATATCTATTAAAACCATGACAGCTGCTGAGCATTTGAAATGGTTTTGGACTTTATAATGCATCTAAAGGTCTTTTTGGTTAGCAGCACTCTCAGAGGTCTCTGCTCCCAAAAGCAATTTGAAGCTGCATGAATTCTGCTTTTGCAATCACGTCTGTTGTACCTGAGGGAGGCTAAAGCTGACTACCTCTCTAAATCACATTGGTTCTCCTACACTTGGTGTTTACTGTTGTTCTTTGGGTTTTTTTCCTTGACAAATGTTACTTTGATAAATTCTGTTCGGCAGGAGTGCTTGAGGAAGAGTCTTTGTATTTATCACTTCTTTATTTACATGATTTATTTTTCTCAATGTCAACTATTGGCATCATTCCCAGTCTCCTCTCTCACTCTACCAAACTACTTCCGGTAATATGCATCAGTTGTAACTGTTTTTTCAGCTTAATGCTGGGTTCCAATCATAGCCAGCTATCCGAATGGAAGCTGATTTTTCAACAGCTGCTGAAGCTAGATGTGGTTAGTAGTAGTGCTGCAGTGTGTATCAGACCACATCTGGGCTTCCTCTGTCCATTTTGGTGTCCAAATACAAGAAAGACTTCAACAAATTAGACAAAGCCCAGAAAACTTTCCAATTTCCAAGTGACTGCAAGGCGTGTGGAGTGGAAACATGCTCCTCTGTCCTGCACAAGAGAAAGATAAGGGCAGATGGGGGGTGCGAAGTGTCTTCTGCTACCTATTGGGTGGTTTTGAAGGAAGAGGAGCCATGCTATTCTTCAAGATGCTTAACTGAAGGATCAGGGACAACAGGCAAATTGCAAAAAGAGAAATTCTGATTAAGTGTCAGGGAAAGAAATTTTACAGGAAAGGTGGAGCAGGGGCCCAGGGAGCCAGGAATATCTAGGTTTTTAAAACCTCATCTATTACAATTAAAAACATCTAAGGAATGTTGTAATCAACCTTAAACAAGTAGTAACTTAAAATAAAAATTTAGTTTACTTAGAATTTATTTTTAATTGGTAAGGATCTTTAACAAAGGAAGTTGGACAAATTCTAGTGAAATTTTGCATTTCTTATAATAGTAAGGTCTAAAACTGCTTATAGGTTCCATGATTCATAGGTCTTTTTCATTTTTTTGTGAGGGGAAGTAGCTTTGGGGAGGCTTTTATTTTAGCCTACTATTTTTATCTCAAAAAAAAAAATTAAGAAAAGAACAATTTGTTTATTAAAGTGGTCTGGTAGCTGAAACAGAATGGAGATTTCTTCTATGGCTGTCAATTTTAAGTTAGGGTTATGAAGATAAATATCTTTCAGAAAAACATATAATATGAAATTAGTTGAATGCTTTCTGATAAGGTCAAAAGTAAACCATTCTCCAAGAAAGAGAGTATGTCTGAAATACGTTTTTATATTATCTGCTGATAAGGATATTGGTCATGTGCTAAAAACTTGCAGATATAGTCCAGGCATTCAGGAGTCCTTATGCTATGAAAATAATAGAATAAAGAATTAAATTTCAATACTTAAAAAATGTGATCATTTTGAGGAATATGAGTACACGTACACAGTTGCAGAAGGCGCTTCAGGCATCTTAAAATGTGAGTCTACAATTATACTTCCAGGCTCCTAGAGATTTTTTCTTCTTTAATTCTGAGCACATGCATGGGCTTCCAATGCACAGGGCTGAGAGATAATTTATGGCCTTCCTATTAATGCTTAATTATACTTAAAGGCTACATTACATTTCTGTGCCAGACCACAGAAGACAAATAAGTAAAATTAGAAAAAGAAGCAGGAAGCCTCACCTCTAGTTGCTCTGTCTTGTCATTAAGCTAAATGAAATAGCATTGATGTTAGAGAAAATTTAATGGTTTGTTGTTGTTTTTTTTTTTTTTAATTTGTTATTCTTTTATTATTTTTTTTTAATTCATTCATCAGATGGAAAGGAATGTCAGATTTGTCTCTGTGAGAGAATTTAGACCCAGAATTTCTGGAATTGGATAGATTCTCTCTTGGGTTTTGCATAATCCTGTGGTTTAAAATTTATTTTGCTTATTTATTTAGAAATGGTCTTAAAAAAAATAAAACTCGGGGTTTTTGTAATGAAAATGAATCTAACAATCAGTTAGGAAAAAAAAAATTTAGAAATTGGGTTAAGTCCAAGAAATATATAGTCCAATACCTTTCTAGGCAATCCAAAGGAAAAGCTTCTTCCTGTCCATCAGAATGAGACTTGTCATTTTTAATTGGTCAAAGTAGGATCAAGTTTATGATTAACTTTAGATGCTGAGTACTTCAGCAGTCTAAAGATGCCTTTCAGATTAGCTTCAAACATTACTACAATACAGAGGGTGTGATACAAAGTTGAAGGAGGTAAGTTCTTGTTACAAGATCTGGCCATGAGTGCGTTTTTATCCAAAATTGTAATCCAAATTATATCCAAATTTGATGGATTCTAAATTAATATATAACAGCTGTACTGAGTAATGCTACATGCAGCTCAAGAAACTTCCTCCAATGCCAGCCAACAATGTATGTAATTTTGATAAAATTAGACTCATCCACCTTTGTTATGAGATTAAAGACCTTTTGGATATTGTCTATTTGTACAAAATGCTGTCAGTGTTTTCCTTTCAATTGCTCAGAGAGGAAGCCACTGCCATAACATCATATTGTTCTGGTTGTTTCTGCAGCAAGACTCAGCCAGCCATGCCTTAACATCTGCAGCCTTTCTTCTGGTGACTCCATCTCTTCTCACTATCGTATAAATGAAACTTTTGGTTTTGGTAGGCTTGTCCCCTGCTATCTTTACTAGCTTTCCTCTTCTGAGTATCGCAGCTGGTTAGGATCATGTGTGAAATGGCACACTGGATCTAGGTCACTTCCACCCTACTACAGTCTGTATAAAGGAAGGATATATGTATAATGCCATGAGACATATTGCTTTCAGCAGTGTTGCAGCACAGTATCTTCAATCAAAACATATGGGAATCCTTATATTTACTAGCATCCTTCTCAAACATTCACTATTAATAATAATATTAAACCTTGATTTAGAAGAAAAAAGTGTTTATAAGAAAATTGCTGTAGCCTGGGCTGCATCAAAAGGAGCATGACCAGCAGGTCAAAGGAGGTGATCCTGCCTCTCTACTCTGCTCTCGTGAGACCTCACTTGGAGTATTGTGTACAGTTCTGGTGTCCTCAACATAAAAAGGACATGGAAGTGTTGGAACAAGTCCAGAGGAGGGCCATGAGGATGATCAGGGAGCTGAAGCACCTCCCGTATGAAGACAGGCTGAGAAAGTTGGGGCTGTTCAGCCTGGAGAAGAGAAGGCTGCGTGGAGACCTCCTAGCAGCCTTCCAATATCTGAAGGGGGACTATAGGGATGCTGGGGAGGGACTCTTCATTAGGGGCTGTCGTGATAGGACAAGGGGTAATGGGTTCAGACTTAAACAGGGGAAGTTTAGACTGGACATAAGGAAGAAATTCTTTATTGTTAGGGTGGTGAGGCACTGGAATGGGTTGCCCAGGGAAGTTGTGAATGCTCCATCACTGGCGGTATTCAAAGCCAGGTTGGACAGAACCTTGGTTGGCATGGCTTAGTGTGAGGTGTCCCTGCACATGGCAGGTGGGTTGGAACTAGATGATCTTAAGGTCTTTTCCAACCCTTACTATTCTATGATTCTAATTATTTTTTTATAACTACATTCTGTTCTTACAGCTGAAACACTTAGAATATCATCATTTGCCAAGTCACTGTTCAACCGGTCAGCATCTCCTTCCCTGTTGAGGTGAATCCTTTCCAGTAACAGTTAAGCAAAACAAAACAAAATTACACAGTAATACCCACTGTCTTGTACTGGGAGCCTATGACTGGGCCCTGAACTCTAGATGTATTCTCACCAGAATAGAGCGGAAAGATCTCTTCCCAGGAGGCTGTTGGCTTTCTTAGCTGTAAGAGCACACTGCTTGGCCATGGTCATAGTCTGCTTAGTGTCAACCAGAACCCCCAACTACATTTCTGCAAAGCTGCTTTCCTGCTGCTTAGCCGCCTGATGCTGGAAGTCCTGGGGTTCCAGCCCCCTTCCTCATGGGGCTCCCACTTGGATAATCCTTGGCTTTGCTTGCTCCTCTTAGATAGATTGGCAGTATTCAAGCCTGCAAAGCCACAAGGCTAGGAGGAGGTACCGTCCATCTCTTTCTTCTCAGCTCTGATGCTGTCCAGGATGCTGTCTTCTCTGTTGGAGGTGGTCCACTAATGCACACCTCCTGCAGGCACTCTTAAGATAAAACTTCCCAGTTGTCTTTGCCTCCTAGGAGGCTAGGACTGGTACTGGTATTTCATTTCATCTTGAAAAAAGGTGTTTAAGTCCCTGTACCTGGAATTTCAGGATCTCTCCCGTACTCTCACACTTGCTTTTGACTGGATGTGTCACTTTGTGTTTTATCACGAGCAGTAATTATGAGGGTGTCTTTGCAAAATTTGACAACTGCAATGTTGGAACTTTCACTATTTGCCAGTCTGTGAACTTGATTAGATGCACTGGTTTTCATTTTCTGACCTGGAAATTTCACAAAAAGCTGCCAAATGCTATGAAGTTTCTATATATCTAGAAGAATATTCATTCTGTTGGTCACAATGGTGACTACTGTGCAGGCCAAGAAGGTTTTAGAATTTAAAGACTCCTTTCTCAGAAGGTTAACTAAGTAACAGGTTGCTGGATGAGAGGAAATGTCAGTTATTCTACCCCAGTACAGATGCCCAGTCGCCATGAGACGAGGGAAGAGCTATGTCTTGCAAATAAGCTTCCCATTCAGGTAAAATAAAACATTAGCAAACAGTAAATAATCTGAATTTACATTTTCAGGCTGTTTTCCTGTGGCATCTGGCTGAAGTTAGGTTTTACTATTCTGTATCCATTTACTATTCTGTATCCATGTTAGGGTAACCTACAGCTGTGAGGAGAAATTTAAGCTCTTTAGTGTTATTTGATGAGAAGTTCATGCCTTTAATTCCAGAAACTGGAACAGCTGACCTCTCTGTAGAGGTTAAATAATACATAATGCCAAATAATAAATCATAAGTAATTGCTACCAGTTCCCATTTACAAATATATGTGCTCACTAATATCACTAGAAATTTTTAAATTAGAAATGCCTTCTCAGTAAAGAGATTCATAGAGGATTATATTTTCATGCATGAAAAATTAATTGGGTAATTTTACAATGGCATATAGAGATTGTTGATTACAATGTAAGCTGAGAATTTTTGGCTTTTGTACCACAGTTGTAGTGTTTAATATGCTCAAAATACCAACTACTCAGTTTTGCACTCCTGTTTAGTCTGATAATCCTTTACATAGCCACATATCCATAAATGTGTATATCCACATTTCTGAATGCACAGCCAGCTTCTGAGAGGAGGCTGCACTCCTGAGAGGCTCTTTAGCCTACATTCTAATCAGTATTTTCAAACCCAGACTTCAAATGCATTCTTTTTAAAAGATTAAAGAAAAACAACAACAAAAAAACTTGCCGTTTTATGAAAGGAAAGCAATGTTTCACGCAAACTAGGACAACAGGGAAAGACCAGCTTTTTCTTGGGAAGTTTCAGCCATGCAGACATCACATTTGTTATCTTACAATCAACAGGATGTGAATAAGGGCTAAGATGCTCATAAATTCAGTCGGTCCATCTAAACAAAGTTTGTACTGTTTGAACTTCTTTGTTCTATTTCTTTTGATACTTCAGTGCTCTTCATATTACTGAAAGTCATGTTTTTCCTACTAAATACCATGATGGTCAAAATATCAGCCTCAAGTTTATTAAGTGCAGTGTTTCTTTTTATCCAGCTTTGTGGTATTTGCTTTCAGGCATAGTTGGGGTACCAGTGATACTCAGTGTATGTTTCCCAAATGTGAAGTACATGTTAAAGAAATATCAAAATCGGGAAGAGGGACTTCACAGTTAAAAATATGAATATTTTAATACCTGATTGCCTTGTAATCAAAATAATCTTTAAGAGTAATTCCCATACACTGGGGCCAAGGCACCTTGTTCTTCTTTTTATGAAGAAGTTTCCCAGAAGAGGAAGAAATTCTTTACTGTAAGGGTGGTGAGGCACTGGGATGGGTTGCCCAGGGAAGTTGTGAATGCTCCATCGCTGGTGGTGTTCAAGGCCCGGTTGGACATAGCCTTGGGTGGCATGGTTTAGTACGAGGTGTCCCTGCCAATGGCAGGGGGGTTGGAACTAGATGATCTTAAGGTCCTTTCCAACCATAACTGTTCTATGATTCCATGATTCTATGAAGATAGCATTACTCAATTATGGCTGTTAAAAGAGATGTTTATTTTTTTTCTTAAAAGCTGTTTCAAAAGTTTTTACTAATTCAGAATAATTTAGGCAAGAAAATATATAAATCAGAGTGGCGAGAAGAATCTTAAGGTTTAGCAGATGTGAATTCAGGATAAAAGGAAATTGCGATCAAGTTTACTATTTTTCTTCTTTTCCTCTTGGCAAAGGCACGCAGATAAAGTTTCAGAAGGACCACTTTTTACCCTCTGCTGCAAAAACGGGGAGTGGAAGAAGTACAGGAATTATGTTTATAGAAATAGTGTTGGTGGAAATGTTACCTTGAAACTCACCAACTGTAATATGAAGTCTAGGAAATAATAGCCCTTTCAGCAAAAGTGTGGAAGACACCTGGGGTGCTTACAATGTCTTTATCTTTTCATGTCATTGTCATGGTTTAAGCCTCTCAGTCAGCCACGCAGTTTCGCTCACTCACTCCCCTCTCTTTCTTGCCCCCGCTCCCGGAGGGATGGGAAGGAGAATCGAAAACAATGCAACTCCCACAGGTTGAGATAAGAACAGTTTAGTAACTAAGGTATAACACAAACCACTACTGCTACCACCAGTAATAATAATGACAAGGCAAATACAAGGAAAGAATGCAATTGCTCACCACCTATACCCAGCCCGACCAAGCAGTGCCCTCCCCACCCTTCTGGATCTCTGCTCTCCGTTTTGCATCCTGGGCATGATGTGCTGTAGTATGGAATAACCTCTTGGGTCAGTTTGGGTCAGGTGTCCTGTCTCTGCTTCCTCCCAGCTTCCCCTCTTCCCTGGCAGAGCATGAGACTCAGAAAGTCCTTGGTCAGACCAAAACATTACCAAGCAGTAACTGAAAACACTGGTGTTATCAGCGCTGTTCCCAGGCCCAAAATCAAAACCACAGCGCTGCACCAGCTACCAAGAAGGAGAAAAATGACTGCTGCTGCTGAACCCATGACAGTCATCAAGTTCTGTTTCATCAAGTTTTATAAAATAGCAGTTTTCTAGTAGTATTTCAGAAGTCTCACACAATCCCAGGCCACATTATAATCTCTACAGATTGTTAGTCTTTGCATCCTCAACCTGTAGACTCCCTGCATTTAAAAATATCCCCAGTGAAAAATATAGAGGAGTAGACTGGGCTGAATGCTCTCTTGATCTTCCCTAGTTGCTTCATCATTACATATCTTAGCTATTTTTACTTTTTCATTTAGATGCATTAGGAAATAGGCAGAGCATTAACATTCTTTCCATCACAAAATATAACAAGCAAGGAATCATTTACTGTTCTTTAAAACTGTTCTGTAAGTTCCAGTGTGGCAGGTGTGGTAGTAAATTCAGTAAATCCAGTGTGGTTTATAAATTTGAGATGGCAGAAGATGCTGCTGAATTGCCAACTTTCCCTTGCACAGCTGAAACTGGCTCTGGTTTGTAGTTGCTGTTGGTTAAATGGGAAGCCACATGGATTTCCAGAAATATCTTATGCAATATGTATGCAAGAACGTATTTTCAGTAACACTTCTGGAGCCTGATTTGTATCGTTTTTGCATGTGAATCCAAATCCCAAGATTTTTACCCAGGTTATTTACATACTGTATTACAGTGTATATTTTTAGATACAGGAAATACATGATCACAAAGGGTAAGCACAATATTGTATATGATGCTTTCATGTGTTTTCTTTTTTAAAATTATCCCTACTTTAATATTGCCTTTCAGTATTTCTAAGTAAATCTTTTTTCCTCATGTCAAATGTTCTGCCCTAACACTTGCTTCAGTCAAAGCTAAAATATTTAAAGCCTCTTCCTTCTTGCTTTACATGCATGCGCTCCATCAAAAATACTATTATTACTAATGGAATAGTGTCAGTTGATTGTTTCCTCAAATCAAATCTGCAAGGCATCTAGCACACTGCTTTTGCCCACCCTTGTAAAAGCAGTGGTTGCTAATACACTTGCAGGTGTTATTCCAGTTTCTTTGTGTAAGAAGTAGCAATTTGGTATTGCTTTGAAAGAAACGGGTAAACAGCTGATGCTTTAAGAATAATATGGGGTGGATTTATCTAATTATGAGATATCAACAGAAATTAGAGTGTTAAGTAAAATGTTTTGTGCTTGCATTGCCTTGGAGTAGAGGTGAACACTGAGTAAAATTATCTCTAGATTGTTATTGTCTGAACTCAGTTAAATTTCTTCATTCAATGAGAATATTTTATTTGTTAATATTTCCCTTCATTAGGAAAAAGTCATCTGAGTGCAATGAGCACAGTGCTTTGGATTTAGATTTCCAGTGTTCAGCTGTTCTGAGGCCCATTTTAGTATTTAAAGACTTCACTAAGAGACATGAAAAATTAGAAACCTAAAAGGAAAGTGCACAGGGATTAAAGTAGATTAGCAAATACCTTCTGAAAGCAGCATGTACAGAAGTATGTATATCTTAAATTTTGGTATTCTGTATGTAACAGCTTGCTTGATTTTCAAGTAAAACACTTCTTTTACTATTTTATTCCTTTCATGTCCTCATTTCCACTAGAGAAGAAAAACAAACAAAACCAAAGAAACAAAACTAAAACAAAACCCAACAAAATCAAAAAACCCAAACCAAACAAACAAGCAACAAAAAATCCCAAGATTGAGAAAATTAGTGTTTCATTCTAGGAAGTCACTTATTCTGAATGCAGCCAATCAAAAGTGAACGAAAAATAAAAACGTATGTTCACTTACCTGTGTTAACCCAGAAAAATTGTATTCAGTTAAGATATGACTTAATTTACATGAGTGAATGTTATAGTAAATAAAGCAAATCTATTGTAAATAGTGCTCTTGCATCTGAAGAACTTTTTTTTTTATTTAGATAATAAGATGTTTTTCTGAATGTGTTGGTATTGCGAATGAACTGAAATGGCCTGTAAGTTCATCCTATTGGGCTGTTTGTATCTCATCAAGTCTGAACAAAAGTAGAGTATCAGTTGGTAGCTTTTATTTTCATGCAGATATATTTTATTCTTCAATTATAACATCTGAATTGTGTAACCAAACCTGTTCTTCCATTTATCCTGATGGACAACTGTCTCTAGGTGCATGTTCTCAAGGGAAGTTGCTGTCAGGGGCTGCTGGATATATCAGTTAAGTCAGTAAGTGTCCTAACATTGTCTTATCTCTTGACAATGCTGTTTATATTTTCTATCATTCCAAAGGATGCCAAAAGGTGTAATCTGGAAAAGATTCATCTTAGTTATCTGCAGCTATGTTTCCTGTCATGTTTCATTAATGTCTCTGATTGCATGTCTTTACATTTATTCATGTAGGAGGATGGTGTGGCTCTACCACTCTTAGATCAAGCTTTGGCTTTTATGTGGGGGCAGTGGATGGTCCATGGTTAGAAGTAAAAAGCAAAACCTAACAGTTTCCTTAAATCATAATGATGTATGTCTCTCTCTCCCCTTTTTTTTTTTCCCCTAAAACCTGTTTACTGGAGGATAACATGTAGTCTATTGAAAACATTCAAGTTGTAATTTTAGTTTCTTAAAGTATCTTCTGGACTGAAGAAGAGTGTAGAAAATATAAAAGAATGTCTGATTTTAGCTAAAACAAGACTTCCAGTTATGCTGCCTTGAAATTACATCTTGATAGTATCATTTAATGCTTCTTATGTCCTGCATTGTGAGTGAGTGACTAATCTTTACCTTGCTAGTGGTGAATAGGAAAAAGATTAGTCTGTCATACTGTCAGGTTGGTGAATAGCAGTTTATGATTTGGTTAATATCTTTCTTCAGCTGTTGCTTTTCCCATCTTAATCTGTTTAGGTTGGGTAGGTTTTTTTTTTCTTTGTGGGGTTTGGTTTTCTGGGTTGGGCTTTTTTTTTTCCCCTGTGCTTTTTTCTGGGTTTTTTTTTTGGTTTTTTGTGTTTTTTATTTTGGGGGGGGGGGGGTTGGTTGGGTTTTTTTTGTTGTTGTTGTTTTTTTTCTGTGTAAAAGCCATTTAATTGCCTGTGTTGTCCTTCTACCTACCTTTTCTAGTTCCACTGTGTCAGCTTTGGGATGGGAGGCCAGAACTGAGCACATCAGCCCAAGTACAGTATGTTTTAGATTTATCCACTGGCTTCCTGCTGCCGTAACTAAATTTTGTTGCAGCTGAACTTCTTTACCTTGTTAGCTCACTCAGTTTGGGGATTTGCTTGCCCTGTGCTGGAGCCTCCCTGCTGTATTTCTAACATGTCTTCTTTGGTGACAGAGGAGGAAGAAGAAAATAAATAAAAAAAGTGGTAAAAGTGTGCACTCCAGCTTGGTGCAGTCATAAGTAAACATTCAGGGATTTAATGTTCTCCATAACACATAGAGTTCGAGGGGTTTTTTGAAAATAGCTACTGCAGTAGTGAGCATATTAATTTCAAAACAAAAAGTTTGGGGGAGTGTTGGTCTGATTCAAATTTTTAAATCTTACTGAAGAAAATAATAGAAGCAATGTGGTGCCTTTTGAAACATAACCACTGTTGAAGTTTTAGTTGTCTTTTTCTTAACCTGTTCTGGGAAGATTCCAGGCATTGTTTGATGTTCCTAAGGGTGAAAAAGAAGAGGAAAAAAAAAAAAAAGAAAAGTGGTAAGGAAATTTTCCACTCTCAGTGAGTTTCTGCCAGGAAAACCTGAGACACCACGCTAAGCAGTTTTGTGTGGAGGTGTGTCTCAGTGTAAACCTTAGCTATTTTCTAACAAATTGATGTTGCAGCCTGTCATTCTAGCTGGAAGTACCAATAAGGAACACCAACAGTAAGTGAAAGATTAGTCTAAGTTGTCGTTCTCATGGTGTGCAATAATCTATCTTTGATTCTGAGGAATGAAGACATTTTATTCTGGGTTTTCAAGCTGAATGTTTATAGGAAAATTTATGTGCTGATATTCTTAGTATTTCTAGAGCTGAACTTGGATTTTCTTTTCATAAACTTTCATGAGTAAATAGGTCATCTATAATCACAAGTATTTATGAATGAATAACTGCCTCTTTGTGAATTAGTGTACTGATCTAAATAGAGAATTGCAGTAATTTATGCAGTTACCATAAAAGTAGTTATATAATAACCAACACTGAACTCTGACCTCATCCTATGGAAATCAGACTTCTTAAGTAATTTGTGATGTTCGTGCATAAATTTTTATTGCATAAGATCTTGTTAATGCTTGTCAAGCTTATTTTTTAAATGCCCCAATCTGCTGTGTTTTTTACAAGCATTCCCCTCAGCTAACCTTGCTGCATGCACTTTTAATGTTATCTGTATTATAAGGTGCACTTAGAGAAATGCAGAAAACTTTCTAATTTTGTTAGCTGTTCTCCAGAGCAGGCGTCTTCTGTTTCTGTTTTCCTGTTTCCTGATCTGGGATTGTCCACA
This sequence comes from Ara ararauna, assembly GCA_028858755.1. NCBI lineage: Eukaryota > Metazoa > Chordata > Aves > Psittaciformes > Psittacidae > Ara > Ara ararauna. Next base: position 51,929,629 of record CM054410.1, read on the forward strand.
TTCCTCTTATCTCTTCGTAGTATCTGATTCCTCCCACCTCACTCCGTTTCTGCTAAGATTTGAAAGGCACATTGGGATTTTTTTGTTTTCTAGTTATTATTTGGGTTTGTGGTGGCGTCTGCCTTGGTGTATGCTTGGAGAACCTCTGCAGGCAGGACAGGTAGCATGTGTGAAAGACTGGGTGTCCTTACCAGAGCTGCCACTTCAACGTCTCTCTCACCACATTGCTCTCTGAAAATCTGCTGATTCTTTCCTTGGGCTTCTCTAGCTGCCTGGGTACTTAGAGGCGAGATCTGGGAATCAGACCTGAGGGGCCTTGTATAAGGGGATTTTAGATCTATTTAGTGATTTAATAATTTAAAGGGTTTTCAGAAGCTATTAATTTCTAAGCACAATTTAGGTGATCTCAGATAATTTAATGTGCTGTCTCATTGTGCACATTATACATGTAGTATACTCGGAAAACAGTGTCCATCTTCAAAAGAGGGGGGTTTATTTTAGTTTTCATTAATGAAATAAAATAATTTTTGGGAGAAATTGCATTCCCCACCATTACAACCAACTAAATTTTCCTTATGTTTAATTCTTTGTTAATTGGCATAGTTATATGCATTTTATGTTCCTGTAGACTTATTTTGCAAATATTTGCATGACATGAATTGAATACTTAATGTGTTTATATATATGTCTGTGAATGTTCATAATACAATGTATGTATATATATTTTGCGTATAAATTGAAAAATAATCCTATTATGAGACAAAGTGCATTTGTCATACATAGGAGAAATATGGCACAGTTCTTGAGATGAGGCAATGCATTCAGTAAAGATTAAATAACTTAAATGGCTTATTCCCACTTTTGTTGAATTTGAGGGCACTTAAAATTCCCAGGATTTGACCATATTCCTGGACATGCACAGACAGTCAACACTTTCTCACCAATGAAACCTTTTTAGTGAAATGGGCTTTGAGCCTTGTGCCAGCACTCTGATGATCCTGTGAAATGCCTTTCATTTTCAGTCACCTCACAAATGCCATTTAACCAGTGATATATATTGAAAAGTTAGCTTGTGTTTGGTGTCATGGTTTCAGTAGCAGCAGTTATTATTCTCCTTCGTAGTAGCTGGTGCAGAGCTCTGTGTTCGACTTTCGGCCTGGGGGCAGCGCTGATACACCAATGTTTATAGTTACGGCTTAGAATGTTTTGGTCTGACCAAGGTCTTTCTGAGTCTCATGTTCTGCCAGGGAGGAGGGGAAGCCAGGGGGAAGCAAAAACAGGACACCTGACCCAAACTGACCGAAGAGGTATTCCATACCACAGTACATCATGCCCAGGATGGAAAAACTGGGGGCAGGAACCTGGAAGAGTTCAGTTCACGGCTCGGTCGTCGGGTGGTGACCAGTTGTATCCTCTTCCCTTGTATTTCCGTTGTCATTATTATTATTGGTGGTAGCAGTAGTGATTTGTGTTATACCTTAGTTACTGGACTGTTCTTATCTCAACCTGTGGGAGTTGCATTCTTTCTATTCTTCTCCCCATTCCCTCCCCCCCCTTGGAGTGGGGAGGAAGAAAGAGAGGGGAGTAAGTGAGAGGGCTGCGTGATTTTCGGCTTAAACCACGACATTGGTTATATTTCTTTCTCAAAGGAAATGGTAATGACTGTTCTGAGTACTCCTTAGTCTTGTTTTTGTAAATCTTCTCTGATGCATAAGAGGCTTTGCAGAGAAATAGACCCAGATCATAATATTATTAAATATAGTAGTACTAGGCCCGTATTTCTATGAGTAGAAGTACAATATTATATTGATCATTTTTTTTCTCATTCGTTAATAAATGTACCTAGCCAAACATATATCTTGACAAAAGAAATATTTTCATTGGTATGTGAATGTACATAATTCTGTGACTTTTTTATGGGCAGGTACTCAGTCTTTGAAGGTGAATAAAAACAATCCAAGTAATGTATTATATAAAACTTTTTAAATAACCCAGCCAACTTTCTAGAGCCATCTTTTTAAACTGCAGAAAATCTCCCTAAAATGCATTTACTAACTTGCTTTCTGTGACATAGTATCACTCCCAGCACGCTATATTCTCATTAAACTGGCTACAAACTTAAAACCCCAAAAAGTTGCACAACAGTAGGAATAACTACAAGCAACTACAGGAAGGAAGAGACATTTTGTGGTATGGTTTTTTTTTTGGGTTTTGGTTTTTTTGAGGGGAGTGGTTTTGTTTGGGGTTTTTTGTGAAGTTCATGTGGTCAATCAAAAATTAAGATCTTATCAGAAACAATATTTAGTGCAAATGTAGCTGATGAAATCAGAAAGGATATTTGAAAGTGAATTTGTACCCACTAAACCAGGATAATGGAAATACATCTATACTTCAAGAAACTAAGGAGTTATTTTATAAATCAATAGAAATTGTAATTACTCAAATTCTTTGATGACTATTCAAGCCTTTACACCTATATTCTCGTAAAAGGTAATTTTTGGGGCATTCAGGAAAATCAAATTAGAAGCCATTTTTTTTCAGTACTGACCATGCTTTTAGAGTTTTTTCTTACCCTTTAAATAAATAGTTCTGTCATTCAAAGCAGCCAGATTCTTTTCTACAGGTTAAGATTCAGAAGTTAGTAAAACACATGTTCATAGAATCCTCCCTTAGAACAAATCCTGAGCTCAAGCTATAGGGTTTTAAAGGACAAAGTAGCATCTTATTCCCTGTTCTGCCCCCATAACTTCCAGACCAGTGATGCAAGAGAAGCTGCAGTGTTGCTCCTAGGTTGGGTATCAGTCGGTATGGGTTGATGGGCCCATCAGTATCTCCCAAGTATCTCAGAACTAATGTAAACACAGGATGGTGGCTAGAGCTAGAGCTTCCAGTGGGCAGAAAATGTAAGTCTGCAAATCTCAATGGCAGCAGAGACTTTTCCAGTGCAGTCACAGCACAGGCCAATAGAAGAGGCTTTTCAAAAGCTATGGCTGCACACCCTGCACAGAAGAGATCACAAGGCAACAAGACCTCCCTTTCAATGGCACAGTGTTGCTTAATACATGGTTTTGGTGGGAGAAGAAGTGAGGGAAGGGGAGACTTTTCTTAAAGTCTGGCTAATGTTTGTTAGGCCAGACAAACTTCATAGTGTGCAAGCTGGTCTGAAATGTGATGGCTGATGTTGCACTGTTGACTGCAAGGTGCGCATGGGGAGAGTGCTCAGCCTCAGCTCTTGCTCTGCTCATGGTGCTACACGACACATGAAAGTAGTGCTGATACAGGAGCAGCAAATAAGGTAAAGTGGAGGCTTTGGTCTGTGAGGGCTGCTCAGTATGTTTCATCTCTCCTTTACATTCAGGTGGTGATCAGATTTTTCTATTTCTGACTATAGTGGCTTCCCAAGATCCTCAGGAGAGTTTTTGTTATGTTATATTTTAAAATTAACGTATTTTGTTGAAGATTTGCTCTTCTAAATCTTCCTTCTATCATCTTGTTGGCAATGTACTGGCAAAAGTGAAATAGAGATTATATGGCTATATTGTTAACTGGCTGATTTGTATAGTGTCATTACTTTCATGTGGTGGTAATCACTGTATGAGAGTTTTATCCCTTCAATCATTCTGTTTCAATGTTTCTAGCTGTAAGACATACAAGAAAAGCAAATATGTTATACACTTTCTAACTGTCTGTTAATTAGAGAACAAGAATATTATCTACCATTCAGTGATATGCTAACTATTTGGAAGGCCATTACTTGTGTAGTTTTGAAGCATATAGTGGTTATCAGGACAGTCAGTATATTTCTTCTAAGAATTGGGTACTACTAATGATTACAAAGCTTTGAGAAATATGAATTGTTCTTACACTTTTACTTGGTATGTGGATGTTGCACAGGCATGGAACTTACTATTGAATATGAAAATTTTAATGCCTTGTTTAATATTACCAGGGCAGTTACTTTGGTACCTAGCAATGGTGCAATTTGGAGTACCAATGTCTTGACACCCATAGCAATTAGCAAATCTCCATGTTCAGATTTCATGAACTTGAACATAGTAACTTGTGCCAGTGATCAGAACTGGAGCTCAATGGAAAAAGAATTAATTTTCTTTTATTACTGCATACCAATGAAGTGATTTTTATTCGGTTTAGATATAGCTGCTTTAAAAGTTTACCAATGTAATTGTCAGTTATACTTTGAACTAACATGGTTTTGCTTTTGCTTTGGCTCAGATGTTAAATATCTTGTAGTGGACCCATGTCTGCAGGAAAGATGTTTGGCAAAAGGTAATAGTGAAAGATATGAAGAGCAAAGAGGTGTCTTAAATGTCAGATACTCAGATAATGAAAACTGTGTTTAATTTTGTGCACGTTTAATCAAAATGGGTGGAAGATTAAAAGCAGTGTGATAAAAGTGATCAGTGTAATGGACAGTTGCAAATAACAGATTGTAAAAAGTTTGCAAGGCAATGTGAGTCAACAAAAAATAGAATTTAATTTGGTTTTCATTGAAAGTTGCTACTTTGATGAAGATATTTCATAGCTCATGGGTTGAAGATAGCTATGTCTTCATTTTTCATAATGAAAATAAATGGTTTCTCCCCTAACTTCTGAGACCACATGAATTCATTTTCACCTCCTTTTTTGGTGTAATGCACAAAATGAGAAGTTGAAGCATTTTGTCTGGTTTTAGTAAAGAATGTGGATGAGCCAATAAGGTTTTTTTCCTGTTCATTTTTCAAAGCTTTCATTTTTATTGAGAGAAGGTGGTAGCTATCTTGAACTGGGCAGAAGGCTATAAAGAAGTAAAACCTAAAATTCTTTTTTTTTTTTTTTTCTTACTTAGTAAGAATCCTTTATGTTTGAAAGCCAGATAGCTTTGTTCCAGCCATCAGGTGGTCTTATAAAGATATTACTGCTTGTTTCTTTTCATAAGTAAACACATTAGTCTGAGAGTGATATGCATTTGGGTATCTAGCTAAGCTGAGGGTTTTTTTAAAAAGAAAAGTCTGTTGTACAGCTTTTAGTCAGCTCTCCTGGTTTATTATGAGTACAACAAATAATTGCAGCCTGCCTTAAATCTGTATTCTTTAGAAGATTAATTTAAACAACCTGGTTTTATTTATTCATATATTCATGATTTATCTAAAGTTTGTCCTTAGAGAGGAGGATCAGAAGTACCTCTGCTCTTAGTAGCAATGGAAAGAACTATAGTATTGGATTTTTTTCCCAATTAGAATTTACCCTTTACTACAGCCTGGTGAGGAAAAAAATGCAGACTCGTGCTCTGCAATTCTCTCTTCCATTCCATCAGTAAAAACTGTTAACATGAAAGAACATGTTGTGTATGTCCACAATACCTTAGCTCATGGACTTCCTTCCTTTATTGCCTCCTTTATATCATCATGATGTTTTCTTTATTCTCTTTCTCATTTTTTTTTTTTTTTTTTAGATAGCAGGGCTACCATTTCCGATTATACTTATTGATTGTGAGAAACCAAGTTTTATCAGAATCTGATATCTATGAATAGAAAACATATTGATTTACTTAAGAAGGGAAGTAAGTCCTTATTACCTGTAATGTGGGTGTACCCTCTTCCAGAAATCATACTACAGTTGCAATGCTTAAAAGATTAAGTCTTTTAACTGTCAGGACCCTATTCTGCCTATTCATTTATCCATATAATTCTAAGAAGGTCTATAAACTGCAACTACATACTTGAATATACCTGTACTTTGTCCTTGCTAAGCTTCTGGAAGACCTGAATATTCACAGTCTCACCAGAGAAGGAATGTCCTTACCACTTACCTCAATCACTTTTATCACTTAAAAAAAAAAAAAAAAAATAGAAAAACCCTAAAAGTCTGTCTTCTACCCGCTGCTTATTTGATGCCTTTCCAGGTCTACTTAAATGTTCAAGTGAAAAAAATCTGTAGCTGATGCTTCTTAGCACCCAGTTTTCAATTGTATTTTTATATTTACTCTTAATACAAACAGAAAACGTTTTTCTCATTTTGGAAGTAGTACTCCAGCATTTTTGGTTTATGGTACTTTAAACTACCTTGGTTCTGGGGTTTATATTTTTTTTTTTTTTTTTGCCTTAGAGGTGCTAGAAATTTTTAATTCCTATATTCCTGTGCATAAGGCAACCCACACAATGCAAGCTTATGAATATGCTGAGCAATTCTGATACTTTATTTGCTTCATTACCTTTCTGCTGTGACTGTATATATAGATGCAGCATATACATTTTTTTTAATAATATTCAATGTAATATCCACTTTGAGGTGAACATGTTCGTGCAGCATATCATTATTTATGCTAATCTCTGAGACACCATAGTGGTGTCTCTGAGACTCCACACTGGTGTTTATTTTTGTGCTCACTACAAATTCTGATAGTCATTTATAGGAAAAACTAGTGTTTTCTATGTAGACTTTAAACCGAATGACTAGATTAGAGATGCATTATCTGTGTTCTGTGTAACCAGTGGGTCTAGTGTGTCTTGAAACTTGGTACAAGAAGCTCAGTTATGTCTGAAAAGGGCAGTGCATGTTCAGATGGGTCAGGTTGTGCTGTTTAAAATGTAAGAAAAAGCAAACTGAGTGGTGAGTCTGTGGACAATTTTATGCCAAAAGTTATGTTTTTCTTATTCCTAGTTTTGTTATGGGGGGCAGGAAGTGTTCACAGTTTTTATGAGATCTAGGAGCAAGCAGGGCCAGAGAATTTGTAGTGTACAGTTTAGGTAACCTTGCATATGGACAATGAAGTGGGTATAGGGGCATGATAGCTTCAGGAAGTCTGAGTGATTTTGATAGAAGTCACTGTGTATCCATATATTAACTTACTGTATAACTTGCTTGTACTGAATGGAAAGTTAGAGCACCGATCCAGACAGTAATGAAGCTGTAGCTGCTTCTCCCAGAAGTAGCCTGGGAGATCAATAGAAAATATGAAAAGTGTGGTGATATTTTCATACTGAAGACTTTTTTTGCAGTCTGATATTTTGCTGTCCTCTTCCCTCAAAGCATGTAGATTTTGAGATGGGTAATCCTAAGAAAGCTGAAGCCTGAAATTCTTCTGAAACTTGATTGGAAATTTTTGTGTTTTAATACCAAAGATAACATGGTTTAACTGCTAGGACAGTTTCCTCTGCTGTTTTGCTGTTACTTCATGTAGCTTCTTCTCACCCTATATTCTCTTTTGTAGCAGGTTTTATAGCCCCTGTCTCTGTTTGTACTTCAACTCTTATCTCACATATGGGTGTATTTAATCTCTCATTTAATGAGTATGTTTATTTAGATTCCTTAAAAGAAAAATAAAAAAGGGGGGAAAAGAAAGTGTTATTGTTTTCTCCTTGAAATTTGGGGTCTGGGACAAGTGTTTTCAAACTTATTATTGAGAAAATAGGCAGATATGAGTAGCTTTTAAATGGATCAAGGTTTTGTTGTTTCTACACTTCTTGATCTGGAGAGGGGGGAAAATTTAGACTTTAAAAATACTTAGTGTAAAATCAAGAGCAACAAAACTACCTGCTGTAATCATAGGTGGAGGAATCATCAGCGGACACTTTTTTTTTTTAATGGCTTTGTCAGTGAAAATAGGCTACTGTCATAATTGTTAGACTGAAAATGTAATTCAGCCCTTGTTACTAACCTAGTGAAAAGAATAAGCAAAATAAACTGATCACCATCTTAACCAGATAAATTATAAATATTTGATAGCAGGTATAAAATATGTATATAATACTTGTCAATGCATCTAAGACAGAAGGTTGAGGCAAACTTAAACACTTAACAATGTTTGTCATATTTTACAGGGGTACTTTTGTCTTAACTGTTCAGATGTTAAGAAAAGAGAAACAACAATGACCCTTGTTTGTACGTGCAAGTGGTGATTTTTTATCTCCTGACATTCTCTCTAGTACTTTCTGTCAAGAAGTAGTTGGGGTGTGTCAGAATCATGGTGCACAGAAATAAACAATGAAGTCAGATGCTGATATTAAATAGCAGTATTTTGTACCTAGTAGTAATGTAGTACCAATAAAGTACTAGCTAATAGTAATTTAAATTTACGAAGTTATAGTCTCTAAAAGATAATTTAAAATAAATTTCAATGTTACTTAATGTTAAATTTTCCTTTTCCCTGAATTCTTGTCTTTAGTATATTACATCTAGTCCAAAAGAAACATCTTATCTCCTACTAGGAAGATACAGTCTATCTGTGAAGAAACAGTTCTGTCTTTTCAAGCTGCCTTGTGTGTCTCAGATCTTACAATTTTAACTTATATAAACATAATTGTTTTAACAAAACCTAATAACCTTTCTCATGCATTTTAAAAACCTAATTCCAAGTCCATACGGTTTTCAGTAATTTTCTTTGAAAACTTTAGTTTGCACTACTTACTTTTTCTTTAGATATTTCAGGATTGCATTATTTTTCAAGTATAGCTGATACCTTTCACAGAGTTTGCAGCACTTTCTTGTATTAGACATATCCTCTTTAGTATACAGACCTGTTTTATCAGTCTGAACCCCAAGCGTCTACATTTGCAGCTCATATTTGCTTTACTAAAAGGGCAAATCCTTGCTTTTAAATCCTAGGTCTTAGTATTGAAATATGAATTATAGCTATAGAGCTTACCTATATAATTTTATTTTTACTAATATCCCAGACAACAACATGATTATTTGTTTAGGGCTGTATTACTACGTTGTATACAGCACCAGCAGGTAAGATCTATGGTAAAATGTCAATGCATATACCAGAGATCTGCTGTACATAACACTTCTCATAGGCCATGTTCTGTTGAATGGTAGGACAGCATTTTTATCCGAAATAAAGCAAACCAAGATGATCTCCATAGATGAGCAGTAGGAGTAGACACTTGATCTGTCTTCCCAGTGCTTCTCTGTGCATCGTGCCAGGAGCACTGGAAAAATTTCACTCTTTATATCTAAGGACCACTTCAACATAATAGGTAAAAAGTGTTTCATTCCTGCTGTCACAAGTAGTGCAATTATCAGAAAGGGATTGGGAATTACAAGGGCTGGATGTGAGGACTCTTCAAAGTGGATTAGTAATGTGGGTGGCAATCAAAGAAATTATTTAGCACTTCAAGGATTGTGTAATTACCATGAGCGTAAATTGTGCTGCTTGCATATTATATATATACACATATATATAAAAAATAAAAAGAGAGAGAGTAAAAATTATTAATGCTTTATAAATTCCAGAAGACCACATGAAAGAAAGGGCCAGCAAACATAGAAAACTTGGGGTTTTCTTCTTCTTTCCATGAGGTTTGGATCAGATTTTCCTTGTCTTGTCATAGTCCATATAAAAATAATTATTAATATACATAACTTTAAAGTAAATGTTCCATGGCTTTTTTTATCAGCATGCTAACTAAACTACATGCTTTGTAGGGAAGCCAAAAGCTAGAATAAAGCTTCAAAGGCTAAATATCAGCAGTTTGTTTCAAGAAGTGAATCATTTTGACTATCTTTGGCTGCAAATTTGTGGTAGCTGTGCTGAATCTTGACTGCAGTTCTCTACCCTGAGTGACTGAGGCGGGGAGTTTCTCTCCAAGGCTTCAAACCTCTTGGTTTGCAAATCTATTTGTAAATAGTTCTCTGCTCTTTGCATCAATGTAGTCTAGTCTGCTACTCCAGTTTCCAGCTGTAATGCAACTATTCATTTACTTTTACTCTGGAACAGTTACCCCCTTTAAAACTGCTGCAAGTATCTGAGGTACAAATTTCCGGATTCTTTTCTGTTGGGTTGATTAATAGTAGAAATACTAGATTTGAAAACAGAAGACTTCCTAAATCTTAAAGACATCTTAAAGATGTTAGATAAGCATATTTAAGGTTCAGCAAACAGACTGTATTTCACTGCAATCATCTGCAAATTCTGCTCCTTCACTTGTGCTCCCCATGCATCCTTAATTTATAGTATTTGGTTTTGGTTGCCCTTTTTTTTTTTTTTTTTTTTTTTTTTTTACTTGAAGGCCATTAGAAAGCTTTATTTAAGCTCTGAAATGTGTGATTTTTATTAAATTCAGCTGTAGGTGTAACTATAAAGTAATCACCCATCTATGTAAGCATGTAACATTACATTGAATTTTTTTAAACAGCTGTCTTGGCAATGTGCATATTATGATAATGTGAATACCATAATTATTGCTAAATTATTTAATTATATTATTTATAAAGAAACAAACAAACAACATACCTTTTTTTTTTTAAGGGATCAGATTTAAGTATTTAACTAAGGGAACAGAAGTTTTGACTTCATTATATTGTTATTAGCATATTGAATCAGGCCAAAGCCATGTAGAGCTGAGATTCAATAAACTCTTATAGCATTTTGACATTATAATGTATCTAGAACCAAGGATGAGATAAAACTCCTTATTTTTATATTTCCCTTGTGCACATGAATGATTTTGTTTAAAGAAAATTGAAAAAAAGTGTTATCCATAAATATTAAGATAGAATATTCTGTGACTTTTAATTAAATTCCTTAAATATGTTGAGATGCGGTGTGAGCAGAAGCAATTTATCTTGGAGCAGCTAATAATTAAAAGGCAACCAAGTATTCATTTCAAACCTGTATGGTCCATAGTAATTACTTTACCTTAGCAAAGTTTGGCTGATTCATTACTATTATTTTTGGTTGCGTAAGGTCACCATGGGCTATCTCTTGTTATGTATTCTTCTTGGTTTATCCAGATGGAAAAAAGTCAAATTGAGTCTTAAGAAGCATTCACTATGATCAGTATTACAACATTCTTTTTGTTCTCATTCTTGGAGCAGTGTCTACAGCACACTTACTTCCAGATGTTGCCAGCAGTTCACTAGATGAGAGAGGGGGAGAAGGCAGCTTACCCATTTTAAGAACTGTCAGCTGAAGGATTTATATAGCTTTTTAATGGCAATCATAATTGTCAATAACACTGTTTCTAACCAGGCAAATAGTTCAACCTAACGTCTAAACAAAAGCTCTTTCTTTCACTGAAACTGTATCAACAGAAGGGGTATTACTGGCATATCTGAAGAAAAACAGCCTACTGTCTTAGTATTTTTTCACTTTAAAAAGCTGATAATGCTATCAATTCATCTAAAATTTTCTTTGAACTTTGTATTTATTAAAACTTTTAATTAGAATGAAGCTTAAGGGATTGTGCAGTTTTGGGTCATATTTTGAACCCAAAAGAATTGGTTAGAAATGTGTCTACTAAGCTAAATCCTCCAGTTCTGTTCAGCTCTGTTGAAACTTTATTTTAAAAACTGTCCAGCAGGCTTGGAATTAGTATTTCCAGATTAATGTAAATTCATTGCACATTTCATTTGGGTTTAAATGTGGCTTTGGAGCTGTAACAGAAATGGTCCTAAAATATTAAAATATGGAGGCCATCTAGGATCAGAGTATTATTTCACTCATAAAATCCTTTCAATCAAAAAATCCATCAGCCCAACATGTGGTCTCCAAAAAGATATATTGGCTGTTGTTGGGGAATGTCTTTCTGGTTTCAGAACAAAAAGATGTTAAACATTAATTTCTGGAGTCTCTTTTGTACTGTCAGGGGAAAAGGAAGAATGATGATTAGTACTCTGTATAGTCGTGTGATTTATTTAAAATTAGAGAAGTATATCCAGTGTTTAAGACTGGAGTTAACACAAATTACAGTAGAGTTGTTTACCGGCTTCTCAGACAAGTCTTTTGGATGTGCTAAGTATTTTAAATTCTTTTTCAGGCCTATAATGCTCTGAGGGCTTTTTTTTCCCCTAATAGCAATTTTAGTGCATCTGAAGACTGTCCCTAACAAGCTATTTATGTGACTAGTATGAGATTTTTTTTGCAATTTTACAGAGTAACTTTCAGTCTCCATGGTGAGCTTTGTAGTTTGGGGATGCACATACTTTAAAGTAAACTTCTTCAAGCTGTTGACATTAATAGTTAAGAGCTTAGACAAATATTTAGCATTCATTTAAATTAGTATGATGCCTGATTAGGCAAATCAGTGTATTTTTAGTAATTATGAACCAATGTTTGTCGCAAATGTTGTTATGTATAGACTAAAATCTCTAGTATTTTATGATATTGCATTTTCAGCTGTTTCACAGCACATTTATTCAGAAAACACTAGAAATTAATGAGAATGCACATGTGTCGTGGTTTAAGCCTCTCTAACTCACGCAGCTCGTTCTCTCACTCACTTCCCCCTCTTTCTTCCCCCCACCCCCAGAGGGATGGGAAGGAGAATCAAAAAGAATGCAACTCCCACAGGTTGAGATAAGAACAGTTTAGTAACTAAAGTATAACACAAATCACTACTGCTACCACCAATAACAATAATGACAAGGCAAATACAAGGAAAGAATACAATTTCTCACCACCTAAAACCAAGCCCGACCACGCAGTGCATCCCCTCCCTTCCCAATCTCTGCTCTCTGCTTTCCATCCTGGGCATGACGTGCTGTGTCATGGAATAACCTCTTTGGTCAGTTTGGGTCAGCTATCCTGTCTCTGCTTCCTCCTGGCTTCCCCTCCTCCCTGGCATAGCATGAGACTCAGAAAGTCCTTGGTCAGACCAAAACACCACTAAGCAGTAACCGAAACACTGGTGTTATCAGCGCTGTTCCCAGGCCCAAAATCAAAACGACAGCGCTGCACCAGCTACCAAGAAGGAGAAAAATGACTGCTGCTGCTGAACCCATGACAACATGCATGTCAGCATGCAGCCATTTTCAATTTTCTTACCTGTTTTGAGAGAGAAGAGCAATAGTAAGCAGCAGCTTCTGAAATGTTGATTTAGAAAGATTCATTTGATTCTGAAGACATACCAAAGTCTCACAACTCTAGTATTCTCCGGCCTCTTTATATTAAAGAAGTCCACTGATAAGGAGTGTTATTTAAACATGTACACAAAGGTTCCACATTAAATGTCTTGATTTTTTTTTTACAAGGATGCCTTTTTACTTGTGTTTATTTATGCATTTAAGCACTGAATACTGATTAACAATTTGTCTTTTAAATTTCCTGATTTATGCCAATGAATTAAAAAATTACATGCAAATATATTTGACCAAATACATATTTACCATGTCCAGCTTCATCCTTTTCAGTTTTTTTTCTTTTCTTATATAATAGCATAAAAATAGAGTATGCAGTCTTTGTATTTCCAGAAATGTAATTTATAATTCCACAAATTTAGGAAAAAATGTACAAAACCCAAATAATAAAGTAGTTTTACACTCTCCTTATTACAGTGAGATAAGATCAACAGTAGATTTCAGAAAAGAAAATTAGCATGATTTCTATTGCTTTCATGAGCTTAAATGGTCTCACAGACTATATCTCACTGTCAAACCTGAACCTGAAGAGTGCCAAAAAAAAAAAAAAAAACCAAACCAAAAAACCCCAACCCCCCAAAAAAGTATAATTGACATCAGTATAACAATAAAGGGAAAACTGCTGATTTCCCATTAAGTTGCCATTTCTTTGTGAGTCCTATGAAATTATGCTTTCTTTATATTTTATTACGTAGGCCTCATTCATTTCTCCAGTATTTAAAAACTCTTCTTTCTAGCTTTGAGTCTTTTGTTGATATTCGGGATGAGTCCAGATTCACTTGCTGCTCTTAGGCTCTGCTCTTGAACAGCTCTCAGCACTGCTGCCCATAGAAATATACATTGTACTTGTTATTTCAAACACACCAGTTGATTTGCTGCTTCTATAGTTTTGGTGACTGCATCATTATGGACAAGAGAGGGGAGCAAAGGAAAGGCATGTCTGATAACTCAAAATGAGACTTATATTTTAGTGTGGAGACTGAGTTGCAGTTTGTCTTTCAGCTGGGTTGTGAGCTACTTGTAAAATCATTGCACTCACCAGAGTTAAGACAAGTATCATCTCTCTGCCTCTAGATGTGACATAAAACCAGATTAAATGCCCTTTACTTTTGTGAAATTAATTACTTTCCTATATTTCTAATTATGTGATGCTGTATTTCAGTAGAAGTGTAAATAAATTCTGCTACTATTCGTAAGGATTGATGTCTTATTTCAGTTAATATTTTTAGAACAGCTATTTTGTTGTTACAAATATGCTTTGAACTTGCTTTTCTAGAAAGGGATTTGTTCGGTTGTGGTTTTTACTTTAATTTCTTAAAGTTTCTGTTTATTTATCATAATTTTATCAGGGTTCTTGTGTCTGTGACAGGAACTATAATTGTACAATTCTTCATGGTATGAATACCTGCCATATACTTGCCTTCATCTCTCTCTCTGATCTAAGCAGTGTCTCCAGCAGGCTTCATACACAGGATACACAGAGGAATTACCATGGTTGTTATGTTCTTAAAGGAGAACACAGAGAGCAGCTTACTGCCTTTTCTTTTACTTTTGTACTTTTTCTTGGAAAAGGAGCCTTTTTCTTTTCATATTTTGAATGTGAGATTCCAAGTTTGCTTTCCCTGAAATGCTAAATCAGACTGATGAGCTTTTATGGCCTTGTTAGATACCCAAGAGTGCATCATATTATTAAATTTCCATTTATATGTTTGCATCCAGCCTAGCTGGGTGTGCAATATACTTCCAAATACCAGAGTAGAGTTAAGTCTGTCACTAAAAATGATGTATTTCTAAATTCATTTATTTTACAGAAGGTAAGGTTGAATCAGCAACTGTATAATATACTCCAGAAGGTAATGCTGGTTTGCTGAGGTTCCTGAAGTATTCTTTAACAAAACCTTTCTTTTGGCAACAACAACTGCATGAGGGTTTTTTGGGTTTGTTTATTTATTTATTTATTGAGTTAGGATGTGTGTAAGTTTGCTTAGGCTGGTGCTGATCTTTTAGATACCCTAACACTGACAGGCTGCACACTAACCTTTCCCTTTTCTGGTGCTTCAGGATGGATGACTGTGCTATCTGAGATAGTAATAGTCATCTCCTGAAAGCTGAGCTTTGACTCTGCATGGAAGTGTGTATTAACTCAAATATTACATTCATCCCCAGTGCTGTGCTAGAATATCTTAGCCTAAATAGACATGATTATTTATCAATAAAGCTTCAGCTATGAAGGTGCTGCTAGATACACTGTAAACCTTTTATTGAAAGTTCCTAGTTGTGGCAGAAGAACTCCTGAATCTAGTCGGCTATTTGAGTCTTCATTTCCTTATGTAAGGTTATTCTTTGTTCTATAGACATTTATTATGTACTTGAGGAAAAAGCAAACAAATAAATTTGAAGACTGAGACAGCTTGCATAGCTGTGGCTTTACAAGTCCATGAAGCACTTTGTCTTTAAAAGCTTCTGGTTTTTTTTTCCAAGCTGAAAGAGGAGTAGGTGGTGCATCATATAATGAAGGTGGGAAACTGCAGGATGTTGTGGATGCTTATATGGGTTCAAGCAAAAATAAGCATGTTTGTGGTAGATTAATATGTCAAGATCTACTTAATGCAAAGTCTGATGAGCCCTTTAGTTAGAAAGTCATTTGAGGCTGGGATAAGATTCTACAGTAATATTTCTGCATGACTTCTCTATTTTTGTGTTTTTGCCTGGGCACCTGCTTTTTGTAATTTTGCACAATATTATTTTAAGTAGAACATTTGTGTCTCCTAGTATAGCCCTTCTTTTGTTTTCTTTTTGCACTTTTTTGACTCACACAACTTTGTAAACATATTCCTAGTCTAAATTAGGTTCCATTTCTCCTTGCCCTGGAAAGGACAAAGGAGGGGAGGGGAGTGCAGGGAATTTAGCTATGGCACATGCAAAAGATATGACCCTCCTGGGGGAAGGGACTTTGTTTGATTTGTGTCCTCTCTAGAGTGTGGAGTTTTGACTTCCACATGTACTCTTTGCTGAGCTTTTAATCATTTATATTTATTTGTTTGTTTTCATTTTTACTTCTTTGGTGGATACTATTTGTAGCATTTATTTAACAGAAAATTAACATGAAAATTACTGTTGTGGTTTAAGCCTCTATAACTCAAGCAGTCGCTCTCTCACTCACTCCCCTCTCTTTCTTCCCCTTGCTCCCAGAGGGATGGGAAGGAGAATCGAAAGAATGCAACTCCCACAGTTTGAGATAAGAACAGTTTAGTACCTAAGGTGTAACACAAATTACTACTGCTGCCACCAATAATCATACAAGAGAAAACACAAGGAAAGAATACAATCGCTCACCACCTATACCCAGCCCGACCACGCAGTGCACCCCCACCCTTCCAGGTCTCTGCTCTCTGTTTTACATCCTGGGCATGACGTGCCGTGGCATGGAATACCTCCTTGGTCAGTTTGGGTCAGGTGTCCTGCCTCTGCTTCCTCCCGGCTTCCCCTCCTCCCTGGCATAGCATGAGACTTAAAAAGTCCTTGGTCAGACCAAAACATTACCAAGCAGTAACTGAAAACACTAGTGTTATCAGCACTGCTTCCAGGCCCAAACTCAAAACCGCAGTGCTGCACCAGCTACCAAGAAAGAGAGAAATAACTGCTGCTGCTGAACCCATGACAATTACCTAATAAAATTAAGCACAAATATCAGATTTAACCACAGATATATAATTTTCCTTTTGGCATAATTTTATTCTCATTCTTTAGTTTTCTGTATCCAATCCAAATGTGAAAGCTCTTGAAGTAGAGAAAAATGTGTTATTTTGCTTGTCTGTAAAACATCTGAAATATCTATAGCATTCTCTAAAGGTCTGGGTTTTGCTGGTAAGAGGGAATTACCCCTGATTACTTAGCAAATAATAAACAAATAAACAAACATGTGAAAGCTTCACACATACTCCTTAGGCAAAGGTGATGCTATAATAGGAGATGTTATTTGTTGAGTTATTTTGATTCCAAGAGAAAACGTTTTGGGTCTGTACATACATTAACAGACTTCGAATGATTACTTGGTTCAGCTAAAGAAATCCAGCTCTATCACCACTGCGCACCTAATATTTTTGTCCAGTAATGACCCAGAAAAGAGGTAGGAATGAGCTGATATCCTGATTCATGCAGGAGTGTCACACCAGATCCTACAGAGTTTGAAGCCTCAGGATACTGCTGGCAGGAGAGAAGTAGGCATCTGTGCAAAGCTCAAATCTGGTTAATGGCTGAAGAGCTCTTCGGGCTATAAAAGGATGTGTCCCCCATGCCTGTGCATGTGAATCAAGTCCTGTTATATTCCAGTACTAAAAAATGGACAGATTCTGTACAACTGGAGCAGTGTTTTTGTTTCTTAATATTCCCTCTCTTACATAGCATTTCCATTTTGTGAAATTGGAGCTATTTTTTAAACCCACTTTTTTTTTTTTTTCTTTTTTTAACTACGTCAGTTTCCCTGTGTTAGTCACCAGTTCTCTGTTATAACAGTAAATAAAATCACAACTGGTGGTGGGAATGGATCTGGACAAATAAACTTAATATGTCAGAACCATTTCATGCTGGTTTTATGTTTTACCAATGAGTAAGTGACAAAAAATTCCTATGCGTTCTACACATTTCCCAAATGGCAAGAGATAAACTCTGTAATCATTTAAATTCAAGGACAGTTAATAAAAGACTTTCCTGTTATTCTTAGAACATTTTTGCACTGTCTGAAGGACAGTTTGAATGGATGCTCATTTTCTTACCACCGAGGTCTGCTGCCATTTTACGACATGCGTGCTGCATAATTATATCTGCATCTTCACAGAACCACTGGAATACCACCCTCAGTCTATCCCTTTCAAAATAAAGTATTATTTCTCTAGAATTACACTGTATGGAGCACATCTATTTTGTGCAGTGCGGAACAAGGATGATTTTTGTGGTACATGAGGCCTAAAGCAAAGAAGCTGTCATCTGTGAGTGGTTCTGCAGAAAAAAAAAAAATGACAAAAAGTGATGAGAATTCTGTCCATGGCTTAAAATAACATTAAAATGCATTTTTCTTATTTTATTTCCTTCTTTATTGGAATTTGATATTGGAAATTGTGAGTGAATTTTATTAATGTAAGGAGGATTTAGTATATTATTTGGATGATCTCCATTAGATTTATCTATAGCAAATTGTACAATAACCTTATCAGTGGGCCATGGCTGTCTTTTTTCTCAGTTGTTGTATGTTAATATCTAAAGCCTTGTATGAGGGGGCATTCATGCTACAAAATTAAGAAAAATTGAAAATAGGTTTTGTAGCAATACACCAGTTGCAAAAGAAACAATTTTTTGTTCTTGGCATTTTAATATAGCTCTTATTAAACAGTGTGAATCAACCAATGTCATGGGTTCAGCAGTAGCAGCCATTTTTCTCCTTCTTGGTAGCTGGTGCAGCACTGTGTTTTTGATTTTCAGCTTGGGAGCAGCACTGATAACACCAGTGTTTTCAGTTTCTGCTTGGTAATGCTTTGGTCTGACCAAGGACTTTCTGAGTCTCATGCTATGCCAGGGAGGAGGGGAAGCCAGGAGGAAGCAGAGACAGGATAGCTGACCTGAACTGACCAAGGAGGTATTCCATACCACAGTACGTCATGCCCAGGATGTAAAAACGGAGGGCAGGGACCCGGAAGGGTGGGGGTGCACTGCGTGGTTGGGCTGGGTATTGGGTGGTGAGCGATTGTGTTCTTTTCCCTTGTATTTCTCTTGTCATTGTTATTATTGATGGTAGCAGTAGTGATTTGAGTTATACCTTAGTTATCAAACTGTTCTTATCTCAACCTGTGGGAGTTGCATTCTTTCGATTCTCCTTCCCATCCCTCTGGGAGCGGGGGGAAGAAAGAACGGGGAGTAAGTGAGCGAAACTGTGTGGCTGAGAGGCTTAAACCACGACAACCAAATATTATCACCTAGTATTATCAAATACTGTAACATAGACCAATGTACTGACATTTGTACAAGCTATCCAGCGCTCCTATGTGGAGTATCCTCTACAGATATGTTTCCTTTCTCTCTTGCCTGCAGCTGTTTCATGGCACTTTTTTTGTGTCCTTGCATGCCAAGGAGTTTCTTTGGGTTATGATGTGGAGATGTAATGCACGGACCCCGTTTCTGGTTACAAATGAAATCCTTTACTTTTTGAGAATAAAGGGTTAATATATGTCATACAAAATGTCCGCATTTTTAAGTGGGTAATACAATTGGCTAGCTGTCACTGTCCAAGTGGGCATTGTTACTTCTTCATTGGTTAATGTCTTGCTCACTGGTTGCCTGGATTGGGTGCTAGCTTTTCGCTGTTGTCCTCTCACTGGATGTTGGTTCCTTGCTTCTTTCTTCATTCTTATCTTGCCAACCTCCCCCTGCAACATTCCTCTACAATCTCAGAGCTCTCCCAGCAACATTCCTGTTATCTCAAAGTTCTCCCAGCAGCTGGTCTAGCTTAAAATCCTCCAAACCAAAGTCCTCTACACCCACATCATGATGCATCAATAATTTCTATACTTATTATAGTTCATTAAGAGATTATATATTGGATTCCAGGAGAGGCATCAATAGTATATTTAGGCCATATGTAGGCAGACCCTAATATTTATACAAATCCACATAAAAATTGCAGGGGGATGCTTGAATTTCAGGCTTATTGCCCAGAACATGAGTGTCTTTTCTTTGTTCCTTTAGATTCACTGTTTCATTTTGAGCAGGTCTTGCTACCTTGGTTTGCCATAGCAGCAACCTTACATTACTTGGTAAAGTAAGGTGATATTGTGCATTCTTCTGAACACTCTTGTTCTTGCTACGAATTTTGCATTGTCTTAGTAAAGGGGTGATTTATGTGCCAAGAATATTTGCAAGATTACTTGTACTCTACTCTGGAGGAGATGTTTGGGATCTGATAGTTACCAGAGTTCAACTGTACCTTTCAACTTCTAGACTAATAATTTCAATGCTGATTCTTTGGAGGAATTAATAGCTGTCATTTAAGGGTATAATTTTTCTTTATCAGAGAAAAATCAAAATGCAACATAATATAAACTGAAATGCTGGGCTTTGAATAGTGAATAAATAAGTAGTTGTTTTGGTGTTGGATAGAAAAGGTATTGCAGATTTTTGTCAAAGATGTTTGAAAGCTCTCTTTCTGAATCATGATTATCTGCAACATTTGCTGGTTTTGGGAGAAGGAAGGCACTAAAATGGATTTTTGAAAATGAGTTTTTGTGAATTTTAGGTTACACAACTCTTACTATAGTATGAGTAGTGGAAGCTAAAGTACTTTTTAATTCTGTGGTGATTTTGCTTATGTTTTACTGCATAAGTGAGTTACTAGTTCGACTAAATAGAGTTGCTGCCTTCAGTAACTAGTTTCACTTTTCTTTTTTCAGTTAACATCTGGCTTATACTCCTCAAAAAGCAGCTTTCTTAGAAAACAGTAATATTAAGATCAAATTATTGAAAGAAGGAAGTAGAAATTAAAGTCTTGAAAGGGTAAATATTAACTCAGTTACACAACTGGAGGCATCTAGTTTCGTTTCACATCTACTCAGGTAACCAACCCCTCCAGCTCTCCCTCCAGAATGTCACAGATCTCTCATAAGAACCCTAAGCAATGGCACAAGTTTTTTATTCATCCACCAAAGTTAGCTAGTAATTTTTCAGCTACTGATTACTTTATGTATATCCCTGTGAGGACATAAAGGAAAATGATCAGTTTTTAAATGTGTGTTTACTTCCTGTGGTGTATATAGTGTTCAATAGGTACTGAGTAAAATGCAGTTTTCTGGAAGGGCTTGTAATTGTTGCACTACAAATTTTTGCTACCCAGTAAAGCCACCATCGGTTGCATATCCTATAAAACACTGAGTAGAAAAAGGAGTTTGAAAGACTAGAAGAGATCTAACATTGTAGAAACTACAAATGGGAATTTGGGAGGTAGAGGAAATCTTGATATAGAATCATAGAATCATAGAATAGTTAGGGTTGGAAAGGACCTGAAGATCATCTAGTTCCAACCCCCCTGCCATGGGCAGGGACACCTCCCACTAAACCATGCCACCCCAGGCTATGTCCAGTCCAGCCTTGAACACCGCCAGTGATAGAGCATTCACAACTTCCCTGGGCAATAAAGTGCATGAGTTAATAAATAGTTATAACTTTTGAAACCAAGCTACTTTTTCTCTTTTCTTGCAGTAAGTGCTATTTCAGGATTTCCTAAAGGGAGGTAATGCAGTCTTATACAAGAGAGAAGTTGTTTCTCAAAACCATATATATGATAAAAATTTATAAAGAAAGATTGTACCAAACAAAATTGTAGGTGTATTAGATCACCTATACAGAGATGTATTTTTAAATGCAGACTGTGTGAAAGGAGAGAGCTAAAATGTACTCTGCAAAAGATTTGGATTCAGAAGCTGTCATGTAGAAGCTAAAGTTAAATAATTCAGTCTCCTCCTGGACTGGAAGGCAAAGCATAATACTGAAGGATTACAGTTCACTTACAGTGATATTGCCAAGTAAACCCTAGAGGGAAAGAAATGGAATTTCATTCCAGAGTTTTTAACATTATCTTTCTTTTGTATTCAGGTGATAAGCTAGCAAGCTATCCAGCCCCATTGTTATTTTTGGTTTTGTTATTTTATTATGTTGGCAAGAAAAAAGAAACAATGGTCAAAAAAACGTGGCTGCTTCTGTTCTGAGAAAGACAAAACTGATAGTGGAGTGTGCTTTTGTTTTCCTGTGCCTTCCCTGGGCAAGTTTTTCTCACCATTTTTGCTCTGGCTGTTGTACAGGTGGTTGACCAGATTGACACACTGACGTCTGACCTGCAGCTGGAGGATGAGATGACAGACAGTTCCAAAACGGACACGCTCAACAGCAGCTCCAGCAGCACAACAGCTTCTAGCTTGGAGAAAGTCAAGTTGCGGGGCAGCACACCACTCATCAAGCCCCCTGCACACCCCTCTGCTATCCTTACCGTGCTGAGGAAGCCGAATCCACCTCCTCCTCCACCACGGCTGACACCCGTTAAGTGTGACCAGCCTCCCAGGCTGCCTCCTTCGGCCAACCCTGTCAAGACTAACGGCACGCTGCTGCGAAATGGGGGCTTGCCGGTTGGGCCCAACCGCATCCCAAATGGAGATATATGCTGTACACCAGCCAATAATTTGGAGAAAGTTGCAATGCAGCCTCTGATGCACAGACCTGAGAAAGAGCGATGTCCTCAGCCTGCAGCAAGGGAACGGGTACGATTTAGTGAAAAAGTGCAGTACCACGGCTATTGCCCAGATTGTGATGTTCGGTATAACATTAAAAATAGGGAGGTGCACTTGCACAGTGACCCTGCGCGTGCTATGGGAAAGCTGCCACACCAATGCCCTCCTCTGCCACCTCCACCACCTCCACTGCCTGCATTTCCTCTGGAAAATGGAGGGCTGGGGTTAAGTCCCAGTAATAGCTTCCCTCCTCCAAGACCTGCAACTGTGCCTCCACAAACTGCACCAAAACCCCAGAAAACCATCCTGAGGAAATCAACTACAACAACAGTGTGATGTATGCCACTTGAAACAACTCTCTCTTTTCCTATGTATAAACATAAATAGGTAATGAGCACTTTCTACTTGAGCAATAAAACGACCCAAGTGAAGTGGCATAAAAATCACATGGTAAGTACAGAGGAATACTTGTTGATCTTGTACTCACAAAAAAATGCTGTTATGGCAAAGGATGCTGGAAAAGATATTTATGCTTTAAATTATAGGTTGCAAACATGTATTTCAGTTTCATTTGTGTACTATAGTTTGAAGGACAGTGAAAAGAAAGTTCAGTTTGAAAATACTGAGTGATGGTTCATGATAGATTTTGACCTGACATAGGGAATAACCATTGCTCCTGGGTTTTGGGAAACTTCCTGTTTCTAGCAAGTACCTTTTTAAATGCGATTTGATGAAGCAAAGTGGAGTACCAGATAACAGGTTTTGACTGAATTCTATCTAGCAAATGCATTTTTTCTCTGCCTGACGGCTTGATCTAAGGATCTGTGTGTGGAGCAGTGCAATAAGGAGGTAATCGTTGGACTTTTGGGCAGCTCGGTCTTTGATGGGGGAGTAAATAAATTGAAAGGTATGTTGACATGGCTTTGAAAATCTGAATTATCTTGCATTTTGTATCTCACCTGCTCAATTGTGCTACAGCCAAGGTGAAGTAAAGACTTTTCAGATGAATAGGGAAAGTCCCGTTAGGTTCCCCCTCTCCCATTTCCATTGCTCCATCCGCCAAGTGGTAGTAATATTTTATCTCACATGCGATGGTGATTAAACCAACAAAGCTCAGTCTGAAATTTTTCACAAGGCTTTTGTCTGGGGCCTATGTCTTTTTTGAAAGCAAAGAAAATTTTGCTTAAGGCCTTCAGGGACATCCACTTAATTTATGTAAAGAGCTTTGAAGTTGAAAAGCTCTGTAAAATTACAAAGCATTAACAGGTAAAACAAGATATTTTACATGTTATCACATTTTGATGGTGAACGCAATTAATATTCTTACTACTTGAAAAAAGTCCTGAGTATTTTTAATTTTTTTATGAAAGAACATTCTTTTATTCTCACAAAGAGAATTGTTGGGACCTAAAGTTAAAACCCATCAAATCAGTGATAAAAATCTGATAATAAATCTGTTATTTCCAAAAGTTGTGCCAGATTAATCTCAAATGGCCAACAGCAGATGCTATATAAAAGATTTTTTTTTCAGCTAAAATATAAAATGTATGGCAAAACGGACAAAGCAGATTTTTAATGTAAATTTCAGTTTACATGCAATAATACATATTAAACTGGAAACCAATCTTCCAGCCATTTCACTGTATACACATTATGGTACATTTATCATATTTAACCTGACTGAAACAGCAGCATCAGCATTGATTTTTACTGGCTCAGCATGCTGCAGCGCAGGGCATGCAAACAACAGTTCAGACCCAGCTTTGTTAGCAGTTACTTGGTGATAGTTTTTAAATTGGAAATACTAGTAGGAAATTATCTCACTGGCCTGTTTTTTGGTGGAGAAAAGCCTAAGAGAGCAAGTTTCCCAGTCATAATTTTGACAAAGTATCTGTAGTAGTCTTGGGATAGATTTGGAGAGCACATGCAAGTTAGCTTTCATGCCTCATCTCAAATGATTTGACACATGGCTAGCTCATATTGGTCAAAGACCTCTCTTCGTAGCTAAGACTGGAGCTGCTGGGATAAATGGACTTGATCAGGTATCCTGCTGCAGGAGAGTTGTCACCAGTCCATTGCACAGATTGACAGTATATGTCTATCTGTGCAAGCCTCCTACTATTCTCTGTTTTTTCACATTTATTCATGTATGGCAAAGTCCCCATGTTCCTACATACTTGGAGGATTTTGTTAAGAAATTGCTCCTTGCACTGTATCCATCAGCTGGGCTGCAATATTTCATCAGCGTAAGCAGGTGGGACAATGTTTAGGTTGCCCAGTGTTGTGTGATGCTGAATCTGTGGAAATTTTGGGACAGTTTCCTTACTGTTAAGATAATCAGTCTCCTGTCAGGTTATAAAAATGAGGTGAAAATCTCTCATGCAGGTATGACCAAGACGAACCTAGAACCTTTAATACTTTGCAGGACTTTTTTTCAAAAACCTGTATTGCAGGACTATGTATCTGGGTTTTTGGTGTAAAAATATTTTTTTACAGACAGACGGAAAAAAGTCAGTTCTGATCCAGTAAAAGAAGTAGAACATAAATGGCCACTGATAGCAAGCAACAGTGTGCTTTGAACAGTGGGTAAGACGAGGACCATTTTGCTGCCTTGCTTGGGGAAAATAGAAAGCAGAGCTCCAGAAATTGCTGTATCTTCTCCTCAAGAGTTTTTTTTCTTATATCCTGAAATGTTTGATGAATATACTATGACTGTTAAAGGAACTAAGCACAATTGGTTGTAAATTATGTTCATAATAAGAAATCTTATCTTTATATGAGTTTTCTCAACTCAGATCTGTCCCTTGATATTGTTTGCCTGATCTCTTGGCTGACTTCTGTGCAATTTTGCAAGCAGTAATGGAAGAAATAATTTACTTGAGGCAGGAAATGTAATAGGTAAATTAAAAAAAAACCAAAAACTTTGAACAAATTTGTTCAAGTATATTCTTCAGCAGCGCTTGCATGATGATGACTACATTAAACTCAGAGCTTGATTTTCTTTATGTAGGATTATTATTATTACTTTTAACCTAATTTTCAACACTTTAAGCATAGGAGAGCAAGAAGAAAACCAGTCAGTGGCAGAATTTTTCATAGAAGTGTGTGTTTCCTTTCCAGTTCAATGTTGGTTTTGCTAAGTAAAAGTTACTGGTGCATGTCAGTCTCTTTCCTGGATAAAGTAGTATGTGAAAAACCAATCATGATGATAAAATCTTTCAGTATATACATCTAATGGCTACAGAATGTTTTGGATTCTATTTTTTGTAAATACAGTTGTGGTTGTGTACAGGAACTACAAATTATATTATCTTCTGTCACAAAGGAGTAACTAACATACTGTAATTTTAATGGATTACAGTTTTCCTTTAGTTTCACAGTTTCAATGTGATTACATGGTCCAACCTTACAATTTTAATTTTTTTGCTTCAGACCTGTGTGAGAGAAAACATTTGTGTTTAGCAGTCATTAAGATGAACTACAGCCAGCATCTGTAAAGGCTGACCTTTGAAACAAAGCCAGTGTACTTTTCTTACACCCACTGCAAAAGGATTGGTTACAGAATCTTTCTGGTACTACATAAATAGCTCTTTGCATGTCTGTATGTTCCAGTTATGTCCTTGTTTATAAATAAGATTCCACAGTGACGGCCACTCTAGTAAGTGTTAGGTCTTCAAATATTTGATATAAGGAAATAATGATTGATTGAAGGTAACACAAAGCAAAAAAAAAAAAAAAAAAAAAAAAATACCACAACCAAAACAACCAACCTTGCTGATTCTCACAATATCACAGAATCATAGAATAGTTGGGTTTGGAAAGGACCTTAAGATCATCTAGTTCCAACCCCCCTGCCAAGGGCAGGGACACCTCCCACTAAATTATGCCACCCAAGGCTCTGTCCAATCCAGCCTTGAACACTGCCAGCGATGGAGCATTCACAACTTCCCTGGGTAACCCATTCCAGTGCCTCACCACCCTTACAGTATATCATCATTAAAAGTAAGTTCCAGTACTTAGAATTAAAGGTAGGGAAATACAGAAAGCTATATGCCTTTCAGTAGGGCTTTCAGAATTATCAGGAGGGGAGTTTTATAATTAGCTGTTGTATGAATGTAGAACTTATTAATGAATGCATAGAAAGCATAAAAGTTAGTAGCATATATTAAATAAAGAAACTGTGGTTAACTGCTTTACATCCTGTCCTGTGGACCAGGAAAATGATAAATTTATAAGGAGATTCTAATGACTTAGTAGGACTTCAATATTTCTGACACTTGTCCTTTAGGTACAATGTTGTCATGGATTAAGCTGTAAATTACACAGCCCGTTCTCTCACTCACTCCCCTCTCTTTCTTCCCCCTACTCCCGGGTGGATGGGGAGGAGAATCAAAAGAATGCAACTCCCACAGGTTGAGATAAGAACAGTTTAGTAACTAAAGTATAACGCAAGACCACTACTGCTACCACCAATAATAATAATGACAAGGCAAACACAGGGAAAGAAAATGCAACTGCTCACCACTCGATACTAAGCCCGACCATGCAGTGCACCCCCACCCTTCCGGGTCTCTGCTCCCTTTTTCACATCCTGAGTATGATGTGCTGTGGTATGGAATAACCTCTTTGGTCAGTTTGGGTCAGGTGTCCTGTCTCTGCTTCCTCCCAGATTCCCCTCTTCCCTGGCATAGCATGAGACTCAGAAAGTCCTTGGTCAGACCAAAACATCACTAAGCAGTAACTGAAAACACTGGAGTTATCAGCGCTGTTCCCAGGCCCAAAATCAAAACCACGGCACTGCACCAGCTACCAAGAAGGAGAAAAATGACTGCTGCTGCTAAACCCATGAAAAGTGTGGAAGAAGATATGATGCATAATCTCACTGCCGAGAAGGAGCACTGGGAGGCAATGACAGACTTCTTCCCAGAGGGAATGTATTCCTAGCACAGCAGAATTTCTAGACCTGATACTAAATCAGACATAAGAGACAGAGGTAACCCTAACATTCTACTCTGCTCTTGTGAGACCTCTTCAGTTAAGTCACAGATGGTCCTCTATATATTTGAAACATCTCTTCAAGCATTTACTCCTCTGCATGGGACAGAAGGCCAAAATCGCTATTAATGCTTTTAGGTAGGGTAGACTTTCTCAATCTCATGGCATACAGCAATGACACTTGTCTTTGTTTTCTGTAATCAATGCATCCAAAACCAGTTTGTTCTTGTTGAACTGGTAAAAATTATTAAAGTACTTAATCTTGAACAAGTATTTTCAAATCTTATCAAGTCTATGGCTACACTTACAGTTATATGAACAAATTTCAGATTTTCTGAATTTATTTATTTTGCACTCACAGCCCAGAAAGCCAACCGTATCCTGGGCTGCATCAAAAGCAGCATGACCAGCAGTTCAAAGGAGGTGGAAAAAGGTCATGGAAGTGTTGGAAAAAGTCCAGAGGAGGGCCACGAGGATGATCAGGGGACTGGAGCACCTCCCTTATGAAGACAGGCGGAGAAAGTTGGGGCTATTCAGGCTGGAGAAGACAAGGCTGCGTGGAGACCTCAGAGCATCCTTCCAGTATCTGAAGGGGGCCTATAGGGATGCTGGGGAGGAACTTTTCACTGGGGACTGTAGTGAGAGGACAAGGGGTAACGGGTTCAGACTTAAACAGGGGAAGTTCAGATTGGATATAAGGAAGAAATTCTTTATTGTTAGGGTGGTGAGGCACTGGAATGGGTTGCCCAGGGAAGTTGTGAATGCTTCATCACTGGCGGTGTTCAAGGCTGGATTAGACTTAGCCTTGGGTGGCATGGTTTAGTGTGAGGTGTCCCTGCCCCTGGCAGGGGGGTTGGAACTAGATGATCTTCAGGTCCTTTCCAACCCTAACTATTCTATGATTCTATGACATTATATCCCTTGCATAGCCACTCAGGTCTGGAGGTCAGTGTAGTAAGAGGACAGTGCCTCAGTGCATTACAGAAAACACAAGCCGCACAATTTCCTCAGCATAAGTTTTAATTCTACCAGAATTACTTGGTATTTGGGTAGTTTGAAAGTTTGGCTTTTTGTACCCTTCATTATCTTCTCCTTTCCAACTCCTCCCTTTCTCCACAAATACACAGTAGTGTTAGAATGGGATAGTTTGCTTCTCTCTCTAGCTTTGCTTAATTTAGATCAATATCACTAAAATTTATTAGATGTGACAACAAAAAATGCTTATAAAGGATATTCAGGTACTCTCAGTTCACTTTTCACTGGAAACATACTTATCATCAACAGCGAGTGCCAAGAATTGGACAAGAGAGGAAACCATTTACGTTCCATGTGTTGGCATGCATTGAGTGATAGTGGACAGCCAGATTCCCTATGCTATCATTGAGTTTACTTTTAAGCAGGTAATTGGAACTGAAGTATCTGTGGTTGTCACAAACTAAAGGTGTTGTATTTCATGCATTGAAGGGCTCCTTGATGAGTCTGACGCAGATGAAATTATTTGTAGTATTATGGTCAGTGCTTTTTCTTCTAAATATTCTGAATAAAGATTCTGACACTGTCCTTCATGTTTGAATATTGGAGGAGAGAAAAGAGTGGGCAATTTTATCATCTCTTCAAACACATCAAAAGCTTTCCATCAGAAATATATGTAGTTTCTTGTCAAATGGGACTGGCCTTCTAGACTGATCTTTGCCTGAAGACTAAAAGGTTGAGGTTCCCTTGGGCTCTCAATCCCCCTCCAAAGGTATTTTATCATCAATATTCTGAGCTATTGGTAGCTCAGGAGGTCTTTTTTGTAGATCATAGTAGTAAATCTATCAAAAGCCTGAAATAGAACACTTCTTTCCTGAAATAATTTTAATGGTATATTCACTGATAAGGCTTAACATGCTTAGAAATTCCCTTGAATGGAAACTAGGAATCAAGTATTTAAAATAAAGTAACTGCTATTTTAAAATGCAAGGATAAAAGTACTGAGTTTCTTTCATTCAACAAGGTTTCCCCTTGTCCAGGTTTTAACTTCTAAGTGTGTAATACTTGTGACAGAAATGGGTAATGACATCCTGTGCCTCTAGAGAGTTTGCTAAGCTTGGTTCAGGAAATATCTGATGCCATCCAGTTAATTTTGTATTAGCTGACTTAGGAACAAGAAAGTATTAAAACTAAAGAGACTGTATAGGGTGCAATATCCCAACCAAACAAATTTTCAGTTTAAAGTGTCCTAAATGAATAAAAGAATGCCAAAGAGAAAACTAAAGATTTCTCACATCTAGCTATATAAAGAATGATTTTAAAGCTGAGTTTTCATTGGTACTGGGGCAAAATCAAATGATTTGGAGGACAAACAGATTAATCAGTGCTGCTGAATAGGTGTCAAAAGTGGTAAGAAAACATAAAAACTACATAAAAATACATTATGAACTGTCCAGAATACATCTTTTTTCTAGCTTCATAACAGTAATATGTCAAAAATACAAAGGTTTGTGTTTTACTGAAAGATGGTAGAGGTAGACATACATGTGGGTGTCAACCCTGTACATGGAGGATCTGGAAGAGAATGCTACAACTTAACTTCCCCGGTGGGTTAGGTGGTGTTCATTTGACTTGTGCTCCTGATCATTTATAGTCGATGTGCATCTACAAGGCAGCTTCCCATCTGTACAGCCTTGGTCTGGTGCAGGAGTGCAAGCCTGGTGACATTTCAGTCGAATTAGTCTGTGTTTCTGTGTCTGTCAGGCTACTATTGCTGGGTGCTCCTGGTGCTACCAACTGCTTGTTCTTTCCCAGCTAAAGTGGGAAGTTTTGGAAGAGCATCCCAGGCACTGACAGATTCTATCTGCTTTTTTCATGTCTCACCTTGGACACAACGAAGCTTCTCATAAAAGGTGCGAGACTTCTTAGGAGTCCATTATTAACCCTTATCTTGCTGTAGACCTACTTGAGAATTTTTCCTCTATCCTTCTAATTGCAGGTAGTGATATTGGAAGAAATGGACAGACCCAGCCCATTAATACGTGGCTCCATGGCTGATGTCACCATCTGAATTTCAGGGGTTTTTTTTGATAATGAGATGGTCTACACAGGACCAGGCCTGCTGGTGTTTGATGGGATCTATCTTTCCCAAAGGGGTAAGGGGGGTCTTTGTTCCTGACTTAGTGCTGGTGATTGACAGAGCTTTAAACTGGACTTGAAGGGAAGAAGGATAATCATAGAATCATAGAATCATAGGATAGTTAGGGTTGGAAAGGACCTTAAGATCATCTAGTTCCAACGCCCCTGCCAGGAGCAGGGACACCTCACACTAAACCATGTCACCCAAGGCTATGTCCAATCCAGCCTTGAACACCACCAGCAATGGAGCATTCACAACTTCCCTGGGCAACCCATTCCAGTGCCTCACCACCCTTACTGTAAAGAATTTCTTCCTCATATACAATCTAAACTTCCCCTGTTGAAGTTTGAACCCATTACCCCTTGCCCTCTCACTACAGTTCCTCATGAAGAGTCCCTCCCCAGCATCTCTATAGTCCCCCTTCTGGAAGGCTGCTATGAGATCTCCACTCAGCCTTCTCTTCTCCAGCCTGAACAGCCCCTTTCTCAGTCTGTCTTCATACGAGAGGTGCTCCAGTCCCCTGATCATCCTCGTGGCCCTCCTCTGGACTTGTTCCAACACTTCCATGTCCTTTTTATGTTGAGAACACTAGAACTGCACACAGTACTCCAAGTGAGGTCTCACAAGAGCAGAGTAGAGGGGCAGAATCACATCCCTCGACCTGCTGGTCATGCTCCTTTTGATGCAGCCCAGGATACGGTTGGCTTTCTGGACTGCAAGCGCACCCTGCCGGCTCATGTTTATTTTTTCATCAACCAACACCCCCAAGTCCTTCTCTGCAGGACTGCTCTGAATCTCTTCCCTGCCCAACCTGTAGCTGTGCCCGGGATTGCTCCAGCCCAGGTGGAGGACCTTGCACTTGTCATGGTTAAACTTCATATTAAGCTTGCCCCAGACAAGCCGTGGAATGGCACACCAAAGTAAGAAGGATGAGGTCCTAGTGAGGGCACTGAGGCTGTTGCTCTGAGACTTGCTTTTATGGAGGTGAGACAGTGGCTCCTGAGGTGATAGGAACCAGCAAAGAATACTGGTGAAATACCTCAGAGAAATTAAAGGTGACAGCCCAGCTGAAGTGCTTGGTGGAACGGATATCATGACTGGAGTGTGGCTATTGATCTGTATTGGAATGCGTAGTGTTCAATATCTTTGATAATGACAAAGACAGTGGGATCAAGTGCACCCCCAGCAAGTTTGCAAACTGCACCAAGCAGAGTGGTGCAGTTGACAAGCCTGAGGGATGGGATGCCATCCAGAGGGGCCTGGACAAACTTGAGGTGTGGGCCCATATGAACCTCATGAAGTTCAACAAGGCCAAGCTCAAGGTCCTGTACTTGGGTCAGGGCAATCCGCAGTACCAATACAGGCTGAGAGATAAAAGAATTAAGACCCCTGTGGAGAAGGACTTGGGAATACTGGTGGATGAAAAGGCAGACATGAGCCAGCAGCGTGCACTTGCAGCCCCGAAAGCCAGCCGTATCCTGAGCTGCATCAAAAGAAGCAGACCAGGGGAGGTGATCCTGCCACCTTACTCTGCATTGGTGACACCCCACTTGGTGTACTACATCTAGCTGTGGAGTTAAAGAAAGATATAGATCTGTTGGAGCAAGTCCAGAGGAAGGCCACAATAATTATCAGGGCTGGAGCACCTCTCCCATGAAGACAGGCTGAGAGTGGGATTTGTTCAGCCTGTAGAAGAGACGGCTATGGGGAGACTTTATTGCAGCATTTCAATACTTAAAGGGGGCTTTTAGGAAAAATGGGGGCAAACTTTTTAGCCAGCCTGTAGCAATAGGACAAAAGGTAATGGTTTTAAACTAAATGAAGACAGATTCAGATAAGATATAGGGAAGGAATTTTTTACCATGAAGGAAGTGAAACACTGGAAGAGGTTGCCTGGAGAGGTACTAGATGCCCCATTGCTATAACTTTTTGAGATCATGTTGAAAGAGGCTCTGAGCAGCTGAAGATGTCCCTGCTCATTGCAGAGCGGTTGGACTGGATGACCTTTAAAGGTCCCTTCCAACCCCAGCCATTCTGTGACTTTATGATCCTGTCCCTGGCCTATGCATGTCCTTAAGGATAGAATGCAAATTCTCATGCTTCAGAAAGCAGGGACTTGATTAAATGCTGCTAAAAGTATCTAGTCACATCAGCACTTTTACTTGATGTGTGATGACAGGAGAGGCAGTTAAATCGTGACTAAGAACTTTGAATGATAAGAGTGCTGGAAGGGTCAGCTTGGTGCAGGGACATGAAGAAGTGAAGTTCTGATGGCATAGTATAAATGTCACCCTGGCTCATGTCCCTAAACAGGTGTGAATGGTTCCTCTTGGGATGATTTACATGATCATGCAAAGATGCATTGGTATCATCTTACATGTGTATGGTGTATCCACAGTGATGCCTTTCTGTAATGATAGTGTGGTAGCTGCTAGTGTAACTCTTCAGTTAGATAACAAATACCTCTTCCAGTGAGTGTACATCTCCAGTATTTTACTGTCATTGCTAGTTCAGAATACATCTTTCTAGGAGAGTTATTAAATTACAGCCATCATGACACCAAAGTTAATAGATTAATATAAGGACAGGAGTGGTTTAGCTGTTATGCAAAGAAGCCTGTAGGCTTTTTAGCAAAGATATGTTGTGCTAGGGAAATTAGGAGAAGGTTCTTCACTGAGAGGGTGGTCAGTGACTGGAACATGTTCACCATGGAAGTAGTCACAGCTCCAGGCCTGTCAGAGTTTGTGGAGGGCTGGGTGATGCTTTTAGTCATATGGTTTAGTTTTAGGCAGTTCTGCAAGGAACAGGGAGCAGGACTTGATTATCCTTATGGGTCCCTTCCAACTTCAGATATTCTATAAAAAATACATGCTGAGTGGCTACTACAGCAGATGGTTATTAAACATTTACAGGTGTCAAGGATTCTCTGTAACAGCCTTTCAAAGAAAGTATTTAGTACAGAGGGTTGCTGTTTAATTCACTTAGGTTTTAGCATGGTAAAGTATAAGACAGGCCACATGCCTGGCCACCTGGGTTAGACTTGCTCACTTTAGTGGCTATATATTGAAGCAGTGATTCATAAAGACTTACTGTCCTTACTAGGTCGTGTGTCAGATAGAGCCAATGCCAGCAGCAAAGAACGGACCTGTCTCTGGCCAAGGCTGAGCCCATCAGTGATGATGGTAATATTGCCAGGATAATATATTTAAAAACGTGGGGGAACCATCTGCAATTGCAGCTGAAGGGGTGAGAATTTGTGAGAGAAACAAATTTGCAGACACTGAGGTCAGTGATGGAGGAGAGGAAGGGAGTCTTTCTGAATTTGGAGAAGAGATTCCCCTGCAGCCCATGGTGCAGCCCATGGTGAGGCAGGCTGTCCCTCTGCACCCCATGGTAGTCCGTGGTGGAGCAGATTCCACCTGCAGCACATGAAGGACTCTGTGCCAGACCAGGGGGATGCCCAAAGGAGGCTGTGATCCCATGAGCAGCCTGCACTGAAGCAGAGTTCTGGTAAGACCTGTGGCCCTGTGAAAAGAGGAGTCCTCACTGGAGCAGGCTTGCTGCTGGACTTGTGATCTCACAGGGACCCACGCTGGAGCAGTCTGCTGCTGGAGGAGTACGGCCTGTGGAAGGGTCCCACACTGGAGCAGTTTATGAAGAACTGCAGCCTGTGGGAACAACTCATCTCTTCCCGTCCCTACTTTGACTCCTGAGCCTTTCATTACGTTTGTTCTCCAATGACCAGTTAGGAGGGAGAGAGGTAGAGAGGGAGAGACGTAGAGTGGTTGTGGTGTCTAAGAGTGCTGAGATATACTGAGGCTGTTAGTGGAAAACATCCTTTCCTTATAATTGATATTCAGAAAAAATATGCCAATTAAAAATTCAGGGAGAAAAAAACCTTTATTTCATACTCTTAAAGGTTTCTTGGAAGTTAAGATTTTCTGAGTTGCTTTAACTTGACAAATAAAATATTTAGGAGGAAGCTTATTCATGAATACATGGAAATAAGTTTTCCAGCAGCAGACCTACTGAACTTTTAAAATAAAAACAGATATCTAAGCCTGCCTGCTTCTATTTGATATTGCCATTAAATGAAGGAAAAGAGTCAACCTTGCCACATGGATGCTGGTTTTAGTCTTGGCTTGGCTAGTATCTAAAAAGCATGTAAGGATGCAGGAGAAATGTTTTCATATATATATACAATTAAATATTTCAGGGAGGTGGTTGGGCTTCACCAGTGTAACTGAGAAGAAAAATGTAACCAAAATAGGAACTTGAGTTGTGTTTCGAAGTGATTTCAGTAATCCTTCTAATAAAATGTGTCTTTTCATCAGCCTTAAGGTAAGCAAACATGCTAATTCTGAGAAATTTATAATATTTCTGCACCAAGTTGTCATAAAACCAGTAAAGTAATGAATACATAACGAAGAGCTTCTCATGGATGTTTGTTTTCTAAAACATAATGCCCATAGATATGCATGAAAACCAAATCGATTTTTAGCAGCAGAAATAACACCACTCATACTTGATTAATGAGATAGTAGTCAATCTTTTTTCTGTTAGGGACTTATTGTTTGGGTTTTTTTTTCTTTTTGTCCTACCAAGTATAAGGAGGAAATTGTTTGGGGTTTTTGTGGGTTTTTTTGGGTTTTGTTTCTTGGTTTTGTTTGTTGGGTTTTTTTTTTAATCTTTCCTTTGGGGCTTTTTCCAACTGAAACCAACCTGGGGGGAAAAAAAAAAAAAAGGAAGAAAGAAAAGAGAGAAAAAAATGTCTGCAATAGTTTTGGTTTCTTTATGATGTACAACACATCATGTTAAGGCACTTTTAAATACATCAGTGATTCTCACATTGTCTCCTGCTGAGAAACTGATAATTAAAATTCTGGTGGAAAATTGGACTACAGAAAGAGTAGCAATCAACAGACAAATAAATCCACTGAAATTTTTATAACTATGTTATAAATATCAATAATTACTGAACAAATTGGGCAAGAGACTGATATTCAGTGCTCCCATGTATTTTGACAAAAAAGGTTATAGTTCACAAAATCAAATTGTGAGACTCCTTCCATCAACTTACTATGCTTTTACCTGCATTGAGATAGTGCCTGATTGTCACCATTGGTTACGACTCTCAACGGGAAAGCTTGTGTAGGCCAATAAGACAATTTTTGATTAGGAATTTATTTTTATAATTCATAATAATTTTTAAAATTAATTAATTGTCACAATAAATCTATTAATGATAATTCTGCAACCTCAGTCATATGTTGCTGAGAAATTAAAGTGCATCACTATGACAGATTTAAAAGCTTTTCAGTAATCACAACTCCTGAATGAGTTTCAGCCTTTTCAGTAATCACAACTCCTGAATGAGTTTCAACTATGATGATTCCTAATTTGTAATTTATACATTTAAAAGCTGCGTAAACAACTGAATATGATCCCGAATACTTCTCTGTTTTCCTGTGGTTACCTGATTTTTAAAAACAAGGAGCAGTATTTCAAGAGTATGTCTAACTTGCAGACTGCTTGAAGGCAAGCTTGGGTTTTGCCAAAACTTGGAAACCAGTCATAAATTCTGAAACAATCCTTTTCCTATGACCTTACAAAGCATTGTTCTAATTTGGAAAATCTTTCATTACAATATGTTGAGTAAATTATTATGTATGTGCGTGAAAAGGATATTGTGTGTAAGTGGCAGGAAGAGATGAGAAACTCATGTCAGAGTTTCTGAAGTGTAGCAGCCTTCCACATGCTAAAGGCACTGGCTGCTCTCTCCTGCAG
The DNA here is from genome assembly GCA_028858755.1 of Ara ararauna. Lineage (NCBI taxonomy): Eukaryota > Metazoa > Chordata > Aves > Psittaciformes > Psittacidae > Ara > Ara ararauna. The sequence goes on from CM054410.1 coordinate 51,965,650, forward strand.
AAGCCTGGGTTATGGCCGTTGCTCAGGAAGAGGTGTGAGGCAGGAGAGGGTGTTTCCCATGAAAACTGGTCCAGCCACTGCACCTTTTGAATAGGACCAACAGAGCAGCAGATGGCTGCAAGGACTCCATGACACAGCTGAAGTCCTCTGCCCACAGGAGTCCTTGGGAGGGAGCATTGCTTGCAGGAGTGCCCGAGCCCTGGCCTCCCTCAGCCATAGGGGAAAAGGGCTCCGCTGGACTCTTCCAGGCTGAGAGCACAGGCGGCGTTGCCCTCAGCTGACCAGCCCCTGGCTGCTCATGGTACAGAAGGAGAAGCCCCTGCTGAGGCCAGGCTGCAACCGGACTCGTGGACCTGCTGAGTTGCCTCTGGGAGCCTGTTGCACAGCATCACAGGAGAGAGCCCCACAGGCTGTCCCAGCTCCAATTTGCTTTAAATTTTTTTCAGCTTGGAGCTGACTGACAATCACCAGGTCATTCATGAGGTTAGCAAGTAGTTTGGATTGTTTTATATCTATAAAAGAACCTCACAAACTGCACTGAATATAAGCAAGCAAACCTTGTAAGTTTTGGTTGCAATTAAATATAGTTGCTATTTGATGAAGCAGATATGACAGGATGAACTAAGTTTATAAGCAGTATTATATTGTTGCTGTAGCTAACCGTTGTAGACTTAATATGTGGGTAGAAAGATTAATAGTGAATATAGTCTTTCTCACGGCTTATTTTTTTTTTGAAGACTGGTAGTAAATGGCAACATGACCCAAGGAGAATTCATTCCTGGGTAAACTGGATCCACTTAAAAGCAACCAGCAATGAGATACAAAGGGATGATGAGAAGAATATAGGGAAGGAGTGATGAGAAACACATTTCTCCCCTGTTTCCCAAGGGGGAACGGAAAAGGAGAGACACACAGCTGCTGGTGAGCTGAGCAGCTCATGTGCCACAAGCACATGAGATTTAATGATTCACTTTACTCTTTAGTTTCTTGGTTTGGATCCAATTTACTGCGGTAACTTGTTTTCATCACTTACCATCTGTTTTGTATGATATACAACAGTGAAAAATTTGGTCTCTTTTCTTTGGACAACTTTTTGGTCATTGCTCATTATTTATTCATGCCTTTCTGAACCAAAGAGCTTAAAGTGACTTGAGTTATCAAAAAAATAAGAATTTTGCGCACTCACTTTTCACCACTTTTGCTTGCTGACGGAGGGTTTTCTGGTTGCCCAGTCTGTACTGGTGCCACATTCATTTTGCATTAGAAGTTTTTTCAACATGTTCAGTAGCAAGTATTTTGGCAGAGTGTCAAAATTTTAAATGTATTTTCTTTCCCTCAGCAATTATGTCATGCCCATGTTTATATGAAAGCAAATATTTAAATGTAGCTAACAAGATACTGGTTTTTCCTAGAAAAAGTAAGTGGGAAAATGCTTCTTTGGTCAAGGTTTCAAAATATGAGGCTTCTTTTATGGCATATAATTTTCAAGTGTGCTTTAATAATTTATTTATAAAAGCCAAAGCTCCACTTCAATGGAAGTGCTTACTACTGTTTCAAACATGAAAAATTTAAAAGCATTTATAAGCATCTTTTGAGTGTGCTTATCTATACATAACAGTGTTGCAGCAAATAACTACAGGTTTATGCTGTTACTTCTTACCCTTATTAAGACATAACATTTTATTGATCAGTTATAATTTGGGTCTCTTTAATACTTGTCAACAGAACAAGCACCAGTTGTCTGGACCTAGGGCATTGCTGAGGATTACATTTATTGAGGGGCTGCTGATTGCAACAAATACTGCACAGAACAGGATGTTATTTCCTCCTTCCTAAGTCCCTAACTTTCATTTTCAGCTCAGAAACAGCGTGGAAGAAACAGACATTATGCTGGCCAAATGACTGTTGTCAAAGTTATGCAATGATGTTGCAGGGCTGAAAAGGAGAGGATGAGCAGGCAACAGTAAGAGTCAATGAAAAGAAGGACCCCATTGAATTAGAAAGTGGAGGGTAAGGTAGAGGTGAAGAAGAAAGGGTGAAAGAAGGATGCAAGAGCAGCAAGCCCACCTAGAAAATACTGTGACTATATAACCACCATCTTAGTTTTGCAGGTAATGTCTAAGTGGCTTCTTCACAACATATCTTTTTCTGAAGGCCACATGGAATGCATTGATACAATAAATCAAATGCATAGTATTTAATATTTATTGGGTTTATATTGAATGTGTAAGGAGTGAGCAGGGAACATTTAGTTTAGTTCCACATCGTCATGTGTTTGCTGCTATTGGTTTTTTTAGGTTCATATAATGCCTGGAAGTCTTCATGGCTGAACAGGAAGTTTTTCTCATGAACTTTTCTGACTAATGTAACTGTAGGAAACCTAAGAACATTCCTGGGATTTCGAATAAAAGTGCAGCATGAAATAGATAACATTTTATGAAAACTATAAAGGTAGTCCTGTGAGTAAATGAAAATTACACAAATTAGATGCATCTTATAGAACATGACAGTTAAGAGGAAATTGCATTGAAATGTCATTTTAAATAGCTTTGACAAAAATTAACCCTCTGAACAGACAAGACCAAAACCACCCCTAGAGCTAGTGGCTACATTAGTTATATCAGGGGTGAGTTGGCCCACTGTACTCATGATAGTATATGGAGCTAGAAAAGGGCATGAAAAAAGGTGAATTGGAAACAGATGTCAGAAAGAATTTTTAGAATTTTGCATTTGTGGAGTAACCACTAGGCAAAGCAGTTGATGAAAAACACAAGGGGACAAGAAGAAGGTGTCCTGGTTTCAGCAGTAGCAGTCATTTTTCTCCTGCTTTGTGGCTGGTGCAGCGCTGTGTTTTTGACATTCGGCATGGGAACTGCGCTGATAACACCAGTGTTTTCAGTTACTGTTTGGTAATGTTTTGGTCTGACCAAGGACTTTCTGAGTCTCATACTCCGCCAGGGAAAAGGGGAAGCCAGGAGGCAGCAGAGACAAGACACCTTACCCAAACTGACCAAAGAGGTATTCCATGCCACAGCACATCGTGCGCAGGATGTAAAACGGAGGGCAGAGACATGGAAGGGTGGGGGTGCGCTGCATGGTAGGGCTTGGTATTGGGTGGTGAGCGGTTGTATTCTCTTCCCTTGATATTTCCCTTATCAATATTATTATTGGTGGTAGCAGCAGTGGTTTGTGTTATACCTTAGTTACTAAACTGTTCTTTTCTCAGCCTGTGGGAGTTGCATTCTTTCGATTCTCCTTCCCATCCCTCCGGGAGTGGGGGGGAAGAAAGAGCGGGGAGTGAGTGAGTGAACTGCGTGAGTTATAGTGGCTTAGACCATGACAGCTCTTTTTGGCACCCAACGCTGGGCACAGAGGGTTGAGATAATGACAGGATTAATAGACACTCATCACAATGCTGATTTATTGGCTTTCAAAGTTGTTGCTCTTGATTCTTTTGAGTTCATGGTTTCAGCCTGTTGTACCTTACTTACCTCCGCTATTTGTCATCTTAGCATTTTTCAGATATGTGGTTTGGGTTAAGGTTCTTGTTTCATTGTACTTTATTGGAATGGCTTGTAATAGGGGCTGGCTCCAGAAGCAGAGGGGTGCTGATGTGGACGTGGACTTGTACCTGGCAGTTCGGCTGCTTTTCACTGTCCTGGCCCTTGTCCTCGCCACCATCGTTGTGAGGCTGTGGGGAGCCGAGGGGGGGTGGATCTGGGATCCGCTGGCAGCCAAACCAGCCCGGGATCGGGGCCCTGCAGACCAGGAGCCGAGCTCTGCGGCTGCCGAGTAGCAGGAGGAGGCAGCAGAGGAACTGAGCCCTGCTGCTTAGCCCAGCCCGGCAGCTGCTGACCAGCGAGAGGAGGTGGCGGCGGAGCCTTGTGGCCGAGCCCAGCCCCGCGGGGGCTGAGAGCATTCCCCACAAGCCTCCTGCAGAGCCCCACAAGCCTGAGCCCCAGGAGGATGCAGGAGACCGTGCAGCACTTCCCAGCAAGGCAGAGGAAGGAGATCTGGGCTCAGACAGAGAGCAGCTGGTGGTGAGAGAGCCGGCAAGCACAGCAGCTACACCAGCCCCAGTGACAAGTACAGCAGCCTCATTTGAGAGCTCTGAAGGGTTTGAATGGCCTTTGGGTATCCTTGAGACCTGCCTGCGGATGATGATGGGGATCAACATGTTGGCATGCATACAGAGTGTGTTTTATCCATGGCCATTTTGTCTGGTCCAGAGGGTTAAGCAGACTGGGGTGTGGGCCTTGTCTGGGGTTAGACTACGATGTAGGATGACCAAGAGATCTTCCCCAAGGATGGACAGTCATGAGTGGCAGGGTGTGTGGGACAGTATGGGCGACTATCTAGTCCACTGGGCCCCTCCAGTGCTTTGGAAGCATCGGAGATGGAAGGCAGCTGTATGGAGTTCCCAGTGACAAGCTACAGAAACTGCTGAAGGGGAGGGTGAATTATTTTGAGCCTGGTGGGCCCATGACACCTCAGACCATCAGGGCAGAGATGTAACATACAGATGGACTCATGATGGAGGGGTGGACTTAGAAATGGACACTATTGCTCAGGTTATTCATGAGTGTGAACACTGCACACGGCCTCTCCTGCTCTGAAAGGCTGTTACAAGAGATGGAGCCCAATATCATGGAGTGGATGGACTCAGCAGCTTTGTAGGGATAGGTCCATGCACTAAGGGATGATCTCTCTCCCTCTGTGTGTGTGTGGATGTATGCATATACATGTGGTGGTATATTGCAAATGTGGGATCTGAGCATGACGTGAGTGATATGGAATAAGGGGTGGATACTGTCCTGGGTTCAGCAGTAGCAGTCAGTTTTCTCCTTCTTGGTAGCTGGTGCAGTGCAGTGTTTTTGACATTCGGCCTGGGAACTGTGCTGATAACACCAGTGTTTTCAGTTACTGCTTAATGATGTTTTGGTTTGACCAAGGACTTTCTGAGTCTCATGCTATGCCAGGGAAGAGGGGAATCTGGGAGGAAGCAGAGACAGGACACCTTACCCAAACTGACCAAAGAGGTATTCCATACCACAGCACGTCACGCCCAGGATGTAAAGCGGAGGGCAGAGACCCGGAAAGGTGGGGGTGCACTGCATGGTTGGGCTGGGTATTGGGTGGTGAGCGGTTGTATTCTCTTCCCTTGTTATTTCCCTTATCATTATTATTATTGGTGGTAGCAGCAGTGGTTTGTGTTATACCTTAGTTACCAAACTACTCTTATCTCAACCTGTGGGAGTTGCATTGTTTTCGATTCTCCTTCCCATCCCTCCGGGAGCGGGGGGGAAGAAAGAGCGGGGAGTGAGTGAGCGAACTGGGTGAGTTATAGCGGCTTAAACCATGACAGAAGGGAACAGTGAGAGAGGGGGGTTGGGGAGGGGGAGACATGTCTCTCAGTATCTGCTTCAAATAAAAAAGGTCTGTGTGGGTGAAAGCTGATATCCTTAAGAGTTCTTTTTATTCACTGCCATAATGAGGTGTAAATTGGCAATATTGAAAACTGTTTTGTATATTCTCTAGATTTGTGTATCAGTCAAATTACAGAATCATAGAATGGTTTAAGTTGGAAGAGACTATTAAAGGTCATCTAGTCCAAACCCTCTGTCATGAGCAGGGAATTCAACCAGACCAGTTTACTGAAAGCCCCATCCAGTCTGGCCTGGAAGACTTCCAAGAATGGGGCATCCACAACTTCTCTGGGTAACCTATTCCAGTGTTTCACTACCCTCACAGTAAAGATTTTTTTCCTAATATGTAATCTAAACCTACTCCATTTCAGTTTAAAACTGTTGCTCCTTGTATTATTACTACTTGCTCTTATAAAAAGTCCCTCTCCAGATTTTTTTTGTAGGCCTCCCTTAGGGGCTGGAAGGCTGCTATAAGGTCTCCTTAGTCTTTTTTCTTTCTCAGCCTGTCCGTAGGAGAGGTGCTTCAGCCTTCTCATCCACTTTTTTGCCCTCCTCTAAACCTACACCAGCAGGTCCACATCCTTCTTATATTGAGGGCCTCAGAGCTGGATGCCATATTCCAGTTGGGGTCTCACAAGAGAAGAGTTGAGGGGCAGAATCATCTCCCTTGACCTGCTTGTCACGCTCCTTTTGATGCATAGGTTGGCTTTCTGGGCTGCAAGTGCCGTTGCCTGTACATGTCCATATTTTCATTCATCCATCCATCCATCCATCCATCCATCCATCCATCCATCCATCCATCCATCCAGTAATCCAAGTCCTTCTCAGAGCTACCCTCAATGCCTTCATTCCCCCACCCTGTACTGTTACTGGTGGTTGCCGCAACCCAGGTGCGGGACCTTGCACTTGGCCTTGTTGAACTTCATCATTAGATGTGTGCTCGCAAAAAAAAAAAAGCAAAGCAAAAAACCTCAAAAAATTGATAGTGTCTTTAAAAAGGCTAATTCACAGGAGAACATAAATAATCAGTTTATTCCACTCTGTGACAAATTTTAGCTCTGTGCATAGTTATAGAAACAATACTTCTTAAGAACTATTGTCATATGACATCTTTTGAAAATGGAAGTATTCATGTTACAGGCTCTGTCAAACAGCTTGTGCAATAATTAGGAAAAGAGGGCTAAATTGTCCAGTTGGGGAAGGGTGTGGTAAGGTTTAAAATTACTTTACTTAAGTGATAAGTATTCATTGAAAGCAGTTACATTCAAATGCCTTATGTTTTAACATATTCGAGACAACACGTTGAAATCTGCATAATAAAATTTTGACAACATTGTCTATTTAAACAGAAAGAATTCCTAAACAAACCTGTCAGAGTAAATCAGCTTTTCCTTTTAAAGAAAACTCTTTAAGCCTGCAACATAGTTCTTAAGTTTGAAACATGGAACTTCCACATATCTTGTAGAATCACAGAAAGGTGCTGCACACCTGTATTCCATCACAGAGTGATGGAATGTATAGAGTTACACCAAGAAATTTCCGAGATTGATCCCAAGGATAAATCAATAAAATGTAGTATCTGTTCCAGCCTACCTGGGAAAGTTAAGACATTTTTGATAAATTCATGAACTTGATTATACTGCTTTATCAACATGCTCTTTCTTACAATGATTCACGTATGCCTTTCTGGACCATGCTGATTTTTGTCGGTTATGCAGTTCTCCAGGTTTGAAAGCAACATGTTGCTGATCTAAACCTCATGCAGATGTGTAAGTTACCAAGGCTTATACTATTTTGCTCAAAAACAGTTCACTTACATTCAGAGGAATTAATTCTCTGCATATTTTATTTTTGTTTTGGCGTCTATTTTTGTTTCTGTTTTTTAATATTTACCTACCATAGAAAAAAAAAAACAATAAAGTAGATACCATACAACTGGTATTGTTTTTTACTACAGACTGCTAGATGGTTTTTAAGTATTTTTATTTATAGATGAAATTCCTATATCCTCTGAAAAATTGCAGGAACACAGACGCATTTTGAAAAATACACTGAAGTGTCTGCTCTCAGAACACAGATATATTTACAAATGCTCATAGCAAAAATAAATGTTGGAAGTTACAAAACAGCATATATTTCAGGAATGTAACTCCACTTGATAACTTGATTTTGCACAGACAGCCTGATATTGGACTGGGTGCAAAATCTAGAATCCCTTCTGTGCCAAATACCTGTTTAAAAGACCCAGGAATAATTTTGCATTTCACAGAGCTAATAGATTTTTCTTTTTATAATTTACTAACATCTCCAAAGGAAGGGATGTTGCTATAAACAATTTTTCTTTTTGTATTCTCATGTGACTTCTGCAGAGATCGGTTTCTACTGAAAATTGTATTCAATTTGCTGGAAAAATAATATTGTAAAGGAAATATATCTGAATCTATAGATGTTTATGCTTGTAAAGGTTAGTTCTACTCAAGCTTTTTTTTTCTTAGATATAAATTATGTTGAAATTCATAAACTAAGGAAGGAAAAGATTTAAGTAAAAGGTACAGAACAGCAAAACAGCATAGTGAGCTGTGGTTAGGGAAACTATGGAGCCTGGGTAGAAAACCAGGAATGATTGAAAGGCTAAAATTTTGTCTCTTTGAGCTGTTTGTACTTGCAGGTACAGCATAAGATCTATCAAGAATCATGTAAACATTTTAGTGTAGACCGTGAAGGGAACAAATAGGCAGGCTACTTACTATCATAGACAATTTTTTGTGAAGAGTAGAAGAAAATGAGCATGTCGTAAGAGCCTTTAGTGTTTTTCATAGCAATAAATTAAGAATTCTGTTGTAAATAATAATGATACCCCATTCTGAAAAGGCTTCCTTTTATTGAAGATCCTTCAACAGCAAATAACACTGAAATAATATTTTTATAAAAAAATATTTTTTAACAAAAAGCATCAGGTTCACATATGGAGAAACTCTTGACCACTTGGTTGACTGTAGGCATGCATGGAAACCTTCAAGGAAAGAGTAAATAGAGAATCTTCATTATGCTGTTCAAAATCCCTTTTCAGAAGATAGTGGCCATAAAAAGTCATAGTTTCAGATTCCTTCTTAGATTAATTATTTTATTGTATAACTACTACCTTAATGATATCCAAATATCATAGAATCATAGAATGGTTTGGGACTTAAAAGATCATCTATTTCCAAACTTCCTACCATGGGCAGAGACATCTTCCAGTAGATCATGTTGCTCAAAGACCATCCAACCTGAACACTTATAGAATTTGAGCATTTTAAACAGTTATGCATTCAAGCATCAAAAAACAGAGGTGTTCATGAGTGTTTCTTATGCTGAGAGCAGGTGGGTGCTGGAAGCAGATGCTCAAAGTGCCATATTGTATCCACCCCTGAAAACATTCAAATTTCTTTGGGAAAAGTTCCAGAACAACCTGTTCTAACTGTAAAGTCAGCTCTGTTTTGTGCTAGACTCTGACTACTCCTTCCAGCTTCAGTTTTTCTTTAATTTTTTTAATGAACTGGTTGGAGGTAACTAAAACTATCTGAAGAAACTGGCTTTCAAAGTTGCTGCCTATTTCAGCATCCATCAACATGTGGAGTTTCACTAATGGAAAGATAATACTAATAATGCCTAGTTTAATCCTTTAATTCTTTCCAGAAGATATGTTTGAGATTGTTAATACATGTTTTCTAAGCCATGTATTAAGCCTGGTTTTGCTCAGGAGCTAATGTACCATTAAAGATAGGTATTGATGATGCATGTGTACGCCATGGGCTATTTCAGCTTTAGGAATCTGCAGAAAGCTGTGTTAGAATTCTCTCATGTATGCAGTGGTTCTGGGTGATTTGGTCTTAATTTCCTTGAATTAGTTAAAAAATAGCAAGAACACAAAGTGTATGTCTCTGTATCTGAATTTCCCTCATAAATTTCTCTTTCAGTCTCTTAACACTGAGTATTGCCTGAAGTCATGTTTAGTACCATTCTTTTTCTTGCTCTCTGGATATCTGCACTAAGTATATGAGTCTATGGCTTCAGGCTGTTCACTGAATGCTTTCCATGGTTGATTCAGTCTTGCCACCACCACATTCTTAATTTTGTTGATTTGTGAATTGAAATGAAAACACTGTTTTGCTGTATCATTTGTACCATATATCACTGTTGTTTATAGTTGAAGCAGAGAGTATAATCATCAGAACTTCCGTTAGATTTAGTTAATGACATTATCAGTGGCATTATAACTTAACTTTGTCTTGCTTCCTTGAGTTATCACATAATAATGTCTTTGAGCATAATCATGCCTTTCTTTCCATTCGTTAACACACAAGCATATGAACATGCCTTCTGTCACTCCTATTCATTGATGTTGTCAGTGTAATGGCTATAGATATTCTGGTCCATTGAATCCATTCAGTAGTGTGCTGAGTTACTGACTGGATGTGATTTTTCAGAGATACTTATAAATACTTTATTACTAACAAGTTTTCATGTCAGTTGAGCAAAATATTGTGTCCATTTAGGAAAAAAGCAACAACCCAAAACCAAACAAGAAAACAAAACAAAAAGAGCTGTGTTTCTGCCTATGTTAGGAACTTATGGAACTCATGAAATACACGGTTATATTTCAGTTAGCCATCTCTAAGTCTATTTGTTTCAATAGCAACTTAATGTTTTTCAGAAGCGCTGGACAATTAGAATTACTTTGCCACTGAATTTCACTAGGACTGGTAGGCATTGTTGATTTGAATGTCACAGTCGATGAAGCAACCCAGTGATGCAGTGTGTCCTTTCTACAGATCAAAATTAGTGTAATTTCTAAAGTAACAGCACATCCTGTAGGAAAATTTTTCATTAAAGTATTCATTTATTTTGTACTCTCATTTGCCTTACAGAGAGAGAAAATCACAAGTGCATAAAATAATCCCAAATCCAGCTCATAAAATGTTCAAACTATATGAAAGATTGTGAATTGGGGTGATTAAATTATTATAGACAGCAGCTCAGGCTCTTTACACTTAGAGATGAACGCAAATAGGTGGAAATTATGTGAAATCTCAGCACTCGATTGCTTCCCAATTCTCTTAACTGCAGAAACTTGATTGACATGGAACTTAGTTTCTGATTGCTTCCCTAATCTGGACTTTTTTCAGCGGTTCAGTTACCTGAAAAACTTAATCAGAGAAACTTGAGAAGGAAATATTATGCGGCATTCTCTATTGCTCCCATCTATAGGAATATGTTTTTTTCATCTATCTTACTATTTATGTATGTATGTATGTATGTATGTAGTTATGTATTTGTGGTCAGTAGATCCTGGAAGAGTATCCAATTAGGAAATATTGCTGTCATATATTGCTGTATACCAAAATGGCAGGTATCTAAAAGAAAAACTTAATCTTTCTTGAATCTTGCAATTACTAAAGAAATTACCTCTAGAAGGAGTCAAGAAGAATATAAAACTGGAGTCAATGATACACATGATTTGGGCTTGACACCATGATGAGGCTGCTGTTTTGTCCTGTTTAGTTTCATGGAATAAATTATAGTGACTATGTTAGGATATCTTATGAGTCTGTGTGACAGCTGGTATAACTGTTCCTCCTGTACTTCTTTTCATTTTAGTTTTTGGGCTCTGTGTAGGTACTACAGGTACAGAAGGTAGTGAGGGTAGACTATGCCTCCTGGGAGAAGAGCAGGGAGTGCTGCAGAGTAATATGATTGGGCATGTGGAATGGAAATTCTGGAATGGGCAGAGTACAACTAGCGCTGTTACACTGGCAATAAGGAAAACATATTAAAAAAAAAAAAGTGATTTTTTTGAATGGTATTGACTATTAGGAAGCCATGAAAACAAAATGCTGAGTGTGAAACAAGCCTGGAGGCACTTTCTGGACAAGGGAACTTTTGTTCATAATCATTTTCATTTTGATCCATTCTCACACAACAGATCCAAGTTGTCTTTTCCCATTGTTACCTTTTATCAGGGGCTCTACAGAAACCTAACATTAAAAATTGGATGACCTTTTCGTCTTGAAACATTCAGTTTAAGAAGGATCGTGACAAAGCTGCCTGAAAACTGCATGCCATTTCAGGTCCCAAGACAGAACTTTTGCATGTAATTTCTCTGCTTAGTGCCCTAGGGTAGCAGTCAAAATCCATTTAGGTAGCAGAGTATTAGGGTAGAAATGAGGTGAGAGCAAGTCTGGTTTTCATATAAAATGTGTTTCTTGGTTTATAATTCTTTTTTATCAGAATCCTCCCATTGTCTGTAGTGAGTCATTAACTGCAGCCATACTGTCTTACTCAATGACTTGTGCATTATTTTCTTCAAAAATTGCATAGTTGCATCAAAAGCAATGAGGGAAGATCTCAGAGTAATTTGTAAATGGGAATCATGGTTGTCTCTGAAGAGAAGACTGGGGTTAAAATCCAGTCAGAGGAGGGAAATGATCATTGTTTTTCTCACTACTAGAAGGGTATTTTAACTTTTAAAATGTGGTTTCATCTCTTCTTTCCTCTCTTCTCTCTCTTCCGTCTTTCTTCTATGTGCCTTCTCTGGATGCATTTCAAACAGAAAAAAAAAAAAATGGACAGTTAATTCATCTTGAGCAGACCCGATCTGGACAGATTTTACTATGAAAATCTATGTTTGCAGGGAAATTAGTACAAAGATGATTGTTTCTGGATCACAATCAAATATGAAGGTCAGCTGGGCAAAGTGGCTTAGCCCTGCAAATCACCTTTGCATATCTACAAACCCCAAAATGTATAAGGTTGCAAGGCTACAGCTTTTATATAGTAAAGGCATCTCCAGGATTCAGTAGTCACTAACTCCAAGCATTTCAAGTTTGAATTTTTGTAGTTATGTTATTTTTTAGTCATCTGCGCCATGCAGTTAGATAGAACTGGATTCACTTCAGGTGACACTTCCAAGATAAACTACTGGTTTTATATCACTTCACTACTTGAAATCCTAATAACTTTTGTGAAATTTCAGATAAGTCTAGGAAAGAAGTTCAAGTTTAATATTTCTTTTCTTTTTCTTTCTTTTTTCCCCATTCTGCCATTTGACAAAGCAATGTTCCATCATTGCTCAGTTTTACCAGAAGTGGTTGGTTTTACTGAATATTTGGCATAGAATCATAGAATAAGGGACACCTCCCACTAAACCATGTCACCCAAGCTTATGTCCAATCCAGCCTTGAACACCATCAGCAATGGAGCATTCACAACTTCCCTGGGCAACCCATTCCAGTGCCTCACCACCCTTACAGGAAACAATTTCTTCCTCATATCCAATCTAAACTTTCCCTGTTTAAGTTTGAACCCGTTACCCCTTATCCTCTCACTACAGTTCCTCATGAAGAGTCCTTCCCCACCATCCCTATAGTCCCCCTTCAGATATTGGAAGGCTGCTCTGAGGTCTCCACGCAGCCTTCTCTTCTCCAGGCTGAACAGCCCCAACTTTCTCACCCTATCTTCATATGGGAGGTCCAGTTCCCTAATCATCCTCGTAGCCCTCCTTTGGCATAGTCTAGTTAAAATTACTTTGAATGGAAAATGACTTTCAGAGATTGAAATTTCAGTTGATTGAAATTTCAATACCTTATACCTTCCTATAAAAGCAAAACTGAAGTAATAATGTGCTATTTTAGTAAATTATTTTGTGTATTGAGGATGTGTAAACAGTTTGCTTTCTTTAGAATTCAGCAATAAGAATTCTTGTTCTGGATATTAACTTTAGATTGCCTAAAAAATTTTTTTATTGGTTTTCGTCTGTATTCTTGTATGTATGATCAATATAAATTCTGTCCTAAATACTTATGATGCAAATCAAAATGCAACTTGGCCCGCACAGACTTTTCTTCCTGTCTTCCGATATATTTTTGTTTCTCAAGTTACAACTTTCCCTTCAGTGTAAAGCAGCTTTGCTCCAGGCTTTTGAATGTGCAACGGTTTCACTTTGCTGTGGACAGCTTTTTTTTTTGTACCTTGGAAGTAATATTACAGACAATTCTGTAATTTTAGCTCTATTACGGTCACCTCATTGCATCTCTTGCCCGTCCTAGCTCAGTGGAACTGAAGGCTGGGATTTGGGAAAGACAGTGCTCAGATGAACATCACTACCTTCAATCTTTTATGTGGTGTCACCACAGGAGATGGAACAAATAAATGGGTGTCATTGCGGCCAGTTCTGCAGCTCATTCTTACAGGTGAACAAACACTCTCAAAGTCTCAAAGGTACCTAAGATTTCTCTCCAGAAGCTGTTTTGGCAAGTTCAACAGAGAATTTTGTGTTGAAATACTTTGTATTAGAAATTGCTGTAAAAGTATTGTGCATCATTTATGTGCCTGCTACATTCACTTCTGTGGGGCCCAGAAATCTCTTAGGATGTATGCTTGGATCCTGAGCAAGAGGCTTATTGTGCATTTTCTCTCAGAATATATTTTAAGGTGACTTTTCGCCTGTTAGCATGTAAATGATTTTAGAGGTCTGCATACCGCAGGATCACCAATTGGGATGGGAAATGCACATAGGCTTTCTTTCCCCTAGGAACCAGCCAAGTCAGGGAGAAAACAATATAAGCAGTGATTTGGAGAGTGACTTTAAGTGCAAGTCACAGGAGTGAGTTAACTCTATAGCAGAGATGAGCTTCAGATAATCCATGTTTTTAAGTTCTAATCAATAAAACTGAGAGAGGAAAACTTCCAGAATCTTAATTACTAAGAAAATAGTTTAAAATAAAGTATTTATTTTCAGCTAAGAGCCAGTTACATGTGACACATTACCTGCCCTTCATGTGTCTCTAATGCAGAGAAATGTGTGGTTTATAGCCCAGAACGTCTTTAGGACAGTGACATAGTGTAATGTGTAATGAGACACCATCTGTATAAAATGTAGACATTTGGGGAAGTAAGTGCAAACTAATTTCATCCCTGTGGCCATGATCAAAATTGCATAATTAAAAAAAAAAATCTAAACCCACCACCTTCCAAAAAACCCAAACAAACCCACAAAAAAAAAAAAAAAAAAAAAAAAAGAAGCAAAACCAAACAAAAAAACCCTACCAAAAAAAAAGTAAAAAAAACCCCAAAATTGTTAAGAATTTATAGGAAAAAGCCTATTATGAAAATGTGAATTATTTTGCTGTTCCTATACTGATGGCCACAAATGATAACATTCGCAAAGGGCTATAGACATGTTGGCATGCCCATGTATTCTTTCTGATAGTAAAAATTCTTGTGTTATCTATAAATTCATCATCAGACATGTTGCTGGCATTCAACTAGCTGAAAATTATTTTTTACAGAAATTTTGTCAGGAAAGTAAAAAGCATAGTGTCTATGTAGATATACACTTATTGGAAAGTTTCAAGGTAACAAGTGGCTCTTTCGATGCTCCATGCAGATAGAGGGTTTAAGTAAATGTAATCATATTACTGTTTGGCTTGAAAAGTCTTACATTATCTTCATATTATCTTTAAAATGTGTCAATATAATTTTTAGTTATGCATTCAATAGGTTTGTTCAAATGCACTGAAGATAAAGAAAATATACCTCTTAAAAGTACTGTGAAACTTGTTATAATTAATCTCAATAGTTTAGTTGAAGCTCTAGAAATTAAGCTTAAAATGTTGAAATGTAAGGTAACATAGGCATTTCTTATCTAAACTCTGGGTTAAATATCAAAGCATCTATTTCACACCTTTGCAGTTATTTGCGTTTATTCTATAAATAAATTATTAAATAAATTATTTAGCAAGTTCTGGCCCTCTATGTGATTTGTGCAGTGAGTACAAAATGTGATAACTGAATTCAAAATACACCTTGAAGTGGTTAATGCTGTTTACTAATTAAGTAGTATCACTGGTTTACATGGTTTCTGTAATAATGCTGTGCCATAATTGAATAATTTCATTTTTACAGATGATGAACCTTGTATTTTAGAAAACAAATGGATTTATGTGCATGCATGCCCCAGAATAAAAAAGGGGAAAATAAAAACCAAAACCAAACCAAACAAACAACTAAACCTGGAAATAATTTTTTTAAATAGTATTTTATGTGTGAAATACATATTTGAATTTGATAACAGCAGGAATTTTTTACTAATTTTCTTCTGAAAATCCATTATTTCCTTAAGATAGAACTTATACATGAGAAATGTTGTAAGTTCATAATATTGTAATAATTGTGCTATAGAAAACTGTAGTTTTTTCAGCAACTGTAATAGATCTTATGTGCATAAGTAAAACAAGTTTCTCAGTGCATATCAGCTGCTGGCCCTTCACAGGGTTGTAGCTGTAGGAGGATGCCAGAAGAGAGTCTAAATGGCATTTCCCAAGATCCTTGAGTGTCCATAAGCAAGAGAAAGGCTATGATAGAAAATAGAAAAAGTGAGTTATTTCATATGTATTATATACAGCTATGTAACTGGTGAAAGTATTAATTTTGTAAGTCATTAGTGAGTAGAAATGTAAGAAGGAAATACATGTATATAATAGATAGGGAGTATACTCTTTCCTCTGAAGCTTCATTGGAACAGTCAATGAGCAGTGAACAGTGTGAGAGCAGATAACCGACCAGGCATGTAAAGCACACAGTATGATTAAGAAATTGAAGAAAGGACAGTTGAGTAACTATTGTAAGTGCTAGAAAGCTGACTAATAGCAAAATAAAAAGTAAAATTTCCATTTGTTGAAAGAAATTTAGTTTCTTTTTAGCATTACCTAAATTTATGGTTTGCATAACTGGAACAGTGTGTTCTGAGGTTGTCACTTTTGAGGTTACCTGTGTAGCAAGTTCACAGTAGTATGTGCAAATGAAGAAATAAACATTTAGGTTTAGATTAAGCTATTCCAATGTGAGGATCATAAATTCATATGGAAATATTGAAGTACACAGCGATGGTAAAAAGTCTTTCAGGTCCATCTGTACGTGGGTAACAGCGACTGAATCACTCTTTAGGAAAAGATCAGAAATACTAGAGTGCCTTCTGGTCACTTGAAGTAGTTAGGGAACAGTAGCGGAAGAGATCCGCAGGTTTGCAGGGTTTGAAGAGTATCAATCTACGTTTTTCCAGTAAGTGAAAGTTTGCATTTTTCACAAAGCAGAATAGGAAGCATCAAGTGGCAACAATATATTTCACCTCTGTTAAAAAATGCCTTGATGGAAGTGAGTACCACAAGGAATAACATGACAAATCACTAGTCATTGTTATATGCTAGGATCCTTCAGATTACAATTTTCTTGAGTAAAGGCATGTAATACACCTTGGCCATAAGTCTGCCTGCCCTCACAGGAGCTGAGACTCTCACAGGCAGGTGTGATACAGCATGCTCTTGGGGTGGGAATGCTGCACTCCAACCAGCCATTGTGTGCCTGCCCAGGAGTAGTGGGTGTAGAAACACTCTTGGGTGTCTATGAAACTGTAAAAGTCACCACTGTCTTGGCCATGGGGTTGTGTGCACAGTTTACATATAGTTTAGCTTTTTCGCTCATGTAGATAATCTGCTTGTTGTCCAGACTATATTGCCTGCCAAGTTGCAGGGCTTACGTAGGTGAGTAGATGTCCACATAATGAGAGACATCAGCATAAGTAATAGAGTGGAACAAACAAAATATAAGTGCAGGGGCCTTTCACATAGTTGCTGTATTATGGTCTTGTTTGAAAAATGCAAGTGAACATGAAATAAGCTTCATGGAGCATAACTGATTCAGCAGTACAAAAGATTAAATTATACAATTAATACATATTTATCTCGTTATCTGCCATCAAAACTCATAAATTTAGCACTATCAAGTATCACAAAAGAAATGAAATTAAAAGTCTACTGTAAGAGCATTAAATCAAGCAGTAATTTCAATAGATTTTTTTTTTTTTTTGATGTTTTTGGAAATACCAGGGTATTTCTGTAAGCGCTGAAAAGTAGCCAATATTCGTATGAATAAGTGTGATTTCTAAATATACTCTAGATTTTGAATTTATTAAAAATTTGTCACCTTAGGAGATTTTTAAACATAGTTTTCTTAATTGCTAAAAAACTAAATGAGAAATTTAAATATTATTAAAAATGATTAGTATACTATGTCTTACAGTCTTCAACATTAGGAATTAAACTTTACTTAACACAGATAATATAAATAACTTCCTTGGATTTTCCTTCTGATTCCATCTCAGTTAAGAGGTCATTATTTCAAAATCCTATTAAACAGAGGGGTTTATTTTTTTAATCTTGTAATTTTCTGAGGGAGAACTTTGTGTTATTGTCTTGAACAAGATTGAAAGCATATTGATCCTTCTCTTACAGCTTTTATGTTACTTTATTCTGATTGCCTATTTTTTAAAGAGGGGAAAAAAGAAAAAATCCAAGACACCATCATCCCACTTAGCTTTTGTACTGTTACTATTTGACAGCTGCAATAAAATACAGTTATTACGAATTGCTTCTACACATAGTTTTATTAAATTACTGTCTGAACAGCAGAAGACTTGTATTTCAGTTGAAAACTCTAAAGCACAAACCACAATTTGGATACTGCTGATGCCATGTTATCAGTTACTAGAATATTCAGCTAACTCTTAATCAGTTCACACTATTTGAACTTTCCTTTTTATGGGAGCTATTCATGGGGCAAAGGAGGGAGGATAATACGGAAAGAATTATTCTTCTCTAATCTCTATTGTAGAAAATCCTTGCATACAAGATAATTCCCTTTTTTAGCTAGTGTATAGTTTGACCTAGCCTACAGACAAGATAGAAGGTTTGCTTTTTTGGTTGCTATGTGCAGATGCAGTGCTATATTCCTATTAACATTAGAAACATGAGAAATATAGCTAACACAGTACTGGTCTTATAGCCCAAGTCATCAATAAGAAAAGGTGGCAATTTTGCTTTCCACTATTATTACCGTCTGAGGTGATCACTAGGCTGCGTTATTTCAAACAATGCAAGGCAGAAGGGCCCAAATTGTTCATTTGCATCCATCCTGTTTAACTCTGGAAGAAAAACCAGTGTATTTTGGCTCATGCTGAAAGTAAAATGTGGAGAGTGTATGGCCAAACTGAAAAACTGAAATCTGTCATTCCTTTCAGCATTTAGATATTCTAGCTGACACAAATCCAATTGTTTTTCATTCACTCATAAATAAAGCATGAGAGAGATGTGCTAGATTTACAAATTGCTGGAGAAGGAGATGATGATTTTAGACCGCCTTTTTTTTGACCTCTGTAGCTAGGGATGAGAGAAATTCAAATCGAGTTGCTCCCTCTGCCTGAGGCACTTTGAACTCACAGCATGCTCTCTGTTTCTGTATGGAGCAGTGGGGCTTCAGCTGCTCAGAGCTGCAGATCCAGCTTCTTGGAGACTTTGGTAGAAGAAGGTACTGTGAGAGAGGAGAGAGAGCTGAGATGATTGTTGTGTTTTAAAAAAACAATAAGCACCACACTGAGAAGACAGAGTATCCCTTTTTCATCTACTGTAATCTACACCTGAAGGAGAGATTGAACTACCAGATAGGTCATGCTGTGCAGCTTTCCCCTTTATCAACAACCACAAATACCAAAAACTGCGAGCAAAACCCTTAATTTGTTCTGTCCTCCTGTCCTTCCATCTCAGGTCCCATACCAGAAGCTGACTTTTCCCAAGCCACAAAGAGGAAATGAAGTCTTCTGATTCTTTTTAACTTTCCCCCTTCTTATATCTCCAGCCCTTTAAGCCATATTCTCTTGATGAGTCAGCTACCTGCTGCCCTTTGCAGCAGCAAAGGCAGGTGAGTGTCTTTCAGCTGGAATATGTTCAGGCATTCCCTAAAATAGCCTAGAATTTGGTTCTTGAAGTAAAATAAGTTCACAGTTATAGTGAGATTTTTAATAGAAGATTACAGGAGGATGCAGCTAGCAATTAACCATTCAGCATATACTCTGTGTTGGTGGGAGGAGTGGTAAGACTTCACTCAAAATGGAGGCTGGTGTTGTAAAAAAAGGCTTTTCAGAAGTGAACTGTCAGCTTGTCATTTTTCCATAATATACTTTGCAGGTTTGACTTGGTATATGGTGAAGATTTTGTTACACCACCAATGAGCTTTCAGCTGACTGCTGAGTTACAGTTGTGATGAGTGCAGTGAGTTATATATCCACATGCTAAAAGCTTTTTATATTTTTTCCTGTTTTTCTGTTTTCTTATTCTATTATTGGAAAATCATTATGACACAGGTAAAGCGGTTTACAAAGATAAATTTAACATCTTTGCATTTAGTAATGCATTTAGTGCTGCTTAAACATTGATGCCTTTTTTTTAACCTAGGGAATGTAGTTCGAAAGTTTTTATCTGTAAGCAGTAAGAAGGTACTTCTAATTATTAATATGGTGTTGTGGTTTAAGCCCAGCTGTTAAATCAGCCACACAGTTCGTTAGCACCCCCCCCCCCCCCCCCCCCCCTTTCCTCCCCCTGCTCCTGGAGGAATGAAACTCCCACAGGTTGAGATAAGAACAGTCCAGTAACTAAGGCATAACACAAACCAGTGCTGCTACCACCAGTAATAATGATGACAAGGGAAACAAAAAGGGAAGAGAACACAATCACTCACCACCCACTGACCGATACCCAGCCCGACTGAGCAGTGAACTAGCTCTTCTGGGTCCCTGCTCCCAGTTTTTATATCCTGCGCATGACATGCTGTGGCATGGAATACCTCTTTGGTCAGTTTGGGTCAGGTGTCCTGTCTCTGCTTCCTCCTGGCTTCCCCTCCTCCCTGGCAGAGCATGAGACTCAGAAAGGCCTTGGTCAGACTAAACATTTGAGCAGTAACTAAAAACATCAATGTTATCAGCACTGTTCCCAAGCCAAAAGTCGAAAACACAGCACTGCACCAGCTACTAAGGAGGAAGAAAATGGCTGCTACTGCTGAACCCAGGACATATGGATTAGTTGGTTTATTATCCCAGTTTATTTTTCCAGGACACATTTGTGGCTATGAAAAGTAGGTTTTGGAAATAAAAACAAGATGTTCCTGTTTTCTTAACCATTTTTGTACTGCTGTTGATTAGAGCCTCTTTTAGAATTTAAGAGATAAAAGGCTCTTAAATAACTTTAAAAAGGAGAGCTGACATTAAGAATTAATACATTTTTCAATGTTAATTGTAAAAGAAAGTTTCATTAGGCCAAACTTCTAGCTGTTGGGTTTTCAATGGAAATACAAAGCCATTTTATTTTTCATTGTTATTTTAATCAGCTAAGAATTTCCAATAGGTACTTCACCCCTTCATTGTGCTGTGAAAAGTACAATTCATTGCACAAAACAGACCCCAACAAACCCCAAATCCATTAAAATAAATCAGCACTCATTATGACTGGAGCAAAGTTGATATTCAACTATTTACAAAGGCATTATTCAAATTACAGATTCAGCAAACTATCCATCCTTTTTCGCTTGTGGGTACATTGCTTTGTCACACAACTCATAACACAAGTGCATGTTGTCTTTACCAGGATCTACTCATTGATGTCTAAAGTTATGCCTGGTCTCAAAAAAAAAAAAAAGTTATCAAGAATGTTCATAAAAAGTGAATTTATGTTTTGATTTAAAAAATTTACTTAAATTTTAGGTATTGCATTTTTTGTTTTCTTACATCTGGCTTATTCAGTTACCTTGTGGCAACTGAGAACCCACTGTCTAAATTCCTTTACCTAGTTTTGTTATGTGACCAAATTGCTGCTTTTCAAGCAGTAAAATTGTATGTGTTGGGAAATTCTCCTTTTCCTCAAATTAGCCACACCTTAAGTAAGTTTGTATTTTGAACTGCTGATATATGATCAGTGGGCTTGACAGTATTGTCTTTCTAAACTAGCACTAGTCCTTATCTTTGGATAATTTAGTATTAAAATGAAGAAAAGGAACTCAGGAAGAAAGTGTAATTATGAGAAAATAAAAGTGATGATCTACTTGTCAAGGGTATTTTTTATTTTTATCTTTCTGACAGGTAGGTGACTGGTTAATGTTCTCCAGACTCTTCCAGCTCTTACACAGGTGGCCCACAAAACTTCTGGGGCCACATGTCTTTTTCAGCTTTGTTTCTTATATTGCTACTCACTCTTACAATTCCCATTCCATAGAATGATAGAATCATAGAATTGTTTAGGTTGGAAAACCCAAGAAAAGAGGGACCCTGTAGAAGTCACTGGGAATGCACAGATATTTTACAGAGCATCTGCAGAAACATCAAACCAGTGATAATTTCCCATGACTTCAAGAGAAGATGTCAAATTCCCCTGCAAGGTCACAGCAGCAAACATAGACTTGTGTTAGGCATTGGGATTATGTGTGAGAACTGGTTTCAAACAGCAGAAACTGAAAGTTAAGATAATATAGGGTAGATTTAAAGAACAATGGTGTACAAAATAGAACCATAGAATAGTAGAATAGTTAGGGTTGGAAAAGACCATGAGATCATCAAGGTCCAACCCCACTGCCATGGGCACCTCACACTAAACCGTGTCACCTAAGGCTCTCTCCAACCTGGCCTTGAGAACCGCCAGCAGTGGAGCATTCACAGCTTCCCTGGGCAACCCATTCCAGTGCCTCACCACCCTTACAGTAAAGAAATTCTTCCTTATATCCAGCCTAAACTTATAGAATCACAGAATCACAGAATAGTTAGAGTTGGAAAGGACCTTAAGATCATCTAGTTCCAACGCCCCTGCCAGGGGCAGGGACACCTCACACTAAACCATGCCACCCAAGCTTATGTCCAATCCAGCCTTGAACACCATCAGCAATGGAGCATTCACAACTTCCCTGGGCAACCCATTCCAGTGCCTCACCACCCTAACAATAAAGAATTTCTTCCTTATATCCAATCTAAACTTCCCCTGTTTAAGTTTGAACCCATTACCCCTTGTCCTCTCACTACAGTCCCCAGTGAAAAGTCCCTCTCCAGCATCCCTGTAGGCCTCCTTCAGATATTGGAAGGCTGCTCTGAGGTCTCCACGCAGCCTTCTCTTCTCCAGGCTGAACAGCCCCAACTTTCTCACCCTATCTTCATACTGGAGGTGCTGCAGTCACCTGATCATCCTCGTGGCCCTCCTCTGGACTTGTTCCAACACTTCCATGTCCTTTTTATGTTGAGAACACTAGAACTGTACACAAGACTCCAAGTGAGGTCTCGCGAGAGCAGAGTAGAGGAGCAGAATCACCTCCTTTGAGCTGCTGGTCACATTCCTTTTGATGCAGCCCAGGATACGGTTGGCTTTCTGGGCTGTGAGTGCAAAATAAATAAATTCAGAAAATCTGAAATTTGTTCATATAACTGTAAGTGTAGCCATAGACTTGATAAGATTTGAAAATACTTGTTCAAGATTAAGTACTTTAATAATTTTTACCAGTTCAACAAGAACAAACTGGTTTTGGATACACTGATTACAGAAAACAAAGACAAGTGTCATTGCTGTATGCCAGGAGATATAGAAAGTCTACCCTACCCGAAAAGCATTAATAGCGATTTTGGCCTTCTGTCCCATGCAGAGGAATAAATGCTTGAAGAGATGTTTCAAACATATAGAGGACCATCTGTGACTTAACTGAAGAGCTGCAAACTCTCTTAGAACTCTGCCTTGGAAAACAACATTGTAGAGGGCCTTAGCCACCTCAGCAGGCACACATAGATTCAGTGCTTCAAATATAATTCCAATCCATGTAGTCCGGATCACGCACTGCTGCTCTGATAGGAATCAGGTTTTTGCTGCAGGCTTTCTTACATATCTGACTAACGGATTTAGATAAATAGACCCAGAGGTTTTATTCTTGTTTTCAACTTCAAGGCAGCCCATTAAAATGGCTAAACTTTGGTGAACAGCTCAAAGTATTGCTAGCCTAATAGTTTGAGGTATTTTATTGGCTAGATTAACACTGTATTTGAGGCCTGTGCTTAATGTGCAAAACACTGGGTTGCGCGTTTTGCTACTAACCTTTCCCTGAATAGCATTAGCAGGAGAGTTTAATGGGCTGTATTTGTATTCTGAGCTGCTTTTGTTGACCTGAATATCTTTTTGTTAAACTAATCACTACAAGGCCTGTTGAGCATGGATATTTGTGCTGAAGCAGTGATGGCCAGAGATTTTCAGTCAGCTAGGCAGTCTGCGCTGGCAAAGTTCTTGAGGTTTGCAGATATTAAAATTGGAAAAAAAAAAAGGGCAAAAAAACCAGCCAACCAATAAAAAAACAAAAGCAATACAAAAAAAACCAACCAACCAAACAAACAAAAAATCACAAAAAAAAGGAATTTTGTTCATTGTTTGCCAATTTTTTAAGCATATTTCATGGACATTATGAAAAATCAAAGGCAAAGATATTTTATGGTTTTTTTCTGTAAGAAGGAAGAGATCTGAAACTGGGATATATTGTTCCCTATGTACTCATCTCCTTTTCTTATGGGAGATCACCACATACTCGTACTTATGCCCTTGTAGCAGTTCTTTACTACGTTTCACATGTGTAGATTTTGATTGGGATGTCTGTATTAATAATTTAGAGTAATTAAGCTTCCTGTGCTCATTTATATAATCTAGAAAGCAAGTACATTCTAGTAGTGTAGTACCACATCACAATTCAGAGCTCTTTAGCAAAGTTTACATTAATTGCATTTGAACATTCACAGAAAATACATAATGATTTCCACAATGAGAATCTCTCATACATCTTCAATGTAAATGTCGTTTTGGGTTGATCTCCTTCATGCATATTGTTGCTGAGAGTACAAGGCATATGAAGATGATAGGTAATTTACTGATGCTAAGCTGTGGGCTTTTGTTCATCTTCCAATCTAAGTATACATTCAGTTACATTTTTAGAATAACTGTTGCCTTTTCCATTCAATTTCTTCCTGATACCATGATTTTGTCAGAAGCTCAAGAATGTAGCTGGCTAGGTCTTGGTAAATTAATATGAAGAAGTTTCAGTATTTTTCTGTCATAGTGCATGAAAACTCAAGCAGTAGGTACAACCCTTTCTGTTGTATCTAGTGGTGGAAAAGGAATACGACTGGTCAGGATGCCTTCAAGTAGGCTGCTGAAATGGGGACACTTATAGTAAATACTGTCCCATTGCTGCATGCCCTCAGGGCTTCTTGCACCTACAGGCTTCTGCTCAAGATTCAGCTGTTAGCTACACAATAATTTCTAGCAGCTAAAAATTCCTAGCTACAAAGACAGGATCTCCCAGAGTTCCAAAACATCACAGAAAAACCTTTTATTCTGTCAAGAAAAAAAGTCTGAATTTGAGTATGTTGACTAACCAGAAAGTAATGAATCATTGTGAGCCTTTAGTCACATTGGCATGTTTAGGGAGAACGAGATAAAGTAATTTCAATAATCTCCATATATCTGCTGGCAGTGAAATTTTTTTTTTTTTTTCTTGAGTAGCAAAATATTTGTACCAAATAATAAAGGAAAAAGTAAGTACTGCAACTACTTGTAACAAACAGCATGTTTTCAGCTGGAATCACAAATAATTTCATCCCTCAATAGGCAAACCTGCAGAAAGGCAGTGCCAAAGTACCTGCAGATATTTTCTGATGTCTCCTAATGGCTTGTGAAGTAGGTCTAATCCTACAAGGCTGCTGGATTGCTTGAGTAATTTGAAAAGGATGAAAGATCAGTAAATGTAAAAAAAAGAAAAAAAGGCAGAAATATTGATAGTTAGGTTGTCTCCAGCATGGCTTCTTTCACACATATACTTTCTTTTTTAAAAAAAGCTCTAGAGATATCAAAGCTGGAACAATGGAGGACTTCATAATCACATTAGGGAAGTGTTGTTAGGAGAGTTTAGCAAGATTACGAGTAATACTGCTGTAGAAGTTAATGCATACTGTCAACATATTAAATGAATTACAGTGTATTATGTAAAAAAATAGAAAATGTAGATATTGAAAATTTAGCAATTTTAATTTTTTCATGCAATTTGCAATCTCTTCCAAAGCTTTGAAGAAAGTAAAAGCTTCCAATAAACAACAGGGAATTCTTGTTTGTTCATTGGCAAATAAATTATTTACAGACTGAAACAGTAAGACGAGTATGATCATACATAAATAAGTATCCTGAAGCTTCAGAGGAAAAAGATAGGAAGAGTTGCAAAGAATTTGTAGATTTGTTAGCATTCTGTGTTGTTTAGATTTGGCTGTTTCAGTTTTAAAGGGAAAGATGTCTCAACAGTGCTAAACCACAGAACACAAAAATATTAACATTGTGTTATATAGTTAAAATGTTAATAGGGAAATAAAATGCTTGATAAAAAAATGAGGTTTGCATTCAGCAGAATTCTTTTAATTATAAGGCACACTATTTTATCTGAAAGTTCTATCTTCTGACTGAAGCTGTGGGTGTTCTGAAATCTGTTATTTAAATTTATGCCTTAAAAACCCCCCAAAACACCAGGAGTCACGATGGGAATTTCTTGGCAAAAAAAAAAATTACAAAAGCATTCCCTTCCCTTTCAATAACTCTTTCTTCTATTGAATGAATTAGCATAGCAATGTGTCTTATCTGAAAGGAATAATAAACCCAAAGCAATAGAGTTAAAATGGTCTATATTTGAATCTGAATATATCTGTATCTTTCAGGTACAACTGAGTAACTGAAATAGATGTTATTACTATTTAAACAATATCTACAAAATATATGCACTATTTTTAGGAGGATTTATTAATATATGATTTTATTATTTCCTTGGGAGCATTTGTGATACTGTTAAATATGTGAGTACAGCTAATAACTCTGACAGCTGGTATGTTTATGACATATGACAACATACATCCAAATTATGCTGTCTGTGCTAAAATAGCCTCAAAAAATTGAGATTTTAATTAGACTACTTTTTCAGGTGCTTTTCTCAGACTCAAAATTATGTGGAAATTATATAGCTTAGTATTAATCAAGCATATATCTCTTTCTCAATTGAACATTGCATGCATTTTTCCTAGTTGTTTTTTTCTTTCATTTTTTTTTATTTTTATAAAAGGCACTAGACCCAGCATAAAAAGTTTAATCTAAAGTATCCTTTCCTGTGATCATTGTCAGTCACCACTGCACTCATCAGTTCAAGTTGGTAAATGTCTTCCATATGATGTTCTTGATGTTCTTCCTATCATGCCACTTTAGAATCAAACTGCATTTATTAGTCTTTAAATACTGTAAGCGGAACCTATATCTGAGTATCTTTAAAACAAAATTTATTGCTTATTCAGCTAGCAGTGGATAAATGTCACTTCCTATAATTTTCCTTTTTTGTACCAAACCTGTAAAATCTTTGTGCAATTTATGTTAACCAGTGTATGCATAGCCATTCTACAGGTCTGAGGTGAAAGGACTGTTCCCATTAGTAACCTTTTCCTTTAATATTTTCCATTTACAGTGTTCTGCACAGAACTCTGTGCAGTGACACTGTGGTCATGGCCATGATGGGGACAAGAAGGTCACGCTAGATTGGACTAGACTCACTTTCAGCTTTTAAGAAAACTGTGGCAAATAGAAGGAAACAAAGGGAGTAGATGTTTTGTGGTAGTGCTGTCAGAGAAGTAAAGTATGAATTTTTATTCTAGAGCACTAGTTATCTGATTTTGAATGGGGAAAAAATTATATTAGTTTCTCTTAAGTCTCTTTTTTCCTGAAACTTTATACTAATGCTGTAGAAGGAGAATGACCCAATAATGCTCTTTAAGTAGGAACAGGGAGAAGGGATATGAATTAACAAAATGGTCTCCCATAAGTTGTCCAAATTCAAGGTCCCTAGTAAGGTCACTTTTTTTCACTATAAGGATGTTGACAAGGTATAGTTTAATGAAGGGATTTTGCAATGATTAATTAAATGTAGTGATTTGAATGTAGTGATTTGACAGCTTGTCAAAATTGTCAAAACTATAAAATTAAGAACTAGACAGACCAGGATAGTAATCTGTAATTAGTTGACATTTTTATTCTTTTTTTTCAATAACTGGCCTGTTTTCTCTCTGTGCTTCACTTCTTCATGTGTGCAGTAATGATTTGTAATTGCAGATTTTTTTTAAAGTAACAAGAGGAACTACTTCTTCAGTTTTTACTGCAGACATTGCCACCTTCTTAATTTTTCACTGAAGAGGTTTAACCATAATCTTCTAGATTGAACAAATTCTTAATTGGTGTGGAAAGGTGCACCGCATTTTTCACATGTGCTTTTTAGTAGAGACATCATATAGAAACAAAGGATGGTCTTTTCTTCTTTGGGGGAATGTTGATGAAATGAAGGCGGATATTATGTGGTTGTTTAACTGGGAATGTACCAAATGATGTGGGTTGACGCCTGAGTCAGAGAGATTCTGCAGGAATCCACATATACCTGATATACCAGGTGCTGGTTTTGTGGGCATGATATTGAATATATTTATGAATTGCAACCCAGAGAAAAAGAAAAAAAATATATATTGCTTTTCATGCCTGCAGCTGCTCAGTGTTGTATTGTACTGTATTAAGAATAAGCTCAAGGAGCAACTTTTCTGACACAGAGCAAATACTATATATATGTGATTTCTGTTTTGATGATGATGGTGATTACTACTTTTACATTTGTTTTGTTGTACCATATTCATTCTGTTTTATGAACATTAAGATGAGTTCAAGGGCAATGCCATCTTTCTTGTGTGTTTTTTATGAGGTATTAACATACATGAATCATTAGCCCAGATGTAGTTGCAGGCAGAAACTGTAACAGCTGAAAAAGGCCTGTGTGTTTCTAGTGATATGAAGACTGTCCTCAGTTAAAAAAATAAGCTACTAATAGCTATTTAGGATACTCATCTTTTTTATTAATAATGTAAGCCAAGACCTAAATAGTTGACTGAGAAAAAAATTTGCTTCCAGGACAATTTTATTGTAAATTTATTATACCATGTTTGCTGGGTTGAGTTACTGTTGGGCTACTGTTGTGCTACACTGGGCTACTGTTACAATCCTGAATGTTAATTAAGGTTCCCTGAATAGTATTTTGGTTTAGGTCTGCGGAAAAAATAAAAAGGGTCAGCAGCACACCAACTTCAGATTCTCTTTATTTTTACCCTGCCAAGGTGAAATTCAGTCCTACCCCTTGACAACCTTTGTCAAATTGAAGAATTCCAGTCAATATGAAACAAAAAGAAGTGTTAATGAAGGGCTGGATTCATAAAACTAATGGCAAAGAAGTAATTTTCCTCCCCCTTGCAATATGTAGCTCTGGGTGTAATTCACCCACACTGAAAGAGGAAGTTCTCATTCTTTTCCTCAAGAAGTGTGAATTTAATCATTTAACCCAAATTAGTGCCCTTACTACCAACAGGTGAGTATCGCAAGGTCTCTCTTTTTGATGCTGCTTTATCTGATGTCTATTAAATAAAGCTAGGAAATTCAGTGAGTCAGTGAACCTCAGCACTAAGTTGGAGTATTATTCTCTTCCACCGGCTCCAGGACAATTTTATTCAAATTAAAGCAGTTTAACAAAAAAGAATGTGAAAGAACCAAATCAAAATTTTACCTCTTGTATTATTGTTTAGGAAACTTACATATCAGTTGAGAAACTTCTACTGAATTCACTTTTTATTTAATTTGAGAATAAGGATTAGAATGGAGGTTCTCAGGTTATATTAGACTTGAATTCTTAGATTTTTTTCTGTTGCTTAATGTATAGCTTTTTATTTTTAAGGTCTCAGGAGTTCTTGTTTCACTTTGTGTCCCGAGGCATATTGTGAAGTTGAATTGTTAGGTAGGTTAAGAAAGTTAATCTTCTTAAAATGAAAAATTAAAAAAACCCAAAAGGATAAAAAATTTATCATTTTAAGATCTTTATATACTCCAAGGCCTAGGCCACTAGTAATCACTTTCCCAGGTGGTGTAATACAGTGTGATTCCAGAGAAATTATTGAAGCTAAACCACTTTATCCCAGCAGAGAACCAAGGCTTGTATCAATAACCAAGCGCAACGATAAAAGGACAAGTTTCAAAATGCTGTAATTCTTTGAACACATGCTCATACACAAAATAGAACAATCATTTAAAATTCTGTTTCATTTACTTTTCACTTCATCTGTTTGAAATAACATCTTTATAACTTTGTCTTCTCTTCTTTTTAACAGCACCTTCAGGCTTGAAGGAATATCTATACTTGGAGGCACATCAGTTAATTTCTTGCATATCAGATTCATCATAGTGACTTCTTGCAGGCCAGATCTGAGAAGTAACCAGGAACCTGACTCTCTGTGGAGAATGGAAAAGCCCTTCAAGTCAGAGCACAACTGATCCTGAGTGTAATCCGCATTGAATCAGCTTTCTCAGATCTGACAGCTACAAGCTGAGTCCTGGAAAAAGCCACAGCCTTAAATTCCATTTAGTGGGAAAGAAGAATATAGAGGACTAAATGTTTTGCCCCATTGCAGAAACTGCTGTCTCTGAGCCTGACACTTGAGTCCTATGCTGACCAACCAGAGTAAACAAACAATGAATTTTTCATAGGTTCAGCCAACATCCACAAATATTTCAGTATGTAGCCAAAAGGAGAGATGAAGCACTTAAGTAATAGCAGAAAATTAATGCATTTACTATAACAGAGGAATGTGACTGTCTGTAGGGAAAGAAGGCCTTTGTCATCCCTTGTACATATTCAAAGCCATACAGGAACAGAACATCAGTGATGTTAAATTGCCTAAAAGGACACTGTTTCCTGTCCTCCACCCAACTTTGAAGAAGTTCAGCTGTTAGAGATTGCATCTCAATGCACTTCTAGTATTTGCACTGTCACTTCCATTCAGGGTAATGATGTGTGTCACCGTTTGCACAGATGGCCCCAGGAGATTTTTGATCACAGCAAGCTATATTTTGTTGGGGCTCCAAAAGGAAAGTTAGAACTGAAGAAGAATATTTGCGCTCTCTTTCACTATGGGGATCTCTTCACAGAAAGGACTATGGTCTTTTCTTAGGTTTAAATAAATACATACATATACATACATATATATATATGTATATATATGAAAAAGCATCAACATGATAAGGTGTATTTAAAACGGGGATATAATCTTTTTTAATAGCATCCATTTTTTATCATATTAGCAACCAAGAAATTTAGTCTATGGAATTATACATCTAAAATGGTCCTATTGAACATTTACATTATAATCCCAATTACTGTTAAAGAAGTCATTTGTAATATGTATTTGACATAAATTTTTCTAGCCATTTGTCTATACTTCATGGAGATACCTAACAGACAAGCAGCATTTTCAGTTTATTTTTCTAAATAAATTTGTTGTTTGTGTTATTTGCAGTCACTCATTTTGGCTGGTTTTCATTATCTCCAAAAATGATTTAAAGACAGAACCAAAATGCAGGAATTGTTCTTATTAAGCTGTAATGATTTGCTGACCAAAAGCTTTAATATAAATACTGTAATTTGTAAAATGATGAAGTATATTTATACAGGCAAATATGTATGGAAAACAAGAGGAGGTATTTTAACTCTTAATTTCAGAACATAGTTTATTTTAATATTGACATGAAGAAATCTAAATATATAATGGGATAGATTTTTTAGTATCAGTGAGTTTTCGCAAGTGAAGATCTGGATGCTGAAGAATAAAAGGAATGTAGTCTAATAATTGTCCCAAATTATGCAGAGACCCTTTGTCAGCTGTCTCTTTTTATTCAAAAACTGGTTTCATTTTTTGAGGTTTGGGGTTTGGTTTTTTTTCTCTGTGTGTGTGTAGGGCTGTTTGTTTGGATTTTGTTCATTTTAGCATACTGAAAAGGCCATGAAGTTGGTACTATTTGATCACAAATGGAGAAGATAAAGAATAAGAGATTGTTTCTTAGAACAATCTACAGTTTACAGTTAAGAAAACTCATTGTTATCCATCTACTGAAGTGTTTTGTTGTCAAGCTATTGAATATTTCAATGCTAGAGCTGTTTTGAATAAAATATATTTTTTCCTTTTTCTTAGTCCATTAGCCTGTGTGTAATTTTAAGAGAATAGTGAAGCACGTGATTCCCAGTTCACTTAAAATATTCATCTTAAATCCAGTCACGTGTATCTGATTTATAAAGCTGAATAGTTTTTCTTTATTTTCAATGCTTTATGAAAACTATTAAGTGCTCAATAACAAAAATGATCTTTCAACAACAAAAAAAAGGAAAATGTAAGCGTTTTTTAATCTACAGGTTAACTTTGCAATGGGCAGATATCTTAAACATATTGTTCTGCTCTAATGTACTAAATAGTGTATGTGTGTGTGTTTGTGTGTGTCCATGCACGTGCACCCTTCCCTGCTGATGAATGAAATGCCAATTTTGCTGAAGTGCCACAAATCCTGTTACTGCAAAAGATTATCATATTATTGTTTTTCTTGGAGAAAGACCTGAGCTCTGTCTTTGCTTGTGACTCTGAAGCCATAAATATCTTCTGTCAGGAAATCAGAAAATGAAATTATGAAGTGAATATTAGCCTCCCTCATCTGGCAACACTTGGGATCATCTCGTGTTTTTTTTTTTTTGTTTTTTTTTTTTTTAAGGAAAGTTAGTTGTCAATTTCCATTCGTGCAATGGATAAATAAAATGTTGTATTTCTTAAAGAATGATGGCTGTTTTTTAGTCCCACACATTTTAGCTTATGGTTGGCTTATAGTCTTTAAACTGTGATTTTTGTTTCTGTGTCATTAGAGTAACACACTTGGACACAAAACTTGCATGGGCTTGGTTTTGCTTCCTCTTTGGATAACCTGGATTTTAAAATTGGAGAGCTTACTTTTTGAGAATAATATTCAGAGTTGTTTAAAGTAGGGGCAACATTATCAAAACAATGAGAAAATTTCAGAATGATAATGTGAGCACTTCCATTATTATCTAATAATAATAATATTTGGAAAAGCTCATATTTTTGTGAACAAAATGCAGTCATCTATATTTGAAAATAGCCCAATAAAAATCTAGTGAAATAATTCATTACTAGTTGCAAATACTTTTCTGCTATGCTGAATTCTAGATGAGATTGTGTGTGAAATTTTATTGTAAAAAAACACCCAAACAATGCAGTTTTCTTCATAAAAATACAGCAGATCTGAAAAATAATGACATAGTCCCTGGAGTGGTTTTACACAATGTGTGTAATGCAAAAAAGTTAAGCATATACCAACATGTAGGGTTAATTTCAGTTACAAATATAATTGGAAGAGGACACTCATGGTTCTTATCAATCATGTTCTTTACAGTTCTGCTTTAACTGGGGTTTCATGCTGCAAAATAAATTTCAGTGCATGTGCGCACACACACTTGCATGTACCATGTCTTATTCTACAACTGGTGACACTGGGGTAAATCCAGATTTCTTGATTTTTGTAGGTTTAAATAATTAAATCCTTAGGTAAATATTCAGTATTGTGATGTAAGTTGAGCTGATGTATGTATACTGTGCAGATACTCCCCTGAGATAACACTTCAACACAAGATAATAAAACTCTACTGGAATTTCTCAAATGGCTGGCAAGTAATGAGCACTGATTTTTTTTTTTTTTTTCATAAGGTTTAAAAACAGAGGAGACAGTAAGATTATCTTATTAAACAACAAAGTATTTGTGATTTTTCCACTATCTTAGGCTAAACCTTTTGACAAAACCAGCAGAACTTTTTCAACTAAGCTGACATTATGGTAGCTGATGGGTCCTTTATGGTTTATGGGTGTTGTGTTTATAAGAAGTGCCTGCAGAAGTGTTTCTAAAATAGTGCAGTATTTTGTTACTTGGCATTGGAAAATCTCTCTGAAACAACCAATATTTTGAAGTGATGAGGTGTGCAAACCCAAAACCTGACAGTTCTAGGTGTCTCTATAAGAAATTCTTTCAGTTATTGAACTTTTTAAAATACATGGACTGCCATTATTCTTCAGAAAAATAGGAGTATGTATCTGTTTTGCAAAGTGGAAGCAAAAGGTTACAAGTATCTGATGATCACCAGAATGTTACAGAAGTGTCCCTCTCCTGATACAAACAATCGCCCTGCGTCTCACATGGCATGAATATCCCAAGGGACAGTTTTTCTTTCTGATGGGATGTGCGCTTGGTCTGTAGCAAGCCTCTCCAATAATCTTGTAAACAAAACCTGTCCAGAAGATAACCATGCCAGTTTTGGTGTGGGAGGGTGTTGCTTAAGGGAGGATGGGGGGAGGGCAACCATGGCCCTACCCTGGGGCTCCCACCATAGGTAGGCGGCTGTCACTTAGCATCTGACAGAACCAGAGCCTACTGGGGGACAGTTATACTGGAATGGGCCTGCTGACTGTGAGGTACCACTTATCATCCAGCATTAGGGCTGTCTGCTAGCCAGCAGTCAGGGGGAGTCAGGGAAAATACACCCTCTGGATGTTGTGGCAGAAAAAAAGGAAATAGTGTCTTCTAAGGCAAAATGTAAAGGATGCTGGGAAAGCAGCTGTGGGCTTCATGTCATAAATCCCAGGAAGACCTTGGGAACTGACCTGTCAGCCTGGGAAGATCATGGAACACATCCTCCTAGAAGCTATGCTAAGGCATATAGAGGACAGAGAGGTAACTGGAGACAGCCAGCAAGGCTTCACCAAGAGTAAATCTTGCCTGATCAACCTTTCTAGGATGGTGTGACTACCTCAGCGGACATAGGAAGAGCTACAGATGTCATCTGTCTGAACTCATGTGAGGCTTCTGACACAGCCCTCAGAAAAGTCCTTCTCTCTAAATTAAAAAGATTTGAACTTGAGGGATGGACTGTTCGATGGATAAAAAATTGGTTGGATGGTCACATACAGAGTGTAGTGGCCAACAGCTCAATGGTCTGATGGCAGTCAGTGATAGGCAGTGTCCCCCAGAAGTCCCTACTGGGATCGATACTGTTCAATATCTTCAATAATGACATAGACAGTGGGAGCAAATGCATCCTCAGCAAGTCTGCAGACTACATCAAGCTGAGTGGTGCAGTTGACATACCTGAGGAATGGGATGACATCCAGAGGGACATGGAAAAGCTCAAGAACTAGAACCTCATGAGGTTCAACAAGGCTAAGGACAAGTTCCTGCACCTAGGTTGGGGCAACTCCCAGTATCAATTCAGGCTGTAGGATGAAAGAATTGAGAGCAGCTTTGTGGAGAAGGACTTGGGTGAACTGGTGGGTGAAAAGCCCACAGCCCAGAAAGCCAATAATATCCTGGGCTGCACCAGAGGAACTGTGGCCAGCAGGTCAAGCAAGGTGATTCTGCCCCTCTACTCTTCACTGGTGCAGTACTGCATCCAGCTCTGAAGTCCTTAGTTCAGGAAAAACCTGGACGTATTGGAGTGGGTGCAGAGGATGGCCACAAAAATGCTCAGGTGATTGGAACATCTCTGTTATGAAGAAAGGCGGAGAGAGTTGGGTTTGTTCAATCTGGAGGAGTTTCTGGGGAGACCTCCTTGGGGCCTTTCAGTACTTAAATGCAGATGGGGAGAGACTTTTTAGAATGGCCTGTAGCACTAGGACAATGGGGTAACAGTTTTAAACCGAAGGAAGACAGATTCAGGCTAGTTATAAGGAAGAATTTTTTTTCAATGAGGGTGGTGAAACGCTGAAAGAAGTTGCCCTGATCGGTGCTAGATGCCTCATTGCTGTAAATATTGAAGGTCAGCTTGGACAAGGCTCTGAGCAACCTGAATCAGTTGAAGATGACCCTGCTTATCGCAAGCAGGCTGGACTACATGACCTTTAAATGTCCCTTCCAAACCAAACTATTCTATGATTCTATGATAAATTATGGAGTGGCTGGAAGGAAAATGTCAGTTTATGTTGGCTGCTTTTAAATACCATTATCCTGTTGGTTTAAGAGTGATTTATTTAGCAATTGTCAATAGCAAGGGTTTAACAGCATTGATGCAGCAGACCAGGATCCCTGCAGTGACCTTCCCTGAGTTACAGAATGTTTGAAAGGGAGTATTTTCATCTATAACTGCAAAAACAGTGTGAGGAGAGCATTCATCTGTAAGACAAACCAAGGAGACCTTGCAAATACAGAGGAATGTAATGAAGGATTGACGCTTGAGTTGAGATCAAAAGTCTAGCTAAACTCCTGGAAAACGTATTCAAGTATGTGGTTTAAGATAACACAGTTACTGGGGCAAAACTGTAGGAATGAGTTGGAAGAAGAAAACTGAGTCTTGCAGAGGAAGTCAGATTGACAGTGACATACATTACAATAAGTTTCCTTAGAGGGCTGCTGAGATTAAATTACTGATTTTCATGGACTGGATAGTGGTAGATCCCATGAGAAAGCAACAAAAGGCAGGTGGATGTGATTCAAAATACTTCAGCTGAATGTTTCTTTAGATTCAATATCCTTGCAGGACTGCAGAAGCCAAAAAAATCTCCTCACAGTTGTGCTCAAATTCAGAAAAGACAATTAAAACAAGGACCCCTGTAAGGAAGTATCTGGAAGGAATAACAGAGAGTTAAGACATGGCAGATGGCACAGAGACTATTTGATACTTTACTGAAGCACAGAGCAAATATATCCTGTTTAGCAAGGGGCTTGAGAAAGGGCAAAAAAGGAACCAGTGTGGCTAAGCAGCAGGGTGTTAGGTACTGCTGGGTGCCAGAAGACATTCTTCAGATAGCTGAAGGTTTTTAAAGAAAATGTAAGGATTACAAACTTCTTAAAGCTAAATATAAATAAATTAAAAATCCACAGCACAACAAATCAAACTAATTGCAAGATAGATAAGAAATTTATTAACCAAAATAGTTCCAGCAGCAGGAAGTCTGTCACAGTCTGTAGTGCCAAAAAATAATAAAGGAAAACAGAAGCACTTAGAAGTTATAGGAACAAAATAGGCTCAACATTTTAATTGTGCTTTTGCTACAGTAGAGTTTGGTGAATTCTCACACATGAATTTTTCTCTATGGGGGAACTCATCTGAAGTCATGCTTTTTCTGTATGAGGTGGTACAAAATAGAATGAAGAAAATATGAAGACCAGATGGCGTACAGCTAACAGTTTTAGACACTCAGTGAAATAGTCAAAATGGTAATGGTGAAATAGTCCAAACGGTAACGGTGTTGTGAAATTCATTGTTTAAAACTGTTTTGATGGCTTTTGAGATGCGAAGCTGCAAATTATGTTGACAATTTTAAAGTGAATTTGAGGTAGATTGAAAGAAGAGTACAGACCATTGTCGGTACTGGGCAAACCAGTGGAAACTGTCTTTATATATATATATATATATTTTTTTTTAAGAACTGGGAGGTATTTGACAGTGTCAATGTCATCAAATACTACAGGAAATGGTGTAGCCAGCTAAAATAAAATAGAGAAGACAGTGCAGCTGGCTAAGAGGAAAGTTCATGCATTAATTTTAAAAAGTGTCACAGTATGGGAGAAAAGGGGGATTTTTCATGGTCAGTTTTCACAGTGGAAAGAGGTCACTAGTGAGGTTCCATGGGACATGTACTGCTATCCGGGTTCTCAAAATATATGTGAACATGTGAATATCCTGGAAAAGTAGTGTATAAATATTTGGTAATTTACTGATCATACCAAGTTTTAAAGATATTACATGTGAGTGTCCTGAATTAATTGTTATTAAAATTGCAGATGAAATTCAGTGAGTGCAAACTGATCTGTATGAAATCCCATTTTCATTTTGCATACTTCACTTAGTTTGATATTTAGCGGTTAAATATTTCTATGAAAATGTCAGTCCTGCGCTTAGAACATTACAAAAATGCAAGTATGCAGTTAATTATTAGGAAAGTAACAGAGAAAATAAGTGAATGCACTTCTATCAGTCAATGAATGTGTGGCAGGCCATGATATTTAACTTTTTTAATACTACGCCCAGTTTTGATCCTCATCCAGAGGAAAAAAAAAAAAAAAAAAAAAAGGGATGGAATCAAACTGAAAAAGCTTCAGTTAATTAATATTGTACTGATAAATACAGTTGCAGTGTAAGTCGTAAATGGAAGCCATCTGAATAATTAAAATTGAGGAACTTTTAATTTACTAGAGACTGAGACTGACTGGACAACTCCTTTTAAATTACCTGCATGTGAATAACTAGAGAGTTTTCAACCAAACAGCAGTTAAGCATAAGACTAATCTATTATTTGTAGTGAAAACTTTACTTGGGCACTTGATTTTGTTAGTTATTTACGATTAAAATGAACCTTACCAGAAGACCTATTCAGTAGAATTTAAACTTCTGAAATTGGTTTTGAGTGGATAGATGAGATAAGATTCGAATACGAACCAAAATTCATCTGTAACGCAGAATGTAATATAATTTGGTTTATTTGGCCTATTATTTATTTCCATTTAAGGAGATTTTGCAATAGCAGTGACTAGCTTCTGCAAAAATGATAGTATCATAGGATTTTCTTCATAGAGCAAAATGTTTTTAAAACGTTGCAGCTGGGAATGTCAGTAAAAAATTCTATTATAATTTAGTAAGTACAATACTGACTGTTCTTGTACACATCACTGTTACAGTTGTGGTGCTATTGCTGATATAAGACAATAGATTTGGTTTTAACACTGTTCTTCATCTATCTATTCTTAG
Source organism: Ara ararauna (assembly GCA_028858755.1). NCBI lineage: Eukaryota > Metazoa > Chordata > Aves > Psittaciformes > Psittacidae > Ara > Ara ararauna. The sequence goes on from CM054410.1 coordinate 52,003,683, forward strand.
AACAAAGGCTTGGGGTTTTTTCTGTTTCATCTGTAAGGCGATCTGCTTTCATATTGCTAACAGAGGCCTCTGGTTTGTTCTTTCTTCTGTTTTCAAACTAGGGATGTAATCTGGGGCATTATAATACTAACTTAATTCGTCTGTTGCCTGTTGATTATATGCCTTTTACTTTTCTTTGAGAAGCAGATATCGCAGATTGGTATTGTGTTAACAGACTTCGTTTAATGTAGCTTAGACTGATTCTATCTTATGGAAAAATAAATACTTGGTATTTGTGTGGAAAACCTGACTAAAGGCACTGTCCTTGCTGTAGGCTATTTAAACATGCTTTTCCAAGAAAAAAAAATAATTTAGAATATCTTGGCAATGGATAATAAGTGTTTGCATATGCCTGGTTATGGCTTTGTTCCATTTGGACTTGCAATGTGGTGTTTTGAATGGAACGAATTGAACTGAATGAAATCATCGCTACATAACTAATCTGTTTCTAGTTTACAAAAATTTTTACTTGTCTGACAGTGTAGAGGGTCTTAGCTCACATTAAAACAAGGTTCTAATTAAGATTTAAATTTCTTCAGATTTTTTATCATATGCAGAGAAGAGGGTAAACAATAATAAGATGTAGTGTAGCAGAAGGGAGACCTTTATAAAAGTAAAAAAAAAATAAATACAAAGTAGGGAAATTCCTGTTTCTGAAAATGCATTGTAAGACCCATAGTTAAAAGAGCTATATTATGACGTAGAGAAAAGTAGCAGCTAAAGTCACACTGCATATTAGGTTCCTGGAACTGAGGTGTGCAAAATACGAATTAATAAATGGCAAAATATAAAATATATATCACTCTGCCTTTAAACTTTCAGACTTTTGCTGTTTGGGTAGTTGTGTCTCAGAGAATCCAAGGAATGATAGAAATGCCAGTTAGAATGGATTTCTGGGTATAAACTGTTCCAGTTTCCCTTTGGAGGTGATCAACCAAACTTTGTCTTCATAACCTCTCTGAAGGTGTGTCCACACTTTCTATGGACATCCTGGTGTAGTGCTGTTCTGTGAAGAAATTTTTCTGTATGTACAGCCTGATTTACTTAGCTAACACTTCAAGACTATCCCTTGTGTAGTCCGTTTTGTATTGTCTGTTACTTCTGCAAAGAGTTTAGCTCAGCACTTGACTTTAACTTTGCTACTCTGCTCTCCAACAACCTTTCCATTTCAGTCATGAGCTACTAAAGCTGTGTCCTCTGCTGTGCATTCTACAAAGTTCATCTATCTCGGGGAACAAGATTGTTTCTGGCCTTGTTGTCAACCAAGTACTTGTACCTGCAAATGCTTTCAGCCTGATCCCTGCTCATCTAGTCAGTTCCCATCAGCCACACCTGTTCCACCCGAAGTAAAGAGCTTGGCCCTTCTGCCTGCTAAACTTCATTTCCCAAGATCTTTCTGGCTGGATTTTTTTTTCATTTATTATGTCAATCATGCCTCTTAACAAAACATCATCCAGAAATTTGTCAACTTTGCCTTCTGTTGTCCCTGATTAAGGGACACCAGTACTGATCCCATGTATCATCATGGAAGTAATTAACGCTCATGGTCCATTGGTAAATCTGAGTGTATTGTTCTGATGACTACCTTGTCTTTCATGTGTTTCCAAATAAATTCCAAGTGAATGCCAGCTGTGATCTTTCAACGTGACACTGACCTGGTTTAAAGTTCCTCTGATTTCCCTTTCTTCTTAAGATTAATGTAATTTTTTCCTTTTTTCCAGTTGTTGAAGACCTTTCTTGATTACTATGATTTTAAAAGATGATAGTAGCCTTGTGCTCACTTCAGCCAGCTCTTTCAACACTTTCAGGTGAATTTGATCTAGTATCCTGTACCTGAGTAAGTCCAACTACTTTAAGTTATCCTTAACTTGTTCATCTCCTTTTTCCCTGCTTCCAAATCTAGGCTGATACCAGCAAAAGTTAAAAAGTAGACTTTGCCTGCAAAGACTGAAGGCAAAAAAGAATTAAATAATTCAGCTTTTTCAATACAGTCTGTCAGAAAAATTATCTCTTCCATTTGGCAAGCGCTTATTTCTGTGAACTTCCGTCTGATGCCATACTTGTAGGGACCCTTCTTGTTACTTTTTTTGTCCCTAATTCATTTTAGCTCTAATCAGATTTTGGTCTCTATGATTTTTATCCTTAACAACATGAGCAATGCTTTTATAGTCTTCGTTTCCTATCTTTGTTTTCACTTTCTGTATGATTTCTTCTAGCATTTCTTTAAGAGTTTCTCTATCTAGCCATTCTGGCCTCTGATTTAAATTCCTAGTCTTGATACATGAAGGTGTGGTTTTCTCCTGAGCTCCAACTAAGTTTTCTTTAGAAGTCAGCTAGCTGTTCTGTGTGCCTCTTTCGAAGGAGATTTCAAGTGGGTTACCCCAACATATTCTAAATAAGTGAAAATATGCTGTCCGGAAGTCCAGAGTCCAAACCCATGGCTTACTTTCTCAGCCTTTCTCCAAATCATAGAATCATAGAATGGTTTGTATTGGAAGAGATCTTAAAGGTCATCTAGTTCCAACCCACCTGCCACAGAAAAGGATGCCTTACCCTAGACGAGGTTGTGCAAAGTCCTGTCCAACTTGGCCTTAAGCGCTACCAGGGATGGGGCAGCAAACTTCTCTAGATCTCAGTCTTCCCCTGGTCGCTGCAACCCAAACTAATGTCTGTGGTCACATTCAAAACTATTTCTTCCTTGTTGAGCAGCAGCTCAGATAGAGTATTTCACTTATGGACCCCTGTACACTTTCCATTAAGAAATCATAAGCAGTGCCCTCTAGGCTCTTCCAGCGTGACTTTAAAAACTGTATTGCCTGTTCAGCAGATGTCCAGGTGGTCAAAATTCTCCGTATGGACCAATGGCTGTGATCACCGGATTCCTGCTAATTGTAGACAGCCTTAAAGATGTCATCTTAGTCAGGTGGGCTGTCACAACTATACAGTGTTGCACCCCCTTTGAGCTAGACCCAGAGTTTCCACAGACACCTCCTTGATTTCACATCAGGTCTCTGTTCAATCAAAGATTTCCTTTATGTAACATACATCTCCTGGTTCTTCTTTACTGCCTACCTTCCCTCAGCAGTCTTTAAACATGTACATCATGAAGTCAGCCAGTTCAGCCTACTGGAAGCAGCAGCCCTATGGAATTGAAAAGGACACAAAGTAATTGCCACATGGCATGGAGACCTGTTCAAGATGGAAGTGAGGAGAGAGCTTAGGACAGAAAAGCATTGGAATGTATCTCACAGTCTTCATCTTTAGAGGTCTTGAAGCATAAAGTAATTTGTCAGGAAAGATTTATGCATGATTGTTCAAACACAGAGGCAGAAGAGTGATCTAGATGACCTTTCTGTAAATGGGACAGGAGTTGTCAAGTGGGACATGAGTCTGAAGATTTGAATGTTACTAATTTAGTAATCAACTAGGAGCAAGTAACATGGTAAAAGAAAGCGAGTGAAAGCCCAAGAGTAAATGCGAAAATTACCATTTGAATGTACTTATCAGGCTTTCAGAGGGCTGTTTTGGGCTTATTATGACACACATGAATATTACCAAAAAGGCTACCTGACACAACATGATGACTTAAGCCAAAACAAATTGGTTGTCAGATTTTATAAAATATATGAAAGTTGTAATCAAAACACTGTAGAAAATCTTGAAAGAATGTGAAATTTGCAAACACTGAGTATTGCCTGTTTTGCTGAATGAAGATATAAAACAAAGTAGTCTGTCATGCAGGCAAGCTCATAACTCATTTGGACACATTATGTCAATTTGCTTTTAATTCATTTATGCTCAGCCCACATGCATATCAGTGTAGATGATTATTGTGTGGACAAAATGAAGGGCAGAAAAAAATTTGATCACTTGGGACTGGGTTATCACTTCTACTTAATCTGGATACCTTGCAGGATAAAAATATATATATCCTATAGCAAGTATAAAGACAATTTGTTCTTACTTTAATTCTACTTTCTGTTGATGGTATAATGCAAAAAGGATTTACTTAAATGAAAATAAGATTTTTGTCTCCTCACCACTATTGTTAATCCTAGTCAATGGTAAATGGAGAATTAGTATCTGTTTGGTTACATGTATGATGGCTCTTACATTAAAGAACTAGGATCACTGATCCTTGGGAGGATCTCCTTGAAATGTGAGTAGGAAAAGGGCTGAGAATAAATAATATTTCTTTCTCATTATCTGAGATTTATTATATGATAATTATAACTATCTTCTGGATACACACCCTTCCACTGTCATGAAGTATGAACAGATGGGAAGCTAATTTGGATCAGACACTTAATTTGAAGTGAACTGAAGCTACATAAGATGAATCCTTTTTCATTCAAGCACAAGTTTTAACTAATGATTTATGGTCATGTTTAAAAATAATTTAGTAATTTGCAGCCAGATTCACCAAACAAAACCAGTAAAGGTAACAGATAAACTGGCTTTTGCCAGGGCTTTTGTAAGACAGAAGAAAAAATCATTTATTGTTATAGTCTTGTCATATTTGATATAAGCAGAAACCACACTGATAGTAAAGAGAAAAAAAATTTATGCAGATAAATTGAAAATAACAACTTCATAGCTTCTAATATTCATAAAAGTCCAAGAAATTTTACTAGATTATCATCCCTACCTGCCTGCATTAGTATTTAACAGGACTTCTATCTAGAACTTACCCTAGCAATTAGCATATTTTTCTTTTGGGGAAAATCATACTGACAAAGCAGAGACATAGACAGATGTATTTGCTCAGAATACGCAACTTAAGTGTGAACATTTCTAAGCAAAAATAATGTCTTCAGAATCTTCTCAGACCCCATGAGTATGAAAAAAGGCTTCATTATAATCCTTGAGGGAAGATATTTTTATTTTGATTGAAACAGGAAATGCAATTTAATAATGTCTCTAAGAACTGAAAAATTGGGCTTCAGGCAGAAACATAAAGAACATAGGGACTTTCAAATGCATGGACTGCAGACGTAATATACTCTGTTCTTGTACCCTCTGGACTCATGTCTTTGATAAAAGCATACATAGATATAAAAGGATAAAGATTGCAGACATCACCAGCTGTTCTGCTGTGTATTCATTGTCATGGTTTAAGCCCAGCCAGTAACTCAGCACCACGCATCTGCTCTCTCACTCCCCTCCTTCTTTCCCCTCAATTCCTGGAGGGATGGGGAGGAGAATCGAAAGAACGTAAACCACATGGGATGAGATAAGAACAGTTTAATAACTAAACTACAACATAATAATACTACCACTAATGATAATGATAATGGAAATAAAAAAGAGAAAGAATATAAAACTAAAAAGGAAAGGAAAACAACAATAAGCACAAGTGGTGCATAGTACAATTTATCACCACCCACTGATGCCCAGCCCAACCCGAACAGCAATCCATCACTTCCATGTTACTCCCCCCCCGTTTATATACTGGGCATGATGTTCTGTGATATGAAACACCCCTTTGGCTAGTTTGGGTCAAAAGTCCTGTCTCTGCTCCCTCCTGGCTTCTTGTGCCTCTCCTCACTGGCAGAGCATGAGAGATTGAAAAGCCCTTGAACAGGTTAAGCACTACTCAGCAACAACTAAAACATCAATGTGTTATCAGTATTATTCTCAGATTAAAGCCAAAACACAGACCTGTACTCATTACTAGGAAGATGTCGTGGTTTAAGTTGTAAATCACACAGCCTGTTCTCTCACTCACTCCCCTCTCTTTCTTCCCCCTGCTCTCGGGTGGATGGGAAGGAGAATCAAAAGAATGCAACTCCCACAGGGTGAGATAAGAACAGTTTAGTAACTAAAGTATAACACAAAACCACTACTGCTACCACCAATAATAATAATGACAAGGCAAATACAATGAAAGAATACAATTCTCACCACTCAATACCAGGCCCAACCACGCAGTGCACCCCCCACCCTTCCCGCTCTCTGCTCTTTCTCATTTACATTCTGGGCATGACGTGCTGTGGTATGGAATAATCTCTTTGGTCAGTTTGGGTCAGGTATCCTGTCTCTGCTTCCTCCCGGCTTCCCCTCCTCCCTGGCAGAACGTGAGACTCAGAAAGTCCTTGGTCAGACCAAAACACTACCAAGCAGTAACTGAAATCACCATGTTATCAGCGCTGTTCCCAGGCCCAAAATCAGAAACACAGCACTGCACCAGCTACTAAGGAGGAGAAAAATGGCTGCTGCTGTTGAACCCATGACAGAAGAAAATTATTGCATCTGAGACCAGGACATTCCTGCACTATTTTGTCTTAATAGAAACTATCAGTTTACCTGACACAACTCATTATGATGATGATGATGATAATGATGATGATGATTATTGATTTTTTCAAATAACATTTATTCTGATATCTGAAATCTTTAATTCTCTGGTAGAGATAAATTGAAAGTTTTATTTTGCTGAAATCTTAAATTTTCAGGTACAAAACACACTTAGATCAGCTAATATTAGTGGCCAGCTTTATCCACAGAAGTTCTTGTCTATTATTTTTTTTGTTAGATGTTAATCAAAGGTTCTTTTTTGCATTTATTCACTTTTTGTCTAATTTTCTTTTTAAAACAAAAAAAAGCTTTATTTGCTCAGCCATTTTGAATCATCTACTTCCCCATTAATAGCTGGCCACCAAGACAGCATTATGCCAGTTTGTATTATACTGGTATTTGACCTTTTTAGGGAGATGTTTATTTATAAGGACATATTTTGTGCTAGAATAGAAGTTGCACAAAAATACAATTCTAATGTTTGCAATTTTTAGATAATATAGTATTTGGATCCACAAATATGCAGGCTCAGAGCTCTAAAGTTTTAATTTTTTTTTATTTGTTTTTAGATGAAGCAGTTCAGACATTTATCTTCATTGTCATCCTGCCAAGGGCAATTCATTTTATTTAATACCTTGCTGAAGAATGGAATAACAACAAGTATCAGAATAAAAGTATTAGACATGATGCATGCTGCAGTAAGTAGTATTCTTCAGGCAATAGTAGAGAATCAATTATTTTGTAGAGTATGAAATTTAGGATTACTTGTCTTTAGAATATAACGTGATTTTTCTTTTGTCCATTTTGAATATCCAATCCACAAATTATGTTAAATGACATCATTTAATATGTTAAGTAACTTGCCTAAAGGTGTTTATTGATCCTTCATGAGACCGCAGTTACAGAAATTAATACTTCTCAAAGAGCGCTTGTACATAAATTGTGATCATCTGAAGACAAAATATGCTCAATATCATTTAAAGCTGATAGTTTCAGTATAACTGTGAAGCACTGAGTACCCTGATGTTTACTTGTTGGAATCCATTATAATTATTTCTTTGATAAGGAACTTTTTTGGAGCTAATGGCATAAGCAAACCACCCAGAAAGGAATTTTTTTAGCACTGTTTATATGCTGCTAAATTGTTGTAAGTGGCAAATGAGATAAATATGAAAATTTGTTTTTTGAACATAGAAAGAAAATTTTACTTTCATTGTAAATGGCAAAGTGCCAAATCAGCGTTCAGCTTCTTAGAAATCTGTGCTATTATATACTAGTGAATAGGTGTGGTAGCCAGCCCTTGTTGCCTTAGGTCTAGCAGAAAGAATAGTGTCTGCTAAATTAGAGCTCCTTAGAAGATCCACTTCTTTTTTTTTTTCTCCTCAGACTTTCCCAGCTCCAGTTTCTAAACTGTGTCCAAAGGTCTCCCCAAAGCCTTCAAAAAGCCCAGGAGAATAATGACAGATGAGTTTCAAAGTTTTATCCCTGTTTCTTAGATCTTTCATAAAACTAGAATTGATTTTGTGCCTTCCGAAAAGATAAGTTCCTTTGGAGCTTCTGTGAAGTAACTGCAAAACATCCAGCTGAAGTCCACTGCAAGAACACTAGTTTTCATCTTGCTCTTTGTAAAGAATGGTTCTTTGAAGTACCTGCCTCACACAATACTATTATCACTACAGGCACATAATTATCACTCTTTTTTTCTCCTGCATAGAAAATGTGGTGTTTCTGGACACATGTTTACAGAATGTTCTGATGCTATTTGAAGTATAAAAGAACAAAGAAGGAAATAAAAAGAGAGATAAATGTGGAGAGCTTCTGTATGGACAAATATTGTGCCCTTAACAGTTAAACACAGCTCTAACATCATTCCTGCAGCGCATGGAATAAAACTGAAGACTGTATTTCCAAGCATCATAGTTTAATGCACTTTCAATATAAAGAGTCAGTCCAGAAAGTGTTAACTTTCTGATATATAGGAATTATGCGTATGGAAGGGACGTGTCTTAATTAGAACTTTCAGTAATTTTTCAGTGTCTAATAGAAGTTTAAAGCCACAAATAGACCTCATATTCCATATATAAAAAATCCTGTGCCTCTAAATCCACATCCAGTTTGTCCAGAACTTATTTTCCCAAGTCTCACATACCAGAATCGAAGAACCTCAGGGAAACTGATAAATCATCTGGGAGAAATAAAGCTCTGGGCAAAGGCAAGTTATTTAAGATCATTTCAAAATTATAAATATGAGTACATTATTGAAAATGACATATATAGTAACTAGGGTCTTGTATAGACATAGAAAGAAACCTCTCTGGTTGAGTCTGAGAAATAATATGTATCTTAATGGATGAATGCAGGTTATAGAGATGTCTATATCAGAATGGGACCACGGAAGATAGAATACACAATGAGGTACAATCTAACAGAAATACTCCACTCAGGAGCATGCCTTGTGCAGGGATGACATTATATGAGCTTCAAGTACATATGACTTTTTGATTTCCACTATTTCCACTCCAAGATATCTCCCTATGGTTAGGTATCTTCTTGCTTCTCTCTACTTCTCTTTCTTCATGTCTAAAGACTCTAATTTCTTCCTTGCTGTTTAATTCAGCTGATGATTATTCTGTCATTTAAATTGTACAGTTTTGTATATTTGATCCTCGTATTTGCATCTACATACATATTTACACATTTATACACATCTGCATTTACTTTCACATTCTTCTCTTAACAGATAAGGTGGCTTTATCCTGATTATTTGCAAGCCATGGACCCTGCAGGTTTGCTTACAATATACTGGCTGATGGGGTGTCCTACTAATGCTCAAATATTTTCCTGAAAATAGAGATGTTTTCTTGAAGACTCCCTTCTTGTAAGAAATAAACAGAAAATATTTATTGAAAAGAAAATACACAACTTCTATGGCTATGTTCAGGATGTAGAAAACTTGTTTTCAACTTTTTTTCTTTTATTTTGAGAAAAGAAATCAGGCAGCAGAGAGCTGTTTATTTCTTCGTAGATAGGAGATGTTTGAGACAGCTTCACTTTGTACAAAACAAATCTCACTGGAAGAAAAAGAGATTACAGAGAATTTTCTGCCTAGCAACATCTGCTCTCAGGAGGCAGAATTTTATGCTGAAGTCTTTTAGGTGTGTCAGGTTCCGATGGGAGAAAAACCACAGTGCCTCGCCCTGTGTCAGGTCGTGATCCCAGGGGTGAAATTAAGACACAAATGAGGTCAAGTACTATAATTGGACATTTTGTTTATTACGAATTACAAAAATAGAGTTATTGTAAAAAAGGGAAATTATTGTAATAAAAGCAATCGCAATAGGACAGATTGGAAAAAGGTAGAATATTAAGCAAAAATTTGGGGTACAGAGAGAGAAAGAGAGTCACCACCGTGTATCCAGCTGTGTCCCAGGGATCCGTTGTCATTGTCGTTGGTGGTTGGAGTTCTTCAGGGTTCGTAGTCTCGTAGTATCAGAGCAGAGTGTCCCCCAAGAGTCCGTCTGCGGTGGGTGTCCTCGTGGAGGCATCCTTCTGGAGTCCTGTTGAAGATACCCCATGGAATGTGTCTCATGGAGTTGCCCTCATGGCCATGTCTTATGGAGGGTGCCCCTCAGTGTCCATAGTAGTCATCAGCAGAGAGTGTCCTTATGGAGTTGTCACGGAGTCATCCTCATGGCAATGACTCTCTGGCAATGTGTCTCTTGGTGATGTGTCTCTTGATGATTACCCCCTTTTATAACGAGTTGCAGGGAGTACCTCTGCTCTTCATGTCATGTATTACACATTCCTGGTGGGCCAGTTTCCCTGGTCTTGCAGTGAGCTCTTTGACATGCATGCGTCTGCAGCAATTCTTGAAATAATAGCTCACACCAATCTTCAAAGTAATGGACTGAAGAGTCTTATCTCAGCTGTTTCCTATTCATCCCTCAGGCAATGGATGGTGGAGTCCCAGTTCAGCTCCTCACACCCTTCTCCCAGGGTGATGGATACTGGAGTCTTACTTCAACTCCTCCCACCCATCTCTGAGAAAAAAGATAGGTGGATTTCCATCTCGGCTCCTCAGACCAATCTTTGAGACAATGGGCAGTGGAGTTTGATTTCAGATCAGTCTCTCACAAGGTGTATGTAGTATGGTAAATTTTGGCTACATTTTTAATTATGGTCCTTATTTATGTAACAGCATTCTGCTCTCCTAATGAAAATAGATCTACTCATAATGCATATATATCATACATACGTGCAATCATAGAATCATAAAATGGTTTGTGTTCGCAAGGACCTTAATATCATCAAGTTCCAACCCTCCTTCCATGGGCAAGGACACATCACACTAAACCATGTCACCCAAGACTCTGTCCAACCTGGCCTTGAACACTGCCATGGAGTGGTTGGTCTCTTCTCCCAAGGAACAAGTGGTACGACAAGAGGAAATTACCTCAGAATGTGTCAGGGAGGTTTAGACTGCATATTGAGAAGAATTTCATCAGTGAAAGGCATTGGAACAGGGAATTCCCACCACAAGGAAGCAGTGGAATCACTGTCCCTGGAAGTGTTCAAAACCAGTGTAGACAAGTCTCTTAGTGACATGGTTTAGTGGCGGCCTTGGAGATTGTGGGGTAACAGTTGGACTTCATGATATTAAAGGTCTTTTCCAACCTGGTTGATTCTACAATTCTATTATCATATTTATTTTTTACTGAAAAGCTCCTTGAGTCCCCAGTGTTTGTTTAAAGGCTTGGGTTATTTTTCTAACTTCATAATTATTCCTTATTTTAGTTTGGTATTAGGCCTAAATATGCACATCTGATTTCAAAATGTATGTGCCTAATATAGGAATTAGACTGCTGGTTTGAACTGAGTTGCGCTACATACATACAGAAGGTAAAATACATTGAATTTTATTTATGAAGCTGGCTGTGCTATTATTGCTTGGAGATTAATCAGTACTAATTGCTTTCTCATATTCAGCTTGTCTACAATGACAGCTAGATGCCAAATTTTATTATTCTTGCAATATAACACTAAAGCTCTATTTTTACATGCCAAATGAAAGTAATATCAGAGGAAGAGCAATCAGCATCACTGATTTACATTTGTAAGACACTTGCGCTGATCGCTACTACTTCCTTAACCTGAAAAAAAACCACAGACAACCAAACCCCAGCAATTTGAACCACCCTGCAACAAAGAAGATGGTTACTGAGGAAGCACTGACTTCATTTGTTTTAATTATAGAAGTTTAAATAAGATAAACTCTGTATCTCAGGTGCCTAGATATAAAAAGAGCATAAGGAAATACTGAGTCAAAGAAAAACCTCTCTGGCTTTAACAGTGTTGTATTTATACTGTTGAATGTTTATTTACATCATTCTTTAGAAAGTGTTCAGTATTTTGTCACAGCTGTAAAAGTAATTTCACTTTACAAATGCGCACAAAAGCCTTTCAGAAATATAGTGTCACTAAGAAACGTTTCCTCTTCAGAAACTATATGCATTTGGACTTATAGGTAACAGCTGAAATCTGACAGAATCCTACACTCTGGTTTGCTGAACATCAGGCTTTTGATGTAAATAGAAAAAAAAATCTCACTGTTCCAGGGCTTGTCAGTCTACTGTTAAAATTACTTCATAGTACATAAAAATATTTAGATACTAATTTTATCAAGATTAATTTTATTAAGTCATATTAGAATGTGGCTTAAAATACTAAGATCTTTCTCTGGTGTAGGTCTTGACAAGGATTAAGCACATAATTATTGCTATCAGTTATTTTGCAAATTCACTTCATTTTGTTTTGCATAGAACTTGAAAGTTTTTCATATATACAAATTACCCATGAAGAAAATAGTCAGTGTCCTCCATTCCTTGATTCTTTGACTGCTTTGATTCTACGTATCTAATCAGTTCCTCGTAAGAAAAAGCTTCTCTTTTTCTAGGTCCTTTGGGTAAAAAATATCTCCAAAGTAATAAAATTTGAGTCCTGGGTTATTGCTGAGCTTTATCTAGTGAAAAGCTTTAAGCAAGAATACATTTTCCTCAGCTTGATCAAGATAGCAGGTACTTACTAGCACTACACTCTTGGGCAAATGAGTGAGATTAGAAAGTTAATTTACAGCCTAGGCAGAAATGAGTTCTAATCTGTCTGTCCACTTAAATGAACGTTGGCAATCTTGTGAATCTCTTGGTTTTGTCTCTGGAAGACTTTCAAAGTCACCTCCTGATTTTATCTTTTTAAAATTAGCATACCCTTGCAGTAGCACACATGTCTAGATTGAACATGAGAAGAAAGAACATTTGCTTATTTGGATCAGTGACATATCTGTGATCATTGGGAGATTTGGTAGCAGGAGTCACTCCGCTAGAGCCCCAGATAATGCACCATCTTTATTGCTGAGCACATGCATGTTCTATTTTGCCAAATTATTGCAAGTGCCTTCAACAGTTCCCAGCAGCATAAATCCCAGGCAGGTATTTTTTTTTGCCGGCTGTCAGAAGTAAAAAGACTGTAATCAAAATGGCTTCACTGACCAGAATGTCAGTGATATTTTAGTGACAGTAGATATCAAAACATCTTGCACCTATACTGAATAAATCTGATAAGAAAAAATTACTTCTGACCAGAAACTGCACTGATTATGTGTAAGCCACAAGCAGCAATTAACAACGAATTCTATAAGGCTCATGCATCTCTTGTCTCAGTCAGAAGCATGCTATACAAATTGTTTAAAGGGTGGTGGTTTTTTTTCTTTTCTATTCCTCATTTTTTTAATTAAGTCTTTTCAAGCAGTTTGACAGTGCCATTAATACTGAAAATATATTGTATACAGTTGCAAGGCATTTCTTAAATGCACTACTCCTCTAACCTAGGACATCATCATCTTTCTGTTAAAAGGCGCATATTTCATGTTAAAAACCCATTATGTTCTTATGTAAATCTTTTGGTGTAATAACAATGGTTATCTTTCCTTGGCTTTGAGCCCTTAATTTCTATAAAAGATTATTAATAGAACTGCAAAATCATATCCGCCTACAGAAGAAAAAAAAAAGCAAGCATAATATATTGGTGACTTTGCAGTAAGTGTGCAATGGAGCTATAATAAAACCTGTCATCTCATTCCCCAGCCAAAATACTTTGTATTGCCACATAATACTTTGTATATCTTATATAATAAGAGGCAGAGACAGTTGCTATGGTATAAGAGCACAAAAATCAGGCTGTGTTTTCAAACAGTGTACTGGTTTTGAAATATCTCAAAGAAGTGATCCATAGAGTATTTCCTGTGTTTTTTGCATTGTTATCTCATTATAAAATGCTGGCATACTTCCTGGATCTCAGCTGCTGAACTGCATTTTAAGATAGCCCAAGCAACACAGAATACTTGATTAATATTCCTTTTCATGTTAAAAATTTAACATTTTGAAAATGCAAATAGGAAAAGGCGTGTCCATCAAGTACTCAGCCGTTTGGGATCTGAAAGGTCAAAATAGCCTTTGCGATTCATCACTACCATATTTATAGTACATGAACTTTACCTTTCTTAGTTAAAAAAAATGTTCAGCCCATACATTTTGGTGCATTCTTTATGAAATGGCCTATTCCACAAAAATGAAAATGTTTAAATGCTTCTTTTCTGTCTGAATATTGAATCTTCAAAAGAGGTTATTGGCAAAATGTTTAAGGAAATAAATCACCTAGTTCACTATGTAATAGCCATAAAATTTGATAGCAGTATGAATGGTTCATTCCAATACACACCATTTCTGTCAAGATATGGGTATGCTTTGGAAAGAGTTCTCGTTGATTTCAAATTCCGTAGTTGTTAAAGTAGGAATTTTGTGAGATGCAGCATCCACTACCATTCCTGGAACAAGGAAATTTTGCACCCCTATTTTAGCTCTGCTAGTTGTTATGCTGTTTATTTTGAATGTCAGCATGCATCATCTTCAGAGGCAATATAAAATATGTCTGCAGCTTTTCAGCCTTTTGGCCAATGAGCACTGATCACAGCATATTTTCAGCCCAAACAGTTTTATTTCTTTGGAATCTGTGTGGCCACTATGTCTCCTGGAATAATGTTCATCCCAAAGTTCAAGTACCTGTTGAATGCAGTTTTTCCTTATGGCAAGGAGTGGGAACACTTCACCTAAATTCAATTTTTCTAGATTTTCTGCTGCTTTCAGGCCAGGGCAATGTACAAATTCATCCATTTACAGGAAGACTAAACCAAAGTGTTGGAAGGTAACCATTTCAGTTCATTCTTTTAAAAGAGTGGATGAATTTCATAATGATGCCATGGCATTTAAAATAATGTTAATGGCTGGAAAGATGATTTTGTTTCTTTTCTTATTTATTAGCAAGTGTATGTTAGTGAATTATTGGTTTTGAGACTTCTTTACATCTTAATAAAACCTAAAACATATTTTGAAATTTACAGTTTATGAGGAATGAAGTAAAAGCAATGCTGATATTTCTTGATTTTGCTTTAGGTCCAAGCATATTGCCGGTAAATCAATAAAATGAGATTAGTCATCGTATTGAGTGCTCTGAATAGCTCTCTTATTGTACTAGATGATATGCTGTATGTGGCATAGGGAGGGAAAGGGCAGAGGAAATTGAAGCTTGGCTTCCAGATGTTATAGTAGCTGGTCCTAACTTTGTAATCAAAGGCCCTATATTCCCATTATTTTTTGATTCTTCAACAAACTAAGCAGAACAAACATTAGTTCAGATTATTTTATTGAATGTTTGATCTCCTTAATCCAGATGTGTTTATTTCAGGTTTTGAGTTGTTTTCAATTTAGCAGCCAGTTATGACAGATTAGATAAAATCCAAACCATCTGTTAAACCTCTGCCTAAAACACCATAGATTAAAAATCAGCTAGCATTAATTCAGAATAATACAGATTTGGCCCTCTAAATGACATGCTAATCTGTGTAGATAAGTGAGTATAGTTTTTGCTTTTCCATTGAAACCTTGAGAGAAAAAAGCACATTTAGTTCATGTTCTTCAGTTGTTATTTAAAATCTGTCTCCACTGAACCAACTTTCACATACAGATTCTGTGATTCCACAGGTTGGTTTATTTTAGTTGAACTTTATGCTCTTAGTTTGGTTTCCTGCAGAGGTCCCCGAGGGAACAAGGCCTATGAAATTGTATTATCTGCCTCCATGTCTTACTTTTTGAAATCTCGGCCGCCATCACCCAAATCCGACATAAGGCAAAGGGCTCAATGATGTGAAGCTTCCAAAGCTCCTAGAGAGGGAAATGTGATAGTTGTGTCACTGCTCAAAGGTACAGCTCAGCTAAGCCCCAGGACACAGCTGAGACACAATCCATGCTGCAGCCACCTTGCCAGACAGGTAGAGATAGAGGTGGGATTAAGGAGAAAAAAGATAGGCATCCTTTGGAAGCTACTCATTGCTAGTTTCTCTACTTGGGAATCAAGCTGTTTGCTAACATCTCAAACTTTGAAGGTTGTAGTGTGACTATGGTTCAAACAGTGCATCCCAAAGGAAATTAAGCTGCCAGAATACCAGTATTATTTTGTCAATACAAATTAACCTAAGCCACATTTTTTAAATTATTTACAGTATCTATTCACTGAAGTCAATAGAGTTCAACACTGATAGCAAGAGGAGAAAATCTTAGCACACAAGTCAAATTCTTTTGTCTTATAAGCAAAAAAAAAAAAAAAATTGCCAAAAAATTATGTGATGCTATTTTACACTTTTTAAACTTTCATATGAAAACACTGCAGTGCTCAAATGGAAATGAAAGAAGACTTGCCTCTTCAGTGAGAACATCCATACCAGCCTATTTCATTACCTGTTTCTATTCTTTTAATCAAGTTGCATAAAATCAGTTCACATTGAAATAATCATAAAATTTAAGTTTCATATGATTTCTTGTATGAAAATATCACAAGAAAGAGCCTGAGTGAGTAGAAAATAGGAAGAGAAATGAGGCCTGGAGTTATTTATAAGTCAATTTTCCTTTATCTGAAGTATATTTTAATGTAATCAGGATTTGTAAACAGTGACTTGAGATCAATACAGAGATACTGAGTTATACAAAGTATCGTGCCCCAAATTATCCTAAATTATACTTGGAAGAGCACTGAGGACCACAGAGATAAACAGACAGGTTTTTGTGTAGCAAAAGGTAATCTAGTTTTCTCTAGCAGAGCGATTTATTATAAACACAATTTTCCATAAATCATGTTGGACTTGAAAGAGACATTTATCTAAGAGATAAGCGCATAATTCCTAAAAAAGGGGGCTACATTCTCTGGGTTACAACTGAGCTACAGTGGTGCAGCAAAATAAAATATGCCATGTCCTACAACAGCTTTTCAAATATTAAGTGGCAGCAATGTGTGAGGCATAAAAAAAAGTATTCTGACCAAATAAGTAGGATCATATGACCCCTAGACTTCAAGTACCCACCAATCCAAGATTCAGGGTTACAGATAACATGGTTAGTTCTAAGGGGGAGAAACAGGAAGATGATGAATGCTGTCCTGTCACATAGAATCATAGAATAGTTGGGGTTGGAAAGGACCTTAAGATTATCTAGTTCCAACCACCCTGCCATGGGCAGGGACACCTCACACTAAACCATGCCACCCAAGGCTCTGTCCAACCCAGCCTTGAACACCACCAGAAATGGAGCATTCACAACTTCCCTGGGCAACCCCTTCCAGTGCCTCACCACCCTCACAGTAAAGAATTTCTTCCTCATATCCAGTCTAAACTTCCCCTGTTGAAGTTTGAGCCCATTACCCCTTGTCCTCTCACTAAAGTCCCTCATGAAAAGTCCCTCCCCAGCATCCCTATAGGCCCCCTTCAGATACTGGAAGGCTGCTCTGAGGTCTCCACGCAGCCTTCTCTTCTCCAGGCTGAACAGCCCCAACTTTCTCAACCTGTCTTCATAAGGAAGGTGCTCCAGTCCCCTGATCATCCTCGTGGCCCTCCTTTGGACTTGTTCCAACAGTTCCATGTCCTTTTTCTGTTGAGGACACCAGAACTGCACACAATACTCCAAGTGAGGTCTCACAAGAGCAGAGTAGAGGGGCAGGATCACCTCGCTCGACCTGCTGGTCACACTCCTTTTGATGCAGCCCAGGATACAGCTGGCTTTCTGAGCTGTGAGCTCACACTGCTGGCTCAAGTTCATTTTTTCATCAACCAACACCCCCAAGTCCCTCTGCACAGGGCTGCTCTGAATCTCTTCTCTGCCCAACCTGTAGCTGTGTCTGAGATTGCTCTGACCCAGGTGTAGGACCTTGCACTTGGCATGGTTAAACTTCATCAGGTTGGCATCAGCCCCCCTCACAAGTGTGTCAAGGTCCCTCTGGATGGCATTCCTTCCTTCCAACATATCAACCGAACCACAGAGCTTGGTGTCATTGGCAAACTTGCTGAGGATGCACTCAATCCCACTGTCCATGTCACTGACAAAGATGTTGAACAAGACCGGCCCCAACACTAATCCCTGAAGGACACCACTCATTACTGGTCTGCAGCTGAACATTGAGCCATTGACTGCATCTTTATGTTATATTAAATATTTGAAGGCAATTAATCACAATGTTGCAATACCAATGTATTGAGGAACCCTTTGCCATCTCAAAGTCTTTGCAGCTCTAGGAAACTGCGTCAGATCAGATACCAGAAATGTTTCCCAGGTGTCAAAGTCAGAATGTCACTGGTTTGTATCAAATTAAATGCCAATGGTGTTCTCGAGGAAATATGTGCCTGAGTTAATTTGCTGACAAAACTATGTTCAACTGAAAACTCTTTAATCGATGTTATTGAAGTAACTCCGCATTTGTAATGACTGCCTTGTATCTTTCAGTGGTCTGCGAGAAAATAATATTGTGCAGCATGAAATAGAAGTGCCAGAAGAAAACTGTGCATTTGAAGCAAGTGTTGCTTCCAGCAGTACAAGTAGTATAATAGAAACATGCAAATGCATTTCTCCACAGTGTTAGAGAGTTTGGCTTTCAAAATGCAGCTGACCTTCAGACCGTGAAGAATTGAGTGTTCTGTACAGTCATAACTGGCAAGTCTGGATGTACAGGTAACCGCAAGGAATGCTGTTGCCTTAGGAGGTCAAAGTGTTGCTGTTTTTAGAATGGGCAACACATTCTGTTACAGGGTAGTTTATTTTTTTCTGTCATGCCTGACATCTGCATCAGCTTCCCCAATTGAGAAAGGTGGAAAACTGGAAAAAACGCCCCTGGCTCACTAAAAGATGTGGTCTCTTTACCATAAACATGAATTAATTTGATCAATGGGAAGACATTATGGCAATGGTAAATTTGTGGATGACAGACAAGGGAGTATCCATTTTATTTTAATAAAGATGATGCCTGCTTCCGTGTGCATGTTCATTTTGGTGTGTTATTTGCTACTCAGATAGTCATTAAAGGAAATACACAAGCAAAGGGTGGAATAAGAAAGAAAATAAATTTAACAGAGTAGAAACAGTCCTCTAATTTAGGATGCAGGAGGAAGATTTATGAAGCCTAGACAAACTGACAACACAATGTCAGTGAGGGATTGTGTGGGTCACAAACTTCATCTGTCCTAACCCTAGCCTGGAAAGTGCACAGCAACATAAAGCAGAAGCACTGAGCTGTCAGGTATAATTCAGGTCAAATCGGACATGGTGCAGAGATGTTACAACTCTAGAGCCCTGTTGAGACTTGGGGATTATTAGTTCAGATGTAATTTGTGGGTTAATGTTCATTACCTGAGTCTAGATCTGATCTCAAATGTCATTGCTTTGAACCACGTGGATTTGCAAGTTTGGGATTCTGCAAGATGAAGCACTGAATCTGCAGCAAGTGGTCCCTCACTTGGCTTGCAAAGTAGTCAAAGTAAAAGTATCAATTCATATATGTGTAAATGATGGAATAAAATGGCAGGTGTAAGTGTATAGTTTACATATAAAACTCATTTAAAGTATTTTAGAGAAGTGTGAACCTTTTGGCCAACAGCTACAATTTTAAAATGTTCTTACTGTGACTCCAAATTCTAATGCCATTCACAGCATTCGCAGGGAAAGCTTTTGGAAATGCCACATCCCTGGGAATTGCAATATATTACAGCTAAAAATCAGGTAAAAATAGTCCAGAGACACCAATGAAAACAGTCCTGGAGGAGGGTCATGGATTTCTTTCTGAAGAAGAAACTGAAAAGCGATTTCTTATTTCAAAGATGTGTACTCTGGAAACTGGAAGGAGCAGTCTCTGAAGGATCATCCCACATTTTAGGCAGAGAGACAATTTTTCAAGAATCCAAATTTTTTGTTCTTGAATTATTAGGCAGTGATATTCAGAAACACACAACAATTTTATTTACTAACCCCATTACAAGCAGAAGGTACTTGTGGAAAAAATGAACCAGGGAAGAGAAATAACATTCCAAATATGCAGTTATATTTTTCAATAACTATACTTGAAATTTTCATGTTCATTTTTTATTAAAAAGACATGCATTTCTTAGCTTGTATTAAAATTCTCATTTTGTGGAATATTTACAAGTCTCAATGCAACTGTGCAGCTCTTAAGAAATTACCAAGCTTCAAAACTGAGACAGAAATTAGAAAACAAAAAGCTTTGTGTGTTTAGAAAGCTTAGAAAAAATTTCACTTCAGTATTTTCAAGCTTTTACTTTCTATGGCTTAAAATGGCTACCCTCTACAAAAGCCTGTAAGAAATATTTAGCATTTCAGTAGAGGTGTTTTCTTAATTTTAACTTATCATATTGGAATTTCCTTTAAATTCTATTTTGATATTTATAATTTTCATGAAAGAAACTAAGTTATACACCAAAAGCTGCCTCTTTCAAAGGGAACAACTGTTTTCACATGTCAACCATTACTGAAAATTATCATTGACCGAAATCTTTTTTAATTAAGAAAAAAAAATGTTTATCCATGTTCTATGATACATTTACAATTCCAAATTGACTGGAAACACACAAAAAAAATGTTTCAAATATTTTGTTAAATTGAGCAAATTACAAAATATTTTAAATAAATCCTGAAAAAAGTAGCTAAACTAATCTCTTTTTTGGTTCTTCCTTTCACCTTGTTCCACATGCTTTGTACCTACTCTTTCCACTTTTCCAGCAATGAGGGTTTTGACTTTGTCCCTGAAACAGCCTGACCTCTGTTAGTATCAGTCAGCAGAACAGTTCTTGTCCTTTACTTATATCAGCATGGAATTAGTTTTCTCATCTTTTCCAGCTGGTATTGAGACATGTAATTCTCTCACACACATTGCCTTTTATTTATTTAGCATACTCCTGCCTCAGCCCATCCTTGTCAGTACTTTCCTTATGTTTGGTTTCCAACAGTTTTTTATCTCAGTATTATTTACAACACTCATATTAAGTCTGAAGAATATATCTGATCATATATTATGAATAAACCCATTGAAGGTTTACAAAATTTCTAGCTACAACACATGTTTGGATTAATATTGAATAAATCAAAGGCTGATTCATTTTCAAAAAAAGACAACCACTGAACTGAGAGATGATCTTGTGTTAGTTCTACCCAAGCTTTTTGAAAACAATTACAAAAGCAAAATATAGTACAACTTGCAGTTAGGATACAAAGCAGACTTCTTTAAAAAAACTATGACAACTCAGTAATGGATTATTAAGGTTTCCAAAGACATCAGCATTGGTTTTGTCATTGGACTAATCGACATTCACCCAGCACTGTCCAGCAAATGCCATCTAATTTCCTTTGAAAGCCTGAACACATTTTTTCATTTTTGATACAGGAGCAGAGCCTCTTTGAAAGCCAAGCTTCAGTTGTTTATGCCAGACAGAAGTGAACAGGATTGCCAGCCACACAGTGAGTGATACCCTGGATGGTGGAAGACCAGGAAGCATCAATTAGATAATGCCATCTGGGCCCCAGAACGTCCTCAATTTTCTGTTTGCCAGGACATTGGTCAGCTTGGGTACCACAACCTGCACCTCACAATCCCATCCCCACCCAGAATGGTCCCTGTGGGCATACAGCCAGGACATACTGTAATGGGAGAAAAAGGCTTTCCTCGGTGCTGAGAGAGAAGGCCCACATTTTTTGGGCTAATCTATTGATGGCCAGCTGCTCGGAGTATCCTTGTGTTGCCTGGATTACAGGCACGGCCAGATTTGTTTTTCTGCATTTGTCGCTTTCCATGATCTGGAACCAGCTAAACACTGCTGTGGTGTTTTGGAGAGCTGACTTCAACGGGATGATGCTGGCTGATCTTCTAGCTGCGGGGATTTTTGGTATATTATCTTTTTCAGAAGGCTGCACATTCTCCATTTTTTGTAGCGAGAGGGGAAATAAAATCCATCACTGGAACTGATGAAAAAATAACATCTAGGTAAACATCATGAAACCGTACACATACATAAGTTTTTCTCTCTTCATACATTAATAAGAGATACTATAGAGTAACCAAAGCTGTGAAATCTACCAGGCTTCCTTGGTAAAATACAACCTGCGAAAGAAAATCTCACATAATTTTTAGGAACAGCATTTCTATTTATCTTAAGGAACACTATATCTTGAAATAAATATTTTCAAGAAATGCATGAATGACCATATTGGTATGTTTTGCATCCTGAAAAAAAACAATACTCAGACCACAAGTTATTCTTGCAGAAATACCTCCAATATTGAAGCTTTGAGGAACACATCTAGTTTGGCCTTAGACACTTAAATATGCAGCACCTTTTAACAGAGTTGCACAGGTGTATCATACTGTGAGTGAAAAAAAACAGAGGCAGAAGATTTCTTCTTAGGGTTAAAATTACTGGAAGGAGCTATATATTCAGTTTTCCTAGAAAAAAATCTAACTTCTCATCACAGATAGGGTATAGAGAGCTACTCTGCTGTAGGAAACTGCACTGTGTCAACCTAAAAGCAATTCTTAGGTAGGTGGATTAGGTGAACATGGTTCTTGGAGCTTTGTGCAATTTTCAGCTCATTAACCAAACCAAGCCTAACAATTCTGAAATGTATTTTTGATGACTTAATTATATTCATTTAAGCTCAAGCAAAGCATTGCAGATAATCACAATTGAAAATCATGCTCAATTGAAAAGATTATTGCAGTATATGTTATGGATTATATATGTACACTCAAGAAACTATGCCGAAATTGAACTTGTAATTTAAGTTTTTGCATATTTTAACTCTTGAATGCTCCCTTAGGAGTATTATTTATCATGGTTGGGTTTTATGTGCAAACTTGTTATGGCTCTGACTGCTCATCCTTTAACTATACTTCAGTTAATTCCCAAGCTACCTGCTTCTATGCACGTTGGTGCTTTCTCACTTTCATGCTGAGAGATTAGTATCTTAAATATGTTTAAATGAGCTTTTCTCTTGCCTATAGTACTTCACTACTTTCAACTCGGCAATAAATTTCAATGCAACAAATCGTTCAGATTCGCACATTAATGAGGCAGATTAAACAGTACCAGCAAACTATTAAGAGAGAACTCTGTGGGTTCTTTTTTGGGGTTTAAGTTATGTGGAGCTCTTCTGGTTTCACTTTTCTGCAAAAATGTATCAAATTTTCTGTCTAGACACTACCTTTTTTATGTCCCTCTTATTGACTACCAGCTACAAGAATTCAGAACGTAAGAATGTGATGCATAAAAAGCTGGAACAGCCTTGGATAATTTCAAGCATAACAAGATAACAGATAAAGAACAACATTTATTTAGTAGACTATATGTATCAATACCAGGGGACTGATTCTGATGTCCCAGAAAGCTGTCTTCCATTTTATGTCCTAACGTCATTTTGATATTCTGCCTGTGATTCTCTTTCTGCTAATTTCTTTGAAGGTAGTTTGTTGTTGTTGCTTTTGTTGTTCTCTTTGTTATTTACAAGTCTGCTCAGTTTCCTGTAATCCACAGATTTGATTAAAAGACATTTTTTGTCATCCATGTTTATTTAATGCCATTATTAGTGCTTTGAAAGGGTATTAAGCTCTTTCAATCAAATTTTGTGCCACAGCATTCCAGCTTTAGTCTTTATCCTTGTTTATCATTTTTTTCTGGCCACAAGTGTTATAAGCAAGTATACCTTTTGTGCAGTTGGAACAATTGAATAGGAAGTACACCTGTCTTGGGTTCTGCAGTAACAGTCATTTTTCTCTCTTTTAGTAGCTGGTGCAGTGCTGTGGTTTTGACTTTCAGCCTAGGAACAATGCTGGTAACACCGATATTTTTAGTTGCTGCCCAGTGATCTTTAGTTTGACCAAGGACTTTCTGAGTCTCATGCTCTGCCAGGGAGGAGGGGAAGCTGGGACAAAGCAGAGACAGAATACCTGACCCAAACTAACCAAAGAGGTATTCCATACCACAGCATGTCATGCCCACTATATAAACTGGGGGGAGTTCCCCGGAAGGGTGAGATCACTGCTCGGGTCAGGCTGGGTATCAGTCGGTAGGTGGTCAGCAGTTACATTCTCTCCCATTGTTATTTCCCTTTTCATTATTATTATTGGTGGTAGCAGCAGCGGTTTGTGTTATACTTTAGTTACTGGACTGTTCTTATCTCAACCCGTGGGAGTTACATTCTTTCAATTCTCCTCCCTGTCCCTCCGCGAGCGGGGGAGTGGAAATGGGGAGGGGGGAGTGAGCGAGCAGCTGCATGGCTGAGTTGCTGACTGGGCTTAAACCACAACAACACCCTATTTCTCTCATGACTGAATAAAACGTGAGAATAAAAAATAGAAAATAAAAATAGCTATTACTTGTCTGAAGGATCATCTCCCCCAGAAAGCAATAGGCCAAAAGGAGATCATGGGAGGGGGATGGGGAGAGAGAAAAAAAAGTTATTTCTAGAAAAGTATCTCTTCTCCCACATAATCAGCCTCTATAACCTCTGTAACTTCTCTTTTTTGGTTGTCTTATACTGAATGTATCTTTAAATCATCATTGTATCTAAGCAAATTTAATGTTAATCTCAGCACTGTCATATATGTCTGTAGAGCTGCAAGCACTGTGAATGATATTTTTCCTGACAGTCTACTGGGAGAAGGTCTAGCATGTTTTTAAAAAGAGTAATTTACAAAATCTATTGCAACGTAATTGCAATGTCAATCGATATATCTAAAATGATCCTACACAAATTAACAAGCCCCCTTAAATAGCTTATCTAGTCTACCATTCTGTGATATAGCACTTAAGAACATGGTATTGCCTCCTATGTTCTGAAAGTTCCTTCAAAGGTGAGTAAGATTTGCATGAGTTGAAACTCAGAAAAACGTAATCATTTTCACATACTCATGTTCACGGATCTACAGGGAACAGTTTTATCCAAATAAATAAAAAGCTCATAGTAATTTCATCTCTTTTCACACTGAACTCTCTCCTGGCATGGGAAAAGAGACTGCTTTGTGCAAAGTAATAGAGATATTCTGGTGGTTCTCAAGTGTATCAGTGTCTTGTCTTGTATTGCATCTCTTATTCGTTAGCTATTCTAAATACACTGAAAGCAGTGAATTAAACTATGTATGTCTTCAAATTAACTCCACTGTAAGATGATTTTTTGGCTTTAAGCAAAAGAAATTTGAAAGAAATCAGACCACTAAGGGTATTTTCTGAGTTTGTTAGGAGATGCAGTCTCTTCAAATTCTGTCTACACAGTAGGTAGAGGTAAGTGAATCTTGGTTTAGTATGTTTTTTGAAGCTGTACACACTTAATAATGCAACAAACTCCTTTTCTTTCCACCTCTACAGGAACATCAGCAACATCAGCTAATTAAGGAAAAATACAAAATCTGAGTGCAATTAAATAAGCTGAAAACCTAACCATCATATTTGGCCATTCTATTTGCTGTGCATGTAATAATCTCACAGACATATATCCTAAGAAAACTGACATTGAAAACTGGAAAATTGGAATGGGAGGGGGGGGGGAAATATATATTTTAAAAAAAGCATTCAAAGTTCTACAGAATATAGAGCAGGAACCTAAGTCACTGAACTACCTGGTGGTAATGATTCATGTTATGAAGGAAAAGATTAGCTTAGGCCTCTTTTTGGCTTATTTCCCTTTCTCTCTCCCTCTAGACGTAGAATCATAGAATCATAGAATAGCTACAGTTCAAAAGGACCTTAACCCCCCTGCCATGGGCAGGGACACCTCACTCTAAACCATGCCACCCAAGGCTCTCTCCAACCTGATTTTGAACATTGCCAATGAGGAGTATTCACAACTTTCCTGGGCAACCCCTTCCAGTGCCTCACCACCCTTACAGGAAAGAATTTCTTCCTCATATCCAATCTAAACTTCCCCTGTTGAAGTTTGAACCCATTACACCTTGTCCTCTCACTACAGTCACTCATGAAGAGTCCCTCCCCAGCATCCCTATAGGCCCCCTTCAGATATTGGAAGGATGCTCTGAAGTCTCCAGGCAGCCTTCTCTTCTCGAGGCTGAACAGCCCCAACTTTCTCAGCCTATCTTCATACATGGGAGGTGCTCCAGTCACCTGATCACCCTCATGGCCCTCTTCTGGACTTGTTCCAACAGTTCCTTGTCCTTTTTCTGTTGAGGACACCAGAACTGCACACAATACTCCAAGTGAGGTCTCAAGAGAGCAGAATAAAGGGGCAGGAACACCTCGCTCAACCTGCTGGACATGTTCCTTTTGATGCAGCCCAGGGTACGGCTGGCTTTCTGGGCTGCAAGTGCACACTGCCAGCTCATGTTCATTTTCTCATCGACCAGCACCCCCAAGTCCCTCTGCACAGGGCTGCTCTGAATCTCTTCTCTGCCCAACCTGTAGCTGTGCCTGGGATTGGTCTGACCCAGGTATAGGACCTTGCACTTGGCATGGTTAAACTTCATCAACTTGGCATCAGCCCACGTCACAAATGTGTTGAGTTCATATGTATGTCCTGGGTATGGAATAGAAAGACTCCTCTGCATATTTGGTTTGCGCTGGATGCAAAGGCATATTTTCACTTTGTTTATTCTATTATGTTATTATCTGTAAACAGCTAAATTGTATCAAAATCAGTTTGGTGACTACTTCATGACCTTGTATTGTAGAAGGGGATTTAATTTTATATCTATATGCTCAAAAGAAATAACAAAGCAAATGTGGACAAAATATTTTAGGTATTAAGGTGCAGATTCTCAAATTTTGAGTTGTGCCAAGATTTCTTTGAAATTTTTTGAATTAATGTGTACTGTAAGAATCAAAAAAATCTGAATCTAAAAAGCGCATCTGAAAAAGCTTTACATCGTAAACTTCCAGTTTCCTTCTGCTGTAATGCATACTTACTGTAGAATACGCACTAACTCAATAATGGCTAGAAAATGGTTTGCTAAACATTGTCAATTTTTTTTTTTTTTTTGCTTTCACAGCCTAGTATACAGAAATATGTTTTCTAACAGATTGTCTTGACAATTTTTGTGACTGTAAAATCTTCTAACTCAATTAGAGCCATGGTATACTATACAGACTGTAGGCAGTTTCTGATGTCAACCACTTGTAAATTCTGAATGGCATACCATATCTCCTGTGGATACTGAACTGAGGTTAGTTTAATCATAAACGTAGTATCTAAAGCAGTTTGCCACTTCGTATATGTGTTCTGATTTTCTTCACTAAAATTAATAAATGCATTACAACCTCAATCCTCAGAGGCTGAAATTCTCTTGTCAAAGAAGTCAGATGACACAAGCAAAAGTGCTGAGGACGTCCATTCATAGCAGTAACAAAACTTCAATCACACTAGCAGTAGAAGTGAAAATGCCACACACTCAAACCTTGGACACTTTGTTATTCTGTAAAGCTTTCAACTTCATATGTTTTTGTGAAGTGCTTAGAATTATGTGAAAGCTATAAACAGATCTCCTTTCTTGTTTATAGTGAGTTGGGAAACCAAATTTTTAGCCCAGAGCAGTTAATTCTAGAATTTTACTTGGAAAATTATGCATCAGAGAGGAGGAAAGGATGAAACCTCAGTAGTTGTGCAGAAATTTCTAATGCATGTATGCCATCTTTATACCTTATTGTGAATTTGAAAAACTTCTTTGGGTGTGAGTTTTTCCTTTTCTAAAAGAACTCAATCTAACGGAGAACTTTATGTTGGTCATCAATAAACACATAAATTGAGTCTTCTAAGTAGCTAAACAGCCTGCATTCTGCCATTTAGTCAAATTGTCCACTCACACAAGCCAGAATCTCATTTAAATAACTTGGCAAAGTCGTGACTCAAAATGCAGCAGAGCTGTATGTATTTTTTACGTACTCTGGCTTAGGTAGATAGGAAGGAAAGGAACTGCCTATATTTTCTCTGGTAAAGAAGTAGAGCTCCCTAAGAGAAAATCTAGTGTATTCTAGCCCATTTATTGTGATTTAGCTTATTGTAAAATGGGAGAGAACATTATATTTTCAATAGATTTGACACATTAATTCAGAAATCTCCATTAATGTGTCCTAGCCTTTTTCTGGACACTCACCTTTTTGATATGGAAAAAAAAGGCCATTCTTAAGACTGCAGAACAGACAGAAGAAATCTCCTTGCTCCAGTGTAAGCTCCAAAGTTAATGCAAGTAAAAATAAAAATACAAAAAGTGGAAATAGCTTCATAGGGTGCATTTTGTGTTGCTTAATGCCACTGTTCATAGTAATAAGGATAGGCAGCAAAACTTCAGTAAGGACAATGGAAAACTACATATTAATTCTCCTTGTATTACAATGTGATTTCACCTGGGGCTGAAGGAGCTTGCTGCGTAAGGCAGAACTGTGATTCAGTCCTGTACATATAGGCATGGAAAGGCTTGAGCAGAGAATGTAAAAAGTCATAGGTCTCAGAGTTAAGTCACAGAGCTGTGCAGACATCTCAGCTGCATAATCAGTAAAGAGCCCTAGTGATACCTGTGTTCTGGTTAAGCTGGCTATGTTTATGCTCTTGGAGGAAGCAGGTCAAATGTTCCATCATAAGAAGCTTAACAGAAAAACATATTAAATGAAACACAAAGGGGAAATCAAGATTCCCAATGCCAATCAGTTCACATAAATTAGTGTTTGCAAACTGAAGTAAAGAGAAGTGGGCTACTGGTATTTGCCTTTCAGTAAAACACCTATTTCATTTCACATCCCAGAAGCTGAATAAAAGCTGTTAATTCAGAGAGACCCTGAAGCTGACTCTAAGCTTTTATTCTTGCAGAGCTACATGAAAAAAGACAATGGTTCCTTAAGGCACATATCAAAGAAATTTGGGATTTATGCACATGAAACTTATTATTTAAAGTGCAAGTTCTACTGTGAAAACAATTGCGTAAGAACAGCAGAGTAAGAAGGCTTCATGTTTATTATTTCAAAGTATACTGTGTATTGAATATCATAGAATCATAGAATCATAGACTGGTTTGGGTTGCAAGGAACCTTAATGATCATCTAGTTCCACCCACCTGCCATGGACAGGGATACCTTCCACTAGACCAGGTTGTTCAAAGCCCCATCCAGACTGGCCTTGAGCAGTTCCAGGGATGCGGCACCCACAACGTCTCTGGACAACCTGTTCCAGCGTCTCACCATCCTCACAGTGAATAATTTATTCCAAATATCTAACTAAATCTCCTTTCTTTCTGTTTAAAACCATTCCTTCTTGTACTATCACTACATGCTCTTATAAAAAGTCTTTCCAGATTTCTTGTAGGCACTCCTGTAGGTCCTGAAAGGCTGCAATAAAGTCCCCCTGCTCCTCCAGGCTGAACAAGCCCCACTCTCTCAGCTTGTCTCCATATTAGAGGTGCTCCAGCCCTCTGAGTATCTTTGTGGTCCTCCTTTGGACATGCTCGAGCAGTTCTGCGTCCCTCTTGTGTTGGGGGCCCTACAAGCCAGGAGTGCAGGTGGAACCTCATGAGAGTGAAGTAGAGGAGAAGAATAACCTCCCTAAACTTCTGGTCATGCTTCTTTGGACGCAGCTTTGCACATGTCTGGTTTCTGGCCTGTGAGCACACACTGAAGACAGCTCATGTTGAGCTTACCATCAGCCAGCACCCTTCAGTTCTTCTCCTCAGGGCTGCTCTCAACCCAGTCGTCTTCCAGCCTGTAGCTATGCTTGGGATTGCTCTGACCCAGATGCAGGACCTTGCACTTGGCCTTGTTGAACTTCATGAGGTTGGCATTGGCCCAGCTCTCAAGCATGTCAAGGTCCCTCTGGATGGCATTCCTTCCCTCCAGGGTATCAACTGAACCACACAGCTTAGTGTTTTCAGCAAACTTGATGAGGGAGCACTCAATCCATGTTACTGACAAAGATATTGAGTGAGATCAGTCCCAGTACTGACCCCTGAGATACATCACTCATCACTGGTATCCACTCAGACATTGAGCAGTTGACGATAGGTCTCTGAGTGTGACCATCCTTCCAATTCCTTATCTTATTTGATTTGGTTTTATTTGCATTTTCTCCTTTTTGTGTAAACTGCTATGCTAAGTAGACTGATTAGCAGTCTCTTGATTCTGGACATCCCTAGGGAGTTCACATAGACAGAAATGAGTACAAAGAGTGGTTTAGGTTATTGAACTCACCAAAATACTTAGAATTTGTGGTATTCCAAACTTGGAGTAGCTGTATTTCAGCTATCTAACTGTAGTGAGTGTTCAAAATACCTAACAAGGACCTGAGGGTGCACTTGCAGTGGTGATAGATAAACAATCAAATTCCACAGGTGGGCGTTAAGTACTGAATATGCTCTAAAAACCTCACACCTGCAGCTTTTTCAGAGGAGATATCTAAAAGCAGAAGTGACATAATTAGATTTTATTATGCTCCTGGCACACATGAGACCACGATGAAATGTTAAATCTGTTGACTGAAAATTTGCACTAACTGACATAGATCTTCCTGTTTAGAACATTTGTTTGTAGACAGAAGCAAAAAAAAATTTTTTTTTTGAAGATGTATGTACCAAACAGAAGTGTGAGACATGAAAAGCCAAGTATCAAATATATGTATGAAGGAAAATTAAAAGGAAACAAGGAAGACAGCTAGAACATGTGTGTAGCTGTTGTTTTATCTCCCCAGTAAAACTGATGAGACTAGCTCAATTTACACAACCATTAAAATGCAATATGATATCTCATGAGATTTGCTCTAATAAACACAAAAATGTCTTGGTCTGCTTGCATAAATCACAAGTGTATTTTACCATAAAAAAGTGAAAAAATAATGTGCATTTCAAAATACAGAAATGGCTGATGGAAGAGGCATTTCCCAGGCAAATTACCAAAAAGCAGAGTAAATGGTGCTGGCATTTTAGAAAAGGTGACAAAACCCATAATAGAAAAGGTCTCTACATTTTGACATGACTTATACAAAGCACCAGGGGACAACACTGGATGCCAATTTTTATTTAGTCACTTTTCCCCAAAAAATTATTAGAAGCATAATCCTGTATATCATCAAAACAATTTAAAAAAAATTATGTCTTTGATTTTCTGCCCTGGTAGGATCATGCTTTATCAAGTTAACAATCGGGCTTTAGAATTAGGTGTCCTGGTTTAACCCTAGCCAGCAACCAAGCCTGACATGCTCATTCACTCTGTCCTCTCCCAATTGGATTGGGAAATCAGAAGAGTAAAAGTGAGAAAACTTGTGGACTGAGAAAGAGAGTTTTAACAGGTAAAGCAAAAGAAGTGCACACAGCAAAGCAGAAAAAGGAATTTGTTCACCACTTCGCGTAGTCAGAGGAAGGAAAATTATCCACTTCTGCTACTCTGACTATAAACAAAAATCCCTTTACCCATTCACAAAGTAAAGAAGTTTTCCTTGGGAGGCTGAAAATTCTTTCCTGGTACCTGCAATTATGTAGCAGAAACCCAGGAAGCTTGTTAGCATGACATGAATAAAAACAGTAATGAAAAGTTGAGAGAAAAAAAATAGAGCTTATGAATGTGTAGATAAAATGAGAGGGAAAATATGAAAGTGATAGCAGAACAAAAGTAAAACAGTATAAAGTTAAAGTCAAATTATTCCTGTTAGGTGTTAAACTCCATATGGGCGCACACAATGGAATGGTAAGAAGGCCAGCAACACAGCAAAGGAAATTTTATGAAAATTAAACACTGTCCATGTTATTGGTAAGGATACCAAAAGCTCCCTTAAATTTTATTAAAGCAGTTAATATGCCTACAATCAATTACTGAGTTCTTTCTTTTTCCAGCAACAGCTCTTCTCAAGGGGCAAAGGCATGGGTCACAAAATAGGTCATGCATCAGGGTAGACTACATTAGCACACAATCTATGATTTAGGGAGCAATTCACTGTCTTTGCATGTGAATTTACTTATTTTCCTTAGTATGTGACAGAGGTAATGAAGATAAATAATATTTTTTTTTTAGAAATGAGCACTCAACAATTTTTTATTTAGTTTTAGTAGGTGGCGAAAAAATGCAGATTTCAGTAAAGGTTTCAGATACCATTACTGAGTTCAAAGAGACTGGGTTAATTATCTCATTATGGACCCAATATTTATTAAATATTTTCTAGTACTAATCAAAATTTGAAGACCAGAACTACACACACACACGAAAACAAAAAGAATATAGGTGGTGATATGCTGCTTGGAACTTAATTCTCAACTTGGAATTAATCTGTTTGCGCTCACCTTATGCCCAATATGACTGTTTGTTCATATAAGCCAGGAAAACTTGCTATATCTGTGTCAAGCTGCTCACTATCACATTTAAAATTAGACACAACCCCGAAGCAGGCCTATTGAGTAGAAAATTGGAATTCAGTCAAGTCCAGAACCTCGTTTTGTAATTGTTTGAAACAAAAGAGACATTTTGACTTAGACTAGTTGCAATTCACTTCTAATTAACATATTTAAAAATTGCAACCATGGAATGTTTTGATAGAATTTTTTGCCTTCATTTGCATGCATTGTCACACAGTAAAGGATTTAGGCTAGGTTAGCTTATAAGCAAAAACGCACTTTGCAGAATGCATAATAACTTATTTTGAAAAGAATATTTACAAGATTAGAAATTCTTTTTCTTTCAACAGTCTTGTTTCTTGGGTTCCTCAACACAATGAAGGATTAATTCTTGTATGTCCCTTGGAGTTTGCTTTTATTTTTGATTTCTTATTAATTTTTATACTTTGTTATTATTTCCCAAATTCAGTCAATGTTAGAAATAATCTATGAGAGTTTTGCATGGAAATTGGCATCATGAAGAATGGAACATTGGTTTTGGCTGTGGAATGTGTGTTTTCAAGTCCTTTTCAATTAAAAAAAATATAATGGCAATTAATTCAGGTCTGGAAGTCCAATAGAGTATTTTCTGATATTGGTTCATAGAATCACAGAACATGCAGAAGGGAAGGAACCTCAAAAGATAGTCTTACTTTAGTCAAGCCTCTTGTGGGAAAGTCTACATGAGATTATCTACCACCCTGTCTAATTGCATCTTGAAAATCTTCAGCAATGGGGACTTCACCAAGTCCCTGCGAAAGTTGTTCCAGTGAATAATTGTTCTCACTGAAAAAAATTCTTTCTTTTTTCAAGATGCAGTCTCTCCCAATGCAATGTACACCCATTGCCCCTTGTTCTCTCCATGTGACTCCTTGTGGAGAGAGAGCATGCATCCTCTTTGTAGCTGCCCTTTAAGTACTGGCGTACTGTGATGAGGTCTGACAAATCTGTCTCTTCTCAGGGAAGAAGAGACATAACTGCTTCAGTCTATCATTATAAGGCAGGTTCTGTGACCCCTTTGCTCATCTTCATGGTCCTCATTTGGACCCTCTTCAATCTATCTGTATCTTTTTTGGACTTTGTGGACCAAAGCTGTACACAGTACAGCATGTGCACTCCAGCAAGAGATTGATCACGCCTCTATCTCCGCTCGTAATGCCCCTGCAGAAGCAGCCCAGGACCCAGTTTGCTTTCATTGCTGCAGCAGTATTAGAGGCGCAGCCTCACCAGTGCTTAGGAAGGGACAAAATGGAAGTGGGAACATAGTGGTGGATTGTTGTTGGTTTTTTTCTTCAGAATTGAAATAAGAAGGTGGAAGAACCAGGTGACTACAGAAGCATGAAGAGATCTGGCACTGACTTCATTTTGAGATGTTACAGAATACACGTTAGTGAATGTGGAAAGTGTAGGTTAGGTTTTCCAGATAGGAGACTGGTCCTGTGACCACTGGAATCAAGCTGAGCAAAGTAAAGCAAAATATAAAACTGATGTCATTAACAAAGTAGCATGAGGAAAACTTGAGAAAAGATGAAAAGATATATCTTTTACTTGGTTGAGCACTTGTAAGCTGCCTACTTAAGTGTTCATTGCTACATGCAGAGAAAATCAGCTGTTGTCTCTAGTCACGCTTAGACCAGATTCCATTAAGCTTTCTTCTATTTCCTCCTGTAGAATTTCTGGCATAACTTCATGCTTGAAAGTTCTTTTACTATCACTTCTTCACAGAAGCATACTCTGTTGAGCTGGCTGTTTTGGGTCCTTAGACCCAAAACCTGGATCCACAATCTTAAATTCCTCTGCAGTCTAAACTGGGGTAATCCAGGTACCCCAATTTCAATTTAGAGATTTGGGAACGCCTTTGGGAGGCTGTAAGATGCAATTGCATTTTACTTTAATGGTGAAAAGCAGTAGACAATTTGGGCTAAAGGACAGCTTATATAAATAACTTGCCATTTCCAGAATCTCTGTTCCCTGTTTTTCATCATTCATTTCTTGAAATATTTTGGAGCTTGATTTTTTTTCCCCACTTTAACTTCATAAATCTTTGTCTGATATTTTAGACATTTCTCTTAACAGTAACTTTCTCTTTGCTCCAAATAATTTGTTTTCACAAGTTACTTTCCCAAATGGCACATTTCAATCTAGTGTTTGTATAATTTTATTTAAAGGTTTTAAGGTCTCTAAGAACCACTTTGAGCACAACGTGACTCTACTCTTAATTTAGAAGTGTCTTAAAGTTCAGTTGATTCTCAGGAACTTCAACAGTTGTGTTCTGAAGGAAACTGGAAATAGTTTTTCAGAAAAGCTTTTATTTGTTGGTAAAGCATTGTAGGCTAACATCTATTAGTATGTTGGGAAAGTAAAAATCTGGGTTTCTGTTTTGCTGATCACTCCAAGTTATTTCTTTCTTAACCATCAAACAAAAAAATAGGAGAAATTTAAATGATAAAGAATTTTTTAAAATTCTGTATTTTTCTTATTATTTGCTTATCATGATGAGACAGAGTTACATTAGGTAAAAACTTGTCTTCTACCACAAGTTTCTTATTTTACTATGGACAATGAACAAGTAACCTAACAACAACATAACTGACCTACACATATGAACTGACTGAAAATCTTCAAGGTTCAATGCTACTACATAAAAAATTTTGTGCTGCCTTTGCCATCTTAATTTTTTCTTTGATTGCTAATTAGTGCTTTTTAAAATGTTGGGATTTTTTTTTTTTTTTTTAAGTTAATTCTATCCTTAATAGTTATTGTTTATATTCTCTTCTTTTGTTCTGTACCAAGATTTAATTACGCTAAAGTTTTCTATATGGTAAACTGAATTTTTAAGTGATGCTAAGAAGACTTTTGATTTTTTGTTGTTTGTGGAGTGACATACTAAAAAACAATGACCCAGCTACTTCATACAGCAGAGGTTCAGAGGTGGCCAAAGATTTTTTTCCAAAATCTTTTTACCAGTTGAATGGTCTCTAAATATTAAAATGAATGTAGGAGTCAATATTTGCACTCATGAGGTGAATGTCTCGAGAGGGGGTGCCTGCAGCGCTCCTGATCGGGGGGAGGCTCGGCATCCAGGAGCTTCAACTCCGACCAGCAACAGGCACCGAGGGAGCCTCAAGTCCTCGACAGGGCTTACTCAGGAGCCAGCAGCTCAGTGAACAGGAGGAGCTGACTCAGAGGGGGCGGCACCAGGAGGAGCGGTACCAGCCCTGAGTGGTTAAAAACCTGCCCCAGGGAGCAAGAGCAACCAGGGGCACAGAGAGCAGGGCAGGCAAACAGGGCGGGCAAACAGGGTGGGTTCGAGGCAAGTTTGTGTGGCAGTTTGCACGGGCAAGAGAGAGGGATGATGAGCGGAATGGTGAGCACTCGCCGTACGACCAGGCTCCGGTCTGGGAGTTCTGCTCTGACTGCCCCGGCGGTGGCCAGCGTAGGCATCCAGAAAGAGCCAATGAGAGGGGAGGATGCAGTGAAGAGCTCAGAGTGTAGTGAGCGCCTGCCCTGCTCTCCTGAGAGGAGGGTGCGCAATGGGCAGGGCTGAACTCTGTGCTCTCTGGTGGAGGTCCTCCTGCAGCAGGTGGCTGAGGTGCGGGACGCTGTTACTAGGCTGAAAGGTGTCAGGGTAGCTGAGAAGAAGCAGCACTGCTTGCTCCAGGACCAGACTGTGCAGGGGCCTCAAGAATCCACTGTCGCTCATGCGGGAAAAGAGGCCACTAACCCAGGAAGCTGGGAATCCGTACCAGAAAAAAACAACAAAAAAAGGAGGAAGAGGACAATTAAAAGCAAGGGGCTTCCTCCTAAATCTTGTTCCCACCCAGAACCACTTTGCTGTCCTGCAGGGTGCTGATGAGGAACCACACTCCCACCAGGAACAGCCAGCTGATACACTAATAAAGAAGATCTTTACTGGCTCTGCCAGGAAAAAGCGGTGGGCCGTAGTAGTAGGGGACTCTACTTTGAAAGGAACAGAGGCACCCATCTGTCAACCTGACTCAGGCTCGAGGGAGGTGTGTTGCCTACCAGGGGCTCAGATCAGGGATGTTGCAGAGAAGCTGCCTGCTCTAGTCGGTCCCACTGACTATTACCCACTTCTATTGGTCCATGTGGGTGCTACTGATATAGATAGCAGTAGCCAGGAGAACATAAAGAAGGACTACAGAGCTCTGGGAGAGGTGGCTGGGGGCTCTGGAGCACAGATTGTTTTTTTGTCAATTCTCCAGGTTACAGGGGAGGACCTTAAAAAGGCTAGGAGGATTGGCCAGGTTAATAAATGGTTAGAAGGGTGGTGCTATAGTCAGGGGTTTGGGTACCTTGAACATGGGACTCAATTTAGGAGGCCAGGTCTACTGGGGGCTGGTGGAGCTGGTCTGACAAAGAAAGGGAAGAGTGGATTTGGGAAGAGGTTTCCCAGACTCGTCAAGGATGCTTGAAACTAGATGTGTTGGGGGAGGGGGCATCATTCAATCCCAACACACCAAGTCAGTTGCCAACACCTGTACTAAACGTTCAGAGCACTGTAGGGATATTCCAGCGGCTCAAAACAATGAGCTGGTTTCAGCTGGAGCTTGGCTCAGATGTTTCTATACAAATGCCTATAGCATGGGAAACAAACAAGAGGAATTAGAGATGTGTGCACATTCTATAGGGGTATGATATCATAGGCATCACAGAAACATGGTGGGATGGCTCCTATGGCTGTTGTGTTGGAATGGAAGGTTACAGGCTCTTTAGGAAAGACAGGCCTGGTAGGCGGGGAGGGGGAGTTGCTATTTATGTTAGGGAAAGGCTGGAGTGTATGGAACTGTGCCTGGGGACAGGCAAGCAGTCGACAGAGAGTTTGTGGGTCAGGGTTAAAGGGAGAACAGCGATGGGAGACATCATTGTGGGGATCTGTTAAAGACCGCCTGACCAAGAGGACTCTGTGGATGAAGCACTCTATAGACAGATAGGAACAGCCACACACTCACAGGCCCTTATTCCCCTTGGGGAACTTCAACCACCCTGATATCTGTTGGAGGGATGGTAGGGCCCGGCACAAGCAATCCAGGAAGTTCCTCAATTGTGTGGAAAACAGCTTCCTTCTGCATGTAATAGAGGACCCGACGAGGAGAGGTTCCATGCTTGACCTCGTCCTCACCAACAAGGGAAGGGCTGGTTGGAAATGTGACGCTCCAGGGCAGCCTTGATTGCAGCAATCATGAGATGGTCGAATTCGAGATCCTCAGGACAATGAGAAGAGTGTGCAGCAAGCTCATTGCCTAGGACTTCAAGACAGCAGACACTGGCCTCTTCAGGAACCTGCTCAGTCAGATTCCATGGGATATAGCCCTAGAGGGCAGGGGGGACCAAGACTCTTGGTTGATATTCAAGGATCACCTGCTGCAAGTACAGGAGCGATACATCCCTACTAGAAGGAAGTGCTGTAGGAGGGCCAGGAGACCTCCTTGGATGGATAAGGAGCTGCTGAGGAAAATTCAAAGGAAAAAAGAGGCTTATAAAAGGTGGAAGAAAGGACAGGCAGCCTGGGAAGAATACAGGGATGTTGTCCGGGAAGCTTGGGATCAGGTTAGGAAAGCTAAGGCCCACTTAGAATTAGATTTGGCTAGGGATGTTAAGGATAACAGGAAGGGATTCTATAGGTACATTGCAAATAAAAGGCAGACTAGGGACAACATGGGCCCTCTCCAGAAGCTGTCAGGAGAACTGGCTACCCTGGATTTGGAGAAGGCTGAGGGTCCTAATGACTTCTTTGCCTCAGTCTTCACCAGAAAATGCTCTGATCACACTACCCAAGTCTTGGAAAGCAGACGCAGGGACAGAGAGAATAAAAACCCTGGGCCCACTGTAGGAGAGGATCTGGTTCGAGACCATCTTCAGAACCTGAACGTATACAAGTCCATGGGACCTGATGAAATCCATCCGTGGGTCCTGAAGGAGCTGGCAAATGAAGTTGCTAAGCCACTGTCCATCATATTTGAAAAATCATGGCAGTCAGGTGAAGTTCCCGATGACTGGAAAAAGGGAAATATAACCCCATTTTCAAGAAGGGGAAAATGGATGAGCCAGGGAACTACAGACCAGTCAGTCTCATCTCTGTGCCTGGCAAAATCTTGGAGCAGATTCTCCTGGAAGGCATGCTGAGGCACATGAGAAACAACAAGGTGCTTGGTGACAGCCAGCATGGCTTCACTAAGGGGAAATCCTGCCTGGCCAATTCGGTGGTCTTCTATGATAATGCTACGGAACTGATGGGCAGGGGTAGAGTAGTTGATGTCATCTACCTGGACTTGTGCAAAGCGTTTAACACTGTCCCACATGACATCCTTGTCTCTAAGTTGTAGAGACATCAATTTGATAGGTGGATAAAGAACTGGCTGGAGGGCCACACGCAAAGACTTGTGCTCAATGGGTCAATGTCCAGCTGCAGACCAGTAACGAGTGGTGCCCCTCAGGGATCGGTGTTGGGACTGGTCTTCTTCAACATCTTTGTCGGTGACATGGACAGTGGGATTGAGTGCCTCCTCAGCAAGTTTGCCAATGACACCAAACTGTGTGGTTTGGTTGATATACTGGAGGGAAGGAATGCCATCCAGAGGGGCCTTGACATGCTTGTGAGATGGGCTGATGCCAACCTGATGAAGTTTAACCATGCCAAGTGCAAGGCCGTCCACCTGGGTGGGAGCAATCCCAGGCACAGCTGCAGGTTGGCCAGAGAAGAGATTCAGAGCAGCCCTGCAGACAAGGACTTGGGGGTTTAGGTTGGTGAAAAAATAAACGTGAGCCGGCAGTGTGCGCTTGCAGCCCAGAAAGCCAACTGTATCCTGGGCTCCATCAAAAGGAGCGTGACCAACAGGTCGAGGGAGGTGATCCTGCCCCTCTACTCTGCTCTTGTGAGACCTCACTTGGAGTATTGTGTGCAGTTCTGGTGTCCTCAACAGAAAAAGGACATGGAACTGTTGGAACAAGTCCAAAGGAGGACCGCGAGGATGATCAGGTGACTGGAGCACCTCCCATGTATGAAGATAGACTGAGAAAGTTGGGGCTGTTCAGCCTCGAGAAGAGAAGGCTGCATGGAGACCTTCTAGCAGCCTTCCAGTATCTGAAGGGGGTCTATAGGGATGCTGGGGAGGGACTCTTCATGAGTGACTGTAGTGAAAGGACAAGGTGTAATGGGTTCAAACTTCAACAGGGGAAGTTTAGACTGGATATGAGGAAGAAATTCTTTACTGTAAGGGTGGTGAGGCACTGGAATGGGTTGCCCAGGGAAGTTGTGAATGCTCCACTGCTGGTGGTGTTCAAGGCTGGATTGGACATAGCCTTGGGTGGCATGGTTTAGTGTGAGATGTCCCTGCCCCTGGCAGTGGGCTTGGAACTAGATGATCTTAAGGTCCTTTCCGACCCTTACTCTTCTGATTCTATGATTCTATGAACATTTTCTTTTTAGTTGACATGATGTTAGTGTTTTTAGTTTAAATATGATATATCCTTAAAGATTATTTATAGTATGAATGGTCAGGAGAAATCAACCTCTGTGGTCTAGAAATTATTTTCATTTTGAATTAATTCTAGACAGGCATGAACTTGATGTGAGAAACACGTGAAGATGTTTTCCTTTGACCATTTTTAATCAAGCGTTTCTTAAATATTTTTTACCTATAAAGTTAAAAGACTAAGTTTTCTTCTAAGACATGAAGTTAAGTTTTTCTTCTATTTTAACAACTTCATTAAAGTTTGTAGTTTTGCTTGTAAGAAAATGTTCTGGTTTGTGTTACTGTTTGGATTTCTTTTGGGGTTTGGTTTTGTTTTCTTTTTATCCCAGTTCTTCTAGTTTTCCAATGAGATAGTGTCATGGGTTCAGCAGCAGTAGTCATTTTTCTGCTTCTTGGTAGCTGGTGCAGTGCTGTGTTTTTGATTTTGGGCCTGGGAACAGCACTGATAACACCAGTGTTTTCAGTTACTGCTTGGTAATGTATTGGTTTGACCAAGGACTTTCTGAGCCTCATGCTCTGCCAGGGAGGAGGGGAAGCCGGGAGGAAGCAGAGACAGGACACCTGACCCAAACTGACCAAAGAGGTTATTCCACGACACAGCACGTCATGCCCAGGATATAAAACGGAGAGCAGAGACTCGGAAGGGTGGGGGTATACTGCTTGGTCAGGCTTAGTATTGGGTGGTGAGCTATCGTACTGTTTCCTTGTATTTCTCTTGTCATTATTATTATTGGTGGTAGCAGTAGTGGCCTTGTGTTATACTTTAGTTACTAAACTGTTCTTATCTCACCCTGTGGGAGTTGCATTCTTTTCGATTCTCCTTCCCATCCCCCTGGGAGTGGGGGGAAGAAAGAGGGGGAAGTGAGTGACAGAGAGGCTGCGTGAAGAGAGGCTTAAACCACGACCGATATCTTCCTTTCTATAACTGCCTTCTGCAAAATTGTTGTTATGATTCATAACCCTGTCAGAACAACTTTCAGTAAGTTCACTGCTTAAACAATGTAAAATGCCTGAAACTAGCATACAAAACAAATAACAAATAAAAAACAATTAATTTGAATGCTTTTTTTTTAAATCCAGGTTTTTTCCAATATTTTTGTGCGTGCAATATAGTTATCATGGATTATAACTCTGCAACATAAAGGTGATTCCATTATTCTGGTGAAATTAAGGTCCACAGAAAAAAAAATAGTAAGATTATAGTTATTTATTCTTATAAAAACCTGGTGTCTTTATCTACTCTGAAAAACAACCACAACATGAATGTTTTAGGCTCTTCCAGTAGGTTCAGAAGTTTATCCTGTCTAGCTGTCAGCCTGAATCTATAAGATGAAGATGTTTAAAATTAAGAGACATATTTTATTATTCTGTTTGATAATCTTGCAAGGTTAGTAACAATAAGAATTTACTACTTGAATATTCAATAAGCACAGACTGCAGTCAGTGGTTAGCTTCTTAGTTCTTGATGAGAAGCCATTATGTTGAGACATGTTGACCTTTGTGCCAGGTTCTTACAGGTGAATCTCAAATGCTTCTTGCAAATCATCTTCCTTTCCCTTATACACTCTCTGATTCAATATCTTCTGTTACTCTCATCATAATCTGCTTTAAAAATGCCATTTT
Source organism: Ara ararauna (assembly GCA_028858755.1). Taxonomy (NCBI): domain Eukaryota; kingdom Metazoa; phylum Chordata; class Aves; order Psittaciformes; family Psittacidae; genus Ara; species Ara ararauna. The sequence continues at coordinate 52,044,914 of CM054410.1, forward strand.
CTTCAAACTTCTATTTAGAAAAATAACTTTGAAAACAAAGAAGACAACAACAGGAAACCAAAGCAGGAACCAATCAGCTGGAGGCTGTGAGCTTGTCAGTCAGATCACAGAGGATTACAATGTACACTCCTTTCTAATCTTTTTTTTCAGACATGAAAAGGACAACAGGGCGATCAGGAACCATTAGCAAGGCTTTACAAACACCGTGTTTGATATAGGCTGACTGTTTTCTGTGACTGGTTACGCAGGCATGAGGACAAGAGATGCAACAGAAAAAAGGCCAGGCTTTTGACACCACCTTTCACTGCATTCTTATTTGAAAACTGAGAAAGAACTTTGAAATGTAACTGGCCCAATGGCCTTAAAGGGTCATTATTGACTCAGTAGTTACTCAGCTGGTTGTCATCCCGTTGCAAGAGGGAGCATCCCAGAGGCCCATCATAGATGTATTAAATCAATATCTTTAAAAAGTAACTATGTTATTAGACAGAAGACACTCCCAGAAAATTTGTGGTCATTGTCATATTAGGGATTATGTCACACTGGACCAGGCAACCCAGAGAGGCTGTGGGCTTTCTGCTATTGGAAGTTGCAAAGACTCATTTTTACAAACACACGTCTTATTTGATTTGCTGTTGGTTATTATTCTCCTTCACTTGAGAGATTGGACTAGATAACATCCAAAAGCTCCAAGGAGCATTTTTATGATCCTGCAATTCTATTACTTGTGGACACTACAAGATGTTTTCAGTATTGTGAGTCAGATGAACTTCCTCTATTAATCTGTTACTCTAATCAATATAAAGTGAAATCTCAAAGCCACCACCTTCAAAGAGCTGCTTCTGAAATATTGCAGAACAATTTTCATTTCTTCTTTGTGAAAAATGGTGAAACAAGAAAAATGAAGGTAAATATTTGTCACTTCTTAATATGAAAAAAATGACAGTGTTGTCATAATAGTATGTAATTCTTCTTATTAAGAAGGAGACTTCTGCAACTAATTAGTGTTTATCAGAATAAACAAGTGCAGGTGTTGATATAGGCTTCATGGATTTCACAATTATTTCATAATTATGTTTGGAAACAAATATATTATTACATTCATTTATTGTTTCATTAATTTACAAAACAAGTTCACCAATGTATTTTATAGTTTTCTATTATTTTTTGGTTGTATTACTGCCTCTATATTAAGAAAAAACAGTTTACCATAACAAGGTAAGTGCGCTATCTAGAATACAATAGCAAAGTATTAGATTGCATTTCAACCTAATGTTTAAAATGAAGTTGTCTATAAATGCATCAAATTTATCTTGTCAGAAAACCTTTTAATTTTTTACCACTTATCTCTATGACATTATTAGCACTGTAGTAATAGCAATAACAATAGAAATGGCAATGACAATGGCAATAGCACTGGTAATGGCAATGGGAATGGTAATTTAACCTGGGTAGCAATTAGACTCTGAAAGACAAATCATACCAGAAATCAGCATTTTACAGTGCATGGTCTTTGTTACAAGGACAATACAGTAGTAATTGAAATTTTGAAACAATATATTAAGATGCTGGATCTATTAAGCTATAGATCAGCAACAACTGAAAATAACATTTATATTAACCATTTGATTGACAACTGATTTTTGTCAGGCTTTAGGTTTAAAACCAAATCATAAGTAATAAAGCAAAAAGTGACAGATCTGGAAGTGTTGGTTTCAGCCCTGCAACACTATCAGTAGACTTTCACCCGTCTCTTTCTCAAAAACCTAATAACAGTGCTAGATCCTATCCTAAATTCTCCTCAGCTGATCTACTTATTACATTCTGTGAAAATTCACAGCCACAGACTACTTCAGCACATAGTTGTTGCATTTATCTAGAAAAATCAAAACCTGAATAATTTAATATTTAAAAAAAATATGGGTTAGGGTTATTATTGGCTCAGTAATTACTTTTTTTTTTTTTTACTTGATTTTGGAGCATTTGAGGGTTTTTTTAGGGGAGTTGTTTTATTTTACCTTTTTTACCTTTCAATTCAAAATACTATTTGAGGGTGAGAGATAAGAACTATTATTAATTTCTTAGCGTTCAATACTAACAAGTTAGTAAGAGGAGTGTATCCCTTCCCTTCCCTTCCCTTCCCTTCCCTTCCCTTCCCTTCCCTTCCCTTCCCTTCCCTTCCCTTCCCTTCCCTTCCCTTCCCTTCCCTTCCCTTCCCTTCCCTTCCCTTCCCTTCCCTTCCCTTCCCTTCCCTTCCCTTCCCTTCCCTTCCCTTCCCTTCCCTTCCCTTCCCACTGAATTACAAGGTACTTCTGACTTGGTTCTATTATTATGACTACAATTATTATTGCTGCTACTACAGACTTGCTAGTATTGAAGGACACTAAGAATTTAACACTAGTTCTTATCTCTCTCCCTCAAACATTATTTTGAATTGACAAGGTTTTGAAATGACCAATAGAAATCTTCCTGAAGCCCTTCCTTTTCTTCCATTATGAAAATATAGACAAAGCGTATGCTTTAGGGAAATGATACTTGGAGTTCCAGTGTTTTTATACTTTTTAATTACATGTAGGTGTTAATGTCAACAAGCAAATATAGATAATATTAATTGCAAACTCTTTTGTTGACTATTTCTTTTCTGCAGCCTTGATTATAAGATAACTAAATATCAGAGGCAACTATGCAATCAGAAAAAAATGTCAAGAGAATTTGACACTGTACACTGACAAAAATAGTGTTGTGTTTGTTTCTCACAGGAAGAACATCGGACTCTCTTGAGCTATCTGAGAAATCTGCATTGGTCACAGCAGACATCATTAAATACATACATTATGGGACATTTCAAAAATTTTATTTCTAAGGCATAAAAAAAATTATTTAATCATTTTTTATCACATAAAATCATATCAAATGTGATATTTCAGTCAGCTATTTTAGTCAGCAGAAATAAATGGGAAAAAACTAAAATATGGGAAAGAATTGATGTCACAAATTGAGTCACACTGAGAATTTAATTTTATAGAACATTGAAATTCATCATGGTATGAGAATTTGCATCCTCACAAGTGGAGGGAGAAAGGGACTTAACACTAACATGAAAGAGAGAGTTAAATCAACATGTTTTATCCAGATGTGTGTATGTATGTGCATATAGAAGTATATATGTACATACATAGAAGTGTAAGCTTTAAATGCTAAGAGCATTACAAATCCATTAAGCTAAATTAGTAAGAATGTTTAAGAGAAGAATTTATTTTCTTAGTTTTGCTCAATGATTGGAGAGGCATGTGGTGTTTTCATTTCTGAGAATAAATATGGCATAATGGACAATTTTAAAAGTTGATGGACTATCACTTATATGTTAGAATATGTGCTCATATCTCTGGATAGAATAAGATGACTGCAGACAGTAATGCAGTCATGTTAGAAACTAATTTTTTAACTATGGATAATTTTAGCATTAAGAGATCTTGAATATGTGTATGTTCAAGTGAGCGTCAGCAATGCCAAGTGCTTCATTTAAAGCATTCTTCCAATTAGAATATCAATTGAATATGTCACTCCAGACCTGTTCTTTAACATTTTAAGAAAACTTTATTGTTAAAAGAAAATTCAGCTCAAGAGAAATATGTTGTATGTTTCATGTAGACAATAAGAAATAATTATTAAAGACGTTAAAAGTTTCTACATTATATAAAATCATAGAATAGTTAGGGTTCAAAAGGACATTACGATCATTAAGTTCTAGTCCCCTTGCCATGGGCAGGGACACCTACCACTAAACCATGTCACCCAAGGCTCTGTCCAATCCAGCCTTGAACACCATCAGCGATGAAGCATTCACAACTTCCCTCGGCAACACATTCCAGTGCCTCACCACCCTAACAGTAAAGAACTTCCTCTTTATATCCAACCTAAATATCCCCTGTTTAAGTTTGAACCCGTTACCTCTTGTCCTCTCACTACAGTTCCTCATGAAGAGTCCCTCCCCAGCATCCCTATAGGCCCCCTTCAGATACTGGAAGGATGCTAGAAGGTCTCCACGCAGCCTTCTCTCCTCCAGCCTGAACAGCCCCAACTTTCTCAGCCTGTCTTCATAAGGAAGGTGCTCTGGTCCCCTGATCATCCTCGCGGTCCTCCTTTGGACTTGTTCCAACAGTTCCATGTCCTTTTTCTGTTGAGGACAGCAGAACTGCAGACAATATTCCAAGTGAGGTCTCACGAGAGCAGAGTAGAGGGGCAGGATCACCTCCTTCAACCTGCTGGCCCAGATCAAGCATGTCAAGGTCCCTCTGGATGGCATTCCTTCTCTCCAGTGTATCAACTGAACCACACAGCTTGGTGTCATTGGCAAACTTGCTGAGGGCGCACTTAATCCCAGGGTCCATGTAGCCGACAAAGATGTTGAACAAGTCCTTTCCCAACACTGATCCCTGAGGGACACCACTCGTTACTGTTTTCCAACTGGACATTGAATCATATATTATATCAACAAGAACTTACAACATGCCGTGGTATATTAACAATTATAACAATGCAGGAAGTGGCTGGACATTGCTTGCTGATGGAAAGTTGAGAATAAATCTTGTTCCTTTGCTTTTCTTCCACTTGCATCTTTTGTTTTTCTTCCTTAAATTGTCCGTACCTTGACCCACATGATTTTAATCTTATTTTGTCCCCCTTGTCTTGCTAACAAAGGTGACTGAGAAAGTGGCTTGGTGGTAACCTGATGGCCTGCCCAGGTCAACCCACCATAGCCTTTTTTTGGCACCCAATATGAGGCTTGTTTTAGTTGACAGGTTTCTATGCATGTCATGGAGTTTATTTGCTGCACTGCTCATCTCTTTATTCTACTGAGCTACGAAACATGTTAATACCAACAATGGCAATGTGCTCTGCCCTGGCATTAATGCTTTTACTGTGTTGGAGTAGCTGTGGTTTGGAGTGAATGTGATAATACACTTCTCCTCAGCCAGAGCTAATGTGGGTGGTTTTGCTGTGCAGGCTCCCAAGGTTGTTGTTCACTTTTATGGGAGCTGTTTAATACTACTAACACTGTGTCATGGGTTCAGCAGCAGCAGTCAGTTTTCTCCTTCTTGGTAGCTGGTGCAGCGCTGTGGTTTTGACTTTCGGCTTGGGGACAGTGCTGATAACACCAGTGTTTTCAGTTACTGCTTGGTAATATTTTGGTCTGTCCAAGGACTTTCTGTGCCTCATGCTCTGCCAGGGAGGAGGGGAAGCCGGGAGGAAGCAGAGACAGGACACCTTACCAAAACTGACCAAAGAGGTATTCCATGCCACAGCACATCATGCCCAGGATATAAAACGGAGAGCAGAGACCCGAAAGGGTGGGGGTGCACTGCTTGGTCAGGCTGGGTATAGGTGGTGAGCAATTGTATTTTTTCCTTGTATTTGCCTTGCCATTATTATTATTGGTGGTAGCAGTAGTGGTCCTGTGTTATGCTTTAGTTACTAAATTGTTCTTATCTCACCCTGTGGGAGTTGCATTCTTTCAGTTCTCCTTCCCATCCCCCTGGGAGCAGGGGAAAGAAAGAGGGGGGAGTGAGTGAACGGGTGTGTGATTTGCAGCTTAAACCATGACACACTGTCAGTTTATTGTCAGGTTTGTGGAATCTGGTGTCATCCTGGAGTAAGAGGAGACAACTCTGGGTAGAGATGATACTTGAAACATTTCTTACGGTTGCTGGTCCCTGGCAGGTAGGGTGTGCATGTATTTGGGTAGGTACTTAGGGCATTTATCACTTCCTATAGTCTGTGATTTTGTACCTGAGCAGGCAAGTAACCCTTGTCACTTTATGCACCTCCTGATAGAAGGTTGTCTTGCCTATACCTGTAAAAAGCAGAAGGTTCTAGCACTATTCTGAGGCTTGGCCTGTGCCTATTGAGCCATAGTTCAGTACTATCAGAGCACTGCGGTTAAGAGATGGAACCAGACGACCTCTGAGGATGACATGACTGGGAGAGGGATCCAAACTACAAGTAAGAACGTGTCAGTTGAGACAGGGACCCAAACCCCAAATATCATTATCACTCCAGTAGTGAAAAAGAAGCACTGGACATGAAAATTGATGGGTCTATATCGTTACTTAGTATGGGAGCAGGAGGAGGAAGAATTTGATCAGGAATCCAGTCCTTCAGCAAAGAGAAGGGAAGAAGAAGTGAGAGAAATAACCCAAGAGGGGGAAACTACTGACTTTGGAAGAACCTTCAAGACATGCAGAAAGGTTTCAGATGCCAACCAGGTAAGCAGATTGCACCTGGCTGCTCCAGTGCTGGGACTGTGGGGTCAACAACCAGAAACTAGAAGTAAGGAAGACCAACAGCCATGATCCCTCCTGAGACACCAGGCAATTGACAGAGAAATTAGAAAAGATGCAACAACTTGCAGTTTCTGCAGGCAGCTCCTGTTAAGCAGGAAGGCAATATATCCATTCAAGGACGGCTTTGTGAATTACCAAGGAAAGTGGACCAACACTGAGAAAAGTATCCCGTGTCTAGGAGACTTAGTGGTGCTGAAAGTCATTTACAGCAACGTGGATGACAACAATGTCTCCAGAGATCTGAATGATAGCCTCGTGTATACAGGCCATGTGGAGGAATATGGTCCAAAATGCAGCAGCACCAGCTTCCAAGCAGCTAAACAGCAATGTATTGTTCATAACTGGATACACAAGCTGCCATGGTGTCATGGTCAGCAAAGAAAGCTGAGGAAGAATAAAGAAGGGGGGGAAGGAAGGAGAGGGTGTTTGGAGCGATGGCGTTTGTCTTCCTAAGAAATTGTTACCCCTGATGGAGTTCTGCTTTCCTGGACATGGCTGCATACCTGTTGATGGAAAGTGGTGAATGAATTCCATGTTTTGTTTTGTTTACATGTGTGGCTTTTGTTTTACCCTTCAAACTGTCTTTATTTCAACTCATTTTACCCTTCTGATTCCCTCCCCCATCCCACCGGGGAGTGCAGGAGTGGCTGTGTGGGGCTTAGTTGCCAGCCAGGGTTAAACCACAACAGACATACGTACAGAAAAGGACAGTGGCATGTGGAGAAGCAGACACATGAATCTGGGCAAGGTGATGATGCTTTCGTAGCCTTCAATAACACAACTGTTTTGTCACAGCAGTTCCTTACAAACTAGATACAGCTGTAATGAATAGTGTGGGTTTTAGTTATGTATATTTCTTCCTCTATGTTCACTAACGTTAGTTACAAATGTGTTGGCAAATGCTGACATTGTTTTAGAAACTAAGTAATGGCAGATGCAAGAATGTGAGTCGGGAAGCAATTCTGTGCTTATAAACAATGCACCAGGTGAAATCATGCAGTTTAAAATAAAAATTAGATATACAAAACCAGACTAAAAAGTGTGTAAAAGTAAATATCTTTTTATATTGTTTCTTCTAGACCAAACTTTTGATATTTTCTAGAAGCAGATTCTGCAAGTTACTCGGTGAAACAATTTTAATTTAAGTCTGGTAGGCAATGAATGAAATTTATTTCAAAATGTGCTATTTTAAGATTCCAGTATTCATTTATGTCTGGAGCTTGAAGATCCCAGGAGAGCATCCATTAGCCATTCTTTATGATGCAAACAGACACTTTGATTCCTTTTGTTGTACTGACCAAAGATATTGAACAATGGAGTACCTGGCCACCCTCACTGGATTTTCTTCTTTATTAGAACATGAAGTTATTTCAGAGGTATTTGCGGAATATAGGAAGCAAAATGACAAAAGACTAATGAATACTTAGAATCGATACAGAAATTTCTGTTTTCTTGGTGTCCATCACCTAGTCAACACCAATTTTTTATTCAGAAAATCCATTGAAAATTTGTAACTATTCAATGTATTTGCCCACCAAATATTTATCATGGTTTTATGGATGGCATTGAGCTGAAATAGAAAAGCTACTGCCTTGGATTGTTTATTCAGCATTTTGGTATTCTTTACTTGCTTTTTTGACAGATGCTCCAAACTTAAAATCAACTCATATGCTTACAAATGTAAATATTGGTCATAATCTGTCATTATTTTATGAGTAAAATATCAAATTTTAGCATGTTATTGCTTTGAAAAGGATGAAATTGTGATGTATGCATTACTTCTCTCAAAATGGTGCTTTAAGACTTTTTTGAAAAGCATATTTTTCAGAATTTCTGTATTTGCAAGTGGATTTCATTACAGTCCTAGCAACTTTGGTGCATTGGAGGTGGCAGATTTTCAAGGTAACTGCTTCCTGGAAAAGCAATTAATGTGATACTGAGGCTGAGAGCTGAGCAGCCAGCTCAGCACGTCAGCTGGGGTTCAGTGATACCTGGAATTTAATTTAGTGGATTAGCTTGGAGAGGATGAATATTTGGGGTTTGGGACTCAACCTAAAGCTGTAACTAGAATTGCATTCACAAACTGTCACCACTATAATGCTGCATTTGCATGCTATTTTTTGTTCTTATTAAAATAAAATTTCATTTATGTAGCGCTAATAAACTTTAGAAAAAAGGAAGAAGTAAAGAAAGCCTACCTCAGTCTAATCTATCTCTGTGACTCTAGTGCATTAGCCTTGTAACTTCATCTTTCAAAACAGTGACTTAGGGATATAATAATTATATCAATCTCAGCTTCTTGAAACAAGAGGGTGAAGCTGTTCTCTCTGGGAACAGATTCAATTCAATGGCTATGCTTTCCCTTTGTCAGTTTTCCTTTTAGTTAAGCATTCCACTGCTACAAACTGCTATGTCCCTGACAGGGAATAAGTGAGCAATTTAGACATATATACAGTATATGCAATAACTAAAAAAAAGCACTTGCCAGCAATAAAATAATGCATTTAAGAATATAATGAATTAATGCATCCAGAAATTACTGGATAAAATAGTTTCAAAAGTTCCATAGGACAAAATAAGTGACCACTATGCCGTGAAATGCTTGGTAATCTCTTCAGACATGCCTAAATGTGCTTCAGACATATTATTCTTTGTCGTAGCAAAAAATACAATTCATAATAAAGGTCTTCATCAGAATTTCCAGGAAGTGATTTTTTATTTTCTAATAAACAAAACAATAAAATGTGAAAAAATATCAAGAAATAATTCAAAGTGCTCTAAAAGAGCTTCAGTTCATATTACAATCTTATTATTTAAGCTTATATTTTGCTATATTCAGACAATTTATGTAAATACACATTTTCAGGGAGCGAGGCATACATGATCTGAAATTTTATTAAGACATCTTCTCAAGACCTGGGCCACAAAATAGTATGCAAATATGAAATTCTTTTGATGCATTGTTTCCATATTCCATGAGATCAGTAGTTTGCATGTGAAAGTGTTGGTGGGATGCCTGCTGTTCTGCACATTGCTTTTTTGTGTCAATGTAAACTATTACTCATTAGCTGTTACTTTTTTGGGCAAACATGAAAGTATCTAAATTATACTTTCTCACCAAGGTTTTACACAATCAATGAGAGAAGAGAACTTCAAAAAGGAAGAAGAGCAATAAGATAAAAGAAAAAAAAATCCCATTTTAATGTCTTCCAAAAATTAAATTAAAGAATTCAGCTGTCTTAAGTGATAAAGTGGTGAATATCTAAAACAATATTTATCTGACCTGAAAACAATAATTTGAAATTATAATTTTTAGAAACAGATTCCTAAACAGCAGCTTCACTTACTGAGGTTTAATCTTCCATCATTATTTGCTGAACTTATACATTTTAGTTCAATGGATAGTAACAGTATGAAATACCATTCTAGAGGATTTCCGACAGTTAAAAACTACCAAAATTAACAAGTTTTGTATATCTGTGTTTGTTGTCATGTTTTGAATCTCTTCTCATTGTAACAAATATAGAGGGGCATTTTTCTGAAGTGCATCTAAGTTGACTGCTGTATTAAATACAATGAAGAACACTTTGGGTGGATTTCTTTTTCAGTTTCTGAAAAGAGTTGGGGATGTGAGTAGCATTAAGTTTTTGATGTATTGCCTTCTAAGACTGGTTTCCAAACTTAAGTACAAGCCATGGTAAATAACTCTCTATCTCTGATAATGTAAGAGGGAAAATTTTATACAGTGTAGCTTTTCTAGAGAAGACTCATATTCCTTCACAATGCTTGAAATATTAAGAACGACTAACATGCAACTAGATCAGTGTCTAAACAGTATGTGTGTGTGGGAGAAGTAAGAAATTCCTAGGTGGATAGATTTAGTGATATTAATAAGGAAATATTAAATTGGAAATGAAACAGAAAGCACTTTGAAACACTCTGATATACGAGCTCTAGGGATAATTACAGAAAGAACACTTAATATTTGAAGATTAAAAATTACATTACATGTTACATTCGATTACGCATGCATGTTTATCTTATTTTGAGCAGTGAGGTACAACTATCTTTAAATAAAAATACATTGGAAATACCAGGATGACCAGACTGTTCAGGCAAAAGATGCCTCTAGGTCAGCAGCTGAAGATATTATTCATGTCTTCTGGATAACTGAAGAGTAAGCCACCTGGCAAAAAAAAAAAAAAAAAAAAAAAAAAAAAAGAAATTTGATAAGTTTTATAATACAGTAAGAAAGACTCTTCTACCCTTGCAAAAAAACTTTATGGCTTTTGAGACATCTTAGTTTTAACAATTAAAAACCCCAACAAACACAAAAAACACTAAACAAACACGAAAAGAACAAAAAACTGAAGGTTTTGTAACAGGTTTGAAACTTGTGAGCTGGAAATGCAGTTATACTTGTGAATGTTTGTGAATTTGTAATGTGGCATCAGAATTGAATCTCAAAGTTGAAAGAGGAACATTTTGAGAATTCTGGGGAGGGAGCACAAGGGCAATGTATGTGGCTCTGAAACAGAAATTGGACATACTAAAAATAGTAGAAGAAAAGGAAGATACTAATAACACAAGCTGATTTACCCAACCACAAATCCACACAAATCAGCCAAGTAAGAAACTTAAGTAAAAAACTGAGACTGCTGAATTAATTATTTCAAAGAGATGGCATAAAATATGCCATAGAGGAAAACACAAACCAAAACCAAGTCCAGTGTTGTTGTTAAAGGATTGTTAGGGGTGTAAGGGATATCTGGAGGTTATTCAGTCCATAGTCATTTTAACTAGTGGCTCATGTGATTTTAATCTTCTTCTGAGATGAGTATCAGGCTGCAAGCTTGCTTTATTTTACATTAACGACATGTGGAGATTATAGGTAGCATGGAGGAACACATCCGGAGGAACATCATCCTAGATGTATACATCTGTACTGTAAACAAGGTTTGCAGATAGATAGACAAAAGAATCCAACAGCTAGTAACTGAAATACCACATTGAATATAATGCTCCTCTTACTACCTATAAATGGGAATCTGGTGCAAAGATGAATGAGGTGCCTGAAAACACAATACACTATTTACAGAGGAAAATCTAATCTTTTTGAACATACCCAGACAGAAAACAGCATTCTGCTAGCAATAATGAATTCCCATTCTGCCAGGTACATGTAATTCTAAAGGAAATCTAAAAATAAAATATGGTGGGTGGATTGCCCCTGGCTGGAGGGCAGGTGCCTTCAGCTAGCCTTCAGCTAGGCAGGGGAGAGAAAACACAATGAAAGGCTTGTGGGTTGAGATAATGACAGGGAGAGATCACCCAGCAATTACATCCATGGGCAAAACAGACTTCACTTGGATAAATTAGTTTAATTTATTACCAATTAAACCAGAGTAGGAGAATGAGAAATAAATCCAAATATCAAAAACACCTTTCTCCCACCCCCTCCCTTCTTCTTGGGCTTAACTTTACTCCCAGTTTCTCTGCCTCCTCCCCGCATGAGGTGCATGGAGACCAGGAGCTGCGGTTGCAGTCAGTTCATCACACGTTGTCTCTGATGTTCCTTTCTCCTCATGGAGGACTCCTCACACTTTTCCCTGCTCCTGTGTGGGGTCCTGTGGCAGACAGCCTTCCACAGACTTTTCCAACATAGGTCCTCCCTACAGACTGCAGCTCTTCATGAACTGCTCCAGTGTGGGTCCCTTCTACAGACTACCGCCCGGCAGGAGCAGGCAGCTCCAGCATGGGTCCCTGTGAGGTCACAGGTCCTGCAGCAAACCTGCTGCAGCAGGGGCTCCTCTCTCCATGGGCCACAGCTGCTGCCAGGACCCTGCTCCAGCATGGGCTTCCCATGGGGTCACAGCCTCCTTCAGGAATCCCCTGCTCTGGTGTGGGGTCCTCCCTGGGCTGCAGGTGGAATCTGCTTCACCATGACCCTCCATGGGCTACAGGGGCACAGCTGCCTCATCATAGGCTGCACCACAGATTGCAGGGGAATCTCTGCTCCAGTGCCTGGAGCACCTCCTCACCTCCTCCTCCTGTACTGGTGTCTGCAGGGCTGTTTCTTTCACATATTCTCACTCCTGTGACTACTGTTCCCCTCAGCAGTTCGTTTTTTTCCCCACTTTCTTAAATATTATTCACCCAGAGGCACTGTCACCATCACTGATAGGTTTGGTTTTGGCCAGTGGTGGGTCCATCTTGGAGCCAGCTGGGATTAGGTCTGTTGGACATGGGTGAAGCTTCCAGCAGCTTCTCACACAAGCCACCTCTGTAGGTGCCCTCTGCCATCAACACGTTGCCTAGCACCTCCCCCCCAAAACAACAAAATGTCTCAGATAACAGAATTTCTGAAATTCTGAGGTTGAAAAAAATTAGATACTTTTTTCTTACTTTCTATTTTAAAAGTCTTACTGAAGGCAGTTGTGCTAGGGTAAGAGCCATGCAAACTGAAAGAAAATATATAGACTATAAAAACCCAAAAGGAAATAGAGTAAATTGTAGAAATGGCAAAGGAAAATCAAAAGCGATAATGACAGATGGTAGCAAAGGTGATTTGATTTCTACAAATATTAAATATCATGACTGTGTCCCATACGCATTAATGTGTTTACAATGCTGCAGTTATTACTTTAAGTAAAGCAAAGAAAGTTGTGCATAAATGGCTTAAGAAAACAATCTGCTTTGGTCTTGACTCACTGCCTTTACCTCATCCATATTTTTTACCAGTGTTTCCTTAAATTATGTTTTGTCTCTTGAAAACTGAATCCAGTTTCTAAATTCTGTCCCAGAATACTTCTTTATAAGCACCTAAAACACTTTCTAGTATCTATGTCACAAAATACTCCACCATTTACATAAGAAATGAAAATTTATTAGAACGCTTACCTGAAAGAGGATCCTGGAGAGATGCATTCTTCCACATCTACATCTTTTTCATTTACACTGAAAAATCTTAAAGGAACACGGGTAAAATGTTTATGATGAAGAAAAGGAAATATTTGGAGGATTAAGAGTGGTTTGGATCTCAAAGTGCTGTGTGTGGTAATTTGCCCTTTTTATTCTTTTTCCAACCATTTTGTACATTTAACTCAGGTTAATCAGTCCTTTAAGTCAACTTTATTCTGTTAAATAGTAATAATAAAAGAAAAAGAAAATAAAATCTTTGTTCCTTATTATTTTTGCAAAGAAGTTTTGATGTCATATATATTATACTTATATATATATAGTAGGAGAGCTTATTGGTTGTAAATGGTTTTGGTTGTTGGTTTTTTTTTTTTTTTTTGTAATTTTTTTCTGTGTTTTTAAGTCCACTTTTTAACTGAGATAAATGCTTTTTTTTTTTTTTTTTTGCTCACAGAAATTTGCTATATAAATGTTGACCATGATTTTCTTTTTTCTTACTTTGAGCTGTTTTTTCATAGTATCTTGCTTGTGTGAAGCAAACTACAACGTCTGCATGCCAGAGCAATCTTCAGACTTCTAACTCCACAGCCACTCTACTTTTTCAATATAGGACAATTTAGGATGGCTAGATAGTCAATACAGAAGAATTTTCAACACAAAACAATTAAGAACAACAACATTTCTCATTCCAAGAAAGTGCAAAGCTACACAAAGTCAGGGCATTGTGAGTGTAATTTGAGTTAGTGATGTCTGACTTGCTACTTACAATGGATTATACTACTAATTATAATGGATTATAAAGTTATAATCCGTTTATCAATTTCTAATTGACCTTTAGTTTATCTCCAGAAAATTACTAAAGACTTGGGGTTTTCTTTGATAAAAAGTGGGAGAAAAAAGGATTTGACTGTTCTGCAAACTATATCATTGCAAATAATATTTTAAATCATATTTATTTTAATATATTAAGGAATAAAGCTTAGTCTGTCAGGTTTTGTCAGTGTTCATGGTATTCTTCTTTAAAGTCCAGTGATCCTATTCTTGGTGTGGTTCTTTACCCACTGGAATCATTGTGTGTACATGTTTATTCTTTGTATGTATCTTCACATGTTATACTTATGAGAACTTCTGTAATCAAATTCTATGTGATAAATCTTAGAAATGGGAATTGTGTATATGGGTGTTTAGTTGCTAATTGTGCAGCTTCTGACATGTTTTTCTTGATTGTGAGTATGCAAGTTCACACATCAGTCTACTATTATTACCATTAGACTTAACTATTCTCATTTTTCTGCCTACAAAAATTATGGTTCTGAATAAATTTTTTGCCTGAAGGGCATGATATTTTACTGTACACTTTTTTCTAAGCTCTGTTTCATTTTTTTTTCTCCTCATTGCCTTAGTCAGTTTGATTTTCCCATTTTTAAATGTTAAATTTTCTCAGAAGCAGCAAATTATAGTAATTGTAAATGTCATTACAATACATGAACAAGTGAGAACCTTAATCAAGCCTTTTCTTTTCATTTTTATGCAGCCTTGCTTCAAGTAAGGAGGAGAAGAAAGGTCAAGCTAGATGTTTGGACACAGTACTTTTCAACAGCAACAAGGTGAAAGGATGTAGGGCCATGTTACCATTTATGACGGTAACGTAACACGTGTAAGAGAATAAAGAGTAGCTGCTGTTCAAAACATATTCTACAAATGCCTTTTCTGGCTGGGGGGCTCGTCAGTTTTGTGGACTTGCTTCTTTTCCCATAGTCAGGTCAATATCCTCATCGAGACTTTTTTTCCATCTAGACCAGCCTATCTATATATACAGTGTTGAGTGATTCAGATTACTTTGAGCTAGCTTCTTTGAATGACCTGTAAGAATCAGGGCTGAACTGAAAATGTGGGTATGGAGTTTCTTTCAGGCCAAACTCTCATGAAGCAGTACCCATTTCTCCTGCAGGACAAAAAAAAAAAATTTAAGAACTCTTTCATAATATAAGTGAAATTTTCAGTTATTCTGAATATTAAAAAAATTAATAAAAAAACTTAATAAATTTAATTCTAGTTAGAATATTTTATCAAAACCAAAAGCAGGAAAGCAAAGTAAAAAAGGAAAGGAGGATGATTGATAGGCCAGGTTTAAGCATTATTCAGACAAACGTTCAAGGAAAAAGATGAGCTACTTTGCAAATGGATTAAGACAGCTGCTCAGTGCGCAGATCTTTTACCCCACATTTATGTCCAGTCAAAAAAAAAAAAAAAAAAAAAAGGAACTGTAATAATCAGACTAAGTGGTATTTTGGTATAAATTACTCAGCTGACTTTGTTAACATTGCACTATTCTGGATTCTATTCCACTTTTTATATAGTAATTAAATACTAATTGGACCAGAGACTTGCATTCAAGTGTCCACCCCTCAGCTCATATTCCCTGAAAAAACAGAGCCTTTCTTGTTTGTGTTTTTCTTTTTATTTTGTTTTCTATCTTATATATACATCAAATTCGATGTCTTAAATAAAAAGAAGCAGAAGTGACAGCAGGTCACAAGCTGTAGGCTATTTTTTCCATGTCTCTGAAGCATGCTAATCTCAGTGAGCAACCTGTGTCATAATGCTGACACCTCCCAAGAGATTTTGGCACACCAGGGTTGATTCTAAGGTACTGAACAAACCTGAAAAGGTCACATGACTTGACAGAAATTTAATATGAAGCCCAGGATCATGCATACTGTCAAAATTAATACACAGAGCACAGACAGAATGCCACATGAGCAGAATCTATCCATGCCCATTTTTTTCCCAGTGATTTACAATTGCTAGTGGCCTGTTTTAAATTCTAATTCATTTAAATCAGTATCTGACTCTTATACTGACAGGACAGAGAAACTTCTACCTAGATGAAACCGAGAAGGCTGCAAGTACCTGGTTACTGTCACTAGGCTCTACGCTCCATATTAACGTCAATCACTGGAACTTGGCTGCTGATTCCTGATCCTGCTTCTTTCTTCTAACTTCTCTATTAGAAGGACAGGTATGGAAAATCTGTTATGACTGTGTGGTTTAGCTTTCTTCTGCTCAATGCAAGACTTAGACTTCATTCAACACCAGCATATTATTTTTTCTTCTCTCTACTTATCGTATCTCAATTCCCAATGAACCCTCCAATGAGGCAATAAAGGGTGAGTAGTAGCAGTGTGGTTAGTCAGTGGTTAGCACAAGGGCATAAATATCAGTTTTCTCATTTATTTTCTTTTATTTTAGATGTACATTGTTATTAGTAAGAAACATTCTGAGGTCTGTCAATAGATGAGGCTACATATTTTATGTTTTTATTTTCAGATTTGCTTCTATGTTGTTCCTAAGGTTGGTAAAACTGCTGAGTATTGACCCTCAAGTTCTATCAGATATACTTTCTTCTGACTACTGAGTATTAGTTCAAGGACTTAATTTGTCCAGCTTTTTTTTTTTTTTAATAATTAGGCAGTCTAACGATATACTAAAGTCTATTTTTACATTTAATATCCTTTGCCAGATTTATAACTTAGAGTAAAGCTGGTGGCTGAAATCACCCACAATAATGTTGTTTTACTTGTTGTCATATCTTTCTACTGCAAACTTTACGTACCCCAGACTCTTTTTCTTCATTTTGCAAATATATCCCATCAGACATCTGATACAGAAGGAAAAATTATTTTATTATCCACTACTTCAGTGTTTATGATAAAATGTATTCTCATGTGCAAAGCAGTCCAAGCTTTCATTACTCTCTCTAGTGAGCACAGAATTCCACATTACTTTTTCTATTGCTGAATTTGTGAAGCTCATGGTCCCTTTTTCTGTCTAAAAATGTAAGATGTAACCTTTCACAGCATGTAATTTTTAAGTAAATTACTGTAAATTGTAAAGCAGATTATGCCATATTAAGATTATCTTATAAATACGAAGTATTATTTATTTTTTAAAATTAAAATCTGAGAGTGACTTGGAGCCATTAACTTGTAGTTTGATATCACCTGGGGTAGATGATTGCAAATAATGTTCCTCTCTTGAAGTGGAAGAATTATGTAATAGCATGTTTTAAAGTGGTTTTATGCAAGGTATTTTTAAGGGTTTTTGCCCATCTCATTTACTGAAAATATTCTTCACAGAAATTTCTGGATTTTTGAATCTGAAATATTTAGTTTGTAGGTATGATAGAGAGTTTTCTGAGTTTACACAGATAAACAGGGCTATGCAATTTCCGTAACAGAAATTGCAGAAGTTGCAAAATGTAAGTAACTACTAATTTTGCTCTCTTTTTTTGATCAGCTACTTTATAAAATAACGATTTATAGTCAAGGCTATTGAAACTTTTTTTTAAAAAGTTTTCTAAATTTTCTGATATTTCATAAAAGTCTTGAGTCTCTAATTGAGGTTTCATTCTTCTACCCAGTTGTTAGCTTTCATGGAAATTGTTGAAACACAATGTCTTTGATTTTAGAACTTTATAAAACAGGGCTGATATTGGACAATGGATTTGAAAATAATTTGGAGAAATCAAAGACACATGGAGTTAGATACCTGCAGATACACACAGTGCACATATCTCCCTACTTTTTACAAAAGCTGCTTAAAATTTAGTTGTTAGTAAGACTACTCAATTGAATTGAAAAGACACAAATATGTTTTAAACAGATGTTACCCTTAGTAATACTTGATTAACAAACTTAACTCATATGCTTCTGTATTATTTGCTGAAAATAAATGCAAAAAAAATCAATGTAAGAAATAGTTTTGGGAGACAAATTGTTTACTGAATTTTGTTGGAAAATGAGTTGCATTTTACAACATCTCCAGCTATTTCACCATAAGACATAAAATACCATTAAAAGCATTTCACTGGAGCTGGCACTACAAGTGCCTTAAAATAATCAGACGAAGTAATTCACATGCCAGGTCACACAATGATACACAATAAAACCTTATGTTTCTCAAGTAAACATTTACATTGCTAGTAAGCACGAGATATGTGATTCATCACATTTTCCTCAAAGTATGCTTAGCCGCATTTGCTACCTAAAAGGATACTCCATTTGTTGCCCATGGCTTACTATCTTGCAGATTGTCACAGAAAAAGGAAGGGTGGAAGATAAGCACACAAAAAAAGTAGAATTACATTTTCACTGTTGTGACTTACCACCAGGCTTTTTTGTATTTAGCTTCACAAGCATACTATAATGAACTTTGTTCTTCCCCAAAAAACCGAGATTACGATTGAAGATTGGAAAGATACTGCACCTCAAAAATTACAGTTTCATTTCTGTCTTTTAGTAGATTCCATAAACTTTTCTGTATCCCTTTGGAAGCACTTTAGGCAACAATTAGGGAAACTTGCATAAATTCTGTCTCCAGTACAGAACTGGTAAGATTTCATCATAAAAGTAGTAATAATAAAATGTAAATTAGTAGATCGAGCCCCTGGAGGATAAACAGAACATTTCCCCTGAAGATGTTTATCCACTGAATAAATAAGGAAAGCAGAAATATCAGCTAAACACCCTATGACTAAATCATTGTTTTGTGACGCATTGCTTTATAATTTAAATACGTACATACAAACAGGCAGGAAAACTCCTGGAAGTAGTCTGGAGTAATTTTATAACTCCTCTCTCTTCTTTATGAAACTGTATGTATAACTTCCCTTTTCAACCTGAAACAAAAAAGACCTTGGAGTGTGAAAGTACTAAAAATCCATATGGTAAGAAGAAGGCAGAAATGGGTATGTTTTATAGTACCCTTCATGATTTGTCATTTCAAAATTACTTTATATATATGACAGAATATTTACTAAAGAAACATATTCCAGGAAAAGAAATTCTGCCCCAAATTCAAAACTCTCAGATAGTTACTTCACAAATTGGTGTGGGAAGCTCTGAGGAACAATTTATTGGAACACAAATTTCCACACTATAACTTTCTGGGAGGAAAAGAGGAAAACTTGGGCAACTTACAAAATGTAAAAAATGTAAAGTTGAAGTCACTTTTCCAAATGTGCAGTAGCTGTCTTCCTCATCTCTATGACATACTGGTAGGCTCTTTTCAAGAAAATTATTTCTGCAGCTACTTCTCCAAATTTAAAAAGAGACAGAAAAATGAAAAGTTGAAGGCTTCAAACCCACCTTCCAAAACATTTCATCTCACTTTCCAAAACACTTAACATTACAGCAAAATTATCTTTGACCTGGCAGTAGCTGTTATTTTCAGGTACTTGGTTCAGGTACTGATAGTTCATTATTCCTATGATAGGTATGTCAAACAACTAGAGGGCAGTTCACCTGCAGCTATAGACAGGCATCAATGTATCAGCTCCAACTCATCTCTGCTGTAAAGATTATGCTTTGTTATGGCTGTGATGAAAACTGTGTATTTCTAGGCTTTCCTAGTCAAGGGAATTAGAACATATCTTCTTGTTCCAAACAAATACTACTAGCTGTTAAAAACAATATCACAGAGGCTATTTTATTCACTGTGAGACTAGTACCTCTGAGTGCATTCTGACTACCAGAAAAATAAGCCACATCTGTTTACTCTATCTGAAGCATGCAAGGAGAACATGAAGCATGACTTGGAGAACAAATTTACTAAAAGCAGCATTCTTAGTCCCAGAAAGTAACCCCAGAAATTAGAAACTATCTGAGCTGCTTGAAAGATGGAAATCTGGTAGTTGTAGTACAATTGCTGCTTTATTTCTAAGCACTTTAAAGACCTAACATATTTTGCAGCAAAATATACTAAATGAAGAAACAGCTTTCTTTTTCAAAAATACAAGGTAGACTAATGGATCAGCCTCATATGAGTTTACTTCCATAACACATAACATGTTGGACACAGTCGTAATTGAAAAAAGAAAGCAAAGGCTACTTAACCAATAAGATCAGATTCTGCAAAGGAACAAGAATATCATCCAGATTATTTTCTGCAATTGCATTCCAGTATAATGACTAGGAAAACTGGCAAAGTGCTTCTTGATTTTCATATACAAAGAGTTTTCTCTGAATATGTAAGAAATATAGGAGCATATTTTAAATTAAAGGCACTATTTAAAATCTAGGAGTAACCAAAACTCTTCCTTGTAATTAGTAGTTTTCAAATAAGTCACCTTAAACCATTTCCATAGTACAACTCACATTTGTGCCTGCTAGATATTTTGTGTTTCAGACACAGAAGTCACTTGGAAGCACAAGTTTTGCTTCTTCTATTATAATGCCTCAAAAGTAAAATTTCAATTAGGCAGTTATATTGAGGTTATATGCCTTGAAATGCATTGCTGTCTGCAGTATTTTCATGAATGGGAGCAATAAGAAACAACATAGACTGTAATTATTAATGTATACAGAGTTTTAGAGAACGATATTGAACCCTATATATATATAACTATATATATGTATATATAATATGTGCACATATAAAACATATGTATATATAATATGTGCACATATAAAACATATGTATATATATGTGCACATATAAAACATATGACACATATGTATACATAGGGTCGATATAACCATGCACAGAGCTGAGCAATCAGCATTTTATTTCCAACTGAAGGTATGGTTAATTTACCTTTCTAAAAGTACGTGTTGTTAATTCTGTAAAAGTACAGTTTATATAGTCATATCAATGTTATATAGTATAAAGCCTAGCATAACATAATGGATGCAATCTTTTACGTATTTCACAAGAACAGTAAAACCAAAGGGGAATATAGCTTACAAGCTAAGAATAAAGGTATTTTCCTGCCAAAATCATAGAATCACAGAATAGTTAGGGTTGGAAAGGACCTTAAGATCATCTAGTTCCAACCCCCCCGCCAGGGCAGGGACACCTCCCACTAAACCATGTCACCCAAGGCTATGTCCAATCCAACCTTGAACACCACCAGCAATGGAGCATTCACAACTTCCCTGGGTAACCCATTCCAGTGCCTCACCACCCTTACAGGAAATAATTTCTTCCTCATATCCAATCTAAACTTCCCCTGTTGAAACTTGAACCTGTTACCCCTTGTCCTCTCACTACAGTTCCTCATGAAGACTCCCTCCCCAGCATCCCTATCGGCCCCCTTCAGATATTGGAAGGCTGCTCTGAGGTCTCCACTCTGCCTTCTCTTCTCCAGGCTGAATAGCCCCAACTTTCTCAGCCTATCTTCATAAGGAAGGTGCTCCAGTCCCTGATCATCCTCGTGGCCCTCCTCTGGACTTGTTCTAACTGTTCCATGTCCTTTTTCTGTCGAGGACACCAGAACTGCACACAATACTCCAAGTGAGGTCTCACAAGAGCAGAGTAGAGGGGCAGGATCACCTCCCTCAACCTGCTGGCCACGCTCCTTTTGATGCAGCCCAGGATACAGTTGGCTTTCTGGGCTGTGAGCTCACACTGAAGATAGCTCATGTTCATTTTTTCATCAACCAAAACCCCCAAGTCCTTCTCTGCAGGGCTGCTCTGAATCTCTTCTCTGCCCAACCTGTAGCTGTGCCTGGGATTGCTCCGACCCAGGTGGAGGACCTTGCACTTGTCATGCTTAAACTTCATCAGGTTGGCATCAGCCCACCTCACAAGTGTGTCAAGGCCCCTCTGCATGGCATTCCTTCCCTACAGCGTATCAACCGAACCACAGAGCTTGGTGTCATTGGCAAACTTGCTGAGGGCGCACTCAATCCCACTGTCCATGTCACCGACAAAGATGTTGAACAAGACTGGTCCCAACACCGATCCCTGAGGGGCACCACTCATTACTGGTCTGCAGCTGGACATTGACCCATTGAGCACAACTCTTTGCGTGTGGCCCTCCAGCCAGTTCTTTATCCACCAAGCGATCCACCTATTAAATTGATGTCTCTCCAACTGAGAGAGAAGGATGTCATGCGAGACAGTGTCAAAGGCTTTGCACAAGTCCAGGTAGATGACATCAACTGCTCTACCCCTGTCCATCAGTTCCGTAGCCCCATCATAGAAAGCCAATACAAAATAATAAATTTTACCAAAAGCTTTAATCTACATTCTTTAGAAAATTCATCTGAGAAAAAATGTTTCAAAAGAAGAAAAAGAAATATACATATTTGCCTTGGAAGATTTAATAGTCAAAACATTTTCTTCTGAAAAGAAAATGGTACTATGAGGCAGATTAGTTGGTATCACCAGTTAGGACTTGAGAGTGACTGGAAGCTTCATGGCCTTGCAGCCTACTGGTTAAGTCAGATTTCTTGGAGATCCTGGAAAAAAAGTAAGAAATTTTGTATCTCCTGCCTTCTAGAAGCATTCTATCCTGGTTAGAGATTTAACAGTTATTTTTCTCCTTCTTAGTAACTGGTGCAGTTCTGTGTTTTATCTTTAGTCAGAGAGCAATGCCAATAACACATTGATGTTTTAGTTGTTGAGCAGTGCTTACCCTGATCTAAGACTTTTCAGTCTCTCATGCTCTGCCATTGAGGAGGGGCACAAGAAGCCAGGAGTAAGCAGAGACAGGACACCTGACCCAAACTAGCCAAAGGGGTATTCCATACCACAGCACGTGGTATGCTCTGGAGATCTGGGGACCTTTTGGAACAGAGGATTGGAGAGGCTGAGGATTGTCTGAGGTATACTGTTACACACAGCTGCATACTTCAGTCATATGTAAAGCCAATCCTGAGATTTCTGTGGTTTGTAAATATTACAGAATTAAAACCCAGAAAGAATAAATTCTAGATTATTTATATGAAGAGTGCTTTTTTTTTTTTTTTTTCTTCATGAACATTGAAATTTGGTATAGCATATCTCTATAATAAGCTATGTAATGCGCAAGAAAAATTCTCACGATTGTTTCATGATGCAGTGAAGCACTAAAAAGGATCTACTACATTAGATTTCCTGAGAAGATTATTTACAACTTGATACACTTTGTGAAAAATATATTTAAAAGGTTGATAAGATTTGCTTACAAAATGCTGTTCGAAATAAATGCATACAGTATTGTTCAGAAATCTCACTTAAATGGTGTATTGATACGTTTTAATCTATTAGAAATAGGA
Source organism: Ara ararauna (assembly GCA_028858755.1). Taxonomy (NCBI): domain Eukaryota; kingdom Metazoa; phylum Chordata; class Aves; order Psittaciformes; family Psittacidae; genus Ara; species Ara ararauna. The sequence goes on from CM054410.1 coordinate 52,068,219, forward strand.
TCAATTAAGTCAGTCTACTAAAAAATTCTGTAAAGTAAGTGAAAATTGCATCTATATTTTGTGCTTCATGGAGTTTATATGTTGATTCCTTCATTCCCATCTGGCTACAGAACAGCACTCTGTACAGTCAAAATGTAGCAAGCTAAATGGAGTAAATGACAGCTTCGCAGTCTCATTTTCAGTAAATATACAGTGTATCTCATTGTGCTAGAGGGAAATTTATATGGACATTCATCTTGCCTTAGCCCTTTTCCCTCACTTTTGATCTGGATTTGCGACATTTCCTTTATGTTGGAGAGCTCAGAAAGAAAGGACTTGCAACACACGGTGCAAAGAGATGAGTTATTTCTTCAATCCCATCATTGTTTTTATCCTGGTAAAAAATAACATTTTAAGACTTTTTCATCTTTGTTTCTTATGAGCAATGAGTAACGCATATTTATAAATGAAATTAGGATTCAAATAGATACAACAAATATTTATTACAGTATGATATTCTACTTTTTACATAATAAATATTTTAATATTTACATAAAATATTCAGTCTGTGAAACTGGAAAGTATAATAATGTCATGCATCTTAAAACTATATACTTCAAAAGTGACTAACAGTTTTTTGATGGGAGGTTTTTCCTTTCTTCCTAAGTATCAAGACTACACTATTATTCAGGGTACTGTACATCTGGAGTCTTGACTACAAGCACAGTGGATGAATGAGAAGGGTACAGGTGTGCTGTAGTATGAGAAACTACAGTTTTTGATTGCAGACATGTAGGTATATATCCTTTCATTACATTTTATTTCTAGGAGTAAAGTGTCATATACTGTAAACTTAGTCCTTTTTTCCATTTTTGTTTTTTCCACACAGGGTTAAGTATGATTTAAAAACAGGGTTAAAGTAGGGTCTTTTCATAGGAGGTATCTATCTGCTTTCTTCAAAGCTAGACATCTCACAGTTTACCTTCCGGTGTTAACACTGCACATCAAGTTTTCTTCACAGTTTTTAGAGCAGCAGTCTATTACCATTTGCTCTCCATTTAGAAAACAATTTTTGCTAGCTAGCTGGTGATACACAGCCATTAGGTAGGGCAGTTAAAGGGCAGCCACAAACATAAGACACATCTCTGAATCTTGTTGTCTAACTTCCTCTAATACCAGACCTAGTTTTCTGATGATTGATCATTTTCATTGACCATGAATAGCTCTGCACTTATACATGGTTCATAGCTTTATTTGTTATTTCAGCTGTCTTTTTGTGAACTGACTGATGTCGGTTGCTGAATTTCCTACATGTTTTGTAAATATATTCCCCTCTCACAGAGAAACATGCCAGCTGTTTAAGCAGCATGACAAGAGACAAAAAGAGTATCAAGTGAGGGGTATAGTACTGAAATTTTGTATTTTCTCTCAGCTATGAAACAATATGTAAAAGCAGATTTTCCCTAAATTAGGGAAAATTGGAATTAGGAAGTAATGTAGCTGACACTGACTTCCAGAAGGAATATAATTGAGACATCAGCTGACTCAAAAGTATGCCATGGCATTCCTGTTTTATACTGTATACCCTGACACTTAAGTGACTATATTCCCTGCTCTCTTGTGAGTTCAATGTTTAATTTGTTGGCTTAAGACTTTGCAGAATATTTCAGGGGGAAGAAGGAAAACACATTAAAAAATTGAGTAAGGAAAACTATGTGGACAAATCTGGACAACACAAATCTGGTATTAAAAAGGTTCCAACCGAAGTACTGGTATGTCAGGTTCTACTACCACTATAAAGAAATAAATGCAAATCTCATTGAAATTCAAATTAATTGACTCAAAGAGCGTCCTACCATTATTACTGGTTTACATTCTGCCATTTTTGTAAAAGATTGTTCTGAATCTCAGTTTCTAAAAATGCTCTGGGTCATACAGTAGAGAGAAAAACAGATTAGGCAACCAAACCATGACTTGAGAGAAGATGGGCAGGCTCCAGCTAGTCAGTATCCAGTTTCAAACACTGGCCGATGGCAAAAATCTAAGGAAGATTATAAGAGTAAGGTATACCTTGTCCTTTCTGATTTGTCTTGAAACCAAAACTATTCAAATAGCTTTTCTAGATCTCCATGTAAGATTTGTATATTTGATAATCTACTGGGTCAATCCGATACTGCCAGTAATAGTAATGGAACCAATTTACTCATACTGACTGCTCTGAAAAAACATTGTCGGCTGTGTGATACAGAATCAATTCCTCATTTAAACTGGAAATACTGGGGAAAAGTTCTAGCCTTCAGACCAGATCACTTCTTATCAGATAGCTTCTACTGTTAGAAGAGGTCTTTGAGGAGTTTCCAGAAATCACAATTTATACAACTTCTCAATCTCCACGGCCAGTGGATTTACCCAAGTGGAATCAGCCAAAAGGCTATCAAGTAAGACTACACTTCCCTGGCCTACAGCCAATAATGATGAGGTCTTCCACACTGAAGCTTCTGTTGCATCCCAAGCTCCAGGAATTGCTAAATATAAATCTGAAAATCTGTGAATCTGCCTTGTGCACTAATACAAACTGCATCCAGATGAATTCCCTGAATCAGCAAGAACCTCTTTCCACTCTTTACCATTCCCAAGGGCAAGGTATGTGAATGACCCTCTGGATAAGACCAACATGTCATTATATCATCATTCAGTCTTGGCAACATAGTTCAAAAAGTTACATCAGAAAATGGATAAGAAAATATTGAAATGTTTATTAATTTAAGGACCTTGGAAAGTAAGTTTTCCATCTAATGACTGTTGCATACGTATGCATCAAACACTCCAGCTTGATTTCCTGATTGAGTGCTATGGCTGAGTTCAGGCAAACCCGCCTCTTTACTTACTTTTCTATCATCAAATACACCATTTGAAGTTCTCATCCTAACACGGGAAAAAAGGAATCCAGTATTCAGATAACATTAATATCTTTTAGAAATTTTAAAGAGATGCTGTTGTCTTCTCTGAACGGTGTGAATAAAATACTCTTGTCCACTACTTTTCTATGTATCAGGCTGACTCCTAAGCTCCCTTTCACTCTGTGGCTGCCTTGAAATTGGTGAAAGTAATTTTGAAACAGAACTTAGTATTTTCCAATAAAAGTGGGGCATCATTAGCAATCTTCTAAAAATTAATAGGGAAGAAAAGTTGAGTAACACAAGTATTTTATTATTTTTAATGAAATATCTTTTAATCTGCTATTATGTTTAGGAATTAATATATTTCTTATGGCTTTTATTATCATAAAGGCTAATGAAAGACAATGGTGAAGTTAAGGAAAAGCAGCTTTTTGCCATGTAATATAGCACACTTCAGATTAGGGAGATAGACAAATGGAAGAACTTGGAAAAAAGCCATGAACTGTGTATGTCATACCACACAAACATGGCATATAAAAAAATAGTTGTAATTAAAGATGTAATATTGTGATTCTTACTAACACAAATGTGATTTAGTAAATCTTGTTTACACGTGCATATGTTTTTCTTAAATACATTTTTAATACAGTATATTTGCATCAATGTTACTGACTACAAAGTACAGGAAAATGTATGTAGAACATTCTTTAGAGCATTTTTGGGCTGCTAGGCAAACATTCCCTTAATTATGGTCCAAGTAATATTAGTGATCCATGAAGAAGAAAATACGGGGCTCTATAACATTATCTATAAACTAAGTATTCAGAATAAAGTTGCATACAATATTTCAGTCCTAATCAGACTTTTCAGATTACAAAATATTCTGAAGAATAAAATACTTTCAAAAATTTTAATGTTTTCTATGGTTGTCTTGTTCTTTACAAATTTCTAATGCAATTCAGTCTTGTTGATATGATTTTTTTCCTCTTTGAATCTCTTTTCTGAGCATTTTTTAATGTTGCCTCCTTTATTGTGCTGAAGGTTATGCCTAATATTACAAAGCCATTAATGGTAGGTTTGGTGTCTGTGATCTTTGTTTTAATAGCTAGAGTCTATTGAGCTATACTAATACGTACGTGAAGAAGCTTTCAAATTTAAGAACGATTATGAAGTGACAAATTATTACAATATACTTACAAGTGAGGACTTGCAGTATTTTTAAATGCCAGAATCCTCTGAGCATCTAGAAAACAGCAAAAGAAAAAAGGATCTGCACAATATGACAGAAAGCACTGACATAGCTACAACGGGTACTGTCCTGGGTTCAGCAGTAGCAGTCATTTTTCTCCTTAGTAGCTGATGCAGTGCTGTGTTTTTTAGTTTCAGCCTGGGAACAACGTTGAGAATGCCAATTTTTTTAGCTGTCGATAAGTATTGTTTACTCTGACCAAGAACTTTCTGAGTCTCACGCTCTGCCAGGGAGGAGGGGAAGCCAGGAGGAAGCAGAGACAGTACACCTGACCCAAACTAACCAAAGAGGTATTCCATAGCACAGCATGTCATGCCCACTATATAAACTGGAGGCAGTTACCCAGAAGGGCTAGATCGTTGCTTGGGTCAGGCTAGGTATTGGTTGGCGGGTGGTGAGTGGTTGTATGCTCTTCCCTTGTTATTTCCCTTATCATTATTATTATTGGTGGTAGCAGTAGTGGTTTGTGTTATACCTTAGTTACTGGACTGTTCTTATCTCAACCCATGGGAGTTACATTCTTTCGATTCTCCTCCCCATCACTCCAGGAACAGGAGAAGAAGGAGAGGGGGGAGTGAGTGAACAACTGCGTGGTTCTGAGTTATTGGATGTGCTTAAACCATGACAGTTCTTTGTGTCTGTTTTCATCAAAGTTCATTCTTTGTAGTGATGATGACCAGAGCAAAGTCAGGGCCGGCCACTGGTGACCTGAAGACATCTAGTTGGTGGGCTGTAAAAGTGCTATATAGCAGGCAACAGAATGTAATTGACTTCATTGGCTGTTTTCCCCTAAAATCAAATGCCCTTGAGGTACCCAGCAGAATTCCCTATCTTCCTGCGCTATCCACCAAGTATATCCGGGTCCCTGAGCAAAAGCAATCCCATGAGTGGGTTTGCCTTTACCTGAAGCAGGAATAACCCAGACTGTCTTCCCCAGCAATTTCTTTATGTGCACCACCAGAACTTTATCCCCTTCTACAGTATGTAAAAGTTCTGACTGTTCTGTGCTAGCCCTCTTGACAGATCCTCTGGTGTTGACCAACCAGGTGGCTTTTGGTAAACGTGTATCCTAGTGTTTGAAAGTCCCACTGCCCATTGCTCCCAGTGTAGCTTTTAACAGCCCATTGTACTGTTCGATTTTCCCAGAGGCTGGTGCATGGTAGGGGATGTGATATACCCACTCAATGCCATGCTCTTTGGCCCAAGCATCTACAAGGCTGTTCCGGAAATGTGTCCCATTATCTGACTCAGTTCTCTCTGGGGTACCATGTCACCATAAAATCTGTTTTTCAAGGCCCAGGATAGTGTTCCGGGCAGTGGTGTGGGGCACAGCGCACGTTTCCAGCCATCCAGTGGCTGCTTCCACCATGATGCTTGCCTTGGCAGGTTGGTGGGAGTGTGATATAATCAATCTGCCAGGCCTCCCCATATTTGTACTTCAGCTGTCATCCTTAATATCAAGGAGGCTTTAATCGTTTGGCTTGTTTACTTGTAGCACGTCTCACACTCGTGAATGACCTGGTGCATTGTTAAGTCCACCCCTCGATCATAAGCCCATCTATAAGTTGCATCTCTGCCCTGATGGCCTGAAGTGTCATGGGCCCACCAGGCCAAAAATAATTCACCCTTATGTTGCTGATCTAAGTCCATCTGAGCCACTTCAATCTTACCAGCTTTTTCCACTTGTTGGTTGTTCGCTCCTCAGTGGCCCGACTCTCGTGTACATGAGCACCTACATGGCGTACCTTCACTAGAGTCACTACCAGGTTCTGCACCCGGGCAGCAATATCTTGCCACAGTGCAGCAACCCAGATGGATTTACCTCTGTGTTGCCAGTTACTCTGCTTCCATTTCTGCAACCACTCCCACAGGGCATTTGCCACTATCCATAAGCCAGCATAAAGATAAAGTACTGTCCACTTTTCTCATTCAGCAATGTCCAAGGCCAGCTGGATGGCTTTCACCTCAGCAAACTGACTCAATTCACCCTCTCTTTCAGCATTTTCTGCAACTTGTCATCGGGGCCTTCATACCACTGCCTTCCATCTCCAACACTTTCAAAGCACTGGAGGGGCCCAGTGGACTAGCTACTTGCTCATACACACCCTGCCACTCATGACTGTCCAGCCTCAGGGAAAATCTCTCGGTGGTCCTCCTATATCGTCGTCTAATCCTAGACAAGACCGAAACCTGACTCTGCTTAACTTTTGAGATCAGACGAAATGGTCGTGGGTAAAACAAACTCTGTATGCCCGCCAGCAAGGTGATCTCCATCACATTCAGCAGGCAGGCCTCAAGGGTACCGAAAGGCCATTGAAAAACCTTCAGAACTCTCAAATAATGCTGCTGTACTTGTCACTGGGGCTGGTGTAGCTGCTGTGCTTGGAGCTGGAGTAATTGCACTGCCGGTGGTGGCTGGAGTTTAAGTAGCGGTTGCACTTGTCGCCAGGGTTGGTGCAGCTGCTGTGCTTGGAGTTGGAGTAGCTGAGTTATCTGTTGTAGTCAGACTTTGAGTAGCTGCTGTACCTGTCACTAGGGTGTGCGGGAATGTCTCTCTCTTAGGCTGACCACTCGAGGAGAGGAAAAAAGATGTGCAATTGCTGAACAGCTCCATTATATACCTCCCAAAGTACAGAGGTGTTGACCTCACTGGGAACGCAAGCCAGATCAGTTTCATGATCAATGAGTCTATTGTAGTACAAATCATTACCATAAAGTACAGTGAAACAAGAACCTTAGCCCAGGCCCCCAGCCAATAAACACTAAAACAACAAATACCAGCTGTAAGTAAGGTACAACATGGTGAAAGAGTGAGATCAAGAGCAACCACTTTGAGAGCCAATAAATCAACATTGTGACGAGTGACTATAAACCTGAAAATATAAATGCTTATCACAAATACAATTAGACACACTATGATCAGATTTATCGTTACCTCAACCCTTCGTGCTCCATATTGTACACCAAAAAGAACTGTCGTGGTTTAAGCCTAGTCAGTCATGCAGTCTCTCTCACTCCTCCCCTTCCTTCCCCCCCCCCTATCACGGAGGGATGGGGAGGAGAATCAAATGAAATTCCTATGGGTTGAGGTGAGAACAGTCCAGTAACTAAGGTATAACACAAACCACTACTGCTACCAACAATAATAATAATGATAAAAGAAATACAAGGGAAGAAAATACAACCACTCACCACCCACTGTCCGATACACAGCCCAACCTGAGCAGTGGCTTAACCCTTCCAGGTAACTGCTTCCAGTTTATGTAGTGGGCATGACTTGCTGTGGTATGGAATACCTCTTTGGTTAGTTTGGGTCAGGTGTACTGTCTCTGCTTCCTCCTGGCTTCCCCTCCTCCCTGGCAGAGCATGAGGCTCAGAAAGTCCTTGGTCAGAGTAAACATTACTGAGCAGCAACTAAAAACATTGGTGTTATCAGCTCTGTTCCTAGGCTGAAAGTCAAAACCACAGCGCTGCACCAGCTACTAAAAAGGAGAAAAATGACTCCTACTGCTGAACCCAGGACAAAGGATTATTTAAAAATATTTTTTTCTTGAAAAAGGAAAATAATGCTAAGCAACATGGCCTGGACTTTGTACTTGAAAACATTCAAATTCAGCAGTATAGATCCCATTGTTTAAGTATTTTGCTCCAAAGTCTTAATACCTTCTGCTATCCAATAAGCTGAAGTGAGAGCTATATGAAGATTCGCTCCTAAGTTGTTGAGCAGAATTTCACTCTAAATCCACCCATCTCTGTGCCCTGGATCCCTCACTAAAGATTCCTAGAAGGTGTTTCCACCTCTTTGTGATTCTGAGCTTAGGCCTCCTCTCTAACTCTCCTGTTGTTCTAAGGAACCAAGCGAGGCCTAGGTCTCTCATTTTCAATATGGATGGATGGCCTCCATGGTTAAAACTGTACTGTGGGATTAACATTTCCCTTGGGCTGGAAACTGCACAAAATGTTAAACTTCAGCTTCAGACAGAATGGAATTATACTGCAGCGCTTTTGTGCCCCTGTATGGAAATCACCAATGATTTAAACGGTTGCTCTTTCTATCCTGGTAACAGGGACATTTGGGCAGGATGGGGAGTTTATTTGCTTTAGTAACTGCTCTCAGGATTGTTTATGGCCTAATTTAAATTCTCATTATACTAATTTCAGGAGCAAACAAGCTTATAAATAGTTTTGGAAGCAGATAATTTAGAAATCTGTTTCTACCGGTTAAGCGCCTGGACTGCTCAGCATCCACTTCTGTGTGTTCTTGCTGTAGCTCTCTCTAGTCCTAGATATCCTGAGTAAATTATTGTATAATAGCTTCTCTCCACTTCACATTGTGGTGATAAGGGAATGAGGTGGGGTTAAATTTTTCTGCTGGCAGATATAACTTTATTATTTGTGTTACTTTCTAACAATTATTTTTTTTCTCTGTTTGGCTTATGTTATGTTGTCCAAAGTAAATTTGGCACCATTTAAAACAAATGCTCTTTTCTTCTTGTCAGGGGTATTCCATCCAATCTAGGCAATACGTAGTAAATATAATAAACATTGTAAAGATATAGATGGGATGGAAAAATATTATACATTTTCTGTGTGGAGCTCCTTAAAACAGTTTAAATGACACTTCACAAAACCAGTGACCCCAGCTTCATTAACGTATTGTGGAGAAGGGTTAATGAGGGAATAGTAGAACAGACTATAGAGGAACATCAAATCTCCATATAAAATCATTTCTGCCACTTGCTTTGTGCTGTATTAGACTGTAAATTTCATGGCAGAAGGCTGTACTTGCCCTTTGTTCCCGTGTTTCTCTTGTGCCTTTTTTTTTTTTTTAATCTTTTATGCAATGCAAAACACAGAGAAGTGTATATATTTGGATGCCAGTTCACATAGAAAAACAAAATGCAAAATTAGCACTTTTGGGAGAAAGCTCCCCCTAACAGACTGCTTTGCCTCTCATCATCTCCATGCTACTGCCATTCACTGTCATATTTGCTGCCATTCTCATGATCAGTGGTGACTTGAAACTGATGTGAGACATAACTGGCAATGATGTGTTTGCAAAGAATTGCAATGGCAATTTCTCCTTTGCCTTTGTGTGTGTGTGCATAGGGGTTTTGTAATTTTTCTCCCTTGACAGAATTTTTTCTGCAGAAAGCAGAGCAAATCATTATTTTGAACCTAATGAACCTTACTCAAGTTCATTTGGATTGGAAGTCCCCAGTCATGTAGCATGAAAACTGACAGAGATTATTTTAAATTTATTAGAATTCATGTGATAAAGGTGTGTAGGCAATTATTGGATGTCAGTGTCAGAACATTGTGAATATCCTATCTTTAATGTTATTATTATATGAAATAGATTTTCCTGGGCAGCCTTAAAACCAAAATTTTATCATCTATTTGATTCAAAATCTCAAAAAAAAAAAAAAAAAAAAAAAAAAAAGTAATATGCTTGTATTTAATAAAAGGAAAAGAAATGCAGGAGCCGTATTGCCTCATTTCTCATATTTATTTCCGCATTTTTTGAGTTACTCCAACTTAAGTGAGGGTTAAAACTGTAATTAAACTGTAATTAAACTTATAAATGTGCTTATGCGGAGATCATAATATTTTCGTTTTCTTCAAGGCAACATTGCTTTCAGAAATAGACTTATTTATAGTCTCAAAATGTAACTGGACAACTCAACTAAAACTAGAGAACTGAAGTAAAGTTCCTTAGTCAGAAACTTGCCATGTAGTATTACTAATAACAGTGGAGAGGGGGTAAGAGCAGCAGCGATTATACCATTTTCTTTCTTTTATTTTAGTGTAGTTCATACTTTGGAGTAGCAACCTCCTTGTGAGGGATGCACACATTAAACACAAGAAATAGGGTGATACTGTAATGTTTTTGTGATAACAGCTTTACTTACAAATTGACCTAAGAATCTGAATAAGAAAGAATTCAAAGGATTAAACTTACACACCAAAGAAAGGACAAATTGTAATAGGACTTTCTTCCTTTTAAGATATATACGTCTGGGTATTTTCAGGGCCTTCTTGTACTTCCACAAGGCTTGGGATTTGGCTAGAGAAGAGGACTTACAAAACGCAAAACTCCTTAATTGATCCCACATGTGTTGCAGTTGCCCCAGCAATGGTCTTACTCAGGATACAGGTTCCAGTGCTAGCTAAAAGAAGGTCTGCCTGCCCCTGACAGGACTGTACTTTTGTAATGTTTTCCTTATGCAGCTGGTGGTGCTCACAACCAGGCCATTTAAAGAAGCTACATCAGCACTGAATGAGTCAGTGGTTTTGATAGAATTAATTTTTCTTTTACTTTAGCTCCTTAGCTAATTTCCTTGCATGGTCAGATGAGCATTGTGATGGCAGAAGTAAGGTGGAGAAAATTTGATCACGGGGCAGAGACAGGATTGAGTCCAGCCCAGGGAGTGGATGGAATTCAGTGGATGTTTTTGGACTGTCTTCAATGTAAAACTATTTGTACTTTCAATGTAAAACTATCTGCATCTTCAATTCATTTTTTCTGAGTCAAATGTGTACAGCAGATCATTGAAGCATCTGGTAAGTTTCCTAAAACTAAACAGAAAGCAAATAGTTTAAAAAGAAAAATAGCAGAAATAATTGTTTTGGAATTCACATGGAAGAATTATGAAAAGGATAACGTACTCTTTTGATAGTCCTGTTTTGCTTTCATTACCCCAAAGTATACACTTCTCTTAAATAGCATTTGATGCTGAAATATGTTTTCTTTTCTGTGAACGCTGCAGAGAATTTATCTGAATATGTGCAATTATTTTAAAATCTTTGTTAAATTCATTTGGAGGTCTTATAATATGTCCTGCATATATTGTGTATGTGTGAATTGGTGTGCTGCAAATAAGAATTTTACTTATCTTCTTTCCTTCCTTTTGTACCTGATTATGGGCGAATATTCACTTTCACAGTTGCACTCAAAGTTACTATGTTCTATCTAGTTCCCAGGGTAGTCACGTAGCTGCTGCTCAGATAGCGCTGAATGCTGTAACTTTATACAAATTCCTACAAGAATCAGATATATTAACAACTATGAAATTTTATTAATTATTCTAGCTAATTATTATTTTTAAATTATATTAACAAAAAAAATCAAAACAGAAGAATTCAAGTACAGCATTCTGTAGAGTAACAGCAGAATGAATCTGATCTTAAGAACCAGGTAAAGAAACCAGCATCTTGAACTATAGATTTTTAAGTTAGGACAAATCATGAGAAATTTTATTCCCTTGCTACATCTAAAAAAGAATTTGAGACAGCCCGATTTAGAACTGTTTGACTACAGCATAGATATTTGATATCATAGAATATGGTATGGACTATATCTTTTTTCCTGAAGATTTTTTTCTTCTAAACTTTGAGTTTGTAGCAGTTAAGCACCCAGTGACAGTAGTTTTAAAAAAAAACCTGTGGGTAGAACATGTATTTTAAATCCAGATATCTCGACTTCTTGTGGCTAGAAAGACATACGTAGAAATATTTAAGAGTAATTTAGCTTCATAGTAATTGTGACAAACTGAACAGGTCATTGAAGCAATTATTTTCAGATAGGTAGCCTTCTTGATAATTTATATACAGTTCCTCTGGCATTCTATGCCTGAATTTATGAAACTTCACTTCTCTTTCCTTAGATAAGAGAGTTAGTTAAAATTCCTTTATGACTCCCTGTGAACTTGACTATTCCAGCTGAGGGGATAGGAATAACTTGTTTCCTTTGAGAGTTTTTTGCATTTTAGCTGCATCAGTCCAGGTATTACAAATATGCTCTAAAAGGGTCTGGATATTGAGGAGATTTATACTCCGGTTAGTTTTTTTCAAAGCTATTTTTTGAGAGCTTTTTCCCATTTTCAGCTACACCTACATTTAAATCACAAAGAGTCCATTTGTTGCAATAAAGTGGCAACTGGAAATGAAGAATTTCTCTCTTGGGTCTGAAGCTGAAAGGCAGTTGATGCAGAACTGTGTCTTTAACTGATCTTGGCTTATGTGTGAAAGTACTGGAAGAAGAGGTAATGTGCATTATGAAACTAGTTACTAATGATTAAATAGGTTTACTGGCTTGAAATACGCCTAAGTTGGCAAAAGTGGTATGATTTGATTGCCTCAAATACAAGTTGCATTTTTTGTCAATTGTGTGAAATGTAACTAAAAGTTAACAGTTTTAGAAAAAAAATAACAAAATCAAATCTGGGAAAGACAATAAAGGATTGCTCCATTGAGTAGCTATCTTGTGATACAGTGAAAAGAAGCTGCTTTGCATGGATGCTTTACTCTTAAGTTGGATAAATTGTTGAAACAATTTTTTATACAGATACAGAAGGAATTAAATTGGAGTGAAATTCTAGTGCTAAGTTGTTGCTAAGTCATCCATTAAACTGTTTGACAAGAGGTGGATGACTTCAAGTACATTAGAAACCTACAAGCAAATAGACTCGTGTTTCTTATGTAACTGTGAACTTTTGGGATTTTTTTGTGTTTAAACTATATATCACATGATGTTCCTATTTCAGAGCTCAGTGAATACACGTCGGTGAGAAAGAAAATTTATGGGGGATTAAATATATCTAGTAAATAATCTGTCAGAGTAATCGCTAGTAGGTGTGCTGCTGGAGAAAGAGAATGTGTTGAAAGTAAATTATGATGTTAACTACACCACCGGTTCTTAAAACAGGTATTTACACACCTAGCTCAGCAATAACATGGGCAAAACAACAGAACAGAGTACAGTTAAGTAACAAAAGAAAAAAAAATGGAGGACTGACAAGAAACAAATTTTTTCTTAAAAAAAAAAAGAAATCTGCTCTTAGTTTAACAGTTTGAAGTTTATGTTTTTATAAACAATGAAGAAATGTTATTGAAATTAATGCAGTAATGGTGATGAGTAGATCTCATTAGTAGATCTCGTATGCAGTTCTTTGTATTTTGTCCTTACTTATCCACTAAAACTTTCCATTTTAAGTAATGTAGGTGGGATTGTTTGATACTGTATAAAAAGATTTTCTTCTTTTTATCATTCTTTCTTTTTCTAATTCTTGTTTTGTACATGGCCCTTAGGTGTCATGTCATTTGTATCTGATAAATGTTAGAGAATAGGAGAAATAGGTTAATAATAAACAGAAGCAAGATAGTAAATGACAAAGATTACAAGTCCTTAGGAATCGCTTCTGTAAGATTTGTTATATCAGTTCTGCTGACAACATATTTTTCAACGTTACTGTTCCCCAACTTTTTCCTTGTAAGTGCAGAATGGTAGGAATATTGCATTTGTAGACCTGCAGACACATGGTAAGAGACACTTATTCTAAAATGCTGCAGACACTACGGAATGGCTTCTGGAAAGAGAAACTTTCGAATTTCTGCTCATACTTCAGCTCTAACATCCTCACTTGCAAGAATGCCTGTAAGCAACTGTGGGAAATAGGGATCCCCTCCTCTTGCTCTGGTGGATCCACTGCTTCACTTTGAGCATTATTTATCATGATCCAGAATAACTTATGTGAACTCTTAAGCTTTCTAAAATGTAAATATTAAGGCCTTATTTCTGAATGATATTAGATAGCTTATACTAATGCTATTGTGTAATTGTTGCCTGTTCTCTACCACAAGACAAATAGGTCGCTGCACCTTGCATGTGTGTTCTGACTATCTTGTGTAACTGAAAAAGATGAAAACGGACAAGAAAATGCCTGTTGTAATGAAATCTAGTTGTGTAGCCAGCTGCAGAATGAGAGAAGGGAGAAATACCTTCTTAATGCTTCCTCATCCAAGGTTTAGAAACAGCCATCATTAGATTGTCCACTGGGTTACCCAGCTGATTGGTGTTCTTTTGTGCTTTCTGGGGTACTTCATACCAAGGCAGAAGGAGAAAGAATAGTTCATGTTTACTTGAATGAATTCACTTGGGATTTACAGACAGATAGTCATTGTGAGTTGCAGTTCACAATATCACACGTGTCTGAAAGGACTTGGTGGAGAGCAACTTTGGGGTTTGCTCACTGTCTTTGTAGAGATCGTGTTGCTATGAATCTTTATGTCACAGGTGCCCAGCAGTATAGGCAAGGAAACCATCACCTAATGCAAGAAGAAACAACGCTTAATTAAGTGGAAGGGAACCTACGAAGCTAACATAAGATTTGAGCTGACAGAAATCAGTAATTGGCAAGACCGTCATGCAGTGGCTTTTTCAAAGCAACTGCGTAAATTCTATAACATTCACTTAAAAAAGTGAATGTTATACAGTTCTATTGACAAATGATTCAGTTATTTAGCAATACAGGAATAAACACTCTTTCAAAGTTGCACTACCCAGGAGAATTGTTGCTCTAACTTGCAGATTGTGATTTGTTGTCTTCTGCTTGTAAAACTTTACAGTGAATGCTGTTTAGTGTAGTATCTAATGAATAACAAAGTAGGCCAGAAGGCTAACGCAAAGAAAGCACTTTTGCAATGAAAAAAAATCTCTGCTCCTCAGATAATATGCAGCGCATACATAAAGATCTTGGATTACATGGTTTGCAGTAAGAAATAAGATTTTACAGGGGAGTTAGGGTTTCCAGGAGACCATCAACCAGTATTTTATTGTTTTTCCATGACGTCTAGTGTCACTAGTTATCAATGAACCATCATTACTGATTCTCCTGAGGGAATCTATGAAGTTGCTTTATGTGCAACAAGAGTGATTGTTTGGTGTATTTTGTAAATGTGCTCTTATTTAATGTCTTTTTCAGCACAGATCATATGCTTACTAAGGGTTGAGACCAGTGACGATAATAAATATATGCAGGAATTACAGTTCTATATATGATGCATAGCTCTGTCTTGTACTTTGGTTATTATTAATTATATGCTGAATATGCTGGTATGATTCTGATCTTTCACTACATATTTTTAAATCAATATATATTTTGCCACCAATTGCAGAGTGGTAGGTGGCAAAATATTGTGATTTCTGTGTCTCGACAGTGGGCTTCAAATGCTAATTATTTCTGATTAAAGCATTATTTTCCAAATCCTTATTTAAATGAGTTGATTCATATTTATAATGCTTTATTAGCCATTATTATAAATTTAGACAAATTGCTACTTACGCAAGAGTGAGTACATAACCACTTACTTCTTCCTTCAAGGTTAGTGCAGAATTTTTGAATAGAAAATCATACTTTCTTTTCTGTTGAGAGCTAAGCTTCTGCTTGCAAGAGATGCCTTCAGACAGAATCTTCCTATTTTTTTACAAAAAGGCTGTCTTGCTTTACTGAAAAGTCACTTACAAATAAGTGAAAAGTTATTTTAAAATCATCCAAACTTGATGATGATTACTGCTCAATAAAATATTTTTTCTTGTCCTCTGTTGGCTTCCATGTCATTCACTTGATCTTTATTAGAAAACTGTAGTTGCAAATTTTAACTGCTATTAATAGTCTATTTTCTCATTAAAAAGAAGTAAGATTTGTCTGCTAATAGATGTACATTTGGGAAAAATTAAAAACTTCAGGAAAAATAGTTTAAACGGTTTACAAGACCACTAAAATACTGAAGTTAATGCTATCGCTTCCACTCATTATCATGTCGCAGGACTGAAGAACCATAGATGGTTTTAGAAAGTAAAAGAGAAGGGCAAAGCTATTGAAATGTCACTAAGCTAATTTAATTGAAGCCTGAACGACATGAATTAAAATGATGTGAATAAAACAAAAGTCATCTAGTTGTAGATGTAAGGCACTGGATGTAATGTGAAATCAGAGAAGTGAAAGGATTCTTACTACAATAGATTGCATTTTCTCTTGGTTCAACAGGATTAATTTGAAATTGGTTAATTTACTTTTGTGCTTAGTTATCCAGCTCTGAGGATTCACAACTTCTAATGAAGTGGCTGGAAATTGCAAGTGTCAGCATCAAAACCACCATCTAAAATGGTGATTTGGCTAGGGTTGGATAGAGAAGAAAACTACAGCTACAGCATGAGTAATAAGGAAGATGTTTCCTCAGCTGTGTTGTTTAATAGTTGTATTTACATCATAATTTCCATCCTAGCAGTTCCAAGCAAAGGTTAGGGTGTCTTAAGTAATCTTCACAAGAACTTTTAGGATTTTTCAGTTCCTCTCCTCCTTCCCCACCGTCTATACACTGAATTAAAGCAGGAAAACCCAAAACACTTAAATATATGTTTTCTTTTAGGGATGCGAATAAATGCTAAAATTAATGTTTAAATAACAGACCTTTATTAGTCACAGAATAACAGGTTTCCCTTATTTCTCATACTTCTAGCTTGTTAGATAGTGGTTGAGGTTCTCTTTCATGAGGCTTTTAACTGGATTACTTTTAGTTAGCTATTTTATTTTTCTCTTTTAGCAACTAAACTTCAAAAATTAAGGATTTTTGTCCTTTTTTTTTGTCTTTTTTTTTTTCTTCAAGTGTAATAGGGCCAGCACATGCAGCTTTTTCTATGAATAATACTATTAAATGAATTCAAATTCTCATCTTAGTTTGTATGGATTTTCTTGGCCTATGTTTTTTAATATTCAATTAATATTTTATTCTATTCTTGAATCCACATCTTAAAGGTATAATGTCATGGGTTCAGCAGCAGCAGTCATTTTTTCTGCTTCTTGGAAGCTAGAAAAATGGTGATAACATTAGATAAAAATTAGATATCTCTAGAAACAATACAATGTAAATGTATGTATCTGGACTGGGATATTTACGGGCTTTCTTTAATAACCTATGCTTTATTTTTTGACATGAGAAAACTGGTCAAAATAACATTTCTCCAGTACAGGGAGTAAGGAAAGTTTCACTTTGATTATTTAGGATGAAAAGGAAAGAAAAGATGATAAATGTTGTGACCACTTTTGTCTTTCCTGTTTTAAAAATGCAGTAATTGGCATGCAGACAGAAACATGGTTATTTGCTAGCCATCGCCATTGTTTACTAGTAAATTGGAGCATTGCTACTGCATTGTATTGATACAGTAACAAGTACTCTCATTTATTTTGGTTCTTTTTGCTTGCTTCAGAGGCTCTTAACTAAGCACAGATCTCAAATTATAGAAATAATGATGTGAAAACAATATGAAGGCTTTGCAGTTCTTGGGATTATTCCTAAACTAAAATGACAATGTAAACTTACACATTGTGCATTTTCTCGTGTGCATAGTCTCAGCAGTTATCTCAAGCTTTTGAAAAGACATTTCATTACTTTCTTAGGGTTTCATTGTATTAGACAATGATCTTTACACTTCTTTTATCAAAGGTGGTTTTGAAAACACAAGGTGTTTCTTATTACCCAAAACCAGAATGACATCGCACTTTTCCATTGCCATGTTTGTTCAGATGTTTCTCTTTTGTTTTGCTATTACTACTTTCTATCCCAGAGAAATCGTATAGGACAATCTGACAAACCATAGATGATTTATGCAAGCAAGTACGCTTATTGGTGAATTTATTTTCACACATTGGCATTCTGGATGCAACTGATCTGTATAGACAGTGCTCAACGCATCCACTGCATATTCTTGGCTTTCCGTCATCATCTAAAAAACAGGTGATCTCCCACACAGCTCAATTTACCTTTAAATGTGAATTCTCCTTCACCCTTTAGTGTAAGATAGTGATTTGAGATTAACTTTTCCTAGTATTTTTTTGAGGTTTAACAAAATGTCAAGAAAGAGAATTGTCTCTGTATCAAAACCAGTATCCAGTGAATAAGAGAATTATATTGAACTCTTGTTTTATTCTGTGAATCTGCATTCTTACTTCATTTTTAAAAAGTTTCTGACACACAGCTAGTATCAGTGCTATAATCACAGTACAGTGCGTTGTGGGGTTTCTATACGCAATATCTCACAGGAAGAGCAGTGAAAATCTCAGCACAGATAAGAATGTAAAACACTGTGGTAGAAGAGCAGAATTTTGTCCTCAATCATTAAGTTTTTACATAAATGCACTCTTGAAAGAACTGAAACTCTTTCTGTCCTTGTGCTGTGGTCGAGAGGAAAAAATAATGAACAAATAGGCAGTGAAATGAAAATGGGGAAAACCTATGAAGTGTTGAGAGAATGTGGCATTTATTTTTGCCTTGCCAAGAGAAGTCTATTCTACACCAAAAATATGTCATCCTCTATACGGTGATAAAGAGGGAAGAAAAGAATTAAACCAAACTAGCATAGCCAGCAAAATTAACAAATGGATTTTTATATGAAGTGATAACAGGAGTTTTAATATGAAGTGTGTTTGGTATATGCTTCTAACTTATGTGCTCCAGTTGTTATGCTATTATCAAGATGATGAGATTTTTTTAGAAGTGTTTTCTCAGCAAATTACAATGTGAGAAGTGGAGTATATGCTTAAAATAAGCTTCAGTGCAACTTTTTTGTTCAATTTAGAAAATAAGCTTAAGTATGAACTGACAGACTCTAACCTACGCTACTGACCCTAGACAGCATAAAAAACAGATGGTAAATTCATGACCTGGTAACTGGTCATACAGTTGGGACACAATACCAGGGAGTTGTTTTCTTTATATTTTCATAGTAGGTGAAAAAATAAAATCTTTAATAAAACCCCCTAGTACATCAGTACCTGACACTTCAGTAAACCAACGAAACTAGTTTCATTACAGACCATTTTTTTCCCTGTCTGTAAAGCAAGACTCTATTAGCCAAATTCTGTGGTTTTTTTTTTTTTTTTTAGTAAACCTTTTTTCCTACCACTGAAATAAAAAAAGGAAATCTTCTTTGGATTGATAAAAGGATCTATAATTCTTGCATTGTGATAAACCACCAGCAGTTATATTTTCTTATGCAAAGTTGTGTAAGGAAATAACCTCATGTGTACCACATTTTTAATAAAATCCTGATCTTATCTGAAAGAAGTCAGATATTTTACTGAGAAGTGGTTTACAAGCCATTTCACGTTCATCTGTGTTAAAAAATATGAAGTGTTTGATAATTTTTTTACTTGAATGGTGGGGTGGAAAAGCTATTGTGAAACACTTTGTTCTCAAGGTTGAATATTCATTGTATGCCAACTTTCAAATTGTTTTGAAAGAATTCTTATATATTAATGGAGAAGGTTATTTGGAGTGAAAACAAGTTACTTGCCTGGCAACAATTGTTTTTGCATGGGTAAACATGCTGTGATCTCCTGGGCTCAGCTACCTTCCCAGGTATTATTAGCCTTTTCACAGTTACCTACTTCCAGTAGGAGAGTTTGGGGTTTTTTTTAGTCAAAGTCTGGTAACTGCGCTACTCTTCTATTTTTTGTGATTAATAGCAAAGTTGTCTTAAGAATAGAAAGCTCCTCTCTTTTCCTTACTCCCTAGATTTTGTATTTTTCACTGAATGTTTCAAAGAGTTGATGAGTATCCACATGTGATATGAAGGTGTCTTTAGTTCATTGATATAACATGAAGCTGAACTTAACCTCTTCTGCTTCAGCTGATATTGTTTTTGCTCTTAAGGGTTCAGGAACTTTTCTATTAAGTGTCTACCTGATGTCTGCACCAGCTGGCTCAAGGATTGTTGTTTCAGCTGCAGACATAAGAAATAGCTGTGCTTCTAAGGAACACCTCCTTCCCTCAACTTTTCCTCTGGCTTTGACTAGTCAGTGAGTTTACTACAGGAAAAATTCCAGCAATAGATTCCATAAGAAGGTATAAGATTATAAAGGAAATATTACCATTAAAATTGGCTAAAAATGATAATGTTGGAACAAAAGCAATAATCTAACAAATAATAATAGACTGGTGAATTATACGAAAACAGCATGCAGACTTGACTTTCATAAAGACCTCTTTATTCTATTCCTTTTAATGAGTCCTGTTAAGTTGCGCCCATGTTAAGCCATTGAGGTACTTCAAATGTTATTGTTACAATACATAACTGTGAAGACAGTACTTTCATCTTAATTCTGCATATATTTTACATCTGTAGAGATCATAGAGTCATAGAATCAACTACTTTGGAAAAGACCTTCAAGATCATCACATACCACCATTGGCCCAGGACTGCCAAGTCCATCACTAAATCATGTCACTAAGAGCTTCATCTACATATTTTCTGAACACATCCAGAGAACGTGATTCCACCACTTTCCTGGGCAGCCTGTTCCAATGTCTGACTATCTTCTTGGTGCAGAAATTTTTCATAATATCCAGTCTAAACCTTCCCTGGCACAGCTTGAGGCTGTTATCTCTTGTTACTTCTTGTTACCTGTTACTTGGGTAAAAAGATCAGCCACTTCCTATCTTCCTTTCAGGTAGTTGTAGAGATAGATAAGGTCCCCCCTGAGCCTTCCCTTCTCCAGACTAAATGACCTATGTTCCTTCAGCCATTCCTTATGTATAGAAATATTGCAAACTTTTTGGATGTCATATGTACTCAGTAGTTCTATATTGAATTATTACTGTTGTTAGTGATGGAATTTCTGAAATTGTGTTTGAAAAACAAAAGGAAAAAAGCATATATCTCTAAAGTACTATTTTACAGTGTCAGGGTGATGTTCATAATACGGCAAAATCCTGATGTATTTGCTGGGATTCAACAGCCTTATGCCTTAAAAAGCATGTTCTTTAAAGAGGCTTATAGGAAAGACGAGGACAGACTTTTCAGCAGGGACTGTTGTGATAGAAAGAGGGTGATGGTTTTAATCTAGAAGTAGGGAGATTTGGGCTGGGTGAGAGGAAAATGATTTTCCAATAAGAGCGGTAAAATACTGGCAGCAGTTGACCAGAGATGTGGTGGATGTGCCATCAATGGAGATATTCAAGGCCAGGCTGGCTGTGGCTCTGAGGATCCTGAGCTCATTGAAGATGGCCCTGCTCATTGCAGGAGGGTGGACTAGATGGCCTTTGAAGGTCCCTTGCAACCCAAACTATTCTATGATTCAGTGATAATATGTGTGTCCCAAAGAGATACTTTTCTGAAATAAACACTGAGTTTGATCTTTACCTTTATCCAAGTGCTGTTTTTTCTCCTACTGCATCAGCAGACAGCTGGTGTGTAACTTTCTTCAGTAAATCAGAAATCATTCACTTTCTACATGTTTTCTTAAAGTTTTAGGTAATGTAACCAGTAATCAGTTAAGACCCGATTCAGCTCCTTCAAATACGAAGGGTATTAAACTGAGTGAATCTGTGATCAAAAAACAGTATCTAAATAAGACATCATATATTAGAGTTAGCAAACAATTTATAATTAGCTCAAGAGGTAGGAAGAATTCAAGGTATCACAAAAAATATTTTCTTTGGAACAAATGGAAGACATGCTCCTTTCACTGAAAGTTGAAGTGCAGTTGGAGAAATTTTTTTAGGAATATTGGACCTACAATGTTAGTGCTGTTTATAACTTGTATTTATTCCTGCTGTTTCAGGAAATAGCTGGTTATTCTGCCTTTATGATATATATGGCTAACATTCAGGAGTACGATTTAGTGGCTTGCCATCATGTATTAGGGGGAACTTAGAGAGACTGCAGAGCAATGAGGAGACAAAAACAACTTGATGATTCTCATTTTCTTCTCTTGGACTCCCTGGTCTATTTACCTCCTGGTTGAGAACTCATACACTAAAGTCTGGAAGTTTAATAAGACTTAGGAAGAGTTCAATAACTAAGGTATAACACAAAACCACTACTGCTATCACCAATAATAATAATGACAAGGGAAATAATAGGTGAAGAGAATACAACTGCTCACCACTCACTGACTGATACCAGGCCTGACCGGAGCAGCGATCTAGCCCTTCTGGGTAACTGCCTCCAGTTTATATACTGGGCATGACTTGCTGTGGTACGGAATTACCTCTTTGGTTAGTTTGGGTCAGGTGTCCTGTCTCTGCTTCTTCCTGGCTTCTTGTGCCCCTCCTCACCGGCAGAGCATAAGACTAAAAGTCCTTGCTCAGAGTAAGCACTACTTAGCAACAACTGAAAACACCGGTGTTTTATCTGGACTGTTCTCAGAATAATGTCAAAACCACAGCACTCCACCAGCTACTAAGAAGGAGGAAAATGGCGGCTGCTGCTGAACCCAGGACATCAATGTACAGGCTAACAGTAATTTTGACCACGTGATAATGCTGCTGTGAGTAAAAGATGCTGTTTGGATATCACTGGTCTTTGTTCAGAAGTTTTTCATGTCACGTTGATACACATTGCTTTCTATGCACAAGGCTGCATATTACCATGACCTGCTCTCCAAAGCAGTCTGGGATAGAAGAAAGGATCTAGCTCTAAAAAAAACTGTGCTCGGTTCAGCAGTAGCAGTCATTTTTCTCCTTCTTAGTAGCTGGTGCAGTGCTGAGGTTTTGGCTTTCGGCCTGGGAACACTGCTGATAACACCAATGTTTTTAGTTGCTGCTCAGTAATGTTTAGTCTGACCAAGGACTTTCTGAGTCTCATGTTTTGCCAGGGAGGAGCGGAAGCCAGGAGGAAGCAGAGACAGGACACCTGACCCAAATTAACCAAAGAGGTATTCCGTACCACAGCAAGTCATGCCCAGTATATAAACTGGAGGCAGTTACCCAGAAGGGCTAGATCACTGCTGGGTCGGGCTGATTATCGGTCGGCGAGTGTAGGTGGTGTGCGATTGTATCTCTTCCCTTGTTGTTTCCCTTGTCATTATTATTACTGTTGGTAGCAGTAGTGGTTTGTGTTATACCTTAGTTACTGGACTGTTCTTAACCCATGGGAGTTACATTCTTTTGATTCTCCTCCCCATCCCCCCAGGGGAGCTGGGAGGGAGAAAGAGAGGAGAGTGAGTGAGTGAACTGTGGCTGATTTACAGCTGGGCTTAAGCCATGACAAAAACCCAAAAAGTTAACCTAGCTCAAATTAGTCCTGTGATAGGGTCTCTTTATCTCCTAAAGAGAGGAAGAATGTGTACATTATGGGGTTAGTAAGGGATTATTTAGCACTGAGGTAACACCCTCCTTTGATCAGGATGGAAAATGACATGGGTAGCAACATGAGAACTAACTAGCTGTTATGACATAAGTGTGCTTTACAGGAAGCTCTTGTAATATGTCTTAAATGCTTCTCCTGTGCCTAAGGACAACATGTGCAAAAAGAATTAATTAAGCCCAGTTAACTGCTAACCTTCTACTAATTGTTGAAGAGCAGAAGAGTGCTCTTGGAGTGGAGTAACCCGGGTGTATACACAAGAAAGTGAACTACAAGCAGGGCAAAATTATACCTTTCAGACACTTAAGCTACTTTTTCATCTTCAGAAGGTGCCAGGTGAAATTAATGGTATCTGCCAATACAATCTCTTCATTAGAACTGAGCTACCTCAAAGTCAAATTACTTTAAAAAAAATACCCTATTTTAAAGTGTCTCATAAATATATTAAAAAATTTAACTGTAAGGATGCTATGGCACTTGTCTTTCCTGGTTTGCAAGTCAGTGTAATGCCAAACCACTGTTTATATGGGAGTAGTTTGGCACAGCAACTAAAAGATGTGGAAAAGCTAAAACAGTATGAGAACATCCTCTACAGTAAGTTACTCTAGGAGGCTTATATCACAGTCAATAAAGAGAGGTCAGCTCTTCATTGGTGTTACTCTTCTTTCACTATTAAGAGGGATGTTCTCCTCTTCTGATGTTCCACAGTTGTTTTATAATGGCATAGCTGTACGTTGCTGCTGAAAGCTCGTGAAGCTGTTGGGTGAGTTTGATAGGGAATTAATTTGTCACAAACTAAGTTGATAATAGAAAAAAAGAAACCTTTCATACAGATTAGTCTTCAAATCTATTTCATTGTTTGGGTGCATGAATACCATTGCTGACAAATGCAACAATATGGAAATACAGGAGAAGTTCAAGTGAAAGAGTCTGTGTTTCATACACATGTTCACTAAAAGGCAGCTAACTCCTGAGTTAAGCAACGTGAACATTCTGCTAAGGAATATACATTCTGAAATTACATAGGAGTTTGTCTGCTTTTCTGCATTATCATTTTTGCATATGCTGTGTGTCTGGGAATAAAGCCATCTCTCACTGGCAATGCATGTAAATTAACTTCCTCTGTGGGCTAGTTATTTCGAATTGCAGCCAGTAAGCTTGCACTCATCCTCTTTTGAAAGATCTGACATAGGTCACTGTTGCAGCGGGGAAATTGTTATAGAAAGGGCACAATCAAATGTAACATGGGACTTTCAATCATAATAGAAAACTAGTATATCACTGCTCCAGGGAACACATAGAGCTATTTCTGTAAATAGCTTTTTTGCCATGCTCCAAAGCACAGTTGGCAAACGCTAATTTGGTTATGTCTGAGTTATGCTCACACACTGGTGCGCTCTTCAAATTATTTGAGAAATGTTGTTCGCCTTGCAATCACATAAGAGCTGTCTTCTCCAGTCCAAATAGTGAAATCCCATCACTGTTAACAAACAGTTCTCACAGTAGCAATTTCTTTTAAGCTAGCTTTTACAGTGATTTACTAGCTAGGTAAAAGCTAGGTAAATTAATTTTGCCTTATTTGCATTTCATATCCGGTGGGTAGTATTACATTTGTACTGCAAACTTGTCTTCTGTGTTTGTAGGTTGAAATTTGCAGCATTTTTGCCAATAAAGCCCTCAGTTGAATCCAGCAACAGCTTTCTGTCACCCTTCCTTCATCTGACTTTTTGCCCAGGCTTTACAGGAAATGTCAAATTAATTAGCATGAAGTTAGTTACAAAATTACCTTTCCTAAATGAGGATGCCATGTAAGCACTCCTTCAGGGTCCTGTGATGTTCTTAGTTAAAGTCTTATTTAAATAGCTAGACTGAAAGGGTAGAGAGCAGAGCTATGCTGTTGAATTTATTAATATCCTCTTCCTTGGTAAAGGAAACATTTTTGCATTCTCTTATACCACGGGATCATCACACTGTTTAAAAATAAATAAATAAATCTTGAAGTATTATATGGTCTCGCATGTTTAAAATCTATTTTCTCTATTGTGTCTGGCCATTTACAATTTTAAAGATTAAAAATCTTGCTTTGTGCTTCTAATTAGACTGAGTTGCATATTTTTTTCCACTGAGTTCTTTTAATGATTCTGATCCTTCAATTTTCTGAACTCAGAAATTGTACTGAATTAGTGCCTTCTGTTCTATTATAAAAAATGGGCAATGTATTTCCAGATCTTCATGACACACTTGTCTGTTTGAATGCCTTAGTCTTTTCATGACTTGTAATTTGAAGAAAAAGAATTTATTAAAAAAAAAAGCAAAAAAAAAGCAATCAAACAAAAAGCACAGCACCAAACAAGAAAAACAAAAACATAAACCAAAACACAAGTGGCTAAGTTTAAATTTAATGTAATAAGTTTGTTCTTAAAGAAAAAAAAAAAGATTAAGCCTAAAGTGAAAATTTACCAGGGTTTGTTTCTATACATGTTTTTGTGCTATTGACAAAACATCTCAGGATTCATTTTTGTTCCTGTTGCTGTTAACTGCCCTTGTGCTTTCTTCCTGCAAGCTCCTTCTTTTTGAGCGCCATCACTGAGTAATGTTTTTAGACAAAGATGGGAATAATTTTTTCTCACCATGAGCCGCCACTATAATGTCAAATGCTTTCCTAATTATTTTTTTCCATGCTGTTAGAGATTTATAACTGTAAATCACCTTGCAAAGTAAATCTATCAGTGATGTAAAACATATGGCATTTCTTGATCTTGTTATATACGTGTGTTATGTTTTTTTAAGTCACTGTCAATTCTGCTTATTCTCACAGACGCATGGTAACTGGAATCAGTGATCATATTTTGATGCTCTAAGCTGCTACTAACTAGTATGTGATTTACCTGAGATTGGCCTCTGAACCTGTTATTTCATACTAGAATGTATATGTGTGTGTGTGTGTGTGTGTGTATACACATATTCAAACAGAGGAAAGTTGATGCTCTTTTTTCAGGTTTGACAGGCTATCTGACACTAAATGTTTCAAAACACCATCAATAAAAAACTGCTTCAGGTCTTTTTTATTTTCAGTCATTTCTGTGAATGCACTATGGCATTTGTGTGTATATGGACAGAGTATGAGTTATTTTTCTCTCCATTCCTTCTCAATAATTTTATTTTTATGCAGCACACTAACGGTTGGCCACTATATGGGGACAGAAATAAACATGTTCTTGATTTTTTTCATGTACTTTTTATTGCCTGTGCAACATACAGAGCAGGGTGCAGAAGGAATGTAAGAATTAAGTGAAAACATATATATGAAATATGCATTTGCTTTTTTAAGGACTTACTTAGAAAAGAAATAAACCCACAGCCCTATACATCTTCCATTAAAGTAATGAAGATCATCAGAAGACTTTAATTTGTTCACTGTTCAACTTTAATGAAGTGTACTACATCCCAACCTTTGCTAAATTCCCCACCGGCTTGTAGAAAGGAAAAAAAAGCATACTAGAGATCTTTCCAGAATTAATGGATGCCAACACAACCTTTTCACTTACCCTTGTTAACATGTTAACAATTTTGGAAGGGCAAAGACTAAATGGGCAAGAAAATGCTTTTTCCCAGTACAGGTTTAATGTGTGCTGGCAGGAAAAGGAAGGAAATTTTTCCATATAGGTGTATATATTATATTTTAACTATTTATTTTCTGTTATCTGAGGCTGTCAATGTGTTCAAAACCATAACTCGCACTTCACATCCCTGAAAATTCAAGTGTCATTCGTTATATCATTGCCAGCTATGCCAGTTCCTTCCTATGGCGGTTAGCTTGGATCTCTGTAAATGCTGTAAATTAGCACAGCTTTCCGATGTACAAATGGAATAAAAAGTTTGTAAAAATTCATATATATCCATCGAATTCTGTTTAATAAAATGGTCTTGAAGTTGCATCCGAATCAAAGGACGAAGATTTGGTTTTCGATTTTATTTTTTCTCCAGACTGTTTCAGTGGTGCTTACACTTCAGACCCCGAGAAATGTCCCTGGGGATGTAAATTTATTTCAGCCTTCAGTAACAACTCACAAAACAAGCATAGGATGGGAGGGGAAGGGGAGGGGAGGGAAGAAGGAGCAAAGAGGTAGAATAAAAATTACAGACATGGGGAAATTGGGAGGCAGACATTAAAAAACAACAGTGTCTTCAGTGTTTTATTACTATAATATTCTGACTCTTCATTCATGCCTGAAACTACTTTCACTTCTTTAAATCTCATCATTAAGCACCTAGTAAGTCAAGAGATGATATCTCTGAAGTATATTTTCCCATGAACAACTCTCAAATTAAATTCAGGAGTATTTCCACGAGTCAATTATCTTCTCAGGAAATAAGTTTTTTTTTAAGGACTCACAAAACAGTGCTAGAGATTGACAGGAAAATATGCGAACATGCAGAAATGAATGTAATGAAAGATATCTTGATATTGACTCTTAGCTCTGTCAAACAGTATTTACTTGTAAGACAATTTTGAGAATTAGTGTTTGCGCAATTCAGTGTTCTACAAGTGCCAAGTACAATCAAAAGTCATACTCTATTTTCATGCCATTCTTAGGTCACAAGTTGGCACTGAGTAGTTGCAGTGCATTTAAGTTTGATATCATACTTTGGTCAAGCGAAAGAATGCAGAAACCAATATTGACAGAATTCTCTCTTTTAATTTAGAAACAATACTGAAGACGCTATGGTTTAAGAGGATAGATTTATAACATAAAGTAATTCAGTTTTGTGCTGAGTATATTCTAATACAATTGCTGAATCATGTGTGCTTATTGGATTTGCCTTAACTTCTTAAGTTAAGGACTTCAATACTACGTTAATACATTAAGAATAAAGAAAATAAAAGTGAGTTTAGGTGTATGGTATGTTGAGGCATCTCTCACAATTTACATTTCTACAGAGACATAATGTAAAAAATATTAAATAAATATGTAATAGTATAAGTAAAATGAAATTATTAGTAAAATAACATTTAAACCCAATATTCTTGTGTGTGCCTTTCTGGAAAATTATAATGGTTTTACTGTTCCATTGAAACAGATCATCTGTGGAAAGACTGCAACCACCAGTGTCCAGAGGAAAAAATTCTGCAAGGAAAGACAAGGCAGAATTAGCAGCCAGCTGGAGCAGAAGAATCTGGCAGTATCAGCTGATAAAACATAACAGTATTCATATTCATTTCACAGAACACATTGCTGTATTCAGGGAAACAACCAGTTATTGTCAAGAAAGACCTCTGATATTGCTCTTAATTCTGCTGCCACTTTTGACACCATAACAGTGTCATCTGCATCTGTTTTGCCTTAAGTTTGCTGGAGGTGTTGTTTAAGGGTTGCAGAGTGATAAGTAATAAATTTGTTTGTAAAATCTGTGTCTGTGTATGTGATATATGAAACATCCACTGTCTTACATATTTATAAATTTTGCAAAGCATGTAAAACTAAAACAGTCATGTATTTAAGTAGAGCATCTTCCAAGTCACAGTTCAGGAAAGACAGCTTCTGATACATGGTTCAAAAAATGGTGGATTCTCTGCTATTTTTGATATAATCAATTATGGTTGATTGTTCACCAGTAAAATACTATACCTTCACAAGACTGGGGTTCAAGGCTCTAATTTGGAGAGGAAGATGAGGGGAGGGATTAATCTTTATACTCTTGTGTCATACTCCAACCACATGTGTAATATTTATTTGGCTGAAAATGGCTTACTTTCTCATTCAGTTAAATAAGTGGCACAATTCATATATGTAGTTACAGTTCTGCATCTTGCTAAATGCAAGTTTATGTTATAAACGTAAGTAAACAAAAATACCTGGGGTTTGACTTTGGTCTTTTTTTGTGATCCTGATATGGAAGAAAACTTTCATGGCATATGTAAATTAACACATTCTCCATTCATTACAGAAACATTTACATAAACTTTACCTCCATGATAGAAGCAAATATTTAAAAATATATTGACATACACTACTAACCCTTTTTGCTTTGCAGATCAAGTTATTTGGTCTTAATAAGACAACCAACTTGCAGGACAATATGTCAAAGATAACTTCTACCAAGTAACTTTGTACAAACACTATTACACCTTAGAGCTTCAGAGTTTCTATATCCAGTTCAGTGCCTGTCACTGTGGAATGCTTTTGCTTTCATAACAATAAAAGTTGCTGACATAAAGTAAATTATGTATTTCATAACTACTGAGTGATGTCAATCCAAATCAGCATGTTTGTTTAACATATAATGTTACCCTTTTCTTGTCTGTTGTGTCTTAACAGTAACAGCAGTGAAGCCTGGAAAACAAAAATCTTTTCTTGAGGGCATACTATGCACTCAGAATTGTAGTGCAGTGGGGGGCAGACTGGTTTTGAGCAATAATCTTAAATCCAGAACAAAAAGTCATATATTTAGGCTAAGTGAATCTCTTGAGGAAATGCAGGTCTAATCTAACCTTACCGATTATGCTAGAATGATAATGAATAGCTCTATCTAATCCATTGACCTGAGCGTGGGAAAGATGGTGTTAGTAAACTTTGACATGGGGGCAGGAGGAAAATCTCTGGTGAAAAATGAAAGCAGTTTTTATGCCCTGTTCTGTAAGTAAAAATCAAGATACTCTATCAGAATAACTAGCTTTCTGAAATGCCAGTTGCTTGCCTACTTTGTTATTATCATAGCTTCACCCTTGTTTTTCATTTATATTAAATATGTAATTACTTTTCTAGTCTTCTACATTTACTAGTAGCATTAAGCACGGCACATTGAGAATGAAGGGTAAAGAATGGGAGAGAGCAAAATATATTTAGTTTTCATTTTAAACTGCTAATTGATGGTAATTCAAAATGTGTAGAAAGCTCCTCCTTTCCCCCAGATAAGTCTTTAAATGAAGAATGAGAACACAGTTTTGACTTCAGCTAAAGGAATGTATAATTAGTTACTGGTACCTTGGATACCTGAGCATTTGCCTACCCTACTGTTGTGGGTTCAGCAGTAGCAGTCATTTTTCTCCTTAGTAGCTGGTGCAGTGCTGGGCTTAAACCAGCAATGTCTGGGCTTAAACCATGACACCTACTAATAACTGCAGACATTCGAGGATGGATTGGCTTAGGCACTGAATTTTTTGAGTGGTACTGATAAGTACAGTACATATGTGAAAGTCTATTTTGATATCTATAGACATGAAGTCAGTCGCCATTTAGGTCTAGCTCGAGGATATTATGTTTTTCACTCAAGTGGTGGGAAACAGCTGCTGGGACTTGTGACCAGATCTGCCTGACCTATTTAGAACAGGCAATTGTTTCATAAAATGGAGCTTCTTTGCGGTGTGCAATCCCCTTTTGAGACATTACTATTGCAAAAAATGCTTGTTATTTTGGATTAGAGATTTTTTTCATATTCAGAAAAACTGACTTTTAAACAGGTTAAAAACTATTCATTGCAATAACTGACATGCTTGTTTAAATATTAACCTTAGGAAAATTACCTTAAAGAGGATATAAGGGTAATATGCATTTGCTTCCTGTTTCAGTGACCTGTAGAACTTTTCAGTGCAAATATTTCAATTACAAGTTTCTTTCTGGGTGAATATTCTGCAATGTCCATTTAAAGTTTTGGTATTTACTGAAGACTGCAGTGCAGGTATCTTCAGGGACTTGAACAAACTGGGACATGAACTTATAAATATTATGGTTCTAATTGTCACAGTGTTCCATTAGTAACTGAAATGTCTATGAATTTGGGTAGTATTACAACTTCCTTGGTTTTGTTACCAGTGACAAAAATGTGTTGGCATTTGCTTATGCATGGCACTAGTGCTTTCAGTGAGAGGAAAATAAGATGACATTCTCAAATGTTTCTGACATTATTTCAAGAGAATAGCAGAGGTTTGAATATGGCAGAAGTTACAAATGTTTTTTATGAACTCACCTTGAAAAACAGACTTTTGTACAATATGACTGTTACTCTGTGCTGTTCACAATGTTTTGGGGCATTTGTTTTCTTTTTTTAATGTGAAATTTCTTCAAAGTCATAATTAATGCATCTCTTGCAAATAATATGCATCTGTAAACAATTTACTTCTGTAACACAATAAAAATTGTGTTACAATACAAATAAAAATAAAAAGGAAGTTTTTCTTGTTCAAAATCCTAAGAAATTTTTCAAGCAGTGTACGTCAGCAATAACAACCACAAACTGGATTTTTAACTGCAAGTTATGATGCATATATTTAATTCATACTAACAACTACCAACCCTACACATCTCTCTAGTAGCTATTAATGCTTGTGTTTGATTTTCCTTTTGTTTGGGCATGCGTACCTTATTTGCAAAGAGAGATTTTCTTCAAATATACCTATGAAAGGTTATCTCCTCCTAAGTGGCATTTTTCTACCCTCTAAAGGGAAAGTAAGTGATAGTTGATGAGTGACAATACTGTTAAGATACAGTTTCTTCCCCTCCTCCCCCTTTCCATGTTTCTGTCCTTTTTTCAGAAAGTCTTTCTTAATCTAGAGTAATCTGGCATGGTTTGATGCAGTCACACTACTTGAATTCCTATGATGGACATTTTTTGATAAATTACTTTCATTTCAACAATTGTGTTGTCTATCAAAACCAGAAAGAAAAAAAAAAAAAAGACTTGACAAAGATCTGAGGTACTTTTAAGTAGTATTGATTCTATTTCATGCAAGAGAAATCTTATTTTCTTATTTGGTGTCCACCAATGAAATTCTTAGCTGTGGTTAATAAGGCAAATTGACATATGGAGAGTAAAGCTGGCTACATGGTTACAAAAGTAATATCAAGGGCCTTTATAAAGTTTTTTCAAGATTCAGTGTGCAATTACTTGAGCACATGTTCCATTTATTCTTCCTCCAAACATTCAATATAATGCATTAATAGAAAATATCATTGTCCTACTCTAGCATATAGTTCAGTTGGTATATCTGTGTAAAGCATCAGTTTTTAAAAGTGAAAATTATAAATTATTTCTCAGGAAGCAACCTATGCAAATTTTTATATGCATTTTCATGTCATTCCTAAAATCTGTATTCCACTGAAATTGTTTACTGTTTTGTGGATTAATCTGGGATCTTCTGATACTTGATGCTGAGCTATGCTGCACTAGAGAAAGAAATTTCCAATAGTGCATGTTTAATCTACATCCTGCTTGTTACAAATTTATGTTATTGAACTACAGTGATTGCTTCCTTTTTGTATGCATTAGGAGTGGTGAAAGAGTTATTGCTGAGAGGAAAAAAAATTCCCTCTAAAATTTTGCGCACTGTCAGCTGGTAGTTGAGGGGATAATGAGTTTACCAGCAGACAAATACTACAAGCAGTAGGGACTGTTTAGCAGAATAGACCAATAGAAAGAGGGAATTTGAAGTCTAAGATGGGAGGAAGGTGAAAAAAATTAATTTATCCATTTTTAGCATAAATACTTCAATTTCCTTTTTAATTTTTATTGATGATTCATTCTTGCTATGAATGTCAGCTGGATAATGTACAGAGAAAAAAAAAAAAAAAAAAAAAAGCCAGGAGGCTGATCCCTAAGGGACAGTTGCAAAACATTAGAGTAATTAATTTACAGAACCTATAACAACAGCAATGTGTAATCTGAACAAAAAGCATATATTATCTTACTATATTGTTAGTAGTTTTCATTAATAGATATGTGTTATTATTCAATGGCTAAGGAAAGTGGGGAAATATGACAAAAAAGAAGCAGGCTCGGTCATGGGAGATTAGTCTTCCTCTTCTCTGAGTTTCTTCAGTACAACTAAGTAGACCATTGGACTGGTCCTGTAGCTGTCATTAAAAATACACATTAGTATTTGTACAGAGTGCCTAAGAACAGTCACCAGCTGAATTCCTGTTTAGTTATTCTATTTTTCTTGTTTAAGTTTTTCTCTTCTTGATGTTGTTGATATCAGCAATGATACCTCAACTCTTCTAATGATTCTTACTTTGATTTGAAAGTCCTCTTCATAGCTTATTTATTTTTAATGTTTCATCAACTGTGACGTGAACTCTTAACACTGAAACTTCATTACAATTTTGCTAAAGTTCTGAGGACCAAAAGATATCATAAACTACACAGGAATGGAAAGTCATCTCAGTTTTCTGGTAACTGAACAGTGACCTGGAAGAATTATTCTTTTTGTTTAACCTGGTTGCCATGTAGCCAGATTTTCCATTGTATCTTTGGCTGAACATTTGCTAGCATACTTAGTGATGCAAGAAATTAAATACATAAATTTTTTTGTTGATATAGTCAGTGAGATTACATTGAAAGCAGGCCCTTGTTCTCATGGGGGACTTCAACCACCCTGATATCTGTTGGAGGGATGGTACGGCCCAGCACAAGCAATCCAGGAAGTTTCTCAATTGTGTGGAAGACAGCTTCCTTCTGCAAGTAATAGAGGAGCCGACAAGGAGAGGTGCCATGCTTGACCTCATCCTCACCAACAGGGAAGGGCTGGTTGGAAATGTGACGCTCCAGAGAAGCCTTGATTGCAGCAATCATGAGATGGTTGAATTCGAGATCCTCAGGACAGTGAGAAGAGTGTGCAGCAAGCTCACTGCCCTGGACTTCAAGACAGCAGACTTTGGCCTCTTCAGGAACCTGCTCAGTCAGATTCCATGGGATATAGCCCTAGAGGGCAGGGGGGCCCAAGACTCTTGCTTGATATTCAAGGATCACCTGCTGCAAGCTCAGGACCAATACATACCTACTAGAAGGAAGTGCTGTAGGAGGGCCAGGAGACCTCCTTGGATGGATAAGGAGCTGCTGAGGAAAATTCAAAGGAAAAAAGAGGCTTATAAAAGCAGAAGCAAGGGCAGGCGGCCTGGGAAGAATACAGGGATGTTGTCCGGGAAGCTTGGGATCAGGTTAGGAAAGCTAAGGTCCTCTTAGAATTAAACTTGGCTAGGGACGTTAAGGATAACAGGAAGGGATTCTATAGGTACATAGCAAATAAAAGGCAGACTAGGGACAACGTGGGCCTTCTCCAGAACCTATCAAGGGTACTGGCTACCCTGGATTGGGAGAAGGCTGAGGTTCTTAATGACTTCTTTGCCTCAGTCTTCACCGGAAAATGCTCTGACCATACCACCCAAGTCTTGGAAGGCAGATGCAGGGACAGTAAGAATGAAGACCCAGGGCCCACTGTAGGAGAGGATCTGGTTCGAGACCATCTTCAGAACCTGAATGTATTCAAGTCCATGGGACCTGATGAAATCCATCCTTGGGTCCTGAAGGAGCTGGCAAATGAAGTTGCTAAGCCACTGTCCATCCTATTTGAAAAATCATGGGAGTCAGGTGAAGTTCCCGATGAGTGGAAAAAAGGAAATATAACCCCCATTTTTAAGAAGGGGAAAATGGATGAGTCAGGGAACTACAGACCAGTCAGTCTCACCTCTGTGCCTGGCAAAATCTTAGAGCGGATTCTCCTGGAAGGCATGCTGAGGCACATGAGAAACAACAAGGTGGTTGGTGACAGCCAGCATGGCTTCCCTAAGGGGAAATCCTGCCTGACCAATCTGGTGGCTTTCTATGATGGGGCTACGGAACTGATGGGCAGGGGTAGAGTAGTTGATGTTATCTACCTGGACTTGTGCAAAGCGTTTCACACTGTCTCACATGACATGCTTGTCTCTAAGTTGTAGAGACATCAATTTGATAGGTGGATCACTTGGTGGATAAAGAACTAGCTGGATGGCCGCACTCAAAGAGTTGTGCTCAATAGCTCAATGTCCAGCTGGAGACCAGTAACGAGAGGTGTCCCTCAGGGATTAGTGTTGGGACCAGTCTTGTTCAACATCTTTGATGGTGACATGGACAGTGGGATTGAGTGCGCCCTCAGCAAGTCTGCCGATGACACCAAGCTGTGTGGCTCGGTTGATACCTTGGAGGGAAGGAATGCCATCCAGAGGGACCTTGACACGCTTGTGAGGTGGGCTGATGCCAACCTGATGAAGTTTAACCATGCCAAGTGCAAGGTGCTCCATCTGGGTCAGAGCAATCTCAGGCACAGCTGCAGGTTGGGCAGAGAAGAGATTCAGAGCAGCCCTGCGGAGAAGGACTTGGGGGTTTTGGTTGATGAGAAAATGAACATGAGCTGTCTTCAGTGTGCGCTCACAGCCCAGAAAGCCAACTGTATCCTGGGCTGCATCAAAAGGAGTGTGACCAGCAGGTCGAGCGAGGTGATCCTGCCCCTCTACTCTGCTCTTGTGAGACCTCACTTGGAGTATTGTGTGCAGTTCTGGTGTCCTCAACAGAAAAAGGACAAGGAACTGTTGGACCAAGTCCAGAGGAGGGCCACGAGGATGATCAGGGGACTGGAGCACCTCCCATATGAAGATAGGATGAGAAAGTTGGGGCTGTTCATCCTGGAGAAGAGAAGGCTGTGTGGAGACCTCCTAGCAGCCTTCCAATATCTGAAGGGATGCTGGGGAGGGAGTCTTCATGAGGAACTGTAGTGAGAGGACAAGGGGTAACAGGTTCAAGCTTCAACAGGGGAAGTTTAGATTGGATATGAGGAAGAAATTCTTTACAGTAAGGGTGGTGAGGCACTGGAATGGGTTACCCAGGGAAGTTGTGAATGCTCCATCGCTGGCGGAGTTCAAGGCCAGGTTGGACATAAGCTTGGGTGACATGGTTTAGTGGGAGGTGTCCCTGCCCCTGGCGGGGGGTTTGGAACTAGGTGATCTTAAGGTCCTTTCCAACCCTAACTATTCTATGATTCTATGATTCCATTTAGGTTTCAGTGCTCTTAGCCCACCACTTTACATGAGGAAACATTCAGCTGGAAACACTACCTATTTTGCAAGCATAGGCTGCAGAATGGCCCAACCCATCAACTTCATAAATCCTTAATTCATTTTATTTCTCATATTAGAACATTCTTGCATGTATTTCATTTATTTGTATGTGGTAATGCTTGGACCCCCACCTGTAACCACGATTTCTTTACTCAACGGCATACTAACAAAAGTTGTTCTTTCCCGTACATAGTTTCCAGTTACATATTTCAGCAATTTAAGCATTGCGAGACTTAGTATGTCAAGAGGCCAGTAACAAGACAGGTCACAAGCCTGAACACACTCCAGTATGAGAGGAACTAAAATTGTTTGTCACATGACAACTGATCCCAGTGAACTGAGGTGAAACCATATTTGACCATGTAAATTAACAGTGATGCCGCTGTACTCACAACACTTTACCTTGCAAGGATGGGCAATACCAAATAGGAGCTCAGGAATGACTGTGGAGGTACATCCCCTCACCCCACTCCTAGACCCCTTTGATTCCCCCCAGGAATTCCCCAGACTTTGCGCAGTTGCAAGTTGTTGGACGGCTGAGTGCTCTCTGGCTGTACCAGAAACTTGGATTACCTAGCAAAGGTGGGAAGGGCCACACAGATACCAGGAAGGTCAGATACTCCCTAATTATATCAGGAGTTATTTTGAGATGATAAATCATTCACTGACAACCTGAAACATAATGGTTGTGCTACTGGTGAAACTGACACAGAATTGGGGCCAGGATGAAAATTTAGAGATGAATTAAGCTAACCATCTTATAACCCTCTTTGAGCTCTCCTGAACCACAGTGGGCTGCAACCCAGTTATCTCCCTCTGAGTGGAACACCGCTCACATCCTGTAAACTCTCAAGTTTAGGAGACGTGAATCATCTGCCTGGGCTGTTACTTCTGCTCACTGACACTCAAGTCTTTGCCTGTTGAGAAATTCTGAGAAAGCTGATGTAAGTATTGTGCTATACATTTACTTTTCACTGCATTGGGATATTTTTAACATGCATATGTGTATATATGTGTGTATATCTGTATGCATAGTCTGAACCTCATGACTTTGTGGGAAAATTTCCTTACGTCCTATATTTCTTTCATAAGACATAAAACTGTCATTCAGGTCTGAGGCTAAGATTGGATTCAGCTGTGAATAGAGTCCTCTCTGAGAGGAAGTTTAGAAAGCAAGGGGGTCCAATCTGAACCTCATGACTCAACAGGAGGGTTTCCCTTTTCCTTTTCACCTTCAATCCCTCTGCCTCGTTTTCCTTTTAAATTCCACCAGACATAAACCGTTGTCCAAGTCTGAGATTAGGATTGGAGCCAGCTGCATCTAGGGTCTGTCAAGAATTTAGAAAACAAAGGAGTCTAATCTGAACTTTATGACTCAACAGAAGGATGTCCCTTACTCTTTGTATTTTCAGTTTCTATGCACATTATTTTAATTCAGTTCTGTATAAATCACTCTATCCCAATCCTGTACAACATTGCCAACTCTGACACAGTCTGGTTTTGTATGTAGCAAAGTGGACCTTGCCATTGAATTCCGTTGAATAACACGTTTATACATTTCTATTAAAATTACTTTTGCTAATATCTCTACAAGTGATTCTTTTAGAAATCCCAACACTCAGTCTTGTGACAATGACATAGTACCAAAATGTATTAAGCATTATAACAATCCCTATTGAGCAGTCTACCAGGCTACACGCCTACAGAAGCATGCATCTTCCTCTCTAGTATTTTCTTGAGATTTTGAATCTGCATTTTTTTTTAAATTTCACAGTAAATCTTAATACATTAACATGTTAATTTATCTTTTCTCTAACTCAGTATATCAGCTGCATTTTCTTTTTCTAGTGTAACTATTCCAGCACAACGCTAACTGTGATTAAACTAACTTAACTTCAAACTTTTCAGAATGTGTACTACATTGTAATCAGTAAGAAAAAAAATCCTATTTTATCATCAAAGCTACGAGTAATTCAAACTGATGTAAAAAATATTTCAGAGGAACATCTAGTCTGGGGAAGATCTCTTTTCGATGGTATTGCCAAAAGGTATAGAATCAACTTAGAAAATAGTTCCTACCTTTTACATCTGTAAAAACTTGCCATAAAAATCAGAAGGAATGGAAATAAGCAAAAAAGATAAAAAATGCCTAGGACCAAAAAGATGATGTTTCATTTGACTAACATCCACCACCTACACCAGCAAAAATTAGTATGCAAAAGAAGCATCCAGTTGTTCTTTATACAGCCTTTGCCAAGGAAAACTTAAAACTGGAAGTACCCTGCAGACTTCTAGGGCTCTGCAGTCACCAGTTTGCATACTATCATTAGATAAGCTAAGAAACTTTTTCTGGAAAGAGAGCTGATAAATGTGCCAAAATGTGAAGGAATATGTGCCTCCATTGGAAAATTTGTATGGGAAATTCGAAGATAAAGTTGAAACCACTCTTTTAAAAATGATATATTTTTCTTGCATTTATTTTAAGGAAGCATGTGATCACATCTCTTGTACAAACCAGTATCTACCGTTTCATTTCAGTTCATAAATTTCAGTATATTTTTGTAATGAGTTCCTTTTGTAAAAGTGAGTCTAGAGAGTGCTCCCTTCTTCTGTCCTGTCATCTTGAGATCAATTTCTCTGTCATTAGGTCTGTACATCTTTTATATTGCTCAACCTTTTACATGAACTAATAGTCATCTACTTCACTTTCCTATAGTTGTCTGCCTGCCAGAAGATTTTCCCCACCCCTACTTATCTAAACTGGAATGTGTAAAACAAGTCTTCACTATCCATCTTATTTGTCCCTGTGTTCACAGGTAGTCACATTTATGTGGGGAAAGATGGCTTAAAAAAAAAAAAAAGAAAAAGAGAAAGAAAAAAAATGTATTGAGATATTTTCAGTAGGACAACAGTTCCAAGGAGAATAAAATCCATCAAATAGCATGGGCAATAATTTTCCCCATGGTGACAATGGTATCTATTATAACGGTCCTTGAAAATTTGGCTTCAGGAAGATTGAATGAAACTCTCCATCTGCTTCTGCTTTCTGTACAAATAAAGACCTCGGTCTGTGTTTCACACACCCAGCAGAAATTATTGCATCTAGCCATGACAAAGTTGTAGGCTATTTTTAAACTATTCTTTTTCTATTACAACACTTGGCGGCGTTTAAAAATTCTTAAGTAGCTGGTTTTCTCCATCTGCCTGAGCAAGAGATGCTGCCCTAAAGTGAGGTCCTCTGAATAAAACTGTCAGTCTGCTTTTACTGTTTGCACTTGTTTTAGGTGGCCATGAGAAATTCAGTAGTATCTTTGACTATTTTTATCTCTCCACAACTTTTCCATTTCCTACAACTTAAAATTTTGTTTTGGCTGTTATTGGTTGCCTGATAGCATTTGTGTTTATTCACAATTCCTCCATTCTATTTATTTCTTAAGACTGTTGGATAACCTGAAAATGTATCTCAACCCCACATTTTGTTTAGTTATGAATGTTAGCATTGGCTATCCTGTTTAGAACAGCTTTTATTTCTCTAGTATCACATTCGTCTAGATTGATTTTTAAACAGCTATCAAGATCTATTATTTACAAGGTACTTCTGGCTCTGCTGGTCATTAATTTATTTAGTGACTTGCTAGCTGTTTCTCTTTCTCATTTTCTTTTTGTCCTCTTTCTTTTCTTTTTTAAAATTATTTTCTTTCTTGAATAAATTCACACTTTTGTTCTTATCCTTCTGGCACCTCTTATTTACCAAATGTAAAAACTTTCCCTGCAGTGTCTATTTAGAAAGGTTATGAGGTTGTTGTTATTATTATTGCTTTCAAATACACTACAGAAATAGTCTTGATTTAATATTTGTTATGATCTTGTCATGCTGCTCTCAGGCTCTGCAGCGTGGGAATGGAGGAGGTAACAGCCAGAATGTACACTTTTTACTTCTTGCTCTTGTCTTCCACCACTCCCTCCTTCTCACATGTTTTTTCCATTCCATCCTGAGTGTGGCCCATGGGGTGTCCCTGCTCCACCATAGATCCTTCACAGGCCACAGTTAATTCTGGGGGTGTCCTTGTCCAGGCCAGGTTCTCCCCTGGCTTAGCCATTTAAAAGGTAGTACCTTTTCCAGCCTGAATGGAGTTTTACCTTTCAAAAGTGTGTCTTCAGCCCTGGTTTCAACAACATTCTGCTTTCCACAGGCCTCCTCTGGTGTCCTCTCACACTCCTGTGCCTCCTTGCTCCAGCAGCTATAAACCTTTCCATAAGACCGTGTGGAGGTGCTGGTGCCTCTCTGGCTGCAAAGAAAGGGAACAGCCTGCAAATGAGAATATGATTAGGCATAAACCTTAGTATGTAAAATAGTGCTGGCTTAGGCAGGCCAGTGGCCAGAGGCATACAATAAATTAAAGGTCTGTCAGGTTGTGGTTTGAGAAGAGCTGGGCATTGCTCTTTAGGGGAAAGTGAAAAAAGGGAATAAGACACGTGATTGCCTCTGGCTTCATTATATAATTTGAAGCAGAAGAACTAGCTTCAACCAGTCACCTAGTGCCAAAACTACCACTAAATAATTTGCAAAAAAAAGTAAATACGGCAATCAGCTGTTTGGTTTTGTTTTGTTATTATGTGTAGGCTAACAAAAGAGAGAATGAAAACCAAAAATCCTTATTTTTGCTCATAGAAATTTATTCTGTCACTCACTTGTGTCTTCAGTTCAACAGATAATTATTGAAGTGAACTGAAAGTATTTTGGAAGCAAAATGATTAAAGATGTAATTATCTGGCTTGGCCATGGGAGTTTTTATTGTGTTTGGAAGCACTGTTAAAATGGATAAACAGAACTGTTAATCTAAAATCTGGAGCAGATAATGGTGCACCAATCTGTAAATTGTTAATTCCCAAACTTAGTTAAAAAAATATTTGAAAAAGAATCTGCATTACTAAACATATCCTGCAATACTAAACAGGAAGAGAAACAATTTTTAAAAACAGTAATGAAAAAAATTTAAAGTCAAAGGTTTTGGTTTTTTTTATAATAAAGATTATTAAATGCAACATTTTGCAGCCTGAGTCACTTTACATAATTTGAAGAATGTGTATAATGGAATAAAGGGTCCATTATGCTGCCTCAGACTTCCAGTTGAGACAAGCCGCATTTGACAAGTTTTGCTGTCATGACCAAATTTCGATCTTTTTACTTGGAACACAGAGTTCATTTCTGATTTCACAGAACAGCATCTCAGTTTAATGAAGCTTTATGAAATATGTAATTTAAAGTAGAATATTACTGATACCTGTTTTTTATTACTTCAGTATTTTCCTATATCTTAGCCTAACTCTACCTATAGCTAGTAAAAAAATCTTTAAATATTTTCATTTGGGTTTTATTCACTGAAGAGTAAAGATTTAAAATACATTGACTTTGTTTTTTCATATAACTATAAAGCTGTTTGCAATTCAAACATATAATAATGGCAAAAAATTAGTCTCTTACTGAGTGGTCTTGTACATACTTTGTAAGACTTGGAGTAAAAAGTGTAGGAAAATGGGATTAATAGAAAGTATAATTTCAAGTGGATTTTCAGCATTTAGAAAATACTGAACAGGATTTATGGTGTTTAATAATGTATTTTGAAACACTTAGATGTTGTTGCTTCACATTTTTCATGGCTGAAAACATGATTTTAATGTTATTTTTATATTTTGGATCGGCAGATTTTTAAAAAGGGAAAGTCTATAAGTAGTTGTTAAATTAGGTGTTCCAGCATGAAAGTGAGGTTAACTTGTGAAACCTTTAATGTAATACCATATTACAATTATAACTCTATTGAACATTGATGTTTGCTTTCATGAATACCTCAATTTTAGCGTGGATAGTAAGCCATATAGATTTTAACAGTCATAGTCATACTGATACATTGAAGAATATGTCATTGGCCAATTGTTTACTTTTTTAAGGTAGTCTAAAGCAAGAGTTAAAGGAGTTACAGATTAAAAAGATAAATGCATTGTACCAAACCAAATTACACGACTACTGTGGCTACAGCACATGGAGTACTTGATGCAGCTTTAGACAGGTTCTTTAGTAGGTTAGTCCTGTAAAAGCAGTGCTGTTGTAGGCTTGCATAAGAATTTAAAACATTGCTATAACTCGCTGTCACCGCTGCCAGACAGAATTATCTTCAATGCTAATAATTTACTATAATGAATCTAGCAACTGCAATACAAAGTTTTAGCAGACTAATTTGCAAAGTTCATAGAATCATAGAATAGTTAGGGTTGGAAAGGACCTTAAGATCATCTAGTTCCAACCCCCCTGCCATGGGCAGGGACACCTCCCACTAAACCATGTCACCCGAGGCTATGTCCAACCTGGCCTTGAGACTTGGAGTAAAGCTGAGAAAGACATATTTAATATAAAGACAAGTTAAATACTTGGTCAGATACCTTGAGGGTCTCTACTTCAATTCCCTCTTCTTTTCTTTCTTTCTGCAACTCAGTTTCATGTTAAATTGATTTAAAATGAAAACTATAAAAGTGTAAATCTGTTGTTACTAATTTAATACTAACTGACAGAATAAAAAGTTCCTCCATGGTGGAGGATTCTTCTTAGCCTACGCTCTTAATAAACTGTATCCAATTAATCTCTCATCTTCTTCGTAATTAAATAAACAGTCATCACTGAAGGCAAGTTATAAAATTTTTTGTATCATGGAAATCAACATGTGATTGAAGACAAACTCAAAGTGATATACCCATCAAGATTTGAGTCTGCTGTGATCACTTGGAAGAGGCAGCAGCCATGTGCTTTAGTTGGCCAACAGACTCATTGGTTCAAACCAGTCATGTGACACACTGCCACTTACTCTTCCAAAAAGGAGACAGAAGGGAGTTAGGGCATGAGGAGGTATGTAAAAGGCTGGTAAAGATTTGTTCTGAGAAAAGGGAGAAACAATAAATGTCTTGATAAAATGAAGGAGACAATTCTATATATAGACTTACTTCGATTCTCTATTTATGTAAACATTGTCAAGTGTTCAATTTTCTGCTCTTGGTAATTTTCAAAGTCTTCTTGTGTAAAAGAGAAGGTAGGCTTGGGAACAATGTGACATGAGGCAAGGTGTAGTTTCCAGCCTGGAAGTATATGCTGAAATAAAATGTGATGCAAGTATAAAAAAGAGGATAGGGGAGAAAAAATAATTTAAAATTAATTGACAGCATATACCTATGATAAGCAGCTTTTCCACCATGAGATAACAAGATAGCTTCTATAAGGCTGACAGAAGTATCCCAGGAATATATTATTTTCTAACTATAATTGTATGGGGAAAAAAAACCCCTGTCCTGGGTTCAGCAGTAGCAGTCA
This sequence comes from Ara ararauna, assembly GCA_028858755.1. Classification (NCBI taxonomy): domain Eukaryota; kingdom Metazoa; phylum Chordata; class Aves; order Psittaciformes; family Psittacidae; genus Ara; species Ara ararauna. Next base: position 52,111,498 of record CM054410.1, read on the forward strand.
TTTTTCTCCTCCTTAGTAGCTGGTGCAGTGCTGTGTTTTTGACTTTTGGCTTGGGGACAGCACTGATAACACCAGTGTTTTTAGTTATGGCTTAGAATGTTTAGGCTGGCCAAGGACTTTCTGAGCCTCATGCTCTGCCAGGGAATAGTGGAAGCCGGGAGGAAGCAGAGACAGGACACCTGACCCAAACTAAACAAAAAGGTATTCCATACCACAGCACATCATGCTCAAGATGTAAAAAAGGAGGGCAGAGACCCAGAAGGGTGGGGGGTGAACTGCTTGGTTGGGCTGGGTATACGCTGTGAGCGATTGTATTCTTTCCTTGTATTTCTCTTGTCATTATTATTGGTGGTAGCAGTAGTGATTTGCATTATACCTTAGTTACTAAACTGTTCTTATCTTAACCTGTGGGAGTTGCATTCTTTCAATTCTCCTTCCCATTCCCCTGCGACTGGGGGAAGAAAGAGTGGGCAGTGAGTGAGTGAACTGCTTGAGGGGCTTAAGCCACGACACAGCCAAGCAACCAAAAATTCTCTGAGGAACAGAGAACACTAGATATATGTATATATATTAGAAAACCCACAAAAACTATATGCTGATAATTTTTTAATTATTTTTAAAATTTAAATTTTCATTTCTCTTACTATTTAAAAACTACTGGTGGTTTCTTGCAAATATGTTAGCAGAAGTGAGTTTACAGGAGGAATTTTTAGGGCAAGAATAGAGAAGGCAACACAAATTATGTAATAAATTTTCAGTTAAATATGATTTTGCTGAATTTATGTCTATTCTTATGCAAAAAAAATCACTATAAGGATACTTCATCAAGTAGGAAAGAGACAGCTGAGAAAAACTGAATTCTGGTTTCATGCTGCAGCATTACAACAGAAAAAATTTGAAACTAATTTTTTGGCGAGTTAACCCATCCATTAGCATGCTGCTATTGTTAACAGTTTTCTGGATGAACAAAACATTTTAAGTTTTTCTCTGGTTTGGGGATTTCTTTATATGCACCCCAACAGAAAAAAAAAAAAAAAAAGTCATTGCACTTCATATTTAAAAGTTAAGAAATATATTTCTGCAAAACATGGCTCTGCAAATCAGAATGTTAGTTTTGCACAGGAATACATAAGTATATGATCATAGAATCATAGAATAGTTAGGGTTGGAAAGGACCTTAAGATCATCTAGTTCCAGTCCTCCTGCCAGGGGCAAGGACACCTCCCACTAAATCATGCCACCCAAGGCTCTCTCCAACCTGGCTTTGACTGCTGCCAGGGATGGAGCATTCACAACTTCCCTGGGCAGCCTTTTCCTGTGCCTTTACCACCCTTACAGTAAAGAATTTCCTCCTTATATCCAACCTAAACTTCCCTTGTTTTAGTTTGAACCCATTACCCCTTGTCATCTCACTACAGTTCCTCATGAAGAGTCCCTCCCCAGCATTCCTATAGGCCCCCTTCAGATACTGGAAGGATGCTATGAGGTCTCCACGCAGCCTTCTCTTCTCCAGGCTGAACAGCCCCAACTTTCTCAGCCTAGCTTCATACGGGAGGTGCTCCAGTCCCCTGATCATCTTCGTGGCCCTCCTCTGGATTTGTTCCAACAGTTCCTTGTCCTTTTTCTGTTGAGGACACCAGAACTGCACACAATACTCCAAGTGAGGTCTCAGGAGAGCAGAGTAGAGGGGCAGGATCACCTCCCTCGACCGGCTGGTCACGCTCCTTTTGATGGAGCCCAGGATACGGTTGGCTTTCTGGGCTGCAAGTGCACACTGAAGACAGCTCATGTTCATTTTCTCATCAACCAAAACCCCCAAGTCCTTCTCCACAGGGCTGCTCTGAATCTCTTCTCTGCCCAGCCTGCAGCTGTGCCTGAGATTGCTCCGACCCCGATGGAGGACCTTGCACTTGGCATGGTTAAACTTCATCAGGTTGACATCAGCTCACCTCACAACCGTGTCAAGGTCCCTCTGGATGGCATTCCTTCCCTCCAGCATATCAGCTGAGCCACACAGTTTGGTGTCATCGGCAGACTTGCTGAGGGCGCACTCAATCCCACTGTCCATGTCACCAGCAAAGATGTTGAACATTTACCTCATAATGTATTATCTACCATTGAATTTTAATGCTCTAAATACAGCTATTAGCTCTATTAGAGCTCAGGTTTTTGCTACTAAAAAGCCTAATGTTTAAATCAGTCTTACGTTTCACCTCTGGTCCCGCACTGCTTATTTCTGTTCAAATCAATACAAGCTATCTTGGTATTGAAAAGCAGATCATTAAGCTGCCTACAGTCTACGTCATATTATTACTTCCTATTCAAACACTAATAAAAGACTGTACTAGGTTTTACAACTGTGGGATATAGCCAGATCAGCAAAAAAACTCCCTATTTCACACTACTTCCCTTAAAAACAAATAGCAGAAAATCTCTCCGGATTGGTAACAATGCAATAGTCTCCACTAAAATGCACAGTATGTTTTGAAGATAATGGATTAGCATGTGGAGTTAAAATATTATTTGACTGCATTTCTGCTCTGTTTTACAAATGGAAACATCTGTAGTTATCCCAAATTATTTAATTCATACTAATCCATTCTGTTAATACCACTCTCATGCACACGACCCACAGAGACATCCCAATACTGAACCTAAGTGAACCATAGCAGCTCCTCTAGCACTTCTTTCCGGAATATCCTCTTTGCTGTCAGCAGTGGAAACTGATCTCTCATGAGGCAAGGTGTAGTTCCCAGCCTGGAAGTATATGCTGAAATCAAATGTGATGCAAGAATAAAAAAGGAAAGGATAAGGGAGAAAGAATAATTTAAAATTAATAGACAACATATACCTATGATGAGCAGCTTTTCTACCATGAGATAACAAGCTAGCTTTTATAAGGCTGACATACCACTCTCATGCACACCACCCACAGAGACATCCCAATGCTGAACCCTGATGAACCATAGCAGCTCCTCCAGCACTCCTTTCCAGAATACCCTCTTTGCTGTCAGCAGTGGAAACTGATCTCTCATTTGCTATGTACATGCAAACAAACATTTAATAGCTCAAGGGCTAGAAGCATCAGTGTGACTAGCAGCCAGTGTTTCACTGGATTTCAAAATTATGTGGAATAACATTTCATTGGTTTCATTTAAAAAGTAGAAGACAAAAAATCTGTGTGGCAGTTTGTACTGTTGTATGATGCACATTGATAAAATTCATATTAGTTTGAGAAGTCTTTGATTTATCGACATAAACATAAAAAAGTAAAGAATACATGAACTTACTGATATTTTTGCTGATTTTTGTGGTGAAAGAGCCCAGATGAATCAAGGCAACATGCATTAGATCCTGAATTTCTTCTTCCTAACTCTGTTCCAAGCCCTCCTTTGGTATAGCTCCCACATTCAGGATTGGATGATCAGATAGATGTTCAGGTTAAAGGTGTCAGTGCTATTGCAGTAGAAACCAATAGTCTGAGATATTTTTTTATCTCAGACATAGGCATAACACAACTGAAGGAGGAAGAGGGCTGAGAATGAGATATGCTTTTACTATTACCTTATGTTTTAACATGCAGCAATTTGTAACCTTGCAAGAAGTTTAATCCTCCTAAACAATCTTTTTAACTTATACTTGAAAATTTCAGCCCAGGTGAAAGACCAACAAGCTTAGCTTCTCCCTGATGATGCATGAAGTAGATTTCAAGCAATTTCACAGCTAGATAAAAGGAACAACCCCTTATGACCTCTGTCAATTTCTGTTATTTCAGGACATTTACTACAGTCACCTCATTTGCAATTTCCTCACTGACCATTTTTTAAATAAAAACCACAGGGTTATTTAGCTTTTGACAACTAAACTTTTTTAGTGATGATGCATCTTGAGCCAATACCTTTTAGAATTCTCCCCACAGATTTCACAATTCTTATGCTCCCTATGCTTCCTGGGTAATGACTCCATTTAAGCCTGCCAGCCTGAAACTGGTATTATTGTGATTTGTAGCATTCGCATGAGACTAGCTGATCAACCATTTTTCTCAATGGTTTACGCTATCTTCTGCAAGTTTGAAATATTTTAAGCAGAGTAAGATAAAATAAGATACCGACTGCTTAAGATACTTCTGTCAGTCAATGTATTTACTTGCAATTACATTCTAGTTTTGTCAACTACTCAGAATTTTTTCCCTGATTTCTCAAATACATATTCATTGTTGAGTGCTTTGCAATACATTCAAATGCAGATAAGTCATCATATGCACAAACACTGATAGACTTGTTTTTTGTGGGATGGATGTAAATTATATTAGAACCCACTTGACAGTTTTGGCAACTTTACTGTGGTTATTTCACCTGTAAATATTTGTTTATTCTCAGAAATGGCAACTATCTTTAAAAATATTTTGTGTGTATGCCTGAACATTTTTTTCCCTTTCAGGGGCTTTTTAAAGGAAATAAATCTTAGATTCAATTTGTGTGTCCTCAGTGTTTTGATGTATCCTGTGATGTTGCATTCACAATGTAATGTAGGTTTAGAAGGTGGAATTTAGTCATCTGAATTAGTATATCAATGTTTTTTTACATGACAGAAACTTGTCTGTGCAATTGATTTGTAAGGAAAAAGTAAAAAGATGGGTTAAAACTGTTTTAAATCATGTTTGTGTAAAGGATTAAATCATGTATTATAGCACTTTATCAAAACAGTCTGAACTCTGGGAGCTCAAAGATCTGTTTTATCTCCACCTACTCTTCCAAACTAAAAAAAAAAAAAAAAAAAGAAGAGAGAATTGCTTAATTTGAAACATTTTGAACAAAGATAATCCTCCTATTTTCATAAATTCAGTAATTTATTTATTTAATTTTTTTATTTAAAAGTGCATAAATAAAGCTACTACTTGCAGAAAATAGAATTCCAGAGGAATCTTAGTTTCTATTTCCCAGATGCAGTGAAACAAACACAAAACCAGAGGTTTTCTCAAGTCATGCACTTTTCTACAATCTTGCCTCACTCCTGAGTCACAAGGGACCCTTTTTCATTGAAACACGATAGGTAAGTTCAGACTAGAACAATGCTATGACTATTACAATTTAACACAAAGCATAGAAAAATTTCCTTAAAGCTTCAATTTCAAGAATTAAGAATTTAATCTTTTGGTTCAGCTTTGGGCACATATAGGAATAGAGAATTAACTGAGTATTACAATGACATCTAGTAATGTATCTGAACCAAGAAAAATGTGCTGCATTGTTTGATTTTAATATATTCCATGTTATCTCAATAAATTTATGTTATTCCCCTATTTCCTTCAGACAGGAAACTGTTTGCAAAGAAAGTAAAGGGACCTGCTTCAGCAAAGGTTTGCTCTAGTCTTTTGATGATGTAAGAACTATAGAGATATTTGTTCTGCTGATAGGCAGGGTGAGCAACAAAATGCCCACACTTTAGCTGTATAACATGCACAGTTTATTAAACAAGCATGCTAAAGCAAACAAGCACACTAATGAGAATCAGGTATAAATCTCTGTGCAGTAAATAAGTACAATAAAGCAAATCATATATATACATATATAAGTAAAGTACAGAGGAAAATTAGCAATGCATCAAATCATTACTGCATAGAGAGAATTAAGAAAGAGATTAAGAAGAAATACATCTCCAATTACCACTGAATCATGACTGAGGACCACACTTCAAGCTGGGAAACCCCATTGCAGATGATGCCAAGAGTATCAGGCAATTGGGAAAATTCCTTCGTGGTGCGTTCATCCATAGGTGAGGCTTTCGATTTGGCTAAAAGAGGGTCTTGCTTTTGTATCCTTAGAAAACAACTGGCTTTATGCCAGCTCTGTTATTGTTTACTTGTGGGGCCATGCAATTTCTCATGAACTTTGCTGTCCACTCTGAGAGTGTTGACCAGGCGCCCCAGTGACGCCAAGTACAAAGGTCATAGAACAACTGCACACCTATGTTTTCTGCCTCTTTCTGACAGTCACGATGAACATAACTGTATATACCCTACCAAATACACTTTGCAAAAACATGCTTTGTCATGTCTCTCAGTCATGAGAACCCCAGCTAAGTTTGCATCCATTGCAATATTATAGTATAAATCTAAGTATACTCAATGGAACTTTCTGAATTTGTTTTTTCATTTGAAAATAATTTCTAAAGCAACTCCTGCTATCTTATAAATTTGAAATTATTTTTTTTCTTTATAATGACACTGTGCTGCTCTAAGTGCAAAAAGTCCTTCTATAAACTTAAATTATGTCTCCTTTCACACATGTAACAAAAAATAGCTTGTTTTTTTCATTTGCATAAATTAAACTAATTGAAATAAAAAAGAAAGTGTCTATTATAATAGAAGTACTATTCATTTAATCTGACTAATCACATATTTCTTTAGCTTTCTAACACTGAATTTGGATGAATATAGCTCATAAAGCAAAGAAAAGAAAGAAGGAAAGCAAGCTTTTTTTAAACAAATTGGCAGCATTTTACTAATTTTTGCAAGCCTTGTGTAAGTACCTCCAGAGACATGTTGACTCAGGAGCTGAAGACAGCAGATTATTTTTCTTTACTGAAGTAGATATCGTATCTTAGAATTTAGAGGAAAAGATAAAAGGTGTTTTCAGAATAATTATGGATGTCAAGATCATTCTGCTTAGAGTTCTTAGCAGACAACTTCCCAGACTGTTGTTTAGGTACAGTTTGGTGACTTTAAAGAAGACATTGTTAACCTGCATTTCAGAGAATTATTGCTTTAGAAATACAGGAATGTGAATGAAATTTTAATATGCAGGCAAGGAGGTGAATATTATTGATAAGCAGCTGAACCTGTTATTATACTAGAGAGATAATAATTCCAGAAATTACTGCAGACCTGAACTTATTATAATTGGTATCTACAGAGCTACTGTCTGTATGACTATTTACTGCATAAATGTATTTTTTTATCCCAAATTTATTTAAAGTGTATTCATGGATGAATTTTACATAATTCCGCAGTTGGCCAAAGAAATCAGATTTGTGAAGCACCAAAGAATTTAAAGGTCTGAAGCAATGGCAATGCCCATGACAGGGGACTGGAAGTAGATGATCTTAAGATCCTTCCCAACCCTATTATATGATAATGGAATAATATAATGGTGTGGTTTTTAAAATCTGTCAATTTCAGGCAGTTATTCAAAAGTTTCCTAAAGTACAGCAGAGGTCCTTCAGTAGAAACAGCATATAATTAAAAACTGACATGACACAAACTCAAAATCTGGCAGAGACCCTCAAAATTTATTTTTGTCATTACCTGAATATTTTGCATTCTGTCAACAAAACTGATAATATATTTTATACCTTTATGTTTTCCAGGATGACTAAATTAAAATTGAGATATTAAATATTATATATTATATTCAAAGTCATAATAAGACTCAAAGATTTTCTGTTGTAATAGCATTGTAGTAGATCACAAATTATATCCTCAGAATGTCACCCATTGCTATGTTAGCATAAATTTGGGCAGAGATGACAATTTCAGAGAAGCAGAATAGGCTGCTTTTCTCCATCTGACTTGTGATCTTTACAGGATTTTTAGGTTCCATGGCCTGTTTTTCCAAAAGGTCTTTCCAGATGAGACTTACCGTAGTTTAACCCATTCATTAGCTGAGGCCCACAGATCATAGAATCATAGAATAGTTAGGGTTGGAAAGGACCTTAAGATCATCTAGTTCCAACCCCGCTGCCAGGGGCAGGGACACCTCACTCTAAACCATATCACCCAAGGCTATGTCCAATCCAGCCTTGAACACCGCCAGCGATGGAGCGTTCACAACTTCCCTGGACAACCCATCCCAGTGCCTCACCACCCTTACAGGAAAGAATTTCTTCCTCATATCCAATCTAAACTTCCCCTGTTTAAGTTTGAACCCGCTACCCCTTGTCCTATCACTACAGTCCCCAATGAAGAGTCCCTCCCCAGCATCCCTATAGGCCCCCTTCAGATATTGGAAGGCTGCTAGGAGGTCTCCACGCAGCCTTCTCTCCTCCAGCCTGAACAGCCCCAACTTTCTCATCCTATCTTCATATGGGAGGTACTCCAGTCACCTGATCATCCTTGTGGCCCTCCTTTGGACTTGTTCCAACAGTTCCATGTCCTTTCTCTGTTGAGGACACCAGAACTTCACACAATACTCCAAGTGAGGTCTCTCAAGAGCAGAGTAGAGGGGCAGGATCACCTCCTTCGACCTGCTGGTCACGCTCCTTTTAATGCAGCCCAGGATATCTGCTCACTCACTTGCCCCAGGAGGGCAGGAGAGATAATTTATAGGGTAAATGTGAGAAAAGTTAGTGCTGAAATAAAGGCAGTTTAACAGGTAAAGAAAAAGCTGCGCATGGAAGTGAAGTATAATGAATTCATTCTCCACTTCCCATTGGCAGGCAGGTGTTCAGCCATCTTCAGGAAAGCAGCGCTCCATCACACATAATGGTAGCTTCTGAAGACAAACATTGTAACTCTAAACGTACTCCCTTCCTCCTTCTTCCCCCAGCTCTTACGGTTGTGCACAGTGTATGGGATATCCCGTGGGTCAGTTGGGGTCAGCTGTCCTGGCGGTGTCCCCTACCAGCTTCTGGTGCACCTCCAGCCTGCTCATTTGTGGGGTAGGTGAGAAGCAGAAAAGGCCTTAGCTCTGGGTAAGCACTGCTCAGCAGTAACAAAAATATACCTATTTTATCAACACCATTCAGCAGAAATCCAAAACATGGAATAATATAAGCTACTCCGAATAAATTTAACTGAATTCCAGACAAAAACAGTGAAAGACTTTAAGTGCAAAGAGAAATTACTTGAGGATATTATTTGAGATGCTTGTGAAGGAAATGTATTTACTGGAAGTCTGTAGGAACCCAGTATATTATTTGATTCCTATAATAAGGGATGATTATTGAAGATCATCCTGGCCCTGCTGAACTATTGATGGAAAATTTTACCATTGACTTCCAGGATGACGCATTTTTCCTTTTTGAATTTGACTGACAAAATCATTGAAATCATTTCATTTTAGAGGACTTTCAGCAGTACCTTGTTAAACATTAATTCATTTTTTATTATGAATATATATTAGCAGAATGTATCTGCATGTAAAGAGCACACTTGCTATTTTTGCATACAGAAAAGAATTGAGTTGTTGGAGCACATGAGTGGATGCAACTAATTATTCATATATGAGACCACATTGTAATAGTCCTTGAGCATCTACTATGTTTAACTGGAAGCAATCTTTATGAATATACCATGATGAGCTTTAGAAATTCTGCTGAATTTGAAATACATTAGGCTTATTCTGCACTTGCTTGCTTACATGACAAGTGGCTTACAATTACTGAGTTTTAAAATAAATCATCCTAATGTGTTCTATTTGCAGAGTGTTTCAATATTAGCATATTTTTTTATGTCATCTCTGTGCTTTCCCAATGTGTTCTCTTCTACTAAGGCTTGCAACCCATATATATTTCTCAGTAAAACCCTGATGCTTTTTCCGTAGAACCATAAAAATCCTTCTTGGAAGGGACTTATGGAGGTCACCTTGTCCCACCTCCAACTTGAAACAAAGCTATTGCCAGTAGGTAATTTATGGCTTTTTCTAGCTGAATCTAAAAAGCCCTCCAAAGGCAGAAGCTCCACAGCATTTTTGGAATACCCAGTTTAGTACTTCATTGTCTTCCTTGTATTCATATGGTACATTTTAGGCTTTCATTTTGTTAAAAATCTCAAATGTTACATCACTAACCAAACGCAGCACTGATTCAAGCCCTTTTCTAAATTATTCTGCTAATTGAGACTGTAAACTTTTAATCAGACAGCATTCCTCATCTGAAATGGCAAAACCTCAGTATCATAATGCTGATGTTGCAGTGTCTAGTTCTTGAAATAGTGATTTTCTGATGAAACTATAGAACACACCAATTCTGACTTCAGATTCTTCAAGGCTTATAGAAATAAACATTGCCAGTGGGGAATCCTGAAATTTGTTTCCAAAATCCTGAGACTTAGGAGCCTCTACAACAGTCTGATTTTCATATATTAATTTTGTTGATTAACACAAAGCTAACAGGATTTACATGTCTATAATTTTTCAGCTTGTCCTGGTGAATAAATCTCAGTGAATGGATTTCCAGCAAATGTTTCTTTAATCAAAATGCTTCATGAATGGTGTCAGCTTCAGCAGAATTACATTGCAGAGAAAAGCTAGAAAAAGTTCTCTCCTAGTCCTTTTTTTCTGTATTCTTCAATATTTTAATTCTTTAATATATATTAAAGTGTCACAAGAAGAAAATCTCTGTAAATAATTTGTTTCTACTTCAGTTTTTTCTGTTTTCTTCAGAATTTGGAAATCAAGAAATTCTGTCTTCAAAATCTGCAAATCCTTACCCAAATTGGATTAGATTTCTATTCAGCTAAAAAGTGGTTTCATGCTGCTTATATGAACTTTATTTTTTATCACGTTAAGAACATTTTTTTTATCCCTCAAGGTGAATAAAATACTTATTGGTGCTTAAACATAAAGGAAAAAAAAAAACAGATGACCAATGCATGGGGCAGTGTCCTAATGCAATACACTCTTCTACATGGAATCTACAAAGGTGCATCATGATCAGTTCTGTATATAGACTGACACCAGCACCCATCCCAGGAGCAGGTGCATAGAGCACCTCAGCCCAGCCCTGGATCCAAACCCCAGCCCAGCTCTGCTGTACACTGCAAAGTGTCCCATGAGCACTGTGGTTTCAGTTTGGCACAAGACAATGCTGAGGCTTTTTCTTACCTTGAAGGGAAACCACTGTATTACAAGGAGTGCCCTATATCTGGTATTCCTGCTTCCAGACAGTTTAACTGCTTCTTGTAGTCAGGCCTTCTTGCCCTCCCTCCATGCCAGACAATTCCTCAGTTACCAATTACCACTGCTGAGCAGTGACAATTAGAATTTCCCATTCAATTATTAGAGATTTGTATATCACTGTCATAAGCCATTGACACTGCAACAAAAGATTTAATGCAATTAATAAGCTCTCAGCATGTTATTGTAATCTCTTTATGGTCACATGCATCTTTTCCTAATAGACTGTAAGTTGAAGGGAATGCTAGCATTTCCCAAATAAAGAAAAGAAGATTAGATAGTTGGTCATACAAGAAGCTGGTAAAAATACTTTTCTGACTTCAACTCTTTATAAGGTAGTAATAAAAATTGTACATTATATCTACTGTATTGCTTCATGTATAATTATGTGCCTATGACAATAGTTCTACATCAGTCATCTCTAGGCAAAAACATCCCACTAGTACTGAAAATAAATAAAGAAAAATATTTTTGCATTCATATTTTGGTTTTGCACGTGAGGCTGCGCTGTTTTCTCTGTGCTAATGGTCTAGAGTAATAATTTTATTTGACAGACCATAAGAAAATATTTTCATACCCAGGAGAATTAATCCTGTTTTACCAGAATAGCATACTGTGGATTGCAAGTGGGATAGGCAACAGGAGCTGACAAGAGACTGATATTCACACTATCTTGAACAATTAATATAAATTATAAAAGACAATATATAGGAATGGTGATACCAGTAACAGCACTGAAGGAACACTACACAATTAGCTTTAAAGCTTATCAGCAGCCAAATGAAAGAGTCTTTTATGAAACTGCTTCATGTTTTTCTACTTTTGAAAATTTCTTTAAAAATTTAAGTAGTTACCATCCCAGATAGCTGCTGAAATCAGAAAATGTCACCTCACCGCAGTTGCTGTGAAGAGACATATGCTGATGTTTGATACCAATACAATGAGAGCACATAGGAGGCTCAGCCTTGCCTGGCTTCTGAGATGTCAGCTGTCAGCATCTAATCCAGGCTGAGACAACCTCTTTAAAGAAACAAGAATGTGAGCACTCCTGACAGGGAGAGAAATTACAGCATGGGTTCTCCCTCCACCAAACCTTACAAGAACCACTACAGGAAAGAACTAAAACAGGTTTTGAAGAATATTAGAGACTGGTCAGCATAAAACAAATTTTCAAAGTGTTGAAAAAGATGGTAACTACACTTTTGCAGTTTCAAATTTCTTTTTTTTAGAACTTAATAACTTCAGAACTAAACCAAATTCCATCCACAACATTTTCTCTTTAGAAGGAAGTGCCAAAATATTTTTATATATTTGGTATGTGGGCCATATAGCACTTTTATTGGTTTTGGCTCTCAAAATGTACAAGAGAAACAAGGGACATGAGAAATAATTGGCTTAATGTTTGGCATGTAGAAATCGTTCTGTTTTGCTCGGATTTTAAAGTAGATGTTAATTCTTTTGGTATATACTGCCAACAGTGGCCCTTCAGAGATTTTAGCAAGATGTGGACTTCCTTCAAATGTTTAAGCTCATTGTTTCTGGCATGAATCTTGCTGGCAGCTTATTGCCTCGTGCTCTGAAATTACTTGTGGCCCCTGTCAATGCTCTGAAAATGAACTTATGATGTAAACAACACAGTAGAACAGTAATCCAAAAGAACAATAAAGGATGTAAACTGCAGGAAAATATATTTACAGTCAGTCAAACTCTAGCAGTTCAAGCAGTATTTTTCCACTAAAAAATTATGAGGGGGGCTGCATATCTCATAGAGAGTACTTGTAATTTTAAGCATTCACTGGAAATTTCTACTGAGTAGTACTACTTTTCTCTAAACAGCAAATTACAATGTTGGCAATTGATATAATTTACTAACACAAGCATGAAAATACAGATAACCAAAATTTATAACTTCTGTCTCATAAGAAATAAGAAAAAGGAGGGTGGGAATTATTGTATCTCAGAAATGAATGCAAGTTTTCCTTACCTTTCTTTCAAAACATTTTTTAAGGTTTTTGTACAATGTCAAATGATGTTAAAGACAAAACAAAACAAAGGAAAAACAAAACAAAAACAAACAACAAACACAAACTGTAATGATTTGCAATGTTGAAACTCTAATTTAGAGGTTACAGTGAGATATGCTTCCTGTTAATTCTAAATTATTAATAATCCAAAGAGAGCGATATGAAACTCTGAATGCGAAAAACTTCTGTGAGTTAAACTTTAAGCAGTGGCATAAATACATACTTCCTGTCAATCTTTGGGTGGCGATACTAAACACACAAGTTACCAAAACAGTAATTGTAGCAGATCCATGCACTGAACAAATTTCCACAAAGAGCCTGTTATATATAAGGCAGTAGGTAACAAGGTAGGGGTTTGAGAAAGTTGCTTATATTTCTCTAGAAAGTCACTGAAATACTTACCTTCAGCACATTATATTATTTTATATTATATACATATATCTTTAGCACTATGTATTATTTGAACCATCATAAGTTTTGTCAGAGCATTTTTAACCTGAATAATTCAAAAGCACTAAGAAGTGTTGTTTTGTGTTACATGTGAATGATGTGTGAAGTATACCATCATAGGTTTTCCTTTACCTTTGATATCTTCAGCAGTCTGTCAAAATACAGTTCCTCTTTGGCTCAAGGTTTTTCACTCTCTTCTTGTACATTGTCATTTTACTGGAGAAAAGACCTTTCCTCATGTATCTGATCCTTTAGAAACTGTCACATCAAGCAGAACTCTCTGCCTTATGAGACTAGAAGTTTGAATTTGGATCGGTATTTGAAATCCTTCAAATCTTTGGTAAAGTTTTGTAGAAATACACAGTAACGCTTCTATCCATCAAGATGTAATAGAGGGAAATGCCAGCACAGAATCTGCAAGCCAGTTAAATTATCTGATGCTGCCTGGAAATCCTCATTACTGTAGAAGTCATTTCAGAAAGGTAGCTGTATGGGATTATAGTCTCACAGAATATACTGAGATATGAGTTTCCTCCATGGGCTTCAGTGTGGATGTCTGCTCCAGTGTGGCCCTTCATGGGCTTCACCATGGTCTTTTCAAGGTGGCGCAGTGGAACATTTGCTCTGCGCCTGGAGGACCTTCTCCGCTTCCTTCATCATGACCTTGGTGTCTGCAGGACTGTTTCTCTCATGTTTTCTCTCACTTCTCTTTTTCAGACTCTGCACAACGTTTTTACTCTTTCTTACACGCAGAGGCACTACCAGAGCTACTGGTGGGCTTGTGCTTACCAAACATGGAGTCCATTTTGGAGCCAGCTGAAACTAGGCTTGTCTAACCCAGGGGCAGTCCCTGGTCTCTACTCACTGAGGCCACCCCTGAAACCTTCCTTCCGCCCAGGACTGAAAAGCTTGCAACATCAAGACAACCTGCTCTTCCCATTCCCCATCTCTTGAAGATTAAAGGGATGGATTGACATTATAAGATGTTGTTGCTATAGTCTGTAGGCAAGTCAGCCCAATAAGCAAGTGTTTGCTGATCCTAAGGAAGCAGTTGACAGATTGTCTTACAAAAACACAAAGAGGGTCACATGGGTGACAGCAGAGGAGGGAGTATTGCATAATAAACATCACTGCTTAGCGACTATAAGTAAGCATTATTGCTAGACTGGTAGCTGAGACAAAAGTATTAATGTCATGTAGAGTTCAAATTGGGAAGAGATGGCTCCATTTCAGTTTTGAAGCTGAAGATGAATATAACAAGGGGCAGTGGGTCAGAGGTTGTAGCACTGCGCTATTATAACTAGCATATGTGAGAAATCAAGTAGTTTAGAACACTTTTTTGTGTCCTAAATAAGAAAACAGACTTGATTCAATGCAGCATTGTATGCAATCCTCCATCCCACACTGCATTTAAGTAGCTGTATACCTTTTGCAGTCTCTTCTGCTTTCAGCTGTTTGAGTGGTAATAATAAGTAATACATTATTAATAAGTAAAAAAAGAAAACAGAATAATGAACAAGAGAGAATGATTTCAGAGCTAACTTTCAGATGGAAAAAATTTTCTAAAGATTTAGCCATTCTTTTCTGTTCTACTTTTCAGTTCTTCAGACAGTATATGGTGATTTCCAGCATCTGTATGTAAATTAATTTGTAAATTAATCTTAGGTCACTGTATATCCAGACAGTAAGGGAAATCCATGGCACGAAGTGCAGACTCCTGCTTCAGATTAATCGTATTTTTGTTAGCAGACCCTGCAAGTGAAGTTCACTGGGAGTATGCAAAAAATATCAACAGATAATTTAGCTTTTCCTTTTCTTCACTCCCATGAGTATTTAGTACACAAATGAGATTCAGTGCATTTAAATAACGAGATTTAGATGAATACTAGCACAGCAGCCTCTTGTGTAAGTACTTAAATGTAAAATGGTATATAATCTAGTCCAGTAATTTAATTCTATAAATTTTAAAATATACTGCCTTGCGTTTAATATATAACCTTTGGTTTCCTGTCACCACTTATTTCATATTTTTACTCTTCAGATTAAGCATTTATGTAAACTGGCTTATATAAATTTTAACTGCCTTAAACATCTTAAAAATAGAGGGGTTTTTTTCCAATGAGTTGACAATTACAATAAATTTTTAATTATTTTTAAGTTTTAAAAACAGTAGATGATTAATGTTTGCTATTGATTAATCACTATTAGTCGCTAAGAAAACTTACTATATGCAGCCATGTTGTTAAAGCTTTACCAAGAAGTACAGAAAGTATTAATTAGTTTCTTTTCAAAATATGAAAAAAAGTTATATTTTTTATAACTTATAAAGGAGCAGAAATTTCTAAAATGAGAAGTCAATATTTCTAGTGAATAGAACTAATTTTATAAAAGTTAAGTATTATTGTCTTGTCCAGGTGACATTGAATGTCACAATAGTAGATACTAATACATCTTTCTATGCAAATGCTCTTTTAGAATCCTAGATTTTGAAAATTATTTTCAGTCAATGTTAGATCAATTTAAAACACTTGAACATGTTTAAAAGTCTTACTAAGTTAGTTCTAGCTGGTTAGAATGAGGGGTGTATAATTCAAGTCTCTCATTTTTTGTGGTGTTTTCCTACTCAGATTATGTTCCCACAAAAAAATCCCTTAGCTTTTCATTTACAGTGTCTCTCACATGAAGCATATGTGTATTTGCGGATACCATTTGCAATATCAGTAAGAAGATAAACTGAATTTAACTGGTGCCTATATAGGGACCTGAAATGTCAGGTTTTTAGGCAGTAGTCAGATGCTCTTTCTGCTGATGTCATGTGTTGGTGAGGACTAAAGCATAGTTATTTATCTGTCTCACAAAGAAGCAATATCTATACAATAACATTGCTAGTACAATCTACAGTTATTTGCTTCTTTTTTCTCTGAGTGCATTTTAATGTGTGTACATGTACTCAAATAATTATGAATTGAGTGAGAAAGCAGGAGGGTCAACTTTATAAAATTAGAAAATTAATGTCTTTCTGCAGGCCGGCCGGTGAGTCACTGTGAGAGTAGCAAGCATTGCTGTGGATGAAACGCTGTGCTTCAGGAAGTTTTTTCTTCTATGAAAATATAAAATTTTTCATTTTTATAGAATTAAAAAATCAAGAGCAAAGGAAAACTGTGGTTATATAACATAAGTGGCACAGTCTGATATAATATACGCCATATTGTCAGAAATTTCTTTTGAGGATGAAAAGCCTTGCATAGTCAGGGAAATCTGTTTATTAAGTGCTGTGAGTTTTGTTTTCATCTAAGAAGTATATCTGAGTTGTCTTCTTGAACACTCAAGCACTAGGAGCCACTCTTATTTAGTAACTGCTGCCTTTCAAAATGTGTCTGGTATGTTAGAGATTTTAGCATGTCACACTTTGTAACCTAGGTAAAAAAATGTGGTAGACTTAGGCTTCTCTATTCTTCCCAAAGAGGGAATTCAGGAAATAACAACAGTAAAGGAAACTGCATCTAAGCCGCTCTTAGCTTGCATTGTTATTTAAATAGGATTGTTCTCGAAATTCCAGTGAGTGGAATTTAGCTGATTGTAGTACTTTGGTATTACAAGGAGAAATCCGTCATTCCAGGTAGCTTTGAAGACTGAAGGAATAGGGCTATTTGCTAATTTGTTGTTGCTGTTAACAAACAGCATTGTTGTTTGTTACAGCAATGATCAGAGAAGGCAATGCTGAGGTTATGGTTGGTGCATTGAAAATGCATGCATCTAGATACTGGATTGTCTTGAAAGGATCTGCCTGAGCAACGAGATTAAGTAGGAATTTTTAAATATTTCTGAGCAGTTAATCCCACTGTATCATAGTTCCCCATCTAGACAGAATATTAGCATTTCATTGACTTTCTGTTAAGAAGAAAAAAGAATAGTTTGTGAAATTGTCAGAAAATGAGTATGTGAACTTTAAAAATGAACAAATAAAGAAAACTAATGGATTGATTTATTTTGAATACTTTAGAATTGCAGAACAGTTTCGGTTTGAAGGGACCTTGAAAATCAAGGGGGCTTATAAGGATGCTGGGGAGGGACTATTCATGAGGGACTGTAGTGATAGGACAAGGGGTAACAGGTTCAAACTTAAACAGGGGAAGTTTAGATTGGATATAAGGAAGAAGTTCTTTACTGTAAGGATGGTGAAGCACTGGAATGGATTGGCCAGCGAAGTTGTGAATGCTCCATCGCTGGCAGTGTTCAAGGCCAGGTTGGAGAGAGCCTTGAGTGGCATGGTTTAGTGGGAGGTGTCCCTGCCCCTGGCAGGGGGGTTGGACTTGGATGATCCTAAGGTCCTTTCCAACCCTAACTATTCTATGATTCTATGATTCTATCACCCAGTCCAAACCCCCTGCCACAGGCAGGGGTACCTTCCACTAGACCAGGTTGCTCAAAGTCTTGTCCAGTCTGGCCTCAAACCCTGCCAGGGATGAGGCAGCCACAGCTTCTCTGGGTAACCTGTGCCAGCATTTCACCACCCTCACAGGGAAGAATTTTTTCCTAATATCTAATCTAAATCACCCTCATTTTTTGATTGCTTGATTGGCAATGAAAGCTTTAGGGTCTATTTTGATGTCTTGCAATTTGTCAAGCCCTCAGATTTCTGATTTTAATAAGATGTGTCAGTTGTAATGCAGAATATCTATCTATATTAAATTCCCTTTGATATCATTAATTTCTTCTTGTGTGTCATAGTTCTTTAGAAATGATAATTCATTTTTATTTGTTTTAAGAAAATTTGTTTGTATGTGATTGTTTCTTTTTAATTCTTTTAGGTTTGGGGTTTTTTTGGTGGTTTTTTTTTTTTTTTTTTTTGCTTATTCATTGCATCTCTACCTCACTGTTCACACGACATGGTACAGAAGGGAGAGTTGATTGATTAATTGAAATATCATTTGTTTGGCTTGGAGGAAGATTTTCTATTACCTTTTTCTTTCACATTCTGTCACCAGACTATGGTGTCGTAATAGGCATTATTTGCAGAAGAGGAGTATAGAGAAGACTCCAAGCGATGTCGCCAAAATTACTATCTGATTATGACATTTGAAGTAGTTCCAATTTTGCTGGAGACTTATATAGTCACAAATATTGTTATGTAGAATTTTATATAGTTTGGGCTATGTATGTATGTATTTATTTATTTATTTTTACTAGGAGTCATGGGGAGATGGGGATCATATTTTACTATTGTTTCCATGGATACTCCTTCCATTCCAGCACTTGCTGAGTTTAATAAGCTACCAAGAAGACATCATCTATCATTACAGAATAGCCAGGCAGGGAACAAACTAAGTTGAATAGCGTCCAAAGAAAAGCAGGGGTGTGTTTTTGAACTCTTCCTGACTCCTAAAACTCTTCAGCTTAAGAAGATACCTATTAAGCATCAAAAATAAATTCCTAGAAATTGAGATTTTCCTGGGTATTCTGTGTGAATGTCTTCACAGCTGTGATAAGAAAAAATAATCCCTGTGTTGACTTTATTCTACAAAACCAGAAGTATTCTTATTAAAAAAAAAAAAAAAAAAACGGAAAAATCCCAAGAAGGTTTTGCTATTATTAAAACATGACATTTATTTTCAAGTTATATATTATTGAAAGAGTGCCTGTGGCATGCAAATTTGTTTTTCAGGAATAGGAGTTCTGTTTCTTGTTAAATAGATAAATAAATACTTTTCCCTTATGTTTCTCAATTCGTGCAACTTCCAGGTCAGTATTAATTAAAAATTGTGAAGTTTCCTTTAAAATCCTTAAACATTTTGTTTTAAGAGCTGCCTGACATCTTGCTTCAGTCTCTTGTTTTATGATCTGCAATTTAATTGTGTCCTTTTGCTTCATTTGAAATTGGGATAAATCACAGCAGGCAAGCAAGCTCTACAATTCTCTTTTTGGTAAGACACTAATAAAAACTAAGAAAATTAATTCTTTTCGTGGCAAAATCATAGGATGCTCTGCCAGCATCTGTTTTTGAAAGCCATGCTTTTGATTTGTGACACTCAGATTTCTAAGAAGATGAAAGAAATAAGTTACTCACTGGGGTTTTTTCCATTTGTTTAGGCTGTGATCTCACAGATTGCATTTCAATAAAGTCTAAATCCCCAGCTATCCTCTATGAAAACTGTGCGCTAATCTTAATTTTTTTAAACATCTTTCTAAATCTTTTATTTAAGAAAGAAAAGTGTGTATTTTACCTCTATGTATTTTACACAATTCAATGAACATGTTGTAGCAGAGTTATTTTCCTTTTCACATAGAGGAAGCCTGAGAAAAAAATATATCTTAGAATGGAGTTACCACAAATACTTTCAAATTTGGCTGAGACAGATTACTGTGCTGATGTTGCTTCTAATTGCTCACTGGTCTCTATAACATGCACGTTGTAAACAGAAATTAACAACCATTAGCATTTTAACTTTTGCTACTTTAACACCAATTATGCATAATTTATCTCTGTGCAGGGAACATCATTTAAAGACTGATTTAACTGTAAATATTAAACAGCATTAAAATTTAATCAGCAAACGTTCACTGAAATCTTTTGCAGTTTTAAGTTAGTTAATTGCCTTATTTGCTACAAATTTGCATTATTTACCATATGTTGTGCCAGATATAACATAAAGATGATTTATTGATTTAGGTACAAATTAGAAAAAAATAAAGTTTATAATTCAAAAGAGTAAAATAATCCAGTCTGTTTTGAAACTCCATACAATGTAACAAAAATTACTCAGCTTTTTTTCAACTAATTGTTAATTTAATTGGTTCATATGAATAGAAACCCATAATTTTTGAAGTAAACTCTGCTTTTGCTATTGTTTTAGTAAAAAATCATTAGAATAAAGAAGACAGCACATAGGTCAATCCTTCCTTACATTTTCCTATGAAAACTACTTTAAGATTAAAATTTGCTTTTATCCTCCTTTGAGGAAAAAAAAAATCAATATATATTTTCCTTTGCTATATTGCATCTGATAAATAACATGCAGAAAAGTAATACTTCAATTAGAACAAAAGACAGAAAGGAAGTTATATATACCGGGTGTAAATGGCAGAATTTTAGTAGCAGACACAGCAGGGATTGCCTTTCTTGGAGGCAGATGGGGACTGCCCTGAGTTGGCACTAGTGGATGTGCAGCAGACCCAGCACAGAACACATGTGAGCACTTTGTTGTGGACGAAATGCTGTGCAGGATGTTTATATTTTTATTGTTATAGAGTGCACAAATGAGCAGAAGAAAGAGCTCTGAGACAGCAAGTAAGTGGCTGTGTGGGTGCTTGACTGTAAGGCAAGCCCAACCCATCACAACATGGAAGCAATTCAATCTTTTTTAATTCATCTTTCATTATCCAAATGGTGGAGTTGAGAGGAAGACATTCCTGCTTTTTGTAGTGGAGATTCTACTTTTCTATAGTTTCAAAGAAACAGCAATTTAATCTCAATGTGTTTCCCCTTACATACTAAACCAGGTGTAACCAACTGTAAACTCTTTTCTACATAGTTATCTTTCATAGAAGATGAATATTTAAGAGTCTAGAGACCCAAATGAGTCCTTCTATCATATCTACTGAGATGACTCTTTACTTTGAAAAAAGCTTTGACTGCTGAATAATTTGTATTCACAAATATAACATACATTGTCCTGATCCACAATGCCCAAATAACAATAGCACGTGGTTTATGTTCTCTTTACACAGCTGCGCTATCAAGGTGATGTGGCAATTGCGCTACACATAAAGATGCTTGGGTGTTTTTTTTTCTTTTTTTCATTATAGCTATATAGGTTAAAATGCATGACTTCAGGACACAAATTTGCTCAGTATGCATTACATGTGTCCCAAATATGCTCAGTGTTAATTGAATATTTATTTTATGATCTGCATATCATTATTTATATGCATATCATTTAATGATCTGCATATCATTAAATTATGAACAAAGAAAAAAATTATTTTATTTAGCTCAGAATCAAAAACATACAGACAGCAATATTTTGGCCTTTCATTAATGCAGTTTCAATGACAAAGATGCAAAGCTGTAAACACCCTGATTTTGCACGGCTGATGTTTTTTTTATCTTGATATGCAGCTCAGCATTTACAAATGCAGCTCCTGTAAATAGTCTCGTGGGTCAATTTAAATTTACAGGTTTAATTTTTGAGTCACTCATTGGTTTTTATTTTTTCAGTAACAGAAAATATGCTGCTTTTAACAGTCATCTGCTAACATTCAGTTCCCACCACTTTTCCAGATGGCAGAACTCTAATATTTTAATAGCCAAACTGTCCAAGATGCAGATGTGTGCAAAATCTATTTTCTTTCTGTCAAGGGAAGTAATGTGATCAGTACATTATGCTTAAACAACACCACACTACACTTACATTGGAATACTCAGATCAATACCCAAAATACAGGTCTTCTAAATAACACTTACTCTCCATGATCTTTCTTTTACTTTTTACAGCAGTCAGTACTTTCTTTGTGCATTGTATTAGTGATTATGAAACTACTTGCTGTGAAGATGTCTCTGTGTGTCTTTGGAGTTCCACATGGTGAAATCCAGCACACTCAATTGGAGCAACTGTTGTGTTTATGTTCACTTTGTGCTGTGGACAACACTGAGTGGGTTGCCAAATGATAAAATAGTTTTGTATATAAAATTACATTACAGTGCTTCTCTGTGCTGTTCCAGTAATATAAGCTTTATAAAAGAAAATGTGAACCGGTACTTTCAGTTATTATTAGCCTGGAGAACTATCTCAGTAGAAAAGTGGCATTTTTTCATTAATTGTCTTTTAGCAATGTGAAGATGTGTTGATTTTTATTAGTATAGTCATAAATTTTCTAAGAAAATTATTGGAGATATATAGATATAAAATGGCACATTGAAAGCAATTTATTAAATATACATCTAATTCCTATTTATTTCACTCTTTCTTGATTAAGTCATCTAATGAAATTGAAATTTCAGCACATGTATCATGCAGACAAAAATAAAACTGAAAAAGACAAAAATTATAAAGACAGATACTTCTTTTTGAAAAGGATGCACAAGGATGCAGAAGAGCACACAACTTCCCACAATAGAAACACCTGTGGAATTTTTATTTCAAATGTTAATTTAAGTCATCTATGACTTCAAAGGAAAGGAAAGAAAACAGCAAAGTATTCATTGCAGTGGATTGTTTCAGGAGTTAGCTTTGGCTGAGAATTTTTAAGGCTATGGTATGACATTCTATGTTTGGAGACTAATATTAGATAGCATCAGCAATGCTAATACAGCAATGTAGAAAAAAAGATAATTATAGTGACTAAATGCCGCTATTGTAAAAATCATCTTTTCTTGCCTGAGGGGATCTGTTCTGAATGCAGTTGTGCAGGTGGCTGAAATGTATGAAGATTCCCAATATAGACAGGTTTGTCAGATTTATTGGAAAGGAAAGCCACAATTCACTTTCCAAATTGTGTGATCTTACATAAAAATCTTGAATCTTATAATGATTTTGCCCACTAACCATTAGAATTCAGAGTTTATTCTTCAAATGAGTTATCTTTCGGCTAAAAAGAGGGAGAGATAAAATAGCCATGCCAGGTATATTACTAAGAGCACAGGCTCTTACATATGCCAGGTATATTACCTAAGGCACAGGTTTTGCTTTACAGGCTGTTTGTCAGTGTCCTGATACTAAAATACTCTCTAAATACCCAAGATATTAACTTCTACAGCTGATAAAATTAAAAAGCTAAAAAAGAAAGATTTTCTAAAGAGAACAATGAGTTTTACACATCTGTGTTTTGAGAATGCAACTTAAATCTTGGAAGCTGGGTTCCTTAATATTTTCTGGGACCAGAACTCTCTAATGCTTCTGTAGCCAATGTGCCTATGTCTGAGAAAATCAGAGCAGGCAGTTCGCTCAGAAACTCCTAACTAATGCGTTGTTACTCCCTGTTTTCTTTACCATCATCTCAGTATGTCCTTGGCAGTAACAATGCTGTCTTCCGAGATTTTTCAAGTGCATGGACTTAGCAGTAATTTTTGTTATTCTAAGTATAAATGTCAAAGATTTTTTTTCAGATAATTAAACAACACTCCTTTTAACACAAAAAATACATATAGAAAAGATATGCAAACTGCAACTATGATGAATTGATGCAAAAATAATTGAAAAATGTGAAAAACATCCTTGATTCTAGAGAAAGCAGGGGTAGTAATACACTATCTACGTTGACGCCGTGAAATGTAAATGATGCATTTGCTCTGTAACATTGAACAACATCTCTACTTTTCAAAACCTTGACCATTGGAAGACCCAAAGAATGCTTTGATCTGATTGCTTGGGTTTTGGTAAATGGTATTAGACATTTACATGTCTAATATAATTTATAATATCATTTATCATTTAGGTAAATGATATTATAAGGGTGTCAACGAAATTTGGTGCCCTTTTGATTTTTCTAACTCTCCTAGCCATACCTGATAAGAAAGGACTCATCAGAATGCTGTGAAACCTCTACCTTCTTTTAGCTATTCCTTCTGCTGGCAGCTGTTTTTCCAATACCTGTTTGCTGTTGGAAAAGATCTGTATTTTTCTCTCTGCTCTATGTGATAGGACTCAACCTCTCATCTTTGCTGAAGGCTCACCTAACCATTTTTAAAGGCTATCTGTGGATGTGCTACCTTCTTCTTAAGTCTAAATTTTGTATGAATAGTATAAATAATTGAATATTTCACTCAGAAGTCCAGTGCATATTTACTCTGCAGAAAAAAACTATTGATTAAAATTTTACTGTCCTTGGTTCCAGGCCTCATGTTGCTTTCCCTTTTCACACGCAATTCCCATGGTTTAGTTTGTGGTTTTCCTCTCAAGGAACATGAATTCCTGCATATGCTCTGAATGAGGAACAGTGGATGCCTAGGTGTTCTTGGGAAACATGGAGATCTTGTGTGAGAACAAGTGTGTGTTCAGAATCTCTGTAAGAGCCCTGACATTTTTTCCTCAGTTCTATCTTCTGATAGCCATCTGCCATAAAGAAATTAAGTAACTGGGTTTTGTAAGAGGCATCTGTCATTCAGAAGGTGGTTCTGACATTTTCTAAAGGTGGTTTTATTTAATTCATTTTCTCAGAAACCCACCTAAGAGCGAAAGAAGTAACCAGAAGTGTGGTGGTCACTTCTGGTCTGAAAATTGTTTATCTTCTACAAGGCATCAAGCACTCGCCTTTAGAATTAGAGACAGAAGGTGCTTGCATCACTTCATACATTACCTCGGAAACAGTGACCTCAGAGGAAAAGCATAAAGATATCTGAAGCTGCTGCTCCGTGTGTAGCTATAACAATGCACGTGCTATTATTCCACAATGTGTATACGTTGTATTATTCAGGACAGCTCATGATGCATATCTAACTGATATAATTTATTTAATCTAATGTATATACTTTACTGTGTTTATCGACTAGCAACAGATTAGCAGAAACAACGGCAGAAATTATAGATGGAAAAACATCTAATGTTTATTTCTGTGCTAGATTAACCTTGGCTGGACATCAGGTGCCCACTAAAGCTGGTCTGTCACTCCCCTCCTCAACCAGACAGGGAAAAGAAAAATATAACAGAAGGCTTACAGACCAAGATAAAACCAGGAAAACATGGGTCCCAAAAGACGAGGGGAAAATCACTCAACAATTACAGTCACAGCCAAACAGGCCCGACTTGGGAAAATTAGTCTAATTTATTACCAAGCAAATCAGAGGAGGATAATGATAAATAAAATCAAATTTTAAACCACTTTCCTGTCACCCCTCCCTTTCCCCAGGCTTAACTTTTCTCTACTTCTCCCCTGCTCCCACCCCTCCAGCACAGGAGTAAGGGGAATGCGGGTTGCAGTCAGTTCATCACATGTTGTCTCTTCTGCTCTCTCCTCCTCAGGGAGAGGACTCCTCACACTTTCCCCTTGTTCTAGCATGGTCTCCTCTGTCCACAGGGCCAAAGCTCCTTCTAGGACCCTGCTCTAGTTCAGGTTTCTCACGGAGTAACAGCCTCCTTTGGGCATCCCACTGCTCCATTGCGGGGTCCTCCATGGGCTGCACTGTGGATATCTGCTCTACCATGGACTTCTATGGTCTGCAGGTGGAATCTGCTCCACCATGGACCCTTATGGGCTGCAAGGGCACAGGTGCCTCACCATGGGCTGCAACATGGGCTACAGAGGAATCTCTGTTCCAGCGCCGGAAGCACCTCCTCCCTCCTTCTGCACTGACCTTGGTGTCTGCAGGGCTGTTGCTTTCACAGTCCTCACTTCTTGCTCCAGGTGCAATTGTGCAGGTTCCCACCCCCCCTTAAATCTGTTATCCCAGAGGCACTACTACCATTCTTGTTGGGCTCATCCTTAGCCAGCAGTGGGTTCATCTTGGAGCTGGTTGGCATTGGCTCTATCACACATGGGGGAAACTAGAGCAGCTTCTCACAGGAGCCACCTCTGTAGTCCTCCCACTACCAAAACCTTGCCATGCAAACCCAATATATTCTACCCTAGAGAGACACAAACTGCATCTGAAGACATGGTTGAGATAGGGACCTAAAGACTACAGTAATTGCACTAGTAGTGAAAAAGAAACAGGTGGACAAGGAGAGCAACAGGCTCATATAATCAATTTGCAAGAGAGCAGAAAGAAGGAGAAAGGTTTGGTCAAGAAGCTGATTCTTTGACAAAGATATCGGAAGAAGGATTGAGAGAATTCAGACAGGAAGTGAAAATAACCTGGTCTGTCACTGCACCAAAACCTGTAGTGATGCACAAAGATTACAGCTGCCAGACAGATGAGTGGATTTGTTGCTTTGCTGCTCTGATGATCCCATAACAGGGCCAACAGTCAACAACTAGAAGGTAAAGATGCCCAAGAATTGGGATTCATTGCTAGAAACCAGGTAATGGAGAGAGGTGTTGGAAAAGAGGCAGTTTTTCAGTCTCGGGAGATGGCTCCTGTCAAATGTGTGGGCAACATAGCCATACAAGGAAGATCTTGTGAACTCCCCACAAAAGAGGACTACCATAGATGAAGGCATCCAGTACATGAGAGAACTAATGGCGCTACAAGTCTTCTACAGTGATCTCAACTGATGTAAAAGTCTCCAAAGATCCAAAGGATGTCCTGTTCACATAAGCCATAGACATGAAAGTGTCTCAAAACGTCCCAGCATCATATTCTAACAGCTTGACAGTGAAGCACTGCCTGCATTTGGATAGACCAGCTGTGGAGAGTATCTTCTGGGCTCCAAGACTTTGAAGAAAATTAATGTACCTCTTCCTCCTTACAGGTCAAAACCTTGGCTGTCAGGGGCACCCCAAGACTTCAGTCCTCTCCTGCCCTGGACAGAGGGAAAACGAGCCCAGGTGCATGCTGCATGGTGCACTATTCCTGCATGACCAAGGGAACGCATAAGGAAGTGGGATGGTGAACCTACCTAGAAGATGGATGCCTGTGTATGCAGACTGAGAGGGAAGACAGCTGTTAAGAAGATATTGTCCTAGAAGGCTGTCAGCATAGTTGCTGTACAGACACAAGAAGACAGTGATCTCCCAGTCATAGAACTGCTGAGATCACCTCCCTTGATCCCAGTGATCAGACTTCTGGTCTGGCACTTCAGGCACCAGACAGGAAATATTTTAATGAGGAACAGAAATAGAGGGTCCCTTCTTTGGCCCGGAGCAAGAAAGAGATGACTGGATATACTAAACTGTGTGGGTTCAATGGCCTGGCACATCAGACCTTCAGAAATATAATGCTTTAGTAGACACCTGTGCACAGTGTATACTGGTGGCATTAGGGCATAAAGGCACAGAACCCATCTGGATTTCCAGACAGACTGGAGATACCAAGAATTGTTTGTATTGGAGGCTAAGGTAAGTTTAATAGGAGACAACTAGAAAAAGCACCACATTGTGACTGGCCCAGATGTCCCATGTATCCTTCGCATAGACTACACCAGGAGAGCGTACTTCAAGGGCACAAAGAAGTACTGATGCGCTTTTGGTGTAGCCACTGTGGACACAGAGATGATGAAAGAGCTATTTATCCTACCTGCTTTCTTGGAAGATCCTTTTGCTGCGGGGTTGCTGCAAGCTGAAGAGTAGCAGGTGCCAATTGCAATCACGACAGTGCACTGGTGGTATAGTATCACACAAACCGAACTCCTGGATCCCATCCATGAGCTGATTCATCAACTTGAAAAGCAAAGGAATAATCAGCAAGTGTAACTCACTTTTTAATAGTTCCATATGGCCAACACAGAATTCTGATGAAGGGTGGAGGTTAACAATGGACTGTCGCAGCCTAAAACCAGGGTCTGGCTGGGGTGGAGTTAATTTTCCCCATAGCAGCCCTCGTAGTGTATTGGTAGCTACAAAGGTGTTGGTAACATACCAGTGCTTGCATTTTGCTTGCAGTGTTTGCACAGCATCAAGGCTATCTCTCCAGCATTCCCTCCTCACCAGTAAGCTGGAGGTGGGCAAGATCTTGAGAGGTGTTATAGCCAGAACTGCTGACCCAAACTGACCAAAGGGATATTTGAGACTATATGAGGTTTGCGTAGCAATAAAAGCTAAGAGAAAGGAAGAGGAAGTGGGGGGCATTCATTATTTATGACATTTGCTCTCCAGAGCAACCATTATGCATACTGAAGCTCTATTTCCTGAGATTTCACTTGCTGATAGGAATTAAAGAACAAAATCTTTCCTTTGCCTCAGCATGCAACTTTTAATTTGCATTATTAAACTGCCTTTATCTTGACCCACTACTTTTTCTCCATCTTAGCTTCTCTCACCCTGCTGGGGAGAGGGATGATAGAGTGGCTTGGTGTGCACATGGTATCCAGCCAAGGTCAACCTACCACACTTTCTGAAGACTAATTGTTCTAGACACGCAAAACGTCATTAAGTGATGAATGACCTTGGTTTAGAAAAAAACAAATTAACTCAGTTTTGCAAAATCTGTTTGCTGAATGTGCCTGTGAATACAATTACTGTTTTGTAAATCGCTTAAATTGCACGTGAGGGCTTATATGTGGGCATATTAATAAACAGAGGTGATTTCAAAGTTCTTTTTCAGTAAGCAGTGCATGCAATTACTTGAATTAGTGGCTTTACTCATTCTTTTCCCTCATTATGTCTCAGTAAAATGTGATCACATCTTTCAGTTAGAGGTATTTTAAAGTTCCAAACAAGTTTTTGGGATCTTTGTATGGAGAATAATTAATGCACATGTCCTTTGTGAACAAACAATGTATGAAAAAGGAGGGAATTGTGCCTCTTAAATTCTGTGTACCCATGCTGAATGGTACGTGTTAATGTGTTCATACTTTTAAAAGTGCCTTGTTGCCAATCTGCGCCTTCACATTTAAAGGTAAAAAAAATCAGCTCAGACAACCCCTCTGATTATGGTATGATTTCTACAGAACTGCTTCATCATCTATCAATTCCTTTTTAAAAACAACAGACTTTACAGTCACTGAAGCTATTTACTTCCCCAACCCTTGTGCATTTCAAACGTGAAACAAGGAGAATAAGACAACAGGTGTTCTTAGACGCCTGTATTGTGCTGACCAGATAAACCTGTGACACAAGATTGAAGGGTAAATACTATGGATCTGTACCAGGCTACAGTGCTCTCCACATCTTTGGCGTAAGTGTAAAGAGTGAAGGTGAATTTGAAATGCTGTATGATGTGAAATATGTGATTCACCAGGACTGTAGAAGGGACACAGGAACTCACAGGGGAGGCTGAAGTTCCTCTTTGCCTGTAAAACCACTTTATTCTTAGTTTCTTGCTCATTTCTTCGCATATCTTGCTTATTTCAACCTTTATTTCTCAGCTGCAATAGTTATGGTGGCTTCCTTAGGATCTCTGTCTTACTTCTATGTAGTACAAACTATAGGTTCTGATGACTCAGAAAGGAAAGGAAAAATCATAAAGCCCGAGCAATTAGAGCAGATGTGTGAAAGAGTACTTCTTAGAAACTTCCTGACTCCTTGTTACATCATAATGTTTTGATGTATTTGATCACAGAATTTCTCTACAGGAGTGACTATATCACAAAGAGTTCGAGTGTGCTGTCAGAATTGAGGCAGTAGAGAAGTTTGACAAAGTTCACAGAAGTAAAATGATTGTTGACAAGATAAGGAAAACACACCACACAAAAAATGTCAATGCTTGTCAAGTAGACTTGTAAGTAAGTATGACATTTATTGATATTACTAACATGAAGCAACTGAACTTCTAGTGCTATGGCCCTGACATTTTTAGAGCCCCTACCATTAGCACTAATGCATTTTGCAATTGTAGTTATTACTGGAAAATGTTCACCTCCAGAATTTATATAGAAATATTTGTATAAGTGACAGAAGCAAAACAGGAAAACACAATTCAGCACTCCAAACGGAAATAAACTGTAAATAAGCAACAACTTAATGCTTGTATTAAGTACAAAAGTCTAATGTATATATTAAACACAGAAGTCTCTGCAGAAATATTTTAAAACTTGTAATTTTTGGATGATAAAAATGTTAAAAGCTAAGAAAAAAAGTTCAAATAAATATTATTTTAAAGGAATGCACTTGAAATAAGCAACTTATGGGGACTTCGATCAGGTACCCATCCCTGACCTCCACCTCAGGAGACTAAGCATCATGAGGATAGCTAGTTTGACTATTAAAGACAGAGGCAAAGGTGGCATTAGATACCTCAGCGTTTTCCTCATCCTCAGCAGCTAGGTTTCTCCCAGTATCCAGTAAAGGATGGAGGTTCTCCTTGGCCCTCTTTTTATTGCTAATGGCTAAGGCTGCCAGGCTACTTCAGATACCTTTGGAATTAAATGAGTGCTATTAATTTTTGATTTTGTGACATAATACAGCTAAAATTTTGGCAATAATTCTTTAGATGAAAATGTAATTTATCCTGCCTCTGGAAAAGAGAACTACTCACAGTTCAGGGTCTGAACGTAGAATTATCACCTGGTTAATTAACGGATGCTGACGAATGTAGTTTTTTGATCCTTTGGCACTAATGCGATGAACCTCCTGTGTACCAGTGTGATTAAATTTCTAACAATATATGATTTCTCATCGAGCATTCACTTCCAGAGAGCCGTTGCTCAAGAAAAAGTAATACGAATTTTTAGAGAATGATAGTCTACTGACCACTATAGTTTTCTGCCACTGCTTTTCATTTTAGGTTCCTGATCTGCGACCCCAGCAAAAGATTTTGTACCTTTTCTTCTGTGAATGACACCTAGTTTGCAAAACTTACTAGTTTTATGAAGTGTTTTTGAGTGTCACTGTGCTTTTAGTCTTTTTTTTCTTTAGCCTTTGTTGCATCTATTTAGGAAGTGGTGACCTGAGGAAAAACATGCCTTTTTGCATAATGTGGCAGTTGGTCTACTAATGTTAATATAATAAACTGAATATATAAAGATTATCAACTGAAAAGTTGACTAGCCAAGACTATAAATAAGCACTTCTTTAATCCACGGCACCCTAGATGGCTCACACTGTGTATTGTTTAAGTTCACATTGGCTCACCTGGTGTCAGATTAGTTTGAGCAAGTGAAAAAAACTTCTGAGTGGCAAAGCTCAGAAATGCTGTTTGGAGTCCTAAAAAACTACAATGCAGTCAGCTGATGGTTTTGCCCCTACAGATTAGTAAGGACCAGAGCAATTCAGTCTACAAGGCTGATGCAGTCACATTGCCTCAGCTCGGGGTTGTCTTGCCTGGCATTTCTTCGGGAGCCCCCACAACAGCACCATGTGAAAGACACAGGCAGTGTCCCAGCCACTTTCATCAGAACCTGTTTGATATTGGCATTGCTTCAGTGGGAAGAATGTATGTATGTGTCATTTATCTGAGTAAATGCCATCAGAACTTGCTGTGTCAGTAGTTTTGTGCTTTGTCAATACCACTGCTTACAGTTTATTGTTTTATTTTGGTTATTAGTTTATTTTTCACAACCTCAGTGGGAAAAGTAGCTTTCAGTGTTGCAAGTGAGAAACATAAATGTAAACAGCACATGGCTAGTGAAATACAGACACATGATGAGCTGAAACAGTGGAATGCAAGGGAGATGTGATATTTAGGCCAATCATACTGAAAAATTTGGATATAGCTACTAAACACCAAACTTTTGACATTTCCAATAGATATAGCTATTCTATACTCTGAAACGTTTCTGCAAAGGCTAACTAACTTGCATATATTATCAGGTTTATATTATTAATCACATTTTCATTACTTCTTATTTGAATCTGTATATGGTTTTGAGGGGCATTTGATTCTTAGAATTCAACCCAGTGGGCATTTAAGCTCTCAGGGTAATAGGAATAACAAAACTTGTGTTTAAAAAGAAAATCTAAATAATCATGTAGATTTCTTTACTCGATTATTTTAAGTAACTGTAAGAATTTTAGGATGCAGCTACTGAAGTTGTCTTTGAAACAGCCTGTTTTAATTTTAAGGTATACTTGAACAACATATGCGTACAAGATGAAAAATATAAACAAATGTTTGGAAATAATGATAAAATGCTGAAAAAATAAGTATCTTCATCTGCATAGTGATTTATTTTGCTAAATTCCACAGGTATTATTTTCATATGTAATGAAATGAAATAGAGTGCTCAAATTTGTTCCACTCACAGACTTTTTTCATTTACTGTAAGACTTATTAAGGCAGCTGTCAGTTTTGTAAACTGTAGGACAGTAAGTTGGAGTTCTGATGTACTGTGGAATGACTTGTACATAGCATGCATTTGCTCATTTAGCAATCATCTTGTCTTCTGATAAGCAGATTTACTCTAGAAAAGGACTTCAAATCTGATGCATGTGTTCTCAAGTGTTTTATTTATCAATCCATTAATTTTGAATAAATAGAATCACATAGGCTCATCCCATTTCAAGGATACTGCTATACTTTATGAAGTACAGGATCTATGTTTTTGTAATCAAAAAATATCCTTAGCTAGAATAAACCAGCATAACTATACATAACAGAAGTGCTATATGGCTGATATCTGCCAGCAGTAACATTAAAATGGTCCCTTCTACAGTATCCTCACCCAAAGATACCTGAGTTAGGCAGTTCCTTTCTCAAAGTCATGGTTTAACCTCCTGTCTCTCCTTTCAAGATTGTTCCATACAGCTATGCACTTTCCATGCTGTATCCCCTGTATCTTCCCTCAGTTCCATTCTGTGGTTATGAATACACGATACAAAATATGGCAAGATTTTGTTGCAAGTTGTGTGCATTTTCAGCATCTCTGTGTGTGTAATAAGCAAATATTATTGATGTGTGTGTCAAAAAAGCTGGTTAAAAATCTTGCATGTAACTTTCCTAACCTGTGGTTGTCACAGCGATTCATCCAAAGGAAGCACAAAATCTAGTGCTCCTAATGCATTTGAAACCTTCTGATTTTGTATAAGGCATTAAAATCTTCCTCATTTGAATTGTACAAGCTTAAGTTTTAATGTCACTGTCTTGCAAAAATGCATTTTCTTGTAGTACTGAACTTCTGCGATCAAAAATTATAAGGTTATTTTGTTGTTTATCATAAATACACGAGCAGCTTGTGTCTATGAGAGGGTCAGGGACCCACTGTGATAAGTCTGCTGTGGAATTAAAAGGCATTTCTGCTCTGAAATCCTAAAAACTTCTGTATTAAATTTACTATCTGATATTAAATATGCCCTTGTAATAGTAATTTGTATCATCCTCGTCCATGATGTTGTTTTCTTTTTACTGATTCTTTTGCTTCATAAATTATTTTGAACTGTAGGAACAAGTTTAGCTATTTTTATTAAATAAAGTGACGCAAAATATCATGAAGCTTCTCTGTCTCTGTGTGTCTCGGAAAGGGCAACATTTGAAGTTTATGAGATTAACAAGGCAAGCAAAAATAAAAATCTTTGCTGTAGTCCTTATGTTCTTAGTGCCTTAGTTTCTAGGCAACTTGTAAACAGTTTCCTACAGCCATGTTTAAACAATTTCTATGAGAACACATGAAATGTCACTGAGATGACTAGATATTAGGACAAAGAGAGGTGTTTTTCTACTTTGACCTAAGCCTCCTTTTCCTTCAACGGGTTTTCTTAGAAGGCTGAGCCACTTCCTTTTTTTCCAACAACTGATTTATTGGTGGTTTCTTTACTGTCAGGTTCACACATATTGTGACAATTAAAAATATCTGAACTTCCAGTGCTTCTTTTTGAATTAACTCTTCAAACACCCTCTCCTTTAAGTGATCTTGTTCATTACTTTGTATTACAAATGAAGGAATATATATACAGTCCTGTCCTAATTTTTTATATTATATATTTTTAAATTACATTTTTCAGAGTGACATTACTGTGCAAAAACATTCTACTCCTTATTTTATTCTGGGTTTACTCACAACTATTTTGAAAGTTTATTATTTCCCTCACCAGAACAAAAGAATTATGTAGTGTCCCAAGATGATCTCATCAGAGCTGCTCCATGTGTGAATTTTTTGGCTATGATTTGTACTGCTATGTCAAACTGTCTTACTTTTCTTCTTTTTTTTCCCTTTTGAAATGCTGAATACAGTCCAGAGTCACTGCATAATTAAAAGTACCAACCACGTGTCCGTTTTTTCCTTTTATTTTTGCTTTGTATCTTTCCAGAGGGAAAAAAAGGAAAATAAGGAAATACATTTAAAAAAAGGGGGAAGAGAAAACGACAGATGGAAAAGTTCTGCATTATAATGGCCAGGTAGTTTAGGAGGGTAGCGAAAAAGCCGGCATTCAGGAGGCAGTACATTGTTTTAGTTTCAGCAGAAGCAGTGCTCATGTGTTGTGTCCCTGGGAGACGACAGCTAACCATTCTGGTGTGTGGAGGAAAATGCTGCAATTCTGAATTATGCAAGTTCTGTACTGGTAATATTTACTAAACTAAATGCTAGGATATCCACTTATGCTATGATATCAGTTAGATTTATGTTTATTCTGCATGATAAACAATACCTTAGCGTGTTTTGTTGAGTCTGGAAAACAAAAAATATAAAATAAATAGTGTTAATTTTTTTTAAGTCTATAAAAAAGATTGATTAGGCAGGGAAGAGCAATTTATTGTTGTGGAAAAGCACACTGAGAAACTTGCT
Organism: Ara ararauna; assembly: GCA_028858755.1. NCBI lineage: Eukaryota > Metazoa > Chordata > Aves > Psittaciformes > Psittacidae > Ara > Ara ararauna. Next base: position 52,146,058 of record CM054410.1, read on the forward strand.
TGAGGTGCTCTTCATTTGACAAATCTGTGAGCAACAGCACTTTGTGCCAGTGCAGTCTGACAACACAGTATCCATTTCAGCCATGGTATTATGTTAACTCTTCACAAACCTGCAGCAAAAGAAATCTTTAGCACCTCATGAAAGACCTTCAACAGCACAGTGAAATGTCAGAATGGGAAACTTTCATTGTACTGCTGTGGAGTACTACGTCAAACATCTTTGTGGGTTGACAAACTTGAAAATATACTTGCAGCTACGCAAAATATTAATTGTCAAAGGCAAGAATTCTACAAAAAACTTGTGTGTTTCCTTTGTTTCCTCTTTTTAGTTCAGTAGCTATTGCTATTATCTCTACCTAAGAAGAAATACCCTACCGATTCATTTGTTTTGATGAATGCAATTTGTATAGCTTACAAAGTTAAGAACATATTGAGAAGGCATTATAGAAATGTTTGTGCATGTAGTTGTTTATATTACCATGTTCACATGTCCAAATACTGGCATTTGTGGCCTAGTTTTCTTTGTGCAGAAAGGAAGCTTACATGTAAAAAACCTACTTCTGACTGGTAACAAATGAAATTTCCAATTAAATACACAGAAAACTAATGCATTCTCATTGATTAGTAAAACACGTTTTCTTACCAAATAATACCAAAGCAGATTTGTATTCTGTATGTTAAAAGAAGAACTGTTTTTACAGTTCTATGTTTTCTCCTGTCCATCTCAATCTTACTTTTTCAAATGAAAGCAGATGTAGGGCTCTTTTCTTTTCAAATACAAGTCTGCTAAATGCATGAGTTTGTTGTAACAGCTAACCAAGATAAATGATCTTTCACTGTTATTTCTGGCAGAGCAACATGACACCATTGGCCCCATGTCACTACATTTTAATACATTTTGCGCACAACTTCACACTCACGAAACAAGGCATTTATATACTGAGTGTGACTTATATAACCGAACTATATAAATCTCATTTTCTGTCTACACAAACTTCAAACTCAAAACACACTTCCTCATCTCAATGGTATGTGAGATGCAAATGTGACAGAATTGGCTGAAGAGAGCTTCATGTTGGTGACATAGTAATGTCTGGAAAGGGAAAATCCTGAGAAAGGTTTCAAACCTGGCAGCTGCTAATTAGAATGGCTAAATTCAGCAATACACATGTATGCTTTTAACCTTTTCTTGACTTCTAACATCCAAGACTGCTTCCTTTATACAGAGAGTAAAACTGTAAGTAAGCACAGGATGGTTTGAGGCCTGAAACCAGACTGCACTCTATTAAATCTGCTTAAAAAAACAAACTTGTCACAGTGGGAGCTTAAAATTCTGGTCAAAAGATTTAAAAAAAATTTGATACTCATGTATTCTTTCTTTTTTTTCTATTTTTGTTCATTCACACTACCTCCCACTTGCAAGTATGTTGCAACTCCCTTACTTGTGGAGATCACCCTCTATTTTCCTCTCTCTTTATCCTAGTTTATAATTCTCTTCAGACAGAAAAATCATTCATTTTCTTTGTTTCTTTGGTTGTGGCATGACATTACTTTCTCTTTTTTATTCCAAGTTCTCTTTTTCTCCCACAGTCTATGGATCCTTTCCTTAGGATAAGCTGAGTGTTACAGTGATTCCTGTTTTGTCTTCAAACCTCAGTACCTTGAGAGAATAATGAGGAATGCTTCCCCATATCATTCTATGGAACAGGAAATTTTATTTAGATGGATTGTAAATGGAAGCTCTCTTAAAACAGCCCGCAATTAATGGTGGGATAATGGATATTAATTCACTTAAAAAAAAAAAAAATTGCATGAAACAGGTATTCTGGTTAAGAGTTTTCAATACCCACTTCAAACGTATGAGAGATTTCAAGTATTGTTTTGTGAACATAAAAAGCAACTATTTTTTTTTCCCCCTCAGGATAATAATAATGTAGGGTTAATAAGATATCTGCTTCCAGAGATTATTTAGATTGTGAGTGTGATTCCTCTAGGTATTCCAAGTAGTCTTGCACTTGAACAGGAATACTGCATTCACTATATGTACTAGAGGACTCAAAAATGCTAGTCAGCATCATTGAATAAGGCTAACGTTTAAAAGCTGAAAGGAACTAAAAATAAAAATAAAATTAAAAGTCAATGAGTGGAACTTCTTATTGCGGAAAAGTGACCTGAAATAATTGTCACTGTTTTCATTATAAATAAAGATGAGCTTCCTCAGAAGTAATGCTATGGATATACTTAAATCATAGAATAGTTAGGGTTGGAAAGGACCTTAAGATCATCTAGTTCCAAACCCCCTGCCAGGGGCAAGAACACCTCCCACTAAACCATATCACCCAAGGCTATGTCCAATCCAGACTTGAACACTGCCAGCAATGGACCATTCACAACTTCCCTGGCCAACCCATCCCAGTGCCTCACCACCCTTACAGGAAAGAATTTCTTCCTCATATCCAATCTAAACTTCCCCTATTTAAGTTTGAACCCGTTACCCTCTGTCCTCTCACTACAGTTCCTCATGAAGAGTCCCTCCCCAGCATCCCTATAGGCCCCCTTCAGATACTGGAAGGCTGCTCTGAGGTCTCCATGCAGCCTTCTCTTCTCCAGGCTGAACAGCCACAACTTTCTCAGCCTAGCTTCATGCGGGAGGTGGTCCAGTCCCCTGATCATTCTCATGGCCCTCATCTGGACTTGTTCCAACAGTTCCTTGTCCTTTTTCTGTTGAGGACACCAAAACTGCAGACAATACTCCAAGTGAGGTCTCACAAGAGCAGAGCAGAGGGGCAGAATCACATCCCTTGACCTGCTGGTCATGCTCCTTTTGATGCAGCCCAGGATACGGTTGGATTTCTGCACTGCAAGCACACGCTGAGGCTGCTTGCGTTCTTTTTTTTATCGACCAACACCCCCAAGTCCTTCTCCGCAGGGCTGCTCTCAATCTCTTCTCTGCCCAACTTGCAGCTGTGCCTGAGATTGCTCTGACCCAGGTGGAGGACCTTGCACTTGGCATGGATAGACTTCATCAGGTTAACATCAGACCACCTCACAAGCATGTCAAGGTCCCTCTGGATGGCATTCCTTCCCTCCAGCATATCAATTGAACCACGCAGCTTGGTGTCATCAGCAAACTTGCTGAGGATGCATTCAATCCCACTGTCCATGTCACCATCAAAGTTGTTGAACAAGACCGGTCCCAACACCGATCCCTGAGGGGCACCTCTCGTTACTGGTCTGCAGCTGGACATTGAGCTATTGAGCACAACTCTGCGTGCGGCCATCCAGCCAGTTCTTTATCTACCGAGTGGTCCACCTATCAAATTGATGTCTCTCCAACTTAGAAAGAAGGATGTCATGTGAGACAGTGTGAAACGCTTTGCACAAGTCCAGGTAGATGTCATCAACTGCTCCACCCCTGTCCATCAGTTCCGTAGCCCCATCCTAGAAAGCCACCAGATTGGTCAGGCAGGATTTCCCCTTAGGGAAGCCATGCTGGCTGTCACCAACCACCTGGTTGTGTTCCATTTACCTCAGCATGCCTTCCAGGAGAATCCGCTCCAAGATTTTGCTAGGCACAGAGGTGAGGCTGACTGGTCTGTAGTTCCCTGGCTCATCCATTTTCCCCTTCTTGAAAGTGGGGGTTATATTTCCCTTTTCCCAGTCGTCAGGAACTTCACCTGACTGCCATGATTTCTCAACTATGATGGACAGTGTCTTAGCAACTTCATTTGCCAGCTCCTTCAGGACCCAATGATGGATTTCATCAGGTCCCATGACCTTGTATGCATTCAGGTTCTTAAGATGGTCTCGAGCCTGATCCTCTCCTACAGTGGGCCCTGGGTCTTCATTCTTACTGTCCCTGCATCTGCCTTCCAAGACTTGGGTGGTATGGTCGGATCATTTTCCGGTGAAGACTGAGGCAAAGAAGTCATTAAGAACCTCAGCCTTCTCCCAATCCAGGGTAGCCAGTTCTCTTGATAGGTTCTGGAGAGGGCCCACGTTGTCCCTAGCTTGTCTTTTATTTGCAGTGTACCTATAGATTCCCTTCCTGTCATCCTTAACGTCCCTAGCCAAGTTTAATTCTAAGAGGACCTTAGCTTTCCTAACCTGATCCCTAACTTACTGGACAACATCCCTGTATTTTACCCAAGCCGACTGTCCTTGCTTCTGCTTTTATAAGCCTCTTTTTTCCTTTGAATTTTCCTCAGCAGCTCCTTATCCATCCAAGGATGTCTCTTGGCCCTCCTACAGCACTTCCTTCTCGTAGGGATGTATTGGTCCTGAGCTTGCAGCAGGTGATCCTTGAATATCAAGCAAGAGTCTTGGGCCCCCCTGCCCTCTAGGGCTATATCTCATGGAATCTTACTGAGCAGGTTCCTGAAGAGGCCAAAATCTGCGGTCTTGAAGTCCACGTCAGTGAGCTTGCTGCACGCTGATTAAAAGACTGGTCCTTTCAGATGTGCAATAACAATTCAGAAGTCCCTGAACTATTTAAAGGCAGAGAAAAAGCATGGTCAGAATTTATCTTTATGTTGTTTTTTTTTTTTTTTATATATTATCATAGCCTCATAGAACAGTTAGGGTTTGAAAGGACCTTAAAATCATCTAGTTCTAGCCCCCTTACCATGGGCAGGGATGCCTCACCCTAGATCATGTCACCCAAGACTCTGTCCCACCTGCACTTGAACACTGCCAGGTACGGGGCAGCCAGAACTTCTTTTGGGCAGCCTGTTCCAGGGCCTCACCACCCTCACAGTAAAGAACTTCATCCTTATATCTAACCTGAACTCCCCCTGTTTACTTTTAAACCTATTCCCCCTTGTCCTATCACCACAGTCCCTAAAATAGGAAAGAAAAAAAGTTATCTTAAATTATTACACCCAAAATGTCATGTTGAATAAATATATTAAAATCCCAGTGGTTAATCTGTCTTTTGAAAAGCCATGACTGTGCATTGTAAACGCATTAGAGCTAGGAAAAGAATAATTAGAAATTTGATGTCTATGTCTTGAAAAAGACTTTAGAGTCATTTAATATATTGCATTTATTCAATAAGATATGGAAGTGTCCTATGGTGGAAAAGGGAGAATTCATTGCACTGGAAAGGAAAAGAAAAACAACTCACAAGCCAAAACAAACAAAGAAACCCAGTATGTGTCATTCTACAGTAGAATATTTGTTTCCATTCCTGCTATAAAAAGCAAGTATAAAAAAAAAGGGAAAAAAAATATCACATAAATCACTTAAAATTCTTTGTGTGGAAGTCTGGGGTATAACCTGACAGTTCTGTTATGACCTTACTGACTGAAAAATGTTTACTAGTGTGTCTGAAAGTGTACTACACTATTCCTGTGAACTAGCACCTGAATTCATAAGCTGAACCAACACTCAGTAGCATGAGAATCTTGTATTCCAGTCACAGAACAGCTGAATTTGGTGGGAACCTCCTGAGATCTTCGGGTACAATCCTTGGGCTCAAGCAGTGTCAGCCTGCTTCACAATGATCCTTCCAAGATTCACTTCTAGAAAATTTTTAAATGAATACTTGGATATGAAATGGCTACTCCTTTAGGCTAGAAAGTTTTGCAACAGATTCCACCTCCGGTCATCATTAATACGAGTTTTCTGGCAGTTAAATTAATGACTTTGTAGGTAGATTTTTCACACTGTTCCACACAGATTTATGAGGTCTATACTACACTGTGAAGTTTAAAGACTAAACCTTCCACAGAGTAGTAATTGACGGAGAACACAAATTAGGAAAATGTGAAAGTAAAAGAAATATGTAACTGTACCTGGAGATGGTAGGAATATTCCTACTGTAATGAGGAAAAAGCATACGAAGTCATCACCAAGAACTAATAGCATCATGACTGATCTTAAAGTTTCTCACCTTGGCCTTAACTTTCACTTAACCTGCTGCTCTAACTCCTCACAGTATTTCCATACAGAAACAATATTTTCCAATGATGTAATCAAGTGACACATCTCTAAGAAAGGTCATAGAATTGTAGAATACCAGGTGGGAAGGGACATCAGGAGTTATCTGGTCCAACCTTTTTAGTCACAGTCACAGTCTAGATAAGATGTCCCATTATCCTGTCCAGCTGAATCTTAAAAGTGTCCAGCTTTGTGGAATCCACCTTTCCCCTGGGGAAATTACTCCAGTGATTTGTTACTCTCAATGTGAACAAGTTTCCTCTAGTGTCTAACTGGAATCTCCCCAGAAATAACTTGCACCCATTTCTTGTCTTTTTCATGTGACTCCTTCTAAAAACTGAGTTGCCATCTTCTTTGTAGAAACCCTTTAAGTACTGGAAAATCTGGGGATGAGGTCTTCCCTGAGCCTTCTTTTCTCCAGGCTGACCAAACTCTGGTCTCTCAGTCATTCCTCATGAGGCTTCACAGCCCTTAGATCATCTTTGTGGCCCCAGTCTGGACCCTCTCTAGCCTGTCCACATCTTTTTTGTATAGCAAGGACCAAAACTGAACACAGTATTCCACGTGTGGTCTTACAAGTGCCGAGTAGAGTGAAACAATTACATCTTTGTCTCTGCTGTCAATGCCCTTGTTGATGTAACCCAGCATCCTGTTGGCTTTCTCTGCTGCACACTGTTCACTCATAATGAGCTGATTGTCCATCAGGACCCTGAGGTCCCTTTCCACAGAGCTGCTCTGCAGCCAGGCAGCTACAGGTCTCTGCTGCAGTCCTGGATTGTGTTTTTCCAGGTTCCAGACCTTACACTTGTCCTTGTTGAACTTCATAAGGTTCCTGTTAGCCCACTCTTCCAGCCTATCCTGGTCATCCTGTGGGGTGGCTCTCCCTTCTGGAGTGCCCAGTTCTCCAGGCAGTTTGGTATCATAGCCAAACTTGGTCTGGGTAGATTGCTCCCATCTTCAAGATCATTTTAAACAGTGTTGGCTGCAGTACTGGGGGGGGGGGGGATCCGGCTACTGACAGGTCACCAGCTGGAAAAGCAGTTGTTCACAACCATTGTCTGGGTGAAGCCAGTCAGCCACTTCCCTGCCCACCGCACAGACCACTCTTCAAGACTGTAATGCATTAGTTTCTCTAGGAGGAGGGTGCGGGAAACTGTGCTGAAAGACTTGGAGAAATCCAGGTAGACATGTTCACTGCCCACCCAGCCTCAGCTGAAGAGGTTACTTGAGCAGAGAAGGCAATCAGGCTGGTCAAGCACAATATTCCCCATGTGAACCCATGCTGCCTTTTCCCAGTCATATGCTTTATTTGACTTGTGAGGACTCCCAGGAGAATTAATTCCAGAAAAGTGTATAGCAGTCTTAAATTCAAATAATCTGTGTTCAGACTAGTCTATGAAATCCCAATTTACTTCACCACGAATATTGTTTTCAGCAAAATTGAGCTATTTTCATTATTTGTTTGTGTTTTATATCTCTGGGAAGGCCTACAAATCCTTTCCTGAATTAATGAAAATCAAGAAGCTGTGTGGGAAAGAGACTTACTTAATAATTGCATGTTTAGCATGAGACATTCTTAAAGGACTTGGAACAAATTCTGGCTCCTAATGGCATCTTCATGAGCGTAAATGCAGAAGCACAGCAGGGAACTTTATCACAGCTACAAATCAAGCTGATTTTTGGATGCATTTTATCACAAATGTAATGTAACGCAGACTTTATGAAAATCAATTCTGGACAGTTTGGTTTGATTTTAAGAAAATTAATTCCAGGTACCTTTTCAAAAGGTTATTAGTTCACAAAAATAATAAACTCCCTGTTTTTGTAAACAGACAGAACTGATGATAATTAAGACTTTTCAAGTGTCTTACTGAGGACATATACATATTTAAAATAATAACACTGTAAGAACTATGTGGTACTCAAGTTATTTCAGCACCTCCATTTTTCAATTTTGTACCAGCAAATTTTACATTAAATTGAAAACCATGTATCACTCGCAACACTTTGTACTTGATATGTAAGGGTAAAACATAGAAGGCCAACCTGGAAGGTGAAATATGCCTTTCTAGACTAGACTGTAACTGAAATATTCTTGAACATAGAGTTCTTGTCAATGCTAGCTATGCCTTCTTGCATATTAAGTCCACATGATATATAATTTGCCTCCTGCCAAGACTATTTAATACCTGGGCTGTTTTATCCCACTCAGGTACTGAAGCCTCCATGACTCTTACTGTCGTGGTTTAAGCCTCTCTAACCACGCAACTCGTTCTCCCCTCACTTTCCCCTTTTTCTTCCCCCCGCTCCCGGAGGGATGGGAAGGAGAATCGAAAAGAATGCAGCTCTCACAGGTTGAGATAAGAACAGTTTAGTAACTAAAGTATAACACAAATCACTACTGCTACCACCAATAATAATAGTGACAAGAGAAATTACAAGGAAAGAATACAATTTCTCACCACCTAAAACCAAGCCCGACCACGCAGTGCACCCCCCACCCTTCTGGGTCTCTCCTCTCCGTCCTCCATCTTGGGCATGACGTGCTGTGGTATGGAATACCTCTTTGGTCAGTTTGGGTCAGGTGTCCTGTCTCTGCTTCCTCCCGGCTCCCCTCCTCCCTGGCAGAGCATGAAACTCAGAAAGTCCTTGGCCAGACCAAAACATCACTAAGCAGTAACCGAAACACTGGTGTTATCAGCGCTGTTCCTAGGCCCAAAATCAAAAACACAGTGCTGCACCAGCTACCAAGAAGCAGAAAAAATGACTGCTGCTGCTGAACCCATGACATTATCCACCCCTTATTCCATACCATTCACGTCATGCTCAGATCCCACATTTTCAATATACCATCACATGTATATATATACATACACACACAGAGAGAGGGAGAGAGATCATCCCTCAGTGCATAGACCAATCCCTACAAAGCTGCTGAGTCCATCCAGTCCATGATGTCAAGCGCCATCTCTTGTAACATCCTTTCAGAGCAGGAGAGGCTGTGTGCAGAGTTCACACTCATGAATAATCTGGGCCACAGTGTCCATTGCTAAGTCCACCCCTCGATCATAAGTCCATCTGTATGCTGCATCTCTGCCCTGATGGCCTGAGGTGTCATGGGCCCATCAGGCTCAAAATAATTCATCCACCCCTCCAGCGGTTTCTGCAGCTTGTCGCTGGGGACTCCACACAGCTGCCTTCCATCTGTGATGCTTCCAAAGCACTGGAGGGGCCCAGTGGACAAGATACTCGCCCATACTGTCCCACACACCCTGCCACTCATGGCTGTCCAGGCTTGGGGAAAATCTCTTAGTCATCCTAGATTGCAGATTAACCCCAGACAAGGCCCACACCCCACTCTGCTTAACTCTGGGGACCAGACAAAATGGTTGTGGGTAAAACACACTGTGTATGCATGCCACCATGCTGATCCCCATCACAATCAGCAGGCAGGTCTCAAGGGTACCCAAAGGCCATTCAAACCCTTCAGAGCTCTCAAATGAGGCTGCTGTACTTGTCACTGGGGCTGGTGTAGCTGCCGTGCTTGCCGGCTCTCTCACCACCAGCTGCTCTTTGTCTGAGTCCAGAGCTTCCTCCTCTGCCTTGCTGGGAAGTGCTGCGGAGTCTCCTGCGTTCTCCTGCGGCTCCGCGGGCAGCTGCCGGGGAATGCTCTCGGCCGCCACGAGGCTGGGCTCGGCCACGGGACTCCGTTCAGCCTCGGGGCCCGGCTTCTCTGCCGTCTCCTCCTGCTGCTCGGTAGCCTCCCCCTCCCGCGGCTCGGCAGCCGCCGGGCTGGGCTCAGTCGGGGGGCTCACCCCTTCTGCTATCTCCTTCCTCTGCTCGGCAGCCGTCGGGCTGGGCTCGGTGGGGGGGCTCGGCTCCTGCTCCCCGGGTCCGCTCCCCCGGGCCGTTTCGGCAGCCGGCGGCTCCCGAGGCAGCCCCCCCTCGGGTCTCCACAGCCTCGCCAGGACGGTGAAGAGCAGCCGAACTGCCAGGTACACATTCGCCCCCCACGGCTTCTGGAGCCCGCCTGTATCACAAGCCATTCCAATAAAGTACAATGAAACAAGAACCTTAAACCAAAACCCATATCTGAAACATGCTAAGGTAACAAATACCGGCTGTAAGTAAGGTACAACAGGCTGAAACCATGAACGCAAGAGAACCAAAAGCAACAACTTTAAGAGCCAATAAATCAGCATTGTGACGAGTGGCTATTAATCCTGTCGTTATCTCAACCCTTAGAGCCCCACGTTGGGCGCCAAAAAGAACTGTCGTGGTTTAAGCCTCTCTAACCACGCAACTCGTTCTCCCCTCACTTTCCCCTTTTTCTTCCCCCCGCTCCCGGAGGGATGGGAAGGAGAATCGAAAAGAATGCAGCTCTCACAGGTTGAGATAAGAACAGTTTAGTAACTAAAGTATAACACAAATCACTACTGCTACCACCAATAATAATAGTGACAAGAGAAATTACAAGGAAAGAATACAATTTCTCACCACCTAAAACCAAGCCCGACCACGCAGTGCACCCCCCACCCTTCTGGGTCTCTCCTCTCCGTCCTCCATCTTGGGCATGACGTGCTGTGGTATGGAATAACCTCTTTGATCAGTTTGGGTCAGGTGTCCTGTCTCTGCTTCCTCCCGGCTCCCCTCCTCCCTGGCAGAGCATGAAACTCAGAAAGTCCTTGGCCAGACCAAAACATCACTAAGCAGTAACCGAAACACTGGTGTTATCAGCGCTGTTCCTAGGCCCAAAATCAAAAACACAGTGCTGCACCAGCTACCAAGAAGCAGAAAAAATGACTGCTGCTGCTGAACCCATGACACTTACAAACATAGGAAATCAACCTAGACATTCTTACCATGGTATCTATTAAAGCTGGATTAGTGTTGCAACTAATTGCTTCTATTCAGGTATTAATTCACCAAGCTATATGCGTGTTTTGCAAACATGTTGTCCAGTTACAATAAGCAGAAGCAGAAACCACTGGCAGAGAAACATGCTTGTTCTTTACATAACCACCATGATACAAAACACCATAATTATCACTAATTTTGTAAATGGCCAATATTTAATCCACAGAAATCTGTAGGCATTTATGAATTTCAAGGTGCTCGTTGTCGTATCAGAGACCATGTCAGATTCCGTGTCACCAAGTTTTTGGACCTTGGGGAGCGGTTCTGGCACAAAAAGAAATGAGTATTCACAGGCACATTCACTCAAAAAAAGAAGTTACCTGCAAAGTAAAATGTCAGTGAGCAAAGAATATTGAGCAGAAGAAATGTGGATATCCATATTTTAAGTCTCATTCTTAAAGTGTCACCTGAAACATGAACTAATTTGAGAAAAAATTATCAAGCTCATTGTAAAGCATGCATTGCAATTTTCTCATGGCCTGTTTCTAATGATTACTGATTTTTGAATCTCAGCCAATAATATGGAAAAGCAGGAGATCTGAGTCCTGTCACTAGCAGAACTGTGACTCAGCGGTTAATCTATTCTGATTGTATGTTATTGCACAGATATTTTCTTAAAACTTCAAAGACAAATTTTATGTCTAAGAAGGTTAACAATCTAAAAATGACAAATCAAGATCAGTACCTAATTTATATCACTAAATTTAAGTCACAGATTAGTAGGCAACTGCTGACACTTCGGGGGCATTCCTAACTTTATTAGTTGCTTGGTAACCCTGGCAAATACTATGTTGATTGAAAAATCAGAAGGCCTTGTGTTTTATTGTGATTAAAAACATATTGTCTTGTAAAACTGGACCTTCTATACAGGCATTTTAGAGATGCTGAAAATATCAGTTACTGCAAATTAATTTTCATTTGAATTACAAAGACTAGAAGCCAGTGTCTTAATGGTACTTAGTGTCTGGAAACAAAGTATTTTGAATACTTGGGCACAAAGTATTTATTTTCCACATTCATTGTAACAGCTAGTGCCACTACTACCCTAAAAGGCTAATGCTCATGTCGGAGGGAAAAACATGTATAAGACCAATTTTTGTCAGCAAAGACTGGCTTTAGCAATGAATGTGGCTAAATACCTCGTCATGGACCACAAGCCCTGAGTAGTCATACTAATTTCAGTGAAACAATAAGCTGCATCAAAAGGTGCATGACCATCAGGTTGAGGGAAGTGATTCTACTCTGCTCTTGTGAGAACATGCCTGCAGTCCTACATTCAGCTCTGAGGCCCCCAACGCAAGAGGAATATGGACGTGTTAGAGCGAGTCTAGAGGAGGCCACAGAAAAGATCAGAGGGCTGGAGAACCTCTGCTATGGAGACAGGCTGAGAGAGCTGTGGCTGTTCAGCCTGGAAAAGAGAAGGCACCAGGGAGGCCTTATAGCAGCCTTCCAGTACCTGAAGGGGGCCTGCAAGAAATCTGTAGAGGGACATTTTACAAGTGCATGTAGTGACAGGACAAGGGGGAATGGCTTTAAGCTGAAAGAGCAGAGATTTAGATTAGATATCAGGAAGAAGTTCTTCGTTGTGAGAGTTCTGAGACACTGGAACAGGTTGCCCAGGAGAAGTTCTGGCTGCCCCATCCCTAGCAGTGTTCAAGGCCAGGCTGCATGGGACCTTGAACAACCTGGTCTAGTCGAAAGTGTTCCTGCATATGCCAGGGAGACTGGAACTAGCTGATCCTTAAGGTCTTTTCCAACCCAACCCTTCTATCATTCTATGCTTAATATGTACATATAACAGAAATTAATGACCAGGGTCTCTGGCTTAATCAGAATCTGAGGAGCCTGAAAAGTGCATTGCTGTACTGATTTTCATATCTATAGAGTAGCACTTGCACACTAAATATTTTATATAAAATATTTTAAGAAGTATTTACTATCTTGTGCTAGAAGAAATAGATACTTTCCATCAAAAAATGCATTATTGTCCCTTGGTTTGTTTTCATTTGAAAATTTTGTACTTCTGTGTGTTCCTGTCATTCTGTTAGGCAGAAGATCCATAGGTACAATTATCCAGAAGATGAGCTCCTTGGAAGAAAAAGACTTGACCAATTTGACATTAGCTTCATTTGCAAAATTGTAAGAAATTTCCTGATTGATTTTTCTAGCAAGTGATGTGTTGCAATTCCAAACTTACAGAAGGGTATTAACAGCCATTGCATGAAAACTAGGTATGCTTCGGCCTTTGCGGGCAATTAAGTAAAAAAGCCCTTCTGTAGCCATTATTGACATAAAATCTAGCATACTATGGCATGTAGATTGTAGGGTGCAGCTGTAGCGGTACATGAGAAAAATCTGTAATTTTAATGTGTTTGTTTTATTGCACCTTTTGGCAGTTTTAATCATTGGGTATGGTACCCCTTTGCTTGCGTAGTTATCTGCCAAACCCTGGACTTCAGATTCGTAAATGTGAGACAACAACAGAAGCACTGCCAGAAGAGTAGTATAATATTAGAGATGTTTTGGCTGCATTTAAGCTGTATTTGACTGTCAGCAGTAGGTATTCATTCACTACTAAAGTCTGCCAGTATGCAGCAGCTGGAGGAAAGGTGACTTTGCTCACTGCACAGAATATGGTGTGCTAGCAACGGATCTGGAAAGCATGTGACTTCAGCAGCTCTATTAGTTTCTGAGGCATGACCTGTACAGAAACTTCAGCAAGACCTTTACAATAAGCACATAAACATACCTGGAAAAATTCAAGCAAAGAATAACCTTTGCCATTTAGAACCAAATGGCAGAGCATTCAGCAAAACTCAAGGCAAAAATTAAATCGTGTTACCCTGAATCACAGTAGGTTTAGTTGTCATGTGGTCTTACAAATGTATCCGTAACCCCCGAAGTATCAAATGTAAAACAAATGCTAATAAAGAACATTGGTAATCTTACAGCCATTCACCCATCTCTCATTAAGACTGCAGGGAAAGAACTGATGAAGTAATCGAGTCTGAATGCAATTGCCACTGATCCTACCTGCTACTGCACAGTCCTGATGAAGGCACGGAATCAATAGGACCTAATTTAGGACTTTCAGTCTCCAAATGACTTGCAAAGAAAGGTGATTAACTTCCATTATACTTTAATTATTATAATTACTTTGTTCTTAACCTATTATTATTCCAGACTCTGTTCTGCGTATAACTGAGATCTGTGTTTTACAGTTACCTCTCAGAATTCTTTACGGGGCATTTTAGAACCAGAAAGTGATTATGTGCTGAACACAGACATGCAGTAATTTTATGTCCTGGCCCCTCAAATCATTTTTAGCACTGCAAAGTTGCCAGTATCAAACAGATCACTGACTGCATATGACTGATGGCAGAAGATAAAATTTAAAGTATGGTGTCACCTCTCCTTGTTCAGATGTAAAGCAAAGTATTTTGCAAACAATTTATTTTTCCATATTCAGGAAGATCAATCACAGAGCCTTTGAGGAAAAGTAAACAGCAGATTTTAGCATCTTATTCTACATCTGATATTTCCTATTTCTATTAAACTTACGGATAAGTTGTGTAATACTTTTTTTCTCTCACAGTTTACCATACATACAATACCAGAGTTTCTCCCAGTTTCTCAGACAGGTAGATGTTGGTTTAGTACTGAACAAGATATACTTGTGAGACTCAGTGAGTGGAATTACTCATCTTGATTTTTCAGCTGAGGAAATGAGAGGAGTATTTGTTAAATTTATGAATAAACACCTATCATTCAAATAGAAATATACTGTCTGTATTATAGTAGTTCTAACTGCTTAAAAGTATTTCACATCTAAAGACCAAAACAGAGTGAAATAGAATCTGTGTAGGTTTTATGGTCCTAAAGGAGCAGTTAGATGACATGAGCCCAGACTACATCCTCAAAACTGCAAATTATTGTCTAAGTTTTGCCCAACAGAATCCCCAGAACTGCTTGATTTGACAATACCAAAGAGCTAGCTGCCTCTCTCTTGTGCAAGGTTCTCTGAGAGTCATAAAGTAGGTATTTCCCATGCCTGTCTCAAGCTCATAGAGTACTAAGCTTTCTCTCTAAAAAGCATGCTGTTTTGAGCTTTGGAAAGTCACAGTGGAAGTTAGTACTGGGCCCGACAGCCTTTCTGCTAAATAGGATTACGTAGGATGCAAGTTAAAAATACTGCCTTGCCCGCAGGTGAGTGAACAAACTCCCGCCTCTTGGGAATGTGTCTTATCAATGACTTTGAGAAGACTTTCTGTGATGTGTTTAAGCCGTTTGATTTTGCATGATACAAGTATTTGTTTATGAATGCATTTATGGAAACAGCACATGTCTGTCTGGGTTTACTGTCATTTCTAGTTTAAAAAATATTTGGGCAAACCAAAGCTGAGGTATCTAACCAAAGTGGGAGTTAATTTTCTAAAAACACTTACAGGTACAGAGGAAAAAGAGAGATGTGCCCAAAAAAGACAATGATTGAAGTAAACTTTGGTATCTCCTTATTCCTCCTATTATTACAGGAGTGTAAGCTCTTGTCCCCTGCAATTTGGGTTTACATTTCTATCTGATGGACAAATACAGAAAAAACCCCCTGGTTTTCTCTACTTCTCTTTGTAGTGTGCAGTTAAGCAGGTACACAGCAGATACACAAGTAGATAGTAAGTTTGATAGGATTCATGCAAACTCATAAATAAGCAGGATGGTGTTTCTAAGGCAATCTGCAGTGATGCTTCTCTTCTTACACTTGAAGTCAACTGGAAATCAGTGATGCACGATTACAGCTAGAAAATACTTTCTTTTCTGATTTTAAGCCTTCTGCGTATCTACCTAGCTAGCTTAACTATTTCTTTCAGTAAATGGAAATTTAGTACGCCCTTCTTAAGCTCTCTGCAGACTGTGCAGAAGCTGCAGTGCCAGATGCAGTAGAAAATTCCATTCAGCAGCAAACGTTAAACATGCAATCTCTGTGATTTTTGTGGGTTTTTTAATATAGGCTAATAAAAACATTTCTTAAATCTCTATTTTTTACCCCAAGAAAAAATGTTGGTGAAATTTGGGAGTTCTGTACAAAACTGTGAATAGTTTGGTATTTAAAGATGTATTTATGTGCAATAGGCTACTTTGCCTCCCTAATTATTGAATACTTCAGCTCTAGTTTGGTGTACCTTGCATAGAACAGAACAAGTTTAAGTAAGCAAGTTTAAAAACACCATTAATATTGCTGTTATTGGATGTCAACAATAAGAAATTCTGAATTTTTATATGTATACACATATATATGCACATATATACACATTTGTTAAGAAACAGCATTACTAATGGTGACACTTTAAAGGGCAGAGAAACAACAAGGTTTTGTCATTGATACCGGAAGAAAGGTAAGATGCGTTTTCTTGGACCAACCCTAAAACATGGTTCAGTAATGTGGTAGCCCCTAGACCTTTCATTTTCCCTTAAGTTTCTTCCACACAGTCATTACAATTATTTAGTATAACATGGCTTTCAGTTCTGAAAAGCTGTCCTTCTTAACAAGAGAAACTAAAACAATCAGCAGTCTCAGATTGCTAAATATGATCTGACAGCAGTAAGTGAAGACAAGGATTCTTTTCAGTTTTTTTCAGCACCAATTAACTTGGATACGTGTTTATCTTTTTTAACTTTGTCATCACAATATTTTTGCGGTCTGTTTTTTACACATTTTCTGTATAAAATGCTAAGTTTTCTCTTGTTGTAATAGTAGATTTCAGCAAAAGTATCTAAAAGCAATATAAACAAAGTACAGATAAATTTAAAATTAAGATGAGTTATTTGCATTTTCTTGGCTGGAAAAATAAAATCATAATGGATGTCTAGGTTTTAAATCTTTCACTTCTGTTATAATCATGACATTTATTTTTTAAGCACTACATTTGGACAAGACCCCAAAATTAAGACCTGAAACCCCTTCTTGCCTCAGGACATACTCCTTAAAGGAACAACGAAAATCTGACTAGGTACCAGATTGGTTTTCCTAGCACTTAGTCTTGCAGTAGCCCAATTCTAATTGCAAAATGTCTCTGAATTTTTGTAATTATAGCTGGATAAAGTGGCATAGTTAAAATTCCTTGTCCCCTGTCCATTTTAGACAGAAAAATAACTACTTTGTCTATAAATATTTCAAAACACATGACTTTACAAGTGTTTTATAAGGTAGACAGCAAATTAAGGCTTCTCGGAGAATAAGTAGGAATATTTCTTCTTTGTCAATCTAATTCCAATAGGTGATGACAGATGCTCACAGAATCACAGAATTGTTACTGTTGGAAGTGACCTCTGGAGATCATCTAGTCCAGCCTCCTTCTGTGAAGGCAGCATCACCTACAGCTGGTTATACAGGAACATGTCCAGGCAGGTTTTGAATGTCTCCAGAGAGGAAGACTCCATGATCACCCTGGGCACCTTGTTCCAGTGTTCTGCCACCCTGAACACGAAGAAATTCTTTCTCATGTTGAGCTGAAATTTCTCATCTCACCTTTGGGTATTTTTTGTTCTTTCTAAATTCATAACGTTACTTGTTTGCCTTCTGAAGCAAATCCCATTTGAAATATAATCTAGAGCATTTTATTCTGGCTCTGTTAATCCACATCTTTACTTCTTGAGTTGTGACAGTGCTTTGAACAAGGGAATGCTAAATTTTGACCCTGAGTAAAAAGCCCGAAGGCCACAGACTACAAGAAAATTTTCAGACCTTTCACACGTGTGCAAATACTCAAGCAGGACTATCCCTGTGATCAAATCTACTGTCCATTAAAAAGGAACAAGGTCTGTAAAGAATCTGCAAGATAATAATCTCTGAAGGTGTGTCGTTACTAAGATTCTAGATTATCTTCCCTTGGATTTGTGTCTGAGGTTAGCTGAACTTGAGGGAAAGAATCCAAGCTCCAGAACATTTTAGAAGCACAGTATATGGAGCAGTAAATTTATGTATTAGCTGTACAGCATAGCTGATTTCCTATAATTTGGATATATAGCAGGAATAAGACTAGGGCCAAAAGTAAATTTGTGCCTTAACACTGAAAGGAAAAACAAACAAAACCAAACCAAGCAGCAAGTTTCCTGCAAACTAGTTATCAAAGGAAGATATTATTCATTGAGTAAATTTATGAACACAGTGAAATTATGCCATTCTAGGTATGAGATCATTGGAGAAGTTCTGTTTTACATAATTTTTCTTAGATTACTGTCATGGCTCAAGCCCAGTCGTAATTCAGAAAAATCACCCATTCTCTCTATCACTCCCCCCCTGCCTTCCCACCCGCTGCCAGAGGGATGAGGAGGAGAATTGAAAGAATGTAACTTCCATGGGTTGAGATAAGAACAGTCCAGCAACTAAGGTATAACACAAACCACTGCTGCTACCACCAATAATAATAACGATAAGGGAAATAAGGAAAGAGAATACAACTGCTCACCACCCAGACGACTGACATCCAGCCCAACCAAGCACTGACCTAACCCTTCTGGGTAACTGCCCCCAGTTTATATACTGAGCATGATATGCTGTGGTATGGAATACCTCTTTGGCTAGTTCGGGTCAGGTGCCCTGTATCTGCTTCCTCCTGGCTTCTCCTCCTCCCTGGTAAAACATGAGACTCAGAAAGCCCTCAGTCAGACTAAACATGACTGTGCAGCTACTGAAAACATCAGTGTTATCAGTGCTGTTCCAAGGCCAAAAGTCAAAACCACAGCCGTGCACCAGCTACTAAGAAGGAGAAAAATCACTGCTACTGCTGATCCCAGGACAGTATCCACCCCTTATTCCATACCATTAGCATCATGCTCAGATCCCACATTTTCAATATACTATCACTCTTATCTCATATATATACATATATACATCCACACGCAGACACACACAGAGAAAGGTCATTCCTTAGTGCATGGACCAATCCCTATAAAGCTGCTGAGTCCATTCGATCCATGATGTCAGGCTCCATCTCTTATAACAGTCTTTCAAAGCAGGAGAGGCTGTTTGCAGTGTTGGATCGTCGCCTGCTGATGATACCACAGAACTCATGTGGTTTCATCAAAGTTCATTCTTTGTTGGGATTATGGTTGGGGAGAAGTCAGGGCCAGTTGCTGGTGACCTGAAGACATCTACTTGTTGGGCTGTAAAAAGTGTTACATAGCAGGCAACAGCATACAACTGAGTTCATTGGCTGTTTTCCCCAAAAATCAAATCCCCTTGAGGTGCACATCAGACTTCCCCATCTTTCTGCATTGCCCACCAAGTATAGCCAGGTCCTTGAGCAAAAGCAATTCCACAAGTGGGTTTGTCGCTACCTGAGGCAGGAATAACACAGACTGTCTTCCCCAGCAAATTCTTCATGTGCACGACAGGAACTTTATTCCCCTCTACAGTATGTAAAAGTTCTGACTGTTCTGTGCTAGCCCTCTTGACAGATCCTCTGGTGTTGACCAACCAGGTGGCTTTTGGTAAATGTGTATCCTAGTGTTTGAAAGTCCCACCGCCCATAGCTCCCAGTGTAGTTTTTAACAGCCCATTGTACATTTGATTTTCCCAGAGGCTGGTGCATGGTAGGGGATGTAATATACCCACTCAATGCCATGCTCTTTGGCCCAAGCATCTACAAGGCTGTTCTGGAAATGTGTCCCATTATCTGACTCAGTTCTCTCTGGGGTACCATGTCACCATAACATCTGTTTTTCAAGGCCCAGGATAGTGTTCCGGGCAGTGGTGTGGGGCACAGCGCACGATTCCAGCCATCCAGTGGTTGCTTCCACCATGATGCTTGCCTTGGCAGGTTGGTGGGAGTGTGATATAATCAATCTGCCAGGCCTCCCCATATTTGTACTTCAGCTGTCATCCTTAATATCAAGGAGGCTTTAATCGTTTGGCTTGTTTACTTGCAGCACATGTATCACACCCATGAATAACCTGGGCAATGGTGTCCATTGTTAAATTCACTCCTCGATAACTAGCCCGTCTGTACGTTGCATCTCTGCCCTGATGGCCTGAAGTGTCATGGGCCCACCAGGCCAAAAATAATTCACCCTTATGTTGCCGATCTAAGTCCATCTGAGCCACTTCAATCTTACCAGCTTTTTCCACTTGTTGGCTGTTCTGGTGCTCCTCAGTGGCCTGACTCTCGGGTACATGGGCATGTATGTGGCGTGCCTTCACCAACAGATTCTGCACCCAGGCAGTGACATCTTGCCACAGTGCAGCAGCCCAGATGGGTTTACCTCTGTGTTGCCAGTTACTCTGCTTACATTACTTCAACCACCCCCACAGGGCATTTTCCACCATTCATGAGTCAGTATAGAGATAAAGTACTGTCCACTTTTCTCATTCAGCAATGTCCAAGGCCAGCTGGATGGCTTTCACCTCGGCAAACTGACTTGATTCACCCTCTCCTTCAGCATTTTCTGCAACTTGTCGGGGCCTTCATACAGCTGCCTTCCATCTCCGACGCTTTCCCACAATATGACAGGACCCATCAGTAAACAAAGCATATTGCTTTTCACTTTCTAACAGTTCATTATATGGTGGGGCCTCTTCAGCACGCATCACCTCCTCCTCTGGTGACATTCCAAAATCTTTGCACTCTGGCCAGTCCATGATGACTTCCAGAATTCCTGGACGACTGGGATTTCCTATTCGAGCTCGTTGTGTAATTGGTGCAGCCCACTAACCCCATGCAGCATCGGTTGCATGATGTGTAGAGGAGACCCTGCCTTTGAACATCCAACCCAGCACGGGAAACTGGGGTGCCAAGAGGAGCTTTGCTTCAGTGCCAATAACTTCCAAAGCAGCTCAAAACCCTTTATAGGCTGCCAATATCTCTTTTTCAGTTGGGGTATAGCTGGCCTCAGATCCTCTGTATCCCCGACTCCAAAAGCTGAGGGGTCAACCTCGATTCTGACCTCTGCCAGAGGCTCCAGGTAGAATCATTCTCCCTGGCTGTGGTGTACAGTACAATTTTTACATCTGGCCCAGTCTGAACTTTTCCAAGGGCTACTGCATGAATTACCTCTCGTTTAATTTGCTCAAAAGCTTGTTGTTGCTCAGGGCCCCATTTAAAATGATTTTTCTTCTGGGTCACATGACAGAGACGGCTTACAATCAAACTGTAATTTGGGATGTGCATTCTCCAGACCCCCACAACACCCAAGAAAGCTTGTGTTTTTTCTTATTAGTTGGTGGAAACATTGCTGTCATCTTGTTGATCACATCTGTGGGGATCTGGCGACGTCCATCTTGCCATTTTATTCCCAAAAATTGAATCTCCTGTGCAGGTCCCTTGACCTTACTCCGTTTCATGGCAAAACCGGATTTCAGCAGGGTTTGGATTATTTTCCTCCCTTTCTCAAAAACTTCTTCTGCTATATCGCCCCACACGATAATGTCATCAATGTATTGCAGGTGTTCTGGAGCTTGCCCCTGTTCCAGTGCAACCTGGATCAGGCCATGGCAGATAGTAGGGCTGTGTTTCCACCCCCAGGCAGTCAGTTCCAAGTGTACTGGACGCCCCTCCAAGTAAAAGCGAACTGTGGCCTGCACTCTGCTGACAAAGGAATTGAGAAAAATACATTGGCAATATCAATTGTAGCATACCACTTGGCTGCCTTTGACTCCAGTTCATACTGAAGTTCTGGCAGGTCTGGTATGGCAGCACTCAAGGGTGGTGTGACTTCGTTCAGGACACAATAGTCTACTGTTAGTTTCCACTCTCCATTAGACTTTCGCACTGGCCATATGGGGCTATTAAAGGGTGAGCAGGGTCCTACTGATCACTCCTTGACTCTCCAATCTACGGATCAGCTTATGGATGGGAATCAGGGGGTCTCGATTGGTGCTTTATTGCCACTGGTGCATTGTTGTGGTTGCGATTGGCACTTGTTCTTCGACCTTCAGCAACCCCACAACAGAAGGATCCTCTGAGAGACCAGGTAAGGTGGACAGCTGCTCAATTTCCTTTGTCTCCAAAGCAGCAATACCAAAAGCCCATTGGTACCCTTTTGGGTCTTTGAAGTACCCTCTCCTGAGGTAATATATGCCAAGCATGCATGGAGCCTCTGGACCAGTCACAATGGTGTGCTTTGTCCATTTCCTCCCAGTCAGGCTCCAGTACAGTCAACTCTTGGGATCCTCCTGTCACTCCAGAGATACAAATGGGTTCCACCCCTCGACAGCTTGATGGCATCAGGGTACACTGTGCACTGGTATGTACTAGAGCTTTATACTTCTGTGGCACTGATGTGCCAGGCCATCTGATCCACACAGTCCAGTAAATCCGATTGTCCCCTACCTCCACCTGGCTGGAGGCAGGGCCCCTCCAATAGTCAGCACAACATTAGACACTCAAGTCTTGTAGAAAGGTATTATTCTTCTCTATCACCGGAGCTGGAGTAAAAACAGCTCTTCCACTCCATCTGGGAACCTGCTCACCAGAGACTGAAGCTGCAGCCTTTGTAGGATGATCATCCTTGACCTTTGTTCTCCTCTTCAATTCACTCACCCGTTCCTCCAGAGCTGAGGTAGGTTTTCTATCCCATTTCCTCATGTCTTTTCCATGATCCTGCAGGTAAAACCATAGGGTGGCCCGTGGCGTATACTTTCTATATCTTCACTCTTGAGTAGTAGGATGCCTTTTGTTAATAGCTGAGACATGGGCTGGTACACGTGAGGAGCTGGATAGATCAGACAGATTGTCTCTCAGTTGTCTGAGGTCCTGGGACAGTTCTTCCACAGCTGAAATGATGGAAGTGGTGAGATTGTCTTTGAACTCTTGGAGTTTATGAATCATTTCATCCGCTGTTAGTGATACTATGTCATTCCAGGTTACTGTTGCCAATGAATGGGCATATGATGGTCGTGCATTCTGTGTAAATTTCCACCATGTGGGTCTTGTACATTCG
This sequence comes from Ara ararauna, assembly GCA_028858755.1. NCBI lineage: Eukaryota > Metazoa > Chordata > Aves > Psittaciformes > Psittacidae > Ara > Ara ararauna. The sequence goes on from CM054410.1 coordinate 52,168,848, forward strand.
ACTTCATCTGGATCTATGAGTATATTCCCATTATTCAGCTGGATGTGATAGATCATCTCTACAATGGCTGATTCCCTCAGAGACTGAACGCCTTTCTCTAGAGTAGTCGACTTGGCCAAATGACTCGTAACATTGTTCTTGTAGGGAAGCCTTTTTTTCATAGTTGCCAAGAGCAGCCTCCAGAGGCTGAGGGACCTTTTTCTCTCTTGCAATTGTTTTGCCAGTTCCCCCTTCCCTAGCAAGTGATCCCAGTTGCTTGGCTTCCCTACCTTTTAGTTTGTGACCGTTGGCCCCATTGTCTCATCATTGGAGCAACCAGATGATGATGCGTTCACCTGATTGATGGGTAAAATCTTATTGCATATTCCGTAGCTCTGTTGAGGTCTGGGATCAAGACATGATCTTTTCTTCTTCTTCTGCCTCTGATTCACATACTAATAACTCCTGGAAAGATGCTGTCCTGGGTGGTGAGTACATTGTTTCTTCATCTTGCTTTGTCTTTCTTGTTTTTCTTCGCTTTTCCCCTCATGTACAGCAGCAACCGATATTGGTGCGAATTGGTCTTCTGGTTTAGTTGCAGTGATTATCACTGTCGTTGGAGTGGCTTCAGTATCTGTTGTTGGGGTTTGGCTAGCTGCTATACCTGTCACTGGGGCTGGAGTAGCTGTTGTGCTTGGAGCTGGAATAGCTGCATTGTTTGTTGCGGTCGAAGTTTGAGTAACTGCTGTACTTGTTGCTGGGGCTGGTGTAGCTGCTGCGCTTGGAGCTGGAGTAGCTGCACTGTCTGTTGCTTTGCCATCAAATCCAGGGGCATTTTTTTCCTTTTGAAGGTGCTGGATAGTGTCGAAATGGGCTCTGTAAGCACAGGCCAAGCCCCAGCATGTTGCCATGGTTCGTCTGTCCCTGGTATGACCAGAATGACAACACACTTCATTTAAGGGTTTTACTAATTTTTCTAGATTTTGCACTTGTTCAGTGGTGAAGTTCCAAAGCACTGGAGGGGGCCAGTGGCCTAGATACTTGCCCATACTATCCCACACACCCTGCCGTTCATGACTGTCCAGCCTCAGGGAAAATCTCTTGGTGGTCTTCCTATATCGCCATCTAACCCTAGACAAGGCCCAAACCTGGCTTTTCTTAACTTTCAAGACCAGATGAAATGGTTGTGGGTAAAACACACTCTGTATACTTGTCAACATGGTGATCCCCATCACAATCAGCAAGCAGGTCTCAAGGGTACCTAAGGGCCATTCAAAAACTTCAGAACTCTCAAATGACGCTGTAAACAGTCTGGTGGGGAGGCTGGGAGAACAGAAGAATGTCTCCTTCATGGGCTGACCACCTGGCAGAGGGGAAAAAAGATATGTAGTTACTCAGCACTTCTATTACATAACTCCCAAAGTATAGAGGTGATGACCTCACTGGGAATGCAAGCCAGATCAATTTCATGATCAATGAGCCTATTGTATTACAAGTCATTACCATAAAGTACAATGAAACAAGAACCTTAGCCCAAGGCCGCAGGCCCATATACACTAACACAGCAAATGCTGGCTGTAAGTAAGGTACAATATGCTGAAACTGTGAGATCACGAGCAACAACTTTAAGAGCCAATAAATCAGCATTGTGATGAGTGACTATTAACCTGAAAATATAAATGTTTATCACAAATACAATTAGACACACTCTGGTCAGATCTGTGGTTATCTCAACCCTTCATGCCCCACGTTGGGCATCAAAAAGTACTGTCATGGTTTAAGCCCAGCCATAATTCAGAAAACCCATGCATTCGCTCTCTCACTCCTCTCCTTCTTCCCCCGCTCCCAGAGGGATGGAAAGAAGAATCGAAAGAATGTAACTCCCACAGGCTGAGATAAGAACAGACTAAACATTACTGAGCAGCAACGGAAAACATCGGTGTTATCAGCACTGTTTCCAGGCTGAAAGTCAAAACCACAGCACTGCACCAGATACTGAGAAGAAGAAAAATGACTGCTACTGCTGAACCCAGGACAATTACTCAATTCTGACAGCTGGGACAACACTGGTGTGGTAAACAGGAGATGGCAGAGGAAGCTTAAGTGTCAGTGATTTTTTCAAAACAATACAGACATATAATGGAAATTGGGAGCTTTCAAAACTGTCCAGAATGTTCTCAGAAGTTAAAATCTCTTGCTGGAAGTTTTCTGGTGTTGGATTTGTTTGCTTTATCATAGGTTTTGATGGCTCTTTATTCCATCTTTTTATTCTGCAACATCTGAATTTGAAAAATGGGAATAATTGCTTTCACACAAGCTTTGAAATGCCTTTAAGTAGTCCTTAGACATATCAAAATGCTAGAAATTTGTTATGTTTTCCCTCTTATGGTATACAAGAAAACATAAACCTATTTATATTACAGAACTTTATTAATAACATTCAAAAACATTCCTTCAATAAATATTCATATCACAAGAGTTATTATGAATATTTTAGATGAGAACGAAATTACATTTCCCACCCTAGGAGACCAGAAGAAGTCCTATGCACCTAAATCCATTTTGAGTAAGTAATATATAGTCATGTTTCACATATTTTATTCTCTCGACCTTTTAAATGGTCAAGTTCTTTTTTTTTTTCCTCAATGTGAAGTACAATTACATCCATCTATGTATGGATACTATAACTATTTTCTTTCAAAAGCTGTCATTTTGCCTGTCAGAAATGCCTTCTTAAATAACTAGTGGAGACATTCACATATTTGGGAAAACTATAGTAGATCAGTTACAAATTTACATACTTATTTCAGTTACAAATTTACTTACTTATTCTATGCCTATATACATTTAGTAGAACTGAATGTTAAAGTGTTTTTTCGAGGTGTCATTGCCTCCCAAACGATAGTCTGCAAAATGGTCACTAATGATCAGGCAAGACCTGGTTTGTCCTGTGATACTGATTTTAATCCTCATATTTACATCCTAAATGGTGAAATAGCCCACATTTGGAATCCACTTGCAGAAGTCATTCTGACCACTGACTTGCTGTAAAATATTGGGGAATTATTTTACCTGGTTTTACGAGTGCAGATGACCTGGTTAGTAACATTTCTCTTAGCTTCAGCAGAAGTCCTAAAATGATTGTGCTGGTTTCTGCTTCTCCGAGAAGACTGGATTTTCTGCTGTTTTATCTGTTTGTTTCTGATAAATAAATTTGTTTCAGAGTGTTTATCAGAACACTTTATTTATCTGTTCATCTGGACTGATCAAGCTGTATTTTAGCTTTGAAAGTACACTTTTCAGATTTGGGCTTATCCCCACTGTGTTCTTTTGCATGAAAATCTCAGTTATTAAAAGTCCAGATTTAAATTTTTAAATTATTCAGAAGCACTTTAATTTGCGGTTTGCACATAAAAGGCATGTGCAGCCTAGTTTGTGGCCTGATGTTTTATTCTAACTGTATGTACTGTCTGGATCTAACATTATTTCTGTTAGGCTGATTTAAATAAACAGTTTGAGTTTTCAAATTTTAAAATCTTTGTTAAAAAAAAAGTTATCCAACCTTATTTTTTAGAAGATTTTTCCAATTTTACAGCTTCACATATGTTCTGGCTTGAAAAAAAAAAAAACAAAACCAAATTTTTTTTTTTTGTGGAATATATATACGTGTATATATGTGTATATATATGCATATACATATTCCACAAACAAAAATAACATGAAATCACGGAACTGTTAATTTCACTGTTGCATGCTAACTTACACCCAAGGCTCCTGGTTAGCTTTACTTGTTTCAGCTGAGGAGATTCCAATTTAAGTCATAGCAATGCTCAATGCGTATTTGCAGTGACTATTTTTCATTATCAACAGTGTGAATGATTAGCCACCAGTCATACAAAGGCATGGAGATGCGCAAGAGTAATATTATTCATAGCTTGCGTTTCATTAGAGAAACTTAATAGGATGCATTGAGAGACAAAAGTAATACATGACAGCAAATATCATTAGAATTCACAGACAGCGCTGAGTGGAAACTAAAGCTGATTTCCAAACATGCAATTAAAAGACAGGATTTACTATGGATGACTTTGTGCATTGGGCTGCAGAATTCCAAGCAACTCACTGTCTTTATATATTTTTATACTATTCTTCACTGTGAGAAAAGAAGTACAAAAAAACTGACTTTAAAAGCCTTCTTCCTAATTCTAAGATCTCTTGTAACTTCATCATAATATTTTAGTTCTACCTGCTAGCTACAAACTGACAGAACAAAAAGAGCCCAGGCAACCTTCTTCTGTGATGTGGTGTGGCTAAAAAGTGTTTGCTTCCACTGATACCTTTTCCACACTAATGATCACACTAACAGTCAGTGAGATATGTTATTTTTGTGACATGGATAAATACTGTTCTATCTTCACTGCTATTACTCAACATGAAAAACACCTATTTCAGTCTGAATGAGAAAGATGTTTTACAATAAATGTGTGTTCTAGAGCAGAATGGTTATTTTAATTGCATGCTTTTGTTTTGCCAGGTTCTTTCTTACATGCTGTTTCCTGAAAAATGGGATTCATCTTCTGGTTTTACTAGTTCTAGCTAATGGCAGGATATTTTGCAAAAATAATGTCATTGGTTTAAATGTCTCATAATATACAAACTGCAGCTTGGGCATTTGCCCGACCAGTTTTGGTTGTGTTTGGTTTTATTTTTTAATCAGCCCATGTCATTTAGTCATTTTGTTTGGATTGTAAAAGGGAAGATAAATTGGGTGATAAATCCACAAACTCTCAGGGAGCATGCTATTATTTTTGAACAGCAGAGGACATTTAGAAAGAGCAAGAGTCTCATACAGAAAAGAAGTTTCCCATGCAGCACTATCTGAGAATGACTCTGAAGCATGGGAATTAACTAGGTTATATAGACTGGCAAATTTTTACATTTGGAAATCTGAAGTCATTTTAAAAGATTATTTTTTTGGAAGATGATGCACACATTTTGATGACTGAAAAATCTTACACAGATTTATAAAATTAAACAAAATAGAATCATAGAATCATAGAATAGTTAGGGTTTGAAAGGACCTTAAGATCATCTAGTTCCAACCCCCCTGCCATGGGCAGGGACACCTACCACTAAACCATGCCACCCAAGCCTATGTCCAGTCCAGCCTTGAACACCTCCAGCAATGGAGCATTCACAGCTTCCCTGGGCAACCCATTCCAGAGCCTCACCACTCTAACAGGAAAGAATTTCTCCCTCATATCCAATCTAAACTTCCCCTGTTTAAGTTTGAACCTGTTACCCCTTGTCCTATCACTACACTTCCTCACGAAGAGTCCCTCCCCATCATCCCTATAGGCCCCCTTCAGATACTGGAAGTCTGCTATGAGGTCTCCACACAGCCTTCTTTTCCCCAGGCTGAACAGCCACAACTTTCTCAGCCTGTCTTCATACGGGAGCTGCTCCAGTCCCCTGATCATCCTCGTGGCCCTCCTTTGGACGTGGCCCTCCTTTGGACTTGTTCCAACAGTTCCATGTCCTTTTTCTGTTGAGGACACCAGAACTGCACACAATACTCCAAGTGAGGTCTCACAAGAGCAGAGTAGAGGGGCAGGATCACCTCCCTCGACCTGCTGGTCATGCTCATTTTGTTGCAGCCCAGGATATGGTTGGCTTTCTGGGCTGCAAGCACACACTGAAGCCGGCTCATGTTCATTTTTTCATCAACCAACACCCCCAAGTGCTTCTCTGCAGGGCTGCCCTCAATCTTTTCTTAGCCCAAAGTTTGTTCTTCAGTCGGTCAAACTCATACAAGACAGCATCATCCAGTGTAGAATCTGGTGAAAACACATCTTGAAATCTGTTTTATCTTCTTAGGTTTCAAAGTTGCTCCCAACACCCATATACAACCTGGACTGCTTCCACCTACTAATGAGTCAACAGATATCTACCTATTCCTGCCTGGTTCTTTCTGTCCTTTTCTTGCACAGCACAAGCACAGTGTATAAGGGCTGGAGACAGCGATCTGAGAAAACCAGCCACCTATTTAATATCCAATATTACTCCTTCCTCACTATGCTAAGTTTTAAAAAGCTCAGTTGAACTGATTTAAGGTTTGAAATAAAATAGACATCCAAAGTCTCTTGTATGGATGAAATTTATACTATTATCTCTTAAACAATTCTTCCATTAAAAAAATCTAAAGCTCTAATGCTTAAGGCAGAATCAATTATCCTTCACGTGGCAATCTTTTAAATCAGATTTATCTCTGGACAGAGCTGAACATGATTATTTATAAAGAGCTATTTGTTGAACTTGCATTTGAGGGGGGGAGTAGGAGGAGATTATATCAAAGCAATCCTTTGACTCTATCAACAATATACCTTTTCCAGACTTTTAATAAAATTCTGTCTGTCATTATGATAGACTACTGATATGCTGGCTAAAGCAATAATGTGAAATACAATAATCAGAAGCAGTATGAGCTTATTTCTGTCAAGCACTTCAGGTCTCAGTGTTTTGACATTTAAAAATTCAGAAGTAGAGCTGTCAGTTTTCTTAACCATTTTGGAAGTAGTATATGTGCTGCCACATATAGCTTTTAAAATTAATTCCTAATACTCTTTAAAAAGTCTGATCCTCATATATTAAAATGCATTACTGATTACTTTGATAGATTCAAAGACCTATTTGTTTTTACTCCAATTTCAGAAAAGGCATTTTTAGAACAGGTAGCAGAAAGGCAACATAAGCCAAAACAGCTGAGATTAACAGTCACCATCTATCACATTTGTCCAAGGTATCACATGTACCAGATAGCATTGTTAATTTTTTATACACTACTGATCATTTATTTACATCATGGGAGCATTCAAGCACACTTTTCTAAGTATAAATGTGCAGGAAAACACAGTGTCTTTTTTCAGTACTTTTAAAAAAACAAAATATCTTACACTAGCAGTGGTAGCGATGGCAAGAGTACCAAGAAAGACAGTAAAGATAAAAAGAGATAAAAGAGTTCAAATGCCAGTATGGTTAGCCAGCTTCACTGCACGCCTCTATTAATAACCGTACTCCTCTTCCCATCATTTCTATGATAAATACGTGTACAATCCATGTTCTTGGCCACTTCTTATATTACCTGATAAATAGTTAAAGCCCTAAGATGGTGTTCATCAGCAGATTACTCATATCAAAGTATATGTCTTAATGACAGACCTTCTGCATGAACTTCTGAATAAAGTTCTTTGCATTTTTTTTAAGTACCCTTTGCTCTTATCAAGCATTTTTGACAACCTTGTGTAAAGCAAAAATACATATTTGTATTTGTATAAAAATACAAATGGTTCTCACCATGCATAGTGTTCCAGCAATATTTTTAATTCCTCTCAATATATTATCAAGACTGCTACTAAAGGTCTTGAAATTAATTATTTTAAAATATAATTTATTTTGATTTGGCAGTTTTTCTCAACATCCTTGGTTGAGAAATAGTACTGTAACATGTTGTAGTCTCAATCAACAAAGCAAAGAAAGTATTTTTGTAACAGCAGAAAATATACCCAGCTTGTTTCTGCTCAGGTCTCTTTCAATCAAAAGACAGTAATTTTAATACACAACATTTGGGTCCCAGCTGGAAAGACTTCTCTGGCTTTGCAAAAACCAGGAGTACAGAACAAGGTATCAGCTTACTTTATTTCAACAAAGAGCTCCAGATGCAGTTGCTGTATTTCCAATTCACCTAAGTACCAAAAAAATTCCAAAGCCAGACTGACAATAGATGAGGGATGCTCAGATGTCTCAGGCTCACAGTCTTGTCTTTAATTCAAAGCTATAATCAATTAGCTCCTCCTTTTTCCAAAGAAGTCTTTTCAATTTATGTAACTATCACTTTATAAAAGAAGTGAGGCTAATCACTTGATAGCAGTTTAGCAGCTTCATTTGCCAGCTCTTTCAGGACCCGTGGATGGATTTCATCAGGTCCCATGGACTTGTGTCTGTTCAGGTTCTTAAGATGGACTCGAACCAGATCCTCTCCTACAGTGGGCCCAGGGTCTTCATTCTCGCAGTCTCTGAATATGCCTTCCAAGACTTGGGCAGTGTGGTCAGAGAATTTGTCAGTGAAGACTGAGGCAAAGAAGTCATTGAGAACCTAAAAATTTATATTTTTTTAATAAATATAAATAAAAGCATCTGGCCGGGACACACCACCTCCCTCTCCCCCCCTCCCTGCAGAACCTCATGCTGATGCTGGCTGTGACGTCCAGCTCACCCCGGAATGAAAGGATTGGGAGACACAGGGCCACTGCTGGGGCACCGGTTGCCGCGAGTGGCAGCGGGCAGAAACAGGGGGGCGATCCACGACAGTAGCCTGGCTTTTGACCTGCTCCACTTCAGACCCCAGCCCAGCCGACCAAGCCATTGCAACTAAACCTTATCCCTTCATTTCTTCAGAAGACTTCTGGGAGGTACAAGGACAATTTAAAGCACTCTTCATTCTTTATAAAGAATTCCCCAGAGCTTGTAATGATTTCTAGATGGGAGGGCATACTCCTATTCGGTTATTATCTAAACCTTATAATATAAAGTGGTTTAATTTTTGTAACCACATGTACATACTCAGTTATGGAGCTTCTATTAAAACTAGTAAAAATCAACTGAATAAATAGTAACTTGTTGGGCAGTTCAATTCATGTTTTATTTATATAAAATATTCAGCAGTTAATAATCACAGAATCGTAGAATAGTTAGGGTTGGAAAGGACCTTAAGATCATCTAGTTCCAACCCCCCTGCCATGGGCAGGGACACCTCCCACTAAACCATGCCACCCAAGGCTCTGACAAACACGGCCTTGAACACTGCCTGGATGATTAATAGAAAAAGCAAACTAAAAACCTTGCTAGCATATTAAATATTTTCTCAAATTTTTGTGATATAATTGTGATACTATGCTTTAACTGCATCATGATCTACAAGAAACTAGTAGACAGCAATGCAAACAGGCAGTACGTAGAAAACAGTAATCAGCAAGCTGCTTCTAGCTTTCAAGGCGATCAGTTCAACCCTGAAGGAGGATTTTTGAGTCAAGGAAGTATAATTTCTCTGTCTATTTGGTCTAGAGAGTTAACAAAAATAAACAGGCTATCAAAAACACCTTAAAAAATTTAAAATTCTGTATCCTGGAGAAACATGAAGAGTATGAGCCTAATTCTAATTTTCCAAGAGTACAAAATCAGCTTGAATCAAACATTTGTATTATGGACATAAGAATATGGATATGGATACAAGCAAGAAGAGGTAAACAAAGAATGTTTGAAAACAAGCTCTGAAGTCCAATCATCTGGTGCCTCCTAGGTACACAGAAGATTCAGTGGAGGTAAGTACTGCTCATGCTGAATAGAAAATAATCAGAGATGAGGTTTAGTCTTCCATTTCAGATACTGTTCAAAATTGTTCAATCTTTTAAGGACGTTGGCCCATACACAGTAAAAATATTTACTCCAGTTCAGTCTAATGGAAGCTGAGTATTAAGTAGGCTTGTTCTTTCCACCCACTGTCCACCTTCATTAGTACGGCATCAGATTATGAATTAGTTTACATCCTGAGCTACAGTATCGTGGAATACCGCTGACATAGTAGGTTTCAAAAATTCTCTAGCTGCCTCTGGAGGACATTTTGTGACTGAAATGAATCTCATTATCTTTGACTTGCATAATGCTTACTTGTAATGTTAAATACCACTATCATCTCAAAAAAAAAAAAAAAAAAAAAAAAACCAACAAACCAAAAAAAAAAAACAAAAACAAAAAACCCAAAAAAACCCTAGGTCAGTGATACAATAAAAGAGATATTATTTCTTCCTACAAAATACATCCCCCCCAAACCAGGTATCTTGATGACAGCATGACAAGAAAAATAGAAGGGCAAACTAATATGACCAAGTAGAACTGCTCAAAACTTCTGTATCATTTGGAATGTTCAGTGGTATGTGGTTAGCTGTATTTCAGTGTACTTAATTTTTGTATACTGAATTACTTCTGGCTTTAAATTTTAGCAATGCATGTGTGTAATCCTTGTTATCATCTCTGCTGTCATTAGCCGATGAGAAGGCTAAGAATTATCTCAAATCACTGAGATTTACTTAAGACCACATCTACTTAAAATCAATTATAAACAAAGCTTACCGAAAGTATCAGGGACAGAGTTACAGTTAATTTTTGTTATGTTTTGTGTTGCTGTATCTCACTGAAACACTACAAGAATTGCTAAGACTGTGAAACAAGATGTATTTAATTATTAAAAGTACTTGCGTGAACAGCGCATTAATGAATTTTAAGATTCATTTATACACTATTATGGATGCAGAAACTAACAAAATAGGTAATTTGGCACCTTTTAACAGTAAGAAATTATTAGGTATTCTTTACTGTTTTGAAAGTAGCTATTGTCGATGATTAAGCATATAATAATTCCTAATCCTGTAGTATTCTTTACAAGCGTCTTGTCTGTCAGTGTAATTGTTGCTGGTTTTTTTTTTTTTTTTTATTAATTTCACATTTGCCATGCTTTATAATTTACACTTGAAACTGCTGGTGTGCCATTTGCCCTGTTTTACGATTTAGCAGAGCTAAATCTTGTCATTAAACCCAACAGCCATTTCCAGTTATATACTCAGTGCCTTGCAGGCAAAGAAATTACTATCTGTCACAACTGCAAAATTGTTAGTTCATGTGAAATACAGGATGGTCAAATTCCAGATCCTCAGGACAGTGAGAAGAATGTGCAGCAAACTCACTGCCCTGGACTTCAAGACAGCAGACTTTGGCCTCTTCAGGAACCTGCTCAGTAAGATTCCGTGGGATACAGCCTCAGAGGGCAGGGGGGCCCAAGACTCTTGCTTGATATTCAAGGATCACCTGCTCAAGTTCAGGACCAATACATACCTACTAGAAGGAAGTGCTGCAGGAGGGCCAAGAGACATCCTTGGATGGATAAGGAGCTGCTGAGGAAAATCTGAAAGAAAAGAGGCTTATAAAAGGTGGAAGCAAGGACAGGCGGCCTGGGAAGAATACAGGGATGTTGTCTGGGAAGCTAAGGATCAGGTTAGGAAAGCTAAGGTCCTCTTAGAATTAAACTTGGCTAGGGACATTAAGGATAACAGGAAGAGATTCTATAGGTACATTGCAAATAAAAGGCAGACTAGGGACAACGTGGGCCCTCTCCACAAGCTATTGGGAGAACTGGCTACCCTGGATTTGGAGAAGGCTGAGGTTCTTAACGACTTCCTTGCCTCAATCTTCGCTGGAAAATGATCCGACCACACCACCCAAGTCTTGGAAGGCAGATGCAGGGACAGTAAGAATGAAGACCCAGGGCCCACTATAGGAGAGGATCTGGTTCAAGACCATCTTAGGAACCTGAACGTATACAAGGTCATGGGACCTGAGGAAATCCATCCTTGGGTCCTGAAGGAGCTGGCAAATGAAGTTGCTAAGCCACTGCCCATCATAGTTGAAAAATCATGGCAGTCAGATGAAGTTCCCAACGAAGGGAAAAAGGGAAATATAATCCCATTTTCAAGAAGGGGAAAACGGATGAGCCAGGGAACTACAGACCAGTCAGCCTCACCTCTGTGCCTGGCAAAATCTTGGAGCGGATTCTCCTGGAAGGCATGCTGAGGCACATGAAAAACAACAAAGGTGGTTGGTGACAGCCAGCATGGCTTCCCTAAGGGGAAATCTTGCCTGACCAATCTGGTGGCCTTCTATGATGGGGCTACAGAACTGATGGACAGGGGTAGAGTAGTTGATGTCATCTACCTGGACTTGTGCAAAGCGTTTCACACTGTCTCACATGACATCCTTCTTTCTAAGTTGGAGAGACATCAATTTGATAGGTGGACCACTCGGTGGATAAAGAACTGGCTGGATGGCTGCACGCGAAGGGTAGTGGTCAATGGCTTAATGTCCAGCTGCAGACCAGTAACGAGCGGCGTCCCTCAGGGATCGGTGTTGGGACCGGCCTTGTTCAACATCTTTGTCAGTGACATGGACAGTGGGATTGAGTGTATCCTCAGCAAGTTTGCCGATGACACTAAGCTGTGTGATTCGGTTGATACCTTGAAGGGAAGGAATGCCATCCAGAGGGACCTTGACACACTTGTGAGGTGGGCTGATGCCAACCTGATGAAGTTTAACCATGCTAAGTGCAAGGTCCTGCACCTGGGTCGGAGCAATCTCAGGCACAGCTACAGGTTGGGCAGAGAAGAGATTCAGAGCAGCCCTGCAGAGAAGCACTTGGGGGTGTTGGTTGATGAAAAAATGAACATGAGCCGGCTTCAGTGTGTGCTTGCAGCCCAGAAAGCCAACTGTATCCTGGGCTGCAGCAAAATGAGCATGACCAGCAGGTTGAGGGAGGTAATCCTGCCCCTCTACTCTGCTCTTGTGAGACCTCACTTGGAGTATTGTGTGCAGTTCTGGTGTCCTCGACAGAAAAAGGACATGGAACTGTTGGAACAAGTCCAAAGGAGGGCCACATCCAAAGGAGGGCCACGAGGATGATCAGGGGACTGGAGCACCTCCCATATGAAGATAGGCTGAGAAAGCTGGGTCTGTTCAGCCTGGGGAAGAGAAGGCTGTGTGGAGACCTCCTAGCAACTTTCCAGTATCTGAAGAGGGCTATAGTGATGCTGGGGAAGGACTCTTCATGAGGAAGTGTAGTGATAGGATAAGGGGTAATGGGTTCAAACTTAAACAGAGGAAGTTTAGATTGGATATGAGGAAGAAATTCTTTAGTGTAAGGGTGGTGAGGCACTGGAATGGGTTGCCCAACTCTTCTACTATTCTATGATTCTATGATTACAGCGATTGCTCCAGGTTCTGTACATGTACTTCAGAGTCTGTCAAGCCTGTCTTACTCAGGGAAAGAAACCTTTTATCTGCAGAGAAATATACAGTACTCCTGAAAAAATTGGTGATGTGCTTAGTTGAAGAAGTCTTTCAAGTTCTGAGAAGTTTGAATTCATGTAACCTGAAATATTAACTAAGCATTTAATTATGACACTAAAACCCTAAGAACCTGAACAGACGTCTGTTAATTATCATATGCATTTAAAAATTGTATTTATAAAATACAACATGTATCTTCTCACTAATATCTGTAAAGCAGGTATCTGTTTATTTTGCAAATTAAAATGTTCTAGATTTTTATTCTAATATTTCAAACAAGACTTGCATTCATTAGATGGATTTTATACGTAGGATGAACTTACCAGGATAAGACAGAAGACAAGAAGATAAGACTTCAGAAGTGCTTGTGCGTTACAGGAATTTGAGCGCATCTAATTCATATAGAATCATAGAATCATGGAATGGTTAGTGTTGGAAAGGACCTTAAGATCATCTAGTTCCAAACCCCCTGCCATGGGCAGGGACACCTACCACTAAACCATGTCACCCAAGCTTATGTCCAATCCAACCTTGAACACCTCCAGCAATGGAGCATTCACAACTTCCCTGGGCAGCCCATTCCAGTGCCTCACCACCCTCACAGGAAAGAATTTCTCCCTTATATCCAATCTAAACTTCCCCTGTTTAAGTCTGAACCCGTTACCCCTTGTCCTCTCACTACAGTCCCTCATGAAGAGTCCCTTCCCAGCATTCCTATAGGCCCCCTTTACATACTGGAAGGCTGCTATGAGGTCTCCACACAGCCTTCTCTTCTCCAGGCTGAACAGCCCCAACTTTCTCAGCCTATCTTCATACCGGAGGTGCTCCAGTCCCCTGATCATTCTCATGGCCCTCCTCTGGACTTGTTCCAACAGTTCCATGTCCTTTTTCTGTTGAGGACACCAGAACTGCAGACAATACTCCAAGTGAGGTCTCACAAGAGCAGAGTAGAAGGGCAGGATCACCTCCCTCGAGTTGCTGGTTATGCTCCTTTTGACGAGCGCAAACACAGAATCACAGAATGTTGGAGGTTGGCAAGGACCTCTTGGGTTCATCTAGTCCCGCTCCTTGCCCAGGCAGGGTCAGTTAGGGCTGCGAGACAGACAAGGCATGTGGTGAGACAGAATCAAGATTGTGTTTTATATTGTAGTTATACCTCAAATAACAGCTGCCAAAATATACTATGAGATTTGCAATGCTTGTCTGAATTCAGATTCTACTACATGGACAATAATTTCTTTGGAAGACTGGGAATCTTGTAGAAGAAACCTAGGTATAGGTGCAGTACCGTTTAAATAGTGATTCACACCTACTCTAGACTTAGCTGCTATCTGATACGCATAATGCAAAATTAGCCAACCTCCAAGATTTCATTGCAGCCTAAATTTCAAAGTGTCTCAGTTAGCATTTATGCAACCAGGGAATGGCGCAGTGGTTGACATGATCATTATGCCCTCAGCACACCTTTAAATGCATCACGAACTACAAGGAACTAGCAAACAGCAATGCAAAGAGGCAGTGCACAGATAACAGTACTCAGTGAGCTTCTTCGAGCTTTCAAGGTGATCAGTTCAATTCTGAAGGGGAACCTTTGAGTCCAAGAAATAGGATCTTATTTTTCTACATGTACTAGCTAATACTAGAAAGAAAGCCCTAATGGAAGATATTAGCTCCAGATACAGTCCTTGTTATGCTTATATCCTTATGACTACACCCACAATAAAGCATCTGACACAGAGTATTTAACAGGTTTATTGGTTTCCATTGCTTTTGCCTCTATAAGTCCTAGAACTTAATTGCATTTTAGCCTTATTTTTCTTTTCAGTCAATATTTACCTCTTAATCTTTACCTCCATTCCTGTCCTATGTATACTAAACTGTAGAATTGCAGTTTCCAGATGCTGAATTGAGATGCTGTTGAATTGTTCCATTGTCTTGACATAGTCTGCTTTATTATTTCATGAGAAGGAACTTTTGCATCCAGGTTGTTGATAAACTTTTCTAGTTATGCATGTTTCAAACAATGTTTGTAGGCGTCTGCCCGTGAGGTCCAATACATACAGAATTGCCAAGGTAGCATTTTCTAAAAGAGTTTCTAGCCACAAACTGAAGTTAGAGATGAATTCCAAAGGAAGATACTCTTTCCTTTGGATACTAAGGCCACATTCTAGTTGCATTGCTACTTGTAGTACCTGTTAGTGCAGATCCGTTAGGCTACTATTCAGATATGCACTTCACTCCATATTTATTTGCTCTGACCCAAGGTAACCACTGTATGTTAATTTCATGTTTAACCCCAGCTGGCAAATACTATGCAGTAACTCACTCCTCACTACCCAACACTGGGATAGGGACAATTGGAAAAAGGTAAAATCCATTGGTTAAGGACAGTTTAATAATTGATATGTGATTAATAACAACAGCAACAACAATAATAACTGGGAAAGAAAGACGAGTACAAACTAAGCAAACATACAAAATCACACAGAAAAAAAAAAAGTGATGCATAATGCAATTGCTCACCACCTGCTGACCGATATCCAGCCCAGCCCAAGCAGCGATCAGTCTCTTCTGGGTAACTCTCCCCAGTTTATATACTGAGCGTGGCACATGCTGTGTTATGGAATACTACTTTGGCTAGTTTGGATCAGGTGTCCTCTCTCTGCTCCCCCATGACTTCATATGTCCCTCCTCATGGCAGAGCATGAGAGACTGAAAAGTCCTTGATCAGAGTAGGCTATTGGGCAACAACTAAAACATCAGTGTGTTATCAGCATTGTTATAAGACTAAAGCCAAAACAAAGCACTGCACCAGGTATTTGGAAAAAAATTAACTCTACCCCAGCTGAAATCAGGACACTTTTTATAACTCTTTAGAGCATGTCCTTTCCCCCTTTATGCCATGGACAATTAGTCATATTGATCCTTACAGACAGTTTGTTTACCTGTCTGTTCTAAAAGAATACTGCTGAATACATTGTTAGTAACAGTTATTTCCACATCATCTTGTTCCATCAGAATAGCCTGATACTTGAGGAATTGCTGGGGAGAAAGCCAATGCCCTCTCTTTACCTCCAGTACTGCAGAAACAGTTTGGGACACCAACACTGTCATTTTCTATCCAAGTGTGAATTTTTGTGCTCCTTGAATGTTCAATACCACTGCAGCTACTGCTCTCAGGCAACTGGGCCATCCTTTGCTAACTTCATTAAAACTGTTTGGAGAAGTAAGATACAGCCCTCCGATATGGCCCCAAGTTTTGGGCCAGGATTGCCAGGGCTATCCTCTGTTTCTCATGGGAGAATAACAGAAAAGGTTTAGTACCATCAGGGAGGCCCAATGCCAGGGCATCCATCAGGCTCCTTTTTAAATTTCTGAAAGCATTGTCTGCTTCCCAAGTCCAAACAAGGGCTTCTGTGCTCACCTTTAGGAGTTTGTAGAGGGACTTCACCATTAGTCCATAGTTGTACGTCCAAAGGCAGCACCACCCAGTCATAACTAGGAATGCACAAAGCTGTTTGACCATCTGTGGCCATGGAGTCTGGCAGATGGTCTCTTTTCTCACAGCTCCCAAAGTCCATTGTCCTGCAGTCACCTCATATCCTAGATATGATACTTGCTGTTGGGCTATTTGTGCTTTCTGTGGAGAAACTTGGTAGCTGTTAAGTCCCAAAAAATTCAGCAGACTCACTGTCCAAATAATACATTGTTTTTTTTGTTTCAATTGCTATTAATGAGTCATGCACATTTGCAATAGCACACCATATCCTAGTGGCTTTTCCCACAACTCCAAGTTCTTTGCTAACTAATTTCTAAAAAGAATAGGGCTGGTTTTGAACCCTTGTGGTAATATTGTCTAAATCATCTGTGTTTTTCTTCCCATGTCAGGGTTTTCCCACTCAAAAGCAAACAATACTTGGCTTTCAGTATTCAGAGGTAGGCAAAAAAAGGCATCCTTCAGGTTAAATACAGTAAACCAAGCCAATTCAGATCTTAGTTTTGTTAAAAGGGTATACGGATTAGCAACCACCAAATATAAATCTTCTATTTTCTTATTTATTGCCCTTAAATCCTGTACTATTGTGTAATTTTCATCTGTCTTTTTGATGGGTAATATCAGAGTATTATATTCTGAATCACATTTTGTTAATAATCCATATAGGTTTAACACCTTTCCTATATTCTTCTCTGAGAAGGTATTGATTTATTCTGACTGGTTTAACTCCTGTCTTCAGTTTAATCATAATTGGAAGCACATTATTTGCTTTTCCCAGAACCTCTTGAGGCCTGTAGCCCTGGGTATATCTGATTCTGGATCTCTTCCATTACTCCTGATCCTTTTGTTACATCCAAAAGTGTTAAATTCAAAAGTTCAATTAACTGGTCATTTTCTACCTTAAATTCTATTATCCCTTTCTCAAGAATAGCATCAACTGTAATAATGTACTATAGTTCAATGTTCCATTAAGTGGCCACTTTTCACCCTCTTCCAATTTATACAGTAGCCACCACTGATTACAATATTTTATCAAAGCTTTCCTGCCACTACCTCCCGGTTCCTCCTAGGTCTTTCCAGTGTGCCAGAACACACCTCAGAGGACTTTCCTTAAGAATTCCCCAATTTTGCTGTCTGCCCTTCTCAATCGTTTAAGTAAAATTCTTGTCTTCCATTGTGTGTAATAATATGTTTGCCACAATTAAGACATTTAAGTCGAATATATAAGCAACAACAATGACAAACTGAACATAGACTAGTTTGAATACCCCTCCAGGGAGCCCGAACCTCCTCCTGTTCGGTGATCCCTATTTTACAAATACAAGTGTCAACAAATAATTTTTCCTTCTTTCCCAAGTTTTGTCAAATGACAGCTTTTACCCTGTAGCAGCAATAAAAATTAAGTATATTCCCTTATTGAATGGTTCTAGCCACCTTACTCGTCAAAGCTTTCAGACATCTACCAAACAATACATATACTAACTGGTTCTAGCCACCTTGCTCATCAAAAGCTTTCAGGTGTCTACCAGAGCTACAGACCCCCACCTTTTCCAGAATTCCACTATCCCATGCTTCCGGCAGACTACCCCGGGCAGGACAAAGTTCTCTCACATAGAACGTCTCATTGCAACTTGCAGGTTGCCCATACCCAAATACCAAAACATACCTTCTCCATTCCAGATGGTCCTTGTCTGCCCCTGTGGTGATCTGGGTGAGTGGGGGAGTCCTCCCGAGAAGTCCTCGGGGGCACCCAGAGGAGTCCCATCCTCAACAGGTCCCGCAGCTGGACAGAGAGGGTCCCATCTGGGGTGCCAAATTGATTTACAGAACAGAACTTAACAACTCACAAAGAGTTATAAAGCAGGTATGTTTATTGCAGCGCCTGGTTCAAGAGGGATTGCTCCTCCTAACTCGCACACCAAGAGCTCAACAAGCTAGATATTTATTACACACAATCATACATATTCATCAAATTTCACAAGTATAGAAGGAGGTTATTACAATTAGTTCTAAGAACTCATTAATACCATTCCCCTCCCCTCTACACCTGCTCACTGCAGGTGGTCTCTGGCCAGGATCTTCTGGATGAAGTAAGAGGTCTTCCTCACTATGCACTTTTCACGCTTGGCACAGTTTCCCCAGCTGGTAACTGCAAGTCTTATAGAGACTAGTTGAAACAGGTTCTTGTCAGACATTCATCTTCTTGAGGAAAAAGGGTTCCCGATTTCAAACAATGTGTTTTGGCTACCTATTCTATTCTGGGTTATAGTTTAGCCACAAGACTAGCAAGGACAAAAACATACATGTTCCCTATACTAAGTTAAGAAAATCAAGACAGTTCAAAAAAAAACTCTTAACCCTTTCCTTAGTCCATTACTGTTCCTCACATCACTCTATGCACCCCGAATTCTTGCTTCATTTTCTGCCTCTTATCCAATCTATCCTATCGCTATCTGCTTTATTACAATAATTTCCCCTTTTCACAATGACAGTCTTTTTGTAACTTGTAATAAACAAAATGTCTGATTACAGTACTTGACCTCATTTGTGTCTTGATTTCACTGTTGGGATCAGAAACTGAAACAGAGTCTGGCACTGGGGTTTTCTCCAGTCGGATCTTGACAGTATTATATCTGGACTCCAGAAAATGAGTTCTAAAATAAAATATCGTGTCCAGCACCATTATGTTTAGTAGACTTAGTCTCTTAATGGATTAATTCCTTGCCTAAAATTTGCCAATAGTGATGAATATTCAGAGTCCTAAAGTTATATTTTAGGGTACTAGAGATGATTTAGGTGATAGCTTAACTTACTCTGCATATTAAACTTGCAAAAAAAATGTAGATGTTTCATTTTACGCAGTAGTGAATGTGCATACAAAATGTGCCCTTCCTATGTAAAAAAACCTAATAATTTATTTCTGAACTGTGATAATCTCTGTTAGACGTTAGTGAAGGAGTGTTTGAAAGGAAATGGAATGTATTTAAACAGTAATTATATTTATAAATACAGAAAAATTATTTCTGCTATTCTGCAAGCAGTGATTTAATATGTATGGCCTCCTTATTTAAGGCCAGACTGTGACCTGTGCTAGTCTTCAATACAGAATAGTAAAAGCTATTTCTACTACTGTGATAAAGTTCAAAAGGGGCTGAAATTACTGATCCATTCATTGGCTCAACAGAAGACCTAGTGCAAATGACACACGATTAAATGTGAAGCTGGCAAGAGACGACCTGATGTTATTTATTGCTCTACCAAGAATAAGGGGAAAATAGTGGGTAAGTAATCTGGCTCAGAATTTAATAATGAATCAGCAGTAGGATAAAATTCAATTGTCAAGAGATCTCATTTACAGCAAAACCATGATAGTTTATCACCCAAATAAATTATTTTTTTCCTCATGTTTTTATTATGCACAAGCATCCAAAAGACAGCTAAGGCCACGTTTTTGAGGCAAGATAGTCTCTTGGCTAGGAGAAAATTATAGCAAGAGAAGAGCATTTGCACCATTACCAAGTCGTCTTTAAGCAGTATGGGTCTGCTTTTTACCTCTTCATTATAGGGCTAGCAGAGGCTTTACATCCATGTGCATTTAGTTGTGAGCCACATTTCCATCTACATTTGCCGTTGCCGTTGAACAGTGAACCACTCTCTTAGGGGTCCTGCTATGAGATTATTTTTTATGGACCTAGTTATTAATTGATTATTCCGGTTTGACTGATTGATTGTTTGAAAAAGATAAGGTCCTTTTTCCATATATGGTTTAATTCTGCAGTCTTTATGAAGAAGGGGTGTTTCTGCAGGTAGCCATGTTTGGCTTTATCAGAAACAAGCAATGAAAATAAAAGAACTGAGCATCAGCATGAGACTCAATAATCACTTCTTAAGGAGGCAAACTGGGAGCTAAGTAACACAAGGTGATTATGATTGTCTTGCACCTAGCAGGGAATTTAATCCTCAGATAATGCAAGCTTGTATTCATTTTCATCTGCCCATTATCAGGCACCTCATCAACTCCACTACTGGATGCTGAGATAAGACCAAGTATGCTAAACTATGATTCCCCCAATCCTTCAGGATGGGACCTGATCAGTTATACAAAGCATATCAATGTTTCCTTCATGTTTGCTTGGTTCTGGACTTAGCTAACTTCAGCAGTGATACCATGTCTCCTGACATGACCCTGTGTTCCTGTTCTCTGCATCCCATAGCCTGCAGTGAGGAGCTATCACAGCCAAGTACAAACAGGGCCACTCCACCCTCCATGCACCACATTTTTTTTGTGATCCAGTCAGTAAGACTGAGTTGAATCCTCCTCTTTTACTCACTTTTATACAAGTGTCACTGTATAATTTTACTGCTGTAGACAGCACAAAGCTGCATATTTGTAATTTTTATTCCATGTTTGCATGTACACTGTTTGACAGTTCCTTGTGAAATGTCTTGCAAATGCTTTGTATAGAAGGATAACTTGGAATGGGAATGAACTATGGAAAACATACATAGTCTTCATTTAGAAGGGATAATCTAAAGGAAAGGGAAAGGAAGGGACAAGGCAGAAACCACAGGCTACTCTTTTCCAAACACTTCTGCTGTGCTTAAATTTGATTTTTTATTAAAAGATAACAAAATAGTAACAAACACTATGCAGAGTTATTACTATTTAATAATTTAGAATTAATTCTGTTTTGTGTTTAATTCCCAAATGTCCCCTATTCGCACCACCACCATGCCACCATCCTCTACTATGTACTCAGAGAGTTCAGGGAACTCAGGGAGGAAGGCAGCACAGTGGGGAACATGAGGCATGGTGTAATCTCTGTCTGTGGTGTCAGAACAGATGAAGCAAAGGTTAAAGGTGGTGTCTTCTGCCTGCTCAGGAAAGGCCTCAGCCAAGGCGGCTGGTCACTGCTTGGACACCTCCAGGGCCTCCCCCAGAGCTGCTGGGGTGGTCACCAATGCTGAAAGAGCAAACTAAGCCAAGCCAAGCCTGGGGTGATGCAAGCTTTGCTCAGCTTGGCTGCCCACACTTAGGCTCCTCAACCCCCCAAGCCTCATCTCTGAGCTTCATGGTGGTTCTGGTGGTCAGCATGGAACGGGCAGGCTGGTGGGAACTGGTGGTGGGGATGTTGTCCTCCATGGTTGCCCTGTCCTTGCTGGAGGCCACCTGCTGCCCATGGGCACAGGAGAGCTGTGCCATGGGTGGGAGTAGCACTGCAGTGGGGAGCTGCAGCAGCTGTCCTGGGTCCCCGAGGGGCCCTTACACTTCCTGTGACAGCTGGCAGGGGACAGGCTGGTCCAAGGACACTGGCAGTTCTGGGACACATGCGTAACGATGGAATGCTGAATGGCCAGAACAGTGGAGCTCAGACCAGACACTTACAATGCCATCAGCAGCTGGAGAGGAAACCTCTCTGTTGGGAGAAGCAGAGAGAGGTGATGGGGTGAGAATTGGCAGGCAGAGCTGGCTAGAGGGTTACCTGGAGGGCAGGGGCACCAAGAGGAGAGGGAACTGCTGCTGTACCTGCCATGACCGTCGGTCAGCGTCAGTTGGGCTTGGGCCAACTGCCTCTCTCCAGCAGGCTCTGCCCCAGTGTTCCACCAGTCCTGGCTGCTTCAGCAGCTTTGTGGCCAATGGAACCCAACAGCTTCCCCTTGCAAAGATTTCCTTCCTTGCTGAAATCATGGTTTCCCTTCCCACGATGGCTTCGCATTCCGATGATGTTTCCTGGGGAGGTGAGTTTTGTGTCCAAGGGGAAGGGATAGGGCCAGCACCGCTGTCCCTGCGATGCTGATGTGTGTGCTTCGCAATCTTTTCCAATGGTGGTGGTGGGAAGGGGGCTTGTGGCACTTCTGGGTTATTTTTGTCCTTACCCCATTCTGGTCTGGGCCAGAACTCAGTCTCGGTCTTGCTGTCAGGGACGTGAAGCTGTGACGTTCGTGTGCCCCTTCCAGGGCACCTGCAGTCAGCAGAGCAAAATGCTGCCAGGGATCAGGCACATGAAACACTGTGGGACAGCTCTGCTAGCGATGCTGCAATGCCCCAAGTGCTGCAGGAAGGTTTCTGACTTGCAGCAGCAAATCTCATCCCTGGAAGGGACTGATCCTCACGGGATGGCAGCTTTGCTGGCTCTTGTCACTCTGTCAGTGGCATTATGAAGCTTCCCTGCCCCCTAACCATTAGACCAACCAGTGTTTAAAGTATTAAAATGTAGATATATGTATATATGTGTGTATATATATCTATACACATATATGTACGCACATACACATATATCTACACATAAATCTACATTTGTGTATCTACACAAATATATCTACGTGTGTGTGTATGTATTTTTATATATATATATATATATACACACACACGTCGTGTTTTAAGCCCAGCCGTAACTCACGCAGTTCTCACTCACATTCCTCCCTCTTTCTTCCCCTCAGCTCCCAAGGGGATGGGAAGGAAAATCGAAAGAATGTAGCTCCCACAGGTTGAGATAACAACAGTCCAGTAACTAAAGTATAACACAAATCACTACTGCTGCCACCAATAATAATAATGACGAGGGAAACAACAAGGGAAGAGAATACAACCGCTCACCACCCATTGACCGATACCAAGCCTGACCCAGCAGTGGACCCCCTCCCCCTTCCACATCTCTGCCCCTAGTTTTTACATCCTGGGCATGACATGCTGTGGTATGGAATACCTCTTTGGTTAGTTTGGGTCAGGTGTCCTGTCTCAGCTTCCTCCTGACTTCCCCTCCTGCCTGGCAGAGCATGAGGCTCAGAAAGTCCTTGGTCAGACTAAGTATTTGAGCAGTAGCTAAAACCACTGGTGCTATCAGTGCTGTTCCCAGGCCAAAAGTTAAAAACACAGCACTGCACCAGCTACTAAGAAGGAGAAAAAATGACTGCTATTGCTGAACACAGGACAACACGCTATAATGTGATATCATAGTAGATTTTTGCTGGAAGCTTCAGCCTGGCCCTGGAAATTAGGCCTTTTCTTTATGGCATGCTATGCTGTACAATGTTATGCTGTGCTGTGCTCTTCCCTTCACTGGCCGACAATTGAATTACGAGACTGCTGCGTGCCTGAAATGTCACTTGTTTTATCAGCTCCAGAAATATTTTCAAGACACGCAAAGATAACTAGTGGAAAAAGGATTTAATTTAATTTCACATTAGGAAAAAATTCTTCCCTGTGAGGGTGGTGAAGAGCTGGTGCAGGATGCCCAGAGAAGCTGTGTCTGCCCCACCCTTGGCAGTGTTCAAGGACAGGTTGGATGAGGCTTGGAGAAACCTGGTCAAGCGGAAGGTGTCCCTGCCAGTGTCTGGGGGGTTGGAACTAGATGAGCTTTAGCGTCCCTTCCAACCCAAGCCATTCTGTGTTTCCTTTTGGATCTGTCTTACGAAAACTATTGGGGTTTGGTTTGTTTTTTGTTGTTATTTTTTTTCCCGCCCTCTTGAGGGTGTGGCATGCCTCTGCTTTGGAGGAAAGCCAGTGGAAATGCAGAAGCTGGGACAGAACTGAGTGAGAGTTTTGGTAGAATATTATGGGCAAAGGGGTTTTGTATTTTGATCTGCTCAAAAATTTTTACATCAGCCTTTCAACTTGTTTAGTGACATGAGGATGAGGGTGACTGAAGGGAGGGGAGCTGCTCCAGGCAGGGGTGTAGTAGCCAGGTGACTTCATCACCAAGGCTATTCCTTGATTAGTTTTTCAGTTCAGACTTGCCACTTTGTTTCCTGAAGCTTCAGACCCATCCCCAGTCTGTATTACTGCAGCTATAGTTTGAAGAATAGCAGGTGTTCTTGCAAGTGGTTGCTGCAATCTTTGGGGCTATGTGAAGCTTCCTCATTATGGGCTGTACTGGCTGGAGCGCAAGAGGGCAAATGGTGCTTCCTCCCTTGGAGTTTTGCTGGGGGGAATTTTCAAACCCCTACAGCTTAAGGTTGGAAATTTCCTTAGGGAAATACGTTTGTAAGTAATCCAGTGCTCCTGAAATTAAAGCACTTTGTGTTGCTTGCTGCCTTCTCACACTTTCCCCTCCTGACCCCAGGCTGTTTTCCTCCCTGTGCCACCTGCATGAGATTCCCTGAAGCATTGTCAGAAAACAGCTGGGTAGTTTTGTGTGCTACAGCCTTGGGCCAGCCTCGC
The DNA here is from genome assembly GCA_028858755.1 of Ara ararauna. Lineage (NCBI taxonomy): Eukaryota > Metazoa > Chordata > Aves > Psittaciformes > Psittacidae > Ara > Ara ararauna. The sequence continues at coordinate 52,193,432 of CM054410.1, forward strand.
CTGCAGTGGTAGCTATGAGCCAAAGCTCTAATTTTCATAAGGCCATGTAAGAGATGGGGAAAAGAAAAAACCCACTTTTTCATGAACCTTAATAGGAAATTTCCCAATATGCTTCAGAACTGGAAATTATCTGAGTTCAAGCTCCTGTGTCAAGTATTTCTTCCTGGTGAAAACATCTTGATTTTCTCTCAAATTTGAAACTTTTCCACCTAAAGCTTAAGCTTTGCAGACATTGAATCTCTCACAAAGATCTTACTAGTTGGTAATCTGCTGCTGTGCAGTGCATATACACCCTTGTAGCAGAAATTAGTCTATTCTGTCATTGTGCATCTACTCATTGAGCATTATAATCTCATGTCAGGAGTAACTGAGCATAATGTAATGGAGTAATTGAGACACTGACGCTGGCTGCCCAGAGAAACTGTGGCTGCCATATCCCTGGCAGTATTCAAGGACAAGCTGGACAGGGCTTTGAACAAGCTGACCTCATGGCTCTATGATATGTTTGTGAGATAAGCAATAAGTGACAGTATTGGCATAAGTGATAGTATCCCATTTGTGATAGCAAATAACCCTGTGCTGACCCTCTATGTTGCTTGGGGATGGGACTATTTGCAGGGAGGTGTGATCTGAAATGATAGAGAACTTCAGAACGGGAGAGGACACATGGTGCAAATGATGGATGCTTTGTTTGCTTCTTCATATGTAAGCCTTGCACTTGGGCTCCTCCTTAGGGATGGCAATTTCAGTCACAACAATAAGTGAAGAAGGAGGTTCTTGTTCTGGAGGTGCAGTAAAGTCAGTGAGCAACCTGTCTGAGGAGTCTTCAATCTAAAATTATTCTATGTGAAAATTATCAAACTGCATCTCAGCTCCGTATACTGACTGTCCAACTGTGATGTGTTCCCATTGTTTCAGTTACAGAAAGGAAGTTGCCTTTGCTTCAGAATTGTAAATAAAGCTGGATTAAGCATTTAACAAAACTCTATTTCATTTCAGTTTGGAGTTGAAATCTACTTAGCTCTGAATTAGCTGTGATTTGGTTACATTTTTTCTGCTCTTACAATGCTTAGTACAAGCAGGTAAAAAAAAAAAACCAAAAAAACAACAAAAACAACAACAACCATACCAAACATGTTTCATCTCTACCAGCATTTGGAACTTTCTATGCGATTTCTTACAGCACTTTCCACCCACAGTGTATTTGTGATATTACAGCTGAAAACCTACTTCTGGTTTTGTAACCCCAATTCTGGTTCCAGCAGACTCTCAGTAAAAATGTGAATCCAAACTTTGCTATGGGATGTAAAAGTACAGGCATGTGATAACAAGGTTAACAAGGTTAAAGTTATTATTCTTTCCTTCAAAACCCACCTTCAAAGATCTCTTTAAGTCAGACTTAAGACCTATGTGTGTAAATGTTCCTGGTTTTTGCAAAGTGTATCAGTATAGGGTCCATGACACTGGTGTTTTGCTCCCATTAGTGGGTTTTGCTCTTTGTTAAAGAGTAGGGCTTTAAGTAGTTTCTCTGGCCGCAGGAACTGTGTCAGCTAACAGTGAAATCATTCGGTTTCATTCTTAGGAAGCATGTGTTACCTCTGAAGTTTGTGTCACTGTTCCTAATCACTCTTCTCTCTGGCAGTGTCTCTGTAATAAGTCGAGGAATGGTTTCTGAAGTGTTCCACTGGCCTGCTTCACCTGTTCTGCTTGCAGGTGCTTCTTCTTAGAGGAGACTCTGCTTTTATCATTTGGTCTACTTCTTCCTAGATCCAAATGAGCTGTTTCATAGTAGTTTGTTTTGGACACTCATGGTCCTTTGATCATCAATAACTTTATTTGCTTGGGATAGTATTTAAAGACAGAAGAGTAAACTTGACTCAATAAGGCTGAATGCAGGTTTTAGATAGAGCTGCATCCCTGGTTTCTCACCCAGTGGATTTTAGCTTTATAATGCAGCTGAAACCCAAAGAGTATCAGGTAAGCTTGGTAGCAGCCCTGTTTGCCACCAGATGTTTGTACTAGAAAGTCCCCTAAACAGTGTTTTCCTTGTCTTGGAGCAGGATTTCTAGTGAAATTTTGAAGCACTTTCTGAGGTTGGGGACTAAGCTGTGTGGGTGTATTCTTCTGAGATGTCACTTTCTGGGGTTTCTGACCCTCTCTCTGAGCAGTTTTCAAGGAGATATGATCTTTGAGAGCTGGTAGGGCAGGCATAGAGAACTGTTTTATGCAGGTGAAATATGTACAGCTAGATGAAAAGAACCCCCAGTACCCTCTTTTCCTTCCTGCATGGTCAAACTCTGTCCAGAAATCAGAAGCATCACTTAAAGATGAGGTTTGGTTATGATGACAATTTTATTGTTTTGATCATAAATGTCAAGTTTAGCTCTGAGAATGTTTATCTGTGGCCTTTGAGGGTTGATTGCAGGTTATTATGAGAATCTGAGTCACAGCTATGGAACAAATCTGTCCATAAGCCACTGTCATGGTTTAACTGCAGCTCGCAACTCAGCACCACGCAGCCGCTTGCTTACCTACCCTCTTCCAGCCCCCCCCCACCCCCCCTCTGGGATGAGATAGGGAGGAGAATCAAAGAAGTGTAAAACCCACGGATTGAGATAAGAACAGTTTAATAAGTAAAGTACAACAGAATATATTTGTATAGAATATAAAACTACCAGGAGAAAGGGAAGAGAAAAAACAAAGTAAACACAAGTGGTGCACAATACTATTGCATGCCACTCACTGACCAATACCCAACCCGACCCAAGCAGTGACCGATCTCTTCTAGGTACCTCCCCCCAGTCTATATACCGGGTATGACGTACTGTGGTATGGATGCCCCTTTGGCTAGTTTGGGTTAGGTGTCGTGTCTCTGCTCTCCCTCGCCTTCACATGCCCCTCCTCATGGCAGAGCATAAGAGACTGAAAAGTCCTTGATCAGGGTAAGTGCTACTGTGTAACAAATAAAATATCAGTGTGTTATCAGCATTGTTCTCCGACTGCAGCCAAAACAAAGCACTGCACCAGCTACCTGGAAAAAAATTAACTCTATCCCAGCTGAAACCAGCACAGTGTCCACCCCTTATTCCATACCATTCATGTCATGCTAGGTCTTAGACTTTCTACCACCACCTTTCCTGTCCTTTGACATATATATATGCACACACATATATATATAGAATAGAATATAGAGAGAATATGCATACATATAATATATATAGAATATACACAGAATAGAATATATGCGTATGGATATATACATACACACACAGAGACATCACTCCTGTAGTCTATGGACCATCCCTACAAATGTTCGTTAAGTTCATTCAGTCCATAACTTGGGGCTCCATCTGTCATGAGTCTCTCTGGGCAGGAAAGGTGGATGGCGTGTGGCGGTGGATTGTTGCATGCTGAAGCTTATTCTGATTCCATCGCCGCTCCACTTGTCCAGTTTTCTCAAAGTTCATACTTCATTAATGTGGTGATCAAAAAAGAGTCAGGTTCAGATTCTCAAATTCAGAGCAGTGGAGATGGGTGCCATGAGGTATCCAGCCCAGTGATGGGTGTATGGCTGCTGTGGAAGTGGTACTATCCAGTGTATACAGCATCATACTGTTCAATTCAGTGGTTATTCTCACCCAAGACTAAATTCCCTTGAGGTACACATCAGACTTCCCCATTTGCCTGCATTGCCCACCAAGTGCACTGAGGTCCTTGAGCAAAAGCAATCCCACAAGTGTGTTTGCCTTTGCCCGAGGCAGGAATAACCAAGCTGGCACTTGCTGTTGTTAAATCTTCAGCAGCCCCACCACAGAGAGACCAGGCAATGTAGGCGGCTGCTTCATTTCCTTCATCTCCAGGGCAGCTATTCCAAAATCCTGTCAGTATCCTTTTGAGTCCTTGAAATACCTTCTCCTGAGGTAGTTTGTGCCAAGGATGCACGGAGCCTCTGGGCTAATCACCGTGGGGTGCTTTTGCCACTCCTTCCCAGTCAGGCTGATTTCAGTTGGGATTCCCCTGTCACTCACTGCATTGGAACAGCCAAGTGATAACATGCTCACCTGGATGACACTTGAAATCTTTTCATATATCCTGCAGCTCATGCAGGGACACGGATTGAGAGGTTACCTCTGGTTTTGCCTCTTCCTCTGTTTGTTGTGCTGAGCCTACCTCATCATCTTTCACTTCATGAGATAACTTAGGCGTCCATTTCTTCTTCTGTACAGGGGTGACTGACAGCGGCATGGACTGGTTGTTTACCTCAGCCACAATGCATGCTGCTGGGGTTGGAGTGGTTGATGTGTCTGTTGTCGGTGTTGGGCCAGTTGTAGTGCCTGTCACAGGGGTTGTTTTGATTGCAGTATCTGTAACTGGGGTTAGAGTGGCCACATTATCTGTTTCTGGGGTCAGATTAGCAGTAATGACTGTGGCTGGTCCAACCCTAGAGGCGGACACTAGTTGCAATGACTATAACTAGTGCTAAAAACTGTGCTACAACAGTGCTACAGTTCTAATTAGACTGTTGTTTATAAAAGCATAGATGATGGTGGCTTGGGTGTCATGAGTCCAGTTTTGCCCAGTATCCAATCAGCTTGGAGCTTTCCAAGAGTCTTTGCAAAAGGAGATGAGGAGTACCAGTCCCAGGTGGCAAAGGACTTTACGGTCACCGCTGAAATGGTTTCAGTTCCTTGTTTTGGGGCTTGGGATTTTGACTTGTCAGTCAGGGGGATGGAATCATCTTTGCTTGGGGGGACAGCGGGTCATGACATGGCAGATGGACTGCACTGCCTGCTCTGGTAAGCTGGGAGGGAAGGGCTGGTGTCGGCCAGGGGTTTCACCATGCAGGCAGCGGCACAGTGTGCTCAAGCAGCCCGTTGTCAATGGGCAAGAGCTGCCTGCGGTCAGCAGAGCCGGGGCTGGGGCCACCCACATGATGTGATGGGCTGGTTCTGCATCATGGCCTGCACTGGGCCAGGCCGCCCCTTGGGGCCGGGTTGGAAGGATGAGGGGTAATGAGGTGGGATCAGTTTCTTCTGCAAGGTAACAAGTGACAGGACAGGAGGAAACGCCCTCAAGCTGCACCAGGGGAGGTTTAGACTCTTTCTTTGTTTTTGAAGAACAATTTTTTCACCAGGAGGGTGGCCAGGCATCTGAAAAGGCTACACAGGGCAACGGTGCAGTCACCGACCCTGGGAGTGTTCAGAAACCATGTAGATGGGGCCCTCAGTGACACAGTTTAGCGGTGGACTTGGCAGTGCTTGGGAATGGTTGAAGCCAATGAGCTTAAAGGTCTTTTCCAACCTAGCTGATTCTGTGATTCTACATGAACTCTCTTACTGTAGCTGATTGATAGTTTTCAAAATTAAAACTCCTCTAGAGGGCTCACAGTTACTGAAAGGATCAAAACACATTTTTATACTCAACATTTGAGAGAAATTGTAATCTTTTTATAGGATCCTTGGGTCTTATGGAAAAAGAGATCAATAAAATCTGAGACTTTAAGCTCTCTGAAAAAGCTTTAAACCTTGCAAGTAAAGCAGTTTTTCAGAGAAAAGTTAAGTTCTAGCAAATAAGCTTTTGTCAAGTGCTGCTGCTCCACAGATAAAGCCTGTGGCATTTATGGGTGATGGAAACCAGATGCAAATAAACAGAGTTATTAATGCCTAATATTCAAAATTATGCATATTTGTAGCTTGTGAAGAATAGTTTTTATTGAAAATGTTTTTAATATTTTGGAAACTATTTTTCTATTCTAAATGAAGCATTTTCCTCCTATTCTATCAGCCTTCCTTGATCAAAGGTACATTTACTTTTTCAGCACTTCAGCATGAAATCTTTTTATGACTGCTCATCAGCCAGCATTTCTTGGCATTTCAGTAAATCGATCTCACCAGTTTACATCACACAAGTATCTTGTCCCCTAATGTTCAGCGTTTCTTCAATCTTTTGCATAAGCTATAGTACTTAAAAGGTCAATATCGTAAATTTACTTGAACTAAGATTGATTTTCTCCTCACCGTGGAATCCTAATAGTAGTATATGTTTTCCTTCACACAAGGATAATATTTCAGAAGTAATTATCCTATTTCATATAAAAGAATTATATTAGCTCTTCTGCATTAGCTGAACAGCTAACACTCAGATAAAGAATGTAAGATATAATTCAAATTACAATAGGAGAACTTTTAACTTATTACCATTTACATTTGATGGCAAATAAAAAAGAAACAAAAACAAACAAACAAAAAAAACCCACCACAAAACAAACTTTAAAGTGTTTGCCTGAGCAGAAGAAAATCAGCACTTTCTCAGCCATCATTTTGGTAAGGAAGATGTAAGACACCAAAGTGGGCAGAAAATGCATTGATACCTAGAAACTGAAATGCTTGGTATCAGGTAACTGCAAAACCCCTTGTAGATGTAGAGTGAGAAAAATTATTTCTGTCAGTTACAGGTGTGTAATTTCAGAGATACTAAGAAGGTAAAAGCTGATTAGGGCTTCTTTGCACTTATAAATTTCCCCCTAATTTACAGATTTTGAAAGAACAATATAGCAGCCAAGAGACTGAAAATAATTCTTGGTGAAACTTTCAAAGTGGTTAGGATTTGTGAACATTTGGTTCAGCTATCTGTAACATGAATTAATCTGCAAACAAAGACAGAGCTGAAGTTTTCAGCATGAAGAAAAGCTGGCCTCATACTTTTAAACAGTGAACCAATGTCTCTTTATAACAGTAATTAGCAACATGCTGCGTCCTCTGACTAATGGCTCAAGCTGTCCCCATATAGACTTTTAGGATGATGCTGTCTCTTCTGGCACCCCACAGTTCTGCTATCCAAGGTCTCCCCCATGTCTGATTTTGACACTGATGCCACAACCCATCCGCCTGTCTAGAATCCAAACGTTGTCACCTGCCCAGGTGAGACAGTGTGTGTTGTGACACATCATGCACAGTAAGTGGACACTGTGGTCTGTCCCACACCAATCATAATTCCAAAATGCACAACTTTTCAAATGCTTGCTGTTTAGAGAAGTTTTTTTTTGTTGTTACTCTTTATGCCAGTCAAATAACAAGCATTCAGATTTTGTCATTTCCTTCTCCCACTAATCTCAACCTTGCTAGCTCTATCTATGTTTGTGTGTCTCTAGGGCTCAACAGCAGAGCCTGTCAGTGCTACTCAAATGGCTCTACTTCCCATCAAATGTGATACACACAACGGGATGCATCCAAATTTGCACCAGGTACTGAGATAAATTTTGTGCAACTCCACTCCAGTCCTGCTACCCCGAGCCAGGCAGATGTGCAAGTGCAATGACAGCACAAGTGACAGCAGTCTGTGGTGAAGTAAAGATGACAAATCAAAATGACCTATAGCTAAAACCAGTATGTAATACAAAGAAATAATAAATGGACATTCTTAGTGATACATAAACATTGCTGTATAGTATAAAAAGAACTCTATAAGAACGATGACAGAATCTTCTCTAAAAGAAAAAATTCTGTCATGCTGGTTTATTTTCTTTATACAAACAAAAGGAAAGAAAATAATTTTTCCTCTTTTTTTTTTTTTTTTTTAAAGGTTTTTATGTCAGCATCATTTTTTTACTTGAATTCAGTCCTTTTATACCATGGAGTACCAAGGAGCATTAGCAATACCTTCTTGTTTACCTTAGCCCCATTATATAATGCACTATCAATTTTACTGCCTAAACTTAGCAGTAAGAAAAATATTTGCATAATACATTTGTTTTAGCTTCTTCCAAAATTGACAGTTTCTTCATTAAAACTGATGGAAACATTCATCTAAGCAAAGCAGAAAGTATTACAGCAAAGGCCTTATATTAATTAACTTCCAAAAATCATACCTCACAAATTTCTTAAAACCAGGAAAGTTTAATTAGGATTATTATCTAACCATATTAATCTCTGGGACATGTTGAAATTAAACATTTTTCTTTTTCTTGAATGAAACTCTAACATACCTGGGTTCCAAAGTTTAGTGAAGGTGCTGAGTTTTAAAGAACTTGAATATTGACAAAACAGAAGATTTAGCCATTTGTCAGTAAACTGTTATCTCCAATGGTATGTTTTTAAGGTATCCTCTGGATATTTTATTTTCCATTCAAGAAGTTCTTTGGTTGTTTTCTCTGAAAACTGGACTTGCTTAAGTGAAATCAACAAACGTATATATGTCCTCAATTCCCAGGTCCAAGATATTTTTGGCTAAAACAAAATTTAAATCTAATGATTTGATCAGCTCTCATTATTGTGAGTAATTATTTTGAACAGAAAAATAGAAAATAAAAAGGTGAAATATGCATACTTATTTTAAGCAATAAATGCTTTCAAAAGCATCTACTAGCTTCATGTTATTTTAGTGCATGTAATATTCTTCATGCCTTGCATACTTTTTAAGAAGCACCTAATAGATGAATTATGCAAATGTTTACTATTATAGTTCACACTGAGTTTGTCTTATTATGTTACTTCTTTTCAAACTGATTGCAGTAATCCACATGCAACTCATCTGTTTAATAGCTCCCTAAATGTCACACAAATGCGTTACACTGATCATGGTATTATAGGCGTCATTCCAAATGGGAAGTTCTTCTGGTGTTCTTTTTCGTTTTTCTTTTCTTGGTCAAAATGTTGGCCAAGTCTAACAGATTCTGACTTAAAATCCTAACCATTCTAAGACTCACACAAGGATCCCACCTTCATATTCTGAGTGGACATCTATAGCACACCCATGGCGATTTTAGTATGATATAGCTGTGCTGAGGCTTGCTGCCCCTGTGCAGAATGTCATTGCACATAGCAGATTGGCCATACAGCAGCACTTGTCCTGGAGTCAGAATTAGCAAGATATTGGTCAGCCTCGTCAGACTCAGTGTTCTAAACAAGCTTGCAAAATGCCACCTCACCCTCCAAATGGATAAATGCTTCTTCCTTCGCTACCACTTACAGAAATACCCATATAGGAAAGAGATAGAAACAAAAGAGATGACACTTGTCATCTGTCTGCTCGTAGTTGTCTTAATAGTACAGATCTAAATAGCTAGTCTTATGTAGAGTGGTTTACCCTAAACACCATGTGCTCTTCTCTAAAGTGAAGCTGAAGCAAGAGGATTTCCTTTGAGAGGAATTGAGAGGAATTAGTGCCACATTTATGGTATTTATGTTGAGTACTTTTTAAATAGTCTACTAGGGTCAAAGGTTTACAAGGTGAAAGAACTGCCACCTCCCGGCCAGCATAAGTTGCCTTATGGTTATGCGTACATTATAGAAGCCAGAGAGTCTGAGAAAGAATATAAATTATGAAATATTTTATATGGTGTACTCCCAATACAGAAAAAAGGTTGATAATGGTCATGAGAAGCTCAACATGAATGAGCAGTGTGTGTTTGTAGCTCAGAAAGTCAAGTGTATGCTGGCTGCATCAAAAGGACTGTGACCAGCAGATCGAGGGAAGTGATCCTCTACTCTGCTCTTGTGAGACTCCACTTGGAGTACTGCTTCCAGCTCTGCTGCCCCCAACATAAGAGGTATGTGGACCTGCTTAAGCAGGTTCAGAGGAGAGCCATGAAGATACTCAGACAGCTGGAGCACCTCTCCTATGAAGACAGGCTGAGAGAGCTAGGCTTGTTCAGCCTGGAGAAAAGAAGGCTCCTGGGAAGCAGCTTTCCAGTACTTATAAGGGGCTTGCAAGAAATCTGGAGAGGGACTTTTTACAAGTGCATGTAGTGACAGGAAAAGGTGGAATGGCTTTATGCTGAAAGAGCAGCGATTTAGGTATTAGGAAGAAGTTCTTTACTGTGAGAGTTCTGAGACACTGGAACAAGTTCCCAGGGAAGCTGGGGCTGCCCATCCCTGGCAGTGTTCAAAGCCAGGTTAGATGGGTCCTGGAGCAACCTGGTCTAGTGGAAGTTGTCCCTGTCCATGTTGGGGAGACTGGAACTAGATGATTTTTAAGGTCCCTTCAAACCCAAACCACGCCATAATTCTGCGATTCTGTGACCCTATGAATTGAATCCTTTCTAAATAGAAGGATCTGATTTGGCCCTGGACCTAAATAATTATTTCTTTGGATAACAGACATGTTAACTAAAACTCTCTGCTCTCAAAATCCAATGGTCCTTAGCATGATACCTTTAGTGCTTTTGACAGTGCCTACCTGAAGAAAATTCTTTTTTATTTAAATTTGCATAATTGTGTAAACCCAGTAATGCTAAGCTAACAGTGTATAGCTTCTTGAAGGACTAAGATGATCCAACATAAAATCAGGTATCTGATCTGCAAGGTGGTGATAACCACAAGGAGGTGCAAGAACAGACCAATACTGGCAAGATGGCATAACCTGTAAAAACATAGAATCATAGAATAGTTAGGGTTGGAAAGGACCTTAAGGTCATCTAGTTCCAACGCCCCTGCCATGGGCAGGGGCACCTCCCACTAAACCATGCCACCCAAGGCTCTGTCCAATCCAGCCTTGAGCACCTCCAGTGATGGAGCATTCACAACTACCCTGGCGTCATGGGATCAGCAGTAGCAGTCATTTTTCTCCTTCTTGGTAGCTGGTGCAGTGCTGTGGTTTTGACTTTCAGCCTGGGAACAGCGCTGATAATACTGAGGTTTTCAGTTACTGCTTAGTAATGTTTAGTCTGATCAAGGACTTTCTGAGTCTCATGCTCTGCCAGGGAGGAAGGGAAGCTGGGAGGAAACAGAGACAGGACACCTGACCCAAACTGACCAAAGAGGTTATTCCATACCACAGCACGTCATGCCCAGGATGTAAAAACAGAGAGCAGAGACCCGGAAGGGTGGGTGGGGGGGTGCACTGCTTGGTCGGGCTGGGTATAGGTGGTGAGCGATTGTATTCTTTTTCCTTGTATTTCTCTTGTCATTAGTATTATTGGTGGCAGCAGTAGTGGTTTGTGTTATACCTTAGTTACTAAACTGTTCTTATCTCAACCTGTGGAAGTTGCATTCTTTCGATTCTCCTCCCCATCCCCCCGGGACTGGGGGAGGAAAGAGAGGGGAGTGAGACAGCGACTGCATGCGTTATAGAGGCTTAAACCACAACAGCTGGGCAACCCATTCCAGTGCCTCACCACCCTAACACTAAAGAATTTCTTCCTCATATCCAATCTAAACTTCCCCTGTTGAAGCTTGAACCCATTACCCCTTGTCCTATCACTACAGTTCCTCATGAAAAGTCCCTCCCCAGCATCTCTATAGGCTCCCTTCAGATACTGGAAGGATGCTATGAGATCTCCATGCAGCCTTCTCTTCTCCAGGCTGAACACCCCCAACTTTCTCAGCCTATCTTCATACATGGGAGGTGCTCCAGTCCCCTGATCATTCTCATGGCCCTCCTCTGGACTTGTTCCAACAGTTCCATGTCCTTTTTCTGTTGAGGACACCAGAACTGCACACAATACTCCAAGTGAGGTCTCACAAGAGCAGAGTAGAGGGGCAGGATTACCTCCCTCAACCTGCTGGTCATGCTCATTTTGCTGCAGCCCAGGATACAGTTGGCTTTCTGGGCTGCAAGCACACACTGAAGCCGGCTCATGTTCATTTTTTCATCAACCAACACCCCCAAGTGCTTCTCTGCAGGGCTGCTCTGAATCTCTTCTCTGCCCAACCTGTAGCTGTGCCTGAGATTGCTCCGACCCAGGTGCAGGACCTTGCACTTAGCATGGTTAAACTTCATCAGGTTGGCATCAGCCCACCTCACAAGTGTGTCAAGGTCCCTCTGGATGGCATTCCTTCCCTTCAAGGTATCAACCGAATCACACAGCTTAGTGTCATCGGCAAACTTGCTGAGGATGCACTCAATCCTACTGTCCATGTCACTGACAAAGATGTTGAATAAGACCGGTCCCAACACCGATCCCTGAGGGACGCCGCTCGTTACTGGTCTGCAGCTGGACATTAAGCCATTGACCACTACCCTTTGCGGGCGGCCATCCAGCCAGTTCTTTATCCACCGAGTGGTCCACCTATCAAATTGATGTCTCTCCAATTTAGAGACAAGGATGTCATGTGAGACAGTGTCAACATCTTTGGATCAGACTCGCCCACAGAAGATTCATCCACAGAAGCAGTATGTATAGACGCCAGCACCAACACAGTAGAATATGGTGGAGAAAGTTTTTTGCTTTGTTCTTGAGCCCCCTCTCTGAAGAATTCTCAAGGCTACATGTTGATCTGAAGACTAAGAACCATCCCACACAGTGGCTGTCAGAATCATCGCATGGTGTAAGACTGGAAGTGTCATAAATCTAAGGCTTCACTGATGTGTCTGTTTAGTGCTTGAATTTTAATTGTTAGCAGATAAATTGTTTACTTAGCTGAGAAGAAGTGCATATTTGAAGTCTTGGGAGTTGCCTCTTGTCTCAGTCTCTCAGAAAACTTCCACCACAGCAGTACTCAATATTACTCAATATGTTATTACTCAATAACAGCTGCAATTTTGGTCTGAGAGGTACATGCCATGTTTATGGGACTAAGTCAGTTGAGAGTGAGGACCTTCTTACCTTCTTTAGTTATGAGTCCCTACTTCTGTACTTATTATAAAAACACAAGTGTCATTATTATGTTGCTCATTAGTTAAGCTATGTAAGCACTTTTTACTGTCTGCTAAGATATCGTCTTTGAATTAGAATATTGCCTACCTTCTTACTGGTGTCTATTTCACAGTCTTGTACTTCAGAAGACATTTCAGTTAATGTGGAGGGAATATCAATAACTACTTGATGAGAAAATCTCCTCAGAACACCCATTGAAACATGTTGCTGCAACAGAACCACAGAACCCTAACAACCAGACCCTACGCAGAGAAACTACAAGCATCCCTTCTCTTTCACAACCCAAGAATACACAGCTTGTTCTAGGAAAGGTTCTTATTGTATTTGTAGACACAGAGAAGTGATTTTCTTTTTCCCCTGACCTGCTGATGGGCACTAAGCCTCTTATGTGCCAACCTCAGAATTCTATTTCATATTAAAGGCTGGCCTTAAAAAAACTATTTGCACCCTCCTTCATTTTTTTAGCTGGGCTAATAATCCTGAACAGATTCCCACAACTAACCATTTGAACCCAGCAGGTTTTTGGTAACTGGGGAAACTGATCAGTTAGTCTATTATGACTAGCTTCTGATGTAGTAAGTCAAGTATGAATGGATCAAGAAAAATTGAATGTTAAATTAATATGATGTGACCATTTATGATCCACCCAAACATAAGTCAAATACAGTGCTACTAATGCCCTGACAATCCATTATTCCTGATGCTTTTAATGCTACTATTACAAAAAAAAAAAAAAAAAATCATGGTGCACAGCAGTCTCATTAATATGAAATCCCTAAAGAAAGCGACATGTAAAAATGATAGAAACAAAAGGGTGGCAGCTTTGAAAAAAATGCCTGTGAAGTGTTCCTTTAATATTTTTTATGATTTTTTTTTTTATTCTTTGCTTACTTTCACAGAATAGTAATATGAAAAATAATTATACTAGAAATTTGGTATTTTCATCCTCCAGTCTATTACAGACCTTTTTATTATTATTATAATTCTTGTCTATACATAGAATTTTACTTTCTTTTTAATGTAGTTATTTTTGCAACTTGAAATTCATCAGCTGTGCTTAGGTGTAACTAAAGAAGGCTTGTATATGTGATCCTCACAATATAAAATAGCAGATGAAGCTATTGAATGTGTTCAGAGGAAGCTGGTGGAGGGGGTATGGAAGTCATGTCCTGTGAGGAGTGGCTGATGCCTCTGGGCTTGTCTAGTTTGGAGAAAAGGAGGCTGAGGAGCAGCCTCATTGCTGTCTACAGCTTCCTGAGGAGGGGAAGTGGAGAGGGAGGTGCTGAGCTCTGACCCCTGGTGTCCAGCGATGGGATGTATGGAAATGTCTCAAAGCTGTGCAAAAGGAGGCTTAGATTACATATTGGGAAACATTTCTCCACCAAGAGGGTTATCAAGCACTGGAATAGGCATCCTAGAGAGGTAGTCAATGCCTCAAACCTGTCAGTGTTTAAGAGGCATTTGGACGTTGCCCTTAACAATATGCTTTAACTTTTGGTCAGCTCTGAAGTGGTCAGGCTGTTGGACTAAATGATTGCTGTAGGTGCCAAGTGAAATATGCTAAGCTATGCTATGCTATATGTGCAAGTAAATGTTAGGAAAGTAACTGAGACAAAGACAAATTCACATGCATATACATATATAAAATAAATGTTGTAATACTGCCTATGCACTAATGGTAAAAATTGTGACAACTGCCCTTGTTTGCATACACATTCACTGAGATAAAATATAGTTCATAACCACAACATCAACTTTTTAGCCTAAGTCAGAATCATTGCAGTAGGCCTTCAAAGTGTGTGGGATTTTTGATTTCATTTGTAATATCCAAATAATGTGATTGTCTCAGTGATCTCATCAATTTCCAGCTAAAATGATGAAAAAATAATGGAAATAGATATTTTGATGGGATATTTGGCATCTAACACCAAAACCTTAGATGTTAAGAATGTTTTCACATCTGAAATGTACATACTTTTCGCTTTCAGGTATGAAGCAACATGAATACAGGCAAAATATACTTAAATCATACAATCATAGAATAGTTAGGGTTGGAAAGGACCTTAAGATCATCTAGTTCCAAACCCCCTGCCACAGGCAGGGACACCTCCCACTAAACCATGCCACCCAAGGCTATGTCCAATCCAACCTTGAACACCTCCAGCAATGGAGCATTCACAACTTCCCTGGGTAACCCATTCCAGTGCCTCACCACCCTTACTGTAAAGAATTTCTTCCTCATATCCAATCTAAACTTCCCCTGTTTAAGTTTGAACCCGTTACCCCTTGTCCTCTCACTACAGTCCCTCATGAAAAGTCCCTCCCCAGCATCCCTATAGGCCCCCTTCAGATACTGGAAGGCTGCTCTGAGGTCTCCATGCAGCCTTCTCTTCTCCAGGATGAACAGCCCCAACTTTCTCAGCCTATTTTCATACATGGGAGGTGCTCCAGTCCCCTGATCATCCTCGTGGCCCTCCTCTGGTCTTGTTCCAACAGTTCCATGTCCTTTTCCTGTTGGGGACACCAGAACTGCAGACAACACTCCAAGTGAGGTCTCAGGAGAGCAGAGGGGCAGGATCACCACCCTCAACCTGCTGGTCATGCTCCTTTTGATGCAGCCCAAGATACGGTTGGATTTCTGGGCTACAAGCACACACTGCCGGCTCATGTTCATTTTTTCATCAACCAAAACCCCCAAGTCCTTCTCCGCAGGGCTGCCCTCAATCTCTTCTCTGGCCAACCTGTAGCTGTGCCTGAGATTGCTCTGACCCAGGTGTAGGACCTTGCACTTAGCATGGTTAAACATCATCAGGTTGGCATCAGCCCATTTCACAAGTGTGTCAAGGTCCCTCTGGATGGCATTCCTTCCCTCCAGCATATCAACCGAACCACACAGCTTGTGTCATCGGCAGACTTGCTGAGGGCACACTCAATCCTACTGTCCATGTCACTGACAAAGATGTTGAACAAGACCGGTCCCAACACCAATCCCTGAGGGACACCACTCGTTATTGGTCTGCAGCTGGACATTGAGCCATTGAGCACAACTCTTTGAGTGCGGCCATCCAGCCACTTCTTCCTCCACCGAGTGGTCCACCTATCAAATTGATGTCTCTCCAACTTAGAGACAAGGATGTCATGTGAGACAGTGTCAAATGCTTTGCACAATTCCAGGTAGATGACATCAACTACTCTACCCCTGTCCATCAGTAGAGCAGCCCCATCATAGAAGGCCACCAGATTGGTCAGGCAAGATTTCCCCTTAGTGAAGCCATGCTGGCTGTCACCAACCACCTGGTTGTTTTTTATGTGCCTCAGCATGCCTTCCAGGAGAATCCGCTCCAAGATTTTGCCAGGCACAGAGGTGAGACTGACTGGTAGTAGGCAGTTCCCCAGCTCATCCGTTTTCCCTTTCTTGAAAATGGGGGTTATATTTCCCTCTTTCCAGTCGTCAGGAACTTCACCTGACTGCCATGATTTTTCAAATTGGATGGACAGTGTCTTAGCAACTTCATTTGCCAGCTCATTCAGGACCCACAGATGGATTTCATCAGGTCCCATGGACTTGTGTTCATTCAGGTTCCTAAGATGGTCTCGAACCATATCCTCTCCTACAGTGGGCCCAAGGTCTTCATTCTCACTGTCCCTGCGTCTGCCTTCCAAGACGTGGGTGGTATTGTCAGAGTATTTTCTGTTGAAGTCTGAGGCGGAGAAGTCATTAAGAACCTCAGCCTTCTCCTGAAAGGCAGTATTTTTCTGTCTGCTTCATTCACCTGCCTGAAAGGCCATTCTGCTTCAGAGCCAGCACATTTATTCCTGGCAATTACCGTTGTCTTTCCACATAATTAAAATATATTTTCCTGGAAAATAAATGACAGGAAAGCTTATTTTTTCTAATTAGTATTTTAAAATGAAATAAGAACTATAGATGCAAAGCATCATAAAATGACAGCATCAGGGGGGTGATTTAGAATCATGATTTAGGGCATGTGATTAATAGCTGCTGGTTTCTTTGTGCAGATAGTTTCAATTCAAGGCAAATTATCTAGAAGTACTTCCTGTAAAATACACAAATATCTGGCTTTCCACATCAAAAAAAAATAATTAATGCAGCAGAGCTCATGAAACAAATGTCAGATATTACTTATCAGAAATTGTCATGAAAGTCTCACAATAATCTTCCCTCTTCTGGGTACACAGTCATGCACTCTAATAAACTCTCAATATATTGGTACATAAGGCATAAAAAGTTTTCATTCCTTTCCTGTACTTTTAATCTTAGAAAACAAAAGCAAAAGCTAATGTTTTGCTAGAGAAGTTAGACAAAAGAATGAGAACAAAAATGACATCAAGAAAAGCAAATAATTTACTAAATGCTCTAACTAAAATTTTGTATATATTTTCAATGAGCCAAATTTAATCTTCTGTGTCCTGGGTTCAGCAGTAGCAGCCATTTTTCTCCTTCTTAGTAGCTGGTGCAGTGCTGTGGTTTTGACTTTCAGCCTGGGAACAGCGCTGATAATACTGAGGTTTTCAGTTACTGCTTAGTAATGTTTAGTCTGACCAAGGACTTTCTGAGTCTCATGCTCTGCCAGGGAGGAGGAGAAGTCGAAAGGAAGCAGAGACAGGACACCTGACCCAATCTAACCAAAGAGGTATTCCATACCGCAGCACATCATGCCCACTATATAAACTAGGGGAGTTACCTGGAAGGGTGAGATCACTGTTTAGCTCCGGCTGGGTATCAGTCGGTGGGTGGTGAGCGATTGCATTTTCTTCCCTTGTTATTTCCCTTATCATTATTGTTATTGTTGGTAGCAGTAGTGCTTTGTGTTACACCTCAGTTACTGGACTGTTCTTATCTCAACCTGTGGGATTTACATTCTTTCGATTCTCCTCCCCATCCCTCTTGGAGTGGGGGGGGGGGGGGGGAGGGAGGAAGGGGGTGGAGGGAGAGAACAGCTGCATGGCTGGTTTGCCGACTGGGTTTAAAAAACTGCAGTTCTTTTTGGTGCTCAATGTGAGTCACGAAGGATTGAGATAACCACAGATCTGGCCAGAATATGTCTAATCGAATTTGTAATAAGCATTTATTGCTTCAGATTAATAGTCACTCATCACAGTGCTGATTTATTGGCTCCCAAAGTTGTTGCTCGTGATCTCAGTGTTTCAGTATGTTGTACCTCACTTGCAGCTGGTATTTGCTGTGTTAGTGTTTATCAGCTGGGAGGCTTGGGCTAAGGTTCTTGTTTCATTGTACTTTATGGTAATGATTTGTAATACAATAGGCTCATTGATCATGAAACTGGTCTGGCTTGCGTTCCCAGTATGGTCGCCACCTCTATAGTTTGGGAGGTATATAGTAGAAGTGTTTAGCAATTACACATCTATTTTCCCCTCCTTGGGTGGTCAGCCTAAGAGGGAGACATTCTCACACACCCTAGGGACAAGTACAGCAGCTACTCGAAGTCTGACTCCAACAGATAACACAGCTACTCCAACTCCAAGCACAGCAGCTGCACCAACCCCAGCAACAAGTACAGCAGCTACTCAAACTCTGACTGCAATAGACAGCGCAGCTACTCCAGCTCCAAACACAGCAGCTACAGCAGCTGCAGCAGCTGCAGCAGCTACAGCAGCTACAGCAGCCCCAGTGACAGGTACAGCAGTATCATTTGAGAGTTCTGGAGATTCTGAATGGCCTTTGGGTACCCTGGAGACCTGCCAGCTGATTATGATGGGGATCACCTGTAGTTTAAGCCCAGCTGTAACTCAGGAAAAAAAAAAAAAAAAGAAAAAAAAAAAAACAAGCATATGAACTTTAAACTTGACAAACTGATACATGATTTTGAAACTAAATGTAAGCTGCATGCTGACGGTCATGTAGGAATCTGACCCTCTTGTTACCTGTTCAGTGACAAAAGTATTTATAATAGGCAAGACATTACAGGATTCTTATATTTACTGAAAAACTACTAAAAGTAGGTTGTACTTAAAAATATGTAACATGCGAGAGTCTTCACAACTAAAGGTATCAGCTGTGAGTTACAGACTGGCAACAGAATCTCTGACTCCCATAGCTGTTATTTAAAGATACTAAAGCTTCAAAGAGGGCTCCATAGAAATTATTCATTTCTAGATGGATAAACAAGGATATTTCAAAGCTGTGAAATAATTTATATTCATCCTTTTGAGAAACATGAATTAACTACCCAGCTGCGGTTACATCTGGTTCTAAGGCACAAAGGTTGGCTAATGCACCGCACCACCTTGGGCATAGAAGTGTCATACGAAGTGTGTCTCTAACTAAGTGCTTCATAGTGTCAAGATATTTTAACTGTCTGGCTCAAGCACTGTTGTTACTACTGATGTTATTGCGAACATTTTCCAACAATCCTTGGCAGTACCTCATCAGTATTCATCAGTTGTCCGCAAATTACAGTGGACAGTAACTTTCATAACTACAGCTTATAATTAGCAGGTAGAACAAATATTAGCTGAAAAAATAGTCAATGTGTCTTTCAGCATACGCAGACTTGGCCTTCACTCCCAATTTTTATTATGGCTTCCACAAGCTACACAGATATATAATTGGAACATTTATCTCTCCATCTTGACCTGCTGAAAGAGGATTTGAAAGTTATTAGGGTAATATTGTCAGAGGGAAATAGCCAGCACACAAAAGAGTGGGACTGCATAATTCACTTACCTGGGAAACCAAAATAATCCTAAAGAGAATGGATCAGATTCCAAAACTTGTCTGCAGTTTTGTTATTAAGAGAACTTGAAAAATTTTTATAAAGAGAAACAAAAACTAAAAAAAGTAATTTATACATAGGCCTCCAAATCTGTGTATGGTTAGTTGACTAGCCTACTAACTACAGAGACATTTTTGAGTACGAAAATGTGTCAGACCTTTGCTTGTGACCATTCTTTCAGCATTTTGTACTGCTAAGTTATATTATGTCTATAGTAAGAAAAATAAAAATGTTTAGCACAAAATCCAATACAGACAGGAGAATATGTTTTAAAAACGAATAGCTAAAAATGGCTAGAACTTAAAGTAGCATGACAGATATATTTGACACACCTCAAAATCAAACAAAATACACAATTTTTGTGAAATGAATCCAGGTTGTACTTGCATGTCACTAAACTACAGAGAATGGCAAATATCAAACTGTGACAACTCAAACTTTCACCTTATTTTTCTGAAAGAGAATGTTTCCTGTGCAAGAATACTGAGTGCAAAACAAAGATATGCTTTATTCAGTTAAACGAAATTAAAATACAGAAGCCATTGTTAAAGTAACTTTCTTCTGCAGATGCGTAAACACTGAAGTTGAAGCCATGTGTTGTTTAGGATTGTTATGTAAATTTCTTTTTCCTTAAGAACCCCCTGAAGTATAGTAGTGTGAATATTTAATGTTATTTTTCAGAAATAGGGTAAGTCCTTACCAGAAAAACTTACCTTTCACTATACTACATGAAACAAAACAACATAAAACAACAAAAAAAACCCCACCACCAACCCACACCACAACAAAATGCAGTTTGTGGAGAATGTAGAGCTTTTGAACACATTTTTTTTCAAAACTGAATAAACAACAACACAATAGCTGTTGCTGTTGCAGGAACCTTAACACAGAGTATAATTTTTAATGACAGTTTCCTCTCTAATTTTTAAATTTTTCTCTCTTCATAAAAAGTAGTTGGCAATCATTTAAGAGAGGAAACCACTTTGGAACCCTCCCCATCCTTCTAAATGGCACCAAAAATCTGAAGTCTTCCTGGAGTCCCTTTGTCTTTAGTGAGGTTCTGATAATTTATCTTCTCACAGTTGTGTTCTCCTGTAAATATGCGTGGTAATTCAGATTATTTTGTTCACTAGAAATTGTTTTTTATTAATCACAAATTATGATTTATAGTCCATTTAAAGTCCTTTTGTGGAAATTAAATGGAAACTCATTTGAGCTGGTAGGAGGCTTCAGGGTTTTGTGAAGTCGCTTGCATTTTGGATCTTCTTTTGGAGATTGTAATGAGACCAGGTAGCAATAAGGTTTTTGAAAACAGGAGTTCCATACTGGAAAAACCTTTGAAATACACTCTAAAGCAGTGCAGAGGGAATGAATTATGTTATTATGGCAGACACTCTACTAAACTTGAACTTTATTCAAGATGCTACTACTGCACAAGATGGTTGACCGTATTCAGATTCCTTTTTGTACATGGTGTCCCGCCTCCAGAGAAAAACACATTGTCCTTAAGATCATGCAGTGCTTTCACCTCTACACACGTGGGATTCTCTTCAAAACAGCCAGGCAATCTGGGATGGCTGAAATGAAGCCAGGTAGGTACAGGCATGTATACATATCTGTTCCCCAAACCTAGGCCTGCAAAGTGGCACAACTCTCACCGTTACTAAACAAAAACATGGATGTAATCTTCCTAGAAGCATAACAGATGGTAGCAAGTCAAATCCCAGTATTTTCATCTTTATGTCATATCTGCTGCTGCTGAAAATGTATCTGTATATACAATCATAAATATGTTGTAGCGTCATTATCAAAATTATGTGGAAAAACAGGTTTTCATTGCTCTTCAAAACTACCAGAATACATACAGTGAAGAACAGAGGTTGATACTGTGCATAGACTAATGAAGCATACAGAATACCTTTCCTCATGAGATTCTGACAGCCTGAACAGTGTTTAATTAATGATTATTTTCTTTATGCCTATATGTTGCATTTTTTTCTGTGCCAACATGCAATTTTACTAAAACATATCATTATGGAGAAGAGTAATTTGTTCCTGTGCTTAACCACCTTCTCCACAATTCCCTACCCCAAATGTTTAGTTAATTTCCTTTACTGCAATCTTGTTCTTCAGCTATGCATCTCTCAGAAGAGTCCAACTCTTGTCTTCTTGATAACCACTCATAAGTTCTAGACAGCAGGAAGACACCAACACACCCCACCTCACCCCACCTCCATCCTTAGCTTTTCCAATCTCATGATAACCAGATTTCAGACTCTTTTTGTACATCACATGCTCCAGCTCTCTGACCAGCTTAGTGGCGCTCTGCTGGACTTTATTCAGCTGGAGTACTCCAAGTGTAATGGCATCCCACATGCAGTGTCACAAGTGGGAAGTCACTTACATTATCTGCTTTTTTCCTTACTCTGGGACACTTCTTATATAAAGCTCTAATCAGTGCCCTCACTGTGTTAGATTAGCTAACAGACACAGCTGAGATATCACTTGTCCATTCTCTGCTGCGCTCAACTGTATGTCCGTCAGAGTAGTGGAGTTGGCAAGCAAGTTTCTGCACCTTGGCCGAAGGACTTTCTTCTTAAACTTAATTGTAGTCTACTCGCTTCTCCTACCCTTCACACCATAGACTGCTTCAAGCTCTCCCTGAACATAGCACCATACTTCCTCCGTTGTTAGACCAAGTGGATCTGTAACGTTTACACATTTAGAAACTGGCAAATAAACAGAAGAGCTATTTTTCATCAGTGAGCGTGATGCTGTGATCCCACCCACACCCTCCTTAGGACATGAGTCACCATGAAGGACCAGGCTCTTAAGAACAATAACGCATGACTCAGCCTAGTCCGTCTGTGAGTGTCAGTCAGGATGTAAATTTACAAGTCCGGATAAGATATAATTAAGTGACAAATGTTGTTCCCTCTTTAACTTCTCTTAAGAAGAAGGATATTGCATAGATGACTTTTTCAGGATATAGGAGAAGAGATATAGTTATATCAGCCTCCTACCAGATACTAACTTTGGTGCTTGCCTGCAAGAGTTTACTGTGATACAGACTTAGCTTTTCTATATCATGGAATAATCAGTCTGTGTATGAGAATAAATATTTTATAATTTATGAAGCAAGTACTTTTTATTTGTAATTAGAACTAAATAACCATCTTATTTCTCTCTAAATTATATAGATTAAAAACAACCAAACCCATACAAGAAAAGAAAAAAAAATTATACTCTTCTCCAAAAGGAGAGAGGAACAATTAGAAAAATTAACTGTTGCCAAAAATTCAGTGTTTCTTTCTCAATCTCTTAGAAAAAAAATATTAACAATGGACATACTGCTCCCGGGCACATCACTCCTCTCACTAGGTTTATTCTGTACTTGCAGCACATACGTAGTATTGGAAGCCCCCTGATAAGAAGAATGTGGTGCAGAATATGCAGGAAACTTCAGAAAAAAGAATAAAATATCTAGTTTGCTGAATCAACCACGCAAGACAAATCTGCTATAATTTTGCTGCCAAAGTTATTCATAATTCCCTTTACTAAGAGCTATATGAGGTTTTCTGTTGTAAATCTTGTCCTACTTTCCTTCAGTTTGCTGTCCCAGATGAAAAAATCATTAGCTTTCTATGTTTTAGTGTGACTGTGCTGTTTTATTGTCACATGTAGATCTACTGTCAAATGCAGTTTGGTTGACGGTGCAAGTTGACTTTGTGGTTTAAAAACATGGGAAATGCTTGGCTAGACATGCACTTGTGCAGGTGAACAAGAGCAGCTCTTCTCTGTGCATGGAGTACTTGTATGTCCACCAAAAAATATTCTTTAGTTTATCCTTAGCAGTTACTTCCGTCCGGTTTTAAATCATGCCCTAAATTACAAGATCATCCTTCTATTTGTAGAGATAAATAAATGATGAGATGTCTTCTAATATCAACCTTTTTCACTTTGACACTAAACTCTCAGCTGTATCATTTCTTTGTGATCTTTCAGTTTGCATTAGACTAATTCACTGCTCCTCTTGGAGAGGTTCTAAGCCACCTAATGTAGAGTATGAGAGCAATGATAAATTTAGAGAGAAGAGTGGAAAGTTGTTACTAAAATGATCAAATGAAGACTACAGAAAATCAATCTACTTTAAAATAAAAGTACAATATTTTCATTTTTTTATAAAAACGCGCCTGAAACTGTATAGCTCTGAATACTCAGATGTTATATACTATTTTTTTTGGCTTTCTTCTGTGAAAAAGTTGTTTCATTAAAGAAAACGAAATCAAACCCCAAACCACCCGCAATCTTGTTGCATTAGAATAATTTTTCAAGTAGCTTAATTTATAATTCTTACCCTCAGATGTACCTGCTCTTTTCTTTCAAGGGTCATAAAAAATTAAGTTTTCACTCCCTGAATATAATATGTATTAGACAGCATATGATGGCTGGAAGCTATTATTTCAATATTAATTTATGTCTTGCTGAGCATTAGGGACTTAGAAACATTCAAGTATACAGATTTTTGTTACTTACATTCCCTTTGTGCACTTATTATGTAAATTACAATCTCACTAGTAATAAAAAAATTTATAACTGAAAGAAGTATAATTAAGATTCAAACTGTACTGTGTTCAGTTACAGATAGTTCATACTGAATAACTAGAGGGTTTTATTACTATATGAATTCATATTGTATTTAGCTTTTGAAATGTAATTTTCAAAACCTTGTACAACTACCCACTCGTGAAAACAGAGAGCAGTATAATCTGAATTTTGGTATAATTTTACACAAAGGCGTACCTGATTCTCATAGATAAACCTCATATATACTCAAGAATGCTGAGATTAGAATCAAAGATTTTGGTTGAAGAGCAGGTAAAAGCCAAGGAGTATATCACACCACAGTAGAAACACACAGGGAGAAGTAATTTTTCTTGAAAAAGTACCTTTAATTGGTCCAGAAACAAGACAGAAAAGAAGTAGTTATTTTTATTTTTGAAGTTAGAAACAAAAAATAATTGAAAAGTGTTGTATGGAGTCCAAAGTATGGATGGATAAAACAAATTTTGACCAGTTAACTGCTCCATAATGCATAACTGGTTGTTGTTCCTGCAAATGTGAGGAAAATTGCTCTTTTTCAATGACAGAGGGGTGAGCCATCTGAATTTGTAGTTTAATATGGTATGTATAGCTGGCTGTTGTAAAAGAGTTTGTGGTTAATAAACTCATACTCTATGATTTATGTCTACTACACAATAGCTTCTTCATATGTCTGTGCCCTAATATAGTCTCTGCTAGATTTTTCAGCTGAGCTTAATAGACTGTCACTAAATACATTATCTCTTACTGTTCACTCATTTGACCTGTAGACCTCAGCATGAAAAAAAGATGGCTGTTCTTATGTTGTTGGTGGGAAAATATGCCACCGAATTACACGTAGTTAAGTATATGGCTATATAAAAGCATGGAAGACTAGAACTGAGGGTTATCTGCTGTATTTTAAAGATATGTACTGAATGTGGAATAAAGTACCATTACAAATTTTACTACTGCTGAGGACTTCAATGGTTGTACTATAAGTAAAATCTTTATATTCTTACAAATCCTATCAAGCTGTCAGCATATAATTTATTTTACAATATACTGTGCCAGGTTTTGAAAATTAAAATAAAGATAGAGTTGTACAGAAATGCCACCATGTGCTTTTAGACAAGGTTTTTTTTGTAAAAAACCCTGTTCTCTTGCAAGCTAAAAAAAAAAAAAAAAAAAAAAAAAAAAAGTTGAAAACTTTCCATACTAGGATGCAATGGTTTCACCTTTAAATAAATCTACAAAGGAAACCAAAAAACCAAAAAAGACAAACCCTCCCAAAAGAAACAAAATACAATCCAAATCACAACACCACAGAGAAAAAAAAAAAAAACACAAAAAAATCCAAAAGAAACAACACAGCAGTTCTTTGTAGAAGAATCATATTAACATACAAGTCAGAGACACCCTGATTTATTGTTTGTCTGATTACAAAGCACACTCCATTATTGTCCTGTTAGTTTGAATAACTCACAGAATGTAACTGAACATTCTTTTAGTAGCTAAAGTAACATGAAAAGACTTAGAGTCTCTACTTACATATTTTCACCCATTCCATTTTCAAATCCTCACAGACTTATATACTACATAGAGCAAATAGTGGTTTTATTGTCCTATCTGCACACTCCGGAAAGGTCTAGCCTGTAGTTTTTAATATAGAATACAAACATTTTGTATGAGTACTCTTTTGTAGAATTAAACATTTCTAAATAGTCTCTGTGGGTAGAAGCTAGATTCCCCAAAAAACCATAAGGTTTACCTATGTAAAAAATAGCACGTGTTTATATTGCACTTTGAAGGTCCTCATTACACCTAGAAATTGATTTAATCACATCTTCTTCCTATCCTTTTTCTTTTCCTTCTGAATGCATGTCCATATTCCAAATTAAAAACTTCTCTTGTATTGTACACTGCTGTTGCATACTATAAACAATTATCTGTTATATGAGTTAGTATCATAAGATTATCAACCTATATTTAATTTTGGTGGACCGGCCAACAACAAATGTATGTTTATAGAAGAGCCTAGATGTGGATCATCAATCTAATGAAATGCATTTCACCTATAAAGTTTTACATAAAACATATTCTTTAGAATTAATTAGGAAAATACACAACTTATATTTTCTGCTTACAGTTTTTTGTATCTTTACAAGAGGAAAATTAAGAGCAAGGATTTCCGATCCATGACTGTGCATCTTCATTATTGGCTCTATAATGACAAAGTCTTATTTTTGTATTTTTTCATTTTTGTTATTGATGTGTGGAAATTAATAAAAGATCACCATAAATTTATAATAACTCTTTCAGAATTACACCACATGCACAAGAAAAGTTAACACTATTTTATCTTCTTAAGCAACATGGAATTAATTCAGTTGCTCCCAAGTAAAATATTGTACTGTTCTCAATATAACAGATGAAGTAAATCTGCATAATGCCTGTTCTGCAACTGTTCCAAATGCAAGTAACAAGTGTAAAGTGATTACAGCATCAAACATAGTTGTTATTGTAAACTACACTTCATTATAATTTGAGAGGTTTTTCTTGGAAAACTGCTTCAAGCATTATAAACACTTGCTATCACGTTAAATATGAGCTTATGATCTCCATGCATTAGGAATCATAGTTTGTGTCTTTTATTTTGTAATTCCACCCCCAGAATCCCAGATATGATTTCATGCTTTTTATGTACAATTTATAACATGTGATGACATTAAAACTGTGGCATATCGATAGCAAAAGCTAAAATTGAATGTGGACTTTCAAAAAAAATGTTTATGTTCCTTTTTATAATGCTGGTTAATTTCTATTTCAAAGCAGAAATTTATGGGTTATATTCCAGTCGAGTCACTAGAGGTCTGAATATCAATTTTTCAAGGGTAGAGGTAAAACAACACTAGAAATGTCTGAAAACTAATCTTATTAGATTAAGTAGAGCCAATGTGACACCTTAAAAAAAAACTGATTCATGAATCAATTCAAGAAGATGTATGGTAATTTAGTTTGCAGTCAGAAGTAATTGGTATTAGCTTTGTGAATCTTTTAATACAATAAAATTTGAAATGGGCTATCCAAATGCTTCTGAATCCTACAAGCTATTATCTGTCATCTGCGATCATTCTGATTAAAAAGATGGTTTTTATCTGTACAGCAGAAATAATTCCTTTTTTAACATCACAATAGTTATAGCCAAAACTAGTTCAAAGGTTTTCACTGCTGTGAATGGGTGGGGAATAAGCTACATGCATTATTAATACATGAGCAATTATTTTAACTCTGCATAAAACAAGTGGCTTCTGGCTCTGGGCACCCACTGATGAGATTCTGCACTGCAGCAAGCTGCAGTAACTAGCACTCAACAGAGTGCCAGAAATCACTTGGCACAGGGACAAGATGCAATTCCATCCTGTGCAAAATGGTGTGATTTGCTGTACTTCAGGAGCATTTCAGTGACTGCTTCCCATCATCTCATAGGTACAAGACACTGTAGATCATCTGTCCTTACCTAAAGTTGATAATCAGCCAGTACTATGAAGCAGGATTGGTTGTGCTTCTTTGTGTGATAGCCATGATCTGTTACAGGGATGATTAATCACTAATCAAGATGCATGAGAAAATTGCTTCCTGCCTCTGCTTGACATGAATACTAGGATTGTCAGGTTTCAAACATATGCTCCTGGTGATAAGCAAAGTTTACCTGTACAAACCAAATAATACGTATTTGAATTTGCCTTTACTGGATTCCACTCCCGCCTTCTTTCTTGCTCTGATTAAACTGAAAATGAGGCTTGTTCACAATAGTCGCATCTTTGGGGTGTGCCTGTAAGGATACTTCAATTACCTCCACTGGGTATAGAGAGACATATGCACTAAAATCCAGAGTGCTACAGAAGAATGAAGATTTGAAGCCTCCAGATGAATGCCACTGGGGTAACACTACACAACATGTATGGAGCTGGAGTTCGAAGATCAGAAGCAGCCAGAAGAAAACAGAAAGAGATGCCTGCAGATGAGAGAGGAGAATGAGAATGGCATCTTCACCTGAGAGTCAGATGGGAAGTAGAAACTTTATGAGTTTAGGTGTAGTTGCTCCCAGATTTTTTCATAGTGATCTGATGCAGTTAGATTTCTGAAGTAGCACTTGATTGGCTCTTTGCCTGAATACCTTTTAAGTGCAAACTTAAGAGTCTGTTGCGGGCTTCGGCTTGTTGAGGTGCAAGAATGGTAAAGCTGTGATCCAAGTTGCATGTGCCAGCCTAGTTTCTGGAGCAGAGATGTGACCCAGTATATTCTATGAGATAGCTGGGCATTAAAGATGTCAAGTAATTTTTCTAAGAGATATGTATTAGCTTATGTCAGAAAATATATTTTATCATTCATAGTGTCACAAATACTTGACTTGTCATGACTCAAAGGCACTGATTTAAAATCTCTGCCAACTTAGAAGCTTGTTTTTAGCCTTATATCTGTTGTAACTGAACAAAGAAGAGGTAAGGTGGAGTCAGAGGAAAAAGAGGTAGGTCTGAATGAGTGAGAGCTCTTCATTCTTCAATGATGATTGCAGTGTCTCCCACCAAAGGTACAAATTAGAACCATTACTGCCCACCAGGCATATGAATGTATGCATATTCCACAAAAATATGTTTGCATCCTACCAGCTGATTCATCCCCTGTTTTCACTAGTATTTGGGTAAACAAAATTACTATATATGGCATTATTTAAGTGTAAAAATATCTCAGCAATTTCAAATTAAAATATATTTATTCTCTGTCAGAAGAAATACTTCAGCAATTGTAAAGTAATTTGTCATCATACATGTTATTGGGAAAATTTAATTCCTTGGAGATTATAACAATGTCAATGTTAAGTTCAGAGACAGTTTTGAAGGAGAAGCATGGCAGATGCAGAGCAAAAAGAAGATGTAAATTTTTTCATAAAGGTTGAAAGCAAA
Organism: Ara ararauna; assembly: GCA_028858755.1. NCBI lineage: Eukaryota > Metazoa > Chordata > Aves > Psittaciformes > Psittacidae > Ara > Ara ararauna. The sequence goes on from CM054410.1 coordinate 52,222,333, forward strand.
ATCTCAGTTTACAGAAAATATGCATACTCGTACCAAATACAACTATATATATATAAGTTAAGATGAAGGTTGTCTCTGCAAAGTGACAGTATCACATATCGAAAATAACAAGTTACATTGTATTATTGCTAAAACAATGTTTTAAGCAATAATATAATGTACATTTAATGGGTATGATTTTTCTAAAACTCAGAATTTTAATTGCTTTCTTTTACAGCTCATTAATGAAATAGAAAATGTTCAGACTCTCAGAACAAGTGTGAAAGATATAGTATGATTTCTTAGAAGAATCTTTTACCTTTAAAATGGTAAGGCTCTATTCCTCAAAAATTAAAAATAATTATCATAGATTTTATATTTTTCTTAGTGGACCAAAGCACTAGTAGACTTTCAGATAATGTCATTTTATCAATGTTAAAAAACTCTAGTATCTTATGGTTCATATTTTCCTGGTGTGGTTCCATTGATTTTCTCATGATCAGACTTGAGAATGATCTTTGTCCTGGGTTCAGCTGTAGCAGTCTTTTTTCTCTCTCTTAGTAGCTGGTGCAGTGCTGTGTTTTTGACTTTCAGCCTGGGAACAATGCTGATAACACCAATGGTTTTAGTTGTTGCTAAGTAATGTTACTCCAGTCAAGGACTTTCTGAGTCTCCTGCTCTGCCAGAGAGGAGGGGAAGCTGGGAGGAAGCAGAGAGAGGACACCTGACCCAAACTAGCTAAAGAGGTATTCCATACCACAGCACATCGTGCCCACTATGTAAACGGGGGGGAGTTACCTGGAAGGGCTAGATCACTGCTCGGGTTTGGTTGGGTATCGGTCAGTGAGTGGTGAGCGGTTGTATTCCCATCCCTTGTTATTTCCCTTATCATTATTATTATTGTTGGTAGCAGTAGCGGTTTGTGTTACACCTTAGTTACTAGACTGTTCTTATCTCAACCTGTGGGATTTATATTCTTTCGATTCTCCTCCCCATCCCTCTTGGAGTGGGGGGAGGAAGAAGGGGGGGGGAAGGAGCGAGTGGCTGTGTGGTTCTGAGTTACCAGCTGGGCTTAAACCGCAACAATCTTATATGATTATTGTAATAACGGTTCGATCATTTGGGCTTTCGTTTTCAATTCCATACACTTTTTTCCCCCCTAACTTCTTTTGGAAGAGGCTTACCTTCAATCACACTGAAAACTCTTTACGGAATGAATTTGTGGGAACAAAGCAACAAATCCTGCTTTCACAAAAGATCTTCTGTAAATTCCAAACCAGTCTGAAGGGAAGTCTCAATATTAATAAAAGTAAAATATGGTAGGGTTGGGTCTTTTTTTTTTTTTTTGGTGTTTTTTGTGATTGTTGCTGTTTTGAGTTTTTTTGGGGGTTTTTTGTTTTGTTTTTGTTTGCTTGTTTGAGCTTTTATAAGAGTGGTACAAATTATTTTTATTGGAAGGGAACTTTATACTGATGTGCAGACTGCATTTTGGTTTACAGTTAATCAAATAAAAGCACTAAACTGAGAGGTTACAATGTGATCGCATGACTCATTATGTACTATACAAAGAGCAATGTTTTTAATACATGAAATGGAGAATAAGAAGCTCATACATTATGTACTAAGTTAAATGCACAGAAGTCAGATAGATACTCCATAGTATATATTCAACAATATTTAAATTTAAGCTAAATCAAGCATTTCAGATCAATGACTCCTATGATTTCACAAAATGAACTGCATCTCGCCATGACTCTACAATCATTCTTTTGACTAAAAACAAACTTTACCTGCTAATGCTATTGATATGGTTATGAAAAGAGTTGTTTTAATGAGCTATTGGATCATGGTGTGGCAACCAGCACACTATACAGAACTGTAAATTTAATTAATTATGCTGGCAATAAGGAATTTAAAATATGTCAAAGAATATAAGTTGCTTACTTATGTTTAGCGTATGTGAACTATGAAAGAGGAAGTATCAAGCTGGCATTTTTTGTTGTGTCTTGACATTCATTTCACCCTATCTTTCTCTGCAAGGGCTAAAATTGCATTAAGATGGAATCTGAACTTTCTGATTATTCAGTAATTGGTGGATAAAATGTTGTGTTGTTCATGAAAAATGGGTAAACAGCACTATTTGTAAATGTATAGTTATTTCTGCCAAAATAATTGATTTCACCAGAAATTACCAGTCTGTGCAATCTGAGATTATTTACCTAACTAATCTCAAATTCAGGAAAATCACAATAAATCAATCCCTCTGGATTAAAACTTCTATTTCTAGGGTGCTATCCTAAGACTAGGGAGCTATCGTGTGTTTCTGGATTCTGTGGTGATGCACAGCCTCTTGCTTAAAATTCATGACATTTCAGCAGTATCCTGAGGAACCCCAAATGCTGCCATTTCAGGCAGCTCAGTAAAACTGACATTCTTAACAAGTCCATGTTCCCATGAGCTGCCAAATCGTAAATGCCTGCAAAACCTTAAAAGCCACTCATTCCAGTTTGCTTTGCCTAAACAGGCAAACAGAAAAACTATTCTTCTAATCATGTTCTCTTATAAATTTTGAGACTGAATAATGTGCTTTTTCAGATAATTGTAATAAATTAGTAAGCTTATCTACAATTTCTTCTGAACTGCTATCATGTTATGAAGGCAAACTGCAGATATTATTTGTCACCGTACCTTTATCTCTGCATTCAGAATGCAGTGAGGTGCTCATTCCATCACCTGTGGGATGTTATATGATTTCATTGGAGTTTTATTTATCATAAACTGAATACACTATGACTTGTTTAGGAAACAGCTCAGTTTATTGTTGATGAACCAACACCTATTTCTTATATATAGTGCAGCTTTTTTGACTCATGAGTTCTTTATCCTTAGAAGAAGAATTTATGTTCAAAAAGATGAAAGAAGCAAATGATTTTTATATATACTGTCTGTGTGTGAAATGAAAATTATTTTAGCTTTAGTCTCTTTTTTATCCCAATGCAGTACATAGCCTTTTTGTGTGTGGAAAAAAAAAAAAAAAAAAAAAAAAAAAAAAAAAAAAAACAAAACAAAAAAAAAAACACCAACGTGTCTGTTGTGATTTTATTCCACTAACTTTTTTGCACTTCTGGAAAGAGAAATTATCAATGTAACACACCTAGTAACTCTTCCTGGATGAGCTCGAAGAAGTTCTTATTTGTTCTTTAAATTGTTCTAATCTAAAAAGTCATGTCGCAAATGATTGCATCATCACAGGCACCCACAGATCTTAAGGCATTGAAAGAATTCTCAGTCATCATAAACTTCAGATCCCTGAAATAAACCATCTAATTCATAATTACTGCAGTGTGAAATGTATTATTTGTCACAATGTAACACTTTTATCTTCAGCCTTTTCTCTCATGCTGCTTTTGGTACTAACAAAACAGGTAATGATATTTGTACTGATTTCACTTCTTATTATATCTTTTAAAGATACATTTTAAATGGAAGGGCAAATCTAGAGATGTCACTGGCATACCTCGAAAGCCTCTAAGATGCACTTTACAGTAGATACATATGTTTTATTAAAACTAGAAGGTTAATGAAATGTGTTTGTGGTCAATGCTACACAGTCAATATTTCCCAGAAGATTTATATATTGCTTCTGATTTCTTTTGATGTCTTCAAATTTTTCTTTCCTACTCTGTAGGTGACTTGTTGGCCTTGTGTAAATGAAAAATAAATTTTTTGTTACTACTGAGAAGAGTCTGGCTCATTCATTTTATCACTCTCTCCCATTGAGTGCTTGTAAGCATGGATAAGGTACTCACGAGGCTTCTCTTCTTCAGCTTGAACAGTCCGAGAGCTCTTTCAGTATTCATATGAAGGATGTTCCTTTCCCTTAATTATTTTTGTGTCTCTGGCGTGAACTTGCTCCAGTAAATATGTAACTGTTTTGTAGCAGGGAGCCCAGAACTGGAGCAGGGAGTGCAAGCTTGACTTCACCTGTGCTGAGTGCAGGATATGGATCCTCTTTCTTGACATGCTGGCAGTTTTCTTACCAATGCAGGCCAGACAGCTTATGGTCACAAGAGCAAAATGCTGGCTTGTAGTCAGCCTGGTATCCACGAGGACCCCCAAGGCCCTCTCTGTAACACCACTTTCCAGCCATTTGGCTCCCACTGTGTACTCGTTCTTGTGGTTCTTTCGCCGCAGACGCAGGAATCTGCATTTCCTTTTGTTGAACTTCATGTGATTTCTCTCAGTCCAGTTCTCCAGCCTGTCCTGCTCCCTCTGAATGACAGCACAACAATCCAGTGTACCCTCTATTCCTTCCAGTTTTCTGTCATCCGCAAACTTGCCTAGCCCATTGTCCAGGTCATTAATGATGGTGTTAAACAGTACCAGCCCCATTTCAACCCTGGGGTAAAGCATTAGTGACTTACCTCCAATTGGACTTTGTGCCGCTGATCATAACTCTCTCAGCCCAGCTGTTCAGCCAGTTTTCAAGCCACCTTACTCTTCACATATCTAACCCATACTTTGTCTGCTTGTTTATGAGGATACTATGTTTTACTGTGTGAAACATCTTACTAAAGTCAAAGTAAACAATATCCACTGCTCTCCCCTCATCTACCAGGCCTGTCACCTAATTGTAAAAGGATGTTTCTATTGCAAATCAATGCTGACTACCCTCAGCCACTTTCTTGCCCTTCCTATTTTGGAAATGGTTTCCAGGTTTAGTTGCTGTATCAACTATTACTATAATAAACACAAAGGAAACTCATACTACATCTCATGAAATTTGTGATGAAGCAGCAAGAGAGTTTTCAGCAAGTGTGTTTCCGGCCTGTGACACTGCTAAAGGCATATAGCATCAAAAGCCTGCTACTGGCATAAATAAAAATGATAACAAAATGTGTAAGTAGATACCATATCCAAACTTGAAAAGTATATGACTGAAACACAGCACAAGCGAGTAAAAATAATATCAATCTTAAATATATTGGCTTGGGCTGACATCTTTGAAGTTCTGTTTTTCTCCGTGAAATTTATTAGGTGCACATTAAAAAAAACACATTTAAGAGATTCATGTATTTTTTTAAAAAAGCTTGATCTCCTGTAGATCATACACGACTTAATTTCACCACATTATTCCTATATGGAGCTCAATAATTAATGTTTGTTACAACAGTAATTTCCTGCTTGCTGCAGCATTTGTTGCTCATGAAGACAGTGAAGGTAGTTACACAAATAGGTTGGTGCCCAGCAATATTTCTGTCAAAAGAGTAGTGCTGGCCTACATTAACTGCGCAATTAGGGTCACGAGCTTTGGAATGAAGGAAATTCTAGTAGACAATTAGGATAAACATACATGAAGACTAATCTGGAATTCAGTAATTCACACAAGTCCCTGCAATAACAGCCTCTGCTTGCTTTCTCAAAAATAAATACACAACTTTAAGTATTGAGCTTTTCACTTGACAGAATAGTCTGAGTAGTCTTCCTTCAGCACAGATGGCAGAAACGGAATGAAATCTTGATTCTTATTAAGGTGTGGCTTGATTTTATTCTCACCAAAGTTGTCTGGTGTGAATATGAATTGTTTTGACAAGAACAGTCAAGAACAAGAGCAGCCTTCACTGAGCTGGCATGTGTTGTCAATACAATTTGACTAAACCGATCAAAAAAAGACTGACAGTTACATTTATGATTTTATGGGTGAAAAAAAAATCGTACTATACAATAGTTTTAAAGAAAGACTAAAGAACTTAACAGCTCAATACATATGTCAATGGGGAGGAGGAGGAAGAGGAAAGCAAATGAAATATTCTAAAATATATTTATTTCTTTGTGGTTAACAACAGCTAACTAATTGACCTAGAAATGGTACTGTTATCATTGAAGAAGAATCTGCAAAACAATGATGTCAGAGCATCTTTACACTGTTGTTTCTTTAAGTCTTTTTGGAGGTTTTTCTGGGTTAATGATCTCCTATAAGGACACAGAATACTTATGCAAATGACAACCATAGAAATGCAATCTTTTCAGGTATTCTATTCTGAGGTGTAATGAGAGACGTTTCAATACAAATCACAAACTGCTCTTGCATGTCACTGCCTTGTTAAAAGCAGGTATTTCATAAGCTAAACAGTCCCAAACAATTAAAGAAGGCATATTTTTACAAATAGCAAAGTGAAACAAATATCCACCCCTCTGTCCAAAGTCAGTAGATAGGGCCTTCAGTAGAACATATCTTTCAAAATGTTTCTTACGCAGCATTCAGTCTTTCATAGCTTCTTTATTTGCTTAGCCTGTATATGCAAAAAAGTTTTTGCTACAGGACACCTGGAAAATTCTCTCACATCACTAAACTGAACAATCCATAAAATGCTTGTTTCCTATTTGCTTTGGATTAGAATATGGCATTAAACTTCACAGTAGGTAGTATATTTTTCATGTACTCTCATTACTTCAACCATGAGCACCTGGGTTATGCACACCATGTGTAAAGGAAAAAATAATTTTCATTAAAGCAAACAAAAGAGAAAGGAATAGAGGATGGCTGTCAGATAAGGTTATAATTTTCTCTCCTAGTTCAAATGACAGAAAACTACAAGCTCTGGTCCTACTCCCAGATGCAGCAATTATGATTACACCTGGAAATATATCTTGGAGTTTTTAGTATTACTATTAACTTAAAATAGCCAACACCAAAATACATTAAAATAAAAAATAGAATCATAGAATAGCTAGGGTTGGAAAGGACCTTAAGATCATCTAGTTTCAAAACTCATGCCATGGGCAGAAACACCTCACACTAAACCGTGCCACCCAAGGTTATGTCCAACCCGGCCTTGAACACCTCCAGCAATGGAACATTCACAACTTCCCTGGGCAACCCATTCCAGTGCCTCACCACCATAACACTAAAGAATTTCTTCCTCATATCCAATCTAAACTTCCCCTGTTTAAGTTTGAACCTGTTACCCTCTGTCCTCTCACTACAGTGCCTCATGAAGAGTCCCTCCCCTGCATCCCTATAAGCTCCCTTCAGATACTGGAAGGCTGCTAGGAGGTCTCCATGCAGCCTTCTCTTCTCCAGGCTGAAGAGCCCCAACTTTCTCAGCCTATCTTCATACGGGAGGTGCTCCAGTCCCCTGATCATCCTCGTGGCCCTCCTCTGGACTTGTTCCACCAGTTCCATATCCTTTTTCTGTTGAGGACAGCAGAACTGCACACAATACTCCAAGTGAGGTCTCACAAGAGCAGAGCAGAGGGGCAGGATCACCTCCTTCGACCTGCTGGTCACGCTCCTTTTGATGCAGCCCAGGATACAGTTGGCTTTCTGGGATGCAAGTGCACACTGCCGGCTCATGTTCATTTTCTCATCAACCAACACTCCCAAGTCCTTCTTCTCAGGGCTGCTCTGAATCTCTTCTCTGCCCAACCTGTAGCTGTGCCTGGGATTGCTCCGACCCAGGTGGAGGACCTTGTACTTGGCATGGTTACACTTCATCAAGTTGGCATCAGCCCACCTCACAAGTGTGTCAAGGTCCCTCTGGATGGCATTCCTTCCCTCCAGCATATCAACAGAACCACACAGCTTGGTGTCATCGGCAGACTTGCTGAGGATGCACTCAATCCTACTGCCCATGTCACTGACAAAGATGTTGCACATGACTGGTCCCAACACCAATCCCTGTGGAACACCACTCGTTACCGGTCTCCAGATGGACATTGAGCACAACTCTTTGCGTGCAGCCATCCAGACAGTTCTTTATCCACTGAGTGGTCCACCTATCAAATTGATGTCTCTCCAATTTAGAGACAAGGATGTCGTGTGGGGAAAAAAATAAAAAAATAAAAACCCCACTACCACAGATTATGCAGTCGAGCTTCCCACGTTTGGGGAAATCGCAGAGGTCAGCACACCCGGAGTGCAAGGGATGAACCTTGACCTGGGAAAGCCACCTGCTTGATCATGGCGTCTCCCCTGCCAGGTGTGTATGATAAAATAATAATAAAATGTCAGATCTTATTTCATTTTTATATTCAATACTCAATTATAATCATATCGTATTTATCATAATGTTATAAAATCTCTTGGGTTTATTTGCAAAAGCTAGAAAGTTTATAGTAAATTAAATACAAAAGAGAGAAGGGAGCTTCATAAATGAGATGACTAAATGATGCTTGAATGAATGGATTCAATGCAAATCCACACTAAGCATTTGTGTGATTCTATACAAATAGCACAAGCTTTTTGCTTCACTGTAAGCAAATTACTTGTGCCACACTTCTGCCACACTTTACACATGTGGTCACTAAATACCTGTCTCTTTTCTGGTGATGATGTTATTTGTTCTGTTGTGGTATAAATTAGATGAATATTGATTCCTTCTCTTTTGTAACTGAAGTCATTAGGACTTGTTCTTTTACAGTTTAAAATGTTTCATAACATTGAGTCTCTCATTAAAAAAAAAAAATCAAACAATGAAACAGGTGTTTATGTTTCAAATACAGCCACAAGCTGCTGAGGTGACTGTCTTGAGAGGGTATGCCTGGAGCACCTGATCTGGGGGAGGCTTGGCGTCCAGGAGCTTCAACTGGGAGCAGCAACAGGAGCTTCAACTGGGAGCCTCAAGTCCTCGACAGGGCTTACCTGGGAGCCGGCAGCTTAGTGAACACAAGCAGCTGACTCAGAAGGGGCAGAGCCAGGAGGAGCAGCACCTGCCCTGACTGGTTAAAAACCTGCCCAGGGAGCGCGAGCGACCAGGGGCGCGGCAAGCAGGGCGGGCAAACAGGGCGGGTTCGAGGCAGTTTGCACGGCAATTTTGCCTGCTCTGTTCGCGCAGGCAGGCGAGCGGGATGGTGAGCATTCACCGTGTGACCAGGGCCTGGTCTGGGAGCTCTGCTCTGGCTTCCCCAGTGGTGGCCAGCATAGGCATCCAGAAAGAGCCAATGAGAGGGGAGGCTGCAGTGCAGAGCTTGGGGTGTAATGAGCACCTGCACTGCTCTCCTGAGGGGAGAGTGTGCAATGGGCAGGGCTGCACTCTGTGCTCCCTGGTGGAGGTCCTCCTGCAGCAGGTGGCTGAGCTGTGGAACACTGTTACTAGGCTGAAAGGTGTCAGGGAAGCTGAGAGGAAGAAGCACTGCTTGCTCCAGGACCAGACTGTGCAGGGGCCTCAAGCATCTACTGTCGTTCATGCAGGAAAGGAGGCCACTAACCCAGGAAGCTGGGAAACAGTACCAGAAAAAAACAACAAAAAAAGGAGGAAGAGGACAATTAAAAGCAAGGGGCGTCCTCCTAAATCTGTTCTCCCCACCCAGAACCACTTTGTTGTCCTGCAGGGTGCTGATGAGGAACCACAATCCCACCAGGAACAACCGGCAGGCCATAGTAGTAGGGGACTCTACTCTGAAAGGAACAGAGGCACCCATCTGTCGGCCTGACTCAGGCTCGAGGGAGGTGTGTTGCCTACCAGGGGCTCACATCAGAGATGTTGCAGAGAAGTTGCCTGCTCTAGTTGGTCCCACTGACTATTACCCACTCCTAGTGATCTATGTGGGTGCTACTGATATAGATAACAGTAGCCAGGAGAACATAAAGAAGGACTACAGAGCTCTGGGAGAGGTGGTTAGGGGCTCTGGAGCTCAGATTGTCTTTTCATCAACTCTCCAGGATACAGAGCAGGACCTCAAAAAGGCTAGTAGGATTGGCCAGGTTAATAAATGGTTAGAAGGGTGGTGCTATAGTCAGGGGTTTGGGTACCTTGAACATGGGACTCAATTTAGGAAGCCAGGTCTACTGGGGCCTGGTGGAGCTGGTCTGACAAAGAAAGGGAAGAATGGATTTGGTAGGAGGCTTGCCAGACTGGTCAAGGATGCTTTAAACTAGATGTGTTGAGGGAGGGGGGCATCATTCCATCCCAACACACCCAGTCACTTGCCAGCACCTATAGTAAACGTTGAGAGCGATGTAGAGATATTACACCTGCTCCAGCCAATGAGCCAACTTCAACTGGAGCTTGGCTCAGATACCTCTATACAAATGCCCGCAGCATGGGGAACAAACAAGAGGAATTAGAGATGTGCGCACGTCTACGGGGGTATGATATCATGGGCATCACAGAAACATGGTGTGTTGGAATGGAAGGTTGCAGGCTCTTTAGGAAAGACAGACCTGGTAGGGGGGGAGGGGGAGTTGCTATTTATGTTAGGGGTAGGCTGGAGAGTATGGAACTGTGCCTGGGGACAGGTGAGCAGTCGACAGAGAGTTTGTGGACCAGGCTTAAAGGGAGAACAGCAATGGGAGACATTATTGTGGGGATCTGTTACAGACCGCCTGACCAAGAGGACTCTGTGGATGAAGCGCTCTAGAGGCAGATAGGAACAGCCTCACGCTCGCAGGCCCTTGTTCTCATGGGGGACTTCAACCACCCTGATATCTGTTGGAGGGATGGTACGGCCCGGCACAAGCAATTCAGGAAGTTCCTCAATTGTGTGGAAGACAGCTTCCTTCTGCAAGTAATAGAGGAGCCGACAAGGAGAGTTGCCATGCTTGACCTCGTCCTCACCAACAGGGAAGGGCTGGTTGGAAATGTGATGCCCCAGGGCAGCCTTGATTGCAGCGATCATGAGATGGTCAAGTTTGAGATCCTCAGGACAGTGAGAAGAGCGTGCAGCAAGCTCACTGCCCTGGGTTTCAAGGCAGCAGACTTTGGCTTCTTCAGGAACCTGCTCAGTCAGATTCCGTGGGATATAGCCTTAGAGGGCAGGGGGGCCCAAGACTGTTGGTTGATATTCAAGGATCACCTGCTGAAGCTCAGGAGCGATACATCCCTACTAGAAGGAAGTGCTGTGGGAAGGCCAGGAGATCTCCTTGGATGGATAAGGAGCTGCTGAGGAAAATCTGAAAGAAAAAAGAGGCTTATAAAAGGTGGAAGCAAGGACAGGTGGCCTGGGAAGAATACAGGCATGTTGTCCGGGAAGCTAGGGATCAGGTTAGGAAAGCTGAGGCTCTCTTAGAATTAAACTTGGCTCAGGATGTTAAGGATAACAGGAAGAGATTCTATAGGTACATTGCAAATAAAAGGCAGACTAAGGACAACGTGGGCCTTCTCCACAAGCTATTGGGAGAACTGGCTACCCTGGATTTGGAGAAGGCTGAGGTTCTTAATGACTTCTTTGCCTCAGTCTTTACCGGAAAATGCTCTGACCACAGCACCCAAGTCTTGGAAGGCAGACGCAGGGACAGTGAGAATGCAGACCCTGGGCCCACTGTAGGAGAGGATCTGGTTTGCAACCATCTTAGGAACCTGAACGTATACAAGTCCATGGGACCTGATGAAATCCATCCGTGGGTCCTGAAGGAGCTGGCAAATGAAGTTGCTAATCCACTGTCCATCCTATTTGAAAAATCATGGCAGTCAGGTGAAGTTCCCGACGACGGGAAAAAGGGAAATATAACCCCCATTTTCAATATAACCCGTGTTTGACACTGTCTCACATGACATCCTTGTCTCTAAGTTGGAGAGACATCAATTTGATAGAGTGATCACTCGGTGGGTAAAGAACTGTCTAGACAGCTGCACGCAAAGAGTTGTGGTCAATGTCCATCTGGAGACCGGTAACGAGTGGTGTCCCTCAGGGATTGGTGTTGGGACTGGTCTTGTTCAACATCTTTGTGGTGACATGGACAGTGGGATTGAGTGCATCCTCAGCAAGTCTACTGATGACACCATACTGTGTGGTTCTGTTGATATGCTGGAGGGAAGGAATGCCATCCAGAGGGACCTTGACACACTTGTGAGGTGGGCTGATGCCAACCTGATGAAGTTTAACCATGCTAAGTGCAAGGCGCTACATCTGGGTCGGAGCAATCCCAGGCACAGCTACAGGTTAGGCAGAGAAGAGATTCAGAGCAGCCCTGAGAAGAAGGACTTGGGGGAGTTGGTTGATGAAGAAATGAACATGAGCCGGCAGTGTGCACTTGCAGCCTAGAAAGCCAACCATATCCTGGGCTGCAACAAAAGGATTGTGACCAGCAGGTCGAGGGAGGTGATCCTGCCCCTCTACTCTGCTCTTGTGAGACCTCACTTGGAGTATTGTGTGCAGTTCTGCTGTCCCCAACAGAAAAAGGTCAAGGAACTGTTGGAACAAGTCCAGAGGAGGGCCACGAGGATGATCAGGGGACTGGAGCACCTCCCGTATGAAGATATGATGAGAAAGTTGTGGCTGTTCAGCCTGGAGAAGAGAAGGCTGCGTGGAGACCTCCTAGCAGCCTTCCAGTATCTGAAGGGGGCCTCTAGGGATGCTGGGGAAGGACTCTTCATGAGGAACTGTAGTGATAGGACAAAGGGTAATAGGTTCTCAACTTAAACAGGGGAAGTTTAGATTGGATATGAGGAAGAAATTCTTTAGTGTTAGGGTGGTGAGGCACTGGAATGGGTTGCCCAGGGAAGTTGTGAATGTTCCATCGCTGGTGGTGTTCAAGGCCGGGTTGGACATAGCCTTGGGTGGCATGGTTTAGTGTGAGGTGTCCCTGCCCATGGCAGGGGGTTTGGAACTAGATGATCGTTAGGTCCTTTCCAACCCTAACTATTCTATGAAACTATATCTTTTTTTATTAGTGCTTCATTCCTACTGAGATCCTCATCTGCAATGTGGGGATTATATCATTCCGTCACATCACAAGAACTATTCATGACATGATACAGTAGTATCTGAAAAAAATGAATACTTATATCTTCAATTAAAGTCAGAACACTGTGCTTTAGTCTGTCTTTTAAACCATAAGGGAAAGATAAAGCATTGTTTAATTGAGTACTATGTATTACGTGTCTATGGTGCAGTCACATCAAATACCAAAAGTTTTGCAGCTTTTTTCTGGTACAATGCACTCCAACGTGTGGCCTAAAATCTCAATCACATCATTATTCACAGATATTAGACTGTTTTAAAACTCGTCGTCTGACAGCATGTCCCTTTGGGAGGAAGCTCTGGCACTGGGATTTGACATATATATGATATATATGTATATATATATATATGTATATATATAAATCTTCGTCAACGGCTGTAGTGATATGACAAGGGATAACAGATTTAAACTTAAAAAGCAGAAGTTCAGGTTAGATATAAAGAAGAAGTTCTTTACTGTGAGGGTGCTAAGGCACCAGCACAGGCTGCCCAAGGGAGCGGTAAATGCTCCACTCCTGGCAGTGTTCAAGTCCAGGTTGGACAGAGCCTTGAATGACATGGTCTAGTGTGAGGAGTTTCTGCCCATGGCAGAGGGGCTGGAACTAGATGACCTTAAGGTCCTTTCCAACCCAAACCATTCTATGATTCTATGATTCTTTGAAAACTGTGTAGGAGCACAGCCACAGGGCACATGACTTCCATAATCGTGTGATTTAAAGACTGTACCAATCTTGGTGTCTCGGAGCTTAATAAAGATTAGACAGACAAAGCTAACTTCTGCTTTTCTTAATCACCAACTGAGCCTTGACAGTCTTAGATGATATTCTTGAGTGCAATACATGTGATTAATGCTGTGAATACAAAGGACTCTGCGTTAGCTGACACCCTCCTTTTGGTTCTCTGTCATTTTTGGTTTTATCCTAGAGTTTACAATGACCTCCATTCTACTTCCTTTGATGACAATAAGAATTTTGATTTTCACTGTAGTGGGGTTTAAACACCTAATTTGAAATCATCAGTTTATTTTACGGATTTCTCAATCAGTGAGACCAAATTTAAAGTTCCTCTTTCCAATTTCCTTCTAATGTGTGTTTTTACTTTAAATAATAGACTTAGTTATGTGTTGGTAATTATTGCTTTCAAAATGCAGTAAGGTTGTAAAATTATTCTAAACAGTTGTTGACAAGCAAAACACATTTATCTTATGATATGTGAATGAGGGATGGGTCTTGGGGTAGAAATACTTTTCAAAGACATGAATTGTTAAACTGAGCTTAATCCATACTTAAGTGTACACACCTAGGAACAACACTTATTTCCTAGGAAAATTCTCATTAATTTGCAGATGTTTTATTACAGAAAAAGCCACCATGCTGCAAATGGTAAATTTTCCTAAATTGTATAACTGCAAATAAAACTTTCACTATGAAAAAACGAAAGTATAAGGAGCTGTCATGTGCACTGTGAAATTCTGACTTTTTTCAACAATTAATGCAGTCATTTAACATGCCTCCTGCAGGAAAGTCCACAAAGGTCTGAAAGATTTATGCAGATTTACACAGCCAGTGCTACACACAAAACTCCTTGGAACAAGTACTTCAGCACATCAGTCTTGAGCGGTAGCAGATCCTGCGTACCTGGAACCTGCATTGCCCTCAAGCTGATGCAATGTATTCAAGAAGATGCAAAGAAAAACACTTTTGACACTGTGAATGTTCTCAGCACTGCAGCTAGTTTAGCTCCCGGTTTCCTCTTTTCCTGCCATTCCACTGCCGCTGGGTCTTCAGTGAGGCAGTACCTGTAGAACAGACCCCCTCACATATGTAATTTTAGTTAAATTTCAGTCCCATTCTCTCTGAAACTCCCAGAGGAGTAGCAGATGGGCACCCTCTTCATGTTTATCTTCTCTGCAACTGGAGTGCATGGTAAGCAAGGAAGACACGAGTACTCAAGTCGGTCTCAGCTGACTAACCTGACATGAGCAGGGTTAGCCAAAACCCTGACTGGACTGTATTAGCCAAGGTGTAAGAGCAGTACTAACTTCCATCAATGACCCTGACTTGAGAGGCTGGGAGCTGGAAATGCATCCTGTGGGCAAGGGTCTTAATGGGTACACTGAATATACGTCAGTTCTCTCAAACAGCATGTCCGATTGGACTGAAGAGCAGGTGACCCATGAAATATTCTGTGGCAAACTATTTCCACAGTCTGGCATAACAGGAGATAAGTTTTTGACTTTCAGCCTGGGAACAGTGCTGATAACACCAATGTTTTTAGTAGCTGCTCTGTAATGTTTAGTCTGACCAAGGGCTTTCTGAATCTCATGCTCTGCCAGGGAGGAGGGGAAGCTGGAAGGAAGCAGAGACAGGACACCTGACCTAAACTAGCCAAAGCAGAGACAGGACACCTGACCCAAACTAACCAAAGAGGTATTCCATTCTACAGCATGTCACGCCCACTATATCAACTGGGGGCAGTTACCCGGAAGGATTAGATCACTGCTCGGTTAGGCTGGGTATCGGTCGGTGGGTGGTGAGCGGTTGTATTCTATTCCATTGTTACTTCCCTTATCATTATTGTTATTGGTGGTAGCAGCAGTGCTTTGTGTTATACCTTAGTTACTGGACTGTTCTTATCTCAACCTGCGGGATTTACATTCTTTAGAGTCCCCTCCCCATCCCTCCAGGAGTGGGGTGGGGAAGGAACTGGGGGAGTGAGAGGGTGACTGCATGAGTTATGGCGGGGCTTAAACCACGACAGAAGAGCAGAGTAGAGGGGCTGGATCACCTCCCTCAACCTGCTGGTCACACTCCTTTTAATGCAGTCCAGGATACACCTGGCTTTCTGGGCTTCGAGCA
The DNA here is from genome assembly GCA_028858755.1 of Ara ararauna. Lineage (NCBI taxonomy): Eukaryota > Metazoa > Chordata > Aves > Psittaciformes > Psittacidae > Ara > Ara ararauna. The sequence goes on from CM054410.1 coordinate 52,237,854, forward strand.
CACGCTGAAGCCAGCTTATATTCAGTTTCTCTTCGACCAACACCACCAAGTCCTTCTCAGGGCTACTCTGAGCCTGTTCTCTGCCCAACCTGTAACGGTGCCTGGGGCTGCTTCGACCCAGGGGTAGGACCTTGCACATGACGTGGTTAAACTTCATCAGGTTGGCATCAGCCCACCTCACAAGCATGTCAAGGTCCCTCTGGATGGCATCCCTTCCTTCCAGCGTATCAACCGAATCACACAGCTTAGTGTCATCTGCAAACTTGCTGAGATATTGACACTTTGGTAATAATGTTTTTTTGAAACGTATTCATCCTCCTATATGTAATATCTTATGCAATATGAAATATCACTTGCAAATCCTTCCTTTATTCAACTGCATGCAATGATGGATGATGAGAATTAATTCTTTTTTGTGAAATAGCATGGGCACGGTTTATACTTGAGGATATGGACTTCATAAATTTTCATCACAACAGGGTAAAAAAAGAAAATAGAGATGTGAAAGCATTTCTGTTCAATCCAGATGACTGAAAGAATTACTGTGAACACTGGTAGTGTGAGATACTTAAATTATATCTTGTCATTGTTAAGCAAAAAGTGCTGAATTATATTTATCTTTACTCTCAAATCTCTGGTGTCCTGGAGAAGTTTCCTGGGGCAAAAAGGTAATATTAAGTTAATATTCTCCAAATCACTATTCAGCTCAGTAAAACCAAAGCTGCTGCAATATAAACATTAACAACAACAATAACAAATATAAATGCTGTTACCTGTTTGCCCTGGACAACTATTTGCACTTTGTTCCCTTGTTTCTAAATAAGAGAAGGCAGAAAACAATTGTCAGTGTGTGGAATATGACTGGAACATTATCAAGACAGCAAAATACAAAGAATTTATGAGAAATACACTATGTTTACTTTTCTGTCCTCTTTTGCCCTTATTTTTTGGGAAAAAATTATCTAAAATATACGATATATTTCAGTTCCCTACCTGCTGAAGTTTATTTCAGGTTCGTAGCAAAATCAGGTTACTACTCCTTACTTATATGCTTTTTGGGTCTGAAACATGTCAGGGAAACTTGCTGTTTTAGAGCCCGGTCCTTGAGATCCACTGTTTCTAAAGATCAGCTGTGTTCCAAGTTAACCTGGAAATTAAGTTTGATTTATTGTTACTTTCTCAAAGCAGTTTTGTTCGTGCCACATTAAGTCATGCAACTTTGCAAACTCATGCTTAATGAGGTCTTGAGTACATGTGATGTGCATGATTGAGTCACTAATATGAAAACAATTCTTTGAGACACTCTAAAATGGAATAAGTTAAAGCAATATGCTCAATTTTTTATTTATATTCAACTTGTTTTCTTTAAACATGGAATACTCATCAGCTATTCTTTTTACATAAAAGTAGCCCTACAATCAAAGCCATTTGTCCTTTCTCTTTATTGAACCCTTGCTGAGTATAATAATTACAAATTCAATAAAAATTTAAGGGCAATTACCCCCTTCACAAGAAGCACAAGCTCTTATGAAACCTCAATAACTGCAAAACCATTGTTAAAGATGTCTTCTGTACTATCAATTTTCTTAAAATAGCAAGTGTTAGACAAAAAGTCCAGAGGTAAACCTCTGCACAGCACTCAATCCTCCAGGTTCTGCAGAACATCATGCTGGCAACACATGTATTTGTTATCCATTATTTTGTACTTGTTAGATGCTTGAGCATTATGTTAGAGTCCAGTACCAAGGTTTTGTCTAGAGTACATCTTTAAAAAGAAAAAAAAAGAACCCAAAATCTCTTGCGAAATAGCTATTATTAAGACAAAAAATAGAATATATTTCTTGGTGCCATAACCTAAATACAGGACATCATTTGAAGCTCCTCTATTAAATACTGAAAAAAGTTTTGACTAAAACTTTGAAAACAAACCAACCCCTTTTTCTAAATGGAAAAGATACATTGTTTTGACTTTGTGCAAATTTTCTCAGCACAGAAATACTTTTTAAACTAGCAGTAATCATTTTGCACCAGTAGAGTCAGTTTTTAAGTTGCATATAACTCCTGAATCACTTCATATAGGCTAGATGCTACCTCTTCCTCTACAGCTTCTTAGGTTGTTGAAGATTGTCTAGACTGAAGTCTTACTTGTTATTTTTATTTCCTTTTTCTTTTCTAATGTCTTTGAAACACTTTCTTTTCCTTTGCATATCACCAAAATTATTGTTAGCATTGTAGTGGAAGCTTCTGAAGGGAGATTTTAGCTGAGATCATTCCCACAGAAGAGATGCAATTCAAAAGAATATCATGTGAGTTACCTATGAATGAAGAGGCAAAGGATGCTTGATCAATTTATTTCTCTGTAATAAATAAAGATTGAAATGTTTTAAACACACAAATCTAGGGTCAAAATATTTCTACTCCATTTGTAAGTGTGTGTGTTTGTGTGTGCACTGTGTCTGCGCACATGTGCATGTGTGTGAGCACGCATGCATGTGAACACGCATGCATGTGAGCGCGCATGCATGTACACATCTGTGTTTTAACTTAAAAGTGTCTCAACAAAAAGAAAAAATGTTTGTTCAATTTGAATATTAATTTAATAAGTAGCAAAAGAAAAAGCACTGGAGAGTTGTAATTTGGATCAGCTTATATAATGAGGATCAGCCCCATGAAAATAAATGACTGTATTCATCAAATTGCTACATAAAGTCAAGACAGAATTTAGGCAATTTATTTTGATTATAAAAAACCCCAAAAGTTTGATAAAAATACTGAGGATTTTGGCACTATTTAACCAAGATTTTCTGGATAGATAAAAATGAATACTGAATGACCACATTTTTAACTATTCAACCAGCAGTCAGTTACAAATCAAAGATGACACAAACATAGAACCACACTGAATCTAGGTAAGCAAGCCTTAGGAATGGCAGGGACCACTACCTTAAGGGTCCTAGAGTGGACCAGCTTGAAGTTCACATTTAAGCATGAGGGAAAGATCATAAAATCGTAAAATGCCTTGGGTAGGAAGGGACCTTTAAAGATCATCTACTCCACCCATCCTGCAATGATCAGGGACACCTTCAACTAGATAAAGACGTCACCAGTGACACTATGTCTACACGCTGTATTTCCCAACCTCTTATATAATCTAAGCCAATGAAAAGAACTGTATCAATGAACCTAAGGCCAAGAAAACAACCACAACCAAAACCAAAACCAAAAAACCAGACAACACACTTTCAGCTACATCCACCTACGTTTTTAAGAGTCTGCCTTAAAGTCTTTCTAAATCACTGGAAGGTGTAGTTCCCACTGACATCCCTCAATGCCAGACTGGCATAAGACATATGTACAATAACTGCACTTTTGTCACATTGTTGTTTGAATTAACACAAGTTTTGTGGACCAAAATATACACCACAAGAAACATTTTTAAGTTGATTATCTGTGAAGATTAGCACTAGTTAAATTTTACTGCAGCAAGAATACCTGTATTATGCAAAATAAAGAGAAAATCTTATCCAGTATGTCTGATCTACTCTGCCAAGCAATGAAGGTTTAATTTTGAATATTTGTTAGAACTGCATTATAATGTATTTTATTAGAGGCACCTGAAACAGAGGTGAATATTTCATAAAATTTGAGACTTTGTCTCTTCAGAAATTTTCCATAAACTGAAAGATTAATGAAGTAATTGAATAAATTATTTGCTTGGCTTTAATAATTGCAACAATGACTAGAGTTAGAACACATTAAATCACAGAAGTAGCATTATTTCTCTGGTAACTCACATATTGCTGCATAAAACTGAGATTCAAGAACAAAATGGCAATTCTCTAAATGCTGCAATGAAAATCAAGTGATGGAAATGCTAACCCATGAAAGCAGTTTTTCTACAAAGGCAATGATGTTTGAGAGTAGTGAAAGAATACATGACCATATTTTTGGAGAGTAATAAAACTGCCATCCTGAGATTTAATCTAAATCTAAAAAGACATTTGCAAAGGCTATCAAATAAATTAAACGTAAGGCAACCTGCCATAAAAAAACCACAACCAACCAAATTAAAAAAACCCAGAATCAGCAACAACAGCAAAAGATAACTACTACTGAAAGAGTTCAGTTAACTGAAGCCTCTGTGTTACACTTCTGAAACAGCTAAAAGTATTTAACTATTTTACGGTTGTATTTCATGTTGAAAATAATGCAAACTGAGTACCAAACCAACCTCTCAGACAAATAAACTCTTTTTTCTTCTTTTTATGTCACTTCCCAGTGACATGTCATTTCACTATTATATATGTGTCAGAACATATCACTTTGAAGTTTTATTTGCCTTCATTTTACCTCCAGGTATTTTATTTTATAGAATCATAGAATCATAGAATAGTTAGGGTTTGAAAGGACCTTAAGATCATCTAGTTCCAAACCCCCTGCCAGAGGCAGGGACACCTCACACTAAACCATGCCACCCAAGGCTATGTCCAGTCCAGCCTTGAACACCGCCAGCAATGGAGCATTCACAACTTCCCTGGGTAACCCATTCCAGTGCCTCACCACCCTTACACTAAAGAATTTCTTCCTCATATCCAATCTAAACTTCCCCTGTTGAAGCTTGAACCTGTTACCCTTTGTCCTATCACTACAGTTCCTCATGAAGAGTCCCTCCCCAGCATTCCTACAGGCTCCCTTCAGATACTGGAAGGCTGCTAGGAGGTCTCCATGCAGCCTTCTCTTCTCCAGGCTGAACACCCCCAACTTTCTCAGCCTATCTTCATATGTGAGGAGCTCCAGTCCCCTGATCATCCTCATGGCCCTCCTCTGGACTTGTTCCAACAGTTCCATGTCCTTTTTATGTTGAGGACAGCAGAACTGCACACAATACTCCAAGTGAGGTCTCACAAGAGCAGAGTAGAGGGGCAGGATCACCTCCCTCGACCTGCTGGTCACACTCCTTTTGATGCAGCCCAGGATACAGTTGGCTTTCTGAGCTGTGAGCGCACACCGCCGGCTCATGTTCCTTTTCTCATTGACCAGCAACCCCAAGTCCTTCTTCTCAGGGCTGCTCTGAATCTCTTCTCTGCCCAACCTGTAGCTGTGCCTGGGATTGCTCCAACCCAGGTGGAGGACCTTGTACTTGGCATGGTTACACTTCATCAGGTTGGCATCAGCCCACTTCACAAGTGTGTCAAGGTCCCTCTGGATAGCATTCCTTCCCCCCAGCATATCAACCGAACCACACAGTTTGGTGTCATCGGCAAGCTATAATTCAAAGCATAATAAGTTCAGATGACTCACAGTAGGATGATAAAGAAAAAAAGGATCCTGTCCTATAAATTGTGTCTACATATGACAACAGATATTCTGGACTACCTCGACGACTATGGTTTACCAGAGAAAACCACTGGATAGCTATGGCAAGTTTACTGATTACTTTCAATAAATGCAAAGTGATAAACATGAGGAAGGTGGGAGAGCTGTATAGACAAACTTGCAAACTTGTTTAAAGAACTAAGGCATGTACCACCTTAACTACAAATAAATTGGATAATTGTAAGACAAACATTTCAAATTGCTAAAATTCAGAATGGCCCTGGAATAGAAACGTAGGAAGGAAAAAATAAAGTAGGTTTTGGGTAGCTTGAACGTTTATAAAACCTGTTTGGTTGTAACCACTTATAGGGGTCTCATGACAGATAGTGGTATGAATTTGCTATTTCAGCAGACACCACCCTGTGTTTTTTTTTTTATTTATTTAATTTGCATAGTTCCTGAGGTGTTTTCTATGTAGCTCTGAATCTGGATCTGATTCCTTGACTGTACCTGCAATTAGTACAGTATACGTGTAACCTGTTCTCCTCATACTATGTGATCACTATCCCAAAAAATGAGGCACCAAGAAACAGACACTGAGGCATACATCTAATGGGTTTAGAGAGCATAGATTATTCTGGCTCAAGGGATGTATGGGAAGGTAATCCATGGAAGTAGGACTTTTCATATGACACCACCATTGCAATTTTTTCTTTGAATAAACTTAGCTATGTCCTCTTATTTTGATGAACTGTTGCAAAGAGAAAAGACAACCATGAACTAACTGAAATGATTGGTGGCAAAATTACAGAGCTGAATTACTGTCTGTTTTTTCTTGTACTAAAATGAACAGATGGCACATACATTACAGAACAGATGTTATTAAAATGGGGTGCCTAGTTAGTTCACTGCTAATAGTACCTGCTTTATAGAAAATATAAAATGTCTGAGTTTGAGATCCCTAGGAAGCCAGTAATTTTTATATAAAAAATATTTTTTTCCCAGGCTGCTTGCATTTGAACCAGACTGTGCTAAGCTGGAAGAATAAGACAGGCTGCCCATGACAACCTCATAAATAAGTCTTTCAGATATGACAGGATACAACAAAAGTTCTGATATGTGCTCCCAAGTAGTAGTTACGGCACTAAATTTTTCACTGGCATTTGGCAATATTTTTTAGCTTCCATATACCTAATTTTAAAACCAGCCAACAGGTGTTTTTAATCCAAAACAGAAACATTGCTGACATCAGCACAAGATCAGTACATATATAATAGAACATCTGGGCTTGCACTGTCTCAATCACCTAACTGTCCAATGTCAAGAATCAAATGCTGGTGCTCTCTACCCACAGATGACCCACAGCAATTTCTAGAGTGTGAGGTCACTAATTACTAGTTTAGTAGCCTTGTCTGTAAGGAAAACACTGAAGATTTTGACGCCCAGATGTGTTTTCTTGTTTTAACCTGTGAGAAGAAACCTGCTCTGTACTCACTGCCAGGATTTTCTGGAGCTATGTGGAGCCACTGTCATGGCTTTACAACAAAGATAGCTAGCAGGATGGAATTATGCCCCTTCACTCTGCACTCCTTAGACCATATTTGAGTCCACCAATGTGAGAAAGACTTCAATAATACGGAGTGAGCTCTGCAGAAGGCCATCGAGGTGGTCAGGGCTAGAGCCTTGTCCCTGTGAGGAAAGGGTGGAGGATGGGCCAATTCAGCCTAAAGAAGGCTATCAGTAGAAAAAGATTAAGTTCTTCTCATATGTATTACATCATGAGAGTTACACAAAATATTCAAGATAGGGTCTAGCACTTGAAAAGAAACTGAGAAAACTTCTTCTTGTGCATGCTTGGAGGGTCACTGGAAGGAAATAAATGACTGTATTTTAAAATGCTCCCCTTTCTCAGAGAGTTTATTTTTTCATTTCTATAATAACTAGATTATCTGACTCATTCTTTAGTTCTTTTGTTATATGCATGCACTGAAATCTTATTCTTCCCCATTTTGAAAGAGCCAGTTATTTCTTCCAAATTTGCTTGTGTTACCAATCTGCACTCAAATTAACTGATTTCAATTATAAAGTTAAGTAAAAAATTGCAATAGAAAAAGATAAATTTAAGTAAAAAATTGCAATAGAAAAAGATAAAGGAGGGACAAAATTTTGTCAGACTATTCTTTGTGAAGTGTACCTTGTCATAGTTTTTGGTTTCATACAAATAAATAAATAATTTTTTTAAAAATCACTGGAGTAGGATAAATACCTGCTGTGGACACATAATGCTTAAAATTATATCTTTTTTTTTTTTTTTACCCTGTCTGTTCTAGACATACCTATAGAAGTAGCAATCATTCTATATGGACAGCTAAAATGGTGCAATTTTGTTGATGGAAAGAAAGAGACAAAAAGATATTATTTATTCTGAATTATTACTTGTATGAATTTCAGTAGAAAAAGAAGCATATAATTTAACTAAAGCTTAATTTTTTGTTTGGTTTGTGGCAGGTTTCTTTTACTCTTTTCTTATTAGACTAATTTTCTACGGTGTTTCTTCGAAGTTCATGCCATGGATCATCTTACGAAGACTCAATTCCTGAAATAAAAACAAGTAATAAGAAAAACATATCATGAACATCAGCTTGGGAGAGAAAGGGAAATTAGGTCAATACTAACTAAAACTGAAATTAAAAAGACCAATATTTTCTGAAGTACTTCTGTAGAAAGGTTATGGATTTTATATTAAAAGTACCCTTAAAGCTTCTTCGGTTTCCATTTCACTCGAAAGGGACCTAGTCCATACAGTCAAGTCTGCTTTAAAATGTACACAAAAGTATATAAGGACTACCAGAAAATTATTTTTTAAGGTGCACTCTTAATCAAAATTAAAATCTTAATGTATATGAGCTCTTAGATTCTCTCCCTGAAGTCAATAGAGTTAATCCTGTGTTTAAAAGCACACTTAAATGAGCCTCTGTGTTAACCCTAGGCTTTATTTTCTGAGACATCACAGGCAATGAATTACAAAGACTGAGCTATAACTATTCCTTCTAATTTTCATAAACTCTTAAACTCTTTTTTACTAAGCTGGTCTTTATGTCAAAGACAGTATAAGAATATCAATGCAGGAAGACATGATGTGCTAAAATGAATGTAAATGATTTCAAAGCTTCTCTAGTAACTAACCAGTCTCAGCAATATAGTGGAGAAGCGCTGTTTCATTTACAGTGCTGCTTGAGCAACATTAGACTCTGAGCAACCGTTGCCACTCAGGAGACTTAGTTGTGGTGGACCCTGTTGTGCAGTGTTACAGTGGAGGCTGCTGTTAGACTAATGGAAATCAGATTTCTCTGCACAGCTCTGGCTGCTTTGATTAAGTGCATGGAGTAGTGAAAGACTAGGAAAAACTCACAAGTGTGAAGGAGCAGGGGCACAAAACATGCATTCAGGATCAGAATGTTAAAAAAAAAAAAAAAGAGAAAGAGTAAAAGAAAAAGAAATGTAAATCATATAAGGAAGCCATACTTCCAAGGAGTCTACTTCCATTTGTCTTTCCAATCTTTCAGGCAGTAATAGTAATATCGGCTCATACATTGTATTTACTTGTGAAACTGTTGTTTTCTCATACATATAAAACTTGATTTTTTCATTTGAGTTATTGATTTATTTATTAACACTTATTTTTAGTCCCACAGTGCTTAGCATGAAAATAAACTCTTAAACTGAGGCACTGAAGATGCTAAAAACATGCATCCAATAAGCTTTTCATCTAATGTACTTCTTCCAAGGAAGCTGAGAACATTATTAGGCTGATCTCTTATCAGCTGCTGATAAGACCTGACCTTCTGTCAGCTGTGGAAACAGGATTATGAAGATCTTAACAGTAAACCTGTATTCACTGTTGCTATGCCTAACATCACACTAGGGAGAATTACCTGTAAAAGGAAGTTTTCTGACTGGGTTTGGATGTTTGTGAACTTCCGTGTGTCAGTGGAGAGGTAGCACTGGAATATCGGAATATTTGTGGAGCCAAGAAAGTCAATTCTGAACAAAATATAATTGTTCTAATACGTTTGCATAGAGTGCAAAAAATCAATCAGCAGTTCCTATTTTTCCAAGAATAACAATTTTTGAGACACACTATTTCATTGCCTGTGATTCAATGTTCTCATTTATTAGCCTACTTAGTCCTCTAAAGTTGTTGCTCATTTGAAAAACAGCATTAACAATTTGTTTTTCACTTGGAGACCCATCATTAGATTGCTGTAATTCTTCTAGAATTGTCCATGAAAACTGTAGCTGACTGTGTAAAGTAATTTGTAAAGCTCTGGTGTCACACTGTTTATTACATAAATTTTAGTGATAAATAAACTGCCTAAATAATGAGAGTGATAATAAAATTACATGCAATACTTCAGTACAAATGAGATAATATTCAGAGGAAAAAATGTTGTTTTCAAAGTATATATTTGACAAAAGTATCTTATTTTTAATGCAAATGGATAGAAGATGCCACTGACTTAGAAGATAGATATAGATACAAATGGGGGAACTTACAGCTATACAAACAAAAGGACATCTATACTGTAGTGCTTTGCAGCATTGAAACTTAAAGTATCTGAGAACTTTGCACACACTTGGGAAGGTATAAATTTGGGGGTTAGGTACTAAAGTCCTCCTAGAGCTTTAGGTCTAATGACCAGCTCAAAAACACTTTTGTGAAACACCTATATTGTAGTCCATATGAAGTCAGAGTAACTGCTTTTATACACATGTAAACGTAGCTTATCATTTCATCTCTCCTATAAAGCAAGCTCATCCTTCCAAGCTGAGTATCCTCAATCAAAAGGACGCATGACTGTGAAGAGTATTGAATACCTAAATTCCTCTGAATACATTGGAAAAAGAATCAAATTGGATTTCAAGGTGAAGCACAAAATGTGCTCCACAAATTTGTAAAATCTAGCTCTTCGTTACAGAATAACATATTTCTTTGTCTCTCTTTCTGAAGGTGAAGGACACATGGGCTACAAACATGTTTTGTAGAAAATTTATTTTAAATAGTGACATATAGTTATTAAAACCCCATCTATTTAAATAGATCATACGGTACCGGGTTTAAGCTGAAAGAGTGGCAGTAAAATATGCACATATCTACCAAGGAGATATATAGTATCTTCTTTTTAGGCACATGCAAACATCTGTCTAAAATGAGGACAGCTTGGTGTCAACAGTGGGTGGTAACCACCATAAAGCTATGTCTAGAAAGAAGTCTCAAGTCCAGAGGGTACCTGTGGAAAGGTCAGAAGTAACTAAAACAATTAAAGTGATAATTTAATGGTATAATTCATGGACATAATTTTCCAAATTTTCTGAAGAACTTGCAAATTGTCATTAAACCAGACTGATGTAGCAGTACCTGAAGCTGGAACAACAAAGTCAAGAATACTATCCCAATTTCTTATAGGTATGTTCATGGCTGAACTCAAATTCATTATTAACATTCTGCTAAAGGATATTTTGAGAAATATTTCCCCTATTCAACCTACATTTGGGTTATCTGGGCAATTTTTAACGGGAAAAGCCTGACTGTTAAATGAACTTTTTTTGTGTGTATGTATGTACAAGTGAAAAATATGCAACTTACTTCACTAGCTACTGTTTAATGAACATTATTATATTATAAATGTAAGAAATTTGTTTCCACATCTAGCAAAACAAGTTGTTCCATTAAATATTCATATACTACCGAGTAAAGGAGAGGAGACACCGCTCCCCAGCACTCATTAGTGGAATTCTGGCATTACACTGCATATTACATGAATTAATTTATATTTTTGGTTCCTATTAAACAATACCTAAATGCAGAAAATGTTAATCATGTTCTCAGAAGCATCACTTTCAGGAAAGAATAACAATCAGAAATGATCCACAAACATGCTGCAAAACCCAGAAACTAATCAATTCTTGAAAAAGTGATGTGCTGTATATAACTTAGCTTATAGAAATGTAATCACAGTCTCCTCCAATAACATCACAGACATATCCGGTACTCCTTGCTTCTGTGGAGCTCACAAACTTAAAAAAAAACCCTGAGTTGAACAGGTTAATTGCCATTAATGTACAAGCCCAATTTCAAGTTTTCAGAGGGGCAAGGGAGAGAAATCCATAAGTAGTAGACAACCACTTTCAATAACACCTACTCTTTCTTAATAGTCTAGAAATTTCATATTGGGATGATCCAGTTTCACTGGCACATGATTGTGGAGAGAGAAAATTAAACATCTATTATAGTAATATTGATAGTAATGTGGGATCAAATAGAAGTACAGTCTATTACATGATTCAGGTATCTTAAATAACTAACAAAGAATAGTTGTTTCCTTCCTTCTTAAACTAGAACGTTTAAATCCTTTCTTTCCTTACTTCACTTTCAGGCCTGGTGGCAAACGGCCAAAAGCCATTAAACTGAAACACCAGTGACACTCAAGCAAATGGAACCACATCTGAACAGAAAAAACAGGAATTCAGAGGAGAAGGAAAGCAGGACCTTTCTAGAAATATACGTGAGGAAATCAGAGAGTCTCAGATCTAGAAAAGTCAATCGTAAGTTGGCAGGCAGTTGCACACTTCAGCTGAGTGTCTAAATGCAAATTCCATCCCTGTCTGACCATCTAAAATATAAATTGCCTGCAAAAGTGTCAAATAATGTATGCTGAAATCTCCACAACTCAAATTAATATTCTGATTGAAAGATTGCTCTTCTAAAACACAACGTTCTCGATCAGGTTGATTTAATACTTCCTCTGAAATTTTTAGGGTGCCTCTTACTACATCTTTTACTGAAATAATGCATTCCACTTATTAGTCTTTTATGGTACAACTTCCTTGTGTTAAAAAAGTGCAATATTGAACTAGCATATGTTACATGCCTGTGTTAGTACAGTGAAAAGAAGAATCAAAATAGTGCAATAAGCTAAAAGCAGAGGAAACTTTTAAATGAATTAATTTACAGGTAGAGTTCACCTTTCAGAGTAGCATTAAGTATCTATATACCCATTTGGTATAAATACCTACTCATGTTAAGAAATTCTTTCATAATGTATCTATGATGGAGAAATGACATTAACATGAATAAGTATGTTACTTTAACTACCCATTTTAAAAATGCATCTCTAATTGCTAGCTTCACTGCTGGAAGAGGCTTATCGACCACTCATTTAACTAATGCTGAAGATTTTCTATTTCTCCTGATCTAGGTCTGATGTTGCAAACATAATCTCCAGTAAATTCTGTCTGAAATAACTGTGACAGTTTATGATCTGATTCTTTTTCTAGAGGGACAAGTGAAATGAAAGAGTCAGATATCATAGGGTTAGGGGAATAAAGATAATAAATAGGCATTTCTGAACTTAGAGGAGTCACTGGTATTTTGCAACATCTGTTTTAAAATAGGAAAATTTATTCTGGTTTATGTATCTAAAATTTCTGGAGCACAAGTAGTGGGGTGAAGGACTGATACTCTGTATAAGAAAGTAAAATAACCATGGCCTGTGCTATGCAGCTGCAATCTAGAAGACGTGAAGGCACTCTGAGCAAACTAATAAATTAGGAGGTGACTGCTACCGGCTAGAGTACTCACTGGCAACTAAATAAATGTCAGGGATGGTCTCTAAAAGATGTGAGGGGTTTTTTTCAGTTTAATTTTTGTAGTCTATCCTAACAAGAGAGTAAGTATAGGATTTTTTCAAAATATGTATTGTTTTTTTGCAACTAATCTGTAATCAAAAGCAGAATCAGTTTTCCATTGAAGACTGGTTTTTTTCAGTATTAATTATCAGAATATATAAAGTTTCATACTAAGGCAAATTGCCATTAATTGTAATCTAATATTTTTATGTTGTTCATGTTTCCCTGTGTATATACAACCTGATATTCTTTAGAGTATGAATGCATATTGATTTTTGTACATAGCTAAATGCCCAGGTACAATTAACATAATACTTTTTAATAACTACTAAAGGTAAGCACAACATATTTTATGTAAAAATTAGAATACATATTTTAACACCTCCCTCTCCCCAAATCTCCAATACATATATTTTTAATTCATTTGGCTAATAAAAGAATTTGGTTACATTTATTAAAATCATAGGTAATGGACAAGTTTTCAAGGAACATTGATAGGTCAAGCTGTCATGAATAAAAGTTTCTATTGGTTCTGTTGCCCAAGGTACAAAACTTAGTGAAAACATGGCTAGATGTCATTTTTTAATCTAATGTTAGTAGTAGTCTAGTTTAACTCTGCTTTTGCCAAGAATACAGGTTCTGCTCTCTACTCTCATGCCTTTAAGTTTTATACAGTTGTTTAAATAATAGATTATTAATTATAAATTGCTGAACACAGAGAATAGATCATCTTACATACAATAAAATTAAACAGGATGTGTATCAGAGCTGCAAGGAAAACCTAAAAGAAAACATCATTCATACTCAGTTAACACAAACATCCTAGAATGCAGGCAGCTTTAGTAGTGAGTGGAGTGGGGGAGAGAGAAAAAAAGGCCTACAGGTCAAAGAGGTAGTCTGGGGTTCTGCATTTCTATGAAGCAGCTTCAAGTCATGGTCTTGTTGAACACTTAGAGGAAATTCCACAGGCAAAATAAAGCGGTTCTTCATGAAGTTTCAGAATTCATTACTTATAACCTTACATAGGCTTTGTCTCACCAGAGCAAGCTGTGGGTGTCAGTTTCTGAAATACGGTGTGTGAACGGCAGAATCCAATCTATGTTTTGTTTAAATCACAAAACACAATGTAAAGACCCCCGGAAGTCTCACAAGATATAGAATCATAGAATAGGGTTGGAAAGGACCTTAAGATCATCCAGTTCCAAACCCCCTGCCAGAGGCAGGGACACCTCCCACTAAACCATGCCACCCAAGGCTATGTCCAATCCGGCCTTGAACACCACCAGCGATGGAGCATTCACAACTTCCCTGGCCAATCCATTCCAATGCCTCACCACCCTCACAGTAAACAATTTCTTCCGCATATCCAATCTAAACTTCCCCTGTTTAAGTTTGAACCCATTACCCGTTGTCCTCTCACTACAGTCCCTCATGAAGAAACCTTCCCCAACATCCCTCGAGGCCCCCTTCAGATACTGGAAGGCTGCTAGGAGGTCTCCATGCAGCCTTCTCTTCTCCAGGATGAACAGCCCCAACTTTCTCATCCTATCTTCATATGGGAGGTGCTCCAGTCCCCTGATCATCCTTGTGGCCCTCCTCTGGACTTGTTCCACCAGTTCCATATCCTTTTTCTGTTGAGGACAGCAGAACTGCACACAATACTCCAAGTGAGGTCTCAGGAGAGCAGAGTAGAGGGGCAGGATCACCTCCTTCGACCTGCTGGTCACATTCCTCTTGGTGCAGCCCCGGATACGGTTGGCTTTCTGGACTGCAAGCGCACACTGCCAGCTCATGTTCAGTTTCTCATTGATCAACACCCCCAAGTCCTTCTGCACAGGGCTGCTCTGAATCTCTTCTCTGCCTAACCTGTAGCTGTGCCTGAGATTGCTCCGACACAGGTGGAGGACCTTGCACTTAGCATGGTTAAACATCATCAGGTTGGCATCAGCCCACTTCACAAGCGTGTCAAGGTCCCTCTGGATGGCATTCCTTCCCTCCAGCATATCAACCGAACCACACAGTTTGGTGTCATCGGCAGACTTGCTGAGGGCGCACTCAATCTCACTGTCCATGTCACCGACAAAGATGTTGAACAAGACCGGTTCCAACACCAGTCCCTGAGGGACACCACTCCTTACTGCTCTCCAGATGGACATTGAGCCATTGAGCACAACTCTTTGAGTGCGGCCATCCAGCCACTTCTTCCTCCACTGAGTGGTCCACCTATCAAATTGATGTCTCTACAATTTAGAGGCAAGCATGTCATGTGAGACAGTGTCAAACGCTTTGCACAAGTCCAGGTAGATGACATCAACTGCTCTACTCCTGTCCATCAGTTCCGTAGCCCCATCATAGAAGGCCACCAGATTGGTCAGGCAGGATTTCCCCTTAGGGAAGCCATGCTGGCTGTCACCAAGCACCTTGTTGTTTCTCATGTGCCTCAGCATGCCTTCCAGGAGAATCCGCTCCAAGGTTTTACCAGGCACAGAGGTGAGGCTGACTGGTCTGTAGTTCCCTGGCTCATCCATTATTCACTTCTTGAAAACGGGGGTTATATTTCCCTTTTTCCCTTCGTTGGGAGCTTCACCTGACTGCCATGATTTTTCAAATAGGATAGACAGTGTCTTAGCAACTTCATTTGCCAGCTCATTCAGGACCCACGGATGGATTTCATCAGGTCCTATGGACTTGTATGCATTCAGGTTCTTAAGATGGTCTCGAACCAGATCCTCTCCTACAGTGGGCCCAAGGTCTTCATTCTCACTGTCCCTGTGTCTGCCTTCCAAGATTTGGGTGGTATGGTCAAAGCATTTTTTGGTGAAGACGGAGGCAAAGAAGTCATTAAGAACCTCTATAGTTAAGCAACATGACATGTTCCTATACTTCCTGCTCCAGAGTTTTTCATTTTCTAGAGCACTATCTCTTAATTTTTCGCTATAAACAACTATAACTACCTCTTAATTTTTCACTATAACAACTATAGTTACATATATGGTTTGTGTTTAAACCTTCTCCAGGTTCTGTTTTCCATGTTTTTGACATGTAATTACCTGGTTGGTTTCTGCACTGTAGAAGGTAAAAATAGTGAGAAAAAAGAAAAAGGAGAAAAGGTCAGTTTTGTAATCTGATGTTCTAAACTGTTCCTCAGATACTCTCATATTTGCTTCACATATCTCAAAAACTTTACCTAGAAAACAATGCTTCTGCATATAAAAAACATAGGTCTAACACATTCTGTGCAACGGCACTGTAGAAAATCTGAGAGAAGAGACCAGCAGTACCTTATGCTGTTGCAGTACCAAAATTTTGACCCAACACAACTTGCAGGCATTGTGCTTAGAAGCTTTTTTTCACAGTGAGACAATCTGCTGGATGGGTGAAAATACACAAATATGTGATACACAGATATGTTAAATAAACTGCCTCCACTGAACACAATATATATGCATGGCAGGACAACTTTCTTCATTGTCCTATGTGTCATTATCCCCTCTTTCAACGAGTCAAAGCACATCCTCTGCTATTTTGAAATAGAGACAGAAAGCAAATTTCATTCAAAACTGTCTTCTTTCATAACTGCTACATTTAATACATTATCAATAGCATATTTTTCTCTTTGTCCAACAATATCCTGCAACAACTCTTAGGTGATAAGCAAAACCAGTTTTCTTCTTCTCTACTTTCTTTGGTGTAGTATTTTGTATTGTTGCTTTTTTTATTATTATTATTATTTGGTTTTTAGTGCTGGATTTATTTTTGGCTTTTTTTTTTTGTCTTTGCTTTCCCTGATATTACTTTTTGTGAATTCCATTTCAAATATGATTTACTGTCTTACAGTTTGGTACATATCTGTGTTTATTAATATGTGTAAATTATCTGTCAAGCCTTGTGATGTAGAATTCCCAGCTGTATTTTGTTCTCAGTTTGGATATATATATTTACACTATATTATGCAACATGGAGTACTTAAGATTACATTCAGGGTCTATAAACAATGTTATACAGAAAATCTCTAAAATACAAAATGAAGCAGCAAATTACACCTCTGTTTGTGTTTTGCTTTGTACCTCCATATGTCTGAAAAACATGCAGTTACAAGTACAATTAGTCAAAAGACTTATGCCTAATCTCAAAGCTGGTGAAATGAGGAATCATCTTTCCACGTTTCAAGGTTATTGAATCAAAAATTCTCATGGTGATGGTCCCTTGGAATAAAACAAATGCCAAAAAAAAAAAATTTAAAAAAAAATGACAGTGTCTGTTTATAGGTAACATGTGCCATGAAATGAGACGCCAAAATATGAGGCACTGGCACTTTTTTATGTGTGCAGCATCTGACCTCTACCTTTCCTAGGTTAGTTCTACTTTTAACAGAGCAGCAAAAAATTAAGGATCTGTGTCTGATTAAAACAAACGCATACACTCTATTTCTCTAGTTTCTCCCTAATGAAAAACACACACACAAAAAGTCATGTTGAGTGAGAAAATGTTATTCATCTTTGCCTCAGATTTTCTGCCATGCTCTTTGTAGGTATTAAAAAAATACAATAAAAGCAGTAATTGCTTGTGCCCATCAAGTTAGAATTCATTGTGTGTTACAAAAGAATAAGGTAAGCATAGTTAACTTCATCATTACAACCCATAAGTAAAATACAAACTTCTCTGCAGGCAGTAAGGTTGGTAACTTCACAAGCAAAAATATCCGACTGCAGCACATCAAATCCTACAGCCTTTAACAGCAGAAAGGGTACACTACAAGACAATTTGATTAAAATGACATAAGCTAAAAGGCTGATAAAGCACTTAATTAATGATGAGCTGACATTCTTTACATTGATCCTTTCCTCTTCAGTAAATGTTTTGTTTTCAGTGCTTTATTTTCAACCTGATAGCATATGGTTTAAACCAGACTTTTCCAGACTGTCCATCTTGAGATATTTTCCTACTGATCTTTTTTTTTTAAACTTCTGGGTACCAATTTAAGATATGTTTTATTTATCACCATCTATGAAGGTACAAAATACGTCCTCTACTCAAGGAAAAACAGCTATTGAAGAGAGAAAAAAATAGTAGATGCTTTCTAAAACAGCAAGTTACTTTTGTTGCATTAGTACCCAGAGATCTGTATGTGCTAGAAACCACAAGAATATAAATACAGTGAATCAAAGCAGACCTGTGGGAAAGCGGCCACACTAACTGTATGACAGCATGAGCAGCTGCAGATCTTTTGATTTCTATGAGTAGCACTTATAACACTCAGATGATTGCTTCTGCACAGTGATACTTAAGTATTATTTTCCTTTATCAGTATATAATTCAGTTTTATTGAAGAGAAACAGTTTTTAATTCTCCACTATTCAAGCATATACTGAAATAAAACTACAAATTATCTTTTTTTTTCACTAGAAACCCTAGATTGTTTCTTCTTCACTTTCTCACATGTTAACTGATTATATTTATAGTTTATATAAAAAAAACTTTCTATGAATTTACAATAAGGGGATGTGAGACATGAAGAGACAGGAAGATCATACTTATGTGTATGGGGCTGACTATTCAGCATAGGTGATCTAAAAATGACCAAAGTTATAGCAGTGTTTACTAAATGTCCAAAACTGAACCGCAGACTTCCAGTTAAATATCAGCAGAAATAAAATGCTTCCTTTTTATCTTTTTATATTAATCTATTAAGCAAAGCAATTGAGAAATACTTGGCGATATTAATAAATGTGTGGTAGTAAATGATAACTTTCATGTTTTCTGAGCTCTTTAAATTCTCAAAAGTCATCATCGCAGATGGTGAAGAAAATTATTTTAAAACCCCAACAAAGTAAAGTTGCTCTATTAAAGCACTGTTAAATAAAATGTTATACATGACATTACATTATTTATATAAATACAATAACAAATGGAGTTGCTAAAAAAAAAAAAAAAAAGGCCTCTGACAGATATCATCTTTCCTCCTGTAACACAATTACTAAAAATGAAAATACAAGAAAAATTTTGTTCCATATTAGTTTCCCGGTATTCGGAATTTGGGGTTGATCTACACTGAAATAAAATTATAGCTTTATGAATGATGTCACAATAAAAGAATTAGAAGAAAATGGCCATTTTTTTTATCAACTCCACAGCTTCTCCTTTTGGAAAGGTTGAGAAGATAGAAAAGGGCATTGTTTCAGCCTAGCTGGCTGAATCTGATAAAGAAAAGGACTCGACTCAGGTATTCCCACAGCTAGCAATCTAGAGAGCATGTTTTGACCCTAGATGTTCCAGAATGAGAAAATTCTGACCTACTGGTAATATTGTAATTACATTCTAATTATTCAAATTAAGTTGCCTTTTCAGCAGATGTGTTTATATCACAGATTCTTTTCTCACAGATTTTTGCTTTATTTTGAATTCTTCCTCTGTGAAATATTATTTTACCAGTCTGTTTATTTCTTTCTCTAACCAATTGTACAGCATAAAACCAAGAATCTGGCATCTTCATCTTAAAAAATCCATGAGTTATTGCATGTACCCTCTGCTGAAAGAATTACTTTTTAAAGCTGAATTAGAATTTATATTTTAAGTCCCTAGAGTTAGCAGATTCCTAATCTTCTAAATGCTATTATAATATTGTTTAGCCTCTCCTACTGAATGGAGTTGAGTAAGTGTAATCTCCTAGTGTAGGGTGGGGGAAGAGGAGGAAGGATGAAGAATCCTTAAGCACCAGAACCACTAAAATCTGTTTTCCGACAGATTAGTTTTGTGGATAAAGGTCTTTTCTGAATTATACAATTGTAGAATTAGCTTATTACATCCCAGCAATCACAAGAAATGTTCTGCATGAAACAATACTGAAAAGGTAATGATTCATTAAGACCTAGTGTACCCAAGCAAAAGAAAACATCGTTTTCTGATGCCTCAAGAGGCAAGAGCTACATTTGCAGGTGTTTCTGCTGTGTTTGTAATATCGTTCTGTGCGTATGCATCCTTTGATATCTTTTACTGAAAAGTAAATTGATGAGAATTTGACCTCCTTTCATGCGTCTTGAGTTGAAATGGGAAAATTTTGCACAAAAATTTGGTCCTGTTCTGGATATTTTTTAAGTATGTTTTGATAAGTATTCACAATCTTTATTTTAATTTCCTCAGTATCTTGCCACAATTTCAACTTCTGTGTCCATTTTTCCTTCTTATGATTCCTTTTATTGCTGGGAAGTAGGAAAGTTTTCTTGTGGATAAAAGACATTGTATTAGGAAAATCATAGAATCATAGAATAGTCAGGGTTGGAAAGGACCTTAATATCATCAAGGTCCAAACCCCCTGCCATGGACAGGGACACATCACACTGAACTATGTCACCCAAGACTCCATCCAACCTGGTCTTGAACACTGCCAGGCTTGGAGCACCCAGGAAAGTTGTGAATGCTCCATCGCTGGGGGTGTTCAAGGCTGGATTGGACATAGCCTTGGGTGGCATGGTTTAGTGGGAGGTGTTTCAGGCCCTGGCAGGGTGGTTGGAACTAGATGATCTTAAGGTCCTTTCAAACCCTAACTATTCTATGATTCTATGATTCACAACTACCTTGAGCAACCCATTCAAGTGCCTCCCACCCTCACAGTAAAGAACTTCTTCCTTATATCTAACCTAAACGCCAAACAAACAAACAAACAAACAAACAGAAACAAATTCTTTACAGATATTAAGGAAATGAAAATGAAAATAATTTTCCCTGGGTGTTCCAAGAACAGGAGATAAACCAGAGTCTCTGCAGAAGCAGGACATTACTGATGCAACTTTATTTCATCTTCTTGTAAAAAAACACATGCTTAAACTGAAGTCTCTGTGATGCTTATACATAGAATCATAGATCATACAATAGTTAGGGTTGGAAAGGACCTTAAGATCATCTAGTTCCAAACCCCCTGCCATGGGCAGGGACACCTACCACTAAACCATGTCACCCAAGCCTATGTCCAATCCAGACTTGAACACTGCCAGCAATGGAGCATTCACAACTTCCCTGGGCAACCCATTCCAGGGCCTCACCACCCTCACAGTAAAGAATTTCTTCCTCATATCCAGTCTAAACTTCCCCTGTTTAAGTTTGAATCCATTACCCCTTGTCCTATCACTGCAGTTCCTCATGAAGAGTCCTTCCCCAGCATCCCTTGAGGCCCCCTTCAGATACTGGAAGACTACTAGGAGGTCTCCACGCAGCCTTCTCTTCTCCAGGCTGAAGAGCCCCAACTCTCTCATCCTATCTTCATATGTGAGGAGCTCCAGTCCCCTGATCAACCTCATGGCCATCCTTTGGACTTGTTCCAACAGTTCCATGTCCTTTTTCTCTTGGGGACACCAGAACTGCACGCAATACTCCAAGTGAGGTCTCACAAGAGCAGAGTAGAGGGGCAGGATCACCACCCTCGACCTGCTGGTCACATTCCTTTTGATGAAGCCCAGGATACAGTTGGCTTTCTGGGCTGCAAGTGCACACCGCCAACTCGTGTTCATTTTCTCATCAACCAAAACCCCCAAGTCCTTCTCCGCAGGGCTGCTCTGAATCTCTTCTCTGCCCAACCTGTAGCTGTGCCTGAGATTGCTCCGACCCAGGTGGAGGACCTTGCACTTAGCATGGTTAAACTTCATCAGGTAGGCATCAGCCCACTTCACAAGTGTGTCAAGGTCCCTCTGGATGGCATTCCTTCCCTCCAGCATATCAACCGAAAAACACAGTTTGGTGTCATCGGCAGACTTGCTGAGGGCGCACTCAATCCCACTGTCCATGTCACCGACAAAGATGTTGAACAAGACCGGTTCCAACACCAGTCCCTGAGGGACACCACTCGTTACCGGTCTGCAGCTGGACATTGAGCCATTGAGCACAACTCTTTGAGTGCAACCATCCAGCCACTTCTTCCTCCACTGAGTGGTCCACCTATCAAATTGATGTCTCTACAATTTAGAGGCAAGCATGTCGTGAGACAGTGTCAAACGCTTTGCACAAGTCCAGGTAGATGACATCAACTGCTCTACTCCTGTCCATCAGTTCCGTAGCCCCATCATAGAAGGCCACCAGATTGGTCAGGCAGGATTTCCCCTTAGGGAAGCCATGCTGGCTGTCACCAAGCACCTTGTTGTTTCTCATGTGCCTCAGCATGCCTTCCAGGAGAATCCGCTCTAAGATTTTGCCAGGCACAGAGGTGAGGCTGACTGGTCTGTAGTTCCCTGGCTCATCCATTATGCACTTCTTGAAAACGGGGGTTATATTTCCCTTTTTCCCTTCGTTGGGAACTTCACCTGACTGCCATGATTTTTCAAATAGGATAGACAGTGTCTTAGCAACTTCATTTGCCAGCTCATTCAGGACCCATGGATGGATTTCTTCAGGTCCCATGGACTTGTATGCATTCAGGTTCTTAAGATGGTCTCGAACCAGATCCTCTCCTACAGCGGACCCAGGGTCTGCATTCTCACTGTCCCTGCGTCTGCCTTCCAAGACTTGGGTGCTGTGGTCAGAGCATTTTTTGGTGAAGACGGAGGCAAAGAAGTCATTAAGAACCTCAGCCTTCTCCAAATCCAGGGTAGCCAGTTCTCCCAATAGCTTGTGGAGAAGGCCCACGTTGTCCCTAGTCTGCCTTTTATTTGCAATGTACCTATAGAATCCCTTCCTGTTATCCTTAACATCCCTAGCAAAGTTTAATTCTAAGAGGGCCTTTGCTTTCCTAACCTGATCCCTAGCTTCCCAGATAACATGCCTGTATTCTTCCCAGGCCACCTGTCCTTGCTTCCGCCTTTTAAAAGCCTCTTTTTTCTTTCGGATTTTCCTCAGCAGCTCCTTATCCATCCAAGGAGGTCTCCTGGCCCTCCTACAGCACTTCCTTCTAGTAGGGATGTATTAGTCCTGAGCTTGCAGCAGGTGATCCTTGAATATCAACCAACAGTCTTGGTCCCCCCTGCCCTCTAGGGCTATATCCCACGGAATCTTACTGAGCAGGTTTCTGAAGAGGTCAAAGTCTGCTGCCTTGAAACCCAGGGCAGTGAGCTTGCTGCACGCTCTTCTCACTGTCCTGGAGATCTCAAATTTGACCATCTCATGATCGCTGCAATCAAGGCTGCCCTGGAGCGTCACATTTCCAACCAGCCCTTCCCTGTTGGTGAGGACGAGGTCAAGCATGGCAACTCTCCTTGTCGGCTCCTCTATTACTTGCAGAAGGAAGCTGTCTTCCACACAATTGAGGAACTTCCTGGATTGCTTGTGCCCGGCCGTACCATCCCTCCAACAGATATCAGGGTGGTTGAAGTCCCCCAGGAGAACAAGGGCCTGTGAGCGTGAGGCTGTTCCTATCTGCCTCTAGAGCGCTTCATCCACAGAGTCCTCTTGGTCAGGCGGTCTGTAACAGATCCCCACAATGATGTCTCCCATCGCTGTTCTCCCTTTAAGCTTGTCCCACAAACTCTCTATTGACTGCTCACCTGTCCCCAGGCACAGTTCCATACACTCCAGCCTATCCCTAACATAAATAGCAACTCCCTTTCCCCGCCTACCGGGCCTGTCTTTCCTGGAATGGATCAGTGCAGACTAGGTGCATCTCTAAACACTTGCATGTGGGGAAGTCAGAATATGGTAGCTGATTAACACATTAGAAAAATTAAATTATTTCTTTTTTAAAGTGTTAGATACTATAAGGCACTGCAATAGAGATATAAAATGTCCTTTCATGAATGATAAATTAACTATGAAATTTTTAAAATCTGATCTCCACACTGACGTAAATTTTCTCCAGGCATAAAAACCTACACTGAAGTTCAGATTTTTGAATAGGTTGTTTGGTTGGTTTTTTTTATAAACCAGCAGCTGAGTTTTTCCTTGTACTCCAGGCTCCATTTTCAGGCAACAGCCAGGCCCAGAGCAGGTTCAATGTACAGAATCCAGCCAGATCTTCAGATGGTAAGTACTACAGCCTAATATTGCTGGTTTTAGTATCTTTAGCCTCAATGAACTTGTCTTGGAACATAGCATTCATTGCTAATTCTATGATGAAAATTAAAGGTATATTTACAATTAATGCATTTACATACTGCATATTTCCTGAGAAATTCATCTTCAAGCTAAGTATTTTCAGCACCACCTCCAGAAGCATGTTTAAAATGTCAGGAAAAGAATCACACTTTCTTATTGCAAGGTAAGGAAGTGTTTAATTTTTTATTTCATTCAGGATTGCGGCTATGTCATGGAATACAGGGAATGTTATATACTTTGTCATGTGCAAGTGACTGTGTGGGAGCATAACTGTCTGTCAAAGACAGAAGTATCTCATACTTCTGAAAATAAATTTATGAAAATGAAAAATAAGTCTTTGCTTTATGGTGGCTAAATAAAACTTTAAAAATGTTGTTTGTTGTTTCAAAAAAATCATTGGAATATAACTGATAATTTTAATTTATGTGAAATAATTACAGAACTTTACCCTCCTGAAGTAGGTTAATATGTCCAAATTTCAACGTTAATGTTATTTTCTTTTAAATAGGATGATACCTCATTTCAGTCTTCTACTGCTTTTCCAGCAAATAGCAAATAGTGTTTTTTTTAAGTAAAGCAGTATTTTCAATTTCAAATCCACTCAAAAAAAAGCTTAAAGAAATAAGAGTGGACAAATAATAATATACAGATTACTTTTACTTATACTGCATTTTATGAATTGCAAGTAGCTGATCAATAAAGAAACATTACTGAAAAGTATAGTAATGAGGCATTTGTGTCATTCTCAGTTGATTTCCCATTTCCTTGAGATACAATCTTCTCTTTACACAGGCAATGTGAAGGAAAGGTGAAAGTAGAATTATTTGTTTACTTCAGAACAACCCCACATACAGAAGATCTTCCTGATGAGACAGTTAGATACAGGATGGTGTAAAATGATGAGGAAATATAGTGTAGCTCTGCCTCTGTATGCCAAGAGCACTGTCTATGCATGAGAGAAAGAAACATTTACAAAGAGACCTACAGGGACAAAGGTCTCCCAGTTCATAAATGGTAAAATCATTTCCCAAAGTAGACCCAGATAGGAAATGCTGGCGTCTTTCAGCCATTGCCGCAGTCCCTGAATTCATGTGAAAAATTAATGTCTTTTCACAAACCTTCAAGAATTTTATATCGAGATATAGTTCAACTCCTATATGAAGTTCTGTATCTATAGTGACATTTTTCCCTCTGCCTGTCCAGAAACTGTTGAAATGGCCATGGGTGCCACTTGTTAAACTATTAAAATGTTTTCCATAAGCTATGTCATGTTCTACACCAGAACAAAAGAACAGGAAAAATACATTTTTAAGTTACAAGTCAAAAGTTTAAAGTCAAAAGATTTTCAGGTTCTTGGAACAGTTTTATAAACATCAAATCAAGACAGTTTTATCCCTTTTCTGTGCAACAAATTTTTAAGGAAGGATGGCTCAGTGAAGATAAGAGCTGCAGCAGAATTTCTCATCAGCTAATTCTGTTTTCAGCCCACAAGACACCAGAGTTTTCAATCCTGAGATGGAGATTTGAGAAGGGCAGAATGACTGCCAGAATTCAAGCCTAAAGGAATGTTGTGGTTAAAGCCTCTCAGTCACACAGTTTTCTTGCTCACTCACTCCCTCCTCTTTCTTCCCCCCACTCCTGGAGGGATGGGAAGGAGAATCAAAAGAATGCAACTCCCACAGGTTGAGATAAAAACAGCTTAGTAACTAAGGTATAACACAAACCACTACTGCTACCACCAATAATAATAATGACAAGGCAAATACAAGGAAAGAATACAATTGCTCACCACTTATACCCAGCCTGACCAAGCAGTGCACTTCCCACCTTTCTGGGTCTCTGCTCTCCATTTTCACATAGTGGGCATGATGTGCTGTGGTATGGAATAACCTCTTTGGTCAGTTTGGGTCAGGTGTCCTGTCTCTGCTTCCTCCCGGCTTCCCGTCCTCCCTGGCAGAGCATGAGACTCAGAAAGTCCTTGATCAGACCAAAACATTACCAAGCAGTAACTGAAAACACTGGTGTTATCAGCACAGTTCCCTGGCCCAAAATCAAAACCACAGCACTGCACCAGCTACTAAGGAGAAAAATGACTGCTGCTGCTGAACCCATGACAAGGAAGTGATCAGATACGAGCTACAATTTTATTTTTGATTCCTTTTGCAATAGTATTGTTTGTCACTAAATACAGTTTATTTGCCTGAGCAAGAAAGCATACAGGATTTATGGGCTGTGGGTTCAGCTCTAGGAGTTTATTCCTGTTTAAGCAAATCTACCCAGAAAAATTCTACTTACTACTTGACATAGTATCAGTGCTTCCTGAGATTAATAATCCTCAGCATATTCCTTCACCAGCTCTGCTTATAGGGAGTTGCAATTTGTAATAATGATTGTCCAAATGAGACACACTTCAATATATTCTAATATTCTATATTATATATATTAGAGGCATAAGACAACATATGCAATCACAGTGGTCTTTGGTTTTTCTGAAAATTGGGCAGTCAGTATGTCATATTATGACAAGCAGAAAGAGTTTAGCAATAGGATAACGATCATGAGCATCACTGGAATTCAGCAATGATTTGCTTTTCGTTTCATGATAGCATATTGAGAGGCTGAATGAAAACAGATTGCCATGAGAGAAAGTTAACTGCATATTATTGAAAAGTAGATAACTGATAAGAAAAAGTAATGTGTTAAAGAACTCTTGTGCCATATAAGTGATCCAGACTAGGGGGATCCAAGGGAAAAGTTGTTTTGTAATGAATTAAGTGACTTCAAAAGCCAAGTAGATGGAACGCTAATATAAACGTAGTTTAGTCCAAGATATCAATGCTACAAAGAAATTCTGAGCAACATACGCTAGCAGAGTTTAAAAAAAAAAAAGGGTTTATACAACATACAGTGCCATCAAATGTACAATTTTTTTTTTTTTTTTTTTTTTTAAGGATATGTGGTTTCAGCTATGCCAGTGAGTTGTGAATGTACACCCAGTAGTTTTTCCATTACCATTCACCTCATATAGCAGAAATTTGTCCCTGCATGTAGAGGAACATGTATCTACTTCACATAAGTTATATCTACACAAATTCTAAAAGCCACTGAGTGGAGCATATCATCAATAGCCACAACAGATTGCCATTGTTCTAAAAATGTCATGTATAACGGCCATTCTCAAATTTATGCAATGAAAAAAACAAAAAAAGGTTGGGAAGCTAAGTAAGTTAACCCAAGTAACTGTGTGTAGCACTTACCCTAAGTTAAGGACTTTTCAGTCTCTCATGCTTTACCAGTGAGGAGGAGCACAAGAATCCAGGAGGAAGCAGAGGCAGAACACCTGACCCAAACTAGCCAAAGGAGTATTCCATACCACAGCATGTCATGCCCACTATATAAACTGGGGGGGGGGTTACCTGGAAGGGACAGATAACTGCTTGGCTCAGGCTGGGCATCAATCAGCAGATGGTGAACAACTGCATTGGGCATCACCCATATTTACTGAGTTTTATTTCTCTTTTTTTCTTAATATTGCTGTTGTGGTTGGCATTAGTATGTTTTACTTCATCTCAATTATTAAACTGTTCTTATCTCAACCCATGGGCTTTACCCTCTTTTGATTCTTCTCCATCCCTCCAACTGCGGTTGGAGGAGTGAGGCAGAAGGATCAAGTGACTGTGGGGCACTTAATTGCCGGGTGGGGTTAAACGACAACAACATGCATGTGTAACCCAAATAGTCACATATTTTGCACCTCAATCCATATTAGAGGAGTAGCACCTTTAGGACAACCACTACTCTTAATCTCTTGTCCAAGAAATTGTGAATTGGGCTTGATTCAGAATTTCAGAAATTAAAGACAGACTTTGGCGCTCTAACAGCTCCAAATGTTAGTAACATCATGGTCCATATTAGAAAGAGGTGACTCACTGATGCTTAGCTCCTTTGATGGGATTTACAGCTTTTGACATTTACTGTGACTAACAACACTCATCCGTACATATTTTTACTTCTGCTAGACAATGTTAAGAGATATCTTTTCCATGTTAAAAAATATTTGGAAAAATTTCAGAAAAATATTTTCTATATTTATTCTCACTAATGCTGTGTGGTAAAAAAGATCCTCAGAAATAAATGAAAAGTCTTGTGTATGCTCTGGAACGGTTGTTTATGGTTTTAAGAGAACATATCAGAAAGAAAAGCAGAATTATTTACCTGCGTAGCAAAATGTGAGCGTCTTATAGAGCTGTGTTCTTTTTCCCTCAGGCTTGTGTAGTAGATTTTTTTAAAGTTCAATTTTTTTTAACCTAACGTTCACAAGAACGTATACATTTTGAAATACATTCTCTTTTGTTCACCTTTGTATAACTTCTACATATTAACAATTATCAAGTTTTCAGATCTAGATCTTCCTTAAAAGGTCTTTGTATAATCACTTCGATGCCCTAACCTATAGTTCCCAAATATTCCAGATCAGATGGGTGCTTCTGTTGCCTGTGCACAACCATGTTCCTTTTAGACCTGTCATCCATTTACCATGAATTTAGAATTAATTCATTTGCTCAACCTGTAAATTTTGTATTCCTGATTTCTCAAGCCTTTATTTTTCTTAGAATTTAAAATCACTCAACTTGGATGTTGTAGAAACCCAAAAGAATGAACTTCCACACTAAACATATAATAAAAGCCTCATAATTTTTTTTAAGGTATACTAGTAAAGTTTACAGGAAAATCTAAAGTCTGTGTCTTGCTTGTATAATGTATGGAACAGTTTAAAAATTTCATCACATAACTTCATTTTCTTATGATGTTCTCAGTTTGTGGTGGGGAGTGCATTTTATTTATAGTTTGGGGGTTTTTTATTTTGTGTGGTTAAACTTTTTATTAACTCATTTATCTTAAACAGAAAACTTGCACAGCTCCTGCAAGCCAGATGTGAGTTAATGTGTAGCCACTGAATGCAGCATTATGAAGTCAGAAGTGAAGAATAATGCTGCAAAATATTGCTACATCCAATTGCTAATTTTACCTGATGATTTTGACAGCTGCCTGATACAAGATAATAGAGCCTACACACTCGGTTATTTTCTAGATTTATTACTTATTCTATTTGGTCAATGAGCTTTTACTCTTTTTGAGAGTTGCCTTTTTCGCTATGAAAATTGTTACTCTGAGTTCTATTGTTCCAATTATTATAATAAATATATATGTAAAAAAACACAACTTATTTATGGTCCTGTTTGCATTGGACAAATTTAGTGCTGGCAAGTGAGATGTTTCCTTAAATGGAAGTAAAAACACATTCCTGAGAATGCACAGAAGAAAGATCACTATTAAACTGCAATGTGCTGGATCCAATTTTTTCCATTTTGTTTTTTAACGATTGCCCTGCATATCCGGCGTTGTAAGAGAGCAAACTGCATCAATGTACTTACTTAAATTTTATTTTCTTAGCTGCCGTGATGCAAGTTCAATTATCTAGATAGGTCTTTCCATGAGTGTTGACAGCTTTTTGTGTGGTCCTGCTGGAGTACAGTTCCTAGTAACTCTTACATACTAATACTAATGTCCAAGTCAATATTTACCTATGTTCTGTTATTGCTGGCAGTACTCTATTTAACTATTACAAATGAAAGTTTCCAAAATGAACCTTACAAAAACATATATAGAATCATAGAATAGTTAGGGTTGGAAAGGACCTTACGATCATCTAGTTCCAAACCCCCTGCCAGGGGCAGAGACACCTCACACTAAATCATGCCACCCAAGCCTATGTCCAATCCAGACTTGAACACCACCAGCGGTGGAGCAGTCACAGCTTCCCTGGGAAACCCATTCCAGTGCCTCACCACCCTTACACTAAAGAATTTCTTCCTCATATCCAATCTAAACTTCCCCTGTTTAAGTTTGAACCCATTACCCCTTGTCCTATCACTGCAGTCCCTCATGAAGAGTCCTTCCCCAACATCCCTTGAGGCCCCCTTCAGATATTGGAAGGATGCTAGGAGGTCTCCACACAGTCTTTTCTTCTCCAGGCTGAAGAGCCCCAACTCTCTCAGTCTATCTTCATACATGGGAGGTGCTCCAGTCACCTGGTCACCATCGTGGCCTTCCTCTAGACTTGTTCCACCAGTTCCATGTCCTTTTTCTGTTGAGGACAGCAGAACTGCACACAATACTCCAAGTGAGGTCTCACAAGAGCAGAGTAGAGGGGCAGGATCATCACCCTCGACCTGCTGGTTATGCTCCTCTTGATGAAGCCCCGGATACAGTTGGCTTTCTGGACTGCAAGCGCACACTGCAGGCTCATGTCCATTTTCTCATCAACCAAACCCCCCAAGTCCTTCTCCACAGGGCTGCTCTGAATCTCTTCTCTGCCCAACCTGCAGCTGTGCCTGAGATTGCTCCGACCCAGGTGGAGGACCTTGCACTTGGCGTGGTTAAACTTCATGAGGCTGGCATCAGCCCGCCTCACAAGTGTGTCAAGGTCCCTCTGGATGGCATTCCTTCCCTCCAGCATATCAACCAAACCACACAGTTTGATGTCATCCGCAGACTTGCTGAGGATGCACTCAATCTCACTGTCCGTGTCACCGACAAAGATGTTGAACAAGACCGGTTCCAACACCAGTCCCTGAGGGACACCACTCCTTACTGGTCTCCAGATGGACATTGAGCCATTGAGCACAACTCTTTGCGTGCGGCCATCCAGCCACTTCTTCCTCCACTGAGTGATCACTTTATCAAATTGATGTCTCTACAACTTAGAGGCAAGCATGTCATGTGAGACAGTGTCAAACGCTTTACATAAGTCCAGGTAGATGACATCAACTGCTCTACCCCTGTCCATCAGTTCCGTAGCCCCATCATAGAAAGCCACCAGATTGGTCAGGCAGGATTTCCCCTTAGGGAAGCCATGCTGGCTGTCACCAACCACCTTGCTGTTTTCATGTACCCCAGCATGCCTTCCAGGAGGATCCGCTCCAAGATTTTGCCAGGCACAGAGGTGAGGCTGACTGGTCCGTAGTTCCCTGGCTCATCCATTTTCCCCTTCTTGAAAATGGGGGTTATATTTCCCTTTTTTCCCATCTTCGGGAACTTCACCTGACTGCCATGATTTTTCAAATATGATGGACAGTGGCTTAGAACTTCATTTGCCAGCTCATTCAAGACCCACGGATGGATTTCATCAGGTCCCATGGCCTTGTATACATTCAGGTTCTTAAGATGCTCTTGAAGCAGATCCTATCCTACAGTGGGCCCAAGGTCTTCATTCTCACTGTCCCTGCGTCTGCCTTCCAAGACTTGGGTGCTGTGGTCAGAGCATTTTCCGGTGAAGACTGAGGCAAAGAAGTCTTTAGGACCCTCAGCCTTCTCCAAATCCAGGGTAGCCAGTTCTCCTGATAGGTTCTGGAGAAGGCCCACATTGTCCCCAGTCTGCCTTTTATTTGCAATGTACCTATAGAATCCCTTCCTGTTATCCTTAACATTCCTAGCCAAGTTTAATTCTAAGAGTGCCTTTGCTTTCCTAACCTGATCCCTAGCTTCCCGGACATGCCTGTATTCTACCCACGCCGCCTGTCCTTGCTTCCGTCTTTTAAAAGCCTCTTTTTTCCTTCAAATTTTCCTCAGCAGCTCCTTATCCATCCAAGGAGGTCTCCTGGCCCTCCTACAGCACTTCCTTCTAGTAGGTATGTATTGGTCCTGAGCTTGCAGCCGGTGATCCTTGAATATCAACCAACAGTCTTGGGCCCCCCTGCCTTTTAGGGGTATATCCCATCTGCCGTGGTTTAAGCCATAAATCACGCAGCCTGTTCACTCACTTCCCTCTCCTTCTTCCCCCCCACTCTGAGGGGGGGGGGGGAATGGGGAGAAGAATCGAAAGAATGTTACTTCCACAGGTTGAGATAAAAACAGTCCAGTAACGAAGGTATAACACAAATCACTACTGCTACCACCAATAATGATAATGACAAGGCAAATACAAGGGAAGAGGATACAATTGCTCACCACCTGACGATAGAGCCGTGAACTGAACTCTTCCGGGTTCCTGCACCCAGTTTTACATCCTGGGCATGACGTGCTGTGGCATTGAATAGCTCTTTGGTCAGTTTGGGTCAGGTATCCTGTTTCTGCTTCCTCCTGGCTTCTCTTCCTCCCTGGCAGAGCATGAGACTCAGAAAGTCCGTGGTCAGGCCAAAATATTCTAAGCCATAACTAAACATTGGTGTTATCAGCGCTGTTCCCAGACCAAAAATTGAAAACACCGTACTGCACCAGCTACTATGAAGGAGAAAAATGACTTCTGCTGCTGAACCCATGACACCACGGAATCTTACTGAGCAGGTTCCTGAAGAGGTCAAAGTCTGCTGCCTTGAAACCCAGGGCAGTGAGCTTGCTGCACGCTCTTCTCACTGTCCTGGAGATCTCAAATTTGACCATCTCATGATCGCTGCAATCAAGGCTGCCCTGGAGCGTCACATTTCCAACCAGCCCTTCCCTGTTGGTGAGGACGAGGTCAAGCATGGCACCTCTCCTTGTTGGCTCCTCTATTACTTGCAGAAGGAAGCTGTCTTCCACACAATTGAGGAACTTCCTGGATTGCTTGTGCCCGGCCGTACCATCCCTCCAACAGATATCAGGGTGGTTGAAGTCCCCCAGGAGAACAAGGGCCTGTGAGCGTGAGGCTGTTCCTATCTGCCTCTAGAGCGCTTCATCCACAGAGTCCTCTTGGTCAGGCGGTCTGTAACAGATCCCCACAATGATGTCTCCCATCGCTGTTCTCCCTTTAAGCTTGTCCCACAAACTCTCTATTGACTGCTCACCTGTCCCCAGGCACAGTTCCATACACTCCAGCCTATCCCTAACATAAATAGCAACTCCCTTTCCCCACCTACCTGGCCTGTCTTTCCTAAAGAGAATTTTCTTCCATTCCAACAAACCAGTTATAGGAGCCCTCCCATCATGTTTCTGTGATGCCTATCATATCATACCCCCGTAGACGGGCACACATCTCTTATATAGACAGACATTTTCATAAACCAGTGCATGGAAGATTCATTGCTTATTTACTATGACTCACTAACTACTGAAGACAATGTAGGATATGTTAATAGCATTTGTCATTCAAGTGGTGTGTAGGTAAACTATAGTCAAGGAAAGCAATGCAATAAGTGCTACATGGCAAAAATCTGAGTGGCAATGATTCAACATTTGCCCATTCTGCTCCTCCGATCTGTCTATGAGCACAACTAAGAATCCTTGTCTCAGGTGCTTCTTAAGTTATGCGGCTTTCTCAGATACTCCTGTTGTAATAAACCAGAAGGGAATAGTTACAGATCTCACCAAGATCGTCTGTTTTGCCAGTATGACAGTTCTTGCTCAAATTTTATACTTGGACGTAATACTGTTGTTCTCATATATTAACTGACTGTTTCAACACTTATCAGTCATCCACAAATATAACAGTATAAAGGTACCTACATAGGTTCATGGATACTCACATATTCAGAAACTGTGAAATTTCTGGCCCATGATATTATTAAAGCAGCTGTCTAGCCACAAAGAAACTGAATTTCAAGTACTGGCCTTCCTTTCCTTCCTTTTCTTCTTAAAGGAGATAGAAATGGTATATTAAGCCAACTTTTTTTATTACCAAATGGGTTTGTATACAAAGGCTACTTATCTATCCCTCTGGCAAATGGATAATTGATACTCTTCAATTTGTAATTTAAGTTTGGTGCACTAAGCATTCCAATTAGCATTTACCCCTTTCTGATTTTGCAGGTTTTACTTAGCAATGACTATGTTGCATATATTATTTTTAACCTAGTAATAATTGGATTCTCCAGGAATACTTGTGTTACGAACCATACTCTGCAATGTTTTCTTAGTTGCTTGCTATGGACATCTGTCTATAGTTCACAGTGCATTTTTCATTCTCAAACAAATGCAGAGATTTAGATGTTGTTTTTAAATGAACCCTGAGGATAAGTAATTTTATGATTTCAGGCTAACACTCCTGCACAGCTCTCATTCACAAAAAAAACCCCAAACAAACAAAAAAAACAAACAAAAAAACCCCCAACAAACAAAAAAAAAAAAAAAAAAAAAAAACACAAGACAAAAAAATCATTATGTCAGAGTATTACAGACTTAGAAAAAATGCTTCTGTATGCATTACAGGCAATTTATTGATTTTAAACTCACCTTTATAAGTAGTTCATGAGTTCTGATTTAATTTATTTTTTTTATGAGTAATTCATGAAGAAAAATTTCTTATTTTTTCTGACATAATTTTAAGGCTGAATCCATTACAATCAGTTTTTAAAAAAGCTTTTATGAAATAGCATGCAAGAAAAGTTGTGTTCACTTTCATTTACTTCTAGTTTTATCACCCACAGAGAATAAGTAATGAGCTGCTAGAAGAAAAAGTGATACACTACCAAATTGTGACAGCTATTTTAAAAGGCATCTTATAATGTGTCTTTCTTGCTGCCTTATGAAGTTTTGTTCATATGATAAGCCAAGTTCATATGATTAGAAATTATTGAAGAAAATAATTAAATCATAAACAAATTTGCTGTGTCATGATAATGTAGTTACCTGTCATAACATGAAGGATGATACCATAGAAACTGAGATATATACTAAGATGCTATTAAAAATGTTTGTGGTTTTTTTTTTTTTTTTTTTTAAAAGGAAGGAGTTAAAAAACCATATTCTCCAGAGAAGGAAACTAACATCAGGCACACACGGCAGTTTGCTCTGGAGATGAACAAATGGAGTCAGCACATATTCTCTTGTTGCCCTTGGGAACTACAGGCATACAACACACTTTATGGACCGTATTCAGCACACCTAGTCTAGAATTTTGTTGAGTTTCCTTGTGCTTTATCTCTTTTCCTCAGACTTTTGTTTAGAAACAAAGATGCATGAAATTATCTTATTCTGCATTTCTTACGGTTCAGAAAGTTTCAATTTTGGTACAGCTACAATTCTTGCCTTCCAGTGACAGACCAACTCTTCTTTCCACTGTCACCTTGTGATTCAGTTGGTTGACCAAGGTTCCAAAGACACAAGTTAAGTTTAACTGTGTAGAAGATTTCTCAGACTGGAATTTAACATAATTCTTCACTACATATTTTGAGAACTTTTGAGACAGAATTTCAGTAAGCAGAAATCTGTTGACAATGTTTTCCTTCTAGATTATTTTCTGTACAGGCAATTTTGAATGTTTTTTCCATAACTTTTCAAAGAAATAAATAATTTTCAAATTCCACCATTGCTCATCTCTGGAAATTAATAAATGGTTTGACCTTCCTTAGTATCTCAGCACTTGAGAGAAAGTTATTGGAAAATATGTTTATATACTAGAAGTAGTCCTTTGCTGCTGGTATTACTGGCAGATGGACCATTTGTTTTTTCAAATACTTTGGGAGTTAATTAAAAAAAAAGACATTATTTTTGAATAATGAATTTTGCACTGAAGTTTTTAATAGAGCAGTAGTATGGCGAAAGCTGGAAAACCAGAAGGAAGGATGAGATGCTCAGAAATATTTTTAGAAACAAAAAAAATGGCTCTCAAAACTTTTGGGGTTTCTTTACTGGCCTTACTCTTCTGAATTTACTCCAAACATTTTCAGAGATTTACCCTTAGGAAAAGATTGTAGAAATGGCACAATGCATATAGTCCAGGGATTATTACTGTCAATTAATCTGATTCTACAGGCTGTATTTTAACATCCTGCTTTAAAAATAGCATCTCTTTTTTGTTCCAAATTTTTATTTTTATGCTGGCACACTAACATATATTTTGCTGAATTAATTTTCTACTGAAAATTCAAAAAGATTGCATGAGCAAATCTAGACCTTAAATATCTGATTAGGCAGTTTAAGTATTTCATTTTTTCACTTATCACTCTCAACATAGACGTATTCAGGCAGGTGTTCAGCCATCTCCGGGAAAGCAGGAATCCATCACTGGTAATGGGTACTTGGAAGACAAATATCATCACTCCATCCCACTTCACCAGCACATTACATCCCCTCCCTCCCTCCCCCTCCCCCCCCCCCCTTCTCTTTCCCCTGGCTTTCTATGGTGAGCATGACACCATATGGTGTGGGATATCCTCTGGGTCAGTTGGAGTCAGCTGTTCTGGCTATGTCCCACCTAACTTCTTGTGCACCCCCAGCCTCCTCATTGGTGGGGTGTTGTGAGAGGCAGAAAAGGCCTTGGCTCTGTGTAAGAACTTCTAAGTGGTAACAAAACCATCCCTGAATTATCAGCAGTTTCCAGCACATAGCCCATATCAGCTACTACGAAGAAGATCAACTCTATGGAGCCAAAACCAGCACAGTATAACAAAACTAGAGGAAAGAGAAATGGTAATCAGATTATAAAAAACAAATTTAAAAATAAGTGGTAAAATAAGAGAATTAATGTAATCATATTAATTAAAAAATCCCATAAATTAACTTTTCTTTTCTTTTGTAAATATATAAGTTACGGCTGATTTTTAAGCCTGCTGCTTAAAATGAATTTAAGATAAACACAGTAAATTTAAGAGAAACACATGTGAACTCATCAGGATTGAAAAGTAGTCCATGTGCTTATGTACCTAAACCAGAATTTGAATGTTAATTTATTGACATAAGAAATACCAATAAACTATGAGAAAAATTGGCTACATGGTCTTTGTCTTTGTGACTTATTCCCTTGACATGTCTGATCACCAGAACAGATCAGCACTCGGAGCTTGAGTGACAGAAGTAAAAATTTTGTGTACCTGCTACTTTGCTGGCAAAGCAAACTTGGCAGCAATATCCACTAGCAGTGATCTTCAGGACTCCCACACTGCTTCACTGGATATCCCTGGAGGTTGTGATTCTTCTGAAATAATCTGGAAGCACCTTGGAAGTAGAACAGCTCTTTACTAAACTGGTAGGTAAAGCCCAAACTTCATAAACTGCACATTTTTTAATCTTTCATATTATATGGTTTTATTTCATGTTATAGAACAGGAAATGTGTTTCCTGTCTGTGTAGAGAAGGTGCCACTGCTATTCTTAAGTGATGTTGGGCTTCTAAGTATTGCGGAAAATTTGTATTACATCAGTTACTGTAAAGGGAATTCTCTTGTACTGCCGCTGAACTCTTCCCTTGGCTTTCCTTTTTGCACATGCAGTGTGAACATGGAAAATGGTTTGCCTAGGTAAGCTTCCTGCCCATCTCCCCTGCAGTTCAATATGGTTTTTTCAATTATATCTCTTCTCTACAGAAAATACTGACTTCCTAGATATTTGTCCTTAATTAGTGCTCTTCTCTCTGACTTTCTTCATGACTTGGGGTTTGGTGTCTGACTTACTTACAAAATGAATAAGACAGGTGCCAAGCAGGACAACCCTGAGAGACAAAGCATGTATTTGGAAAGAGAAAGCTGGTGGATAACAGTGGCTATCCTTTGTTGTACAAGTCCTTTTCTTTAATGCAAAACATTTTCTAAAACACTACAAAATTCATTCATTTAGCAAAATTATTGTCACTTATTATGCCACAATTTGGTGTTGGTTTGAACTATACATTATGACCAAGAGCACATAAAATAACAGGTTGAAAAGCTTATTAAGCCCACTGAAGGAAAACCATTGAAATATTACTTTCTTCAGCTTCTATGACAGTAAAACTCAAGTCCAAATAACCTGTAATCTGATGAAGGAAAGCCAAATCACTGGAAAGAGAACCATCAGCATTCCTTAACCAGCCCTACACCGGAAACATGTAATGAAAAATAAGGGGACTGCTGCTGGCACCCACTAGCCTCCTGTTTTAAAATACCAACTCTATATATTTTTTTAAATAATAAGCTTTTTCTGCTTTTCACCAAAACATTCAGGTTAGAACCACATTCTTTTCCCTTATTACAGCTAACACCCTGCTTAATTGGAAAAGCTTGTTGTGTTTTTCATTTTGTCACTGACATTTGTTACAAAATTTCTGTAATATTCAGTCTATTTTTTGTGATTAGGTTTACATTTTTAAAATTTTCCTTCTTTGTTTCTATAAGCTTTCTACTGATATCGAGGAATAACAGTTGCAATGCAAGATTCTGTGTACTAATTTAATCTTCTATCTTTTGACACTGCAATCACTTACTACACATTTATTGAAAGATA
Organism: Ara ararauna; assembly: GCA_028858755.1. Lineage (NCBI taxonomy): Eukaryota > Metazoa > Chordata > Aves > Psittaciformes > Psittacidae > Ara > Ara ararauna. The sequence continues at coordinate 52,276,046 of CM054410.1, forward strand.
TACTGTACTTATATATATTTTAAGGGTTAACCTTTTGCCATTCCAGTTTTCTTCTAATATAATTATTATTGCAGTTTATTTTGCAGTTCTTTCTCGTGTTTAATCTAAAACTCTACTCCGACAAATGTGAGGCAGCATTGTCAGGTATCCCTATTCCAACAACCACTCTTTATTTCATCCACTGGTTCCTTAACTAGTGGAAAGGATGAGTCAATATTTATACAGCAATATTAATCAAAATCAATGGAAAGCAAGTTCCAGATACAAATTTAGCCTGAAGTAAACTTTGCATCTAAGAAAAATTAGTCAAAAGGAAAGGCAAATGTTGCCACTGACCTCTTGTCAAATATAAAAGTGTGAGAGTGCACGTTTAAAACATTAATCCTCACTCACGGGTATTAGTCTGCTGTATTTAAAATGTTCAGGTTATATTATACAGAAGTAGAGCTTAAAATAAAATGTCAAGAAAACTGCCATGGTCCTTAACTTTACAAATGAAACCTCAGGAGAATTCACAAGCCCATAGGCTGAGAGGGGTTTCAGCACCCGGAGAGCTTTATCGCAAAGATCTGCTGGTGTGTTCAGAGCTTCACAAAAGCTTCATGAGCATATATAGTGGAACTAGAAATACATACAGAAATTCTGAGAGGTGAAAACGAAGACAGGAAAAAATTACAGAGGAGAAGTATGGTCTTTGATCTGTCACTGAGGCCACAACTTGGTTACAGAAGAACTTGGCTACGAAAAGTAGAAAGTAGAAACTGACTACGCAGATTGACAATCATGACATTAGTCACTACCCACAGTTTTTGCACTCCATGAGGCTAACTGAGCAACATTGTCAAAGCAGAAAGTAATTGTTAATATACGGCTTATTACAGCCCACATATAGGGGATTGATTCATTGCTCAATGCAGACTATCAAATATAACAACAAGAAGTGGGGCTGGAGAAGATAATTCCGGTATTGTATCTATGAGCAAGAAATACTGGCTGTCAGAGAAGCTATAGAAGCATATAGTAATAGTAGCTATAACAGTGATACCAGGATTGATGTAATAACATCAGAGTGACTAATATAACATAGCTATCATAGTAATGAGGTAGATAATTAGACTGTGTCAGCAAACAACACTTTTTTCCAGGTTTCCATACTTCATCTAAAATGAAATACTGAAAGAAAAATAAAGCCTTGAATTTTGCCATGCACCAGTACCACTTTCAATTCAGAAAACAATTAGAGACATGTTTGTAAAGATTGTGGCCCTGAGGCTTCAGAAACACAAACACATTGTAATAATTCCAATAATTCTGAAAGGGAAATTTGCCACTTGCTGCTTAATTTCTTCCAAGGCAGTAATGAAATTTTATACAGAATTAAACAAAAGTGTAAAAGTATATAAATTAAATCAAACATTTTTAAATCTGCTTTTATGTAGCAAACCATCATTATGTCAAAACATTTTTAAAATACTAATCCACCTACAAGTTATCAAAAGACAAGAAGAATATTACTTAATAGGTATTTGTATGTCTCATATATTATGTAATGAAGTAAAAATATACTATAAGAAATCACGATTGATTTTTTTTATTATAAAAGCTCCAAAATCAAGACCTTAACATCCAAAATTTCAGAATTGAGAGGCAAATTCCTCTTTATCAAATTGAAATATTCAATGTTGAGGCATGATCTGGAACCATAATGACTATTGGGAAAATAAAGGCAGAGTGTATGACATGCAGGCAGAGGGAAGAGCGAGGAACAACGGAAACTGATTACCATTGATGTTAGCCATAAAAAAATCACTAGCAAAATCCATGGCTACAGATCCTCCCAAGGCCCAGATAAAATCAGAACCACATCAACCTTTCCATCACTGGGATATCACTTATAAGCTCTGGGCAGACATACCACTCACAGGACTGCTCTGTCTCAGTGCAGGCATCTTTCAACAGCAAACTTTAAACAGTGAACTGTGTCCTACTTCTAGGTAGGCATGCTAAATGAAAGAAAGGAAAAACACTCAGTAAGAAGCAGCTCTACAGTACTTAACACCTGCATTCTGCTGAGGCGAAAACTAACAGAAGGTCAGCCTCTCATCCATGGACATTTTGATCAGAAGAAATAACAGACAAAATGTTGCTCCTATGTAGTTTCCCACCAGTCAAGTTCTCGGCAGGTTTATTCTTTCCAAGTGACTTTGTATTGCCTCAATAAGAAGCAATTATATAAGAGAACAGCATCATCCCAAATGTGCTCAGTCTGAACAGATGCACTTACCAGAATTTAAATAAGTACCATCAGATTTGAAGACAGAAATGATGGAAAACATACCAAACCCAGCTCTCAACTCTTGCTTATACAATTTTTTTTTGTCACCATTGACAGACATAAAGGTGAGCAGACTTGACACTTTATAACCTTCCAGAAAAGTGTGGTTTAAGAATCACAATGTTGCTAATTATTTCTCTGTGGAAAATGAATTATTTTAAGCCTATTTAGTTCATCTTTTTAACAGCTGATGAAAAAATTGACATCTTTAAAGCACATCAAAATTCTACATGTCACAGAGCAGCAGGGTGGTTTAGGAGATAATCACAAGGGAACTGCTGTCACCTTGTCATGGTACTGTTTTTTTCTATCAGGACCTAATAAAAAACTCAGTGTCTGAGTGATAACGCAAAGAATCAGAAGCCAATTATTTTCTTTATGAAGAAAGCAAGCATTCACAAACGTGCATTCTTGAAAGCAAAGTTTTTAAAGTTCAGATATGTCGAATAGCATCACTGGGCAGAGCACAAAGTAAACCTACAAAAAACTACTTTTCCCTTGCGATTACTAGACTATAGAAAAAGTCCTGTAGAAGTTCATCAATATATTTTAAGGGACAAATCACTATGTTCTTTTATATTTCCCCTGTCTATATCCTGAAATGGGATACAGACCGGGGGAAGAAATCCTTTAAATGACTACAGTGGAATGCCAGTTATGTAAAGAACACACATATGGAGATGAAACATGAATTATGCAAATACAGCGTAAAGGCACACGTGTAATTCAACTGATACAGGAACCCAGTTTAAAATTCTATAAATATGTTAACCCACCACATTTTAGTAACCTTCCACTCTATAGTTTGGATCTATTTGAGTATATATTTGTGCAACAGAAAACACAACCTAAGACTCTGTTCCATTAGCCAATTCAAAGTAACTGAGAGAAAGCAAGCCTTTTTTTATTCCTTCAAAATATGTTATATACCAGCATACTTATTTAAATTACAGTGGGAACAGGAAAAGAAACAGCTGCCAAATTATATTTTAGTTCTCTTATTGGCAATTTTACACACAGGGTTAAGAAATAACTTTGTGAAATTGCACTGACCTATAAAAAATATTTTTCTGAAAGATGGAAATATAAAAAAGAATGTATGTTCCTGCTTCAAAGACAAAAGGGAAAAAACCAGACAAGAAAAACTGATTTTTTTCTTTGGTTGGTGAAGACTGTGTGCATATTTTCTCCATGAACTTCTTGTAGTACATTTTTAATCTTAGGAAAAACAGCGTTATGTAATTAGTGTGTTTTTGTATGCCTACAAAGATACATGTCAGCTTTGGGTCCCCTGGTGAATTCAACCAAATTAAGCACTTCAGTAAAGCTCAACAAATAATTCCATTCCTAAAAGATTTTTGAGAAATTTATGGGTGCATTAACAAAAAACCAATTAATTGGCTGATGTTGTCTCTAAGCCACTCTCAATCATATTTCAGTTGGCACTCAAATGAAGTCCCCACTGACTGGAAAAAAGAAAACATCATGTCCATTTAAAAAAAAAAAAAAAGTTAAAAATGAGGACCCTGAGAACTACCAACCAGTCAGCCTCACCTCTGTGCCTGATATGATCATGGAGCAGATTCTCCTGGAAGTTATGCTGAAGCATATGAAAGACAGTGAGAAAATTAGAGACTGTGATTAAGGCTTCATCTAGAGCAACTAACCTTGTGGCCTTCTGCGACGGAGTAACTGCATCAGTGGAGGAAGGAAGACTTACAGATTTTGTCTATTTCGACTTATGCAAGGCCCCTAAATTGGAGAGGTATGGGTGTGACAGATGGACAAATGGACTGTTAGATGGATAAGAAACCTGCTAGATGATCACATCCAGGGAATTATGATCAATAGCTAAATGTCCAAGTAGAAACCACTAATGAGTGGTGTCCTTCAAGGTCTTTACTGGGACCAATACTGTTTAATCTCTTCATCAGTGATATAGGCAATGTCTAAAAGCAAGCCTTAATATCAGCCATTGAGTGGTAAAACACCACTCAACAAACTCAATTTGTTTCTGTTACACTGCCATGCTCCTCACTTACCAGGTTTCATTTTTAAAGGATTTGTGTCATTGTCCATAAGAACGTTGGTCAACCAGTCAATCAGCACTTATATTAAAATTTTCAGAAAGTTGAACATGAAAGTCAACATCCTGTTAAACTCCACTCTGATGCACACAATTTGGTTGGTCAAAATATCTGTGTGAGCATCATTCAGTTAATGGCAAAATAGAGTAATTCAAAAGTGCATGCTGAGATATTCTACTATCTCAGAAGTATGTGTTCTAATTAGTACAAGTCTTAATTTGCAAATGCTATTACATTTGCATGAATCTTTGGGATTCTATTCTCTCATTTAATTTTTAAATTAGTCATTGTAATTTTTTTAAAGTTCTGGCTAAAATAGTTAAGATAGTATTCAGATAAAAGTTTTTACCTGCCACTTCCATCTTCTATTTTTTCTATTTGTTTTGAGAAATGTTACCCTATATCTACAAAATCAAGAACACTGATTAAATATTAATTTTAACATCTTTGGGGGAAGTAAAATGTTAAGTATAAAAGAAGATAATTTACCTACAGGCAGTGTAAAAATCTGAATTCAGAGAGTAGATATAATGTAATTTGTGTGCACATTTGAATGTAAATTTCTGCTCCAGTACTTATGATTTTATTAAAGGGAGCTGTCTTTTGAATCAAAAGATGTTGATGGTTTTGAAACACCTAGTTTTCATTGATAACAACAGTCATTAAATTTCTAAATAACTTTGGGAATCTGTGCTTTCAGTCAATGACAGAGATACGCTTCCATTGTTTGGAAATACCCAGCCCAAATTAAAAGCAGTATGCCAAGTCATTACACTCATGAGGCCTCCTACGAGTTCTGCTGAAAAGAAAATCAAAAGGGTAAGTAAAAATTTCATACTTATTTTTTATGACCTTGAAAATGTCCTATATCCACAAAATTATTTTAGTCATTTGAGTACAGGTCATTTTTAAGGAAGAACAGTCAGGAGAAAATAAGTGGTGGAACTTCTTCTCCGTGCATTTTTGAACAGCTTAAGCAGAGTAAAATGTGGAAATTTTACTTTACAGTAGCGTTTCTTAAGTGGGCACAAGACTTACACAGGACTCACTTATGCAGTCTTCTAATCCATAGAGATTATGGTCAATTAAATACCATTTAAGGTTGTTTTATTTTGCTTTTTTAACTGTGTCTAAGCTTGTATTTCTTTTCACGGAAAAGATCCAACCTCAACGGTTTTAAGGTATTCAATGCTAAGAGTGGGATCTGGCTCCCTCTACAGGACCCTTTTTCCAAGACCTACTTTGAAACCAGCATAGGGCGGAGAGTTATCACCAGTTAAGATTTCAACATAGAATCATAGAATAGTTAGGGTTGGAAAGAACCTTAAGATCATCTAGTTCCAACCCCCCTGCCAGGGGCAGGAACACCTCCCACTAAACCATGCCACCCAAGGCTATGTCTTACTTTGGGATATTGCAATGCCGTAGCACAGTGCAACCAAATAAAATTACAGTGATTTGTTATTAAGCCTACAAAGTATTTCCCTTTCTAAGAAGTTATTTTCAGGTGGTTATTACTTGAGCAAGTCATTACTTCAGCCTCCACAGTGAAATTTTTCACAGAAATTATCTATCTCAGATGAATTTCAGAGAACGTTTTAGACACAATTATTTAATGATTCTCAATTACACAAAAATCTGGAGCATCATGTCTGCATGCAAGATAAGAAAACTGGAATTTAATGGATAAGCTACCTTGTTTTTCCTAATTTTCAAGTAGGAGAACTTGTGTATAAAGTAGTTTTGTGCAACTACATAGAAGCTATCATCACATTTGTCTTTGGTATTTTTTGCCAAATATGCAGCATAGTTATTTTAGTTTCATAATCCTTGAAGGACTGTTAACTATTTTATTATATAATAATAAAATTTTATTGTTTATTATTATTGATATTAATAATAATATTATTATATATTAAATTTTATTATTATGTAATTATTATTTTATTATCTCATGATAAATTCAGCAATTGATTGGGGAAAAAAACCCAAAGCAACACACTTCCTGCCAAAAAAAACCCCTCAAACAACAAAAATAACCAAGAAACAAAACAGCTGATGTCTTTTCACAGGATTTGTGGATGACAGAAGATTTTTCAAATTAGATCAGGAAATCTCTGAGATGAAAAATGGTAGTAAACTCAAGAACTGCCTCAGAACTTATTTTATTATCTAATTCTGTTAGCCAAGAATTGGGGGAATTTGATATAGTAACAATTTTTAATGTATGAATGGTAGCAGAAGCTTTGACTAGTACAACTTAAAATAGATCGGGTACTGTTCTCAGAAGCAACCTGCCTGCTACTCCTAGGTTGCACGCAGAAGTTTATTGCTCTAGTACTAGGGTGTTAGGATATACTGTGTACTGGAACCAGGTTACCAGAAGCTTATGCCAGTTCAAATCAAACTTCCACTCAGGACATACACATTATCAATAAGGGGAAACTGACAGGTTTACATTCTTCATATGTTATTGCCCCCAGAGCTGGACACAGAACTGCAAGGTGGTGTCTCACAAGACGAGTTCAGGGCAGAATACTCTCCCTCGACCTGCTGGTCACACTCCTTTTGATGCAGCCCAGGACACCGTTGGTTTCTGGGCTTTGAGCACAAAATGAAGCCGGCTCATGTTGAGCTTCTCATCAGCAACACCCCTGTCCTTCTCTGCAGGGCTGCTCTGAATCTCTTCTCTGCCCAACCTGTAGATGTGCCTGGGATTGCTCCTACCCAGGTGGGGGACCATGCACTTGGCTTGGTTCAACTTCGTGAGGTTGGCATCTGCCTATCTCACAGGTGTGTCAAAGTCCCTCTGGATGACATTCCTTCCCTCCAGTGTATCAACTGAACCACACAGCTTGGTGTCATCGGCAAATTTGCTGAGGGTAATCTCAATCCCCAAAACAAATCTTCGTTTTATTTGTTTAATTGAGTATAATAACACAAGCTTTCTTTAGAAGCATAATTTAGTAAATAAACCTGAAATTCTCAGGCTAATCAGATCAGTTTCAGAATGATTGGCCAGTAGTTACTCTAGCAGTAAAAGTGCAAGCAGTGGAATATAGAACTGGTTCTTCAGAGATTTAGATCCAGCAAGGTTTCTATCTGTATAGAACAGACTAAGTTTCTCTTTTCTTGTGGCACTCAGTAGAATTCTGTCTTGTTCTTGCTATTACATAAAGCATTGACAAATTAAGGAGTATCACCTTACCTCTGGTATTTTTTTAGCATTTTCAGCACCGCCAGGTGGTACATTGGTACACGGCAGCTGTAGGATGATGGCATCTGGAGAGTTCATGCAAGCAGTTCTATTGTAAATTCCATATCAGCACCACATTACTTTTCATATATAGGCTTTTCTTCAATTTCATCACTCCTACACTCTCCATAAAAACTCTAAAAGCTACAGCTAGGTATACTATCAGCCCAGAAAAAAATGGACCGAAGCAAAAGCAAACTGATGTCTTACTTTGTAGAACGCAGAACAAAATCAGTAAAATTGTTAATATAATTACATTAAAGAGCAAATAACACTAATAACAACAGCTCACTACTAGAAAGAGTGCAAATTAGTTTCATTTTCATGCATCGGCATATCAGTATTCTTTGCATAATACAGGGTGAAAAATAAACTAAATCTTGCCTCTTTCAGTACCAGATCACATGCCTAATAAATAATCTGGCCTGTCAGTGGCTATGTAACAGCAGATAGGTGCAGTGATAGACACTGAGTATCTATAACCATCTGAGTAAACCATTTTGGGCTCAGTAGGTTAAGCAGAGACAGATCCTCCTACTTCCATTGTATGCTTTAGAAAACACGTCACCTCAAAATAGTTGCTCCAGTCAGGTCTATGACTAGTTCTTTAGTTAATGAAGTGTCAGCAGTGAGACGCATGAATTTCTATGATAACCCACAGATGAATACAGGATAAAAGCGTAGTGCCATGGGTTTTTCTGAGACATTAAGTAAATAACAAAGAGGAGTGTGATATGGAGGATTTTATGTTTGTTGAGGTAAAAAGATGTCAATTGCCAAGTCAAATGCAGAAAATGACACTTAGAGATTTGAAAAGGGCTTATGTGCCCATAAGATTGTATGACTTTACTACCTATATCACATGCTTATTTAAAAGAAATTACCTTTACTTACAAACTATGTGTTATCTAACAAAGATTTTTTTAAATATACAGAGAAGTGAAATGGTGCTTATTTTCATTTAAGAAGAAAGGTTCCAAAATTAAACATAATATATCAATATGACACATGGAAAATGAAACCAAGAACCAGTATTTTTATAGAACCATAAAAATTTTGGGGTTGGAATGGACCTTTAAAGAACCCAGTCTGTATTGATTGTGGGAATTGTCTCAAACCACATTCAGGACCTTGTATTTGTCCTTGTTGAACTTCATGAAGATCACATGGGCTCACTCCTCCAGCCTAACCAGGATCCTTCTAGTGAAACAGCTGCACCACTCATTTTGGCATCATCTGCAAATCTGCTGAGGGTGCACTCAATTTCACTATTTATGTTGCTGATTAAGAAATTAAACATTATTGGTTCTAGTACAGCCTCTTGAGGGACACCACTTATTACTCATTTCCACTTGGACATTCAGCAATTGACCATAACTCTATGGAAAGAACAGTCCACAATTTCTTATCCAACAGCCTATCCATCAAACCCATATCTCTCTAATTTAGCTGCAAGAATTCTCTCTGTTTCACCATTGTCACACTATGTGACACTCTGAGCTCATTCAGCAGATTATAAACAAATTTAGATATCTTTAACATTGTGTATATCCAAACTTCAGAGCAATTTATTTCCTTCCCTATTTCCTAAATGTCTGTGAATATTTTATTTACAGTTAGTAGTGTTTTGTTGCGGGTGTATTGCAAGTAATGGATAAGCATTGAAAGCCTGCTCAGGTAAGTCAAATTACTGTAAAGGGAGCACTGACATGCATTTTGCCTTTATCAGACCAACCTTCTGAAAATGAAATCCATTAACACAGAAATATATATATGTTTAAATAACTTATTCTAACATGTCGAGGTTCTCAGGATTGTTCATTCTTCATGATATGTACAAGACATAGTTCAACATGTGATGTGAACTTTAAGGTTTTTTCAATTATGCCACTTCCTTTCTCATCCTATAATTTTGAGGAGTAATATCCCTGTTTCTCCAGACCAGTTCTGAGGTGTGTTCATAATTTCTACAGCCACATGCCCACAGCTGCCCAGATGAAGAATCACTTGAGGAAGCCTATCTGCCCACAGTCTATATTTTGCTATCACATAACTACAGCTTTCACGGGGTTAGGGGAGCTCAGTTACCTCTGATGCAGGAGGTCACTCATGTGAAAAGAGACAGAAGATTAAAAGGCAACAGTTTTTTTCAGTGAAAAGCAGAAAAGATTTGCTTTTCCATGCCTGAGTTTCCAGTCATTGACAACGACATCAGGGTACTATATGTTTTGACTTAATTTTTCAATTAGCAACTTTCCATTTTTGAAGGTTTAGTTCATTTTTACAAAATAATTTCTCAAACTATTTGAATCACATTATTTACTAGCATGTAATCAACCATGGATATAAAAATTAACCTTCTGAGCTAGCAATTACTGACTAAAATGCAATCTTCACAATAATTACAGCCACCAAAATGGAAACAGTATTCTGGGAAAGAGAAGTCATTAAAGTTATAATGTCTAGAAAACAGAGGTATATTGGACTGTGTTATTATAATATTTACTCTTTCAGTAATTGGAGTGATGTGGAAGAATGAATACAGAAACTGGAAAATAATCAAGTCTACACAAAGCTTAGTGTAGTGTCAAAATGATCAAGACTACAATGGGGAAGAAAGCTTTTGTTATATCAGCATTCAAGTGTTGCATCTAATCATTCAGGTCACTTGTTTTCAGCACAGTGAGTATCACCTACATCCTGGAAAACATCACAGGACTGAGGCATGACAGTCACTTATGTTTTACAGTGCTTATTTATGAATATTAATATGCATATATTATCATTCACAGATATATAAACATACAAAATCTAAGGTAGGAATCATTGTGGCACGTTACTTGCATTCTTATTATGCAGCATTCAGCCAGAAAAAACTTCTGGATAAAGAAGTCAGGCCAGATGCCCCCTAACATCACAAGGGTAACACCACAGACCAGTCTTTGTTATGTCTATAATGTTGTAACATGAGCAACATTTGTTTTCTGCCAAAAATCACTAACACTATGTCTCTGCAAATATTTTCTCACAGCAATGTTGAGCAGATTCAGTTCTGTCTCTTTCATCTTCTGAACTGATATTTTTCATGGTATTTGCCACTCAGCCCACAGGCATTTAAATTGCTGTCAGAGTCAACTGAAGCAACCACAAGTCGAATTCTTACCTGTGCTATTCTGATAGTATAAAAATAGTTCGACCTAGATCACAGCCCCACAAAACTACACATTGATCAGTGGTGCAAGACAAGTCAGCCACTACTATCAAATATTTACAAAGTAAATCTGCAACTCTGCCCGATTTCCTATGTAACCTCTTAAAAACAGATGGAAATCCAAAGTTCAAGTGCTTTTGGTGGAAGACAATTGTTCCAGTGCTATTTATTTTTGTTATTTTAATTAACTTTTAATCCTGTGAAGAGAAAGCTTCCTCTAAGAAAACTATGAAGTTCAAGGCAACAGTTTCAAAATTTGGAGGTATTGAAATCAAAGAAAATAGATGGGGTTTTTTAATTTTCTTTTAGAGAAATTAACAAGCCAATCAGATCTAGATAGCTAAATAGGGTGCTACATTTAACATTGAATGGATTCCTGGAAACACCAGAAAAAAAAATAAAACCTACTCTCATCTTAAACTGTAAAATAACATTAATGATGATATGAGTTTCATTAAATGAATCACATATAAATATATGCCACAAGAATAAGTGCTTAAGGAATTACTTACACTTGATTAAAAATTCTATGCATAACATTTTAAAATTCCAAAACTAAACTTGAAAAATCTGTATCATATGAATTCTCTGTTTCATATTAAAAAATTAATAGAATTACATTAATATATAAAATCAAGAAATTACTTGAGTCTGACACCTCTTGTAGTCTAGAATTTTCAAATAAGCTTTCATCTCCACATTTTCTTTATTTTGTATGTGGTCTGTATGGGGTGGAGTTGACTTTCCCCATAGCAGTCTTCATAGTGCTGCGCTTTGTATTTATGGCTAGAATTGGTAACACACCAGTGTTTGAGCTACTGGTATGCTTGCACAGCATCAGGGCTGTGTTTGCCACCCCCTACTCCCCAGCCCCTAAAGACTAGTGATAAGCAAGAGGCTAGAAGGGGATGCAACCAGGACAGCTGACCCAAGCTGACAAAATGGACATTCCGTACCATATGGCATCTGCTCAGCCATAAAAACCAAGAGAAGCAAGTAAGGGAGAACTTGTTAAGGTGTTTTCTGAAGCAATTGCTATGCATACTAGGGCCCTACTTCCCAGGAAATGGTTGGAATTCACCTGCTGATGGGAAGTAGAGAAAAAATCTTTTTGCTTTGCTTTACTTCCACATGTGGCATTTGCTGTTCTTCTTTCAACTGCCTTTATCTAAACACATGAGCTGATCATCTTACTTCTCCTTCTGTCCTGTTGAGGCACAGCTTGGTGGGCACCTGGTGGCCAGCCAAGGCCAGCCCTTGTTTTATTAATAACAAATGGTTTCTTTTCTTGACCATTTCCTAAATCAATTTTGACTAAGCTGCAAAATATTTAATCATGAGAAAATTTAATTTTCTCATGTGAAAAAGATGTATCACGATAATTTAACAATATACAGTTTTTAAAACATGAGATATCTTCAGATGTTCATTAACTAAAAGCCCTTAACTAAAATTCACATTAAATATTAAGACACATAATCTTCATACTACAAATGTTAAGACACATATCTTCATACATTGCAAGTCTTCACTCAAGTTGCCATATCTGCCATAAAAAAATTATTTTGAGAGCACCACTGTGGAGCAAGTATTCAGCCTCTGCAAAAATTCAAACTGACAGTAATTATATAAATGTATTTATTTCAAGGTTTTCTTTATAGGCTTAATAGATAAATGCTTTAAAAACCAAGCCAGAATAGACTCTGGAGAACTGGGTGCCTTGATCTTCTGATTCAACTGATACTTTTTGTGACTTTCTTGTTCCTTAAGCCCTCATTTCATATTCTGCACTTTGAATAACATTATCAAGAGGTCTTCTTTCAAGAGGCTTTACCAATTACTTTCTACGATGGAAAGCTAAAATAGGTTTTTAAAGCAGATTTCACTGGACAATGTGTATCATAAAGAAGGCTGAAAGGAACAGTAACCTCTTTGACAATTTAATAGCATTAGAAATAATGAATATGTTGCTAATATTGTCTCTGTACAGGTCAGATTTTAAATATTAGCGTTTGACATTATAGGGTATTGATTGACGTAAGCAATTCTTACAGAGCCCAGAATGTTTCATATCTTTTTAAGAAGGAAAGCAGTATGAGCTGCCTGGGACAAGCTGGAATTTAATTAAAGAAAAAAGACAGAGTATAACAAAACATAAAGAAATAGTGCTTTCTCTTTAAAGCCAGACACACATAAAAAAAAAAGGGGGGGGTAAGAAAAGCCCCCCAAAAAAAACAAAAATCATTTCCAGATACAAGCACACTACATTTGCATTAAAAGGACCTTTAAATATTCTTTTATCCAAATAAAATAAGTAAGACTTCAGCATTGTTATATAATATTAGAATATGGAGACTTTTAAAGGAAGGGAAAGTGTGAAGTGCCAAAATGTGCTTGGTGGCAAACTACTATAAACATTTCATAAAAAGGTTAATGAACATATGGTAAACTTGTGTTATAGAGGTGACAATGCAGAGATATCAAAAAAGTTCTCTTCATGGCATATTCTCCTATATACTACTATTCTGCTACAACTTTTCACAAATATAGTTTTTAATGATGATCCTGTACCTGTTGCTAAGCAATAGAATGATAACAAATACTAAGTAAAACTTTATTTATACCCTTCAGCCTGTGGTAATTTAATTTTGTGTGAATATTTACTCTGGAAGTCAATAAAGACTTCTATGAATATTTGCTCCAGGATAAACCGATCCTTTTCAGCTTAATTTACAACAATTGATGGGAAATTCTGCTTCATCTAAAGAGCCACTTTTATACTCTAGTATAAAAATGTCCTGATGGCACAGTGGGAGATTACCTCAGTGGAGTAATGCTATTGTAGTTACAACCATTGTTAAATGCATTGGCAAAATTTTTTGTCATGTTCCAGCATGTGGCAAAAGTCAATCATAGGGGCTGTGTGAAGCTCATTATAGCTGAGATATCTAATTCACATTATGGATTTTGTTTAGCACATTTTAACTGAAGTAGGCTGTGGAACAGACTTTATTACCAGGTCAAAAGACAAATTTCGTATAGTAAAAAATGTGAAAACTCATATTTTTTTAATTTATTTTATACCTAAGATGATATTCAAAATATTGCAATGCACAAGATTCTGAAATAATCTTCTTGATGAAGAACCTAGATTCAAAAATAATCAAAGTACATCAATAGGAGAGTACAGGAGAACATTATATATTCAACTTTGCATTAATGTAGAGCAGTGTATTTTTCTGAACACTCCCATGACTAGGATGAGAGGTTACTGTTCAAATTAAAGAAACAGATGTTGTGCACATCTTCATGCTAGTTTAAAGGCAGACAAAAAACTCATCCATTTAACTTCATAGCAGAAAGGAAGACAGATGAAAGCAGAAGTTTTGGAATAAAACCAGAGTTGGCAGCTAGGCAGTTTATACTTATGCGTCTAAACAGGGCTCCATGTACAAAATGTATGTGGTGTCAAAAGCATATGAATCTTATACACCTCAAATGAAGCAGACCAAGCTGTGTCTGCTGGCAAAATAATGTGAAGAGATCTACATTCCTAAAAGGGTGAGCTCTGGCAGAGAAGAGCTGGTTGATTGTTAGCTCATGTAAGTATGAAGTTTTGGAAGAAGAATCAAAGCAAAGCAAAGGATTCTACAAGGGACCGTTAATATATTCATGTGGGGGATATATCTGCCACCTTTTGTGCAAATTCGCTGTGTGACATTGCTGGATGCTCATTCTATAGGCAGCAATATATTTTTAAAGCTTATGCTGGGTCAAAGATCTTTCTGACATGACCATTTATGCTCTCGCCATCCCAGCATTGAACTCTGCTTCCTCCCCTCACCATGCCCTCAGTCTAAAGTCTCACTCTGTAAATTAATGAAGCTAAAGGCAGTACAGAAGTTGTTGGCAGCTGCTCAGTTATTAAGCACAGTTTCACAGAGGAAGTCCATTATTTCCCAGAGGTCTGCTGACTGTACTGGCCCAGAGTTAACTAAAGGATGTTCTTTCCAACTTGTAAAATGAAAGTAAAATGCAGATTCCAGCTACTCCTGAGACTTTGTGGCAGATGTTCCATTAAAATGTGAGCAGGATTCTGAAAAAGATACTTTTTTAAAAAGTACATAAATAATGAAATCAGCCGCTTGCACTTGAAATACATTTCACTTGCCCACCAGTGATCAAGTTTAATGGTCCTCAGAACATGTTCTTATACTTATAGACATATAGAGAGAGAGATTTTCAGGTAAACTCTAACTTTGATATGGCTATGAGATTAAAGAAGTTACACTCATAGCTTACAAGGTTGGGCAGTTTTAGTATAATTTGAAAGGGAAATTTGTTCATTTGTCCAAAGGCCAAAATTTAACACATGATCACCTAACGTGGTATTTAGTTGAAAATTCCTTCCAGTATTGATTGGGCAGTGGGACCCCACCTTTCAATACTCACTGAGAACTTAACTCGTCAGCCAGATTGAAATGGCCTGCTATGGACTGCAGAGGCCTGACTAGTGAGAAGTCTTTGCAACAGTGAAGGGAGAAACATTTTTAGCTAATTTTCTTGGATTTTGAGTGAAGTCATCTGCACAAAAATTATACTTCCCCCAGGATTTAGTATGTCTCATGAATCCACCCTCCTGTATCTCTCCGACATACAGAGGCATGCCTCAGGAATTTCTGTCTATAGGTCACTCTAAATCATATCGATACAAATAATCTGTGAATGAAGGGAGGATGAAAGAGATTGGAAATGCATGTTCTGTAATGTTTAACATAACCTCTTTCTATAGATGTTTTTCAAAGATAAATATATGCTCACATTTACGAAATGGAATTGACACAGCTGCACTTGCAGCTGTAGTCACAGCTACAACTCGTTCTCTTCTCAAGGACAAATATAAAAAGGAGTCAGTGATGTTGTGCTTTCTATTGCAGTTTCTTAAGAAGTCCACACAAGATTTTTTTACTGACCAAAAAAAAACCAACCCTGAAACAAGTCAAAAAAAGGCATATGCTAGTTTATCCAAGTGCTGGTTCATTTGTTATGCTTGGTAGGGTTGAAAATATCTGTGAGGAACAGAAAAAGGACAAAGTGACAATGGTAACCCACCAGAAACAAGCAAAAAGCATTAGAGAGTACAAACATGCAGATCTTTATTACACAAGAATTATCATTCCTTGAGCAAGAGAGTTATGACTCAAGACTAATTATATCTATGGAATTTAAAAGACTTATCACATGCCTTGCAATGTGTTTATAATCTCTTGATCTAACAAACCTACTTTATAATCTCCTTCATGATGGAAAAAACCCATGTTTTATACAGAAATCAATTATTCTGAAATAGAGATGTTATTTCTCTTGGTTTTCTTCTGTTTAGTAAATCTGTAACACTAATAGAGATGTTATTTCTCTTGGTTTTCTTCTGTTTAGTAAATCTGTAACACTACTAAGTAGGTAAATTTATCCAATCTGATTTCTTCAAAAGAGAGGAGAATCCTTCGAAGACCAATGCACAAACGAGCACCATTTTTCAAATATAGATAGTAAAAGCAGATGGAAGTGAAAAGATCACAGGATCCTTGAATGTTTAGTACTCCATTAATATTAATTTAGCTAATTATGTGCATGAATGCAGTTTTAGATGCCAGTATGAGATACCCAGTCTTAAAAAAAAAAAAAAAAAAACCTAGACTTCATACAGCACCCAAATGCATATATTTATTGCATTCTTTCATAGTGTCCTGGGTTTGGCTAGGACAGAGCTCATTTTATTTCTAGTAGCTGGTATAGTATTGTGGTTTGGATTTAGGATAACAATAATGTTGGTAACACAGTGATGCTTTAATGGTTGCTGAGCAGTGCATACACTAAGTCAGGGATTCTTCAGCTTCCTATGCCTTGCTAGCAAGCAGGCTGGGAGTGCACAGAAGCTGGGAGGGGCTGTAGCTAGAACAGCTGTCCCCAACTGACCAAAGGGACATCCCACAACATATGGTGTCATGCTGAACAGTAGAACTGGGGAGGGAGTGGAAATTGGGCAGGGGGTCGCAGCCTACTGCTCAGAAGTGGGTATTAGACAGCGGGTGGTGAGTAATTACATCAAGCATCACGTGTTTTGTATATTCTTTCACCATTAGTATTATTTTTCCTTCTTTTTCCATGTTGTTAAACTGTGTTTATCTCAATCCATGAGTTTTACCTTTTTCTAATTCTCTCCTCCATCCCACCGCAAGGGAGCGAGCAAGCAGCTGTGGAATGTTTAGCTGCAGATTAAACCACAGCACACAGTTAAAAAACTCTATGTTCTTTCTCTTTAGTTCTGATTATTAAGTGGCTTAGGAGTAAGTAAAAGGGATGAAAATCCTCATTACATTGTAGTCGATTGAATGCTACATACACTCATCTGGCACGTTTTAGCTGATGTTTCGTACTGGGTAACTTCAACTTCACAGCTCTCCAGTGAACTAAAAACAATCTAATGTTTGCTTTTTTCCATGCATGTTTCTTCCACTCTGTGGACCTATATAACAAGACATCTACAGGTAATAAAATGCTTCCGACAGCTCAGTCACCTTCTTTAGTCAAAGCTTAGGTTTCTTTCATTATCAGCTTAGTCGTTATTTTTCTTTGGATTACTAGGTTCTCTAAAATGCACTACATATTGTTGGATGAAGGGGAATGAGTTTGCCAATTAACTGTTTCTTCATTAGCAATGAAATTTTAAATCAGTTAATTAGTTTTATTGGCTAGCAATAAGAAAGAATACTTTTTCAACTTAATCGTTCTCTAATTTTCAGTATACTTACAAGAAAAACTAATATTTTCCATGTATGTGCTGTATCTCTT
Organism: Ara ararauna; assembly: GCA_028858755.1. Lineage (NCBI taxonomy): Eukaryota > Metazoa > Chordata > Aves > Psittaciformes > Psittacidae > Ara > Ara ararauna. Next base: position 52,293,787 of record CM054410.1, read on the forward strand.
AATAAATAAATTACTGTTACAAAAAACTGTAGGGCTGCGCCCTGTTCAACAGGCATCTGATTGTCAAAGATATGATCTTATCTGCATTCATAATTCTATATACGCTATAGGATTACTGATATGTTGATAATTTGAGGTGTTAAAAAGTTAGATTTTTACCTATTGCAGAATTTGATGCAAAGATCCAGTGCTACTTGCAAATTAGAAGAAATACATGAATTGGGAAAAAAAGTAAAAAAAAAAAAAAAAAAAACCCACAACCAAAAAAACTAAAATTCACTAAAAGCCAAATGCATTTTACAAAAAGAAACAGACACTCATAAAAACACCCCCACTTTCTGAAACTGCAGAGATTTTTATGACATATCATTTTCTTACCATCACAAGAAATGGAAATTTAAAAACCTATTTTTTAAATACAAGTACTTGAATTATAACTATACTGTTCATTACTATACCTAGACATTAATTATTTTGATTTACTGATATCAAATATTGTTAAAATAACATTTGTGAGCAGAAAAACTACCCATTTATTTATATTAGGTTCTTCTGCATTTGTATTATTTGTTTTTGTAGGCTGCAAATACTTTGATGTTAATTAGAACACTCTTAGTTTCTCCTTTTCAAAGAGTGGTTTCCAAGAAATAAGTATCTGTTGCTGGATTCATCCAGTTTCTAATCCTGGTCAGGTTTAAAACTAAAATAATAATACTGACTGGCCATATGTTTCCTAATAAAAGCTTAAAGAAATTTCCAAGTCACACTTGGGTGTCCAGCAGCATACACTTTCTGGACAGACCTTAAAATAAAGGCAAATTCACCCTTGGTTGTTTCCATATAGGATTTTATACAAGCTAAGCAGGCAGGATTGGACAACTCAACAATCATGATCTTTGTTTCTAGGAGTTAGTATTTTTAGACACCTATCTGGTGCAGTATTTCATTTTCCACCTCTTGTTTAAAGGTACGCTGTAGCACGAGTAAAGAGTATGTTACCAAAGAAAGTACTAGAATCATATAATGAATACAAAGGTAAACACAAAATGAGTAGTGCCATGGTAATCTTGCACTCAGGCTTACAGTCTTGTCCCTCCCTGCTTCATATAATATTCACCCTTGCTACTACAATTCTTGGATGATATTTGTGTCTCATTTTTAGGCAGCGGTTCCTTTCCTGGAAGCCAGTGTGATCATGAGTAATATATCTAGCTTGCTGTGTAGAGGGAAAGACTTGTCTACAAAAATATTGGAAATGGATAATGATTAACTGAAAAAAATTAAAAAACTACTTAAATTTCAGGTGGACCTGCCACCAGAAAAACAACCAAATGGTCCCTATGCCTGCAACCTACTTTTCCTCAGAACACATACCAAAATAATTTTGTTTTCTACTGACTCCGTGGTAGCAGCTCTAGAAGTGCTTTACATGCACCCTGTTATTTTCTTCATTGTTCATTTAGTATCTGTGAATCCTTAAGTTTCTCAAGCATTTAGCAGTTTAGGCTCTAGCAAAATGTGACCTAACATTTAATCTATCTTCATGTGGAAAAGCTAGAATCAGAAATATTCATTTGTGCAGATTTTTACATAGATATAGTTCCCACAAGCGCTGCTCAAAACTTGGCCTTTCTATTTAAATTTGCATGTCTAACAGTTCAAAAACCCTGACAAATGTGAATTTAGTCTGTTCTTACAGACACTTCAAAAAATTTATGGAATAAAACAACCAAGTGACAGCTGACTCTACATAAGGCACACAGCATGTTATTCTATTTATGGCTGTGACTAAATGTGGTGAATTTTAGTCAGATTAAAATATTCTTCTGTTTATGCTCGAGCTTTTTTACTAACATTATGTCCTTTTACAGTGAGATGAATAGAATATATACACAACAGTAAGAAATAGAATCCCTTTAAATGATTGTCTGAAGATCCTGACCAATGTCTGATTAGTTTTGCTTAGCATTTTGTTTGCATGATTGATTGGCTTGGCTGGTTGTTGGGGGTGGGGGGAAGGCACGGGACTTTTTCTGTAGTGCTGTAAGTGAATCAAGAAGCAAAGACAGAAAACATTTTTGTTTGGGTTAATTTGACAACTTAGTTATGAGTTATAACTGATCTATCTATTAAAGAAATTGACTGCGCCTCACTTGGCAAAAAGTAGTTGAAAATTCCAGAATGTCTGAATCAAAATTCAGTAATAAGGTCAGCTTTCCACAGGACAGTACAAGGAAGCCATAGGTGGATCAGTGGTACAACAAAAATAAAAATATGTCCATTACATTACTGGATGTAGTTACTCACTTACGCATTCCTACACCAGTCATGCTGTGCAGCTCTTCACGTCTATTGTAGTTAAGGATGAATTGTTCAAGAATTAAATTATTTGAAAGCCATTTAATAACACAGAGTTTATAGTTACTGAATAAAACAACACAAAATAAAATTAATTGTTAAACACTTTATTGCCCCAATTGTTTCATGCAATGGGGAAAATGATGAGAAACAAAGAATTTAATAAATTATTCTTTTTTTTTTTTAACAGTCTTTAAATACTTTAAAGTAAAAAAGAGAATACAGGAATTGCAAACTTTCTCTTTTGGAAGAAAATTGAGCTAGTGAATATGCTAGCTTGGAGTGGACTGTGAGACTAGACCCATTCATAAACCAGTTCAGTTAACATGATGCAACATTTAACAAAGACCCACTGAAAGTACAAACATCCCAAAAATTATTACCTGACTGGACAAGCTCAGCTGGTCTAGTAATTTCATACAAGTCAAGCTACTGTTTGAGCAATAGAAATTTATTGGCACCAATAATTTCATAGAAGAAGTCAAGTAACGGTTTGAGCAATAGAAATTTGTTGGCACTTAATACTTCATATTTTTAAATCTCGACATATCATTTCCAATGGAAGTTAAATTCATTGAGCTGGGTTAAGCTATGATAATTAACATCTTATTGACTAAAAGAGAAAAAATTGTAGTCTTATTGAATAGTCATATCTCTCCTGCTGCATCCATTATTTTGCTGTGAGTAGAAATTCAGAAAGCAATTGCCTGCACTGTTTGCCTGCTTGCATGTGATAAAGAGGCTGTATGCTGCAAATCTAATCTCAAGCCCTTTATTTACCAGCAGTTGGCGTTCATGTCACTATTGAATGCAGAATATTTTAGGAAGACAGGCAAACGGAAAAGATATGGAAAGAGAAAAGTATTGAAAAGCTTTCATGTTTTGTATAACTCCTCTAATGAAAGAGCTACTTTTCCTTTGTTACCTACTCAGCTGCAGCACCTTAAACTATACATACTTTGGTGAAGAATGGGCATAATTTCCAGCAGTAAAGGGCAAGTTTAAGTAAGTTTACCCAGCAAACTATTCAGCTAATAGAGTTTAGCAAAAAACCTTTTTCCCTCATACATTATGAATGGGATACCTTTCTCTGGCCATATATTTCGTCACAACTTGAAATTAAAGTAAGTATGCTTCAGCAAAAGCTGAAGCACTGCCAGAAGTCTAGATTTCCACTACTTCACTGTTCATTCCCCAGTTATTGCTGACTGAATTCACAAGTGGAGGATGTTGAAATGCCATGATGAAAGCATAAATCAAAGGTAATCTTTGCTGTGCTGCTTCTGCACCCACAAAAAGGAAAGTAAATGAAAAAGTCAATCGTTTTCTGCTTGAATGTCTGCTGGAAAATGAGTTTGTTTGCCAAAAACCAGTGCTTCATACAAAAAAAATGAATCAGCTAGATAACTTAACAGGAAAGAAAATATTTATTCTCAGGTTCTGTAAATTAAAGGTGATTATTAGCCTACTTCAAGGTAAGCTATTTTGGGTGAACGCTGGAAAACAAGCTGTCTACCTGAAATGCTTAATAACCCCCTATTTTCTTGAAGTGGAGCTTTGCTATTAGACTTCTTAACATTTTAGCAGATGTAAATCAGCCACATGGTATTGGGCATTATGAAAGGCCGCTACTTGGCATCATACATCACTGCAAATGTTTCCCAAAAGCCTGCACTATCAGGAATCTTTATCATCAAATGCAGCTTTCTATTGAGATGCAAATTTTAAGATGGAGTATTCCAGTATTTCAAACAATTTTGACAATAGTCTATTTAGTTTTAATCCTTTTATCCTAATCCAGAAGGCAAATATGCATGCACATTACAGTGTAGCTCTGCCCCTATGCAATTTAATTTGACAGAACTAAATTAAGTATATCTACAGTTTTTTTAAGTCTTAATATATTAGAACAGCTAGCTATAGTACAGTAGCAAAGCATCAACAGTCCCATGCTAATGTTAAAAAAAACCAAGAATTTATATCTATAAACATTCACCACAGGTGACACTGTGGAATTTTCTTTGATAAACTGTAGATATTCTTATTAAGAACTTAACTACACTATGTTGATACATGAAAGAGTAAATTTCACTCTGTCTCAACATTCTGGGACATTTGCTTCAAAGCTGTTACACATTTTCCACAACGTAAGTGGCTATGTATTAGAGGCTGACCTATTATATCCATCTGTCATGTTGTCTTTTCAGAAAACATTTAACATGTAACTTCTACTATAGCTCTACAAAATAATTATCTCTTCACTAAACTAGCTGTCCAGCTGGCTTGTTGCCAAACTTTAGAAAGGAATTTCAAAAGTGAGATCAGTTTGAGAATAACTGGATCATGAGTTTGGAATAAAAAAAAAAAAAAAAAATCACTGCCTTATCCTTGAAACTTAAATAGACTTGTTTTTTACTGCTCACTAGAAAAAAAATCAGGATTTTGCAAGCCTTCGCTAATGTTACTACCTAAACCAATCTGTTGTTTTGTCTACACGATCAAGAAATAGAAGAGGTGAATGGTGGCACATGTTGTAAGCGCCTTTCACTATGGAGTACCAAACTCAAGTGACAACTAATTGACAGAGGAGCTGAGTAGCAATGCACTGTGTACTTAGTTAAGAACTGAAAAAATGGAGCATAGGCCAAGCATGATCAGAGTCTACATTGCTTTGCTTATGGCCAGGCTAGCATAGGTATAGGTTAATAGTGAAAAAAGTACTGAAACTGCATGAGTGTATAATATGGAAACCACTGAAACAGGAAGAAAGAAAAGGTGGGTAGGGTCTTTAGTGTAGGATTTTGGTGGGATGGAGGAAATAATAAGGGAGGAAGAGAGAAAAAGGCAGGCTACTTTCCAAGTGGATCTTATTATTTGGTGATTAGGTTTAGACTCATGTTCAGAAGTATAGGACTGTTACAATAAAAACTCATGAAGAATTCGTTTTCAAGACCTGAACATGTGTTTGATTCAACTCTTCACTCGAATAAGTATGCTAAATTCATCTGTCTAGCCTGATACGCTTGATATTTCCTATTTTCCTAAGGAGAGGCTTTGCTATTATATTTTGTAACTTTTGATGTGATATGACTCAACCAAGTGGATGGTACATAATACAAGTCTGGCCTCATGCATCACTGCAAATATGTTTCCAATAAGCCTTCACCATAAAGAAAAACTAACATGAATTTGGCTCAGCTCTTTGGTCAAATAGATGTTCTACATTTACCTGATCTCTTGGCCTGTAGATAAGAGACAACCTCAAATACTGTTTTATCTGAGAATATCTTGATAAGACATAAACCAGGACACTAGTCAGTCAGTAATAATATAATATAAAGCGACATAATATGGAGCTTCAGAAAATCAGGGGTCACTCTTACATCATGTATGACTTCCAAGCCCTTGGAAGTTATTTGTTTTGCTTTGTACTAAACTCAATAATTCAAACAATGCCATCCTAGATATTTTGTTTCAATAATAAACAATTTTCAACTTCCATGCATTGATGATATTCATTAAGGTGGCTGACAATATTCTCAAAAAATAGCTTGTGTAGGCTGACAATTAATAACAAGTGAATAACAGAACAAAATCCAGATATTATAACTCAAAAGTATTGCATTTTCCTCAGAATTAAAATTTTCAGACCCTCTGCAATTACATGCATAAATAAAAAATAAAAAGTTAACAGTTTCTTTGCTTCAGGCATCATTCTGGTTCTTTCCTTTACTCTCATGGTATATTCTAGTGGACATTTTTTTGTGCTTTTGGTTTTTAATTTTTTTAATGTTTTAATTTTTTTTTTTTTTTTTTTCTCTTCTCTTGGTCTTCACTGTATACAACTGCAGATTTAAACGTGAAATAGAATTCAAGACTTGGATGTTTTCACAGAAGCCCCTATTGAGTAAGTAATCCTGTATTTATTGATTAGGATTGTCTAGGATGTATTCCTGCTATTTCCTGCTTTTCCAGTCATGACAGTCTCCTATAGCAGCCATACAGACTTGTTGCATTTGTTTGAGTTGATACTAGAATAAACCTATTCTCATTAAATGAGATAAATTCTACTTTGTAATGGCAAAGCATAATTTTCTTTTGAACAAGCTGGTGCCTAGAGCAGTTTATATGGTTAAAAAGGAACAGCAATTTGTAGCATTAGATAGTAGTGCATAATGTATTGTTGATAAATGTACTTGGGAAATTTCAGGGGCCATCTGCATACTTACACATTCTGTATTCGTGCAGTAAGGCCTCATGGGAGTAGAAATGTGGGATGGTAGTAGAAGCTTTCCCACTGAGTGCCCCAAGGACTCAAAAAGGAAGTGACAACTATCACTGGAAGAATGCAAACTTGAGAACAATGTAGAAGCTAATTACAACTTAACAAAGAGAACAAAGAACATTTTCCCAAAATATGTAAGACAAGCTCCACAAGAACATGAACAAAGGAAGACTGAAAAAAGAGAGTTTGGCCCAGTACTCTCTTGGCTTTTAAGGACTGCATGCATAATCAATGCCACTACTCAACTACCACAAGTTCTTCATTCAAGTTCCACAGAAAGAGGACATTGCTTTCTATTTACTATACACCAAATTATTCTTTTTAGAACATATTTGAATTAAGTAGATTTTAATTCCTGTTTTGGTCTTCTGTTGCTTTTCACTATGCTATGTACAGCATCAAAAATATTATTCTAACATCACTCATCTATGTGAACATTTAAAGATATTCTGAATTTACATTCCTTTCTGCTCTCCTGGGTTTAAATCCTATGCAACTTGTAAGTGAAAGGATTATAAAGTATCCTAAATTACTAGTCCCTCCACACTTCACTCCTGTCCCTTAGAAATCTATGAAATTTGAATGTAGACAGTTCTTTTACTAGAGACACAAACTGAGTTTTTATCATAAGACTTGTACCAAACAATGCAGTAGAAGAAAAAAAAAAGTAGTGGAAGAAACCTCAAAACCTTATCCAGCAAACAGAAGCCCCGTGTCTGGTTTAAGAAATTCAAAGTCAACTGCCTGTTTCCTGAGAGATTTCTCAAAAATTATGAATCTGTCCCTGACTGGTATGCTTATGAATAGCTGATGTACAACATCCTCAAGATTTCACTATTGCCTAGCTATAGACAGCTGCACACTGAGCAGTCCTTTGTATGCAGCCTCTTTTTTACTCATTATAACGGCCAATCACTTTAATGTTAGCTGCTCCCTTTAAAATCCAGGCTCTGAAATCTTTTGAGTTGTGCACACAGACATATTGCAAGATTCAAAGATAATATGCAACCAATTTGAGATCTCATTTGCTTTAAACCAAACTATTTTAAACCAATTAAGGAAATGAAAGCCCAGGCTTAATTGCTGGTCCACCTAATTTTATGTAGTACTTTTTCCTCCCTCTGCCCCATTCATCCTGATTAAAAAGTAAGGCAAAAATATTTACTCCTATTATTCATAAAGGAAAACAAAAAAAAAAATCACACCCTTATATGACAGGTTTTAATGTGGAACTTAAGAGGACCTCTCACCATCAAGTCTTGGGAAGCTCATAAAAACTAAATGTGACTTGTTCTCAGCTTATTACCGCTACAATAAACTCCAGATGTGCTAGATAAAGAAACCAGTGCTATGTTGTGAGTGTTAGATTAGGAAAATTCTCCTAAACTCAGAAGTATGGAGTAATCTAGAGAACATACCTGGCCATTATATAGCCAAGAACTGAGCTCTCAGATTACCATCAGGAAAAAATCCCAAGATATGTAAAATAGACTATTTTTGTAAGTGCCTCAGTAATCTTCCATCAGTTTGGGCTGGCTGGCCAAAAAACGCATTCTCATTTTATTTTTCTGATTAAAGTCTTCATTACTATAAAGTAGTTGTTAGCAGTAACAAAGTTAACTAAGAAGGCACTACTAATTAAAAGTAAATTAGTGATTTCACACAGTTTTTATTTCAAGGTTAATTATATCTGTTTCCTGAGGTGCTCAGAAAAAAAATAAAAGTGCTACAGTTAAACACTGCTGCAGATAAACTGCAGAACTCTACAGCTTTACATTAAATGCACGATGAGAAAATCTTGCACTCACAATAATCCATGTTGCAGTTCATTAAGTTACATTGGTGATCACACTTTTTATCTCTATCACATGCAGATCAGTAGTAAACACAAAATCCAAGGAACATAGCAGTTTCATGTGCTCAAGCAATACCTCATATATAATTTGCAGTTTATTATAGCTCAAGGCATAGTTTGATTCCAGGAGAAACAACCCTGAGAATCTACTGGATATAACCGCTGATGTCCTCTGGTTTTACCCAAAGGATGATCTTCACTTGTTTTTCAGTGTGCACAGGATCAAGCTTCTGGTGCAAGATATAGGCGCAGCTGGTGCAAGACTTCACAGATGCATGTAGATTCAGTGTGTCCTGCAGGAATATGGGCTGTCTCTTAACCTGGCTCTGTGCAGAGGTGCATACTGTTTATTTCTGAGCTAGTCTGGCTTTTACTATTTTTTTTTATTTCATAATATAAGAACACATACTGATGATTTAAGATCAAGCATTAAAACAGAAAGCTATTTAAGTATGTTCATTTATATAGGACATGACCCATGGTATATTCAATAGAATATAATTGTCAAGCACTCTATTTCTTTCTGGGATATTACAATTCAGAAGTATTACTTAGAATGCCTTGCAGGTCTAATTTAATTACTGTAGCACTGACCTTTTTATACTATTAACAAATAATCTTTTGTCCCTCTAGACTAGATAGTTTATTACATTTTCTGCCCAGAGCTTAAAGCACATTGATTCCCAATTACTGGTTGATAAAACTACCAAGTTGTCTTTGTCACATGACTTTTTCACCACCCTGGAGCAGTTTTAAAAGTATACAGGTCAAAAGAGGTAACAACAGCATTAATTAAAAGTTACAGGTGGGAAGAAACAAATTCAAACAAAAATAAAACTTTTCAATTAGTTCAACAAGGTCTCTGCGTGTCTTACATACTTGTATTATTTAAAGACAGTTTCTTCCATAAAAGCTTTATTTTTAACACTGAGGATATTATTTCTCATGAATAATGTAAGAGAATTACAATTAAAACCACATTAGAATGGGATTATGACATAGATTCAATATTTAAAAGGAAATTGAAATAAGAATTTCTGTTGTTACAAAATGTAATGTCTTGATACTGCAGGCTAATGTAAATTTGAAGTTATGATTTCTAATCAAATACTCTCTCCCCATGTGCCATCTATCCATAATCTTCATTGTAAGCCAAAAGGATCATGTCTGAGGACATGTTGTGAAGCCCTTCATAGGATTTCTGAGTGTCTCTAAAATCCTCCAATCAACATGGCAAGGTTGAGGTTGCCAAATGACCTCTTTTTATGTTTACTATCAGGTTTGGGGGGTTGGTAAAACACAGATTTACACTTTGATTCATAGTTAAACACTTCATAATAGTCTTGTGTGTGCAATAGCAATCACTTACATTGAAAACCAAGAATTTAGATAAGATTTCAGGCAGAATACAACATCTAGACATAAAAGCAGTCTTCACCTTCACACACTACAGACTAAAAAGGATAGCTTCCTGATGGAATATCACATCACCAGCCTACAGTTTCATGGCACTTCAACAATTTTAACGCAGCATGAGTTGCTGCCACCATAAGCGATAGACCAATTTTGTCTCCATTTCTTCATGCTCACTCTGGTTTCCATCTCCCTTCCCTTTCTGTGACAGCATGAGCATGTTTTTGGCTAAAAAGGCAAAAATTATCTGGACTAAAATAACTTAAAAGTATGGGAGGATTAGCTGTTCTCCTGTTAATGTACCCTGCTTCTTTCATATGTTTGAATAAACACTCAGTTGTGCAAGCACAGGGAAAGGTCTATGCAGAGGGGAGAAGTGATACTCTGTAAGTGGGGAAAAGATCAGAATTATAACTTTCAGCAATAGTATTGACTTTAAGTGGTTGTGAGACTACAAGGTAACTAGATTATCTAATTCTTCAAAGCAACACTAGTTTAAAATTCGTTTTCATTTTAAGTCCAAAATAAATTTACTGTTGACATTTATTCTCATGACTTTCCAAGGACAGTCAGAACTCAAAACCACAGTAAGTTTATACAATTGAATAATTTTTAAAATAATTGTATTTCAACATTAGCACAGCAATTGATTTCTAACAATGGGAAGCAATGTTGTTTCTTTGAATGCTAGGACAAACAAAAGCAATTAAACCCTAAGCAATAAAACAACTTGTGAAAGCTTTCCAGTAATTTCAAAAGATTAACTATAATTATATTTCCTTTCATCACAGAAACAAATACAGAATAAACTGAAACAAAGCCATTGTTAAAGATCAATCACTTTTTGCGGGTCTGGGAGAAAAGCCTACTGTACATCACAGCACTCTCTCTGTGCCTGAGGAGGCGCAGGGTCCAGCACAGAAGCAGGAAAAGAGGTTCTCTGGCTTCACTCCTTGGTGAGGCAGGGCAGCTCGGCAGAGAGCCCACAAAAACCTACAGCACCCCAAGGGAAGTTTTTCTTATTGTTAACACAGAATAGCATTGCAACAGAATAATTTAAAACAGCTTTTTACAGGCTAACCGCAGATTCTATCTCAAAATGTTACAGTCCTCAGCTGTCTTTCTCACCAGTTCATTGCTTACCAGCAGCCACACTGATACAGTGTTATTTTAGTCACAGCCAAAACACCTGAGAAAGGACTTCATCCCTAGAATTACGTTTACCTACATTATATAAAAGCAATGGGCTGCGGGAGGGGGTCCTTTTCTTTATCCTACATGTGAGGTTACCTTTCATGTGAGGCTACACATACTTCCAGAGAAAATAGGAGGAGAGGAGTTGTGGAGTTGAAAGATAATATCACATTATGAGAAGCACTGATGCATGCAAAAGCCTTAGAAATCAACTGCAAGGAGACACATCTACTGAACAAGGGAACGGACAAATTCAGGTTCAGGACCCTAACTGCAATGCAAAACCAAGCCTGAATAAGACCAAACAATGCTTCCTGGTTCATATAAAGAAACAAACAGAAAACCAGAACAACCACAGCTGCCCACATCTCCTCAGACTTACGTCTGGTGAAATAACAATTAGTATGCCTCTCCTGCACTATTTTCCACACCTGAGGGCAGAAGTGGCTTTACGACAGATATGTCAAGCTTTAACAGCTGACATATGTCAGCATCTCAGCTTGGATTACTTTAGGAAGAAGCAGGAGGGAGAGCTGCAGAGGGAGAATAATCTCTGGAGCCATTTAATTTTCATTCATCTCTCTGGATGAGAAAGCACTTAGAGAGGTAATTTTAGTTTTCTGAATGTCTTTCTCCCTCTGCCTTCAAGCAGACTTTTTTTTTTTTACAAGCAAAAAGCAGCATCTGACTCTTCCTGTGCATTTGTATAACACCTTTCAGCATCTACTGCTGTAATAAAAAACTAATCTTCTGAGGAGGACAAAGCCCTAAAGTGGCAAAATTGAGAAGAATAATTGCCAACAGATAGTTCACCCAGCCACCACAGGGCTACAAATATTCGAAAAATCTGAGTAGCTCATGTTTCTATCCAAGTTTGCCCTGCAGTCATGAGTTCAATTCAACAGCTTAGTTATGCTAAGCTGTCTCATTTTTACACTAGTTTTTGAGAACAAAAACTAGTTGGGGTTTGTTTAAATAAGATAGTTTCATCAATCAAAACATGTTAATAACTACACCAAAATCAAGAGCTTGCCAGTTCATCACACAGTACCTCTTGCCATGCCTTCCCAGAGGACATTTTGTCCCCTTTCACTCTTTCCATCTGTACAGCTGAGTGACTCATTCCCTCAGCATGTAAAGAATTCAAGTTTATACACAGGAATCCAAAGAGTTTTATTCAAGCTGTCATTTCTTTTCAACAGAAGAGTAACTGTAGGATGATGCAACTTCCTCCCTTTTGCAGCAGCGAAAGTGCTTTATTTCCCATCACACATTATTTCTCCTGCTTCAATTGGTAGACTATCCCTACTCAGCAGCCTCCATAACTATTCATATCTCAAGTCATATTTCTAAAGCAGCCTGTAGCTACCAAAATTGCTGTTTTATTTGCTCCGACACCTTTGATAGTTGATGCAGTTAATTGGCTGTTTGACACAGCTGGGAGTTAATAAGGGTCTTCATTCACCTTTCCAAAATCTGTCCCTGGGAGAGATTACATACCCGTTCTGGAGTCGCTAAGAATTTCTTCAAAAACTGGTCTGTAAAACATGACAAAGTAACAATAGTGATGTTTTGTTGGGATTTTTTTAACTGGAAGGGAAACACTGATTTCCCTGAAGAAGACTTACTAAAATAGAATATATTGTAACAGAAAGTTCACTATGTTAGGGCCTCAAAAATGTATTCATATGTTCCATTCATGTACTAATAATATATAATATAGTAAATGTAATAATTTACAAAACATATTTTAATACAAAGAAAGATATATGCCAAAGTTAGTGTAATTTAATGCAGGCGCATCCAAGACAGCTTTAAGTAATCTGAAGATGCTCCTACTACAGCTGTGTGTCATTCAATGTAAGCAAATTTTCTCTGCTTCAAGACCTGAATTGTGTGATGACAGTACTGATGACCCTTTAAAAGGGATGCCAGATTAAAAACTCTGAAAGCAATGCATGGAGTTTCTAATCATGTATTTCTCCAAGAGTTGGGATATTTTAAGTTTAAAAAATATTAAAAGAAAAAAAATCATGCAGCTTAAGAAGAAAGTACTGTAAAATCAAACTACATCAGAGATCATAGATCAATGTATTGATTTTTTCTGACACAATGACAAGATCTGCAAGTTATTCTCAGACACAAACAATGCTAAATGCCTAAAGGTACACACCAAGTATACTTATTACATTGTTAGGAGATATTTTCTAGCTATAAAGGGTTTTTCTTTTTTTGATTCTGTATTTAATTTGACCTTTCTGCTAAACGGAAGGTAACATTAATGAGTAAGGAGGCTTTCTTTTTTATTTTTTAATGACCTCAAAATTGAAGAAACGGGGATTAGATCAAAAACAAGAATCAGCGATAACAGTAAACTGCTGGAAAAGATAATGCACCAGTTCATTTCAGCATCGAACAAGAAGCAAAAAATAGTGAAGAAATAAAAGAGATTTATTGCACACAGAAACAGCAAAATGAAGGGAGGAAAAGCTCTCCACATTAGTAATAATAAAAAACTTGCTCTGCCTGTGACAATTCAAAGGCAGGAAAAGTCAGTGGTTTTCCAAATTTTGTATCTTCAGGCTTTTTTTCAGCTCTAAGCAGTTTCAATTTTAAACATATTATGTGTAAATCTATCATTCCAGGCCTGACCCTTAGAGCTGGGATCCGATTCACAGAATTGTGGGGAAAGCAATGTATTAAGGGATCTCAGGCATGTAATGCACGCAAAAATCTCAAATATATTATTTCAAAGTTTTCCAGCACTAATACAAAAATATTGTAATCCATTCTAACTGTAGTCTACTGCTGTTACCCTGTTGTGCTTTCTCAGATGCTTGATGTGCCCTGACATCTAATGAATGATTTTCCAGAGGTGACATATTGTTGACAAGAAGTGACAGAGGTGAAAGAAAAGTTCTGAGGCAGGTTAGTATTTGCTCTGTGGTAAGAGTTAAATGTGAGATTACAGAAGCACTAAGACTAGAGCTGAGAACACTTGTATAAAACCATAGTAAGGGGAAATATACAACCCACTGGTCAATCCTGACTTCTTTTCCAAAACAAGTACTGTAATTATTGATTGTCTTGACCAAGTTTTACACTTTCTTGAGAATGAAAGTAATCTCTTGGAAAAATGCTAAATATTTTTGCTTTACTTAAAAGAAACCAGGTCTGTCCCACCTTCTAAATTCAAGTAGGAGAGCTAAGATACTAAAGCATGATTAACATTTGTTTTGTAGGGTTTAGTGGACAATTATAAAAAAAATCCCGCAGAGAGTCTGATGCGTAGACTAAATTCATCACTGGAGGAATGCCTCCTTCATTATAATATTAAGTTGTATTTCAAGATTAACTCTTTTTTCTCAGTTCCTGCTTTGGGGTATTTTAGCGGATTTTTTACCTTGAGAAAAAATATATTTTAATCTGAGATTATAAATAATCAAATAATAATTTTGCGGGTTAAAAGTAGCGATATGTTGTTGATGTTGACAGAAGGTCAAGAATGAAAAAACAGTAAGACTCTTTCTCTAAATGATATTTGATAACTATTTGTATGAAAGTAATTTGAACCCAATCTACTAAAAAACCTTTAGCTTCCTACTGCATTGCTCTGCAAGACAGCATTTCCAGATTTTGCTTAGTGATTCAACAGAGACATCAGTAATAAAAAAAAAAGTCTTAAAGGGCAAGCGACTCAACTGCTTCATTTCCCTAAATAATAATAAACTTGCAAACTGAGCATTAAAATGTCTGGAAATTAGAAAAGAATGATATATTAAGGGTCAAAAGCCTAGCATTATTCAGAAAGATCAGCAAAAATGCATGAGACTTCATGAAAAAACATAACTGTTTTCATTAATAAGCCTCATAGTAATGTTATTTTAATATATTTAAATTAATATCAAAGCCATTTCCACAAAGCAATCATTTTCAGTAAATGGTTTAGCTTTCTTCTACATAAAATGAAACAGCAGATAATATTGTAGCCTTTTTCTCTGAGAGTAAATTAACAGCAAAATTGCTTAGCTTGTATTGGAACATTTCTGCCATTATTGAATATTTTCATGAAGAGAAAGAAAGTCCTTTTTGAGCATGGGAAGATTTAGAGACCTGCATGTGTATTTGAGAATAGGGAAAGTAATGCAGAAGGGCCTTGAAAGTACCAGCCAAGTAGGAGTATTATATTATTTCCTCCTATAGTTTGGGAGTTGTTTGTACGATAATCTCAGTAGCACCAAAATGATCTGGACAGTATTGTATATGTGTTAGATGTCTCTGCTTTTACATTTGCAGAAAATACCAGAACAGCAAGAACAACACAAACCCTAGTGCTTCTGTATAAATCTTACCTTCACAGAAACCCACTCCTGACATAAGTGATACTTGCTCTTTTGCAGTCATAGCTAGATACTGAACATGGAAAATGGTACGACCTGAGCTTACCTTGTTCTAATGTGCTCAGGTTCCTCTGGAGCCAAGCCAGCCACTTCGTAAATCATATAGATATGTACAGAGCTTGGACTCCAGAACAGTTGTTTTTAAATACTCCATATTTCCATACAAATGAAAAAAAATATATATCACTGAAAACACTTGAAGTGGTTTCAGCCTCTCAGTAGCTTATTTGCAGAAGTAACACAAAAAAGAGAAGAGCAGTGAATTATTTTTGTTTACACAACAGTATGCTCTTTTCCTGGACTTGCCAAGGCACTCAATCATGCCCCCATCCTTGCCATAACCTCAGCCAAGAAAGCCAATCTCCTCACCGGGTGCTCCTCTCAATAAACCGCATCAGAAAAGTCCAATAGAGGCTGCAGTGTTACATGCTATTCTTCAGTACCTGCTTTTTGGGGGACTGGAAACCAGAAAGGGGAAATGATAGATGTCCAGACAGAAGACAAGGCATGTTAGCTTAACTGTTTGTTTATTTGTTTGGTTTTATTCCTCAGCACTAGAATCAGTAAAGTCTGTCTGTCGTCAATAAATTAAATCAAGCTAAATTCCACAACTTGGAATTATTTTATTTCTTTTTTCATGTCTGTGACGTGACTAGTAATTTCTCCCCACCCCCAGTCTTGTTAGACAAACAGGTTGCTGGCCTCCTGGCCCCTTTGCAACGAACTGAAAAAAAGACTCCTCTGAAATAGCTTAATGATATGGGTTTGACATCTTAGGAATATTTTTTGTGAAGGGTCATCTCCTTTAGTTCATTTTGCATTTGCCACAACTTCATTTACTTGTTCACCTCAAGCTCTTCTATCGGAAGAACCAAAAAAAAAAAAAGTAAATCATTAGCCTTTTCAATAAAAATATAACTCTAAAACGTAAGTTAATGTAAAATTGTTAGTGTTGCTGCTAGATGTAGATGCAGCTTCTAAGAATATCTTGTCTCTAAACCCCATCAGACTTTTCTACGAGATTTAACAAGATACTTAATCAAGGGGAATTTGCTGAGCATTTGAACTTATTTTGAGAAATGTTTGTATAAGAAGCTAATGAAGAAAACCATGGTGTTTTCTGTCATGGAGTAGAATTTCATCAGACTATTCAAAAGCTAAGCAAAAAATACTCAGTGCTCATACTGAAAGGAAATCAATGGCAATGGTAATTTCAAAAGCAAATAATTTTTATTATAACTTTTGGATTACAGAAAAGACAATTTCTGAGGCATTGAAGTAGAACTAAACATTATTAATTGATTGCAACCTAGTAGATAAAATTAAGCAGAGTTAACAGAATAATTCATTTAGCAGTTCAGAGCTGAACTTTCTGCTATTGAAATAATTGTAATTAATCTCACACTGATAGAAGAATTATTTTAATAAAAACTATTTTATCATTTCCATGAGAAAGCTTCACATATGCATCAAGTGAAGAGTCAATATAGGCCATGTTTCCGAATATAAAATAGACAGAGGGAAAGTAACAGAATTAGGCAACTGCCATCTTCCTTCAAGTGATTGACTAGGACAGGAGAAATCACAGAGCCACAACAGAAATACAATAATTTTCAAAGGAATGGATGTATCCCAGCTAAGCATTTCATGTGCATGGGTCCTAATTTACTAATTGGACACTGGTCACTGCTGTAAAGAAAACCTTCTTAGTTCTGAGACCTAAGTGAATTTTGGCAGTACTAAATCAGTGATGGCAGCAGAAAGCTTAAATACCCTAATGGCTGAGGCAATGGGACATTAGAAATCAAAGCAATGGGACATTAGAAATCAAACTGTTTTCTGCTTGACTTTCTAATGGATTGCTAAATATGGCTGGGGGTGCACATTAACTTTGGTGTTCATGGGGTAGCATCATGAGGTCACAAAAAAGATTGCTAGCTGAATCTGCCAGGACCCTCCCACGCGCTGAGACCACAAGCAGGAAGAATTGGCAGCAGGACAGCTGAGTTTCAAGTTTGAAGCCATCTGCTTTCTCCAGGAGATTAGATGGGGCATGCTGTGGGATCAGATGAGGCCCCTTCTTCACCCAGAAACAGACCAAACTGGACAACTGGAGTCATGAACAAGGTATTTGGAGACTTGTACTGAATTTAAAATGATTAGAATCCAAAATACATATTACTGATGAAACAGGTCTCATCATGAGTGCACCTGAGATTATTACATTAGTTATGAAGTAACTTCCGGGAATTACAAAATGGGATAAGACGGAAAATTGACCTCTTTTTACCTGCAACTTGAGTTTTCCAATTTGATGGAACACATTTACCAGTTTAAGCAGGTAACAGGTACTAAGAAGTGATGGGAGAGGGCAGAGTTTGATCATGCTGATTATCAACATGAAAGGAAATGCATTCAGGCTTGAACAAGAACTGGCATTTTGCTGGGGGGAAATTTTCTCTGTAGGAAAACGGATAAGACTGGGTGGACTAAAAACATAAAGGTTTGGAATTAAAATCTAATGGTTTGCAATTTAAGGAGAAAAATCAAAAGACCTTTGAAGCCCTTTAAGGTGGTTTCTGAAGTTGGACTTTTGCTCATTTATAGATGAGTCAAACTGAAAGTTAATTAGTCCATTGATCAGAAACAAGCCATGTCTAAGAAGAAAAGTAGAACACAGACAACATTCATCAGTCCAGATGATTTATAGTATGAATAATAACCTTGATTTCAACTGGAAACACACTTTTAAAGTTTGTTTATTTCTTCTTTACATTTTTATTACAAGAAACAGGCTAAAAGAAAGAGAAATAATACAGAGCCACCATACATTTAAAGTGATTCTGATTTGAAAAGTTCTGGAAACCAAAAAAGTTTTACTATCTACTCTCTGGCAAGTAAAAGTCATAAGGGTAATTACACATGTGTCCTGAAAGCCAGGTTAAGATATATATTTTACCCATATGAATAATTTTCTCAAATACAGGTCTTGTTCAATATCTTTGTAGGTGATATGGACAGTGGGATTGAGTGTGTCCTCAGCAAGTTTGCCAATGACACCAAGCTGTGTGGTTTGGTTGATATGCTGGAGGGAAGGAATGCCATCCAGAGGGACCTTGACACGCTTGTGAGGTGGGCTGATGCCAACCTCATGAAGTTTAACCATGCCAAGTGCAAGGTCCTACAGCTCAGTCAGAACAATCCCAGGCACAGCTACAGGTTAGGCAGAGAAGAGATTCAGAGCAACCCTGTGGAGAAGGACTTGGGGGTTTTGGTTGATGAGAAAATGAACATGAGCCGGCAGGGTGCGCTCACAGCTCAGAAAGCCAACTGTATCCTGGGCTGCATCAAAAGGAGTGTGACCAGCAGGTCGAGCGAGGTGATCCTGCCCCTCTACTCTGCTCTTGTGAGACCTCACTTGGAGTACTGTCTGCAGTTCTGGTGTCCTCAACAGAAAAAGGACATGGAACTGTTGGAACAAGTCCAAAGGAGGGCCATGAGAATGATCAGGGGACTGGAGCACCTCCTGTATGAATACAGGCTGAGAAAGTTGGGGCTGTTCAGCCTGGAGAAGAGACGGCTGCGTGGAGACCTCATAGCAGCCTTCCAGTATCTGAAGGGGACCTGTAAGGTTGCTGGGAAGGCATTCTTCATTGGGGACTACAGTGATAGGACAAGGGGTAACGGGTTCAAACTTAAACAGGGGAAGTTTAGATCGGATATAAGGGAGAAATTCTTTCCTGTAAGGGTGGTGAGGCACTGGAATGGGTTGGCCAGGGAAGTTGTGAATGCTCCATTCCTGGTGGTGTTCAAGGCTGGACTGGACATAGCCTTGGGTGACATGGTTTAGTGGTAGGTGTCCCTGCCCCTGGCAGGGGGGTTGGAACTAGATGATCTTAAAGTCCTTTCCAACCCTAACTATTCTATGATTCTACAATTTTATGTCAGCTCTGGAGGGCTTATGTTCTACTTATAGAACGGAAAAAAATGAATTTATCCGTGTGTGAAATGCTGCAATATTTATAATTTTTTTTCTTTCATATTTTTCTTCCTAAAAGAGAATTTGACTAAAACGCTACTTTTGTAGCGGAAGCTAAAAGTCAGACCTAGATGATATGTGGACAGCATTATTGCCTGCTGCACTGTATTCCTATTTCTTCTACCCCTAAGAAGGAAGAGATGATGTAGAGTAGGGTAGGAACAGATCTTAGAGAGAATAGGACAAAAAAATAAACAAAGAAGAAAGGCCAAGAGATGCATGGGTCTCCACTGTTGTAAATTCTAGAGAGAATTTATGCCAGTAGCACAAATTAAAACTGATAATCTGTGACAGAAGGACCATCAGCCTTTCAGCAAAGCATTTTAAACAGTTTCCCGACATTTCTACCTCTTTGCAGAGAGGCTTATATTTAAATCAGATTTACATTTATTTTACATCTAAAGTCATACTTGTGTCCAGAAAAAGTGCAACGCAGTAAACTGAATTTGACAGAGTTGAACTTATCATAAAGATACTTTGTCACTAAATGAACCTCCTCTACCTTTCCACTCCAAAAACATACCATTAAGACCTCAACTTTTACACGAATACTTGTTTCTACATAGAAATGCGAAAAGACCACAATGACTATTATTAACTAATCTGCAAACATATTTTCGTGGACAGAAAACTCAACTCAAAGCTGAGGGGAATCTCTAATGACACTTTCAGGCTAATATTCCATAAGTACCAGCCTGAACTCAAACTTGCATCTTTTAACACTTTACCTGCTAGCATTTCTCAGCAATGTTCTTTATCACACACTCAGCCGAGTAAACAGGCCACTGAACTCCATAACATTTTAACTTTGTCTTACAGACAAGATTTGGACAGCAAACAAGTATTGCCAGATTCTCTTGCATTCTGAGGTTTAGAACATAATTGCAGTAATTTTGAATTATTTCTTTCAGGAATGAGAGAGCAAAGTGAAGCAAAACTGAAAGCATGTAGAGATAAACATTCTACAGAAATAGCTGGGTTCAGCTGACATAGCATTAGGAAAAGCCTGACTTTTAATATGCACATGGATTATCTACCATATTAATTCACAGTTTTGTACATGACAGAAGTTGGGTTTGATGGGTTTTGTTGTTACTTTTCTCTATTATAATTTCTAAATTATAAAAATGGTATATAAAATACACTTGCAGTGCACCTTCATTTGCTCAAGTATCTTCTGTAGTTCAAATACTTCCTTTCCACTTCTCGCTAGTTTAAAGCCTAAACCCGAAGCATTTCAAGAGGAATAAGTTTTTATATTTACTGAGAGGAAAATAGAACAAATAGTTATAAATCCAGAAGAATTATCTCTTTCGTAGATAAGCAGGTTTCAAGGCACATAGGTCTTGCTCACAAAGCAAATTCTAACAAAAACATTCTTCCACTCTACTTGCAAAGGTACTTGTCTCTGAGCACAAAAAAAGTTACTAATTTAAGTCAGTGAACCATTAGCAGAATGTAGAAAATCTTGCAAGAGACAGCTGCAGATAAAGAATGCCTGTATGATCATGTCCTTCGCACAAACATACAAAATCAGTGAGACCAGAGTCCCACTGCACACATAATTTTCCTGGTATCACATTTTAACTAGCGATCACACACCATCCATTGTAATTGTACCACTGATCTGCTAGACAAAACCTGATTCTGTCATATGATTTTATATCTTCAACTGAAATTAGGAATACTAAGAGACAGGTTTCATGTTGATGATTTTATAATGGAAATAGGCAAGACAGGCACACTGTGAAAGGTGGAACAGAAAAGAGTTATCAAGCCTCTAAATAAAAAAAGAAACGTTCTGATCCCTCTTACCATGCTTTACACATTTAACTGCGCTGTCTAAAGCCAGTCTTGAGTACCAGGCCTTCCAACATTAAAATGGTACCTTAAAAGACAAAACATTCTAAAACTTTGACTCTAACACATTAATAAACTATACATACTCCTGCAATTCTAAATATATACATACTCCCTTAAAATATTTGTATAGGTTGAATCATCAAATAAAAGTGTTATCCTATACAGGTTTGTACCAAGCACAAACTGTCACAATAATACAATTAAAATATAAGGGGGCTTTCTTGGGGGTATTTTTTGTTTTGTTTCTTTTTTTTGAGCACTTTTTCTTTGTGCTAATGCCATACTATAGTAGAAACAATTCCAATGAGTTTGACAGACTTTTCACTTTTAAATAAGAAATAAAGTACAACCAAATCTAACTTTATGGTATTAAGAAAGGTTTCTTATGATATAGACTATAAATGACAGGTTCTCTTTTAAAGATTTATCAAATCTGTACACCTATGGGTGAGTATATCCTTCAGACAAAGAAGGAACCCCTCTATTGTGTTCTTGTGAAACCTCACCTGGAGGACTGCTTTCAGCTCTGGGGTCTTCAAAGCAGAAAAGGCATGGACATGTTGGAAAGGGTCCAAAGGAGGGCCAAAAATCGTCAGAAGGCTGAAGCACCTCTGTTATGAGAAAAGGCTGAGATAGTTGGGGTTATAAGTCCTCATTAGGTACTGGAAGGCTGCAGCTGCAATAAGGTCTCCCTACAGCCTTCTCTTCTCCAGGCTGAACGACCCCAACTCTCTCAGTCTGTCTTCACACTGGAGGTACTCCAGCCCTCGGAGCATCTTTGTGCCACTCCTCCTGTCTCGCTCCAACAGGTCATGTCATTCTTGTGTTGCAGGCTCCAGAGCTGGACACAGTACTCACATGAACTTCTCTCCTACCCGCAATCATATTTTTCATTTCAAATCAAGAAAGGTTTGCAAATGTTTTCTTGAATAAAAAGGGGATGGGATTGTCTGGGATTGTTGATACCCATCTTGTAATTGTCTCCCCCAATAGGGATAAACTGAAGGTTAGTTTTTACCATACCATGTTTTTGTTTTCCATCTACTAGACTTTTTCCATTTCTTATCCTTATGCGCATTTGTGGCTAATTCCAATTTTTTCTTCTCCTGTATTGCATAATGTATAAATCTGGTTGTAGAATGGGGGATAAAAAAAGGAAGCCTGTTTATAATATGATGTTACTATTGTTCCCACAGACTCTGTTGCTACTGTACGTACTATAATCGGTTCACCTGCTCCTTGTAGCATTTTCCTGTTTATTCAAAAAGGGAGAAAGACAACCTTTCACATTCATCCTTAGCATACACCAAGAATAAAACAGATAAAATAACATGCTTTGCTGACTTAAAATTGGCTGATGAACTGGAAAAATTCCAAGAGCATCTCCAAGTTAGAATTAAGGTTTGTAGTTAACAGGGTATGCACACTTCTTAGTCTAAGAAATTTTGAGTATACAGAATAGAACTGTGAATGAATTGTTGTAATAGACCCTCACAAAAGAAACCAAATCATACAATTGTTATCAATTTGACAAACCCAAATTGTTTCTGCTATTACATTAAGTCATTTGATACTTACAAAAGGGAAATGACATCGGATCCTCAGACTGTGCTGTCACGCAAATATCACAAGAAATTACAGGCATAAGTTTTATATTATTTGCATGTTCATGCTACTCACAATTTAAGGAAAGTATATTTTAAGATTGTTGAAGTATTTCTTGGGGAAATTAAGCTTGATTGGTTTTGTAATTGTGCATTACAAAGCCCACAAACACTTAAATATTGTCATTTACCATGTGACACAACAAAGGACATCTGAATAACTCTAGAATTTAAATCTTACTAACTGGGTTATTTGCCCTTGGCATCTAGGCTTTATAGTTTCAAATGCACTGAAGAAAGTTTATAAAGAAAGCAGATAATTGATAGGACAATACATAAGCGGCATGAGTTAAAGGAGGTAAAGCTGGAGCTAACAGAACTGTTAGACTGTTGTTTGTTCTCCAGACCTTCACTTTTAAAGTCACTATTTTCTACAGCAATTAAAAGAAATTGAAATTGTAAATATTCATAATTTCCAGAAATATATTTACAAATGGCTCATCTGTCTCATATTTGTGACTGCCTTTGTTTCCCATTAAAGTGTAGTCCACTACTACTGCCATCCTAAAAACAGCAAAAGAGCAAAACCAGATTTCTAACCTGTGCTTTCAGACACAGTTCTCTGTGTTACAGTAGCAGCTGCCGTGCTCCATTTCATTACTTGACAGTGAACAGGGTATGAATTGTGCAATGAAAGGCACAAGATGAGTGTATAAGGGCAGCATTATAGTTGCAATGGAAGTCCGGGACAAAATGCATTCATGCAAAATGGATAGAGCAAAATATGAAAACAACCTGAAGGTAACAGATTATTTGCTGATGAGGTAAGGTAGAAGCAGGAAGCAGGTATTCTAATTGCAGTGCCTCTGAGCCACCACGTTCCTTTCTTATCTCCTTATTCTAAGAGGCACCTATAGTATAAAACAAAATCTAGACTTAGAATTTATATCTAGAGAGTTACCCAGCTAAAATTTAATGTAAACCACCTGATTTTCTTCTGAAGCATATTAGCCTCATCCCAAAAGCACTTGAATACTAAAAGCTTAATTTAGGTAATTTGCTCCACTTTATCCATCTGTTTTTATTTCACTACCCTTAACCTGAATGTTCAAAAACTTTAATCCTTAAAAGAGCTGCTGCATTTAATTGTGCTTCTGGTTTTTAATGGATAACACTTTTGCCTTGGCAGAAATAGAAAGTTTCTGAAGCTCCAGAAAGACTACTTCAAGCATAGCTAGATGAATTATTTATAACTTACAACATATTGCCCTTTTTCCCCATTAAGTTCCTATAATATCCATGATCATTTTAACTTTCAATTTCCTGAAAACAAATTACAGCTGTGGATCATTGACAAATGAAAACCATATATATGCATATGCCAAGTACATCACAAGATAACATATCTGTTCTTTCTGTGGATGACTTATGTTTTCTAATTAAAAGCATAGCTTAACAAGATTTGCAGTTCTTGAATGCAAACAATAATCAAGGTAATGAGATGGGAGAAGCTTCATTGACTTTAGTAGATTTTGGAACATAAATGGTTACATGCATGTAAATGTTTTGGAAATTGTATTTCATAGTGCAAGTAGAGAAAGTACGTTAATCAGATGCTTGATGTTCTCTCAAGCAGTAAATGCAATATTCTTTAGTCTTACACACAAAAGAAAAAAATGCTGTGCTCATTTACTTCATAAATTCACTCCTGTTTTATGGCTCCGTGCTCCTTTTCTCTCCTTTTCCTTTTGAAGCTTCTCCAACTTTTCCATGTCCTTCAAAACTTCTCTTGTGATTCTGCATCTTCCAACTGCCCATTTGATGCCACAGACCCAGACATGTCTAAGGCTTCACTCTTTTTAGCCCTTCTCTCATCTCTGCAGCTATGGATATTACTCTACACATACTTCAAAACATTCTCGACCTTCTTCAGCTTTCTGAAATGATCCAGTTGCCAGATTTCCCAGAGCACTGAGGGCTGATTACTACAATAAAAATGTAGTTCCCACATGTAGATGCTCCATCCCTTCTGAATGATTAGAATGTTGCATAGCTGAGATCCATTTTTCAGAACATTTATTCTCAATCTGCATTCATAAAGACTACCTGCTGTTACAAATTTCATTAGAGATAAGAGTCTTTAAATACTTCACAGAACCAGACCCTTGGTGAAAAAACAACATCTTAAGGCTGTTAATTAAATTAATGAAATTTTTTAAACAAAATGTAGATTTTTGACAAAAATATATTCTGCCTAAAGGTAACAACAATGATTATAAAGGTTATTGGACTTCGGTATTTAATGTTTTTATTCAAGAAAGCAATGAGCTATGAATTACATCACTTTATTACACATCTATCTTCATGGACATAGTTTATGACACAGAGGTAATAGACGCAAAATCCATTTAGATGAGATTTACTTCAAAGTTTTGAAGATATTTTAAAAATCAGACAAAAAAAATGTTGGGAACACACTATAGCTACTTAGTACAAATAAAGAAGGAAATAAATATCAACTTAGTAGCTTCTTTCAGAATAAAGTGCAGTATAAAAACACTTTAGAGTGCAGCTTGCTCATTGCTTTCCAGCCTTAACCCACTAGAAGAAAATCTCCACCCTACACTTAAAGAAGCATGTCTGTAATCTTAAATTAAAAAAAAATTTCTGTGACTAATAAGTTATGAGAGTTTTTCTTCTTCTAAAGGCAGAGAAACTGCAATTTACCAACACAAAGAAAAAAAGTTCATTATAACTTACAGCTCTGAAGAAAGTATAGATTAATTTAACCTGACAAAGGAGGGAAGTGCACAACCTTAAACAACAGAAAGAAAAAAAAAAGAAAAAAAGAAAAAAAATATAGTGACTTTACCTTTTGAATTCTTTTCTCAGGATACAGCTGCTAATCTGAGCTTCTGAAGCACACTTGAAAGAGCAACAGACCCTTGGAGAAGCACCTAATCTGCCTCTGATAGATCTCATTGAATGAATGTTATTAATAACCTACTTCTTAAAATTTATATTAACATTTCAAAGTCAAGCAAGTACATATGACTCTAGAAATACAAGGAACTTTCAGATTATTTTTTTTTTTATCCTGTGGAATAAATGAATGTATTCTACCACAGGATGAAGAGATAAAAGAAATTTCCAATAAAGGAGAAATTATAAAAATGAGATCTGAGGTGTGTTACATTTAATGGAGTCATGACCTTTCCGCATAAATTTGCAGAACTGTCCCTTGCAACAATGAATGAGCTCCTTAAAACAAACCAGCATAGTTCCCCCTTACATGGGAAGACCCAAGGAGGGTCCAGGAGGACCATCTATTGGGCAGGCAGAAGGTGAAGACGAGGGAAGAAACCTGTGCCCTCACAAAGAGACATGGTCCCACAACGTCCCAATAAGAAGAATGATGCAATGTCAGGACTACAGTCAGGGGTAACCAAAGAACCTGTGACCACCACACCAGCCCCAGCCAAGGGAGAGGTTCGAGGCCAAGCCAGGATCCCAAGTCTGCAGGTCAAGGTCAGCAAGGCACAAGACTGGGAACAAACATGCAAAAGTTGAAGGCCTGAGCTGAAATGCTTCTGAGTAAAGGCAGAGAGGCCCCAGGGAGGTTCCTCGCAGGTTTTTGCCCCACAGCTCTTTTTCAGCAGGCTCCCTCAAGGCCATGAGGCTTCACCATACCAGGGCACACTGTAAGCCATCCCTGGGCCCAAGGGGACTGAGCTCTGAGCTCTGCCCAGCGCGCAGCCTAAGAGGTACAGGCAATCAGGATAGGTTACAATTATATTTTTCTTCTGAGTGATAATTTTATTATTTTGGCAATGTTAGGAATAGTTGGTCAAGAGCTTTTTGTGTCAAATGGGAACCTAAATGTCAAGACAAAATGAGAAATCTTGAGAAGTGAGAAATCATGAGAAGAAATACTTGACTGTAGTGATAGGACAAGGAGTAATGGGTTCAAACGTAAACAGGGGAAGTTTAGGGTGGTGAGGCACTGGAACAGATTGCCCAGGGAAGTTGTGAATGCTCCATCCCTGGCAAGGTTCAAGGCCAGGTTGCACAGAGCCTGGGGTGGCATGGTTTAGTGGGAGGTGTCCCTGCCCCCTGCAGGGGGGTTGGAACTAGATGATCTTAAGGTCTTTTCCAACCCTAACTCTTCTATAATTCTATGATTCTATGACTTTATTATTGATAATCTAATTCATCTTTTCTAGTTCTACAGTTTTCACAGATATGAAAACAGAGTGCTACACTTAAGCGAGAGAGCTTCATCAGTGTCCAGATGAAGGGAAAGTTTGAGTCACGGGGTGAAAGTCAACTCCACATGTCAGGAGACTCAAATCCATAGCAGCTCAACAACTGCTTTTTCAAGGAGTTACTTTGCTTTTTAATGTTATAATACTAAAATATATTCTACAGTAAAAATCTAGTTATTACAGATACATATTCATAAGATTAAAATACACATCTTGTTCCCCAGCTGACTTTGACGCAGCAGACAATAAGACAAACATGTTCTCAGAAAGTCTGCCATTCATACAAAGGCATATACCGAACACTTTCTGTATGATTTCTTTATGGCCTATTCCAGTAGGACTGATGAGATGAGTAAAAATAGTCTTCCCTATAGAAAAAGTTATGAAAAAGTAAACTATAAATGTAATGTCTTCTATTCAAGGCATTTTATTACCTGGTATTTGGATTTAGAAGTCTTCTACTGGAGGGAATAAAAAGTGACAGGAAATTACACAGAAATTTTGATAGAAGGATGCCTTAAATATCTTGAAGGAAGATGTCTGAGATTTTACTGAAATGTTTGGAGTATACAAGCAGAGTCAACATGACTGAGCAGATAGATAGCCAAGATTTTGGGAATTATTAATCATGCACCTGAGCTACAAAATTTAAATACCAAACAAGAAAATCCTGTTTAGTGCTTGCATTTGGAACATTGTCAAAACCTGAAATTAACAGCCCCAAATACTAACAGCACTAGTTTCTAAGGCACTAATTAAGGCTACATATTATAGAAATCTTTTAAAATTAATTTGCAGACCTATTTTGAAATAATTTACTGTAATTTTTCCTTTTCAATTTTCAGTTCATTTCTGCTTTACCAGGAACATAGGCAATAAATTCATCAGTTTCTATGCATTTATTTATTTTTGTAAGTCCCTGTGCTGCAAAAGTAGAAGCAGTAGCTCTAAATCATGACCATAGTAATTACATTATTTAAGGGGATGAACAGGTTGTCAGCAAAATCCAATAAAAGAAAGAGAAAGGATTAAAATCCATTGAGGGCATTGCAGGAAGAAACTCTTTCCCAGATAATGTTTCTTCTTGCTGTAGAAGTCTGATATTGTTTTTTAATTCCAGCTTGAGCAGGAAAGCAGCCCCTTGGCGACCAGAGCAGCTAACTATTAGTAACTTAGTCATGTTGCTCACTACATGCTTATAACTTTTTCTCTACTTTCTTAACAATAAATTCAGTACTTACTGAGTAGCTCACACAGAATTACTATTACAGCATTCAACAGGAAAGACATGCAGTGCAGTAGCATGCCAACAGTTCATCCCAAAAGCACTGGTTCAAAGTCATTTTTCCCTCTTTTTTTGAGGTGCAGTCTCAAAAGCATCACTTTTAGCACAGGCATTAAAGTCTCTCACCGAAAGAGATAAATGTGATAATGATATTTGACTTCAACGGAATCACAACAAATAAAGCTTCTAATATTTTCCCAAGACACCTTGCATCATGCAATGCTCTAATGATGCATACTTCCATGGCTCTCTCTTGGTTTGGCTTTTGTTGGCTTTTTAGTATTCATGTTGAGAAATTTGGAGCTTAGTTTTCTTGCTGGATTTGTCTCTAGAATAGGAACTGCCGCTGACTGATTTATTGAAGCAACAGTATTTGGCTTCTTCCTTCTAAAGTCAATAGAAAATGCTTAAATGTCAAGAAGCCATTTTGAAGACATATTACTGAAGAAAAAAAAATCTAGTGTAGCGTGTGGATTAAAGGATTTATATAATTTATGCAGCTATATTTTTTAATTCTGACAATTTTTACTCCCTAAAGTACATATTTTTTTATACAAACATAAGGAATCATTCCAGTGCAAGAATGGAGAGGAGAGGAGAGGAGAAGAGAGGAGAGGAGAGGAGAGGAGAGGAGAGGAGAGGAGAGGAGAGGAGAGGAGAGGAGAGGAGAGGAGAGGAGAGGAGAGGAGAGGAGAGGAGAGGAGAGGAGAGGAGAGAGGAAAATCTCAGAGAAAATGGTATTCCTAAATCATTAGATTAATAGAGAAGTAACTGAAGATTTTTGACAATGATGTTTTACATTCATTTTCAGTATCGTAAAAAACAGTGGATAGCAGCATTGTAAGTGGAGAGTCTGTTCTGAGACTCACTTGTTGTAGGATCTGCTTGTCTTTAATTTCACTTGCACATCGAGTTTGCAAATCCACCAGAGAGGGGACTTACACAGCCTAGAACACCTGCTCTTCAGCATGGTATGTTTACAATGCCATATAAATGATCTATAAGAACACACCTATCTTAACTGAGACATCATTGATTAGCCTCATAAATTTCTTCATCTAGAAATAGCCATCATCAGGAATTTATGTGATTCACTGGCTTTATTAAGGTGGGTATAAGAGTTACAAAATTTTCTACACAATTATACTAGATAATGCTGTTTTGGTAATAATGTAGAATAATGCTTATTCCTAGAACTTCAGTGGTGGAAAAAAGGCTCCTGCTTGGCTGTGGACATCAGGCAGCACCAGGTCCATGAATTCACATACTGGATGCAACAATGCCACAGCTGCAGGGTGGACTGCAGCCACACAGTTACAGAGGCAGCCTTTTCCTGAGGAGTTACTACGGGTCTCTTATGACTTATGGCCAACTGATTTGCTTATCATCTGAGAAGGACGATGGCTGCACAGCACCAAGCACAATATTTCTGGTTCATTTCACTAACAGAAAGTACATATTTGCACCAGTGCTAAGGAGTGAGATAGTCTAAACATTGTTTGTATGTCATCCAAACACCTCATAATTTTGTCTGCTTCAGCAGAGAACATTGCAAAGTAAAATCTGACTCACAGAAACTGTTTTTTATCATTATTGTCTAAAATATTGGTGTAGCAGGGAATTAAATAGCACAAAAGTGGACAGCATGCTGAATTTCATGTGGTTCAATTACTGAAATAGTTGGCAATCATTTTAGAAAAAAAACACTGCCAAAGATGTTCTGTGAGTATCAGACTCTAATGCTCCATGATTTCAGCAAAACTTGTGAAGATGTGAATATGGAAATTGTTAAAAGAGCTTTAAGGTCTTTAAACACCAAATGTTCTAAACTTAATTTAACGCTATGCAAATATTAAGTCCTAAAAACTAAATGTATTATTAAAACTAGATCAGGGCCTAATTTTTCTGGATAAACTTATTTTTAAGATTATAAATGTAGTGTTAGATTATAAATATAGTCTGATGAACACAGGTACAACTTGCAGCATGAATAAGGATAAATAATAATTTACACATCATATATTTATCCTGAAGCTCCAGGTTTGAACACATCTTTCTTTTTTTCCCATATATATTGAGCCTGTTTAAAGATGTTAAATAAAAAACTGATCCACATATATATAGGCTTCCTTGACAGAATGATGCTTCCATTAATATTAAAACTTAATACTCTGAAGATCTTCTCAACAATAATTGCATCTAATATGATATATTTATCTGCAGGAAGTAAGAAAATTCAGACACAGTCCTGTGTTCTGAACAAACTCTGGTGCAAGGCAAGTACTGAAAAGTGAATGTCTGGGGCTATCCCACATGGTTGTAGGAAACACCAGTGGATTACTACAAGACCCAGGTATGACCACCTTTGTCACTATCGTGTGCTCATATGTCCTGTATGGAATATCAGGAAAAAGAATTTCAAAGAAATTCACTAACATATATTCACTGCCTAAGGCTCTTAGTACTAACTACAAAATGGGGTTTCTTTGTGACATGCAAGGTCATTAAGCATCTTTGAGAAGACAATCAAGTGCTCCAGGATCTGAAAGAGACAACTTTATATTTACTGTAGCTATTGGAAGTCAACAAAGAGCTACATGAATAGATGGGTGGTGGAGACAGTAACAGTTCACAAGAGACATCAGCAATATATTTTCCAGAAGATTTTGGTGCAAATTTGAGCACAATAAATGTTTTGCACAAGCAATAGAAAGGATTCTTTCTCATCCCCTCAGTTCAGAAGAAATTTACCTGAAAAATTAATGCCTGTTGTTAGTGTTAGTACACCATCTTGTGGATAACTGGTCTAATTGGGAATGTTACTGTAACAGCCAGCACAGCGCCCAGTCGCGGTAAGGAACAGGATCGCTTCTTATTCGTACAGCGCTTAGATTCACAGCAACCTTCTGTTTTGCATGCATCATGACTTATTTCCAAATCTGCTTGTAAAGAATAAAATCTTTGAAAGCAAAAGAAAATATACATATATGAAGAAAGACACTGATGTTCAAGTATTAGTTACTATTAATTCTCTCAGAGCACACTTAAAACAATATGCTTGGAAGAAACCAAAGCTTTTCAGCACTTCACCATACTAGAGTAACAATACCAGATATAGTGAACTACTTATCTAATCTGCTGTAAAGATATTTTTCTGGTGCAGTGAGGTTACCACTGGATACATGGTCTTCCACGATCTGTAGTGCTTCCAAAGTATTATTTATACAAATTTCAATCTTATTTCAGATAACTGGGGGGGGGGGGAAGTATAGACTAAACAGAAGGTGTGAGAAAGTTCTGGGATGTTCATATTCTTCATTTTTACATATCTATGATTAGTGATCCCATTCTTTGCAACTGTAAAGTAAGGGCATTAGAAGGTGATTTTTTTTTTAAATGTATTTTAATTCCTCTAGGCCAGTTTCTCTGGCCAGGACCATCCTGAAATATTATGCATAAGATGAGAAAGCTGAACCTGCACACACCAAAATGGAGGACTCTAGACTTTTCAATCATGTTGCTTAAATGCATCAAAATACACAACTTTTGTTTCTTCATGACAAACTTTTTCACAGTGAACACAACGAAGCAGTGGAACAGGCTGTCTTGAGAGGCTGTGCGGTGAATACAAAGTTAGAACATTGCAAAATGAATTCAAAATTGTAAAAAGGTTACCATCAGCAGGACTTAGCAATACATCTGTCTAGAACAACTACAGGATCCAGAATGGTGGAGTTAATAGCTTATTGAACTTAATTCCTGCGTATACTGCCCTTTATTGCTCACCCTATACTCTGCAGAGAAACACAAAGAACTTTAAATGTTTCAGGGTCCTAATGCTGTGATTACCTGACATGAGCAGTATACACACTCTGCTTGCACAGACACCCATACACTTTCTGCTATCATTCTGAAAGAAATTAATATGAAACATTAAAAACTACATAAAAAATAAGATCAATAGTTTCATATACCATACGCTGAAATTCATGTAGCTAAAAACCTCCTGAAATAAATATTCTGCCAAAATGTTCTTCCAACAGCCCTATACTATATGTACTTTAGAGAGCTGTTTCCTTTGTCTTGGAACACTGCTTTTGCATTCTCTGCTGTTACTTCTGCCTAAAATGAAGATTGATCAAAACTGTCAACCAGAAGGGATAAAAATTTTAAAACAAGAAGAATCAATACTCACAACTTCTGCCTTCATAGCTTTATGTTTCTTGCTGCATTTTATCACCCACAAATACAAACAGACAAATCAACTTACATTTGGTATGTAATACAATTACTTGGCATTTTATGATACAAGTGAATTGAGTTCAGTGTGCTTTGCCTGATTCTATAATATTACAAAAAAAATTAAGTAGGTTTTTTTCCTCTTTACTGGATTACTCTTTAGACTTGGTTTATCTTCAGAAGCTATATTGTTTGCTATTGTATTTTTTACAAGGATAGATTTGATTTTAAATGAGCATGTTTAAAACAACAACAGAGACAGAACAGATATTGGGATGTTGTATCTGTTGATGATGTTCAACTAAGCAAAGAATTAATCAGTACAATTACTTGGATAATTTGGAAACAAGCACAGAGAACTACATAGTTGTAGTATTATGTGGCTGAGTGTAGAATAATTACAGCTCTTTCAAAAGGGTATTAGAACCTGAATGGACCAAAGTAGAAACAATTCTGAAGAGAATAGTGAAGCTATAATGTTATTTATTAGAGTTTAAATATGCTCTGTTGCATATTTATTCCACGTCTTAAAATAAAAAGAAGGTTGCATCAGAAAGTTACTTCCATAACTTGCTGACATTATAATTTACTTCATTTCACAGTTAAATGATATTAAGATGGGGACAAAATGTAAAAAAATCATATCCTTGGAAAGGCAGTATAATAATTACAGCTGTTTTGGCTGGTTAGCCAAACAGAAATACAGACAGAAATTTCAAATCAACACATTATGTGGTTTGGGGGGGGGGGGGGGGACACGACACAACACGTTGTTTGGGGTTTTTTGGGTGTTTGGTTTTTTTTTCCTGATAGAGAAAATACACAGAAGTTTATTTGATCAAGCAGGGTTTTTTTAATTGCAAGTATTTTATGTCTTACTTCTTTACACGTTCTCAAAAGAATAAAGTATAACTTCTAACTAGCTTGTTATTACATAGTTGCTTGCAGTTTGTGCAAAGAAACTGTACCCCAAAGTAGGAGTTAAAGTACTTCACTTTAAAAAATTCCAAAGAATAGTCTAATATTTATTCCACTTTTTTGGCTTGTTTGTAAACAGTTTATTCCTCCTACTCCATATACACTCATGGATGGGCGTGTAGCATTACCTGTTCTTGATTTCCTCAATTACTTTCATTGTAAAATCATCATAATTCCATTGTTCTTAGCTTTGCACAATTTGCCTTTTTTTGACAGTTTGTTGGTTTGTTTTTTTTTTTTTGTGCTGGCTTTTTCTGGATCTGGCAAAGACTATCCCAAACAGACCTCTTGGAACAAAAAGGGATCATTTTCACATTCTCTGGGAAGATCTGCTGGAATTTAACTGCTTATCTGTTTATTGAATCTCTCTCCTAATGATGAATGGACTGTGCATGCATTCCCACATTGAGCAGCTGGGCATGACCAATCATTTCATGAGTGCATTTGCAATAAAAGAGACAAGACAGGGACAGATGGAAGAGTTCACAAGCTGGTTGGCAGTTGACATAAGAAAGCTCACTGAAGCGTGCCACACTCTATATTCTAAAGGGAAACCAGGAATCCTAAACTGCGCTGTTCCTCTATCAAGATGCATTTGTGGAAGCACTGGCAAAATACACTGAAACTGTCTTTACAGCTACTCCACATTCAAATGATGAAGTACATTGGAGATCAGTTAGTTTTGATAACTCAGATGGTGGAGGATGTTCTTATTCTTCTCCCAAATAACACTGATGTCAGCGTCACAATGCACCATAGAATTTCTGGTTCCTTCTTTAACTTTAAATTAACAGCTGCCAAGTAAGAGTTCAAGAGCAAAGAATTTATCTGCAAAAGTCAAAGTGTTTGACCTTATTGTACATTCACATTGACAGTTAGTGTTTTGAATCTAGCTATGGAATGAAGATGATGTAGGTTTCATTGGTTTCATTTTCTCTGAAACTTTAAATTCATTTAATAAAATAGCTAACTAGAAAAATATTAAGAAAGCTAATACTGTCCTGGAGAAGTGGAGCTGCCTCTTTTAATTTCCTACATATTGTTGTCCAAATCTCCTCCAAATAAGTTCTCAGATATCCTCTTTCTTTCGTCTGGTGTCTGAATTACTTGTTCTGATTTTAAGAATGGCTGAGTAGGTCACAGCTGCAACTGAAAATGGTAGAAACTCTTTTAAAAAAATATAAAAAACCTTGCATAGTCATTTGAAGCTGGAAACTAAAAATGACTACATACTTTTCAAACTTTCTATGTGGTGATGAGAAATTTGTAATGTATGTGCTTCTAAGACGGGAATAAACACTTTTTCAGATTCCTAAGGCTTTGATTCATGTAATTAATGTTTGTGAACCAGATATTATAGTTATAATCAATATAGAAAAGACTCAGGAAATTAATTGTTCTTCTTTCTGATATTTGTTGAAAAGATAAAATGAAATATAAATACCCACTTTTTACATGAGCATGTGTTCTGAATGAACTAGAAATTCTGCAAGAGAATGACATTTTAACAGTATAATTAAGCCTCTGTTAAGGCAAATGAACAGTAGGAGTTTGTACTCTGCTTCAACTCTGCTATTTCCAAATTTCTGACATCGTGACTATGCAAGTTCAAATATTTAATATGCTGAAGAAGGGAAAAAGAAGGTGTTGCAGTTATAAGACAATGCACTAACAACTGGAGACTTGTACTGAATACCTAAGTTAAGTGTGCCAAAGCACAGTCCAAATTATGTCCTAAGTACATGTCACTATAAAGAAAACCAGAGAGATTCTGTATACATCTAGGTGAAGCATACGATCAACAAGAAATCAGAATCTGATCCTTCTGCTCTTTTTTATTTTGTACACAATCTTAATTATAAAATAAGAAATATATAATAAATACACAATACATCTTCTATAAGAGAGAAAATTTTAAATAAAATTATATTGCTATTAATATCAGGTTATCCTGTTATTTTTATTAGCAGTCTGTGATAGCACAGTTGGCAGCTAAAAATTGCTGCTTCAACCTGTGTCAGCTAGCACTCTCCTTCCCCAGTCAGGACACACTAGAAGCAGACATCACTGAAAGAAACTAAGTGCCAGTTTTCTTGCTTGCTTGCTTGCTTGCTGGACATTGCAAGCCAGAGAATTGATATGTAAATTAGTTTAGGCATTTAAATAGGACTTCAGCTTTCCAGGCTGAAATTATCTTATACAAATCCTTCCATCATTTCATGGTCACCATTTACATGTATTTGTTAACTGCAATGTCAAATCATTAAATCAAACAGGCTGCAAGGAGTGGTTAATAACTGAGGTACTAGGACATCACTTGCACGTCTAAGGAGCATTTGTGACAAATTTCAGTAGCAGTGATCTCTGTTCTGGTAAGTGCAACTGTGCTCATATCAGATTGATTACCAATTTACAAAAAAATATATCAAAAAAGAATCAAACTATATTTTTACTTTCCTTCCTCTAATTAGAAAAGTATAGTGAAAGACAGGGTACCTACAGAAGTGCCCTACCTTGCTCCTAGCAAGCTGGGAATTAGAAAAAGTTGTGATATGTGCAACTACCGGTTAATTTTTACAAGTATTAGAAGTTCAGTCAATACTCTACTGCAACTGTAACACAGTACCTATGTTTAAACACAACATTTTAGAGGCACTTTGAGGGATTGGAAACTTTATGGAACATTAATCTGCAATGAATGTTATTTATGAGAACATTTCACCAGCAAAAGTGAAAGTATTTATTTTGTAATTGGTGTATGTCTCATTTTAAGATGGCTTTAGCAAACAGCTTCTTCAAACTGATGTCTAGTAGAGGTAGATATATGCCAGGGTGAAAGATCTTAGTGTCCTTGAAAGAATTGTTATTACTCTTTTTTTCAAGATCATCCAGTATTTCCCTTCATCTTAAAAATAATACAAAAAAAAAAAAAAAAAAAAAAAAAGGACTAATTGCTAAATTACTAAAACAGGGCCATTTTACCATGTTTGTGACTAATCAGTGAGAAAGAATGTACATTTTGAAGGGTTTCTAAAAAATGTGAACTAGTGCAGCAGTTTAACAGAAAATGGAGTGAGAAAACCAAATTTGTTTGATCTATTGTATTAACTTCAAATAACTTTTTTCTTACATGAAGTATGAACTAAGCTGTGGAACTTCCACACAGTTCTACCTGCAGCTGTCTGCTACATGAGAAAGATAAGAAAATAACCTCTGCTTCCAAAATAATTCTAAGGAGGTGATGAGGTGTTCCCCAACACGCATAGGCAATGTATCAATATTCCTTTTAACGTACTTTTCAAACAACAAGCTAAGATACTTTTATCTCTTACTGTTGTCTGTGTATTGGCAATATCTGACATTGTGATATCTGAAACGCAAAACAGTCAACTCCCCATTCAAAGACCAGCAAAAGGAAGACAGAGGTGACTAGCAAAGTCAGATATGTTCTGCTCTAAAACAGAAAAAATCACTTCTCTATTGCTTCCTAAAATAATAACTCTGTCTTTTCCTTCTCTCGTTCCTCACCTCATAACATTTCTGCTCACCTATCTGTTCTGTAATTTTCAGACAGTAAGCACAAAAGAATCAGCAAAAGTCTATAGTAAACACAGGCAATAACAGTACATATATGCTTTTCGTAACATATTTTGGTGTTTTTCCAATTCAGTACCTTTACCACAACCTTCTTCCTTCCAAGAATTTAACTATTAAGAAATACCAGACAGAAATGTATTTCTCACTGCTCAATTGCTGTTCTGTTTTCCGCAAGGGCAGCTGCTGCTATTACTTGGCCTTATTTCTGCTTAGTACATTGTTCATCTCATGTGTCTTACCTTCTCTCCTACCATTTTATTTTATTCCATTCACATTACTCACTGTGTTCTTCCTTTCTATTCTGAGATCATTGATTGCATTCCTTTGGGAACCTTGTGACTGCATCTGACTTAAAGATGAAGCAAATTCTTCTGGGTTGGCTTTTTTCCTAATTTCTATAGAAATTTTGATTGATCTTTCAAGTCACTTTCTAGCTAAAACTGCTGAGAGGAATGACAGCTGTAGCAAGAATTCTTTGTCTCAACTTTTCTTAACAAGAACACTTCTTCTGAGACAAGACATAATACTTTTGTTAAAATTCTCATTTTTTAAACTCGGAGCATATCTGAACTGAAAATGATTTGGTACACTGAATGTATAGTACTTCACTGTTTAAGAAAAAAAAAAAAAAAGTTTCTTCATCTAAACTGAACAGACTTGAGAAATTTTGGTCTGGCCAAAGCAAAGGATGCAGTTTATTTGTGCACCATATCTGAAACAGACCTTCACACAAACATAATTTAGAAAAAATGTGAAAACAAAATCTGGCATAGCTTCCTCAAGATATTAGTCATTCTGCATGTCAGATGTGATTTCAACTTAACACTTCATTAGTAAAAGGATTGAGCAACCACTGCAATAAGGAGATATCACATTCAAGCAATTTCTAGTTTACACATTCACCCAATATGGTCTTTCAGTGTATATTTCTGAACATATCAAAGATAGCTTTTTCCCAAAATAAAGATATGCATTAAAGACAATGACATTACTGCTCCAAAGGTCAGGCATAACAACATCTTAACGTCTTAACTTTCATTTGAGCACACACTTATGAGTTTAACTTCTACCTAGAAAAGAACATGTCAACAGAAAAATAAGAACTCAAGAAACACATTCTGAGATACTTAACTGGCTGAGTTTTGGATTTAGGAAATTATGCACAGGGGAACTTCACCGTAGCAAGAGTCATACATGTCTAAGTAGAGCAGTACTGTAAATAATGTACTGAAGTCAGAAGTTTTGGGTTATACTCACTAGCGTTCTTCATGATCTTGCAGCTCACTAAATTTCTCCATGTTCTTCTGCCTATCTTAATTTCTCCATGTTCTTTTGCCTTTCTAGCCTTTCTGTGGTTTGCCTATTTAGATTAGATGCTCTCTATGGCTGTCACATTCTCCCAGTTCGATTTCTCACACTCAAGTTTCCTAAGTGGTGGTATGTAGTGATACTATCTGGGCAGGCCACCAGAAAAGAGAGAAGAATCATAAATAATGTATAATGCAAAAATACCCACAAGTGATTCCTGCATAACAGTAACAAAATTTTCAGGTTTAATGCTTTTTAAAACAGGAAAATGTTGCAGAAAACGAGTAACACATTCACATACACAATGCAAGCTGTATATCAGCAGAACCCATTGAGTACAGCTTTGACTATGGTTCAGCATTCAGGCCTTCTTGAAACAGTATCTTGGTAATAAAGCCTAGCCTCCTCTGTAAGCAAAGGAAAAAAAAAATCCAAAAGGACAAAGTTTCCCTCACATACTTGGGAATAAGAGGCACATTTTGAACATACATCTACTGTACTGTGGCAAGTTTCATTTACATTCTTTATCTCATAATGTAGCCAGATACACAATGTTTTTTATTACATGGCTTCCTTCTTATAATAAAATGTAATTATACAATTTCAGACATACATGTCTACAAATATGTTACATTCAGATCAGTCACAGACAGACATACCTCATTGTATATGCAAACTTTAATTTAAAGGGACATTAAAAATAATTTTCAGAATAACCACAGTGTAAAAGAGATATATATGCAGCCTTATCAAAATATTTTTTTGTGGGACAAAATATATAATGTATTAACTCTACACATTAAAATGAAAAACTTTTCACTGATGATGTAAAAATACTGTGGGCAGTAAAACCAGAGTCTTTATTTAGTTTATTAAATACAAAGTGGAGCATATTTGAAAACTGTTGAGCTTGGTTAGATGAATGCATTCTACAAGCAGTGCCTTTCATTTGTAGTTTACCACTCAGCCTTACTTGACATATGTAGAGGCAATGGCTATTGAATGATATCTGCAAATGAATGCTCTACCACATCCCCAAGGCAATTTGGACTTCAGCCTCCACTGTCCTTAACAAAGGAAACAATCTTTCCATTATGGGTTCTTTTATCCCAGAGCACAGGAATTTTTGTTTTGTTTGGAAATTTTTTTGGAAAGCTCTGCCTATTAGTCTTCAGGGCAAAGTCTTCAGCTGATCATACAAGCTGTTCTGGCCTGAGCGCGTTCTCGTACTCATGGTATACATATATACTCACAGCAGTAGTGTTGTGCAGCCCCTGAAATAACCACAGCTCAGATACAAGTGAACTAACAAACACCTGGTTACAACTGACATCTTTTCCATGTGAAAATTCTTATCTGGGCAAAAACTCCAGAACAAACAGCACAAATGCCTGTGCAGGTTAACCTCGTAGACTGAGTTCCATATGTGTTTGGCTTACTATGACCAATAACTTGTAACATAAGTGCCCAAGTGTGAGATTTATAGCAGTCAGTGTAAACTTTGTGAATCCAACACGTAACAAGCTCCCTCTGTATGCACTGCAGCATCCATGTGCCTGAAAAATAGTCACTTATTAAGGAATAAAGAAAGCTGTGGGTACAAGGGATCTCATGTTTACCTTTCCTGTCATATGCAATTTGACTATGAGCCACCAACTTTATTCCATAAATATGACAGCCTAGGTGAGCTTTCTTTGAGTATTCCCTGCTAGGCAGCATGGCTGCATGGCAGTTATCCCTTGAGCTGAGACACCTCTCACAGTTGCTCCTTGAGTAAGAGAGACCTTTCTAATAACAACAGATCTCTGAAAGAGTCCAATTCAAGTTCTCTCTAAATTGCACTGGACTGCACACCAGTGACTCTACCATGGAGCTGGGACAGCTCTCAAGGTTTCAGATTCCTCACCCGAGACTGAGAGATCCTTCCCTACCCAAGGTGGAGAGACACCTTATTCACAACAGATCCTCAGCAAGTTGCTGATAGCAAGCTAAGTTAATGCCAATTGAATCAAAATAGTTAATTCCTTTAAGACATAAACCATTGTCCAAGTCTGAGATTAAGATGACCCAGCTGCACTTAAGTTCCATCAGGAGTTTAGAAAGCAAAGGGTTCTACTCTGAACCTCAAGGCTGAACAGGAGGGTCTCCCTTACCCTTTGGCATCTTCAGTCTCTGTAAATCATTCTAACTTGATTTAAACTCAATTTTCCTTTGTATGGTTCATCCATGTAGTAAGTAAGAGTGAACTTTGCCACAGAACTTAAGTCACGCTTCTATGAATTCATATTAAAACCACTTTTGCTAAGACCTTCAATGGTGATTCTTTAACAACCTAAATCACTCATTATGACAAATTGGCATAGTTGGCAAGATCCTAAATCAGGATTTGCGACATTTACCTGTGTCTCTTTTGTACTGGAAAGCACAGACCTGGAACCCAGGATGCCAGGACCCAGGAACCCCGGACTCAGGAACCCAGGAATCAAGATATATCTCACCAGGAATGAGTAGAGCGGAAGGATTACCTCATTCAACCTGTCAGTGGCACTCTTCCTAATGCAGTCCAGGAGGCTGTTGACCTTTTTGGCCACAAAAGCATGTAGCTAGCCTCCTTATGATTTTTAAATATAAAATAAGAGTACTCCCAAACAACACAACAAAACTCAAACCATTGCTTTCTCAGGATCTTTCAAGGTATATCCTGCTAACATTTGTGCAGTATTTTATTGTTCAGTCTGGTTTTGATTCACTGCAGTGATCAATATTTCAGCAAGTCATTCATGTTTAATTTCTTCAGCATCCCAAATGTCTCCCATATAATCAGGAGGTTTCAAATAAAACCATTTTATATTATACTGAAATGAAATTACCTCAGGAACAAGTAGAAATATTTTACATTTGTAGAAACAAACTTGGCTGACTTCTCCATCAGTTGCTCCTCTATAATCTACTGATTTTGAGAACCTGATTTACATAATAACTTTCTGGTTATTTTTAATTCATTTTACAGAATACTCATCAAAAGAGTAAAAGAATTATTAGAGTGCAGTGATTTGCATAATACATAGAAGGGCATGACAGCCTTTTCATTATGATTGGTTAGTAATCTTTCAGGTATGTGTTCGTAATAAAAGTACTAAGGCTGTTTGCCAGAAGACAGAAAATACTTGTCCTGTCACTAGAAGCCCTTATAAGAAGTCCCTCTCCAGATTTCTTGTAGGTACTTTTTAGGTTCTGGAAGGCTGCTTTAAAGTCTTCCCGGAGCCTTCTCCTCTCCAGGCTGAACAAGCCCGACTCTCTCAGCCTGTCTCCATAGCAGAGGTGCTCCAGCATCATCTTTGTGGCCCTCCTCTGGACTCAGTCCAGTAGCTCCACATCCCTCTTGTGTTGGGAATACCAGAGCTGTATGCAGGACTGCAGGTGGGGCCTCCTGAGAGCAGAGTAGAGGGGCAGAATCACCTCCCTTGACCTGCTGGCCATTCTCCTTTT
Organism: Ara ararauna; assembly: GCA_028858755.1. Lineage (NCBI taxonomy): Eukaryota > Metazoa > Chordata > Aves > Psittaciformes > Psittacidae > Ara > Ara ararauna. The sequence continues at coordinate 52,335,959 of CM054410.1, forward strand.
GATGCAGCCCAGCATAGTCCAGCTGTGGACCTGACCCACCAAGCCCTCATCACAGGCTGAGTGCCTGGCCAGATGGCAGCCTTGCCTCCTGGTAGTGGACCCATGTGCTGCCCTGTGAAAAGGCTGACATCTGCTTCCCCACTTCTTAGAGATCACTAAACAGGGCCTGGTCTAGTAAGCTCCCTGCCTTGATGGCTGCTGTCACACCCACCTTCTCCCTTGCTGGTCCCTGAGAAATTCAGTATGAGATTCACAATGCTATGAATTTATTGATCAAAAAGAAGAAAAAGCCTATTTGATGTCAAGTATAAAGAAGACATTTTAATGCGCTGAAATACCAATGTCTTCTCTATGAATAAAGCATGGACCTTGCTTACACCTCTCACAGATATGGTAATGTTACACCCTTCTAATACTCCGCACTTGCAGAATAATAATAATGCTTAAAAAAAAAAAAAAAAGAAAGAAAAAAACAGAAGCAAAGGATAGCAGAAGTTAGTAGAAATTATGGATCCTTGTCTCATTTGTCACATGAAGTGAATGGCCAGATGGCCACAAAGCAACAGAATCAGTAACTTCAAAGACTGTTGGCTAGAAGCAGAACATGTAAAGAAAAGACAGAAGCTCAAATTTGGAAATTTGAAGTTCACATGAAATGGTAGACTTTTTATCACGATCTCCTTAACAGAGATGTATAGATAAAAAAATATAGTCATAAAAAATGCAAAATAGATTTTAGTGCAGAAAAGAGAATGATGGAGCTAGTTGAACAGACAAATGATACATTGATTGTTCAGGCATTTGAAGAAGTAGATGTGTAATGAATACTGTAAGCTGATCTTTCTTGATTACAGAATCTACGAAGTTGATGATGATCACTGTAACTGAGAATTCATGAAAAAATGTCTGAAAAACAGCTGATCTGAAACATTATGGAGCCGTCTTAAAAGATGACAAATAACTACAAGATCATCAATATATGCTTCTCTTCTGCAGTGCAGGAAATATAATAAAACTTCTAAATCCAGACCTAAAAAGTGCCTCTATGCTCAAAATGGCACCTACATACCAGACATAGGTACCAGAAATTAAGCACTAAAATTCCAAACTTTAGCTGCCTCATCTGTTATTTAAAGTCCACAGACAAGTAACTGCTGACTAGACAGCAGCAAGATCTTCGGTCAGAATAACTAGGAAGGTTGTAAATACAATGATCTCATCCCTCCAGCTGGGATCATCCAGATGGGTGGTCCGTGGCATGTACCTCCTATATCTTCTTTCTCAAGCAGTAGGCCGCCTTTTGTTAACAGCTGAGACATGGGTTGGTACACGTGGGGAGCTGGATAGATTGGATAGGTCACCTCGCAATTGTTTGAACTTCTGGGACAGTTTTTCCACAGCTGAAACTATGGAAGGGGTGAGATTGTCTTCAGACTGTCAGGGTTGACAAATCAGTTTCATGATCAATGAGTCTATTGTATTACAAGTCATTACCATAAAGTACAGTGAAACAAGAACCTGAGCCCAGGCACCCCAACCAATAAACACTAAGACAGCAAATACTGGCTGTAAGTAAGGTACGACATGCTGCAACTCTGAGATCAAGAGTAACAACTTCGAGAGCCAATAAATAAGCATTGTGACAAGTGACTATTAATCCAAAACAATGAATGCTTATCACAAATACGATTAGACACACTCTGGTCAGATCTGTCATTATCTCAACCCTTCGTACCCCACGTTGGGTGCCACAAATTACATAGCTGAGTTTCCCACATTTGGGGAAATCGCAGGGGTCACCACACCCAGAGTGCAAGGGACAAGCCTCCTCGTTCCCGGTTCAGAATAGCTAGGAAGGTTTTTCAATAGCTAGCATGGAAATAAGAAGGTTGAATTTCTGTCCTGCACAGTATATGATGGCGGTTTCTTTTCCCAATGAAATGCAAAGCCACCATGCCCAATACGGCATTGGTACAGCTGGCAATACCTGACATGCTTTAAAGGAACGTGACCACTATAGCTATCCAACAGGAAAGACTCAAGATTAATGTGATCTCTGTGTTTTTTCATTGGCTGACTTGCAAGGAGCATTTGCTCAGCATATTGTGAGGCTCCAGACCTCCTTCAATTTGCAGCACTGGAGAGTACAGACAGAGCTGGCACATAATGCTGCGTATCTAATTCCACTGAAAAAGCTGCACACCAAAAGTTCTGAGTTGCAATTCATGTTTTACCTATTTAACTCTTTTAACTTTTACTTAATTTCTTATTATGTTTTCACTTAAATAACCAATGGGGGGGTTATTTGTTTTTGTTTTGGAGAGGGGGTGTTATTCATCTTTGTATCCTTTCATTATCATGACTTCACCTAAATAAAAGTCCCATTTCCAAAGAATCTAGTTTACTACTCTTAAGAGACTTCTATGATAGTTTTACCATATTACCTATAAGCAATGAATAGTCAGAACACTTAACTTTGGCACACTGAATAGAAGTCAAATGCAATCAGCGCATGCCAATGGAAAACAAGCAGGTAGTAGAAAGTTTTCTTGCTGAAAAAGCTGAAAAAGTGAGATGTCCCTAAGTTTGTCAAAGACTGCTCTTAATGTTCTCTAAGCCTTAAGCAATATTCTTTTCTGTTAAGCCCAAGGCATGTTAGCAGTATGAAATATCAGATTGCAAATAGAAATATGAAACCTAGTAGGCTTACACAAAGTGGAATGGTTGGGTTTCTTATGTATGTTATTTCGCTTTGCTGAATTTTTAAAGACAGTGACTTCCCCATCACTGTGGTGACCTTTTTTTGTCCACCTGTGAGATAAGAGGTAGAAAAGTCCCATGCCACCATGTTTAAAATATCTGAGAAGAAACAATACCAGATGAAGGGTAATTAAACTGTAAGATATAATTTCCCATTAATGGAAAAGAGTTTGCAAAGTTGAAATTTAGTCACTAGGAAACATTTCTAAATATCCCTAAGAAACTAGACGTGTTGCCAACACTGGCTTAGCACTGTACCACAAGCAATTCCTCTTGTCATACACTAGAGGATACATATAGTGATGGCAATAAATTAAAATTTAATCCTTCAGATGTCTGTTATTTTTCAGATCTCCCTGCAAGGCTGTTTATACAGACTTCAAACAGAAGCTTTTTAACAGCACTGAATGGAAGCCAGATATCCTTTATGTACACTGGAAAGACAGAAAGCTTGGTCCTCTTCAACTGTCATAAGTCTGCATTTGATTTAGTGCTCAAATTAATAGTGTTTTATAATTATTTAATTTAAATTAATGAGATAAATATACTTTTTTAGAAAACTTAGGGAAATCCTAATGTAACCTCATTCCTTCACATTATGCTGAAAGTATTTTAATATTAATCAAAGCTTATTTATGCTACAAATGTCTACTGTTCATAGCATTAATGCAATATACATTTTCAGTTGTACCAACATGAAAATAGGCATCAGAGAGCTTTTGATACCTTTGTGCTCCCCTACACTCATGACCAAACCAGATGACTGCTGCTGGAGAGATCACTTAGCATTCCACTAGCTTAAAATGGCTATTCAAACAAAACCATCTTAACTTATGCCAGAAACAGGACTTTTTTGTGTTTCCTGTGACCAAAAGCCAAGACACTTGAAGGTCTTAATCTGGGCCAGACATAGATTCACCAGTGTTAGACGGAAGATCTGTTACTCCACCAAGCCCCCTACTAGATCTTGGAAACACTATCCAGTGTTTCTCATCCATGCAAAAAAATAAAAAAAGGATGAATATGTCCCTGTTATAAGCCAATAGAATTTGGCACTGGTACAATACAGCATTCTTATATAATAGAATACAGTGCTACCAATTTAAGTGCCCTATGTTAACCATTTTCCAGCACTTGAGATATTTAAAAATAGAAATAGAATGTACCACAAATAAAAGAAAGATACGCTACAGAGACACTAAGACTCATTCTAATTTGATTTATACAGTATCAAGAGCAGGTGTAAACTCAGTGGAATTATACTAGTACAAAAGTGGCACAGGAGAGGAATTCAGTACGTTGTAAGGAACATACAGTAAACATTTAAGGTAATGTGACACAGTAAACGTTTAATGTAATCTGCCACATGATGAATGTACCAATTCACTAAGGCAGAAGAGTACACAAAATTGGCTACATTTGTCCGAACTAGTACCAAAGCCAGATGAGGATGAAATGGAACTATCAGTTCTGTGGATGCTGGGCCATTACAGCTTCCTCAGTAAAATAATGACTGTAATCCAGTCATGAATCAGTCATGAGTTGTACAAAAAGGCAGCTGCTACTGAGCTCACATCAGAAAATGGCATACAGAAACCAAAATTAAATACATTAACCTTCATAGCCTTTCATATAAAGAGCTGTTAGTTGATTTTACAACTGAACAAGAATTATGTAACCAACTATACCATAAACTATACATGTGTGACTTTTCACTGAATTGGCCCCGCAGCAGAATGCTGAGGAACACCTTCCAAATGTCATGTATTTGTATGTATTTATCAATATATATAGCTCATATAAAAAGTTCAGCTACGATGAGCACACTCACTACTGCCTATACAAACCCTTTTCTATGTGGCACATAAAAAGAGAGAAAAGCAAAACCAATACAAAATCTACTAAAGATAGGGTTTTGAAAAGATAGGATCAGTCAGACAGCAGAGCAGTGGCAACCATGCATTATAGTCGTGACATTATCATGCAAAGTAGAAAGCAGCAGAAAAAATATCTGACGTGTTGAGCAAATTAGGAGAGCAAGGTGAATATCACCTGAAGATGCTGACAGTGTAATAAAGACAAGACAATCTTCAAGCCTAGCACTGCGGGACACTGATAAAACAGCTAGGGTGAGCCTCTGCTCTAAAAAGCACTTAGAGTCCAGCGTAGTGATGATTTGCTGAAGAAAGAATCAAGAATTGCTAAGGCCTTCTAAATGATTTTCAAGGATATAAAAACATAACAAATCCTGTTCTGCCATTGATAATGCAGTTTGTCAGTTAGTTAGAGCACATGAAAAGCGAGGGCTTTAAAAAAAAATTCTCAGATTAAATGTTAAATAATGATGTTACTACAAGGAGAAGCTACTCTAGGTTGCATCATTTCAAGTAGGCTGAGAGGCTAGAGAAGGACACTAGAGAAATGGTTTTGCTCTGGATAACGGAGTGTGAAAACATGGTAAGGCCCAGTTTACACATACAACTTCTCTTGCATGGGACCTTGTTCTTTGGGGTTGTTTTTTGAAAGTTATTTACAGAATTAGAACATCATGTTCATAGACTGCCAGAATCATGCATGCTGTAGGCACGAGGCATATTAACCTGCAAATCTGTCTGCTTCTTACTCAAGCAATTGCGATGTTTGACAAATTACTTCAGTGTGACATTGTCATGGGTTCAGCAGTAGCAGTCATTTTTCTCCTCCTTGGTAGCTGGTGCAACGCTGTGTTTTTGACTTTCGGCCTGAGAACAGAGCTGATAACACCAGTGTTTTCAGTTACTGCTTGGTAATGTTTAGGCTGGCCAAGGACTTTCTGAGTCTCATGCTCTGCCAGGCAGGAGGGGAAGTCAGGAGGAAGCTGAGACAGGACACCTGACCCAAACTGACCAAAGAGGTATTCCATACCACAGCATGTCATGCCCAGGAGGTAATACGGAGGGCAGAGATCTGGAAGGGTGGGGGTGCACTGTGTGGTCGGGCTGGGTATAGGTGGTGAGCAATTGTATTGTTTCCCTGTATGTCTCTTGTCATTATTATTATTGGTGGTAGCAGTAGTGGTTCTGTGTTATACTTTAGTTACTAAACTGTTCTTATCTCAACCTGTGGGAGTTGCATTCTTTCGATTCTCCTTCCCACCCCTCCAGGAGTGGGAGGAAGAAAGAAGGGGGAGTGAATGAGAGAGCGACTGCGTGAGTTATAGAGGCTTAAACCATGACAGACATACTACACTTTGTTGCATGCTGGATTACAGCCAAAAATGTTGGGTTTTTTTCAAAGTGGGCTATCTTCTTTGACTTTCTCCACACATGGGACAACCTAATAAAAAGTTAAAAATCAGCTGGCTGTAGTATCCAAGAAAGGTTTATAATGCATCACTCCTCTGATGCTGCATAATTAGTACCTTGCATTTCCTAGGGATTCCACAGGAAAATTAATTCAGCCCATCATCAGTGCATTGTTACCATGTCAATTCCCCCATTAAAACTTTCAGAAATGCTTTTTAATTTTCTTTCACATCTAGAGGGGTCTAGCTCAACTAAAAATAAAACTACAAGTCAATGCATATTTGTGGGAGAAAGGCAAATTCTTTGCTGCCACATTTGTCACTGGTGAGAAGGCACTAAGGAATCTGTCAGTGTTTGGGGTTTTTTTTGCCTTCTGCTGTGGAAAGTTAATATGCTAATCCTGCTTCAGATTCATCTGTCAACAGGAAAGTAATTGATATCTTGAATCTCCACCTTCAGAATTCTCTGCTGCCAGGAGGACAGAGAAGAGTAAATGGACAAGAGACCAAACAAGTTACCAAAGTAAAATATCTTTCTTCTGTCTCTGACAATCAGAAGCTCTGTTTCACCAGTGGGAAAACCATATTTTGTTGTTTCCCCACTGGGAGTTTTTCCACCACAATCTGCACAGTCAGGCTTCCTCTTATCAGTAACGGAGGTATGCATCAGTTGCTAGATATTTAGAGAAGGACAGATCACATCACAAGTGAGAAGTGAGGTTACAATACATGCATAAAAAAGCCCTTATTAGGGCTTTTCATTTTATTTTAGAAAGGTGATGTGAATTTTTTTAAATAAGCTTCTCTGTTAACATTGATTCAGCCTAGTGTACTTTATGTGGATGGAAATGAGCCAATCTACAGCTGAGAGCATGGCCAAATGGTTTTCCAACTTCTCTCTTTTCATGTGTCATAGGGAAATGCCACTGTGTAAACTGTCAGCTCAGATGCCCTTTTGGTGGTGTTGCTATAAATGTGAGCTGAATACTTCATGATCAACTCTGTGCAACTGTGGCAATTCTGCTAATAACGCAGTAAGCTCAAGGTCATTTGAAGACAAGAGTGACATTAATGGAAAGTTTTACATTTTATTAAAGAAGACAAAATTTTAGCTAAATAGGCGTGACTAGAAGCACTAGATGCTAAATTGTTCTGTGTAATTCTGTGACTTGGAAACATGAATTAGCTGACGCTTAAGGTAATGAACTGTTGAAGTTTTAATGTGGTGAGCTCTGCCTAGTGCCATTAATCAGAATTGCCGAGACTTCTCTCTCCATGTCACATATGTCCATGCAATGGCACCCAGCATGACATGGGTAATAACTAACTAACCACAATTTTTTCTGAAATCTACTTTAATACCTGTTAAAACTCTTCATAATTCTGATATTTACTTTTGGAAAATGAGTAATACCTGGTGATGAATAGTGCAGTGAAGTTCATATTTGGGATTAACCTCTGATTTGAATCTCCTATGTTGAGATATAAGGGCAAGATCCATTAAAATGGTGCACATATCATAGTGGAAGAGCAATAAGGCACAACATACTCATACATCCCTTCTATCGGCAATGGTACATTAACAGTATTCTTTGTCACATAATAATTATTGAGATGAAGGAAGCAATTAAAATATACCGTAATTGTTTTAAAATCTTCCTGAAAGATTTTAAATTTTTAATAGATGTTGACGGTCATATTCCTCCTTAAAATATTCTCAGTGTTAAGAAGGGAAAATCAGGTTTTCATATTTGAAAGAAAAGAGTACTATTATGGTATTCTGCATTTCAATTTACACTTTGTTAATTTATTTATCTAAAATAATGAAGTTTTATACATAATATTTAGCTTCCTGTCTGAAGTTTTAGTTTTCTGAACCACTTTTATCTTGTAATATAAATGTCAACTAAGATCTCATTTAATTCATTATCGCTCTCAGCAAGTCTGCTTCACTTTGAACTTTTGGTGCAATTTCAAGTAAATCAGTACCCAATCCAAAGGAAGTGTTCTAAACCAGCAGTCACATAGAAACTACACAGCAAGTAGTTCTATTTAGCTGATATATTATTGAGTTTGTGCTGTAGTTATTGTGATCCTTCACAATATAGGCTACCTATTTATTTTTGAAAAAACTCTTTCTGGTTAATGTAAAAGATAGGTTTATAAACACTGAAACATAATTTTGAAAAATGGCAGAGAATATTAATATAGCAGATTTTTAAAAAAAGAAGAACACCCATGAAAGAGAATGCATTATCTTCCATTTCCATTTTACAGGAGCAATTTTCCTAAAGGATAATGACAAAAAATTTTAGCGTTTTTCTTGCCCCCTTTTTTTTTTTTATATCATTGTGTTTGATTTCAGAGCTTATGATATCAAAATTGTTCTCTTGAAGGCTTGTCTTCATGGTCTGATTATGATTGAAAAAACAAAACCCAAAAATAAATAAAACAGTTTTTAAGCTTTTAAGTGCAAGTCTAGAAAGACACTAACAAGTCCTTTTTTTTTTTTTTTTTTTTTTTCAAAACTCAGGTATGGGTGAAGCTAATTACATTTTCAGTTTTCAAATCAAATATTTAGGAACTTCAGTTTCCTTTGTTCTATATGTTAATTCTTTTGTATATTGAAGACAAAACAAAATTCCAGCTGACTTCAGTGAAGTATTAGAAAATCTCTGTCGTGGTTTAAGCCCAGCTGGTAACTCATTACCATGCAGCCGCACTCTCACTTCCCTCTTTCTTCCCCCCACCCTGCTCCTGGAGGGATGGGGAGGAGAATCAAAAGAATGTAACTCCCACGGGTTGAGATAAGAACAGTCAAGTAACTAAGGTATAACACAAACCACTGCTGCTACCACCATTAATAATAATGATAAGGAAATAACAAGGGAAGGATATACAACCACTCACCACCCACTGACTGATATTCAGCTCGACCCAAGCAGTGATCTAGCCCTTCTGGGTAACTGCCCCCAGTTTATATACTGGACATTACCTGCTGTGGTATGGAATACCTCTTTGGTTAGTTTGGGTCAGGTGTACTGTCTCTGCTTCCTCCCGGCTTTCCCTCCTCCCTGGAAGAGCATGAGACTCAGAAAGTCCTTGGTTAGACTAAACATTACTGAGCAGCAATTAAAAACATCAGTGTTATCAGCACTGTTCCTAGGCCAAAAGTCAAGAACACAGCACTGCATCAGCTACTAAGAAAGAGAAAAATTACTGCCACTGCTGAACCCAGGACAATCTCATATAGACAAAAAGAGATTCTTTAAACCACTGGAGCTCTACAAATAGCAATACAGAAGTATGTGCATGCTTTTATTAAACCTATTGACATATATTAGTTTACATATTTTCCAAATAATACCAAAACTTTATGTGCAATAAACCATCCTGGATCTCATTATCAAAAAGCCTCTCACAACTGAAGTCAAAAAAGTGCCAACATTTCTGGGAAGAAAAAAAAAAAAAAAAAGAAAAAATAAAAGGCAGCATTTTCCCCCTCTGTAATTCTTAAGCATATCTTATATCTGCCAAAGCAGTACATGGACACAAAAACCTTTAAATTAATATACTCATAGAAAAACAGTTTACTTTGCATTTTTATTATCATAAAACAAAACCTAAGAAAATTACTTTAAACTGCAGCATAGTAGTAAGAAATGTGTCCTGATTATTAAAATAAAACTCCTTTTAACAGAGGGGAGAAAATTATAAATAATGATTATCTTTTATCTTTTTTCTCTAGACATTAATTAGCCATTCTTTAATTTTTTTAAGATGTCTCACCACTATTGTTTCTTATTTATTCACTCATTGAAAGTTTGACTTTTAATTCCATTTCTGCATTTTAAAAATATATTGAATATTAATAATAACAATATCAAGGAGGAGGTTATTGTTCACAAAAATAGAATTTGTCCTAGACCAGCCTACATGCAGTCCTATGTTTATGGCAAGAAGACCTACTGTGGCAGAATTCTGTTTAGAATGAAATGAATGGCAAAAGTCATACTTACTTCAGTAGGATCAAGCGTTTGCCTAAAGTAACATTATATATTTATTTTTCCAGTTCTCCAAGAGCACTTATCTTTAAAAAAATTAAAGAAAGACTGCTAATGATTCTTTAAGGAATAAAAATGTTTTTAAAGGAATGATAGATGTTACCTGAAGGCATTGTTACAGAAAAGTAATGCGCCTATTAGCCATTTTCTGCCCAATAAATCATTATAACTGTGAAATATCTATCATTACCAAATGCTTTTTCATTTATTCTCTCACATACATGAAATTACTCAGTTTCACTGTTACTATATTCCTCACTTTCACCACTGTTCTCTGCCACCGTGTATATGTTCCATAACATTATTCTTGAAGCTCTGACATCAGAAAAACATACGTTCAAGACTGTCGTGGTTTAAGCCTCTCTAACCACGCAGACTCTCTCTCAGTTACTCCCCCCTCTTTCTTGCCCTCCACTCCCGGAGGGATGGGAAGGAGAATAGAAAAGAATGCAACTCCCACAGGTTGAGATAAGAACAGTTTAGTAACCAAAGTATAACACAAATCACTACTGCTACCACCAATAATAATAATGACAAGGCAAATACAAGGAAAGAATACAATTCTCACCACCTAAAACCAAGCCCGACCACGCAGTGCACCCCCCACCCTTCTGGGTCTCTCCTCTCCGTCCTCCATCTTCAGCATGACGTGCTGTGGTATGGAATAACCTCTTTGGTCAGTTTGGGTCAGGTGTCCTGTCTCTGTTTCCTCCCGGCTCTCCTCCTCCCTGGCAGAGCATGAAACTCAGAAAGTCCTTGGCCAGACCAAAACATCACTAAGCAGTAACCAAAACACTGGTGTTATCAGCGCTGTTCCCAGGCCCAAAATCAAAAAACACAGCGCTACACCAGCTACCAAGGAGGAGAAAAATGACTGCTGCTGCTGAACCCATGACAAAGACCTTCTGTACTAATTTCACAAATTTACAGGTTATTGATCTTAGTATTGGATGTAGTTTGGAAATATGTTACTGCTAAACTTGTTCTAGATAATTTTCAATACCTTGATTTTTTCCAGTAAATTTGTATGGCAATCTACTGATCACATCATTGTGAACTTATCACACACCAGTGGATGGCTTTTTTAAAAGCAAACAATACGTTTTTAAAAGCAGACAAGGAGTTCAATGTGCAGCTTTAGGTGTCACTTGATGGATGGGAGTAGCTAACATTTAGTAGGATTCTTCACTTCTAAGAAAAACGAGAAGGGTTTAATAACCTTCTTACCTAAAAGGAAGAAAAGAAGTATGGAATAGAATGCCTAAATGTAATTCCCTATGCTGGGCTGTAGCTAAAGGTGAGAATTCTTGAGAAGTGATCAATCCTAGAGCAAAACTGGGATCACATAATAGCTTTTATATTCAGTGCTCAGTGCTCATGTCTTAATTCATTGATTTACAGACTAACCCTTGATTCTATCACCTTTGCTGCCAATTTTCAAGCTCTGAGATCAAATTTGACTAATTGCTTCATTTTTCACTGAAACTGGTTGCATACAACTTGGCAGTTTGATTAGAGATCCAGTGATTTGCTGGGTAGAAATACCACACCATTGGACGGCATAAGTCCCAATGGGCATGTTGGACAGAGCTTGGCAGTGTTCCACATTGAGCATTGCAGTTTTAAAGGATTGTATGTGTAAAGAAAAATATGTTTATGAGAACAAGCCTGTACCACATTTGTACTTCTGGTTAGTCACCCATTCAAACACTTCTGTCACTGCTTCAGCAACACAAAGGAGTATGCTGACAGCTGTATTTATCTTCCAAAGCCTCAAAAAGTTAGAATAAACATCATGAATTCAGTATTGGGCAGGAAAAATTTTGGTGCCCAAGAAGAACAGTAAAATTTAATGTAAAGTAGATTTTAAGATTTTCAGCTGAGAAAAAAGAAGGTAACTATGCTGAAAAAGAAATTGGTTACAGTAGAGCATCAAGTATTTAACTTCTTGATAATACAAATTATCAAGAAATTATCAATATACAAATTACCTCTCCAGCCAACCAGCCACTGAAAATAATTTGTTAGGTATAAATAAACCTGTCTGAAACAGGTTATTTAAAATGACATCTGCAATTCTTGGCACTGAACAACTTCTTAGATTCTCATTATTATAGAATCGTAGAATCATAAACTGGTTTTGGTTAAAAAGGACCGTTAAGGTTATATAGTTCTAACCCCTCTGCTATAGGCAGGGACACCTCACACTAGACCATGGCACCAAAAGCTTTGTCCTACCTGGCCTTGAACACTGCCAGCGATGGAGCATTTACCACTGCTTTTGGCAACCTGTTCCAGTGCCTCACCATACTCACAGTAAAGAACTTCTTCCTTATATCTAACCTGAACTTCCCCTGTTTTAGTTTAAACCCATTACCCCTTGTCCTATCACTACAGACTCTGATGAAGAGTCTCTTTCTTCTAAATATGTTGGCACTTGAGATGGCAGAGCAGATGTCCCAAACCAGGTGCTGCACTGGAAAGGCAGCTCAGCCACTGGGACAGGCTGTGTCCAGATCCATAACTACCAGCAGATCCAGTGAAGAAAATGTGACTGTCATCTGCCAAATGTGGGTCTGGATCTGAACTTCTAACTGAAGATATCAGTTTGCATCCATTGTTATGAAACCTATTCCTCTATTACACATGCCTTTTCTAAGCGTACTTTTACTCTTTCCAATCTTCCCATTTTGGGGTCTGACTGATCTTATTCTGTTTCTATTTATTCTTTTGAGCAGCACAAATTCACTAGCTTCAGGGAAACTGAATTTGATTTACAGTACTGGAGTTATATTAGACTTAAATCAATGATTTTGACATGATCATTTTCAATGTTAGACTCATTCTGCAAAAAGATTTTCCTTCCCTCTCCCCCATTTGCTGTCACTATAGCAACAAAATCCAATGAGCTGCTGTAACAGCATGAGCAGGGGCGGAAGTTGGGATGAAAATGTAGCCATAAAAATATTCCTCTTGGCAACAAATTAACTCTGAAGTCATATTACTATTTTATCTCCATAGATCTATCTCTTCCATGCTATCTTTCCACCAGATTGTTAAAAAATGCCTGGTTGCTATCTACCATGTGATGTATGAAACGTTTTTGCTTTGGCACTTTGAAGATTGGAAAGTGCTGATTCAGAGTTCTAAGGCTAATGAATTCAGGTTTATCATTTACATTGGCTCTTTAAGGCACTATTTTATTACTTCTCATAATTACAGGAAAGCCCTAAGGGGATCTTGGGTGATATACACAGTATAAATATGAATATTGATTCAGTCAGTCAATCAGACAGGCATTATTATATACTGTACATCTACACTTCAGTGTTCATCTTTGGCCAATGCAGATAAATAATGCAAATGGAATTAGAACCATAAATATAGCTTCTGAATGGGAAGACTAGTTTGACAAATGTAGTACATAATAAACATGCACATGAGAGCAACTTATTAGTAACATAACTAGTATTCTGGCTTCTGTAGTAATTCTCTCAATCATGCTATGAACCAGATGCCAAACACATTCCCTAGGGGCAGCTATTCATTCCTTGGCTAAGCAGCAGTATAAGCAACATTACTCTAAACATGGGCTGTTTCTCCTCTACCCTGTAACTATCCCACAGTGCTGCAACTATAATGAAAAGAGAGCTGGAGCTCAGACAAAGAGTCATTTGCAAGCCAGTCAAGTGGGTATAACCGCACAGAAACAGGATTTTTTTTTTTTTTATGCTTTTACCAAATTAAGGTTAAATACACCTGGTTTATTAAAATTCCTTCATTCACTCCTGCAAGCATAAGTACTTCAAAGTGACTTTCTTACCTGTAGATCCAGAGATTGTGTAGGAAAATTCTGCATGGTGCTAAACCAGTGTTGTGGTTTAAGCCCCTCACGCAGCTCATTCACTCACTCCCCCCTCTTTTTTTCCCCAGTCCCAGGGGGATGGGGAGGAGAATCGAAAGTATGCAACTCCCACAGGTTGAGAAAAGAACAGTTTAGTAACTAAAGTATAACACAGATCTCTACTACTACCACCAATAACCATACAAGAGAAAACACAAGGAAATACAATTGATCACTACCTATACCCAGCCCTACCAAGCAATGCACCCCCACGCTTCTGGGTCTCGGCTCTCTGTTTTTCATCCTGGGCATGATGTGCTGTGGCATGGAATAACCTCTTTGTTTAGTTTGGGCCATGTGTCCTGTCTCTACTTCCTCCCGGCTTCCCCTCCTCCCTGGCAGAGCATGAAACTCAGGAAGTCCTTGGTCAGACCAAATCATTACCAAGCAGTAACTAAAAACACCGGTGTTATCAGCTCTGTTCCTAGGCTGAAAGTCAAAAAACACAGCACTGCACCAGCTACTAAGAAGGAGAAAAATGACTGCTACTGCTAAACTCATGACAACCAGCAAAAGATAAAAATGCATTCTTAACTTTATGCAAAATCTCACTTTATAAAATCAAACATTAAGATGCAGCGTATTTTTGAGAGTGTTAGATGAGTTTGAAGTGAAATATACGTATAAGTGCTTTGCTAGATCAGATACCAAGTTTTAACAATTCCACTATTTCCTTGACAAATAATTGAAACTAAAAAAAAAAAAAAAAAAAAAAAAAAGTTACAAAAATTGGCAATGGAATATCTTAAATCTGGTTAAATTCTGAATATTACAGTAACCATTCCATGATTCTGTGAATTTCGTTAATGAAAAGCACATCATTGAATTACTTTTTCCTTGACAGTATACTGAAATGTAAAGTACTCTTTGGAGAGGTCAATTTTATTTCACTTTGTTCAATTAAATTGATTTCTGACTTGACAGTTGCTTCTCATGCCTGAACAACTAAGCCTATTCACCTGTACCATAGTAGGCAGGCTTTAAAAGTGGTAGTCTAAGGAACAGAATGTATATTTTCTATTCAAGCATACACATATTGACAGGTGCACAACTCCTGAGATGCAAGATTTTCCAAAAAACATTCAAAGTTACATAGCTTCAGTACCAAAATTAATCTGAATTCTTGTCAATTTTTGTAGCAACTTATATAATTCATACTTTATATAATAGTTCATAACAAGGAGAATAATTCTGGAGACATTCTTATTTGCTTGCCAGAGCTGACCAACAGTTTACAATTCTCAAAATCTTTACAGCATCCAAGTGCAGCCTCAGGTATCCCAAAAACCAGCACTATTCTCCCTGAACACAATAGAAAACTGTCAGGTGTATAACAAATGAACATCATTATTAGCATCATAACTCTGCCAGGATGATTGAACACTGTATAATGCAGAAATATCACGCATGAGTCTCATTTAAGTCTTCATTTATTAGACCCAGTCTGCCCAAGAACTACTTGCAAAGACTGTATAAAGGATTTCTAGTCTGTTAGAAGCGTCTCTTTACTCATACACTGTTAGGAGGAACATTTCAACATTTCTATTTGCCAGTTAGAAAGACAAAGGGTTGGGGGGGGAAGGATGCTACCGTAGAAACTTTTCTGTATATCTATCATCCCAAATTTTGACTGCTTTGGAGAAATACTTCCAGATTCTCACACCTCAGTTATTTGAAGTATATAGAGACTTTACATATTCTTCTCCAAGTAAGGCTAGTGAAAATTGAAGATGTTCAAAGATGCAGCCTGGCATTTTATAGGATGAAACTGAAGTGCACCTCACTATGTGGGAAGAAGGAAGGCAGCCCACTTGGAAACAGGTTATTGTAAGCTGACTCCAAATAACACAACAAGCTTTGTCAGACAGCCATGGTTTAAGCCCAGCCATTAACTTGCTGAACCCATGACACAGACTTGTTCACACTTTCTCTTTTAACTAAGATTCCTCACTTATAAGCTCTGGCAATTTGCCATAAAACAGTTTACGAATTTACCCTTTCCTTTCTTTTTCCCTACCCCTGTGTCTTTCCAGAAACAACAAAATTAACAGTCTGTATGAGAATCACATGGTCATGCTGGTGGTAAGGAAGCTTTAGACCATGTTAGCCTCCTCATTTTCTACCCTGACGCTACACAGTCTGCTCACCTCTTCCACAGCTTGTCCCTCTGCATCTCAACCAGGAACACCATGTCCTTCAGAGAAGGGTGTCGTGGTTTAAACCCAGCCTCTAGGAGCTCACACAGTAGCTCTCTCACTCCCTTCTCTTCCTCCCCAGCTCCCAGAAGAATGGCAAGGAGAATCAAAAGAATGTAACACCCACAGATTGAGATAAGAACAGTCCAGTAACTAAGGTATAACACAAACCACTGCTGCTACCACCAATAATCATAATGATAAGGGAAATAACAAGCAAAGAGAATAAAACCGCTCACCACCCACCCACCAATATCCAGCCAGACCTGAGCAGTAATCTAATCCTTCCGGGTAACTGCCCCCAGTTTATATACTAGACATTACCTGCTGTGGTATGGGATACCTCTTTGGTCAGTTTGGGTCAGGTGTCCTGTCTCTGCTTCCTCCCAGCTTCCCCTCCTCCCTGGCAGAGTATGAGACTCAGAAAGCCCTTGGTCAGACTAAACATTACTGAGCAGCACCTAAAACCATCAGTGTTATCAGCATTGCTCCCAGGCCAAAAGTCAAAACCACAGCACTGCATCAGCTACTAAGAAGGAGAAAAATGACTGCTACTGCTGAACCCAGGACAGAGGGCCAAAGCTGCATGTGGGCTCCAGCAGAGCCCATGGTTCAGTGAGATGCCTGCAGTGGACTTTACAGGTAAGCAGCCTTGTGCAACTGCCCTGGGTTCAGCAGTAGCAGTCATAGTCACTGCACCAGCTACTAAGAAGGAGAAAAAATGACTGCTACTGCTGAACCCAGGACAGCAACTGTTGCCTCTCTTTCTCACAGTTAGGCTGGTGCAATTGAAGGCCATTTCCAAGATGGTCAGTCTTATGTTGACTGCAATATTGTGCTTTCCAGGCTGCCACTCTGTCTCTACACAGAGTGCTGCAGTCCTGGACCTGGCCTGGTGTCCGCCTTACTGTACAAGTAATACTGGTCCTCCTTCTCAATGTGCTCAGGTTTTTTGCAGATACACCACAGGAGGGCTCTGCCCATACCTTCTCCCATCTCCTTCCTGTCTTGTTCCTGGCCATTTCCTCCCCAGCATCTCTGGAGCTGGGTTGGCTATGTATCAAACTGGCGATGTGGCAAGTAAAAAAGTCAGGTTATTTTATTACTTATTTAGTGAAGGATGGGATGAGAAGATGCGGGTGGTATCAGAAGGAAGACAAAGTGGAGACAAAAGGAGTATCACCTTGGTTTGTTAGATCTGTCTCATGGCATTACACTTGGGAGTTTCCTGTTTTCCCTCTTATCCAAAGAGTATCTGCATTTTTCAAGTCAGACCTGGCAAAAACTTTGCTATTTTTTTAATTATACCTGACATGGCTGTTCTGGGAACAGTATGCACGAAGTATGGAGAGTTAAACATTTGCCCCATTTGCTCTGATCATGGTTACAGACAAATTTATATGTTCCATACAGAAAAAAATAGTCAATACTCTACCATGAATCTGGGATGCTCATTTAGGGATACATATCCTAAGGCATTCTTCTGCAAGAGGTTACTCATACTTCTTTGTTTCTGATAAGAAGGAATTACATTGGAATTTGCCTTGTTCAAAATTTGGGAGAGAACTATCTATGTAGTGAATGGACAAATGAACAAAACAGGATGATGTATTCTATTTTAGTAAAATCTCTGCTTAAAAACATGTCCGGGGTTCAGCAGTAGCAGTCATTTTTCTCCTTCTCGGTAGCTGGTGCAGCACTGTTTTCAACTTTCGGCCTGGGAATAGCACTGATAACACCGATGTTTATAGTTACGGCTTAGAATGTTTTGGTCTGACCAAGGACTTTCTGAGTCTCATGCTCTGCCAGGGAGGAGGGGAAGCCAGGAGGAAGCAGAGACAGGACACCTGACTCAAACTGACCAAAGAGGTATTCCATGCCACAGCACATCATGCCCAGGATGAAAAACAGAGAGCAGAGACCCGGAAGGGTGGGGATGCACTGCTTGGTCAGGCTGGGTATAGGTGGTGAGCGATTGTATTCTTTCCTTGTATTTGCCTTGTCATTATTATTGGTGGTAGCAGTAGCCGTTTCTGTTATACCTCAGTTACTGGACTGTTCTTATCTCAACCTGTGGGAGTTGCATTCTTTCGATTCTCCTTCCCATCCCTCCGGGAGTGGGTGGAAGAAAGAGGAGGGACTGAGTGAGCAAAACTGCATGAGTTATAGAGGCTTAAACCACGACAAAACAAAATCTGCTTAAAAAATTTGTATACAATATTTATGCATTAGTCAAGTTTTAGGGTGACTTCTGATGCAAATCATCTGCTAACACTCTACAATGTCTATCAGAAACACTAGATTAATGTGGCATGACATAATATCGTTTGTGTAAATACATAATTAAAGAGCACTACAGATTGCAAGAATTTATAAATGAGTTTTAGGAGATAAATGGGACAATTATACCCCCAGCAAAAGATGAATTAAGAAATGATTTAATGCTGGTTCTGTGAAGGGGTTTTGTGTATCAATTTGTGATGAACAAAATACTTGAACAAAACACAGCAACGTTTCTCTTTCCAGGCTGCACAAAATTATGTCTCCTTCTTGTACATTTATTTCTTAACATCTCCTCCCCAGGGACCTGATTGTTTCTGAAGCCACAGATTTCATGCAGGTCTAATGATTTTGCCAGATTGGCACAGGTATAGCTTCTAATTAGATTCCAGTACAACTAAAACCTTTATAACCATAAACACCTGACAGACATAGAATCAAGAATAGAATAGAATCATAGAATAGTTAGGGTTGGAAAGGACCTTAAGATCATCTAGTTCCAACCTCCCTGCCAGGGGCAGGGACACCTCCCACTAAACATTACTCTCCATAAACAGAAACATGTCAATGACCTGTAGTTTAAGAGCTGATATTGTCTAGCCAAGATAACTGATTCAATCATGTTCTTTGCCAGCAAACACACTAGCAGGCAGTGTCCATGTATCACTGATACTTTCAGTGCTTGAATAAAGCAGTCACCATGATTTTAATTGGAAAACACCACCTGTAAAACATCCATATTGCACTGATGTAGCAGTACCATCATAGCTGGAAAGGGAAAATATGTCAAAACTTAAATACAATCTCATGGTATGAAAGGCTTTCTGAAGGGTTATGTAATATCAGAACATATGGAGAAAAAGTACTGCATTCATAATAGGGATCACAGAGTAACTAAGAAAAATAGCACATGGACAGCTGTTATAATCACTCCAATCTAAAATGTATACATTATCTCAAGGACTAAAAACTTTTCCATTGTTTTACTAGGTAAATTAAATTCAGGTGAAAAATGTACTATCTGCAAGATGAGAGGAGACAAGATGGAATAATTTCTACAGGGATTTTAACTGAATGGGCTCATCCCGCCAGGTGCAAATAAAGAAATTTGGTCCCAATTACTTCTTTCTTTTCTTATTCTGACTTAATGGTGTTATTTTTAAACGTAAAGTTAAAATGTAGTTTTGCTCCAAAAAGGAAATCTGCAAATACTGTTTTATCATGTTTCCTTAAATGCAAAGTATTCTTTTATTCTTTCTGACCAACAGCAATAACATAACCTACCTTAAATGTATTTTAAGGAAAAACAGGTTTGCTGCATAATTTGTATGCTATAAAGTTACCATTCTGCAACTGAAAGCTAGTCAATACCTAAGATGAAATAGAAACTTATTTGCAGATCTACATTACTCTAGATCACTTCCTGTAGTTTTGCCATGGGTTCAGCAGCAACAGTCATTTTTCTCCTTCTTGGTAGCTGGTGTAGCGCTGTGGTTTTGATTTTGGGCCTGGGAACAGTGCTGATAACACCAGTGTTTAGGTTACTGCTTAGTGATGTTTTGGTCTGGCCAAGGACTTTCTGAGTTTCATGCTCTGCCAGGGAGGAGGAGAGCCGGGAGGAAGCAGAGACAGGACACCTGACCCAAACTGACCAAAGAGATTATTCCATAACACAGCACGTCATGCCCAGGATGGAGGACAGAGAGGAGAGACCCAGAAGGGTGGAGGGTGTACTGTGTGGTCGGGCTTGGTTTTAGGTGGTGAGAATTGTATTCTTTCCTTGTATTTCTCATGTCATTATTATTATTGGTGGTAGCAGTAGTGATTTGTGTTATACTTTAGTTACTAAACTGTTCTTATCTCAACCTGTGGGAGTTGCATTCTTTTCGATTCTCCTTCCCATCCCTCCGAGAGCGGGGGGAAGAAAAAAGGGGAAAGTGAGGGAGAGAACGAGCTGTGTGGTTAGAGAGGCTTAAACCACGACAAGTTTTAAATATGCAATTTTAGCAAATATTCAAGCCACATTATTTCTGTAAATAAAGAGATAAAGCTTGGAACACATGCAGATAATAAAAAAAAAAAAACATTGACTTACTGAGGCTTAATTTAGAATAGAAGTATACTGAAGTCTACTCAAAATGGAGTAATAATGCTTTGTTCCACAAGGAGTTTCATTCAGTTACACAATTGCAACTTCTTATGAGTCAGGTTTATTCAGCAGAGAGTCCTACAATGTCTAATGCAATTATGACTGCTGGAATCAAAAAAGCCCTGTGTGTTGAGCATAAAATATATCAATGTTTGAGAACCATAAAGAGATATGCAAAAACAGCAACAATGAAAACTTATCCATCCATACTTCAGTTCAAACAGCTTGTATTCTACACTTCTTTTAGGGATATACAACTAAATTCACATTTCGCTTGGGTAACCTGCAAGGTACCTCCCTGGGGCTTCCCAGCCTTCATTCAGAAGATGCATTTCAGCTCAGGCCTTCAACTTTTGCTTGTTTGTTCCGAGTCTCGTGTCTTGCTGACTCTGACCTGCTGACTTGGAATCCTGCCTTGGCCTCAGACATGTAATGCATGTACTTCTCATTCAGCTCACATTTTCACTTGTGGACTGCCCAACATGGGTAAGTAACTATTTACAGAATCATGTTGTCACAACAAGGTCAGAGTCCAGAAGAAGAAGAAATCAAACCCTGTAGCTCTGTAGGGAAAAATCTCCACAACTGTAATAAAGGTCAAATAATGCAAATGAGATGAGTATCAATCATAACTTCACACAGATTCACACTTACCATTTCAGCACAAAATGTAACTACACTTCTCACCCAATATAATTCCAATGACTGACTGGAAAGTCAGTTCATTTTTTTTTTCCGATCATGGACTATTAAAATATTATAATAGGCTATGTAAGTAGCAAAGAGACTGTTGTGTTTTATCAATTTTGACAGCTAATGTCAGGAAATACTTGGTTCCATGATAAAGTTCTTATTACTTTCTTATTAATATAATTTTTCACCTTAATAAGCTCTCCTTGATCTCTCCCAAGGTCCCACCTCTACACCTCTACAAAATATCAAGTATATTACAGTATGTAGTCAAAATGTAGCAAGAGTTTGCAGTGTTATGACTTATTCAAACAGGAAGTTTTAACATGCTTCCATAGCCAGTAGAGCTTTTTTGTAGAAGTCCTTAACTACTATCTTTTTGCTCTTTCCTCTTCCACATCCAGTCTGCTGTGCACTTTAAACTTCCTCAAAATTCAGGATTTTTTGTAATAAGTATGATTAAAACTCTTCTGCTAAATGTTGGTCCTCTCCTATAGCAATTGTACTGACACTTGTTAAGTTTATTATTACATTTGTCCCTTTTAAGCGTAGAAAGTCACTGTCAGAATCATCTTTCACACTTTCAAATCACAGAGCATCTTCTTTTTCATCTGTTTATGGACTTCTTATCTCTTTATATAAGAGAGATAATTTTTGACTTTTCATAAGCCTGTCATCCTTCTTAATTTCCTTCCTTATTTGTTCTTGCACAGTCACCTCACTATCATATCAGTTCTTCAGTGTAACTTCTTTGCCTGCTTGAGCCTTCATGACTTCTAACATATGGCTTCTACACCAATCTTAATCCACTGGAAAATGCCACCTCAGAGTAATGGGTGCAATAGTACATGTATGATCTATAACTGTCAGTGCATGACAATTAGCCATTAACGCATGAAAAATGCCAGACAGCAAATCTGTGCTTCAAATGCCTAGAATAGTCAGCCTATTCTCCTGTACCTTGGAAACTGACTGAGCATTTTATTTTCTTCATTGCTGCTCTGGGTTATGTAGCTATTTCTTATATCTTGTGTAGACAGAAAAATCTTTGGAACAAGAAACATACATTGTACTCATGTTGATAAAAGTATCATTTATTGCAGTCCTACACAGATACACTGATTGTGATTATTTACTAAGGTCTTAGGTGAGATCTTCCAGCTTCTTTCATTTGCAGTGAGCTGAAAAGCAAAATTTAACACTCACCGTAAGTTCCTATGCTGGCTCTGGTCAGCATTTTGTTCTGCTATAGAGATCTGAAGATTAAGCTGTTTTCTAACCTACATTTTCCATCTGAACCTCTGTAACAACTGCTATGAAAAGACTCAGCATACGTCAGGACAGTTTAACAAAACGTAAATTTGTTTTGATGGTCTTTTCTTCAGGATGAACAATGGGAAAATTGAAAAATTAATCTGTCTTAAGTTTCCCTGCTGATACGCTTACTGCAGCTCATTCTTTCTTACCTTCTAAAATTAAGTTATAGAAAGCAAGCTAAAATATAAATCTTTAATTCCAGAAGTGCACACATACTTTTTTAAAAAAAAACCCCACCAATTTAAAAAAGTGCATGCATTTACTGTCATTTATGTTACTCTGGTTCACTGTACCTCCTTTAACATGCTTTATTACCCATGAAGCCAGTATGGTGTAGTCATGTCTACCCCCTGGGTAAAATTATATTTAATACTGCAACCATTTAATTTTTTACTATCCCCTTCAATTTATTTAGATTCCACCTTGAATTTTTAATAATGTCTTCCTTTTTACTCATTTGCACTGAAATAAAGGCAGAAAGTTCAATGGCAATGTGATGTCATTTCTTGCCTTCTACCTTTGTTCTTTCATTTTAAACTACTTCACATGGGGTTTTGTTGTTGTTGTTGTTATTGTTGCTGGTTTTGGTCTGTGTTTTTTTTACCTTGAAACTGCTAAACATTATTTATTAAAGCTCTGTTTAGCTGGCAATTAATTCCTTGACTCAGGCTCTGCACAAATACAGAAAGCTGATGTTCCAGAGTCTGTTTTCCCATTAGCTACTGAAAAGTCTTCTCTACATAATAGTCTTCCTCTTTATTATTTCCCATCAAAGTGAGAAAGCTCTATTTTAATGCAAAATAATGTTTGATGTTGGTTTGGTTAATATGTTTGCCTTTTGCGGTACTCTTCTTAGTTAAAAAAAAAAAGAATGAAAGCATAAGGGGAAGAATTTGTAGTGGATTTGCCTTTTGTAAAAAGGTGTTTTTTAAAGGGAATGATACACCCCTTGAATCCTCTGGATGACCACAAAAGTAAAACAATGGCTGAATTAATACCTCAGCTAAAACTGTCAAGAAATCTCTAAGATTAGTCAGAATTGAGCAACTCAAAATAAGAAGTAAAAGGCAATAATTTCTCCCCTGCATGAGTGTATTCCTCATGTAGCATATTCAGAATCTACTATCTCAGAGAAGACTGAATGGATTTATGTTCAAATTCATCAGCCAGAAGTGAAATGTGCAATCACTAAGATACTACAATTATGTTCAAATAATTACAGGAATTTAAACTTTTCTAAACAAATTGCATGCAGATAGATAGGAAAAAAAATGGTAGATATAACAGCAGGGGATTTTAGTTTTCCAGTACCCATGAGACCATCAGCTAATTTTAAACTAGTGCCTACTGGCAACAGTAATTAGCTAAAATTGACTAGGTATTCATTGTGGCATATTATGACAGGGAAGAATTTGTATCACATCTCTACTTTAGTACTTCAATATATTGTAATAAATTAGTTTCATGGCCTCAAAAGGATATTCAAGTTTCCTCTCTTTTAATGTTTTGTAACTCTACCATCTTTTCTAGTGCATCAATATTAGTATTTCTACACCATGAAGCTGTTCAGAGGAGTCTCTCTACAAAGTACGATTTACATCTCCTAACCACTGCCTTTATGACTTTTATCTCAATGAACAGCTACATACCAGATTTCTTCCTGCTAAAGGAGGAAAATCTTGCAGCATAATTTCCCATTGAAACACAAGAAATATGTGCCACTTCAGAAGTACTCATTCCAGGTGCTGGGGGTTTATTATTTGTTTGGGAATTATGCAGGTTTGATCTTTTTGCTTTTGCTAGTATTTCTTTTTGGTCCATCTCTGAGAGAGAGAGTAAAAGAGTTCTGAGGCACATTAAAACTGGCTCAATACAATCTGTGCTTGTTTGAAGCTATTAGTGACATATCATCAGAAACACTAGAGGCCTGCCTAAAGTTTACACTAATGCCTCCTAGATTAAATGATTTTTTGACAGGCAAAACAGCACAGACAGGCAGCCTAAGAGTAACTACAAGAGAATACTGCATTACACTTTATTTTTTTAATTGGTTTATAAAGAAAAATGCGGTTTCTGACTTTGATCATTATGCACCAGTGGAAGGTGAAGTAAGAATTGTTCTTTCTTTCAACACTAGTCACAATCCCTATTCATGCAAACCCTGTGGAAGTGTTCCAAACCTGGTAAATGCTATTTTTAGCTGAGCAATTGTTTGGTGTCCTTAGCTAAATTGGAAGCTCTGCAAGACAGGAAATGTGCAATCAAGTGTTTAAGGAAGTTACTAAGATGTACATACAAGCTTTCTGTTTTTCAAAACTTTGAGCCCATAGAGCATGGATACATCTTTGTTTTGTGCCACTTTTTTTTTTTTTTAATAATTCTACAGCTGTCTACAAAAATTTCCACTTAAAAATCTTGATAAACAAATAGAATTCATACCTGTAAAACCACAGTACATAACATCAAAGACTTTCTTTTTGGTCTATGCAATAGTGTAACCCAATTATAATAATCAGTTCAATGGTACTTTGTATGATCATTAAATGCACAGGAACATAAATAGGTGGAAATCTCCTTTTGCCACTCATTTATCTTTTTACTCTTTCTTTGCCATATCCTGCCAGTATTTTTTTCCTGATGTCCA
Organism: Ara ararauna; assembly: GCA_028858755.1. Taxonomy (NCBI): domain Eukaryota; kingdom Metazoa; phylum Chordata; class Aves; order Psittaciformes; family Psittacidae; genus Ara; species Ara ararauna. The sequence continues at coordinate 52,361,245 of CM054410.1, forward strand.
TCCAATAACAGGATATGCAAGGCAGCCCATATATTACCGTCAGGAGATTCACACTTAACAGGAAAGGTTTGAAGTAATGAAGCAAATCAAACCAACTCTTTCTTCATCTGTGTTCAAAGAAAACACTCAGAAACAGGAGATACAGTCTTGAAAGGATTGTCTGCTGATTAAGGCAAAGGACTGGAAGTTAACAAATTGCAGTCTTTTCCCTAGCTCTGCCTCACATCCTTAAAAACCTCAGGATGTTTTTCCACATCTTAAAACAATGCCGATAATAACTAACAGCCTGAAAAAATACTACTGAGGCTTTATTCTTAAGAGCAATGAAGTTTTTACCAGAAGGCAAAGAAGTAAACAATGCTATCGTTTCACATGGAGTGGGCTATAAACCATCACATCTAGCAGGATGACCACTTTTCCCTCTGGGCTCATCTCTACAAATATTTAAAACTGACAACTGGGCCCCTCCCATTTTTGACAATTTTTGAAGTATCACTTCTCTGAGCAGAAAATGAGAAGACCCTACCTGATCTCCACAGGATTTTTGGTATTTTATAGCATTAACATAGGATTATTGACTACCGCTAAAGCCATTTAATGTTGTCCACTATTGTTCACAAACTGCAGATGACTTAATATCCAGTTGTGGGTATACCTCTACACAGGACAGTATTGTCTTGCTTGCAAGACAGTATTGTGAAAAAGAAAGCTGCAGAGTGTGAATGTGTATAAACTGATCCACATTTGAGCGTGAAACTAGGCAGATGATATCTATGAACTCACTGAGTGGCAGCTTGGCATTCCATTACTCAGAATTCCATTCCTGAGAATGTCAGCTTCTAGTTAAAAACATTTTTAGAATAAGCAATTGTAGAGGAAATGATGTCTACAAATGTTTGAAGATGATTCAGAAAAACTGAATTCTCTGTGTAGCGGCTGAGAGCAGAGGGAAAGGAAAGGCTGTGATTCAGTGGTTTTGCATGATTATGGTTGACATGCAAAACTTTTTCATTCAGTGTAAGTACTCACAATGTTCATAGTACAAATATTTCTATGACATAAATTGTATGTAGTCTTTAGAAAAAGTTCCTTATTAATTTTTACTAGAAAGAACATGACTGATGTCAGATCATCAGTTTATACTCAAATATTGGTGTTCCTGAAAGCTCTTGGATTCAGATTAAAAATTTCCTAGACCTACCACAGCTCCACATGTTCACGGAATAAACAGTAGTTTAATTAATATTAATATTAAAGCTTATTGTGATTTTTCCACAGGAATGATTTTACCTAAAAACTGATTTTCTGATGTAAAGTCAAAATCAAGTATTTGACTGTAGGTCTCTCTGACTCATACATTTGATACTGCACAAAAAAAAAGACATTCTTATTTCTGAAATAACAAAATATTAAATAGCATTTCCCATGCACTATACTGCATTATGGAAATTATATATCAGGCTTCTCTTCCATGTTGGCCTAGGCTCTTGAAATAACATTTCTGATAATGCAATATAAACTTCTCTCTGTTTGAACTGGCTGGTGTTACATGAGAGAAAAATCTTAATTCAGTGCAGAAAGAACTGGAAAGCAGAAAGGACCGGAAAGCAGAAAGGACCCTCGATGCAAAGGCATTGAAGAACATGTTCAAGCTAGTCTTTTCTTCTCTTGTTGACTGCTGGAACACTGAAATGCCATCATATACTGGTTCGAAAAAAAACATAAATAAATCCGAGAGCTGAGTGATATCTCTCAAAGCAGGGTCTATGTGAACTTCTGTTTGGGCAAAACAGATCCTAGCCTCCATTAATCTTCCTTAACCAAATTTTGTGCGTAGTATACTCTTTTAACTCCTAGCATGGATTTCACTTTCTGTATTGGACCACTCTGCAAATTCATCAACTTTGCTATGACTGAAATGCATTCTTAGTATCAGAGTAGTTTATGTTAGACTCCCAGTGCCAGAGTCCTTTCTCGTGGCAGCCCATGAGTGACCTGCCAACATGCCTGGAGAAATATTACCTTCACAGAACTCTAAGAAAAATTTGCACTCCTTTAGAAAGATATCCCACACAAGTTTATTCTTGTACCCCATGAATATGTAAAGACTCTTTAGAATTTTGTGACAATACTTGTCTGGGGTTTTTTTTTTTTGTTTTTAAAATAAAATTCAGACATGTCAGTTTCACTAAATCTTTTTAAGAAATAACATGTTCCTAAAATGTTTCCTGAACCTTGATGAGATGGGAGATGGATAGTACTTTTAAGCTCTTGTCAGTGGAACCTGGACCAATTCTAGCAAAGTGCCACGTCCTGACAGCTTTTCGAAATATCTTGGCTCTTCTGAGGTGAGCACTCTCGAAAGAAGGATTGCTGCCCACTGAGTCTTGGTAAGTGATTTTCCTGTGATGGCTGACTTAGTACAGATCAATAGACTGGCAGATTTATTTGCAGACCACAATCTCAAAAACATCTTTTGGAAACTGAGAATCATTTATCACCCTTTTTTGCTGTCTTTCTTCCGTCATAAAGTTGGCTAGAGCTTTTCCTGTGAGAAAAAAGTGTAGAATAAAAGTGAGTGCATATTCACACGTCTGGCGGTGCAAAAAGAAAACATTGCAGAGTACTGTTGCCTGACCACAGTTTCAGGGGACCAGAAACTTCTTTCTATTTCTTTCTCATTTTGGCAGCTCTATTTCACAGTGAGGCCCAGACAGGGCAGGGAAATAAGGGAGTACAGAAAGTTCAAATGAGAAACAGATGTTGGGAAAGTGCTGAAACAACACTCAATGTCCCAACAGCTATTTGTTTCAGCACCCTGAATACCCCAAGAATGTAATGAAAACATATTATAATAAAGCATGTATCATTATGGTGATGGAAATGAATCCTGGAATCATATAATAGTTAGGGTTGGAAAGGATCTTAAGATCATCTAGTTCCAACTCCCCTGCCATGGGCAGAAACACCTCACACTAAACCATGCCACCCAAGGCTCTGTCCAACCTGGCCTTGAACACTGCCAGTGGTGGAGCATTCACAACTTCCCTGGGCAATCTGTTCCAGCGCCTCATCACCCTGACAGTAAAGAACTTCTTTCTGCATCTTAAAAAAACTTAAAACAGTATTCCATACTTAAATAATTATTTATGAGTGAATTAATTTATTGGTATTTTTTGTATTTATGTAATTTATGTAATTACATGCTAACCTAACAATACAGAACTTGGCAATACAATTTTGTAAGTTATTAGACAGCAAATTCTTCTGAAATTAATAGCCAAAACCATAACTGAAATGAGAACTATCAAGTAAATGTTAACTTCTCAGCAGCTCCAGCAGAAGCTTTTTTGACTACTATTTTTTTAGTACCTGTAAAGTAAACTGAATGCCATAGCATTAAATCACTGATGATGATGAAGGCTTTTCTGAACTGAAAGTCCTGCTGTGCTTCAAAAGATGCAATAGAGACTGACTCAACTAAGGATATTCATACACCATTTTCATCTTTATAGGCAAGCTAACTGCCATCTTTGCTTAGATGAACACAGTGGTGTTTCCAGTGAGGATCTCAGAGTACATATAGCAAGACAGCTTTTCTATCACACTTGTATATACTCCCTGCTCCATACAATATATGACTTTGAGAAGGTAAAATGCCCTATAGAATACTCACTCCTTAATTTTCTTCCCTTGGAAGACGTCTGTGTCATTTATGTTGCATCCAGAAGATTGCAGGTGGTCAATTAGGCCGTCTAAGGGGTTTTCAAGGAGACTTCATCAGGTTACATTTTTCTGAAGGGAAAGCCACCTCAATCTCATTACTGCTTGTTATCATACCTTGTAAAACAGTCAAAGGGAACAACAGAAGAAAAGTTATTTCTTACCTTAGTTGAGCTGTATCCAAATATATATCTGACTATTTCATACCTACATTCATATATTTATTATATTAGGTGAACTGTACTAGAGTATATATCTCACTACTTCATATATTACAAACCTTAAGTTTTGCCATCTTCTCTGCAGTAGGTAAGAGGCCTTTTCTAAAACAGCTCAAACATTTTTTAATCTCTTTTTAAACTAAATTTTTAAACTCTACTTTCTAACTTCAGCTGCTGTAATTTGATATTGCAATTTTGCTTTCAGCTACTGCCCATCATGGCAAAAACATTTGTAATGACAAATCTCCTACAAAAGGCTGCTGCAATGATCACCCTGGGACCAAGAAATTTGGAGTGAATCAGCAGTAACATTATTGTTAGTACAATTCTGCTCCTTACATTTCTTGTTCTGTTAAGAACTAGAGATTACAGATGTGAGCTGGTGCTCACATCAAAACCTGAGTAGCAGCGGCTTGTACATAGAAGGATTGATTTTACATATTTTTTTTTAAAATCTGAAGTTCTAACTGTAATTTATTTTTACTTATGAGGACATGAATACTAAAGTAAACTTTAGAAAAACCTTGGTGGACCTCTTAAAGAGAAGTTTTATATTCCCAAAGAAGCACAAGATTTGAGGATGTATATATAAAACTGCTTTCTACCAATATACAAAGCTACAAGTTCTTCATGAAAGCAAGCAGCTTTACAACTAAGTTCCTCCCTATTCATAAAAACTGCGAAATACATGCTTAAAGTAAAGATCCTATCTAAGCATTACATTATATGCATGTGCATTTTACATGTATGAGCTTATGTATTATATATAAATATTATACATCCTAAATAAACCAGAGCCTAAATTTAGGAGGAAGGGATGTTAAACTTGTAGTGCTAGGGAATATTTACTTTCCAAACAAAGTTAAAACACCTGACTGGTTTCTCATAACTTTAAATAATAACAAGGATGTTGTGATTTAATTCAATTTACAAAAACGTATTCGTAGACTTTTAATTTACTCAGATATTTTCTGGATCTCAGAAATTAAACTCAGCTAAGAGAAAAGAAATCCAGTGCAGTAACACCAGCTAATGATACACAAGTGTTAAGTGTTTTGTCATCTTGAAAAAGGGAACTCTCGTGATCTGAAAATTTCTGCATCTTGGCCCCACTGTCATGATTTCCCTTGAATATTTAAAAAGAAGTATCCCCCCTTAAACAGTGTGAACTTTGAGAAAAATAGTGTGAACTTTTAGAAGGCTATACCTTCTAGCAGTGCCAAGTTCCTGAATAACTCCAGCAGTAGTCTTAATTTTCTTTCTTCTAAATGAAAGGACTTCAGTATCAACACAAGATGGTACGTGTACTTACAAACACTTAAAACTCCTTCAATCAGTAAATATCTCCTTCCCAAAGGTGCTTCCAGGTTTTGGTGGTAGAAATCTGGCTATTTATATGTTACTGGGCAAAATTTGTAAGAACAACTATAATACACGATTAGATCTGACTGCTGAGTGATGTCTGAAGGCATTGCTCAGTGATATTTAAAGCCGGATAATTTCTCCATCCATATCCATCTTAGCAGTTGTATAACAGAAAGTTACAAATATCAACTTTACATTTTTACTCCTTCTTGTAAGGGAAAGAAAACACATACTGTTCCAATCCATATGGTATACCCTATGACCCATAACATGGGGCTATTTTCACAGGCCACTATTCCTATCTTGTAGAGCTACCACACTTCAGACACATGACATAAAACCTGCTTACCACATTTTAACTAGCACCTCCATTGATTTTATTCATAAAGCAGACAGAATTTGGCCACTACTACTTTAAAATTTAAAATTACTTTAAAATACTACTTTCACCCTGCTGACTTGCGGGGACTGAAAATCCATTTTATTTAGACATCTCTAAAAATATGCTACAAAATGTATCTGAACATCCATGTAAATGAATACTGCAGGTTTTTGGACTGCCAAGTGATAATAGCCAATAACAAATACTGTAGAACTTCTTCATACTGATGTATTTTCCTAATTTTAAATCAACCTTCTGAAAGTAATATAAAATAAGGTTTTGCAAGATTTGTGCATTTTTTCAGCTTTCAAATCATTAGGAGAAGTAGTGACTTCTGCCACATGATTCCTCAATTTACTGAACATATTCAAAAACTATTTAACTATTCTTGACATTGAACTGACAAATGTAACAATGAAAAAAGTTTAGTTACAGAAGCTCTAAATTATATGCTGCAGGGATGAGCAAATTTTAATAAATTATTTAATGACATATACAGCTGTAGCTAACAGACCTATCAAAAAGATTGGGCTAAACTTACTCATTTCAGAGAAGAAAATGGAGGAAAAGAAACTGTAATTCAGAAACAAAGAAAGAAGAGATTTTATCATTTACTCAAAGTCCAATGGTTAGGACTATTTCTACTTCATCTCTCGCCACAGGCACCAAAACAGTTATTTCCTATTATAGTATTCTAAACATCATGTAGGGGTATTTTCCAAGGTGGATTTTTTCTTTTTTAAGTAGCTCCATGAAAGTTTTTAATGCATCAGAGAGACAGAGAAACTAAGAAAAACTCTATAACCTCTTCCTTAAGAAATAAAACACAGAGAATACCAAAACCTGGACTCTTGGCCTCACTGCACTGAACAGTAAATTTGTATAACTTCAGAAAGCAGATATGAGATCAACTCACAGTATAATTTAGAAGTTCATACACAAAATCTACGACAACAAACCAAGAGAAACCTCCATTCCTAATGCATGATCAAATTTAAAATTAAGTTGCTAAAACAGACTTGATGGAAATATTCAAATGCCTGGATTATCGATGTTATTCATATTAAGGATGTGAGTAGATCCCTTCTCATATATCAAGAACCTATAAGTTTTTTCTAATATCCAGAGCGGAGAGGGGAAACCTGCTAAATATATCTAGATTTTCATTAAATCAGAAAATTGTAATTTATTGCTTAGTAGTGATAATGCTACAAGAGCAATATACCACAAGCAATCAAAATCAGGGACCTCAGGTGGCATAGGCATCTTGTGAATTGACAACAAAATTATCCAAAGCATCACACATGGTAGCATCTGGGGATTTTTAACCAGTCAGGCATCCCTTGCAAAAATAAAATAAAATAAAATGGCTACTTCTTTGAATAAAGGAGTAGTAATTTAATGATAACTTTTCAACAGTCTGACAGATAATAATATAATGACAGGTGTGGCAGGAAAAACTTTTCTTTTCTAGATGCTCATTCAAATGATTTTCTACAGAGCAGGAAAGGTGTGGTTTAAATGGGAAGTGCAAAACTGGTGTAAATGACCACTATTTTGAATTTATAATCAGATCATTTTGAACTTTTTTTCCTTCAAGTTTCCAGGTTTGACACCAGGCCACAAAAATAAATTGTTCACACAGCATTTTTCACTTTATGTGTGCAAGGTGAATCTCCTCATTCCTTTTGTTGGATGGTCCACAGAGGCTCATGTATTACTTTGATGACTTTATAATAAAAAAAAAAAACAGCATGGAAATTGCTTTCTAGGCTTTTTCACTGATTTTGCATTTTAATGGTATCATAAACAAACTCATAATCTCTAAAAGAAATACCTCCCAGAGGTAGAAGAAAAATTCCCATTGGTCAGATCATTATAATGAGACCAATCTTCTGCCCCTACCAAACCACTCAGGACTCTAAAGTAATATTTATTAGTGAATTTTAACAAGAGACTTGAAATTAATTTGTATAAAAAGGTCTTGCTAAGTAGATTAATTACTTACATGAGATGAGGCCAAACTCTTTATGTGTGAAGCCTTACGAACAAGGGTGCTTATGTACTACAGATTTTCAATACACCAATTTCAGCCTAGATTTTCTGTTTCCCAGTTATGCTACACTCAGCAAAGAGATTTGCCAGTTTAGAACTTCCAGCAGCCCTGCAATTGCCTTAGTTGACCCTCACATATATTAAAGCATTCTGATAGCCTGCTGCCAGTAACTGCAGAGAACAATTCAGTGGCTGAGGACTATCTTAACCTTGCTTCCTTTCCCTGGGAGCTTCCATGTCAGAGTAAGTAACACAATCAGAATCTATTATCATCTTTATTCCCCCTAGAAGTTTTACAGGGAAGTCATATGAAGGCTGAGCTATCAACTTTCTATCTACTTTCCAAAACTATTGCACTTCAGAACAGTCACTCAGAGTCTGGCATTTTACCTATAAATAAATGAATGAGGAAACAGAAGAAGGACTGACATACCTCCCTTTGGAAGCCTGAGTTTAAAATTATGCTAATGAAGTAGATAGGCCATGAAGCTGAAAAGCAGAAATCATATTTCTTTCCTTGGGTTGATCACAAATTTAAGCAAGCCACTTAGAACCTTAGTAAGTTAAATTCTTAGATCCTGACCAGTCTTAATATTTCTGCTATGGCTCTCCTTCTCTCTAAAATCATCCTAGAGATCAGTGCACGTCACTGGACAGCAAGATATTGGAGGATGTGAAATAATTTCACAGTATTTCTTATTCATCTATTCATTTGATAATTCCCCTTGAAATATGCTTCATTCTGATTGGAACAAACTGAATATACTTGTTAATTTTCCAGGCATGACTGCCATGAATGGAAGAAATATGATAAGGTATTAATCAAGATACTACTACAGGTTGCAGGGATTTTGTACATTCATTGGCAGAGAATCAGAAATGATCACCATGTGCATGCATTTTTTCATAAAATAACTGCTATTCATCCAGAGCCTCACAGCACCATAACTGACAGCCACTTAGGGATATTCACCTTCAGTGACCAATTTCAGGAGACCTCATATGTATATTTTCTTACTACATCAAGCCAGTCATCACTTTCCAAAACTAATAAAAACTGAGAGCCTATAACCAGTCAAAAATACTGTGACTGAATGATTGATTGCCACAGTTGTCGATGTCTTGGAGTTTTCTGTTGCAACAGAAACAACCGAGAGGCCAAGTAATTCAATTCACTCCTCTCCTTTTCTATTTGCTTCAAAAGGAAGAAAATCTACGCAGAGCTGTGTCTGCACTAATTCAGCTGTGATGATTCTGCTGCACCAGCCTTATGAAGACCTTATGAATGAGTTCATTCAATTTTTTTTTTTTTTAGTACAAATGACTTCTGTTTATTCTCTTATGTAGTAGCAAAACAAAGTGACAGGTCCAGAGTGTACATGTGCACACACAAAGTCAGCGATAAAAAAGAAATGTTAATGTATGATAACTGATTTATTAGCAGGCTTAACAAATTCGATAATGCTGAAAAATCAAGGAAGAAAGCAAATAAGAAAATAGAATATTCTTCCCATGGTTATATAAATTAAAATGCACACGTTAATAAATTGATATATTAATAGAAACTTCAATGCATTTGCAAGAGAAGGCAATTAAAAAAAAAAAAAAAAAAACACCAGAAAACTGACAGAAAACTGCCAGAAAAAAAAACATAAACAAAAACCCAGAAAAAAGAAGAGGATGCATAGGTACTGTAACTATTTATGCCATAATGCTACTTGATGCCCTAGTCCCATAGTCATCCTCATGACCCTGCACTTGACTTTACCCAGGATGTCCTTGCACTTGGAAGCCCACAGCTGCACTTCAGCTGCATCTCACCAGGACTGAGTAGAGGGGAGGGAGCACCTCCCTCAACCTGCTGGCAACGCCTTTCCTAATGTAACCTAGGAGGCTGCACGCCCCAGCATAAATGGCTGCAATGGTTTACTGCTACCCAAGAGCAGGCCTTGGCATGTTCCTTCACTAAACTTCACGAGATGTTCTCTCTGTCCCTTTCTCCAGCCTCCCACGTGCCTCTGAAAGGCAACCAGGTGTACTCTTCCCAAGTTTTACCTCCTGAAAACTTGTGCACATGCTTCGTCTGTCCTCAGTGGTCACTTAGCTATATTGAGAAACCACACTCCAATATTCATGAATCCTAGAACACTTCTCTCTTTTTTATACATATTTATATATAAAGGTTATTTTCCTAACTGGAAATTTCTGAGAGATTCTTTTTAAAACAACTATGTATTTCTTTTATTCTGATGGTAATACTGTGTCCTGTTTTTAACATACTGAATTAAAAGTTATATGAGTTTGTTAATGTGTAATTTTGCTAGATTTTCAAAACCAGCCAAATCCCAAAGAAAATTATAACCAAATGATTTCATTATCTCACAAGTTAGAAGTAATAACCAGTGGAACAGATTAAGAAATACAAATTATTTATTGATAGAAATTTTGTATATAAATTCCAAGAAAGGATTATTGTTTTCTCTGAAAACACAGCAAAACCAAGGCATAAAGTCAGAACATTATAAGTTTCCTGGAAGCCCAAAAATAAAGAATATCTGCATCTGTAGCATAAATTTTACAGCTGTGATTCCTTTATCATTACATTCACACCAAACCCACTTTTCCACAAACTAAATATAGAAAATAGTGTGTAGCACTGATGTTACTTTATCATTGCAATAAAGATGTATTTGAAGTTAAAAATTATATATATAAAGTCTTCAGAAGTCAGAAAATTATACCCCATTTTTACTAGTTTCACAGCAAACATTCAACAATTGCTCTGACATTTGAAAGACCATTTTTTTCTGTCATTCTGTGGCTTGAAACCTCAGTAAATTCAGTCTTTGCCAAAGGATCACATGTTACATAAACTCTGGGTATATCACTTAATGTACTCTTCTGCAATGATACAAAGTGCTTTTAAGTGAAGCCCTTTCTGCCGGTTGTGCTGGTTCTACAACCTCATAAATTATTAGACTTATTAATTTTTCATCTGTATTTTTCAACTCCATTTACAAAAATATCAAAACATGATTCTGCAAATGCTGCTGCAGTTACAGATTCATCAGGCAGAATTTCCACTACAGACACTTACTCTCAAAGCTACCTCATAAAATTGTGTTTAGGTATAAACATTAGCTTCCGATTGCTTTTTAAGACTAATTGCCAACTATTCCTAGCCAGAACCACCTAAAAAAAAAAAAAAAAAAACAAAAACAAAAACAAAAACCAAACAAAAAACCCCAAACCAAATCAAAACAAAAAAAAAAAAAAAACAAACAAATCAAGCCCTCCAAAAAACTCCCCCCAAAAAACCATCAAAACAACACACCCCAAAAAAACCAAAACAAAAACCCACAAAAAAACCAAAGAAATTATGCACTCATCTTTGAAACTTACTACAAACAAGTATCCATTGACTGCACTCACATGCCTACAAGTAGAACTAATTACTATGAAGCTTCTACAATCCATCTGTTATATTATATGTTTCACCAAATCGACTGTTAACGCACTTTCCTATTCAGTATTGTACCAGATGGCAGGTGAAGACACATAAAGGCATTTTATGAAATATTTATGAGAACATAAGATACAAAATGCATCTAATATTTCCACTTCTACTCATGTTCTTAGCTACCCAAACTTTTTAAAACCTCCCTTAGTTCTGTAAATGATTATGCTCATAAATATCAGCAGCTGTTTCTTTTAAGCCAGACCAGTGAAAGAAAATGTGATAGTTCCAAGAACTACTCTGAAAAAGTAATTACTTTAAGATGACTTATAGTGCATTCTAGACTTCTGTTTGCATTTTTCAGTTTTCTTCGGGGACAAAAAAAAAAAAAAAAGAAAAAAGTGATTTTTTTTTTCTCAGCATAAATTTAATTTACTTTCAGACCAGGATATGAGCAAACAACCCTTTTAAGAAGCTTGGGTTAAAGTGTGACAATCCTTTGCACATTCTAGTAAAAATAGCTGTTAATTACGAGACTGAAAGAAATTCAGAAAACTTGCACCAACACGAATTTATTCTAATATGTCTGCTATCGTCTCGAAACATCAAATATCATTAGTATCAACACTGAAACAGGATGCTCAATAACCACGATCTAACAATATCGCACAAAAATGCAATTCCAAAGCAGTACTCTTCCAAGTTCTGATTATAAAGAACTCATTATCTGAGTTACCAAACCAGCAGGTTCCCCCAGATCACCTTCTTGCCTGTGGAGTTTGACAAGCCCTTTGGACATGACTCCTCCGAGGGAGAAATCCTGTCTGAATTCTGCTCAGCTCACAGCTTAACTACTAAGATCAGTTCTAAAGGTGAAGAGATGCAGAGCAGCCCTGTGAAGAAGGACTTTGGGGTGCTAGTCGATGAAAAAAATGAACATGAGCCAGCAGTGTGCGCTTGCAGTCCAGAAAGCCAACCATATCCCGGGCTGCATCAAAAGGAGCATGACCAGCAGGTCGAGGGAGGTGATCCTGCCCCTCTACTCTGCTCTTGTGAGACCTCACTTGGAGTTTTGTGTGCAGTTCTGGGGTCCTCAACAGAAAAAAGACATGGAACTGTTGGAACAAGTCCAGAGGAGGGCCACGAGGATGATCAGGGGACTGGAGCACCTCCCATATGAAGACAGGCTGAGAAAGTTGGGGCTGTTCAGCCTGGAGAAGGCTGAGTGGAGACCTCATAGAAGCCTTCCAATATCTGAAGGGGGCCTATACGGATGCTGGGGAGGGACTCTTCATGAGGAACTGTAGTGAGAGGACAAGTGATAACAGGTTAAAACTTAAAGAGGGGAAATTTAGATTGGATATGAGGAAGAAATTCTTTTCTGTAAGGGTGGTGAGGCACTGGAATGGGTTTCCCAGGGAAGTTGTGAATGCTCCATCCCTGGCAGCGTTCAAGGCTGGGTTGTACATAGCCTTGGGTGGCATGGTTTAATGGGAGGTGTCCCTGCCCATGACAGGGGGGTTGGAACTAGATGATCTTCAGGTCCTTTCCAAACCTAAGTAGTCTATGATTCTATGATTCTATGATTATTCAGATGCCTCTTGGAATAGACTATAGGAATCCAATCCTCCAATTACTTTTGTGCATGAACCTGATGAAAGATGACGTTGACTTTAACACTGGCTTTTAGCTACAACGCAGAGCATTCAAGGAACATGTTGTGATATCTGGAATATATCACACCTGTTTAAGATTTCTGACTTGGGTAGACAGTAAATACTAACTTCACTCTTCACATTTCTGAGCTTTTCTGCACAACCACAACAACGGTATCCATGCCAAGATTCATACTACCAAATGAATTTTTACTTGAGGCATTTAAGTTGAGAATCTAGTCACCCTAGATTTCTATCTCCCTCAGCAGAAGATCTTAGGTAAGCTCTATTGCTTTCTGGAAGTATCCCTCTGTCACTCTCTGAAGGGGCAATTAATGCTGATTTGACTCCTGATGAAACAACTTGCCAAAAAGCCTATCATTAGGTGTGATGAAATTTGGCCTTCAGACTTCTCAATACAGAAAAAATCATGCTTAACAAAATTAAATTCTGGAATAAAATTATTTATGAATTGTCAGAGTACAATTAAACTGTAATGCTTTGCTTTACATTTTCACGTAAGTAATTAACATTATCTTATCTCTAAGCAATTTTTCCTACTATCATAAATTCAGCAGTCCTCTCAGGAGTGAAAAATATAGGTGCTGCTTTCTACTCCAAAATCACCGCTCAATCAGACTCCTGTTTCAGCCTGTCTTCCTGCTATCTTGTCAGGTCTAATCATCAATTAGGCTACTACCCTAATTCTACTCTCCAGCCATTTCTCCCACATCCTTCCCGAATCAACGACTGCAGCACCATCCTTTCCAAAGTTATATACTGGGCATTACAGCCCAACACTGGGCCTTGAATATTCACATAATATGCCTTGTTGTCTAAGGCACAGTCATTTTGCCTTAAAAGTACAGCCTCTCGTATTCACTCATGGAGCCAATACTCTCCTTAAGATTTCTGCTACCATTTCTGTATTACAATTTGTGCCACACTGTAGTATGTGGCCTTGACTTACACAGTTCTGTGCATTGGCACTGTATGCATAGATTATCTTCCTAGATAACTTTCACCTTAACAACTTTCTCTTTGCAGCCCTCCTTCTGCATTAAATACAGGCTTTTATACTTTCAAGATCTTAATATACTTTCCTAGATACTACTGGCATCAACAGAAAACTGCATATCAACAGTATCACATTGAGGTCAGACAGCAAGCAGTGTGAAAACTGAGGTCTGCCTCCTGCTGCTGCTCACAAATGCAAGCAGTAGTGTCATAAAGATCCCATTCACATGGCTGCTGGATAGCTCAAAACAAGACAGAGCCTGCTTTGAATATGGGCAAACAGCATTTGAAATGGCAGAAGAGCACTTTTGTGTCCGTACTGTGCATTTACAAGGTAGTATGTAAAGGAGATCAACAATACACTAAAATGCATTAAACTAGGAAACACAAGAAGGCAATAATCCTGTGTGGAAAACCAACTATTATATGTCTTTCCTTCTCTGTCAGATGTCAGAATTACTTTAATACTTTGAAGAATATCAATTTCTTAGTGTCATTTGAAAAAAATACCCATGTCAAATGTATATAGAAATAGGCTTTTTACTGCCTTAGAAAGGTTATTAAAATGCTGACACCTTTCTCTCAAGAAGTTTTGCTCTATGCTTTTGTGATTACTGCCACCATTCTGGAATACCTTTCAATAGCAAGTTCAGTTGAATACATTAACAGAATCAACTGCTTGTAAAGCAGTTGCAAAATCTGCTATCTCTGACAATGTTATTACTTTTGTTGAATGTTTCTAGACTCTCCTGTATTTAAGATTTTAAACCACGCATAACTTCTAAAATGCTTCCCATTTAAGTTTCTTGCACATATTCTTAACACACAGTTTGTATGTCTGAGCGCAGTTATAGCTGGATCTTATTCCAGTGAAGCCGACATGCTGCAGAATGCTAGTGTCATTATTTCCATAACAGTGTATTTTGTGAATGCCATGTAGTTGCTATAATAGGGGTGATTTAATGACATTAATTCACACCAAAAATCCAGTGAATATCCTCTTTAGAAAAATATGTCAGAAAATGCAACTGACCTTCGGTTTAACATGTTAACAAGCCATATACAAATACACAGTGAACCTGGTTAATAATTGGATTTTCATATCAAAATGTGAACTATTTATATAACAAAAAAATTGAAATATATCTACTTTAAAAATCCTTGGTAATCTATAACATTATTGTATGAAATTAGTTATTTTGACTATTAGAATAGAAAAATTGGTTCTTGCTATTGCAGACTTATTTTTCTTACTTCCTCACTTCTAAAAACTGTTGTGTCTTCAAACATGCTTAATGGCTACTGCCTTAGTTATGCTCTTCATTGAAATTCTACATGTTTTAATCCTAAGTGATCAAATCATCCTGTTACTAAAGAAGCAGAATTAACTTTGATGTTGCTTCCTACTTAGCATCCCTTCAATGTTCAGCCACACTGCAAGCACTTAAATTTCAAAAATATTTTTGGATTAATATTTTAATGTATATGAAAAGCAGCCAAAAAAGAGGATCTTGTGGTGAACTCCAGTCTGGGACAGGAAGTTTGAATGTGCAATGCGCACTGTTTTCTTCTGCAACCCATCACTTAATAATTCCTATATCCTACATTTCCCTTTTATAAGATGCAGTTTCAGTACTTCACCTGGCTATTTCAGTTTTATTGTGTGATGCTGAATTTTTCTCTAACATATGTAGAGAGCTAAGTAAAAAACACGACCCTAATGTCAGCTAGATCCTTGAAGCTTTATTATAATTAAAAAAAATAATTTCCAATAAAAGAAAGGAGCAAGCCCTGAACAGATGCCCTGGTACCAGTAAAAAGAAACACCTCTGAGAAAAGTCAGAGCACAAGCTGCTACAAGTCATAGAACATCTTCTAGCTTTGTGGTCCTCAACGTCTAGTAAACATTATCGGCAGTTGCATTCTTGGAAACTTCTAAAATTCTTAAAATTGGTTCTCAAAACATGAACAATTAATTGAAATTGCTAGGATATACTCATTGGCATTTTTCAACACAAAACTCACTTAATGCATATCTGTCATGGGTTCAGCAGCAGCAGCCATTTTTCTCCGTCTTGGTAGCTGGTGCAGCGCTGTGGTTTTGACTTTTGGCCTGGGAACAGCGCTGATAACACCAGTGTTTTCAGTTACTGCTTGGTAATGTTTTGGTCTGGCCAAGGACTTTCTGAGTTTCATGTTCTGCCAGGGAGGAGGGGAAGCCAGGAGGAAGCAGAACAGATGCCTGACCCAAACTGACCAAAGAGGTTATTCCATACCACAGCACGTCATGCCCAGGATGTGAAAACAGAGAGCAGAGACCTGGAAGGGTGGGGGTGCACTGCCGGGTTGGGCTTGGTATCGGGTGGTGAGCAGTTGTATTCTCTTTCCTTGTATTTCCCTGGTCATTATTGTTATTGGTGGTAGCAGTAGTGGTCTTGTGTTATACTTTAGTTACTAAACTGTTCTTATCTCAACCTGTGGGAGTTGCATTCTTTTGATTCTCCTCCCCATCCACGCGAGAGCGGGGGGAAGAAAGAGAGGGGAGTGAGGGAGAGAACGGGCTGCGTGATTTACAGCTTAAACCACGACAATATCTCATTACATCTGTACTGTGCATATGAGTGCAAGTGTCTGCAATAATCACACATTTCAGTAAGTACTCCAAAAATATGACTTATATGCGTGGCCTCTGGGATCAAGGCCAGATGTAGCTGCAAAAGAGTGTGCACAGCTACTGCTACATCACATAAACCTGGAGAGTGCCAAGATCAAGGGAGGGAAATGGGACCCTGTCATAACCCCCATTTTCCTTGAATAGCTTACCACTCTGACTCCTCTGTATTGTTCTGCAACATATTATGTCCTATAAATAAATGCTGCACTGCCATATGCACACACATGCAGCTAATCTCAAAGTGGAGAAGATGGTCCAGAAAGATATGTCCAAACACTGAGAAAGCATGCCAAAATATCTGAGTGAAATCCTGACATGAAAGGAAGAAAGGTCAGAACAAAGCATCAAAGTATGAAATTGTTATATGGGGCAATGCCTCAGAGCATACTGGCTGTGACAAGCTGACAAGAATTCTTGACTTAGAATGAACTTAACTCTAAAAAACAGTATGACAAAGAGCCAATGGGCCAGCTGTGGCGCACAGTGATTCTAAACTCTGGAAGGCACTGACGTTTAAAAAGGTGAAGCCTGAAAAAAATGCACATTTTCATGAGTGACTAAGTAAAAAAAACCCAAAATTGTTGGATGAAAAAGGGTCACAAGTATGTCACCAGGGTCTATGAGAAACTTCCAAAGCAAGTAATTTTAGTGTCCAGAGGAAATGGAAAGAAAAATTGAAGTTATGACCCAACATGCTGCACAGACAGAGAACAACTCTAATTGATATGAGGCCAGGGTGACATTGGTTGGAGTCAGAACTGCAGCTGGCTCCCTGGCCCTGTTTTTGTCTTTATCTTTGCTAAAGTGTGCAACAGAATTTAAGACTTACATATCTAGGAATGAGTTTTGCATGAAACATTAAGACAAAGGGACGCACCTCTTTATTTTCTTTGCCAGATCTTCCCTTACTGAGTTTCTGATTCTAATTTTACACCCAGGGTGCAGAAATACACACTAGATATAATATTTTTAATTATTTTAAAATATACTGATGGTATTGAGTGCATAACATCCAACACTGCTGCATATGCAGACATAACCAAAAGATGCTACTTCTCATGTAGAACACTATAGCTGCTCGCCACCAGTGTTACTACAGTGGTGGTCTGCTGACTCGATAGGTTGGGCATAACTGCTCAAGTCACAGTTTTTCCAAATCAGCAGCTGTTTTAAATATCCTTCACCTGCCATTAGAGCCAAAGCACTCCTGTCAACTGAAATCCTGTTAACCTGAAATACAGTTCCAGTTGTAAATAGCAGTACCACATTATGAATGGATGGGTTCAAAGTAGTTTCTGTTAGCTCTTGATTGATCCAAATAAAACCCAGACTGATACCGAGCAACCAGTACCACTTTCTGAAACATCCTAAATGTTTCAGAACATAGAAGTTGCACCTTGATAGACTAGTTTGGCCTGATCCCACTTGCATGCAAGACTGGATGAAAGTCACAGCCAAAGGTAATTTAGCTGCAGTTCATTTACAGGAGATGCCTGAGCACCACTTAGAAATCAAGCATTAACATATAACAATATCTAAATGCTAGATTCTGCATACAAAACGCGCCACAGACAGCTGTATCTGTTTATACTGACTTCAAAGCAGAATCATTCCAGGCACAACAGTGCCACCCAGGGACCAGGTCATCCTTGGTGCGCAACCGAAGAATTCCCTGAAACTGATTTTATTCGTATAAACAAAATGGTTTTACATTTAAAAAGATTTCATCAAATATTTTTAAATATTATCTCAGTTCTTGTGAACACTGCAATAAATAGCAACTTGAAGCAATAACTGATTCATTCTCTAGACATGCCAAGACTCGTTTGCATTTAGCCATGAGTTCTACAAGACAGAAAAATACCTGTAAGAGTTTAAATCAGAGTCATAGAATTGGGCTTGGTTTGGAAGGCACCTTAAAAATTATCTAGTTCCAACCCCCTGCCACGGTTGCTCAACAGTTCCTTCTAGCACAATAAACTGGAAACAACGAGGAAACGCCCTGATAAAACTTCGCCAAACTTTTCAGACTTCGACCCCGTCAACCTCAGCCCCTATTCACCACAGCTACTTAAAATGAGCTGTGCGTGTCGAATTTTACAGAGCTAAACCTTTATTTCTGCGCCAAGCTGGCCCTGCCTTCTGCACGGACGGGAAAATCAGGCTGCAAACTCTAAAGCGGTTTGGAAATGGAAGCTGACTCGTGTCACGGGGGAAAGGGGGGTACTGGGGAAGAAGCTTGGAAGCGTGGCACCATTCCCCGAATCCTCCTGTGCTCTTTTCCAGGTTGGTCCCGCGGAGGCAGCTGCAAGCCGAGAAAACCGCAATCCCGGCCTGCTGCTGCTGCTGGACGCCAGAAGAGAACCCTCTTCGCTCCCGCTCCCGGGGGAGCCGGGACGTGGGCGGAATGCACGGCCCCCCCGACGCCTCGATCCCAGTCAGCGCCGGCCGCCTCAGCCCGGCACTGGGGCGGGGCGCGGGGCGGCCGCACGGCGGCCGCAGCGGAGGCGGGTCGGAGGACCGAGGTCTCCGAGATGTGGCCTAGAGCGTCGATTGCACCATCGAGTTTCGGCTTGGAGGAGAGTTCCCTCTGCACTAGCGGCGCATGCGCGCAGTTTCGCTTCGCGCGGGCCGTTCGACAGCGTGTAGGGAGCGTGGCGCGGCGGTGGGAGCTGGGCGGGCAGCGGCTGGTGCTATGGCCACCGTGCTGAACCTCAACAACGAGGTGAGTGAGACACCTTTCCCCGCCTCCCCCGGTGCGCCGGCCGGGCGGGGAGGCGCGGGCCAGGTGGAGGCCGCGGCGCACGGCGGGGCCCGGGACACCGGGAGGAAGAGGTAGAGGCAGAGCTGGACGGCGGCGTGTGCGAGCGGGCCGGGCTGGGCCTGCCGGGCCGGGCCTGCCGGGCCGGGCAGAGCCGACTCTCCCCATGGCCCGCGTGGCTGCTTGGAGCGGGGAGGAAGGCCCCGGTGCGGTCCCGGCCGCTACTGTCGCCATGTGGCCTGAGCTGGCTGCCGCCTACCCCTGGGAAGGCCTGCACAGCGTGCTGGCTCTCGGCGACAGGGCTGCGTGGTGAGGGTGAAGACCTGCCTTACGAAGATAAACTGGCTTTAGAGAGGCGCTACACAGTGGTCGACATGTGTGCTTCGCTTTGACATCCTGAAATTGAGTGTAGTATCGTTATCGTATCGTGTTATGTCTTACTGCATTCTCACTGAACTTTTGCAGGTGATTCTAGTAGACCTACCAAAGTCTCAGTTGCCTGTCTCCTGGATAACAAACATACGGTGTTGCCCTGTTGTTTTGGAGGTGCTGTTAATGACAGATGAATGGCTTAGAGCTAACTTTTTCCAGTTCTGTTGGAAGTCTGATGTTTCATATTTCTTTCAGATTTTTTTATCCTGCTCTATACTGTGAATTAAATTAGTTGGGTGTATTTAACTTTTGATGGGTTTTGACTACACATTTGCAAGTAATAGTGTACGGTAAGTCTGACGCAACCATCCAGCCTCTTTAAACTGTTGCTGCGATACCTGAAGAGTAGATTTCAGTCCTGTTGAGTATGTGTTGTATCAGTGTCTGCAGATGGGATTGTGCACTTCCAGGATTCCTAGTTAATTTACACTATTGTTAAAGTTGCTGTTTGTCATCAGCAGAATCAGAATGACAGATTATACAAGCATGCTGAGTTTCTACTGATATTTAAGGTAAGTTTCATATTCTAGGCATATAATAACTCTCAGAGATTGACTTGCAAGTCAAGGATTAAGTGAGAGGTAGCCTGTTTGTCCGAAAAAAATGTAGTTTGATATAACATGAAATTCAGGTATTTAATTAGTAATATACTATAGACTTTTGGTCCTTGCTATTCAGAGTGTAAGGTCAAATGTGAGTAATTTAATATTGAAGTGTGCCAGTGAATCACCAAAGAAAAAAGGCGTTTTTGGTTTTTTTTCCACAAAAAAAACATTTGTTCTTGAAGCAGAGATTGTATTTTTTTTCTTATTGACCAGGTTCAGGTGGTGATTCATGGTCGTTCACCGAAGAGATACTCAGGTAACAAGGGATTGGGATAGGAGTATTATTTGACTGAGGAGTGACCAAACAGTCCTTCAGAGATAAAATACAATGAGTTTCTGTACAAAAGGCTGAAAAAATTGGTAAGGACAGTGAGGATGCTGTTACTTCTCGTAGTTCAAGCAGCACCTTATCCTAAGAGGAAACTGAAAGTAAGTTCTTAGTTTTTCTGGAGGTGCGAGCTTTCATCAGAGCTTGGTTAAAAATTAGGCACTCTCTAATAAGTCCATCTGAGAAGTGCAAGGTAGTACAGAGACTGAAATCATGGATGCCATCTCATCAAGAGAGACAGAAGGTCAGTCTGGCTAAGAGTATGATGGAGGGCTCGTGTGACGAGGTTAAATGGATTTTTTCAATTTCCACACCTGTGTCTTCTCATAAGCACCAGAGCTCTATTAATTACTGCAGTGATTAGTCATAATACACAAAATACTTATTTTCTTTACAAATACCTGGATATCTGCTCTTTATTTATTACTGTGATGCCCTTTAGAGAACATATTTTGCTGTGTCGTGGTTTAAGCCCAGCTGGTAACTCAGAACCATGCAGCTGCTTGCTCACTCCCCCACTTTTTCTCCACCCTGCTCCCAGAGGGATGGGGAGTAGAATCAAATGAATGTAACTTGCAGGGGTTGAGATAAGAACAGTCCAGTAACTAAGGTATAACACAAACAACTGCTGCTACCACCAATAATGATAATGATAAGGGAGATAACAAGGGGAAGGAATACAACTGCTCACCACCCGCCCACCAATAAGCAGCCCTACCTGAACAGTAATCTGGGCCTTCTGGATAACTCCCTCCAGTTTATATACTGGGCATGATGTGTTGTGGTGTGGAATACTCCTTTGGCTAGTTTGGGTCCGGTGTCCTGTCTCTGCTTCCTCCTGGCTTCCTGTGCCCCTCCTCATTGGCAGAGCATGAGACTGAAGACATCCTTGGTCAGAGTAAACATTACTAAGCAATAACTAAAACCATCAGTGTTATCAGTGTTGTTTTCAGGCTAAAGTCAAAAACAGGGCACTGCACCAGCTACTGAGGAGGGAAATGATTGATATTGCTGAACCCAGGACATACTGCTAAGAAATATTTATCTTCTTCTAACAAAGGTGAAATGGAATTTCAGCATAAATTAAGTAACAATTTTAGAAAGTCTAATGTCTTAAACAATTTTCTTTTATGTTCTTCCAGTTTGCTAAAGGAAAGATATATTGTAATTACAAAGTGGTGCTATTAAGGTGCACTTTTAGCATTCTGCAGTCAGCCAGTACTAGGGACCCTACAGATTTCTTACTCCGTTAGGCCATATGAAATAGGCATGATGGTGCTTCTTGCAGAAAGAACTTTGTCACCCTTGTATAGCTGATAACTTGTTTGTCTTAGCTGGATTTATGGTAGCTCTGTGTAAGGCCTTGTAAATTATCTGTATTATATTTACTTATTCCAGGTTTTAATTCTGGCAAAAGCTTACTTCTGCTCTTAACTAATATCATGAACTATAATGGTCTGTTGTACGATGGAGTCTTAAGAAATCCTAGGATGATAGGTTTCAAGATTTTTTTTTTACCAGTTCATGTTTTGTTTACAGGAAGAACAAATAGCTTGAAACCAGTGTTTCTCAGTAACAAAGTGTTGTCTTGATAAATCTTTTAAGTCAAATTACCTTCATTTTCCTTACTTCCTGTTATGTATTTGATAACAGTAACTAAGAAAACAAATAGTTATCAGTGTCCAAAACTTACTTGTTCTGGAGTGTCTATAGTGTCTGCAGCATTCCTATAATCTGTATTGTCCTAGGAAAAAGTTGTACAACATCTGCTTTGTACAGGTAAGGTATACTTCCTTAGCTTATTTCCAAATGAGAAGGATCATAGAATCATAGAATATTTAGGGTTGGAAAGGACCTTAAGATCATCTAATTCCAACCCCCCTGCCAGGGGCAGGGACACCTCCCACTAAACCATGCCACCCAAGACTATGTGCAGTCCAGCCTTGAACACTGCCAGCGATAGAGCATTCACAACTTCCCTGGGCAGCCCATTCCAGTGACTCACCACCCTTACAGTAAAGAATTTCTTCCTCATATCCAGTACTTACCATTTGAGTAGGTAGCATCAGTTCAGTTTAATTCAATGGCAGGAGTTGTTCTGGTATTACTGTCCTGGTAAAAAAAAAAAAAAAAAAAAAAAAGTAACAAACAAAAAAACCCTCACACTCTTAATAGAAAGTTTTGTTAGTACAATGTAAAAATCAAGCCTTTGATTCCAATATTATAATGAAGTAGAGTGTATATGGGTTTCAAAATTAAAGGACACTTAACAGGGTGATGCTTTAACTTGCCACCAATGAAACTTCAGAGTTGAATATTATGAAAAATTATCATTTGATTAAAGAGTAGTGCCTCCATGAAGCAACATGCTCCCAACTGTAGTATCTGATACAAAGAATGAAAATGTCATACTGTTTAGGTGGCTGTATGAATGGGATCTGAAATTGCTGTACAGTGGTAAGCATACTTGATAAAAATAAGAGGAAATTAGAGTTGTTGTGATGAGGTGAAATAAGACAGAAAAATATAAGAAATAACTATTCTGCTATTCACAATAATTAGTTTAGACATTCTGTTCGTAATTTATCTTTTCATGTAAGTTGCTTATATTGGTGTAACAGCTTCAGAAACTCACATTAACTCCATTTTAACAAAATGTATTGTGCCAAAAATGTATAGATCTTCTTTTTCTCTAGTTGCATGTATAGCTAGATAATAACAGAAAAAAGCAAGACCTTAGCAGTACCAGTGTTTGGCAAGGTCTAGTAATTTTAAAAAGCCATCATCTTCCTGCTGGCAAATAATGTGGTACAGTTTCAGTTTGACTACATGATTGAAAAATTAGGATTGGAAAAGAGTTAAAAAGTGCAAATGTTTTTGTAATTCAGACGTCCCAATTCCTGTATGGTATCATTGCATTTTTATTTCTGTGCTGAAGGAAGGATGGGGTGGGAAGTGGGGAAAAGTAAAGACTGCACTAAGTTAGAACAAAGTGAAATAGTGAAGACTAGAATTTTTGAAAGGGAAGATGAAAATGCAGTATTTTTTACCATTTTCTACTTACCACGTTCTTTTCTACAAGGGAAACATAACTTGTGGAATAAAAATGTTTGATTTTACAATTATTATGTATTCGTAGAATCACAGACTGGTTTGGGTTGTAAGGGGTCTTAAATCTTAAGATCATCCAGTTCCAACCCCCCTGCCATGGGCAGGGAGGCCTCACAGTAGACTGTGTCACCCAAGGCTCTGTCCAGCTTGGCCTTGCATGCTGCCAGGGATTGGCTGCTTATGATCAGTGATTTTTCCGGGTTTGTGTTGAGCCTAATTGTATTCTCATCTGGTATTCAATTTTATAATTCAGGCTGAAGGATTTTTTTTTTTCCCCCCAAACTATTTTTGTATATGTTTCTTATTTTAAAAAGCTTTCTAAGGTTTCAGGTGTCTTGTCACAGAATAGCTTTGGAAGTTAAACTTTTCTGGAAATGCTAGATGGCAGCACATAATCATCAGCTGCCATGGACAAGGGAAGTGTAAAGGGAGTTAGCTCAGCTCATATTTAATGTGAAAAATGATTGTTGTTGAACAACGATATACAGTTGGGGGGCAGGGTTTGGTTGGGTGGTTTTTTGGTTTTTTTTGAATTTTAGAACCTGTACTTCTTAAATGATTTTGTTCTGTTTTTACAGTTGTACTGTGCCACCAATATTATGTGTTTACAGCAAATAGTTACCTCTCTGCCCTGCTTTTTTCATTTCTTTGTTTTAATTAAATTCTGCTTACAACTAACTCAAGGAATTAAGCTGCAGGAAGCCCGTGAAGCTAATGCAAATTATGCCTGTATGAATTGTTACAAAAATAAGTGTTCTAATGTGTGTCTACCTAAGTGCTGTAATGGCTGAAGCTGAATGTTAGTAGGATATCATATTATGTAAAGCAAATTTAAATTTTCTCAGAGTTGATAGGGGGTTTTTTTTATGTCTGTGGACATACAAATTTAGTTTGCTAAACTTCTTTGGGAATGGAATTGGTAGCAGGTGGATTTTTTTTTTTAATTTATATTTAATAATCAATTGCATGCATTCAAATTAATTTCTCTCTATAAAAAAAATTATGGATCTCTGACTGAATTATAAAAGATTGAACTTTATTTACAAAGCTGTGGGGTTTAGGAAATAAAAGCTGATGTCTAAAAAATGCTTGTCAGCCACAATTAGAGTATTCTCTTTTTTTCCCCCTAAAAGGTAAAGTGAAGATAAAATGTATCTTCAGAGCCGTATGTGTGCACACACATTTTTCAGTTGGCTAAACAAAGTGCAGATTTGAAAAATGTAGGGAACTTAATAATGAAGCTCAGTGTGGGGGATTCCAATCAGGTTGTGGTTTGGGTCCCAACACTTTGTGTTTTGATGCTCAGGCCTTTTTACTTTTCAGATTTAGAGCTGCATCCTGATCTGGATTGCAACTTAGATGAATGACATAATCAGAAAGCAATCTGGACATGTGGCTGAGGATTTAGGCTGGTGTACAGCAAAGTCAGAGGTGGATAGCATGGCTGATTATGAAAAAAAAAAAAAAAAAAAACAACGAAAACAACAGAAAGCCATGGGAAATAACCTTAACTTGTGAAGAAAACTGACAAGCAGCCTCTTAAGGCCTGAAGTGGCAGTCCAGGTTTTATCTGTAACTGTGAAACTTACCGTGGTGCAACCAGAAGTAAATGTGCATTTGTAGATGCTTGTTTAAAGCTTGGGTTGGCCTGGTGTAGCATTGGTAGGTGTTGTCATTAGGTGGTCAGACACAGCTAAGATAACAAAAGTAAATAGAAAAACAGTTACTAAACTTGAATTTATGCATGCCTTCACTCACAAACTGCTGAAAGTCCAGCTGCATTTTTTTATATTGAAAGGCCTTTCATATGAAGTTTTTTGTGAAGAATTGGTTGGTTTGTGGGGGATTAGACACATGCAACATTCCACCAAAGGAATGTGATCTTCTGACTGTGGTAGTTGGACCTACTGCTTCTGAAGCTGGGGTTTCTCACTCTCTGGTCCTCACACATTCCCACCACATAGTCCTGCCTCTCTTTTCTGTGAACAGGGTAAGTTTTTTGCTAGGGTAGATTTCTGCAACTGATTTAAGGTAGCAGGGTGTAACAGGCTGTGAGAGCAGCAGGAACAAGGGACCAGGGATGGATGGGAGAGGCTTGGAGGAGAGGTATAGACAGATTGTCCTCCTTCCACCTCAGTGAGTTGTTCAGTTGGTTTGTGGCACTGGTAGTACAGTGGTGTTCTTTAACCACTTAAATGTTTATCTTAAAATAGTGGCTTTTCTCTGAAATAACATTTGAGGAGGGTGTGCAACCAGCAAAACCCAAAATAGGATGAATATATGATGTGCAGCTGTGTTGTCCAGCAAGTGTTTATGTTACGTAAGTTAACTATTTGTCACAGCTACAAGGGCAGGAGAACTAGAAAGTTGAAAGAGGAAACCAAAGGAGACTTTTATTTGTCTGATCTTGATAATGTTACATAATGAGTTCATTGGAGAGTGACTGCAAATCAGCTTGAAAGAAAATCTAATAGTTTCACTGTTAGACTTAAATAAGTTTATTTTTTGAAAATGAGACCAAGAGGAAAACACAACTGGTCTCTACCTGTTTCAAAAGAGCCCTTAAAATAAGTTGCAGTCTAGGAATAAGTAAAGCAAAATGTAATTTTTCAGGAGTTGTATTTCCCCCAAGAATTAGAGAAATGAATACTTAGGCCTTCTTTCTTGTGTTTTCTTTAAAATTGCATTTCACTGTCATGAACAAGCAGATGTGAGCATTAATATTTTAGTGCATTATATCCAAATGGCTAGCGTTACCTAAGATATGTTTTGATATTTTTAAGTGCATTCCTGGATATTCTTTACCAGTGATAAGGAATCCTAGACGGAAGCTTTCAAAATAACAGTGACTGAGTGCTGTAGGCATTATAGTGTTTAAAGCAGTTTGAAATGCTAGGCTGTTAGCCCAGTGAGGTGATCTAGGCTTCTCTTTGAGATGAAGTAGCTACCTCCAAAGATCTGTTTTATGTGCTATCCCCTGGGCTATGTGGGAATTCAGGAGTTCCGTTAGGGCTGTTTAATATTCCTGTGCGCTCACTTAGATCTGCCTAAAGGGGAGATGAGATATTTGACCAGTTATCCGGTATTGAGCTGAGCTGTGGGATGTCTTGCTGCTCATAATTCAAAATATCATGCAGTCTTTCAAGGCATGCCTCTGTCTGATGGGAAAAATGCTTAAATTTTTGTTTAATGATTTTGGTGCTAGAAAACTTTCTAGTAGTTTCTAGTAGTGTATGGGTTTCCTCAGTCTGAGATGAATTGAATCCTGAATGACCAGCAGAGTGCACTAATCACAAATACTAACACTAATGCTGGGCTACTGTCCGGCAAAGAAGGAAGGTTTTATGGGGTCAGGCGAGCCTGGTCATGTATTTCACCAGTGGGGGCATTTCAGTAGGAAAAGGCCTTGGCATTGCTCCAAAGGCTGCTTATCCAACAATTAACATAAAATGCATGAGTTCCCTCAAAGGAAATACTGGAACTCAGAACTCTTTACCCCTGAGGAAATTCTTACTGGTCTACAGATGAGTTCCCTTTTGTTATTTTGGCTCTGACTTATGAGCCTTGTTTGTTCCAGCACCTGTCCAGCATGCTGGTCAAGCTATTCTCTTGATGTGGAAGCATTTGTCCAGACTCCCTCAGACTGGAGAAGGTCTGTAATGTTAGGCTTTTCAGTCCTGGTAAGTGCCCCAACCTCTAGACTGTTCTTCGTATACCAGTTTCCCTGGTAGACACCAGTTCTAGCACTGTTCTGAGCCATCTCCCAGTATGGTTAAACTCTGAGAGACATGTTCTCTTAGGCAACTTAAGCCAGCTTTGATTCATCTGTGACCACTTCAAAATTATTCTTTAGGTAAATTGGTAAGCACTTTGATGCTCTTAAAAAAGTATAGGTGCCTAGGATGATCTGTGGTCAGAATTGAAGCTGTGTCTGAATTCTGGCACTGCCAAGATCTGTATATCCCTGACCTGCACATGCTCTTACAAACTTCCTTGAAGCTGGTCATGCAGTCTCTTATATGTCACTGAACGCAGTCTAAAATCTTTGAAAAGGCATATAAACAAGTTATGAGAACTGAGTAAAAGAAAAAATTGTACACAATTCAAAACCAAATCGCTAATCTTTTCCATCAGTTTATTTCTGAGTATGCTGGTAAATAACTTTTTTTTTTTTTTTTTCTGTAAATTGCGAATCTGTACAAAGTTAGAAAGCAAACAGGACTTTGAACTCTGGAATACTTGGCAGCAGTTGCTTTAGCTGTATGGAAATGCATGTAAAAATTCTTGCATTGCTTGTGTTACTAATAATTCTAAGCACAACAGTTTCTTGAAGGAGGAGAAAATTGTGCTAGATTGGGCTTGAATTCTGCTTAAAACAGTTCAAGTGTTAAATTACTGACATTCTTTTACAGACCATATAAATGTCCTAAGGAAAAGGTCTTTTGAAAGCTTATGAGATTTCCAAACTTATACTCTGTGACATAGAATTCTGAGGAATTGTGGTTTTTCTTTCTTTTTTTTTTTCCCTAGGAACTGTTCCAGCAGCTGTTTCTAAAGTTTCTGGAGTTGCCACATCATCAGTTATACTAATTTGAACAGCAAATTCTGATCTCCTATTCACACAGATATTGTTTCAGCAGATTGCTGAAGCAATTAAACATGTCAAACTATGCTTTTTTTTTGATTCTGACAATATTGCATACAGCCATGGTCAAACTACTGTACTTCAGGACAGAAATGAAACCTTCTCCTTAGCTCGAGTGGTTTATGTAAAGTGTGTGTGGTAGGCCACGTAGACTAGTAAGATGCTCGCTCTCGTAAAACAAAACATCTGTGGTTCCTTGGTGTGGTAGTGTACAGTAATGAAAAAAACGTGCAAACATGTTCATGGGAAACTTTGCAACTTTTATTTTAAAAGAACTGTGAGATACTTGCCATGCACAGTGTAGTGCTTTATCAGATGTAATTTATGCGTATATATCCATACATTAAGATTCAATTTTTAAAAATAGTTTTAGTAGGGTAAACATGCTTAATTTCTTACTGCTGTCATTGGACACACTTGCATTGCAGGGCCTGAAGCTTGCTGCTAAATGAAAAAGAAAGGAAGGCTGGAATGAGTGTAGAAGAGAACGGGTGGTGATGGATTTTTTCCTAATAGAATTTGAGTGCTTGGGGGAGTGTGACTTCTAGAAAGAGAATAGTAATCAGTTGTGGATTTATTGAGGATTACCAGTTGGTATAAAAATGATAAAGTTTCTTTCAGTTATCTTTGATGTGGAGGTCAGTAGTGAAAAGCAGTTAAGGGAAAAGTTTTTTAGTTATGGTTTTTAGCGCAAAAGTGGCCATTTACTGAATTCAGAGACTTTTTTGATTATCCATTAAAGGATATAAGAGAAAGAGATTTTAAATTCTCATACTGTTTTTATATGAAAAACAAAAATAGCATTACATTATCTCTGTTGCAAAGATGGGTCACAATGATACCTGTTTGTTCATATGGCATATAATACCATACAGAACTAACTACATAGAATGTAAATCAGTTATTTTTTTTAGAATGTAAATATTCTGTTCTTTTTCTTTCTGGTGTATTTTCTGTCGTGGTCACATGACTGACAGAGCAGAAAAGCATGACTCTAATTTTTGTGTTGAGCAAACTGGTCAAAATTGGGTCCATCAGAGTATTTGTGTAATGCAACTTAGAGAACTTCCGTTTAAATCACCACTAAGCTTGATATTGAGATCTCCATGACAGCAAAAATAAACTAGTAGCAGTAATTCACAAGTTTTAAGTTTGGGTGTACTATCTAGAGATCTGGTTGGATTCATTCAGTTGTGTTGGAAGCTACTTTATTGTATGTTTGTAGACTTGTTTGAATTCTTTTTGTCTGAGGTCAAGTAAACACTGGATTTGAAGTAGCTTTCAGCAGCTGAATTGGACAACTGTCATTTTAAGATAGTGTTGTACAGCAGCTTGGTAGAGTGAGAAGTTAGATTGCAACGTCTTTAAAATTGATACAACTCAGAAGAGTTAAATCTCAAAAATTCTTTTACCTCACCAGAAGCAGAAATGAGTAATATTCCAGTAGGAGCAGGAGCTTAGACTGAGGTGTGAAATGTGAGGGACTTTTTGTTTCATATTTTTAATGAGATATATGTAATTTTTAATGAGTCAAATTTTGGAATTAGGGCTTGTTTTTTCTCCTAAAAAATACTGTCTGTTAAGGTAACATGCAAATATAAGCAGTGAATCTGGAATAGCTTTTTGTTTGGAAGGTATTTTAGAAAAAGAGTGCCATCTTATGATTTGGCTTAACTCAGTATCCAAATAGACATTATAAGAATCAGCCAGTTTCAAATAAAAATCTCTGAATATGGCTTAATATTACTATAAAATTATGTACATTCCTTTATTTTTTGTGCAGTTTAGAAGTTCATTTCCCTAGATTCTGAGCTTGATAAATTCAATAGAGAATGATATCTAGCTAGCAAAATTAAATATACCAATGGAAAGCAAAACTTACTCACCAGGGTATAACTCAGTACTCTTTAAACTAAAAATATTGAAATAGCATTTATTTTGTCTTGAAAAAAAAAGTTCACAAGAAAGCCCACCCCATTTAAAGAAAATAAATTATTTAAAGCTAATGGTGTAGCAAGGCAAGCAGAAATGAGATTTTTGAGCAATGCATACAGTATGTCACTGGCATATAGATACCGGTAAATGGTGACTATGAGTATCTCAGTCTCTAAGTGGTTGGGAGAACATTTTCTGTTGAATTTGTAGCCATTACAATGTGCCAGGTATATAGCATCACAATTCTTACTGTGGTAACAGGCTACCTGCATTATTTTCAGAATCATCTGTATCCTTGGGTTCTACCTAGGGGTACTGAGGGAGCTGGCAGAAATGCTTGCAGAGCCACTTTCAATCATTTATCAGCAGCCCTGGCTAACCAGGGAGGTCCCAGTTGGCTAAAATTTACCAAATGTGGCACCCATTTACCAAAAGGGCTGGAAGGAGGATCTTGGGAACTACAGGCCTGTCAGTCTGAACTCGGTGCTGGGGAAGGTCATGGTGCAGCTCATCTTGAGTGCCGTCGCACAACACGTGCACAGCAGCCAGGTGATCAAGCTACATCAACATGGGCTTATGAAAGCAGGTCCTGCTTGGCTAACCTGGTCTCCTTCTGTGAGCAGGTGACCTGCTTATTGGATGAAGGAAATGCTGTGGATGTTGACTACCTAGGCTTTAGTAAAGTCTTTGACACTATTTCCCACAGCATCCTCCTGGGAAACTGGCTGTTCATGGCTTGGACAGACGTACTCTTTGCTGGGTAAAAACTGTCTGGATGATGTGGCCTGAAGAGTGGTGGCGAATGGAGTTAAATCCGGTTGGTGGCTGCTCACAAGTGATGTTCCCCAGGGCTCAGTCCAGTTCTGTTTAATATCTTTATCAGTGGTCTGGAGGAGGGAATCAAGTGCACCCTCAGTAAGGTTGCACATGGCAACATTTGGGCAGGAGTGTTGATCTACTGAAGGACAGAAAGGCTCTGCAGAGGGATCTGGACAGGCTGGATCAATGAGCTGTGGCCAGTGGTGTAAGGTTCAAAAAGGCAAAGTGCCAGGTCCTGCCCTTGGGCCACAACAGTTGTATGCAACACAAAGAGCTTGGGGAAGAGTGCCTGGAAAGCTGCCCTGGACCCAGGGGTGCTGACTGACAGAGCTGAGCATGAGCCAGCTTGTGTCCAGGGAGTCAAGAAGGCCAGCAGCATCCTAGCAATAGCGTGACCAGCAGGTCTAGGGCAGTAATCATTCCTCTGTACTGGACACTGGTGGGACAGCATCTCAAATCCTGTGTTCAGTTCTGTGCCTTTCACTACAACACGGACATTAGTGTTGGTCTCTATTCCCAAGAATCAGGTGATAGGATGAGAGGAAAAGGCCTCAAGTTGGGCCATTAGAGATTTAGACTGGATATTAGGGAAAAAATTCCACACTGAAAGGGTTGTCAAGCAGTGGAACAGGCTGCTCAGGGAAGTGGTAGAGTCACCATTCCTGGAGGTATTTGAAAGATGTGTAGATGTGGCAGTTGGTTTAGTAGCGGACTTGGCAGTTCTAGGGTAATGGTTGGACTCAATGACCTTAAGCATCCTTTCCAGCCTAAATGATTCTGTGATTCTTCTTCACTGTTTTATGAGACCACATTACAAAAAGTCTGAGGTTGCTTACAGAATATGCTAAATGTAGAAAAGGGTGAGTGATTAGAGACTAGTTGCATGAGAAGCTGGTAAGAACTGTTTTAAATAGCAGGTGGTTCAAAGAATAAGTGATTTCATTCAAGGCAAAAATCAGTGGGGGACTGCTGCAAAGGAAATGAGTAGCATAGGAACAGGAGAGCATAAGTTAAATTTAGTTGCATAGTATAACAGGAATTCATATGATATAAAGCAAAACGGCAGTTAAGGTGATTGCTTGTGGAGCAGTTCAGAAATGAGATTGATGGAAGAAAGGGATGAGCAAAATAGCTGATAATTCTTTAAATATTGCAGCCATCAGAAATGGTGTGTGGGTAATGAGGTGTGTTGGGCAAGAGGAAATAGGATGAGAAATGAGAAGGGCTCATAGCAAGGGGAAATTTGTGTTTGGTATAAAAATGCAAGCTTCAGAAGGGAATCCCCCAATAGAACCACCGCTTGGTGTGGTGAGAGGTTCTAAATGGCTGAACAGTAAATATACCATGCCTAAAATAGGTGGGTAATGTGAGAGCACTTGTTCTGTTACAACAAAGAAGATTTTGTAGGAACCTTTGAGCACTGCTTTAAGTTGTCAGTATCTAATACTGGGATAGGTTACACAACCTTTTGTAGATCTGGTGTCTTGGCAACTGCCTGGTGGAGAACTAATTGCATAAAGGTACAGTTTTTAAACTGAAGACTAACAAAGAGTAGTGTCTGTCAGACATCTGAGAGGAATATTTAAGCTCCTTACTCTTACTTTTTTTCCTTGTCCTTTTCCCTAGTTTCTGTTTTGTCGTACAGAAACTTCCAAGAAGAATGCAGATTATTAGTTATTTCTGTCTATTTTTTTCCCAAGCATTGACTTTCCCTTGTGTTTGTGTTTATGAAAAATTCTCATCATGAAATTGATTCCTTTTTTAACTGTTCTTAGGGAATAAAGAACACTAATTGGTGTAACAAGGTAATTCTTTATTCCCTCTAGAATAGAGAATTCTCTCTGTCCATCGAGAAACACTGAAAAATAAGTTACATGGTTGTGCTGTTAAAATAACTCATTCTTAAAGGCCTTTTTAGGATTTTTTTATTGTGTGAAAGAAAGAGTTCTCACAAAAAAAAGACAAGTTGTGGAGACATGGTAGCAGAGATCACCTTAATGGAAATTGTTTCAGCTTGTGAAGTAATATAGGGAGAGTTGTTTATTCCTTCAAAATGCATCAGTACTGGTGATACTTAATCCTATGATGAAAATTAGCTTAAACTGTTGCAAGATTTAATTTGAGGTGTGCTTTACTTCTATCCAAAAGTTAATACTGAGTTTCACTTCATCAGTGGGAGTTTATAGTTGAGAACTTTCCTTTGTTTGATAGTTTTTGAATACCTAAAGAGCCTTCCTGGTTTTTGGTTTCCTAGTACTTATTACTCCTCTTACATGTATGGACAGGGATGAATTTTACTGAGGAGGAGTTTGAAGGAAAGTATGTTAGACTTTAAAACAAAAACTTTATTTTTCATATCAAAAGATCACATACTTTTGGTTTTCAGTTTTCACAAAAAAACAAGCTATACATATATTTTAATAGGCAATGTGAGAATTGTGGTATTTAGTTCATTTTTTTTATCCTTCAGATTCACAGAGAGGTGGATAAATGATTTAATAGTTAACTTCTCCAACTTGATCACTTCTCAGATGATGCTGAATTTCATGTTAACAAGCTTGAAACCTGTTTTTCTCTATGATTCCTTTATGTAATAACAAATGCATAGTGACGTTGAAATAGAAATTTAGAAGTGAATGAGTCCTAGTACAGAGTGGTCGTGTTGAATGACAGATTCACAAAAATAATGCATTTTCTGTTTAATACTAAGATACGAAGATTGTGATGCTGTAATATTGCTCTGGCTTCCTGTTCTTTCACTTGCTAGGAGACTAGTGTAAGCTAAAGGTAATTGAAGTAACTATAAAATGTATTGTTTTGCATGAAGTATCTTGCACAGAAGAACCTCTTTTTCTATCCATCAAGTTGTCAGTGTTCTAATTTCCCTTGAAGCTTCAGTCACCAGATTAAAAACATCAGTCCAAAGAACTGCTAAATATAAAAGGTACTGTATGTTCAAGTTGCAGAAACAATAATGCTTTGCATCTTAGAGTTTTGAGTCCAGTTTCCTCTATCCCTACAGTTTTCTGTATTATCCTTGGAGTTGCTGCCTTTGAGCTTTAATCAGTAACTGTAGTTACAGCCCATGTTGCCCACCAGTTTGGCCGATAAGAATATGTGACTGATGTTCATGACTGGTTCAGAGCCACACGTGCTGCGAATGAATATGCAAGTGCTAATTGGCATCCAAAATGGAAAAGGTATTAATTCCACTTGTGTATTCTTCCGTGCTAGGCATACTAATTTTAGTCATTATCTCCTACTTGGCTATCAGTTTTCACAAAATGTGTAGGAGCTCTGGTGTGTGCTGATTTGTCAAACTTGATTTCTGTTTAGTAGGCCCCAAAGTTCCTGGGAAGGGATACTGATGGGCAAACACTGTGCTGACAAATTTAATTTTCTCAGAAACCAGGTTAAAAAACTTCATTCCAGAATACACACAGTTTTAATACTCCAGTCTTTCAGCGTAGCTGAGAACTTGTAATGTACTGGCTATCAGGACTCTTGTGGTTTTTCTCTGGTGACTTGGGGGGCAAACGACATCATCTCTTTGCAAAAATTATTTAAACACAGTTGGAAATGCTGAGCAGCAAACATTTTGAAAATCTCAATTTTGAAACAAAATTGAGAAAGTAGGACTTCTAACACGGTATGTTTTAAATTTAATTTATCATTACTCTTACATAAAAGTTGTTACACAGATTTATGTAATATCGAGAGAATTTCAAGTCTCAATAAAATATTAAAAAGTAAAATTATACATAGGATCATAGAATCATTAGGGTTGCAAAGGACCTTAAGATCATCTAGTTCCAACCCCCCTGCCATGGGCAGGGACACCTACCACTAAACCATGTTGCCCAAGGCTATGTCCAACCTGGCCTTGAACACCACCAGGAATGGAGCATTCACAACTTCCCTGGGTAACCCGTTCCAGTGCCTCACCACCCTTACAGTAAAGAGCTTACTCCTTATATCCAATCTAAACTTCCCCTGTTTGAGTTTGAACCCATTACCCCTTGTCCTATCACTGTAGTCCCCAATGAAGAATGCCTTCCCAGCAACCTTACAGGTCCGCTTCAGATACTGGAAGGCTGCTATGAGGTCTCCACGCAGCCTTCTCTTCTCCGGGCTGAACAGCCCCAACTTTCTCAGCCTGTATTCATGCGGGAGGTACTCCAGTCCCCTGATCATCCTTGTGGCCCTCCTTTGGACTTGTTCCAACAGTTCCATGTCCTTTTTCTGTTGAGGACACCAGAACTGCAGACAGTACTCCAAGTGAGGTCTCACAAGAGCAGAGTAGAGGGGCAGGATCACCTCGCTCGACCTGGTGGTCACACTCCTTTTGATGCAGCCCAGGATACGGTTGGCTTTCTGGGCTGTGAGCTCACACTGCCAGCTCATGTTCATTTTCTCATCAACCAAAACCCCCAAGTCCTTCTCCGCAGGGCTGCTCTGTATCTCTTCTCTGGCCAACCTGTAGCTGTGCCTGAGATTGCTCCGACCCATGTGTAGGACCTTGCACTTGTCATGGTTAAACTTCATCAGGTTGGCATCAGCCCCCCTCACAAGTGTGTCAAGGTCCCTCTGGATGGCATTCCTTCCCTCCGAGGTATCAACCGAACCACATAGCTTGCTGTCATTCGCAAGCTAAGTCCTACGCTTTGGTCAGGGCAAGCCCCAATACTGATGTAGGCTGGGAGATGACGGGATTGAGAGTACCCCAGAGGAGAAGGCCTTGGTGGCACTGGTGAATGAAAAATTGAACATGAGCTGGCAATGTGTGCTTGCAGCCTAGAAAGCCAACTGTAGCCTGGCTGTACGAGAAGGAGCATGACCTGCAGGCTGAGGGAGGTGATTCTGCTTCTCTACTCTGCTGTGGTGAGATCGCACATGGAGTATAGCATCCCAGCTCTGGTGTACTTGACAGATGAAAAACATGGACCTGTTAGGGAGGGTCCATAGGAGAGCCACAGAAATGACCGGAGTACTGGAGCACTTCTGCTATAAAGAAGGACTGAGAGAGTTGGGGTTGTTCAGCCTGGAGAAGGCTTCAGGGAGACTTTATTGCAGCCTTAAGTATGTAAGTGGGGCTTATGAGAAAGTTAGTGGCAAACTTCTTAGTAGGGCCTGCAGTGATAGGAAAAGGGGTGATGGTTTTAAACTGAACTGAAAGGGGATAGATTTAAATAAGACATAAGGAAGACATTTTTTACAATGAGTTTGCTGAAACACTGAAAGAGGTTGCTCAGAGAGGTGGTAGACTCATCCCTGGAAACATTAAACATCTGGTTAGATGGGGCTCTGAGCAGCCTGACGTAGTTGATGATGTGCTGGCTTGTTGCAGGGGGGTTGGGCTACATGACCTCTAAAGGTCTTTTCCAACCCAAACTATTCTATGATTCTGTGGATATTAAACTGTCAAGTGCTACATGGAAGTAAATGTAAATGAGGGAAGGCAGAGAAGAATATAAAGAAAACAGCATGTATTTACAGTTTGCCACTGTTTATTCACTCTTAACCATTCCCCTCTTGTAAATATTTCTACTCAGCACTTTTTCAACTGACTGATGCCCTGTGATTGAGACAATAAAACTGAGGTGGAATAAGGGAAAATGATCTGATGCACTGGTTTGTCCTTGCAGCTGAGCTGCAGCTGGTTGTTCTTTAGTTGTGTCAGACAAAACCATCCCTTGATGTTTTTGGGGTTAGGCGAACAGATTAAATTTAACTTGCATTTAAAGAGTTTGCTGATATGGTAACCGGCGGTCAGAAGAGAGTTGTAGCTCCTTGCTGGTCTTTAGGCTAATGGGGTTTGTGAATTGTGGTAAGTGAAGGGTTGATGAGTGCTCAACAGCATTACTCAAGCTCATTTTTAGGTAAAAGGTTAATCTTTAAAAAGTGTATGTTAACCAGAGTCATGTTTTTTAAAATACCCTCACAACAGTGGGGTAGGTAAATCTCTTTTGACTGTATCTTTTTATAACAACTCTGTAGTTCCTACAGGAAGGTGCCTATCTTACTTGAAGAAGAGGAAGTAGCAATCTGACAGTGCATCCTTAAAGGAGGGGAAAAAAAAAATAATAACAATCCCAAGCAAAGCAATTGCATGACCCCCACCCCCACCCCAAATTAATACTGAAAACACTGTTGTTTCATGTCTGGTTTTATGTGAAAGGTGTCATATCCAGTTTTGCCAACATTTCATGATAGCAGTCCAACTTTACTGGTTTGGATAATGTCTGTGATTTGAAAAATTAATGCAGAAAATGCACACCACTCATATTATTTATTCATGTGTGTTAATCCTGATAATTCTTATATCACTAGTGTAGCTTCTGCTTTTACTGTCTTCCTGTGAAATCAAAGCATAAGGGGGCATGAAACTCACATGGGGTTTCTAGCTAGAGCTCTGGTCTAATTAAGAAATCCTAGACACAGAAATCCATTGATGTGAGCTTGACTCTGTTGACTGCTTTTATTCCCATTGTCCCCTGCAACATTCCAAGGAAATATTTTTAGCAAAGTGCTAGCTGAGGGTTTCCAAGCTCATGTCCAGCTGAACAGGGTTAGGAATTGCCTTTAGGTAGTCCTCTGTTTCGGAAGACTTGTGTGATTTTTATTTCCATATAATGCCCTATGTACCAATTTGTGTAATACAGCATTTTTGGGCTAGTTTATTAGGGTTATTTCTCATCTGGATGTTTACAACTACTGCTGTTTATTTAGAGTTTAGAAATGTGTCTAACCAGCTTATGATCCTGGTTTGGACTTGAAAGCTCAAATGCTTTCTGAAATACTAGATAGAGCCTGACTCCATACAGTGAGACACTGACTGTGAAGCAGTAAATCCCTTAAATTTGGTCCTTGGCAACAAGCAAGTAATTCTAGACTAGCCTTTCTCCATCCCAGCTACCCGAGATATTTGAAATTGCTTTTCAGAACCTTTAGATGAAAATGATCTTTGATAGCTGTCTGAGTACTCATTGTGGTTTTCATTTGGAGAAATTATGCCAGAAATGGCAACTGTTCTCTCTACAGGAGGAAATACAGTGCCATATTGACAAAAGAAACTCTTATTTCAGTGCTTCAGTTGAGAAAGTACAAAGAAAGCAGGAAGGGTTTGACAGTAATTCACAAAGAGTGTGTGCATTCATTTTCCCCATGAGAAACGTGGAAATGTGCCCAAGTGGGCACTGTGCTTTTCCCCATTCATCTTTAGTAACCCTCCTAAGGAACCACACAGTGTGAGTGCCTGGAGGATTAAGAGAATGCAGGTGTTTTGCTTTGTGGGTACCTCCAGCTAGTGATGATGCTTCAGCCTGCTTTGGGCTGCAGGGTGCTATATTTTAACTCAGAACAAGTTCCCTCATGTTCCATAAACTTGGCTGCAATATCGTTTGTTAGATGTATTGTGATATAATTCAGTGCACTTAGTTCAAACCTATTCATATGTAACTTAAGATGGCAAAGGTAAGATCAGTGCTACATCGGTATAGCGCAGACTAGCTGAAGAAACTGTGTGCTCCTTAGCACCTCCCGTGCTGGGACTTGATCTTTATACTAAATACAGGGGTAGCTCATTTATTGTATTCTGGTTGTAGCCCATCTCTGTTTCCTTGAGTGCATTCTCACTTTACTCTTTTGCCTTGCAACTAGGTAGCATTCACTTGCCTAAGGGGAAACAGCTCAGGAAACTGATCTGGCTGAAAACTCATGTTGTTTTTATAAGTGTAGGGTGTGGGGTTTTTCCTATTTTGTAGTTATATATTTGTGTAAAATTGTCCTGGAACAGAACAACTGAACTGTGATGCTCCACATAGGTGCATTTTTGTTGTTCGTCCTGCCTTTGCCTCCATATTTATTTTTTTATAATGTAAATATATGAAGCTGTAATAAGTCTGACTGGCTATTTCCAGATATCTTGACATGTATAAAATACATACTGTAATATAGTGATTCTTTTCTAAAAAAAGAAAAAAAACTTGGCAATTCCTAGCTTTTCCAAAGAATCTAAAAATTGTTAGATCTTCAAGCTGACATTCCAAATAATAAAGAGAAATATTTGTAATGAAGTTCCAGAAACATTTTTTTCACTTAGATTATTCACTCAGAAGATTATGTATTATTGTTAGTTCTGGCTAATATGTGATCCAGCTGCAGGTGTTCTGAATTTTTAAACTCTCTGTTGCCAAACAGCACCAAAAATTAACATTTAGAATACTCTGTTGCCATGGTAATTTCTTGGTTAGAAGATTGCCAAGGAACTAGAAAATGAAACCAATGCTTTTGATGTGCCCTAAAATGCGAAAAAAAAAGGGAAGGGATAGGGAAGAAAGGAAAATCCACCGAGAACTGAAACATTACTTCGTACCATGTTTTTCTTACAGGTATTGGACAGGCCTTGAATAGTCTACTTAAATATATTTATCTTTTTTTTTTTTAGCTGCATTTCTTGCTTTAACATTTGTTGATGTGTAATTGAAGCAACATGTGCAAATGGTTTTGTGTGCTTTTAGTAACTTTTTCCCTTTCTTCTTTAGTTGTGGTGCTTCAACTTGGGGGTGTTCAGAAACACGTTTCTTAATGCGGTAAAATCATAACTCCGTTGTATGTCTGTGGACACATACAAATATTTTTTTCCTTTTGGTTTTAGCTGTTTTGATCTTAAGGGATCAGACTCTCATTTCAACCTGCTGGTGTTTACTTGTTATGACAGGGCTCCACTCGGAGCGACATCACCATGTTGGGGAAAATGAGAGAGGCCTCTATTTAGTGGGTGTGTGTTTGAATAACGTTATGGATATTTCACAATGCTATGAACACTTACAGTGAGTTTTTTCACTGTATAAGGTTAGGTGCAGTGTTGTTCCTTGAGCAGAACAGAATGGTTTGTCTTTTCTGGTTGCTTGTACAAGAACTAGGACTAGGCTGTGTGCTGGCATAAAGCAGAAATGGATGAAGAAACTCTGGTCTGTCTAGCGCTGGTTGTTTAAAGATGTAATAATTTGTTTAAGTGCATTATTGGATCAGGACCAAAATGTTCAGCACCTCGTGGGCTGAAGCCCAGGAAGAACAGTTGTATGCGCTTCATGCTGCTCAGAAGAAAAAGACATAGAATCATAGAATACTTAGGGTTGGAAAGGACCTGAAGATCATCTAGTTCCAGCCCCCCTACCAGGGGCCAGGGACACCTCCCACTAAACCATGCCACCCAAGGCTATGTCCAATCCAGCCTTGAACACAGCCAGCAATGGAGCATTCACAACTTCCCTGGGTAACCCATTCCAGTGCCTCACCACCCTTACAGGAAAGAATTTCTTCCTCATATCCAATCTAAACTTCCCCTGTTTGAGTTTGAACCCGTTACCCCTTGTCCTCTCACTACAGTCCCTAATGAAGAGTCCCTCCCCAGCATCCCTATAGGCCCCCTTCAGATACTGGAAGGCTGCTATGAGGTCTCCACGCAGCCTTCTCTTCTCCAGGCTGAACAGCCCCAACTTTCTCAGCCTATCTTCATATGGGAGGTGCTCCAGTCCCCTGATCATCCTCGTGGCCCTCCTCTGGACTTGGTCCAACAGTTCCATGTCCTTTTTCTGTTGAGGACACCAGAACTGCACACAAAACTCCAAGTGAGGTCTCACAAGAGCAGAGTAGAGAGGCAGGATCACCTCCCTTGACCTGCTTGTCACGCTCCTTTTGATGCAGCCCGGGATACAGTTGGCTTTCTGGGCTGTGAGCTCACACTGCCGGCACATGTTCAGTTTCTCATCGACCAAAAACCCCCAAGTCCTTCTCCGCAGGACTGCTTTGTATCTCTTCTCTGCCCAACCTGTAGCTGTGCCTGGGGTTGCTCCGACCCATGTGTAGGACCTTGCACTTGTCATGGTTAAACTTCATCAGGTTGGCATCAGCCCCCCTCACAAGTGTGTCAAGGTCCCTCTGGATGGCATTCCTTCCCTCCGAGGTATCAACTGTACCACATAACTTGGTGTCATCGGCAAACTTGCTGAGGGCGCACTCAATCCCACTGTCCATGTCACTGACAAAGATGTTGAACAAGACGGGTCCCAACACTGATCCCTGAGGGACACCACTCATTACTGGTCTCCAGCTGGACATTGAGCCATTGACCACAACTCTTTGTGTGAAGCCATCCAGCCAGTTCTTTATCCACTGAGTGGTCCACCTATCAAATTGATGTCTCTACAACTTAGAGACAAGGATGTCATGTGAGACAGTGTCAAAGGCTTTGCACAAGTCCAGGTAGATGACATCAACTGCTCTACCCCTGTCCATCAGTTCCGTAGCGCCATCATAGAAGGCCACCAGATTGATCAGGCAGGATTTCCCCTTAGTGAAGCCATGCTGGCTGTCACCAACCACCTGGTTGTGTTCCATTTACCTCAGCATGCCTTCCAGGAGGATCCGCTCCCAAGTTTTTACTGGGCACAGAGGTGAGACTGACTGGTCTGTAATTCTCTGAGTCATCCATTTTCCCCTTCTTGAAAATGGGGGTTATATTTCCCTTTTTCCAGTCATCGGGAACTTCACCTGACTGCCATGATTTTTTCAACTAGGATGGACAGTGGTTTAGCAACTTCATTCACCAGCTCCTTCAGGACCCACGGATGGATTTCATCAGGTCCCATGGACTTGTATACATTCAGGTTCCTAAGATGGTCTCGAACCAGATCCTCTCCTACAGTGGGCCCAGGGTCTTCATTCTCACAGTCCCTGTGTCTGCCTTCCAAGACTTGGGTGGTATGGTCAGAGCATTTGTAGGTGAAGACTGAGGCAAAGAAGTTGTTAAGAACCTCAGCCTTCTCCATATCCAGGGTAGCCAGTTCTCCTGATAGCTTCCGAAGAGGGCTCACGTTGTCCCTAGCCTGCCTTTTATTTGCAATGTACCTATAGAATCCCTTCCTGTTATCCTTAACATCCCTAGCAAAGTTTAATTCTAAGTGGCCCTTATCTTTCCTAACCTGATCCCAAGCTTCCTGGACAACATCCCTGTATTCTTCCCAGGCCACCTGTCCTTGCTTCCACCTTTTATAAGCCTCTTTTCTTTCAGATTTTCCTCAGCAGCTCCTTATCCATCCAAGGAGGTCTCCTGGCCCTCCTACAGCACTTCCTTCTAGTAGGGATGTATTGCTCCTGAGCTTGCAGCAGGTGAACCTTGAATATCAAGCAAGAGTCTTGGGCCCCCCTGCCCTCTAGGGCTATATCCCATGGAATCTTACTGAGCAGGTTCCTGAAGGAGGCCAAAGTCTGCTGTCTTGAAGCCCAGGTCAGTGAGCTTGCTGCACGATCTTCTCACTGTCCTGAGGATCTCGAATTCGACCATCTCATGATCGCTGCAATCAAGGCTGCCCTGGAGCGTCACATTTCCAACCAGCCCTTCCCTGTTGGTGAGGACGAGGTCAAGCATGGCACCTCTCCTTGTCGGCTCCTCTATTACTTGCAGAAGGAAGCTGTCTTCCACACAATTGAGGAACTTCCTGGATTGCTTGTGTCGGGCCATACCATCCCTCCAACAGATATCAGGGTGGTTGAAGTCCCCCATGAGAACAAGGGCCTGTGAGCGTGAGGCTGTTCCTATCTGTCTATAGAGCGCTTTATCCACAGAGTCCTCTTGGTCAGGTGGTCTGTAACAGATCCCCACAATAATGTCTCCCATCGTTGTTCTCCATTTAACCCTGACCCACAAACTCTCTGTCGACGGCTCACCTGTCCCCAGGCACAGTTCCATACACTCTAGCCTATCCCTAACATAAATAGCAACTCCCCCTCCCTGCCTGCCGGGCCTGTCTTTCCTAAAGAGCCTGTAACCTTCCATTCCAACACACCAGTCATAGGAGCCATCCCACCATGTTTCTGTGATGCCTATGATATCATACCCCTGTTGACGTGCACACATCTCTAATTCCTCTTGTTTGTTCCCCATGCTACGGGCATTTGTATAGAGACATCTGAGCCGAGCTCCAGTTGAAGCTGGCTCATTGGCTGGAGCAGCTGCAATATCTCTACATTGCTCCGAACGTTTATTATAGGTGCTGGCAAGTGACTGGGTGTGTTGGGATAGAATGATGCCCCCCTCCCCCCAGCAGATCTAGTTTAAAGCACCCTTAACCAGTCTGGCAAGCCTCCTACCAAATCCACTCTTCCCTTTCTTTGTCAGACCAGCTCCACCAGCCCCCAGTGGACCTGGCCTCCTGAATTAAGTCCCATGTTCAAGGTACCCAAACCCTGACTATGGCATCACCCTTCTAACCATTTATTAACCTGGCCAGTCCTCCTAGCCTTTTTAAGGTCCTGCCCTGTATCCTGGAGAATTGAGGAAAAGACAGTCTGTGCTCCAGAGCCCCTAACCACCTCTCCCAGAGCTCTGTAGTTCTTCTGTGTGTTCTCCTGGCTACTGCTATCTCTATCAGTAGCACCCACATGGATCACTAGAAGTGGGTAATAGTCAGTGGGACCAACTAGAGCAGGCAGCTTCTCTGCAACATCCCTGATCTGAGCCCCTGGTAGGCAACACACCTCCCTTGAGCCTGGGTCAGGCTGACAGATGGGTGCCTCTGCACCTTTCAGAGTAGAGTCCCCTACTACTGTGGCCCGCCGCTTTTTCCTGGCAGCGCCAGTAGACATCTTCTTTACCAGTGCATCAGCCGGTTGTTCCTGGTGGGAGTGTGGTTCCTCATCAGCCCCCTGCAGGACAGCAAAGTTGTTCTGGGTGGGGAGAACAGATTTAGGAGGAAGGCCCCTTACTTTTAATTGTCCTCTTCCTCCTTTTTTTTGTTGTTTTTTTTTCTGTTACCATTTCCCAGCTTCCTGGGTTAGCGGCCTCCTTTCCCACGTGAGTGACAGTGGATGCTTGAGGCCCCTGCACAGTCTGGGTCTGGAGCAAGCAGTGCTGTTTCCCCTCAGCTTCCCTGATGCCTTTCAGCCTATTGACAGCGTCCTGCAGCTCAGCCATCTGCTGCAGGAGGACCTCCACCAGGGAGCACAGAGTGCAGCCCTGCCCATTGTGCACCCTCTCCTCAGGAGAGCAGTGCAGGCGCTCACTACACCCCAAGCTCTGCACTGCAGCCTCCCCTCTCATTGGCTCTTTCTGGGTGCTTACACTGGCCACTGCCAGGGCAGCGGGAGCAGAGCTCTGAGGCTGGAGTCTGGTCATACGGCAAGTGCTCACCATTCCCATCAGTTTATTGGCTTTCATGCCTTTTGGATAGCTGGGGCCACCAGCATAAGTAAACTTTTATTAA
Source organism: Ara ararauna (assembly GCA_028858755.1). Lineage (NCBI taxonomy): Eukaryota > Metazoa > Chordata > Aves > Psittaciformes > Psittacidae > Ara > Ara ararauna. The sequence goes on from CM054410.1 coordinate 52,405,695, forward strand.
CTTTGAGTTAAGAATTTAAGATGTTCCGTGTCTTTCAGGTATTTTCATGTACAGTACTAGTTTTTGTACATAGCAGCATGAAAAAAACTCTTTTCATATTGTAAATCTATACAGTTCTAGTATTCAAGGGTTTTTGCTTAGAATATATTAAACAAGTCATGGGCAGAAGCATGTTATTGCTTTTTTTTTTTCTCCTGATCTGTTGGATTAATATTTTTTGAAGAATGGTGTGGTGTTTTTCGGTGACGACTTTTTTGGTTAAATATAGTTGATACTATAGTTCAGGCATGTTCTTTTCTTGTTACATCTACAAATCTTTAGTCACACTTTCCTTCATTTTTTTTTTTAATTGGCTGAACACTAGCTCGGTTTGGAGGCATGTTGCCTGTACAGACCTCAAAACAAGTTTCAGAAGTGGCCAAGTATAACATTTTATTCTATTGTAGTGTTCCTTTGAGAACTTTGCTGCTGTTGTGTTAAAAATGTGAAGGCAAATACATTTGACTAGTCATGTGCATTCTAATGCAATATTGTGCCTATACTGTTATGTCCTCATTGCTTTGTTTGTTTTTGGTATCATCACCAATATGTGGGCCGTTCATAGTGATTTAGGGTTTTGGAACCTAAACCAGATGTTTTATAGTTTTTTCTTTCATCTAAAAATACCTTAGGTTTCTCTTCAAGAAACTTGAAAATATTCACAAAAGGTTTTTTTGCAACAGCTTAATTGTGTGGGAACTCTTAAAATTACTTTCTGTTCCATTACACATGTTTGTCTTGTATCATACACAGTAACAATGTCATATTAATTTTAAAGGGGTAATGATAGTAATCAGAAACCCTTTCCAGTAAGTCCAGCACTGAGTTAGGCCTGATTCAGCCCCTCCAAAGATTTTTGTAAATTGAGATTAAGTATTCTGTATCTATGACAGAAAAACCAGCATTCAAACCAAACTTTTTTTTTTTTTAAGGGGAGGGAGGGGGGCAGAGTGGGGTGTGAACTTATACATCAAAGATGTGATCAAACAATCCTGTGTCAGTTTCTCTACCTTTATTCCACCTGCTTGGACATGCAAAAGGCTTGGATATGATGAGGGTTGGGGAGGGCTTGACTGGACTGTCACACAAAGGGAACAATCTCTGGAAATGGTTATTCACCCTTCAGGAGCCAGAGCAACCTGGAATAGGAAGGCAAAGTGGCTGAAGTTTTTGGTTTGTCCTTTCCTCAGCTGTAAATTCTGGGTTAAGTACAGTTCTTGTGATGCCTTCAAACACACAGTTGTTAGGCCCATTGTTTCCTGGAAATCACCTTGGTTTGGCAGCAGTGAGTACCAAGAGGTATTAGCAAGTATCACTTTTGTGTGGGTAACAGCATTTTCTGTTATAATCCCCCTCAGTAATGTAAACTGCTTGGGCAAAGGCAAATTGCAGGAGGTGGTTTCTAGTCCTTGTCGGGCTCATAATCTGCTGTCCCATGCTGTGCTATTTGTTTTGCCTTTCTCTCTTGAAGCAGCAGCAGCTGCTGTCTCCATATGGCTTGAAATGGCTGGTTCATGCCATGTTTTGTGGCAGTGCTTACTGTAGGTTGTAAGCTGTTGAGGTGATGGAGGCCTCTATTTGTGTATACCTGCAGCTATGGAACCTTTTTTGCACTTCGTCTTTGTTTATGATCTATATAAATAATTGTAGTATACTGTGAAATGCACAGTGCAGGATGGAAGTGATTTTTATTCCTAACCATAGCTTTTGAAACATGCACATCGCTGGTATGTGTTGCTACCGGCTTGTTTTTTAAAAGTGAGCTAATTTTCTCTATGATTTCTTTCAGGTGTAATAATTTATATATTTTCTATTATTTTATATTATCCTTACTATTTAAGAATTTTAGTTAATAAATGTGTATTAATCATCTATACACACAGACATTTGTTCGCTTTTATAAAGAGTCCTGGCTTGATTAGCTTGCTGACAGTGTTTTCCTACAAAATGAAGAAGTGTCTTCAACAAAGGAAAATGTCTCTTGTTGCAAGGAGTCCTTGAAGTGGTTATGTTCATTTAAAATTGCAGGCTTCCTGATCTTCCAGGAATCCTAGAATGCATTCGTATTGATAGAAGAGATTGCTTACTTTGAGGTTTGCCTGTGTTTATCATTATTCTTTTGTATTTACTGCAACCTCTTAAGGTGATTAAAAATCCTTATTGGCCAGTCTTAAAGCATTGGTCTTATCGTGACTTACACTGCAGCCTTTCTAAGTTTCAGTGCAAAGACTTCTCCTTTTCTTATTATCTTTTCTTAACCTGTTTATAAAAAAATACCTTATTATGAGTAAATATTTGTTATTATTTTTCAAAATCTACCAGTGGTTTTGGTGGGTTGACTTTTTTTTTTTGTTACTGGGTTTCTTCCCCATCCCCCCCCACCCCTGCCCCCAACTCAAAAGGAAGTTGCCTATCTGGCTTTGTAATACTAGAGGTGGATAGTCGAGTGAGTCCTAGGAGCCACCCTCGTGGTTTAAGCTTCATTGTTTCAGGCACACTGTAAATCTGAAGCAGAACTTTTTTGATTTCTGTCCCAAAGAGCTGACTGCTTTCTTGAGAACTTTGAGTACTTCCAAGAACACAGCTGATGCATATTGTCCCGTGTGAAAGAAGTGACTGCAGATTACATAAACTGATATTCCCAGTCTGCCAAAGAGCGAATACCGTCCCTCATTCCTGCTGTCATATGTCTATATGGCCTTCGTTGGCTGGCAGCAGGCGTGGCTGGGGTTTGGCTCTTGTAGGCCCCGGAAACATGCTGAGTCTGTGTTAAAATATTTCTATTAAAAAATGACAGTATTTTTTGAAAGTAAATTACTTCCTGTTTGGATATACAGTAATTAATATGTAAAAAAAGAATTATTTAAATTCAGATATGTTTGTAGCTTGTGGATGTTTTTAATGGTTATTAAAAAAAAAAACACAGAAAGAAAAAAAAAAACAAACCAAAAAAAAACCACAGACCAAAACAAACACTCGCCTCCTCCCAAACTTTCTAAGAAGGCATACCCAGTTTGCTTCTGAAGTGCCAAAGTCTTTGAACATAGAATCATAGAATAGTTAGGGTTGGAAAGGATACATAATATCTGAGAGGTATTCGACCAGAAGATGCTTTATTCTATTTCTTCCATTTGGAAGAACGTGTAATACAGGCAGCTGTGAATATTCAATTTAGTATCTTATAAAAAGAAAAGATTAGATGCTCAGGTGGCAGATGGTGATGTCAGGAATTTTTTCTTTCGTGTACAGAGGCTTGAGCAGTGCTGCTGTCTAGCAGAGAATTGGCACAGGTGCTTTTTAGCATGTGGCTTCTGCTGTTGACTGCGGTAGAAATGCTTGTAGGTAGGCCTCTATGCGCAGTTATTTTCACAAGGGTAACCTTTGCCATACCAGTTTTAGAACAGGAGACTAATTTTAACTCAGTCACTCTTCTTTCCAAAACCCTGTGTGCCTTTTCCTTTCTCTCTGGGCAAGTGCCAGTAATGCTGCCCCAGTACAATTCCCCTTCCTATTTTTCAGGGGAGCGATGCTCAACAAGTTCCTTCTCTGCACTGGCAGAGGTGAGGCTGGCAATTGGTGTGTGCCCCTCTCTAGAAATTGTTTTGCTGACAGATTCTTCCTTCAGTAGGGCCTGCTGAATACAGTTCAAAGTACACAAGGTACATTGCTTGTGTTGGTAACCTCGCTACAGGCATAATCAGGTGTGCAAAATGTGGTGTTCTGTTTGTTTGTTCTGGGTTTTTTTGTTTTGTTGTTTGTTTGTTTTTAATTAATGCACCCTCACTTTTATGGTCTCTGCGCAGTCATACGTACTAGACAAGCTTCCCATTGTAGGTTTGCAATACTCCTCTGTGAGATCTGAAGATGTATTTTTTTGTCTATTTTGGTCAAGCTTGATGCAGGTTTATAATACTAATATTCCTGGTGGAACTACCTTGATGGCTGATTCACCAGTAAGCAATCATTTGGATGTTATCTCTGAGAAATTAGTAGATGAAATAGAAATCTGAAGTAAAATGAGCTTCCTTGAGAAGGAGATGCCAACTTATTTTGAAACTTAACCCACTGAATAAACTTAAGCGAAATTTGGCCTTTTGTCAGGAAGACTGATTCTTTGTTTGCTTTAATATTTCATATTTTCTGTTTAACTGTTGAATACAAAATCTTAATAGTTATAGTAAGATACAGCTGAATAAATAAGAGGGGGTAAGTCACTTTTGATTCCCTGTATCTCCAAAATGTGTGTCGTTAACAAGAAAATGCCTAGGCCTGAGATTTTCCATGGTGGAATGTAATAGCAGAAGATTCCAAAGATTTGTCTATGTGTACCGTATTTCTAATAATAATTAGTATTCTTTTATTTTGGGGTGAGAAATAAGACCAAAACATCACTGTCAAGTTTTACTTAGTACTGTCTACTTTGAAATAAACTAATGGGTAGGGTAGGAAGTTGAAAGAGTCTGTAGTGAGTTGGAAATCACTTTGATTTTGTATTGAATAAAAATTCAAATATGTAAAAAGATTTTCATATCTTAAATTCTACCCTATAACAAATAATATGTTTTAGTTTGGGATTCTTTCCTTGATCTTTCAAGCGTTTCATAATGAAAATGCTTTTATGTATTATATCCTAATGGAAAAGTACTGGTGCTGCTTCACTGGGACAAAAATAAACAAAGTGAAGGCAAAAGGTAAGTCTTTTCAAATCTCCAGCTCAGTCTAGTTCTAAGAATAATATTAAAGTATGGCTACTTAGGAATGTCTTGGTCTTCTGTTTAGACCTCAGACACATTTTTAGACTGTTGGTTGTTCTTCCTCTGGTGTTTATGGAAGCAGTTTGATTTTAAAATCTGAATTAATTTGAACTGGGATTTGGTTAGCAAGGGAATGCAGTCTGTTTTCAAAAATAATTCCTTTTGTTGAACTGATTTCTAAAACTTAAGGTAGTGAATGTATTGTATATGGCAACTAATCAAGAAAAACAGGGTTTATAATGTCTTCCATTTTTCTAACAGGTCGTGAAGATGAGAAAAGATGTGAAGAAGGCCAGAGTCCTGACTATTCGTAAGCTAACCAGGCACATCAGGAAATTAAAGTTAAAAAGGTCAGTTTTAAATATCAGTGTTCTCTTTTGTGTGTTCATAAATGAGACAGCATCTTAATTGTTTTCCCAAAAATGGAGAAGTGGGAGAAGCATGTATTACACTTCAAACTCAAGGCACTGCAATGCATAAATTCTGTTTGTCTTATTTATGTCACTTTAGATAAATTAAAAATGCTAACTAAAAAGCAGTTTCATTAGGCAGAATTGGGGTAACATTTTTTAAAGGGATTTAGTGTTTTGGGAGCTAATTCGAATCACTTGGAGAACCTTTTACAGCACTTTTAAAGGTGTCAGACCTGATCTTTCAGATTTTTCTGCTGTTGATAGCAAATTCTGCAACCTTTTACCACTACAGTTTTCTGAAAGGCTCTGTAAGAGAAAAAATATTGTTCAGTTTGCACAGATATGCAAGTCATACTTGATTTTTAATAATTAGTATTAATTAATATTTAAGCAAATAGTTAAAACAGCATTTTTTAGATTGTTTTTAAAGATAACTGGCCTGAAGTAACATATGACATGTCTTATTGACACAATAAAAATACATCTGTTACTATGTTCAAAGTGTAAATTGAGTCTACTTTTCTCCCACGACTTAAGCAAATTTTGCAAAATAAGAAGCAAGCCCAGTGATCCTTTATATTTAAATATTACAGAACTTAAACCGTTATTATATTTGAGACATTGGTGTCTCCTATATATTGTTGATAGGAATTACTGTTGCTGTTTTCCAATAGAGTAACATTTGTCTGTCTTATTCAGGTAAATCCTCAGTATTTTTTTCTCTGTTCAGAACAGCAGAAACGTTAGATTGTGCTCAACTCTTTGCTAGAATGTTCATTTAACAACAGGGCAATGTGTTTATGCTCACTGTTGAGATATTTTAATTTTGCTATTTAGTATTAGCCCGCAGGGAAATAAAGTGAGCAAAAAAGATTTTTTTTTTTTACTGAAGAGAGACTTCATTTGCAGGGGTTCCGAAGACTTGAAATTGAAGAACCAAAAACGAGTTGATAGATTAATAGAAGAAATCCATGCCATGAAGGTAATACCATATTTAGATATTTAAATATTAAAGGCAATTAATTTTTGTTACCAAAAGCTTTGTTTTCTTTGACTGCATTACTGAAACTTAACTGAAATATTTCAAGAGTCAGGTTGGTCATTACTGTAACACTGAAGGAAAATTGTGAATATTTGCATATGTCCATGTTTGCTATGTCTGTCAAGGTGTTAAGACAGCAGGCTGAACATGAATTTGTCTATAAATGCATGGTGCTTTAAGTTTTTACTGTAACAGTTAAAGTGCAGAAATTAAAGTTCTCATACTGCTCAGGAGTATGGAAGGCATTTTTTGTGCCTGATATTATGGTGTCCTCATTGTCAGTTCTCTTATCTCCACACATGATACTTTTTACATTTTACTCTCAACTTCAAAATTCTGTAGTAGTTTGAAATTTTAGCTGCAGGGGTCTGGTAACACTTGAGTCAGACCTTTTTTTTTTTTTTTTTTTATCTTCAGCCTTGCTGACTCAGAGTTTTTGTATCTTTGAAGTTATAACATATCGGCAAATGCTTCATAAATTTTGTAACTTTGTAGTGTTTTGTAGTGTCATATCTCAGTTTTGATTGATACTGCTGAAAATTATGTATGGTGAAATGAGGTACAAATATCACTCATAAGGCTCAAGTATAAAAGTCCTGTATAGGCTAAGGAAATTGTCACATAAACGTGCATTTATGTTTCCTTGATGACAGTAGTGATTAAGTCACCGTTACTGTTGTGTTGGTTTTTCTCTTTCTACCTTTCTCATTTTTTATTTTTTTTTTTTTCCTTTTTGCTTTCCTGACCCTTGCACAGACCTTAGTCTTCAAAAAAGCTCTTAACTGGAAGGGCTTCACTACTCATTTAAATGTGCTTTGTGCCATTTTCATTAAGTGGAATCATGGGGATTTTCAGTGCGCTGCTTAAAGCGGAAAAGAAACTGTGCAGCACTTTATTGAAGTATAGGGCACTGGTCAATCAACATGACAGTCCTATTGAAGCAGTCTGTTTTTCTGCCTTGCCATCAGTCTTGGTCATGTGATTGACTTGTTTGGGGTTTTTTATGGCACATTTGTGTCACGTTTACGTGTCTGTTGGAGCATGATGAGAATTCTGGAAATGTCTCAAATCATAAGAGTATGCATCATGTGAACAGGAGTGGTGCAGCGCTGAGCTTACAAGCCCATGTTTTATACGGCTTCTGTGAGCACTCCACAGAGCATGTGACTGCAAGATCCATTCTGTACACATCTCCCAGAAGTATTTCCTTTGTCCAGATGTAGCCATAATCCTTCCAGGATTGGCTCATGCAGGCATCTTAAATGCTGCCTGCCCTTAGGACCACATTGGCCAAGTACATTCAGGCTGTTTCTTCAGTTTGCGTTAATGAGTGCAGGATGTGTGAGTGTTAACTTTCAGAGGGATTGTCAAGGGAGTATAGATTTGTGATCCAAAGAGCTGAAGGCAAATAAATTTTACTTTGAAATAGTTTATAGAAATGGAGGAGTCTTCAAAGTGAGCAACTGAGAAGGAGGAAAAGCTCTAGCAAATACCTAGTAAATATGCTCTGTTACCTGAAATTATGCTGTAAGTGATCTTTATTGTTAAAAAATGCACTCTTGTAATAATACTGGTAGTAGTTTTGTAGCAGAATGGTTGGTTTACATGGGGCTTTTTAGCCTTTTGAAAGAAACAGACACTTAACTAGCTCTACAGTGTATTTGTTCCTTACACAAAAGAAAAATTACTGTTTCTTATGAATCACAGCCAAAAAAGCACTAGTTGTTTACATATTTTTTTCACGACTGTTGATTTCAAGAGTAAGAGAGCTTTTTAGAGGTGGCATAGGAATATTTCTCGCTCAGGATGGAAGTCTTAACAAGACAGCTTTCGCAGAAATCCCATTTGAGATAGTGGGAGGTTTTATGCTGATACAATGTCACTTTCAACAACTTTTTTTTTTTTTTTTTCTTTTAAGTTATTTATCATAGGAACTCTTTGCATAACCTGAATGCGTATTTTAGAATTTTCAGGAAAGAAGTGAAAGAACAGAAGTGGCTAATAAGGTAAATTGGTAAGTAGTCTATGAAGGTGCAACTTAGAGCAGGATTGTATTATCCAGACTGTTCTAGCAGTTTTACTGTGTGGGTCCCAAACATTTGTCAGAGAAGATGCAGATTCCTTTCAGAACTAATAGTATTCATGCAGGAATTGGTCATTTTCCGTGTGACATGCAGAAATAGTCCATAAACTTCTGCTTGCATGTTTTATGTAAGAAAAAATATCTGCTTTATCCATTATTGAATGTTTAGTCTTGAGGAGTATAGCAAGCTGCAAAAAGAAGTTGAGTGGAAAGACAAAAACCAAAATACTTACACCAGCCAAACTGGTTTGGAGCCGGAGAGTGGATGTTGCACCAGAGTCTGACAGCATGTGTATTTTCAGATTAAAAGATTTCTTGAGATGGCTATGTACAACTTCTAGAACTTCTTTATTGGTTGGAGAAAGACTTTAAGGGTTCCTGTAGGTTGAAGAACATGCATCTTTGAAAGAAAAGGAAATAGTACAGCTTTTCCCAGTTGCCAGAGACAGCACACCTATTTATAAAGATGCATTTTTCTTCCTTCAGTCAAAACTAGACCCAGACTACCTTTCCTCTACCACATATCCAGGAAAAACAAACCACTTTGGGTGCTGCTGGCATGAACAGGCTCTTTTGTGAAGGACTTTAGATATTCTGATGACCTTAGAAGGTACTAGAGTAGGATTGCATTTCACAAGGGATTTGTTTCAAGCTCAGGGAAGAGAGTCTGAAATTCTGGGACCTTGACGCAGTTGTCTGTCTTGATGAAGTTTTTAATGTGATGATTGAAGTTCCTCTTACTCAAGAAAAATATTGGAGTGGTTGAAATTCCAGTAAGGAAGAATTCTTTTCCTTAAGAATTACGTATCTGTAATCAGCTGCCTGTGAACCTGCAAGTCTTTTGTGCTAGTCATTTACTTGGTGAATCTGTTTTTTTGGTTAGCGCAGTGTTTCAGTATGGTTGCTGCCACTTTGTGGAACAACTGTTATCTTTCATCCAGAATGTAACTCGAAAAAAATCAATGAATCAATTGCCTGATAGTGCAACTGCTTTTAGAGGTTGACTGCCTGCAGCTCTGCAGGAGTTGTAATACCTGCTGTCCTTCTAAATGAGTCAAGTGTGAACTTTCAGGTACAAGATTTTAACTTTTCTTTTTAGTGTGGATCTTTACTAATGAGAATTTGATCTTATAGGAAGGAGAAAGTATTTGCTATTATTTGATAACTCTGTCTTATCATTAGCTGTGGGGGATGTTGTTTTCCTGTCTTCAAGTAGACTCTAAACACACCCTGCTCACTTAATTTCATGGTAAATACACTGTTTCCTAGAAGTGGGATAGAATTTGATACTTGTCAGATTAAAAAGCCATGTCTGTGTCTGCTTTTGTTTTATGCTCTTTACATAATCACACATATGCAGTTCTGCATATATTGAAAACCTGGGAAGTTTTGGTGCTGGGCTATATTAAGATACCTTTTGTTATTTAAATTTGCAAATAGCATATATTGTGTTATTGTTGGAGCGACATTTAAATTTTGATTCTATATGTCTTCATTGTTAGAATTGGAGATCTAAAATAACTTAATTGGTGAATACAATTAGTAATGTGTCAAACACAACAATTAGAAGCAAACACTGTGGGGCTTCAGAGTAGTTAAAAATTCCAGCTACATGGATGCAGGAACTGGGTTAATTGTTTGCAGGAGTTCTCAAAGCTATTGGAATAATACACTGTTTTCTGAGTTCTTCAGACTTTGTTTTGCCAAAACCATATAAAATATTTATTTAACAATTCATGAAAGATGGAGAAAAAGAACAGTATGATCTTTTCTAGTTCTTCTACTATGATACTACTTTTTTATAATATAAAATCATGTGGGCTTGAAGGATTTTTTTTAGTTGTTTGTCAGGCTTGATGGTACTGTCAAAATGGATTAATTATCCATTGTAAGATACTTCTTACCATATTGAGGAAGTGATGATATTTTTAAGAATTTATTTACACAAAAATAACTGTTTGTCTTGTGATTTCTTAGCAACATATAGCTTATCTTGGATTATTTAAATTTCTTGGCTGAAATTAAGTCTTAATACAACTTCATGTGGTTTCTTTACTGTGTATTCAAGGGTAGTTACTGCCTTTATCTTACATTGAAAACCTTGGTATTATGGCAGGTGTTGCTATAGCACTGTCATGTTCAGAGGATGGCCAAAAATGAAATATGGGAGAAACACTATTTGCAGTGCTCGAAGGGAAAAATGTCTGCCAGTTACTGGGAATGAGCAGCATTTAATTGACAACCATTGTTAAATGGTTGGGAAGATATGTTCCCTATCCTGAAAATTATCACAGGAGAAACAGATTAGTCAGTACAATATTTTTGTTTTAATACACTTAAAACACAATATTTATCACAGAATAAGGAGTTTAGTACAAGAGATACAGGAAAAAATAACGCCTTACTCTCAATTATTTTATCTCAACTTTATATTTTAGCAAGATAGGAACAGAAGTAGAGTTAAGTGTAAACACCAGTATTACTGTCAAGATTTTGAAAGCCAAAATGTTTTCTGAAGATAGAGATTCAATATGCAGGATGTTTTCACAACCTTTATCCTTGGAACAAAAATCATGCCATTTCTCACCCATGTCACTTACTTTCATGAAAAGGCTGTTGTTCAGGACTGGGAAGCTGATGATTTTTGAGTAGCTCATCCTAAGGAGCTTGATAAATGTTCCTTTTAGTATGGTCTTTTTGCATGGAATTTTTGTATCCTGAAATACCGGGCTTTTTCAAAAAGTTTAATCTTTTTCTAACAGCAATGGTTTCTTTTTTTTTTTTTTTTTTTTTTTTCTTGGTTTATGCTTTCATCTTCTGTAGCCTTGGTTTTGGTTAACACTTTACCATAGAATTATTTTACTTAAGGTTGAAGACTAATGCACTTTTTTTCAGTACTGATTTTTCTGTTTCTTTCTCCTAGCATATGTTTCCAGCAATGGCCTTACATATTCATAATAGATAGCTGACTTTCATATTACTGTTACAGAATCTTTAACCTTTAAAAGTTTTTGAAAGAATTATGGGAAATAGGCTGGGAACCATTGGCTGGGAAGCAGCATTGTGGAAAAGGTCCTGAGTGTCCTGGTGGACAAGAAGTTGCACATAAGACACAAAAGTGCCCTTTGTGGAAAAGAATGCTAACTGCATTGTGTTCCAAGGCAGTGGTCCTTTCCTTCTGTTTGGTTGTAGAAGCACTGTAGCGAGAGTGCTGTGTCCATTTCTGGGCTTTCCAGTATAAGAAATACATGGACATGCTATAGCAAGTCCAGCAGAGGACTGGCCAGCAAGCCGGTCTGGGACTGGAGCATATGATGTAGACAGTAAGAGAACTGGTTTTATTCACCTTTATTGAAAAAAGGGAAAAGCAAACCTTACTATTGCCTGTTGCTACATAAGATGGCCTAGGAAGATGGATCTGTTCTTTATTCAGAGGTGTCCAGTGAAAAAATGGCATAAGTTGCATCCTGTCGAATTCTGACTTGCTGTGTGGGGAAGAGGGGGATTCACTACTGTGGTGGTAGAATACTGAAACAGGTAGCAAAGAGAGGGTATGGGATCTCAGTCCGTGGTGGTGTTCAAAACTTAGGGGCCTTGAAAAGTCTTTGCTGTCTAGAGCTGCTTTGGACAGAAGACTGCGCTTGATCTGGAAGTCTCTTCCAGGCTATGTAACTCTGTTTACACAGTCATAAGTAGGAAGGATTTTAAAGTTAGAGACAGTAAAATGATGAACAACAACATATTTTAGCTTTAGTTAGGAGTGAAAGCCATCTCATTTGGTCAGTTGTTACTTTTACTCTTTTAAGAAGTAGCTTTGGGAATAAATCGGTAGAGTCACATGCCCGTGTTTTGACGTATATTAATAATGTATGAAGATAGGCTGAGAAAGTTGGGGCTGTTCAGCCTGGAGAAGAGAAGACTGCGTGGAGACCTCATAGCAGCCTTCCAATATCTGAAGGGGGCCTATAGGGATGATGGGGAGGGACTCTTCATTAGGGACTGTAGTAAGAGGACAAGGGGTAACGGGTTCAAACTGAAACAGGGGAAGTTTAGATTGGATATGAGGAAGAAATTCTTTCCTGTAAGGGTGGTGAGGCACTGGAATGGGTTACCCAGGGAAGTTGTGAATGCTCCATCACTGGCAGTGTTCAAGGCTGGATTGGACATAGCCTTGGGTGGCATGGTTTAGTGGGAGGTGTCCCTGCCTGTGGCAGGGGGGTTGGAACTAGATGATCTTCAGGTCCTTTCCAACCCTAACTAATCTATGAACTGTGCTATACTGTCGACTTATTTTTCAAAGAGCATGTGGAAGAGCATCATAAGCAGTATTGAATATAGGTAGGTAGATAAAGTGCTTAGTACTGTTTATTTTTACTGTTAGTGCTTTAGTACTGTTTATTTCATAAACTAATGGATGTTCTGTTCTGTGCTAGTTTGTATTACTGAACTAGTGCTACCAGTGGATAGACGTGTTTCAAAGTAGATGTAATCAGGTGGCCCTTTGTACATTTTCCATGCAAAAATGGCAAAGATAATTTTATGACAATCAGTAGCTCCTGACTGGAGGAGGCAAAGAGAGTATCGCGTATTTCTGTATTGAATTGGTTGCAGCATAGTGTCTTATCATCCTTTCTATATGAATATTAAAGCATTGGGGCATTGTATTAGAAGGGAAAAAGGATTGATTGATTGTATCTTAAATGTCTCTTTCATTTTTGTTTACAGTATGCTTTCTGGCTCACTGATCAAGACTATTATTATAGCTGGATTTGCTTACTGATACCTTTTTTCTAATCAGTAAGTTCCTCTGCTGTGATATCCTTGTAGGAGATAATTCCTCAATAATTCATGAGCATTTTGTTTCAGAAGTATTATGACTTTTTGATACTGAACAAATTCTTACTTGAAAAAAGTTCTTCTGCTTCTGAAATGAAAAACATTCCATTAACATCAAAATAACGAGCAAAGACAAGGTTATACTTTCAAAGAGAAATGAGAGTCTGAACGAATATAAATGACTCCTGGAGCAAATGCTGGTGTATAATTGCCCCCTAGTCAAGACAGTAAGGATGTTGCTTCTAAATGGAATTTATTTCCTGGAAATTTCACTTACACCTGTCTTCTAATATGTACATCCTTACAAGCAAATGATGGCAACTTTTTTATCAAAGCACAAATGTTTTGGTCTTCATGGCTGAGGAAGGAGTGATGAGCCGAATGACAGACAGCTTGTTGGGATGTCTTTCTCTGTATTTATGAGGTCTGAGGCTTTGCTTTTAGATTGTCTGAATAAGAACGAGGGAGGAATGGCTAGTCAGGAGACTACATAACTGTGTCTTCTCCTTATACTCACTTTCCTTGAATATTCCTACCTACCACATTTTCTCACAGGATTCTTGAAATGGTGATAAGGCAGATTAGTATACTCAGTGGTTGAGTTCTGTTCTTAATCTTCATAGCATTTCTTAAGATTTTCACTGATACATTGCTTTCTTTCATGTTTATGCTAAAATGAGGAACCCCATATTTAATTCAACTCATTTCCCAAGTCAGACTCTCATTTTCTCCTTCTGTGTGATCAAAATATCTTCACTGAGAAAGCTTAACAATCTCAGCCTGAGAAGGCTATACAAGATGATACTTTTTTTTTTTCATAGGTACCAAGCGTAAAAAAATTACTTATAACTGTAAGGAAAGCTGAGAGAAAAAAGGAGGGGGGGAGAATCCCGTACTGTACAGTTTTAGTTTGGAATGAGAAAACAACTGACAGCCATTCCTACTCTTTCATTTCATTATGATAGCAGAGGTAGTGATTTTTTTAAATACCAGATACTGCTTTGGATTACATGAAAAAAAATGGGCTGCATTTGTTAAATATAAAAGTCAGCAGAAATATCACCAGCTTCATTTTCAAGACTTCATTGTTGACAAGATACTTCAGTAGAAGCAGTTACCATGTGAGGTTTTTTCTTATGCACTAAGTTCTAAACTACAAAATGAAAACAGATAACAAAGGAAGCTTTTTATTGGATTTAAGATAACTGAAGGAAAATACTAAGTAGGTTTTAAGTAAAGGTTGTCAACTGCCTTTAAAAATACTGCTTGTAGATGAAGCTTTTTGCTCTTGAGTCTTGTGTTGGATGCAAAATTAGCTATTTTCACTTTTTTTTTTTTAAAAATCTGGCTTGAAGATGAGACTCCTTTCTGAATTCTGCTTAAGTATGTTTGTTTCTTTTTTGCATCCTTTGCAGTAGTACAAAAAACCAAATTAATGCAGCCCATATGCCTTAATTTATTTGAAAATTGAGCAGTGTCAGGAAACCAAAACAGTTATTGTTTTATTATTCAAAGTAATCAGCATGTTTTATGCTCATTTTGAAAATATTTATGCATATTCCAAGTAGATAGTTTTCGTTATTGACTTCTTTCATTATCCCAACATATATTTAACTTCAGTGCACAACCTTGGGCCTCTTCATTAACCTTCTCTATCATTCATCTGAACCTGAGATAGAAAAGAATGTTTCTGTAAGCACTGCATACCCTTTCTTTATATTTTGGCCATCCCATGCTGAGGTGTACTAGCTGCTGAAAACAGTGGTCCTTGTGAGAGATCTGTGAGGCAGTTCTAGTTAATTTCTTGCTGTGTAACTAACTGGTCTTTGTACTTTATTTATTCTAAATAAGCTAAGAAGAATATCTGCAGTTACAGGAGATCTGCTTAGCATGGTGGATCAATATTAAACTGTCTCAGGATCGTTAATCAACTGTTCTTCTGGGGACTCTTTATTCCGAAGAAACATGTCACAGAAGTTGGGTCTTTTGTTGTTCACTGATACAAAAGAAGTTACTCTTGAATACTGTGGTAAATGTTTTAAACTTTTAATTAGAGAGGTTGTGGGGGGAAAAAATTGGAGACCTACTGTAAATATCTTTATAGTCACTTGGAAACTAATTAATTCAGAATGGTGACTGCAGCTGCTACGACTTCTTATTCCAGTTAATGCTTTTGTTTGTAAAATCTTATTTCCCCCATGGTTGCCCCCTGCTTACAAAAAAGAAAAATAAAAATACATTAAATCGGTTCTGGGAATGTAATACTAATTTAAATATGACTTCAGTGCTGGACAGACTCATTGGCACTTTTACTAAAGAATGGATTTAGTGAGTACATGGATGAATAGGATGAGGCAGAATAATTGTACCTTTAGGAGATGAAAGCCATGCCTTGCAAATCAGTGGGAGTTCTTTGAAGGAATAAGTACATAATGGATGTTGCTTATTGAATCTCTGTCTTGGTTTATTTCCAAAAGCCATTGTCTAGCTTTCACCAAAGCCTATGGCAGGGGTTTTTTTTGTGGTTTAGTTTCAGTTGGTTGTTCTGGCTTTTTTTAAAGCTGCTCATGGATACGAATTATTTTCTTTTGGACACAGAGTTAAACATAATAACTGCTAAGAGAGGAATAGATGGTTAGCTTTCGTAGTGCTGGGAAGCTAACAGTGGAGTTCTGTGGAGATCAGTGCTGGAAATTTTTCAGAAAAAGGGAATGAATGACAGAGCTTGATCACACAGGATTTTAGGATAGTGTAAATGCTAACACTAAGACACCGCAAAATGATATTACGAAGCTGACTAACTGGACAATAAAATGACTAAAGAAATTCAGTAGTGATGAATGCAAAGTAACGCATGTGGTGGTGGTGAGAGTTACATTTCCAGTGGTTCATTTTCACTGGATCAAATTCGCTATTAGCAGTAAGGAGGTGGTTATTGGGGTTGCCACAGATACTTGTGTGAAAATGCTATATTGGTATGTGGTGTCTTCAGACAGAAGACAGTCTGTTCCTATTTAAATCCATTGTTTTATCATACACTGCATAAGTCTTCTTAGTGTATTTGGAAAAAAAAAAGGCGGGGAAGAAAAGCGAGTAAAAGTATACAGATAAGTGTCAAGAATGATCAGAGATATGGCATAGCATCTACAGACAGTGTAACAAAATTGGGATAGGATTCCTCAGGATACTAGGTGAGCTATTGATGTTGGATGTTTACACGACTCATGTATTTGTCCTGGATAGTTCTTTTGCACTTTGTATACCAATACTTTGCTTTTAGCAGCCATTTCAGAAATCTGCAGGTACTGAAGCAAAGGAAAAAAGTTTTTTCCATGTTTTGTTGCCAGATCTCTTCTTTCCAACTTTACCCCTCACCTTGGACAAATGAGATGGCAGGTTTGTCTTGCTCAAGTTTCAAGGTCTCTCTGGGAAAGGACAAAAAAAGTAAGGTATTTTCTTCCCAATGACGCTTTAAGAAAAAACTGCAGGAGTAGTACCTTTCCTTGAGATAAGTGCATAGGGGGAAAGGGAATGGAAGAAGGAAACTTTTTCACCATTGTGTCTAATCCTAGAACTTTATGCTGACTGGAAGCAGACAAAAAGGGGCTGTGTGTATGTATGGCTTTGTGTATTCATTCTCTTCTACCTCTTCCTGCATCTCTCCGTGTTCTTCTGTTTTCATTATTAATTTCCATTTTTGTGTCTATTTCAAACCAGAATCTAGTGGTGGAGATTATTAGCTGGATTGCACCCATTTGTCAGTCACTGTGTTCATTAGGAACACTGTGAAAATACAGCATATCTATTTTCTGGTTGCTCTGGTGGCAGTCTTGCTGGCTTAAGCTCCTGCTGGAAAAAACGAGGCCAACTGGAGGAGGCAGCTTTCTGTTGATTGTGCATAGCGTCCCCTTCTGGCAGGCAATGCTGTTTTTCTTTAAATTTTTACAAAAACGGTTCATCTGGCAACCAGCGATACTGGCAGTGGTTGTGAATACCGGGGATAGTAATTCCAAACCGAAGACAGTTCCAGCCAACACAGGACTGCTTGGAAATATGTTAACCCTGAAATTGCATGTGGTTGTTATTTTAATATTAGAAGAGCAGTGTGGAACAAATTGCCAGTACAGAGTGAAATTACAGATTGTCATAGTGCAAGTGAACACTGACATTCAGAGCTAGAAGATGTTTGAAGAAAAAAGAATATTCAAATAACGGTAATTTTGGCATCATCATGCTTGGTGTACTGAATAATCCAGTGAGCTTGTTCTTTCCTTTTTTGTAACTTTTCTTTCGAATGCTTGTAATTGACATTTACTTTCATAGTACCTTCTACTTCTGAAATTGTCACAAGATTATAGATTTGGTTACTTTTTTTTTTTTATATGTCTTATGATGAAAGCAGTGACTGTTGCTTCCTGAATGTGGCTACTGAATCAGATGGGAACCTCCAAAATCAAACAATTCATTTAATCTAATTGACTAAATAAAATGCCGAGTTCACAGTGTTCATCTCAGTAGACTGATGTAATTGCTGGCATTTGACTTGCATACCTCTTGAAATATTAAATTAGTTTATAAACGTGGCAGAAAAGAGCAGTCTATACTTGCCAAATAAAGTTTGAGTATTTTACAACAGCTTAAACTAGCTATGTTAGGTCTTCTTTTGGGGAGTTGTTTTTTCATTTAGTTTTGTTATTATACTGCATGAATAAGTAGTCTTTGCCTCAGCTGCATGCTCTGCTTTTAAGAGAGCTTGTACAGCGTAGCAGAGTAAGGATATTTAGCCAGAGGAAGAAAACTATTTGGACAAAATGATGTTTAGAGGAATATTGTGTAGTTTTGTTTGATGAGTATTTTAATAACTCTAATTTTCCAAAGAATAATAAAAAGCAGAAAACTATAAAGCTTTGTAGTGTGAAACTTAGTAGATGAAAACTCACAGGTTGACATTGAATTTCACTTGGATCTAAACTGAGACAGCAATACTGTAGACATTTAGTAATGTTTAAAATTGGTGCCAGCAAAAACCTGACACCAGTGTAGTTTATAAAAGAACAATTGCTAGGCAAGTTCCACTTGAAATACATTCTTGCATTCCCAAGGATTAAATTTTGGAGTGACCTTTTTTTTTTTTTTTTGTTAACAGGATAGTAATAGTTAATTCCTATCAAAACCAAATGCCACATATTCCTTTAAAATACAATATTTCTACAGCTTTCATTTCTGGGGGAAGTTCTGATAATTTCCTCTAATGACTTACTTGGTTTTGTTATTTTAAAATGAGAATTAAGTTTCACTATTTTTCTTTAATCTGTTCTGTAGTATTCCTGCCCATGTTGTTATTAATCCAACAGGGCTGATAATTAATGATTTCAAGGAAGGTTATTTTTTATTTTGAGAAGTCATTTACTAAATTAAAGGCAGGATAAAACAATATTAAATTGTATAAAACTTTTGAAAAATGTAAGGCAATTGATAAAACATGCAAAGTCATTAAAAAAATACATGAAATTTTCTTCAGTGTATACTTTAGGAAAATGAGCCGCAGTACAACCCTTTCCTTTTATGCTTTCCTTCCTCTTTGTAATACAGAATCTAGGTATTCGATAAGTGAAAAATACTATAATTACTGTAGGGCATAATAATAATCTTAAACCCTAATGATACAGGGGAATGTATTTAAATTATAATTCACTTTATTTGTCTGCAATTAAAGAGAAAATGTCTTCATTTCCACTGGATAAAACCCCTGGTTCAGTGTGTGATGACATAGAATCAAGTCATCCAGTCAGGTTTCCGGGAAAAGCTTTGTTGGCTAGACTGATGGAACAAAAAAAGATCTATGGAATCTGGTTTTGTTGTGGTTTTGCTTTCCTGTAGTTGTCTGTACTTTATGACACAGGTATTTACAGTAAAACTTGACTTCTATGGAAAGCTAAATCTGTGCATCTGTATGCTTTGAAATTTTATCAAACCACATCACTACAGTGGTCAATTACTATCTTCTGTGGTCTCTGTTAACACCTCGTAGAATACTGTGTATTTTTTTTAAACTTTACATGTTTGTGTGAAATAGGTTTTTGTGTCCATCTGTAGTTTAAAAAGCAAGGGTTTATGCCAGTGAGGTGCCAGTGAGTCACCAAAGAAGTCATGACAGTAGCTCCCAAATAGATTTCCTCACCTTCTCTATCTGGAAGGTGCAGGCTGTGGTGTAAATATGCACAAACATTGAAAATCCTCAGTGTTATCTTGCCAGGAAGAACGGTGAGTCAACCTGGGCAAGGCAGAAATCTGATACGCTGGGTAGGTTCAGTATATCTCATCTCTCATTTCTTTACCGAAACATTTTAGAAATTTTTTGTTTATCTGTTTCAAGTGTTACAGCTAAATGCTTCTGATTGCATTTTATTTAAATTTAGGATTAACTGAGTATGGATTGGGAGGCATAGCAAGGTCCTTCTATGTAGAATGGGCAGGATTCTGTAAACTGGAGGAGCTGACATGCTGAATTTTCATAGCACATCCTCTGTCCTAAGCTCCAAGTGAGTAGTTCACCCAAGAGCAGATCCTCATTTAAGCTGCATGAGCCAGTGGGTGAACTGACCTACTTCTAGGACTGGTGGGTGCAGGGCTTTTGGGGTTTTGTTAGTAACTGTTTTTAAAGAAAAAAAAAAAGTAAGTTTTTAGCATTGAGGTGTTTAGGTACTCACTTGACTCCTGAAGGGCACTGATATTCTGAACAAGCGGCTTGGCAGCCTGTATACCTCTTAATTTTCTGGTCATCAGTCAGATTCGGACTTGTGACAGGACTGGCCCTAACAGCACTGGTCCTACACTCCCTGTAGATCAGTCTAACTCTGATATATGTAAAGTGTCTGAAGTCTGCTGCAGCAGGAGGCAATGGCAGGTGTCTTTAGATGTGAAATGCTGGATCAAATTCCAAATGAAAAAATATGGTTTTTACTTGCTACGCTTTCAGATTGTGCTGTATTTTTAGTAAAAATGTATGGGCACAGAGACTAGCGGTTTCTAGGGGTAGCTAGCAAGAGAATTTTTAGTATCTAGCAGTGTTAGTGTATTCATTTAAATTATTTTTTTAATTATTATTATTGAACATTTTAATGATTATCCGATCTATTTCTTAGCACTAAGTAAAGTGAATTGTGTGGTTACATCATTCTGGCATTTTCATGACGTCGTTTGGCCAGAAGAGATAAATAGGGTATGGGGATTGTTGCAATCAACAAAGCAGGAACTCATTAAAATGAAAGTCTGAATCTTCAGGTGTCAAAAGCTTTACTGCAGGAGATGTAGTCCCAAGCGAGTAGCAAATACAGTGTTCTGCGTTAACCAAACATCAGGTTACAGTTAGAGAAATTTGCAACAAATCAGTAGACCTCTGGTAGGATTTCACACAATTTAAAGGCGATGGATAAAGATGAGAGTGACCTGGATTGCCTGGCTTCCATTGAGGGGAAAAAGGTAAAGCCAAATGGAAGTTTAGATTTCCAGGGGTAAGGAAAGCTATAGGCCCTTTGTCTAGAATGAGATGTCTCTTCCTTTATGATATTACCAAGATAGATACTGCATCCCATTTCATTCCTATGCTGAAAATCGTGGTTATAAAATGAGAACAAATGCAGAAAAGACTTTAAAAGGTTACACAGAGACAAATTTTCATTCTGTGGTAGATGAAGTTTGGGACATTTAATTACTCAAAAGGGGCTTAAGAGGTGACCCGTTAATAGTTGGCAAGTCTTGGCAGAAAGGCAGCCAGCTACTCGAAAGTGCGTAACTTTTTCTGTTGGTAAAATTAGGTATTTTATAATAAAACAGACATCTTGGTGTAGCACTAATCTGTTTAATAAGCTTATTAATAAGTTTAAGTCATACTTAACTGGACAATATCAGATTTTATTACTTACTAGTTTATATTTTCTGTCCTGCTGTTTTGTTTATTAATTTTATCCAAATTCCCCTCCTGACAATACTTTTAGTCTTGGTTTCTCATCTGGTAAAATGAGAGCTTGGAAAGATACAGCTGGGGGGGTGGATGGTTGGTTTTGTATTTCGTTTTACTTATGTTGGCAGAGTGCCATTTAGTTTGTTATGGTGGTCCACTAATGAGACTTACATCTGTACAAATTCTTGTTTCTGTATGTGTGTGTATATATATAACTGACAAACGATTTAGATTTATAAACTGCCATGGGAAAAGTGTGTCACTTTTTCTCCGTAATCAGTTTGATATAACCAGTTAAGAGTATTGCATTTCTTGAAAACAGGCTTTCATAGCTCAAAAAAAACTTGTACTCATGTCATGGATTTAGTTTCTTTTTGAAAAACATATAAACTTTCAGGTAAACCATGGCTGATTTATTTCATTGCTTTGAAGATACCACATTTTTGTGTACTTTCATATAGGTATTATTTACAGTAAGACTCAAAGACTACTTATGCTCAGAATGATCTTTTGCAGACTTAGGAGAACAAATTGATTATGACAGGAAGCCATCCAGTGATTAAGTTATAGGGGGAAAAAAAGAAACTGAAGACCTGTTCTGAAATGAGGTTTGGGTTTTTTTCCTATGTCTTTCTACTCACTAAGAAACCTAGAAAAATGACAGGGAACAGCAAAGTCAGACCGAATGCTGTGGAAAAAAAGATAAGAAACTTTGTGAGAAAGTAGTCTCAAACACCTGTTTAAGGGTTACAAATTATGATTTTTCGTTATGGGTATTGTTTTCTGCTTGTATATATCCTGATTTTACTGCCTGTTTTTTATAGAAAAGCCTCTTTTTTTAAAGACAGAAATCATGTTATAAAGATGGTGTATATAGAGTGATTTTGTAAGGAAAGGCTTAACACTCATAGAGGTAAGAGAATGTGAAAAATAAGGAGGACAATGAATTAAATTGTATGATAAAGGCAGAAGGAAAATACTAGTCGAAACAAAATTGAAACTGGGTGATTTTTAATAGCATGGGGACTCCTAAATTGCTTCCACAGGCCACTACTGGCAAACTTCTTTTTTTTTTTTTTTCCCTGAATCATCTAAAACTGCATTAGACACCATAGCTGGGAATACTTTTTATGTGAATAATCTTCATTTCTGAGATGTGTCAAAGCCTCATCCAGCAGGAGTTTTTTGTATCTTCCTCAGTATCGCATCGGTAGTGTCATGTGAGCAACCATGATCAATAGTGGCATGAAATCATATTTTCAGATGCCATTTATGTTTGGCATATTTCTGTCCAAGATAGCCTTGCCTTCCTGTGTAAGGCAGTTACAGTTTATATAAGAAGTTCATCATTAAAAAAGAGGTTAACAACCACAACAAAAAACCTCTGCTCTAAGTTTCTGTAAGTAGTGGGGTGAGCTTACTGCTTCTGCTACTGGATGATGGTGTAGAGCCGCATGGTTGCCAACAGCTACCTCTTCTGCGTGCCACCATATTCCTTCTTGTGCCCCAGCACTCCATTTTCTCAAATCAGGCCAGTCTTTGTCCATCCATAGTTACTGACTATACATGACACATAGCACTGGTATTTCAGAAAACAATCTGTGCCCCATGTTACTTACTACACTTTACCTATAAGTGTACCAGCATTTGCCAGCTAGGGCACTGGTGCCATCAGTGCTGGTAGTGTGTCTGACAGTCAGTAGCGCTTGTAATTGTAGTCTTTTTCCCACAAAGAAAACATTGTCAGCCTATGGGGAAAAGTGACTGTTATTCCCAATACTTGTTTTTCATCAAGCCTTAAGGGCAGTCAGGACTTTATTTTGATGGCTTTTGAAGAAAAGAAAAAAAAGATTGAGGGTTGTTTAAAGTGTTTGCCAGAGATGAGTTTCTGTGTGTTGGTTGGCAGGGGGTCTTCGTCTATATTGACCTAATCTTGGATTATTGTGGACTGGATAATTCATAAATTAACATACTTATCTGGTACCTTGTATTCCCTCTTCTCTTGGAATGTAGCATCTCACTGAACTTGGAGACGCACTGACACAGGATGTTATGATACCAAGTATTACCATGATTTCAGTTATGATACATGAGAGCTTGTGGAAGGTGCTTAGTCTTCATTATTAGCCTCCAGTAGTGGACCTTTCAATGCTGAGGGGATAATAAGTGAAGGGGGAAGGAGTGAACAAAAATGCAGAGGAGCAGAGCTAGCGGACAAAGGATAACAAACACAAAAAGTCTCCAGCATTAAGTAATGGGCTATTAGAAAACTACTGGTATTGCTCTGGGGAAGGTGAGCCTGGATTTTGCAACTGATAAGAATGGGAAACAATAGGAATGTGAGGATTTTGAAATATGGGAGGACCTGTGGACTATGCAAAACAATGTTGAGTAGGCATAGGTGGGAATAGGAATTGGAGGGGCCAGTCCCAAGTGGTGCCAGTCAGTACACTGATCTGGCCATGTTTTGTGTCTGATTGACAGTCTCTCATCTTTTTATAAATCTTTTCTCTGTGTAATATCACTCTTTATCCTGTGTGTGCCAGTGCTCTTAAGGACTAGGTGCCAGCTATGGGGAGGACTGGTATAAGTGGAGACTGAGCCAGCAACTGAAATCAGGCCTGGAATGTAGGTGCCCTGAGCCTGCAGTGTCAGCAGCCGGAAGGGTTGAGGGTCTTGGTTCCAGCCACACAGGGGCAGGAGCAGCATGTATCCCAGCTGGCGAGGGCAGGGACAGTGTGTGTCCTGGGTGCAGCTGGGTGAGATTCACTTGCTTCAGTGGGGCAGTTGAAGCAAATGAGGCTCTTGGCACAGCATCTGTGCTGGGACCACAGTTCACAGCCTGCGTGTTTGGTGCCTGCTACTCATGGGGCCAGGCAGAGTGTCTGTACTCTCACATGGTTTTATCCCACGTGTGTGTTTCTGACTAGTGTAATTCACTAGTTCAAGTTGAACTAGCAGTTAGTGGGAGGTGCTGGGTCTGGGAAGGGATGTCAGGTGGGTTGAGGGCCCTGCTAATGTTTGGGAGGAGCGAGTGAGCATGAGGTGCCTTTTAAGACAAGAGTATCTGTAAGACTAAAGTGTAAGGGCATGCATCTGCCTGGTAGCAGCTTGCTTCCAGCCAGCAAGTAGGAGGCCCAGGAAATAAGTGAAAGGGCTCTGGACCCAGGCAGATGAGTATTAGATGGACAGGGATATGTGCTGTGATGATACTTGAGGGATCCATAAATGTGCATGTGCTCGTGAATCTGGAGGTGATGGGAAGAGACGTACTTCCCATACCGACAACATGAAAAGGAAAAGTGGGCTTGGCTGTCTGTACTTAAGTTCTCGTGAGTCCTGGGTATGTTACATGTAGGTGCTGTCGAAGACAGTGCCTTGTCTGTGGCAGGTAACTCCATAGCTGAGCTTCACAGCTGATGGAACCTGCCAATGAGAAAGCAGCTGCCTCATCTACAGAACTGGGATGGAGACCTCCAAGTCCTTGGATGCACCAGGCAGGGCTCCAGCAGCAGGACTGGGAGAATCCCTGGACTAGTCCTAGAGATGCTGGAGGTAGCAGCCACTTAAACCATCCTTTACTGTAATATGTGAGAGAAGATTTTATAATATGTATTCAATACAAAGGTTCTTTTTGTGAGTCAGGGATAGGTCCATTTATTCCAATAACTGGACTTATATGGCTGCTTTTAGAAAACCAGGGTGCTCTTAAAGTCTATATATGTGTCAAAAATGCTTGTATTGCCTTAAATCTAAGAGAAGTAAAGGAGATGCTTTTATAAATTTGGGGATTTAAGCGTTAACAGGAGGTTCTTGGCCTCATTCTGTATACCAAGCATTTCAGTGAAGCTCCATTCATGACTTCACATTCCAGATTGTAATTCTTTCTCCATTATTGTGCATGGTTCTGCAGTTGTAATGGAATTCTGTAGTATTGTCATGCAAAAATTAAATCTTTGGCTTTCCAGTGTAGGTATTGCTGAAGTTTGCCTGCCTTCAATCTGAAACAGGTTGTTGCATTTAAATCCTAAAGAGACAGGAATAGTTTAATTTAGGATGAAGATTATATAAATTATCTTTTAAAAAAATAAATACATAAATAAAGCAACAGCTTGATTTAATGAAGAGTACTGGGTTCCAGAGCTTTATTCATAGCCGCCAACCAACTATGCAACAGTGAGCATGTCACTTAACTACAGTGTCCTGCTTTCACCATCTGTGAAATGCTTTGGGAAGTCATGGAAAACTGAATCATAGGTCTTTTCCATCTCTTGATTCTATTAGGTCATCCAACTGTCCATCTGCCAGTGGGAGATTGTTTCCTACATCCACCAGTGTTTTTCCAGTCTGGATTCTGTCCTTCAAGTGATTGGGCTTCCACCAGTACCTTTGGGAGATGATTTTTTAGACTTTTAGACCTCATTATGAGGAAGCTCTTCTGACATTCACAAAAAAATTTTTTTTTTGATCTGTTAATTTGATTTCAGCTGTTCCTTTATTCCCATTGTTATATGCTTGCTTATAACTTTAAGACATGCAATTTATGCCGCACCTTAAAGATGAAGGTATGATGCAGACTCTCTGTATGGTATCTAACATAGAGAAGGAGGACAACGTAAGATTTTGAAATGCAAGGTATGACCCTCCATAAGAAAGTAAGCACCTTAGTTTTTCCTAAAATTTTCGTAAAATTACGTCTATGGAAGTGTGCATGCTGCTCTGTATTTTATATATAAGTGTTCACTGCTTTCCTGGAGTTTTAGAAATTCAACAAGCATATTTTCTTGAGGTGTTGAAGAAGTATCACCATCACTGTGATATAGGCTAGATCTAGGTGAAAGCTATCAGAGTAACTAGGTTTCTTTGTACAAAGTTTGTGCAAAGTTTTTGATTTTTTCAGAACTATGAATGTGTGGAAGTGATTTGGGCTCTTCATAACTGTACTTAAACTGCTTTTAAAATAGCCATCTGGCAAACAACTGGTATGTAACATGATTTATTTGATGCAGTGCCCTAGGAAGAAATAACAATATTCAGGGAGTTCAATTTTATAAGGTTAATAGGGTACTTTGTAATACAACATATATAAACTATATATTTTAGAATAACAAGAAATCAGTCAAGGGGACATGTTTTGTAAAATACCAACTTTTAACAAAATCCGCTTGTCCAGGATTTTCAGTCCTCTGTTCCTACTGCCAATGGAAATGCTAAAGTCTGGGAATGAAAACTGCGTGTTTAGTCACTCTTCAGAAAAGAGGGTTTTTTTTTTTTTTTTCTTCTTCTCAAAATAGTTTTTATTATCTTAAACTTGTATATTCATATATGTTGATGATTTCTGATATAGCTTCAGAGTCTAAGATGTGGGGCATTTGGAAGTTTATTTGTAGCACAACAACACAAGGCAATTTAAGTATTTCTGTAAATGAAATCACCCTTCTGCATATTTTGCTGTTGAAAACCTCTGTTACCCTCAATAGTAGAAGATATTTTGTAAAGTCTGAGCATAAGAAGAATAAATATATCTTTTGTATATCTTGTACAGGAATTAAAGCCAGATGAAGTTACCAGACTTGCACTTAGGACAGAAATTAATTTTGAAAGTGTCTGCAGAAAGGTAAGGCTTTTTGGTTTTGGTTTTTTTTTTTTTTTTTGCGTTCCCCTGCTTCTGTGAATGTGAGAGCACTCCTTAGGAAATGGTACATCTGTGGGTTGGAGTACATGCACTAGCCCAGTGTGTTCTGTATGTTATATTGCATCTTCATTATAGACCGTACTTTTCTAAGGAAATTTATCCACCAGGACATATCTACAAAAAATTATATATCCCTTTAATAAAAGTGGCTTGTCATCTAGGCTGGTGGGCTAATCCTTACTAACTGAAATAGAATACCAGAAAATGTAGTAGTGGAGTTTGCATCTTTATACATAAATCTGTTTTGTTTATATAGTACATATACATGGTGCAATTGGCATAAGTAATTTAGGCTTTCAAAAACCTGTGGAAAAAGGATCTAAATACTTTTAGATGCAGAGAGAAGTTTCCACATGTTAACAAAACATGACAAACATTAGTTTGAAATAAAGGTGGAATTTTAACATCCCTATGGCTCATTAACTTCAGTGTGATGTTTCTCCTTGTCGTGGTTTAAGCCCAGCCGTAACTCAGAACCACACAGCTGCTCTCTCAACTCCCTGTCTTCCTCCCCCCCACTCCCGGAGGAATGGGGAGGAGAATCAAAAGAATATAACTCCAACGGGTTGAGATAAGAACAGTCCAGTAACTAAGGTATAACACGAACAACTGCTTCTACCACCAATAATAAGAAGAAGGGAAACAACAAAAGAAGAGAATACAACCTCTCACCACCCGCCGACTGATACCCAGCCTGACCGAGCAGTGATCTAACTCTTCTGGGTAACTGCCCCCAGTTTATATACTCGGCATGACATGCTGTGGTATGGAATACCTCTTTGGCTAGTTTGGGTCAGGTGTCCTGTCTGCTTCCTCCCAGCTTCCCCTCCTCCCTGGCAGAGCATGAGACTCAGAAAGTCCTTGGTCAGACCAAAACATTACCAAGCAGTAACTGAAAACACTGGTGTTATCAGCGCAGTTCCCAGGCCCAAAATCAAAAATGCAGCACTGCACCAGCTACTAAGAAGGAGAAAAATGACTGCTACTGCTGAACCCAGGACACTCCTAAAGCCTACTGATGGTAGATCATTAAATATTAACTAACTAGTGATATCTATAAGAAATTAAATGAAGACATTCAAGTGGGAAGATGCTTGGTGCAATAAGCAGTAGTTGAAGTTAAGTGCTACTGGACGTGCTAAAAGTGAAGAAGAGCAGAAATAAGGGATGTGCTGCAGAAATTATGCCAGACAGCAATTCTGAATCAAAAAATATCAGCAGATGAAACTGTATATTGTTCCTCCACATTATCCTAAATTTCTATGGGAATGAGGACTCCAGTGAGTCCTCCACTGAGGGAGTCTGTATTATTTATAGTCAATAGACTATTTTTTGGTGTAGAACTGGGTAATTTCTTTCTGTAATGGCATCATTATATAATGATGTAATATAACTGCGCTGTTGCAAAGCTGAGTCATATGTGATGTAGTTCAGCAATTAGCATAGCACTTAGCAGGATTTCCATGCTTCATGTAAGCAAAATCAAATTAATAGGAAAATATCATAGGAATTTGGTATTTCTGGAGCAAAATTTGGATGGAAGCATTTTATTGCTTTTCCTTCTCTTAATCATAGAATCATAGAATAGTTAGGGTTGGAAAGGACCTTAAGATCATCTAGTAAGGAAAAGGTCACAGATATGCTAACATAGAGCTAAAAAAGCAGCATTCTTTTTAAGTTTATTTAACCAAGATTTTCAAGTCTGTAAGTGGGCTAGTTAGAAACTGGTTTCTGTCATGTTAGAAATGGTGCAGAAGTGAAGATTCTCGATGTGCAAGGACACATAGGGGTTTTGTGCTTGCAGAGGGGTGCTAAATTCAAATAGGCTTTTGGTCACTTCCTGTAGGAGTTTCTTCTGGCAAGAATTCAAATACATTTGGCTCGTGCTGGTTGCATAAAGCATAGGAGCCCTAAAATGAAATAGTTGATGCTTTTGTTTTAAAGGAGTTAACAGGTTTACAGTTGGAATTTTATTTTCAAGGAGGACAGTTTATTCCAAGAACATAAAAAAACCCAAAACAAAACATACTACTAATCTTACTAGTTTATTTTGTCCCATTATTTGTGATGTATTCAAAATTATGGCTGACTGTATGTTTTCCATGTTTACTTAATGTAGGTTTTCGTTTAGTTATAAGACTTGCAAACAAATAATCCAGATATCTTCATGGAAATGATTTTGTTTGAGAGCTGTTACTTCTGATATTTCCTGCTGCTGGTCCTGTTTTCCAGTGGTACGAAACTCTGTTAATTTCATATTTTATAGGGAATGTGTCTCATGTTTAAAATCAAGTTTACGGATGGGTGCTGATGGTTTTTTAAACCCATAGAGGGTTTTTAACCTTACTGCGGTAGAAGATCATGTAATTATTACAGTGCTATTGACAGGTGGTGGCTAAGCAATCGTGACTTTATTGGTTGGCCATAGCATATCCCCAGATGAAGGTGGCATCCCTTCTATGCTTTAACAAAAGTTAATTTTTCAATATATTGTTTCCTCTTTTTGCACAGTTAGTTATTAAGCATACAATTTTAAAAGAAATTGATTTTTCTATACTTAGCAATATTCTGTAGGTCACATCAAATGCAGACCACACTGTTTACCTTTTTATTAACTTGAGTTTCAAAATATGTAAAGGAAAACATCCTGTGGCTGTTTTCATTTTCAGGAACAGTTTGTTTTCATTGATAAAAGGCAGTCTGCTTTTAATTCACTGTGGAATGCTGAATATTAGTTTTGCATAGTGGACACGTAGTCAAGATACTTGTTTAATTCCTTCTGCCCACTGAGATTTTATGTTCCATTACTATGTTTGTCCAATAGTTTTCAGAATAAGATAAGCATATATTTCTATTTAAAAAAAGATTGCATAGATTTTAGTCAGAATAAAATTGTGCTAAGTGTTTAGCAAGTGGCACTTTTGCTAAATCATACAAACTTAAGTTTGTATGATTTAGCTGTCAATATTGCTTATATTGATGGTTGCTAATAAGAAAATCAGATTTATGATTGTTGCAGTGTGAGTTGGCAAGAGTCACCAGCCACATAACAAGACTTCTTCCTTTTCTAATTTTCATACATATTATAGGGCTTACAGTGTTACTGTAAGGCAAGAAGCAGAAGGTGAACAGTTGTTCACTTCTGCTGAAATATTTTTAAACCCATTTAATACTGCTGTGGCTGGTACCATTGCTATCAACGTGATAAATTCCATTGTAAAAATTGTAATGAATGTTGTCATGCAGTTTTGTCTGTTGAACAGTGGGTCCTGTATTTTTTAGGTTTTGACTAAGGTTTTGTGCAGTTTCTGTACTGTCTACAACAAATACATTTTGCCAGCCATTAATAAAATCAAAACAAGGCAGGTCTGTTGTCTAATGTCCATTTAAACTGGTATTTCTAGCTGTGATTATACTTTGAAGTGTTCCTTACAGCATGTATACCTGCAGTGTTGCAGGAGGCTTGGTTCATTAGTGTTATGCTCCAACACACCGAAATTACAAATTGGAAGCTAATCCTAAAATTGATGTTCATTACAAGCAGGAAACTGACTTGGGAACTGACAAAAGGTCTTTAATTGCTATCTTCAACTTATTGCTAACATAGATTTAAAATAACTTGGATACATTAAAATAGACAGGATAGATAGGTTAATATGTATTAATATTTTTACGGTATTAGAGAAATTGTGTGTTATTTCTGTGCTGTTTCTCCAGAAAAGGGGATGTTGGTCTACCTGAGAATACTTTCTTCATAACCGCAGTTGATTGTGCTGCCTTTGCACTGTTCTAACAGATCTTGACCAACTTATTGTATCATCTTTAGTTTTTCTTCCAGTAAGTCCTTGGTATATAGGACATGAGGAAAAATAAAAAATAATAAAAAAAAAAATACTCTGTGCTCTAAACACTGAGAATGACAAAATTCTGCTCCAGCATAATGAAACTGCGTAATACAAGCAATGATCTGGGGTGCCATCTTGCCTTAAGCCAAAATACTTATTTTTTTCTAAATAGTAAAGTCTGTGTACTTCAAAATTATCAACTTTCAGATTTCGAAAAGAGTGAGGGGGAGATTGAAACTGCAAAGGATTATTGTATTTTTTCCTTATGTGAAGAATAGAGTAGCAGTGTACATTAATGTCCAAGCTTGAATTGAGCGCAAGCTTCTGACTTGCAGAACTACCAACAAACATTTCCAGATAAATATATCCTCAGTTTTTTGCTTCCAGATACAATCTTCACATAACCTTTGTAGCATAGTTTTACTTTTTTTCGTACAAAGCTGTAATCTGTGGTCCTTGAGAAGTGCACCACCTTTTCCTACTAAGTCTTGTATTTTCACCTGTTACTCCAGTCCTGTCATGTTTGAATCATACAGATGCTTGACTGAAAAAAGGATTTTGCAGAGCAAATTTTTTTTTATATATTCTGAGCTTCAAAAGTTGTTGGGGCCACGCCGCATCCCTCTGTGGCTCAAGATTACTGAAAAGCTTCCCACAATTTCTAAGTGTGTTGAGAAATTCTTCTGGACCAGAAATCCAAAAATGTGAGCCATTACTAGCTCTGAAGAGCACTCTTTTTTTTTTTTCTTTCTCTCTCTCTCTCTCTTTTTTTTTTTTTTTTTTTTTTTCCTTTTCTTGATAATGTAAGGCCTGGTGAGCTTATTTTGTATTGCTTCATGTTCAAGAACCAACTTCGTCTTGGTTTGAATTTAAAAGGAATTTAAAGGCTTTAGATGTAGGATCTCAGGCAGCTCATGCACAGCCATGCATGATGTGCTAGGATTTGACTGAGCAGCCTAATACAGAGTGTGATGTTGGTCATTAAAAGTATAAGCTGCCTAATAAGGACAACTGGACTTAACATGATTTTGGAGTGATAATATTAGTGTTGTCTAGTCCCAGGTCCATGCATGTTTAACGGATACCCAGAGGTTGTTATGCTACACTTGAATTTCGGGGGGTTATTTCAGGGGTGAGTGAATTTAATATTCATGTCTCTTTATCTACATGTCTCAAATGAATTTGAGTCGGGGAACCAGCTAAAATACTAACAGTAATAAGAACTGCTTTCTGTGTCGTGAAGCAGTAGAACTCTCATTTGATACATGTGAGAACACCCTGTTTACCTCCTAAACTCTTTGATGAGTTCACCTGCGGACTAAGGAAGTTCTTCAGCAAGAAGGACATGAGAAAGAGGTAGAAGGGTATTTCTGCCAAGGACAGACAAAGATAAAAAGGATGTCAGAGCTGTTTATACATTACCTTTATATCTTCCAAAAGAGTGTTTAAATTGCATTATCAAAATAACATTTCTCCGATTCATATCACCTTTTTAAACTCTGCAGGTGATGGCATGAGATTGGTCTCTTTATCAGTCCACAATCTCTCTCTCAAATCAGCAACCAAAAGAAGATCAAGGACAGGGTAGTCACTGTGTTTGTGCTGCTGGTTTATGATGTTCTGTGTAGATTTACACTGAAATCATATTTCATACCAACAATCTATGAAAAGCAGTCTATTAAAGTCTGCTTACTTCACAGTACTAATTAGCAGTCAGTAGTTGTTTATAACAGTAGATAGTAATCATTGGTTATAAGACGCTAACCCATACCAGACATGGTTACACAAGTAATAAATAAAGAACACTTATTCTAATGAATACTTCCTTATTAAAGAAATGTTAAGCATGATAATGCTACTTCTTAACTGTGTGACAGGGGAAAAAATGGAATCTCTTCTGAACTGAGTAGAGCTTTTGATTTAAACACATCTGCATCCATGGAGGAACAGTCACATCTGCATTTTCTGAATTTAAAAATATAAAGGTTTCTGTTTTAGCTGACAATCCTAAATGTATACTTGTGATCTTCACCTTTAACTGTAAAATGTACCTTCTAGTGGAAAATACATAAAAACAAAACCTTGGTTTTCTGTGTGGATTTAATCTGAAGAAATGCACAAAATCATAAAAGGGGCCTGGTGCAAAGTCTTTTGCAGTTTAATTGAAGACTTTCCATTAGCTTCAAAGGCTTTGGATCAAGCGCAAGAACAGTTGCTGTCTTTCGTTTGGGCTTTGGGGGATTTTTTCTACAACCTCCCTCCTTCTCTTCCCCAAGTTTCCCCTGAAGAATTCTATTCACTACAAAAACTTTCTGATTAGGATAGATGTCGTTATGATATAAAACTCCTACGCTTCTGTTGTTAGTGCCTCTGAAAGCATCATAACTAGATAATTACTCATGGATTTTTCACATTCTTTGTTTATGAAACTATTTTGTATGCAAGCCATAAACCATAGGGAGAGAACTACTGTGTGAATCAGGTTTTTGTGTAATATTGATGTGATAGTCCATTACCTTTGTGTAATATGCTTCTCATTAATTATTTTCACTTTGCTGTTTTGTGGCTTGATTTCGTCGAGGTGGGGGTGAGGCTGGTGGTTTTGAGGGATCCATAAAAACTTCTATCTAAACCCTTGCTGTCACACTCTTCCTAAATTAGAAATTATGCATAGACAATCAGAGCATAATTGTAGGAAGAAAATGTTGTTTCTTAATAGCTTAATAGTCACATACCTGGACTCTGTTAGCGATCTCCATCTCATTCCTCCCCTGAGGCCCCTTTCTAAGTATCAGTTATTGGAAACTTACTTCTGTAAAATGAGTCTATTAATCCTGTAAGTCCAAAGACATTTCCATTCTCCAACAGTGTGTTTATGCTAAGAATAGTATTTATTTTCCTACGTGTTAAAATGTTATGATCCTTTCTTATTTCAATATGGAAATAAAGGTATGTCATTTGCATTTCAGATACTAGATATACTTTTCTCTATGTAATAGTTGCATCTGTCAACATCTTAAGTTTCTGGAGATCTATTGCATTGATTTAATAGCACAATTTCCTGTAACACAGGCTAGAATAATTGATATGATGCTGGGAATCAGTGTTGCCACATTGAATTCTTTTTGTCCTGAGCATTTTGACTGTTTGAATGGAAGTTACACTGAATCTATGAAGCCACTGTTTCCTGCGAATTTTCCATGTCAAGGACCAGGTGTTGACATTAAACAGGAATGTCTGTGGTCTTCCTAAGACTACTGACAAAGTGAAGAATTTCACATTCAGGCGTAAATACTTTCTCTGGGTGACTGATTGGTTTTTGTTTTCTTTTCCTGAAAGTTCCTCATCTTCCAAATGTGATCACTTGAACTGTGAGCAGTTCAGCATGTCTTTTATGTATACTCCTCTATATTTTAGAGCCTAGAGTCCATTGCTATTATTGCAACTCAGGTTTTACATCAGTATAAGACTAAGTCTGTCAGTTTTTGACAAATCTTTCTCCACTCTACTCTCACCTACTACTGTACCCATCTGTCTGCTAGTCCAGCCAGTGCCATTCCTTTCCAGACTTCCAGTGGGAGATTTCAGTCTCCTGTCTGTACTGTGTTCTGTCCATTGCCCTCCCCGCTTTGGGTGGCCATTCCTCACACACACTTTATCTTTCCCTCACTTTCTTTGTGCCAATTTGTAGGTCTTTTCTCCATTAGTCCCTTTGCATTCAGACTAAGCTGTCATACATGTGCCTCTGTAGGGTTGTGCCACCAATTGAGAGCAAGAAGATAGACCAAAGTTGCCATCATCTTCAACAGCTGAATAGCAATGGCAGTAACCTTAAATTAATTACAGCTCGGATATTGTCCATTATGAAAAGAATCTTTTAAAAATTTGGTATTGAAATAAACAGCTAGTAACTTTGGAAGTTTTTCACAGAGATGCTATGTTTATCTCTGATACATAAAAGCTGTCTCCTGTCAAATTTTATAAGGTCCAGGGATCTTTTTACCACTCATTTGCATTCTTGTGAAGCTGTATTACCTAATCTTGTTGCCTGGCTGAACTGACTGTGCAAGATTAAAATGTATTTCTGTCCTTAGACAAGGCTCTAATTCAAAAGTGATGTGATTGCTTTTGATTCAAATATTTTAATTTCATTAATTTGGTGTGTCAGACCAGAATGTGGGCAGGCATATTGTTGTCAATAAAGCTTACTCGGAATCAGTTCGCTTTGTGCTTTTCCGGGGGGGGGGAGAGTGAAAAAATGCAGCATAATAAGAATATCTCAAGGTTTGGGTTGTATTTTGGTTTTAATAAAGTAAGGTCCAGAATCTGCTTGGTATCCTTCTCCACAGTATTGTTCAGATTTGCATACAGTAGCCAAAAGGCAGGGCAAAGGTCCAGAATCTCAATGAATGGGTGAGAGCATGGTATAAAATAGGGAGATCCAGGTGTCTGGGTTTCTCTTGGTGCAAGAGAAAGCTGGACAGGGAAGATGAGCTGTATCATAGTCAAACTAGTACCAGGCAGCTTGGTCCAGTAAAGAGTGAAGGTAAATCAGACTGCCTGCAGTGCCAGCTGATTGGCGCCTGCAGTGCCAGCTGATTGGCACCTCCAGTGCTAAGATACAGAGAAAGGGTGTAATTTATGAATGCTTTCCTACCAGCCCTTGAACCTAAAAAGTTAGTGGTGGGAAACTAGAATACTTGACATACAACATCATCACAGATAGAGTAGATATCCTGCTTCCACCAGGTCTTCAACAGATGCAGTCTTTACATGGATAATGGGGTAGGGCATATGTATGTGGGGACACTGTGTTGGGGAGCACTGTATTTTAAGTCAAACA
Source organism: Ara ararauna (assembly GCA_028858755.1). Lineage (NCBI taxonomy): Eukaryota > Metazoa > Chordata > Aves > Psittaciformes > Psittacidae > Ara > Ara ararauna. The sequence continues at coordinate 52,441,208 of CM054410.1, forward strand.
GCACAAATATATTACAGGAAAAGAGAAGCACTAAGAAGCCTTTTGAATGGAAGTTACAACTGTCATAAAAATTGGGTGCCACAAGTGTACTACAGCCTCCAGTGAGAGTTATGGTAGCAAACAGAAAATGTTAACTGAGATTAGAGAGCTACAGTTTTAGGACGGATAATAACAGTGGGAGTTTTCAGTTATCTTTAACTCATTTAGGTATTAAAGATGGAATCTTTGAATTTTGTCCTTTATATGCATGCATAGGGAATATAATCAGTTTATAAAGTTGGTCCACATGAAGGGGAAAGGAGGATATGCTCAACAAAATAAGAAAGCAGAGTGTTTTCCTGTTAATCCTCTATGTATTGGTATTGGTACCTATTGAGCAGTTGCAGCCAAGGTTACTGGAGGTGGTTTTAAAAGCATTAACTTCTAGCAGGCTTTTTTTTTAGTGTGTGTGAGAGACTGAGATCAGTGTACCACTGAGGGAAAGGTGACCTTTGTTTATTGCTGCTTGATCTTGTTTTAAGAAGCACTGTAGACTTGGCACTCAATGTAAGTGCAAGAAGAGAGGATATAAATTAGAATATACATGAGTTCAAATGTTTCATTATTTTGGTTGCTTAGAGAACTTTCCAGATGACTTTAATGTTATATTATACAATTGTATCCATTTATTTTAAAGACTGGGAGCTGCACACACACGTTGCTAACTGGAAAAGCTCTTTTTGCATATATGCTTTTTAGTGTGACTCAGAATTGCATTACAAAATCATGAAAAAAAATTACATTGATATTTCAAAAAATGAAAAACAGCTGCTGCTGTCTTTTGCTCTTATTTTTATAAATGAAGCTCTATCAGTTTTTCATTATACATCATATAAAAATGAAGTACAAAACTAGTCTGATTTCTTCCCCTCTTTCCTATCCAGTTCAGTTTTTAAAGCGATGCAACTCAGAATTAAGAAACTGAGATTTATGAAAATAAAAACTTAGAGAAAAATAAAAAAAGTTCTTCAGCTCAGTATGCCCAATATGAAGCCCATCAGTCTGTTAACACTGGAAAATTAGATGAAAAGTTCTGGAGGCACTATTGCTTGAACTTTTAAAACCAGAAAGTTAGGTGTCCTTATATCATTGGAATTCTCTTTAAAAAAAAAAATCTCACCTATTGGGATGTCAATGAATGTAGCTGCTAAGACTGGCTACATTAAAAAGGTACAGCTTGGTAAAATGAGAGCAGAAGTGTACATCATATTGCCCCTCTATGGCAAGATTACTAGGTAAGAGAAAGTATGGGAAACATGAGTAACTAGGCACTTAGTGAAGTGTAACAGCATTAAATTTAAATGGTGATGGTCTAGTTTTTCTTGGGTTTGGCATTCAAATAACTGCATAATGATTGAAATGGTTGACTGGTTACACATTAGAGAAATTCTGCATGCCAGAGTTAAGTAATAATAATGTAATGGCCCAGAAGATGACCAAGAGCCTCTGAGCATAAAGGTGACTGTTCTGTGTGCCATACAGTGAAATACCTACTACAAAATGTGAACATCCATGATTTCCATTTATTTTACATCCATCATCTGCTGATATACTCAAGTAATGTGAGGGTTCCATATGTATCTCACATGTATTTATCATTAGAGTAAGTTTTGAATGCATATACTCCCTCAGCAGATTTAATGATGGAAAATTTTGATGCCAAAGAACTGGTATGTTTATCTCAGATATTTTTAATAGTTTTTTTGGTGAACTGAATTTGTATTTCCATTTTCTTTTTCAGAAAGTGGCTGAAAAATATATAGATTAAAAGAAATCTGTTTTCAATTATACACACAAATTGCAATGTGGTATGCCAAGAAACTCAGTCTTGTTTTGAATACCGTATTATAACATGGCCTACCCCTGGTTAGTGTGTGCAGCATTTTTAAGTCTTTAAGTTATCAAATCCCTGGCTTTCATATTTAGATCCTTCAGCAGTGCTCTGAACTGAAACACATCTCTCCCAAGAGTTTTATCTGAAGACACTGACACCTGACAATAGTTATATATGGATATATGTGGTATATATGTTTATAAATGTAAAGTTCTGAGCAAGACGGGGTTTGTTGGCAGGAATAAATCTTTTATGTTACAAATTACCTAAATATACCTGATTAAATAGGAGCTTCATTTTCAAGCTCTCAAATATAGTTGGTTTTGAATCTCTGCCTCTCTTTTAAATTTGAAGATCTGAAGTATGTCTGTTTTCTCTGTTCTAAACTGTCTTTTATATGTGTATATATATATGGTGGTGTATCAGGTTGCATCTGACAAGTGATGATTTCAGGTTTGAGTGTCTGTTTTACGTGAAATATTGTAAAGATGTCTCAAGATTACATCCCTGGAAGTTTGGTACAGAGTTTTGTCATCAGATTGACTTCATAAAGAGGCTGGTGGATATCTCAATTCTGAAACTTCTCAGATTCATCCAAGGCAGAATGCTGTCAACTTCTTGGCCCATTAAATAATTTTAATGATATGGAGCTAGTCCATGTGTCTCTCCAGTTTATTTACAACCATGTGTTTCCACACAGTTTTTGAACATGCCCATCATTCACGACTGGATTTTAGGAGCTCAGATGCATTCAGGTTGTAGCAAACTTTGAGAGTTCTGTTTCTTGCCCGGCTTGCAGCACTGCCTGAGTGTGGTTGGTCTGTGCTGTGTTTCTGCTCTCATTTCTATAACAAATAATTACCCTTTAAAATTATGTTTTCCCAAATAGTAGTGGTTTCAAATTTCATTTTGAGATTAGCCAGCATAATTCACTGTTTGGAGTAAATAAACAGCTGCCTATTTTAAGTCTCCAGACCCTCATTCTAGATGGTTACTTAACTAGCAAAGGATCTGTCGGCTTCATTTTTCTGCAACAGTCAGTTGAGGTTTCAGATCTGATATATAGTGGTTGTCAAACTAATTTATGGGCAGCCTTTCCTCCAAATTTCATTATGTTCTCTGAAAAAGTCTATGTGAACTTTGTAGCAAAGACCTTTCTCTTTGTATTGTTCTCAGCAACTGCCTGTTATCCAAGATGCGTTTTGTTTCTGTTCCCCTGAAGTGCATTTTTTGTTTCAGGTTTTCTGTTTCATCATGTTTAGCTTTCCAGTTTACTTTCTCAGTATGATTTGTCCACATCATAGACATATTTTTTCGCATGAAGTAATGTTCAGCATGCTTCGATTGTCTCAAAGGCCAGCAGAGGTTTCTGTGCTTGTATTCACAATGAGTTAGACTACAACTGGGGGGGAGGGAGTTGGCACAGTGCTCCCTTCATATTCTCTTGCAGAACCTTTAGAAGGTAACATTTTTTTCTTAAAAAATCGTGTGCGTTGATTTTGTGGGATGCCAAACTATACAAATAGTATAGACCCATTTTCTTGCTAGCCCTGGAAGAAGTGGAGTTAGCATTTGAGTTGCCCCACAATCTTGTTTTTTCAGTTTTTACCTAGTTTACCCTGTTCTCCATAAGGAGATAATTAAGAATCCATGCCTGCTTTATTCTGGATTTTTTTGCTCTGACTTTTCTTTCTTGAAACAATTATAGGAATTATTTTATGCCTAAAGAGAAGAAGGAAAGAATTAGTAGAAGATGAAGTACATAGTCTCTACTTGGAGAGGTCTGGAGTTTATGCCAGGCTATGCTGTAGTTCCCTGTGGTAGTTTGGGAAGAAACACTCCATTTCAATTTGACCATTTACCTATCTGAAGAAGAGGAATTTACCTCACACTTGTAGAGTTGGCTAAATTAGTTGTGATAGGGTAATCCAAAGAACTTTACTGACTCTTTTATGCTTCAATTAAATATGGGCTTCTAACACTTGTAAAGTGCTAGGCTTCTTAAAGAGCCTTTGAACTTTTTCAGATGCTTGGACAGTAGATGTTTTTTATTAGGCATGCAGCAAAGAACAGCAATAAATTGTTTTTTGTTTGAATTTATGGTCTATTTTGAAATTCTTATTTTAAAACAAGAGGAGGCAATGATAGAAACAAGTTTATATTTAATATTTCTTTTTGCTAAAAGACAAGCCAAACTGGATGTTGAGTGTAGGTAAATGTAAGTGAACAAATTATAGGGAAAAGAATAGCTTTGGTCCAGACCTACAAACTAAGAGCAGTGTAAGCACCTTGATAGTATTTAGAAGACTGTCCTGCTGTTCCCAGATGCTTGATTCAAGAGTCTGGTAAGTCAGTGATGAATTGACAGTCAGTGCTAATGCTGTCAATGCAAGGTCAGCTAGATTCTCCAGACCTGTGCCTTCTATTGTGTGCAGTTCGGCATCTGAGGAGGTTGTCCAGAGTACACACCATGTTGCTACAGGTCTTCAGCTTCCATACTGCTGTATAGGAGGTTTGCATGGAAAGGTTTTGGTAGCAGAGGGACTACGAGGGTGGCTTCTGTGAGACGCTGCTAGAAGCTTCTCCCATGTCCGATGGAGCCAGTGCCAACCCATCACTGGCCAAGGCCAAGCCCATCAGCGATGGTGGGAGCACCTCTGGGATGATGTATTTAATAATGGAAGAAAGTTATTGAGCAAAAGTGGTTGCAGCCAGAGAAAGGAGTGGGAATATGTGAGAGCAGAAGCTGTGCAGACACCAAGCTCTTTCTTCACGAAGTGCAGAAGGAGGTAGAGATGATGCTCCAGGTGCCAGAGCAGAGATTCCCCTGCAGCCCTTGGTGCAGCCCATGATGAGGCAGCTGTGCCCCTCCAGCCCATGGAGGTCCATGGTGAAGCAGATTCCGCCTGCAGCCTGGGGAGGACCCCACACCAGAGCAGGGGGATTCATGAAGGAGGCTGTGACACCATGAGCAGCCCACAGTGAAGCAGGTTGCTGGCAGGAGCTGTTTCCCTGTCGTGGTTTAAGCCGGTGCGCAGTGTACCCTGAGGCCATCAAGCTGTCAAGGGGTAGAACCCATTTCTATTTCTGGAGTGACAGGAGGATCCCAAGAGTTGACCGTACTGGAGGCTGAAATCAGCCTGACTGGGAGAGAATGGCAAAAACATCCCATTGTGACTGGTCCAGAGGCTCCATGCATCCTTGGCGTAGATTACCTCAGGAGAGGGTACTTCAAAGACCCAAAAGGGTACCAATGGGCTTTTGGTATTGCTGCTTTGGAGACAGAGGAAATTGAGCAGCTGTCCATCTTGTCTGGTCTCTCAGAGGATCTTTCTGTTGTGGGATTGCTGAAGGTCGAAAAACAACAAGTGCCAATCGCGACCACAACAGTGCACCAGCGGCAATATCGTACCAACCAAGACTCCCTGATTCCCATCCATAAGCTGATCTGTAGATTGGAGAGTCAAGGAGTGATCAGTAGGAACCGCTCACCCTTTAATAGCCCCATATGGCCATGGCAAAAGTCTAATGGAGAGTGGAGACTAACAGTAGACTGTCGTGGCCTGAACGAAGTCACACCACCCTTGAGTGCTGCCATACCGGACATGCCAGAACTTCAGTATGAACTGGAGTGAAAGGCAACCAAGTGGTATGCTACAATTGATATCGCCAATGTATTTTTCTCAATTCCTTTGTCAGCAGAGTGCAGGCCACAGTTTGCTTTTACTTGGAGGGGTGTCCAGTACACTTGGAACTGACTGCCTGGGGGTGGAAACACAGCCCTACCATCTGCCATGGTCTGATCCAGATTGCACTGGAACAGGGGCAAGCTCCAGAACACCTGCAATACATTGATGATATTATTGTGTGGGGCGATACAGCGGAAGAAGTCTTTGAGAAAGGGAGGAAAATAATCCGGTTTTGCCATAAAACGGAGTAAGGTCAAGGGACCTGAACAGGAGATTCAATTTTTTGGGAATAAAATGGCAAGATGGACATCACCAGATCCCCACAGATGTGATCAACAAGATAACAGCAATGTCACCACCAACTAATAAGAAAAAACACAAGCTTTCTTGGGTGTTGTGGGGTTTTGGAGGATGCACATCCCGAATTACAGTTTGATTGTAAGCCCTCTCTATCATGTGACCCAGAAGAAAACTTATTTTAAATGGGGCCCTGAGCAACAACAAGCCTTTGAGCAAATTAAACGAGAGATAGTTCTTGCAGTAGCCCTTGGACCCGTCCTACCAGGCCAGATGTGAAAGATGACTGCTACTGCTAGACCCAGGATAGTATCCACCCCTTATTCCATATCATTCACATCATGCTCGGATCTCACATTATCAGTATACTGTCACTCTTATCTATGTACATATCTATATGTATACATCCTCACACACACACAGAGGGAGAGAGATCATTCCTTAGTGCATGGACCAATCCCTATAAAGCTGCTGAGTCCATCCAGTCCATGATATCGGGCTCCATCTCTTGTAACAGTCTTTCAGAGCAGGAGAGGCTCTGTGCAGTGTTCGCACTTGTGAAAAACCTGGGCAATAATGTCTGTTGCTAAGTCCACCCCTCGATCATGAGTCCATCTGTACGTTGCATCTCTGCCCTGATGGCCTGAGGTGTCATGGGCACACCAGGCTCAAAATAATTCACCCTCCCCTCCAGCAGTTTCTGCAGCTTGTCGTTGGGGACTCCATACAGCTGCCTTCCATCTGCGATGCTTCCAAAGCAATGGAGAGGCCCAGTGGACTAGATACTCGCCCATACTGTCCCACACACCCTGCCACTCATAACTGTCCAGCTTTGGGGAAAATCTCTTGGTCATCCTACATCGTAGTCTAACCCCAGACAAGGCCCACACCCCACTCTGCTTAACTCTCGGGGCCAGATGAAATGGTTGCAGGTAAAACACACTCTGTATGCATGCCACCATGCTGATCCCCATCACAACCAGCAGGCAGGTCTCAAGGGTACCCAAAGGCCATTCAAACCCTTCAGAGCTCTCAAATGAGGCTGCTGTACTTGTCACTGGGGCTGGTGTAGCTGCTGTGCTTGCCGGCTCTCTCACCACCAGCTGCTCTCTGTCTGAGCCCAGATCTTCCTCCTCTGCCTTGCTGGGAAGTGCTGCGTGGTCTCCTGCATCGTCCTGGGGCTCGGGCTCACGGGCCTCTGCGGGCGGCTGCTGGGGAATGCTCTCGGCTGCCCCGGGGCGGGGCTCGCCAACTCCGCCGCCTCCTCCTACTGCTCGGCAGCCGCCTCCTTCCTGGCCTCCTGGTCCCCGGGGCCGCTCTCCTTGGCCGGTTCGGCCGCTGGTGACTCCGGGGACCACTCCCCCTCGGCTCCCCACAGCCTCACGAAGACGGAGGCGATGACGAGGGGCAGGATGGTGGAGAGCAGCCGAACTGCCAGGTACAAGTCCACGTCCACATCCTTCCCCCCCCGCTTCTGGAGCCCACACGTATTATTATTCCAATAAATACAATGAAACAAGAGCCTTAGCCCATGCCCCACATCTGATAAACACTAAGACAGCAAATAGCGCTGTAAGTAAGGTACCACATGCTGAAACCATGAAATCAAGAGAATCGAACAACAACTTTGACAGCCAATAAATCAGCATTGTAACGAGTGACTGTTAATGCTGTCATTAGCACAACCCTTTGTGCCCCACCTTGGGCACGAAAAAGAGCTGTCGTGGTTTAAGCCCAGCCATAACTCACACAGTTATCTCGCTCACTCCCACCACTTTCTTCCCCCCTGCTCCCCGGGGAATGGGGAGGAGAATCAAAAGAATGTAACTCCCACGGGTTAAGAACAGTCCAGTAACTAAGGTATAACAGAAACCACTGCTGCTGCCACCAATAATAATAATGATAAGGGAAACAACAAGGTAAGAGAATACAACCGCTCACCACCCGCCACCGATACCAAGCCCGACAGAGCAGTGAGCCCACTCTCCCAGGTCCCTGCCCCCAGTTTTTACATCCTGGGCATAATGTGCTGTGGTATGGAATACCTCTTTGGTCAGTTTGGGTCAGGTGTCCTGCTCTGCTTCCTCCTGGCTTCCCCTCCTCCCTGGCAGAGCATGAGACTCAGAAAGTCCTTGGTCAGACTAAACATTTGGTCAGTAACTGAAAATGTCGGTGTTATCAGCGCTATTCCCAGGCTGAAAGTCAAAACACAGCACTGCACCAGGTACTAAGAAGGAGAAGAATTACTGCTACTGCTGAACCCAGGACAGGCTCCATGGAGAGAGGAGCCTGCGCTGGAGCAGGTTTGCTGCAGGACTTGTGACCTCACAGGGACCCACACTGGAGCAGCCTTTTCCTGAAGGACTGCATTCCGTGGACTGGACCCATGTGGAGCAGTTCATGAAGAACTGCAGCTTGTGAGAAGGGCTCACAGTAAAGAAGTTTTTGGAGGACTGTTTGCCATGGGAGAGACCTGCAGGAACAGGGGAAGAGTGTGAGAAGGAAGGACTGGAAGAAATAATGCGTGAAGAGCTGACGACAATCCCCATTCCACTTTCCCATGTGCTGCTGGCAGGGAGGAGGTAGAGAATTTGGGAATGAAGTTGAGCCAGTGAAGAAGGGAGGGATGGGGGCAAGGTGCTTTAAGATTTAGATTTTATTTTTCTACCTGCCTCTGATTTCATTGGCAATAAATTAAGTTTTCCCCAAGTCGAGTGTGTTTTGCCTGTGATGGTAATAAGGGAATGATCTCTCCCTGTCCTTATCTTGTCCCATGAGCCTTTTGTTATAGTTTCTCACCTCTGCACAGCTGAGAAGGGGAGTGATAGAGCAGCTTTGGTGGGCAGCTGCCCTCCAGCCAGGATTAACCCACCACAGGTTGCAAGATAAAAAAGGTAAATACCAAAATATTTTCATAGTTGACTTACCACAATAACAGAAAACAACATAAGTTAATATAAGCTGTAGCAATGGTTGAAAAAAAAAGAAGAAGCCAAAGGGGGCTTCAGGTTTACTAACATATCTTGAAGTTTTGTAAGAAATTTTCAAGTTTTTCTGCTCTTGTTCTTTTCCAAGATATTATCCTGCTGAGGTTTTTTCCAAAGGCTTTGAATCTGTTACAACATACGTTTTAGCTTCAACTGGAAATTATTCATCAGTCTATTTTAAAAACTGTATATAGTCCAATAAAAACGTGTTGCAACTTGCATAATTTCCCAAGATCCATACAGAATTACTTGCTGTAAGAGCTTACCTTTCTTGCTAATTAGGCAGGTATAGCTACTTCTACGTAACACCTGTACCATCGTTTTGATGTTATGTGGAAAACTGGGAAAGTTGAGTAAAAGCTGAGTAAAAGTTGATTATAAATCTGGGTTTGGGCTATCCATTCCCATTGCAGAGTCTGAAGCATCTAGTGCTGATGTTTTTCTCCTTTGAATACTATGGGATTGTTCTCTGTTATTTCAGTATTTGGGAGAACCACTCTTAAAATGTTGCTGTATCTAACAGAGACCAGTTTACTGCATCCCATAGTTGATCCATCCTTCTATTGTCGAAGCAAGACACAGTCAGCAAACAATTTCTTGCTGTTGTGTGCAGAGACACAACAGAGCTACCACAAGTGATAGCATTAACCAGTTGCCTCTCATAACAGAATCTTCATGTCTGATAGCCACAAATCATGTGCTGTATGTCTCACAGACATAAAGGAGGGGGAGAGCTAGCAGTCAGAAAGTAACTTACTTTCACAGTCAGAAAGTAACTTTTCTCCAGGGTTGTATTCCAAAGCACTATGAGGTCATGGGATGGAGTTGGGTGGCAGCCATGATTTGGCACCTTCAGCTACCCTGTGACTCCACATTAACCACATCTGCTATTATGAAGGACAGCTGTAACTAGTTAGAGCTCTAGGAGGAACGTGTGGATTAACAGGTTTTCTGTTGGGCTTTTTGTTTGGGTTTGTTTTTTTTTTTTTTTTTTCTTTTAGTAGAGAGACACTTCTCCTCCTGAGCTGCTACAAAGGGTATTGCGATGACATCTTGTTTTGGCCCAGAATTGGGGTTTATTTTTATGGGATTTTATGTTTACCGTGGTTAACATTATCGCTGCCATTTTTTAGCTTAAAATCAGGCTGTTACACTCAACATTAAACTACACTTCCTGTTAGTTTAGGAACTTGAGTATGACTTGATTCAAAGATACTTTTTGTGTCATAGCTTTTTTTTTACTAAGTATTTGTTAGTGGGGTCCCTGAATGTCTCTTATTTGCATGTCATTAATTTAGATAACTGAGCGATGATCTGAAGTGACAGATGCAGGACCACCAAGCATTACAAACAGCACTGTCCTTTCACCTAGCTGAAATTATAGTAGTAGTCTTTGTAGTGGTGTACTTTTCTAGTAGCAGTCTTGTTGCTGGTGAGACCTTTTCATGAAAAAGTCAATCGAAAAATAGAAGTATGAGCTCTTTAGAATTGTTTGTGTTGGAAGAGATCTTAAAGATTATCCTGTTCCAACCCCACTGCAATGGGCAGGGACACCTTCCGCTAGACCAGGTTGCTCAAAGCCCCATCCAACCTGGCCTTTTTTTCCTATTATTTATTACAGTTGTAGAAGAGAGAGTATAAACAAAAATAGATTTGAACATGAAGAGTAATTGGGATGAACCAATGATTTGAAGTCTCCTTTTCATGTTTCCAAGTTAATCCCAGGTTTCTGACCTTTTGTTTTTCCTGAAGCTCTCGTCTTAAGCATGGTAACAAGGTATTCCTATCAACTCCTGCCCCAAGGCTCCGATCCGAGACACTTGAGTTTCTTTTTCTCACTTTTATCGACTGTGGTTGTATGAAACAGGTACTATCCGCAAAACTTCTGCTGAGGTTTCCATCATGCTGCTGCTTCATTTTCTTTTTTGGTTTTGTTTTTTTTACCCAGTTCTGCCAGCTCTCAGAGCCATTCCATATCTCAAAACTTGCATTGTGAGTCTGTCTTTATCTTAGCAAGCTTGTAAAGTTCATTCTCTTCCCAATCATTACCACATTGTACAGTTTGTCTTTATATGTGCGTTTGCACATGAGTAAGTTATACAGCTGCTGCTTTATTATGGTATGACTGACAAGTTATGATTTGAGGTTTGTGCCTCTCTGAGCACATCTGCTATTCAGAATGAAGAATGCCTGTTTATGCAGTTTTGGTTCCTTTTCATATTGATAGATTTGAAAATACAGACAGTGAAATTAGTTCAGTTAAATGTCTACATGGAGTTTAATGAAGCATAGCAGTGGTGATAGAGAGACGTCTTTAGTACTATATAGGGAAATAACGTGTCACTTACAAAGATAAGTTTGAGGAGACTCTGACTTTCAGGTGGTTCTGTATGTAGCCTGCAACTTTTCACTGAAAAGTGTGAATATGTACTGCTCAGTTGCTTTGTTCACTTCGCAGCACCTTAGCTGCACACTGAATACGGACCTAGGACATTCCTGAGTGGAAAAAAAAAATTAATAGTGTAAAATAATAGAAGTAACAGGAACATGTGAAAATAAATGTGTATGATTCCAGTGTCTTCATAATTAAACATAATGGGGGCAGTAGGAGACAGGGTATATGCTATAAATATAGTTGACGTTTTTCTGTTAAGTGTTATTTTCTGCCAAGGTTCTTATGTACTGGAAAATACTTAAGGAAAGATAAAGTGAGCATTGAATGTGCCAAAAAAGCAGAAAAATGGGAGATTTTAAAGAATGTTAGTGTCATATTGTATGTTTTTTGGCTACTGTCAGTGTGAATAGTGTTTGTAAGTATTTTGCTATGAGGAAAAAATGTGGTTATTCCATATGGATTGGCATGTATACGCTTAAACCCTTTCTATAAATATACGAATTAGGGGACACCAGATGTTGCACAGAAGCTGTTGCTGCTTTCTAAATTTCACGGTATATTCTTTCAAAACCCACAGGAAGTAGCTGAGGGAAAAAGTGTATTAATTAAGTTCAGAAATAGATTTTCCAGCTATAGAACAATCTCCAAAGAAAATACCATTTGATCTTACAAATGTGAGCTTGCTGTCCCAGGAATCTGGTGGCAGCCTGCAGCACTGTCACATGGGGATCAAAATTCAGATTTCAAGTTCTCAGAGCTAGGCTAGCCCAAAAGTAAGCCACTCTGTGGTCCTTGGAAATGGACCCATCTTTTGACCCATCTCCTCTGGCCAGTGTTCATAGTTCTGTAGACAGTCTACAGAGAAAATATTTTTCCAGTTTTTCTTGACCTGAAGAAATAGTAATAGCAGAGAATTCAGGAGAAAGGAAGGTACTAAATTTCTCAGATGCTCTTCACTTCAAATATGAAATATAATTGGACACACCCTGGGTATATTTTGTAGACTCTAGAACTACAGCAGAAGAAATAAAAATGGTATTTGCTTTGCATTGGTTGAGGAACAATATTTACATTTTGCAAACCAATTAAATGGTTTTGCATTTAGAAGTACTAGTTCTGCTGTAGCTCTAGTGTCGTCATCTGCTCCATTTCATAGAATCATAGAATAGTTAGGGTTGGAAAGGACCTTAAGATCATCTAGTTCCAAACCCCCCTGCCATGGGCAGGGACACCTCACACTAAACCATGTCACCCAAGGCTATGTCCAACCCAGCCTTGAATACCTCCAGCGATGAAGCATTCACAACTTCCCTGGGCACCCCATTCCAGTGCCTCACCACCCTTACAGGAAAGAATTTCTTCCTCATATCCAATCTAAACTTCCCCTGTTTAAGTTTGAACCCATTACCCCTTGTCCTATCACTGCACCAAAACTGACTGTCTTGAACTAGTAGTTGGCAGGAAGTGTCCATCTGTCTCTGTGCAGTGAGTATGTAAGTTTATACTGTCAAAATTCTGCTGGAAGAAAATGCGCACGCGAACAAGTATTATCCCCACTGAGAAATATTGCGTCAAGCAAATCAGATACCTTAAACATGCATTGTTGATGTATTAGGTAACATTTGTGTCATGGTTTGACCCCAGCCAGCAGCTAAGCACCCAGCAGGAGCTGCTCACTCACCCCACTCCTGCAGGATGGGGATACTATCAGAAGAACAAAAGTCAGAAAACTTGTAGCTTCAGATAAAGACAGTTCAATTAAGTGAAGCAAAACTGTGTGTGCAAGCAAAGGAGAATAAGGAATTAATTCACTACTTCTCATCAGCGGCTAGATGTTTAGCCACATCACAGAAAGCAGGACTTCATTTCACCTAACAATTACTTGGAAAGACAAATGCCATAACCACAAACATACCCCATTTCCTTTTCCTTGCCTTGAATTTTTATTGCTGAGCATGACTTGATACGGAATGGAATATCTTTTTGGGTCAGGTCAGATCAGCTATCCCAGGTGTTTCCTTCCCACTCACTGCTTTTTGGGAGGGCAGAGTGAGAAACAAAGAAGGCCTTGGTGTTGTGCAAGCAATACTCAGCAATAACTAAATCATTGGTATATTACATGTTAGGGAAGAAGGACTCATCACACAATTAAGGAGTCACATTCATGCCAGCTGAGACTTTAACCACAAGGTCTCGTCCCTTTGTGGTGGGTGGCTCTAGTGAACCGATATGTGCCCCGTATTGACTCCATAGGCACAAACACACACACTCAATGCAGACTTTTTTCCCTGTTTGGCTCAACCATAGGATTCTCTGAGCAGAGTCTCAGGCAGACTCTGATTAATCAGTTTTTCGGTACATTGGTAAGAAACAGCTCAAGCTGGGTGCCTCCCTAGAGTCACCCCAAACAAAGAAAACCATGTAAGGGCAGTTATACCCTTATAATGTAAACTATCCGCTGCTCTTGTGACAGTTCCAGACAGAGGTAATATTAAGGTCTGGGGTCTTCCTGTTCATCAGTGGGTCCCTTCATTGACTCCAGGCAGGTAATTTCTTATCTTGAAGATTGTTCCTTCTGCTGACAAGCGTAGTGGCCTTCCTCACTTCCTTATATTCCATCATGAACGAGCTCTGGGGCCTCCTTTTACTTAACCATGTTAAAGTTCATCATATCTAGATGAAAATTTACAGCCTGCAGCGTAAGGCTTGAGTACATATAGCTACTTAACGCTAAGTCAGTCATGCTAAGTGATCATTATCCTTCATTTCTCTACATTATCAACTCTAAAATGTGTTAGTCACAAATCCAAAGCACAACACCATCTTGGCTATTATGGAGAAAGTTACCTCCTTCCCGGGGCAAAGCCTGTACAATCTCCACCCTTTATTCCCTGCTGTTTACATACCTGTGACTTGGGCTCATCAGTTACGGGTTTGTTGAGGGCAGGAGAGGCAGCATGTTCTGCTGAGTTGCTGGGCACCAAAATCAGCTCAGGTTGGGTCACGGGGGTCTTACCCGGTTCTTTACAAGACTTGTCAGCTGTTGGTTCGTGTGGCCTCTGCTGTGGTACTTACTGTAGCATAGGGCTCAACTCACAAGTAGCAACAATTGAGAAATATATCCATCATAGCACCAGTAGGACAAAAGGAGGAAGGTGTGTCTTGTCTCCTCTTTCCCAAAGAATTTCACTGGAGGCTTAAAGAAATCTTCCTGCTAAGTTTGTGTTTTACAAACCTGTTACACCTACTTTCCCTCCCTTCAAAAAAAGACAACATACCTGTCTTTAGAAAAGTCTAAAATACCTCTCATTTTGTTCTTTAAGCAGAGTGATGACACTAATCTGAAAATGAGGTAGCTTTCATGATGTGCTATACCTGTGCTTCTAATATATAAAAGGAAAAGTCAGACGTGGAAGCAATTCCTACTTTTCTCCTTTTTTTTTTTTTTTTCAAATTAAAGCATGAAGATCATATTTGTTCTTTGAATCAGTCTAAAAAGTTTTGGTATTCTGACACATCAAATTCAGGATTGTTTGTCTAAAAGATCAGGTTAGACATTGCCTCTTAAACATGTTTAATGTATATTTCTTCTATACCTGCTGTGTCATTTTTCTACTTTCATGACATTCATACTGCACTTTTTGCAAGCTGCTTGTATTCTTTCATGCAGAATGTCTTCTACCAATATGTTGTTCTTTATTCAGTGAGTTCATGAATTTCCTTTGCCTGTGCAAGAAACAGTGAATGTAAAATCAGTATGTTAGCTCTGAAAGATGTGTCTGTTATGCTTTGAAAATAAAAATCACATTACCCATATTCAGTAACTGAGAAACAACAGGTTTGCTTACATGTGTGCTACATTTCTGAGAATATTTGGGCAGTCACATTTTTCCTCATTTAGAATGAAAAAAAAATCAAATATTACAGTGTCATAAGCCTTTCCTCTTGTTTAGTTAATAGTCCAGAATCACATTAGTATGTATTGTAGTGTAACTGATAGAGACCTGTATAAGTATCCGCCGTTTTATTGACTTTGTGCCTTTGAATTTGTTTTGTAAAGCCAAATTGTACTGCAACAGAGCGAGCCATTGCAAGACTTGCCATACACCCCACCTTGAAACCCAGATTTGTTGAACTTAAAGGTAATTACATTACTCGTTTATGACTTTAGTAGCTTACTACTGCGTTACTTTGTTCCTATATATTCCTGACATGAACAACCAGTATAAAAAGAAAAGTAAATAGCATCTCCAGTAATTACCATAACTAGCTGCAGTGAACCAAGTGTTACAAGCTTGTAGTCATTTATATTAATTAAAATGAGTTTATTCGTGACAGTATGCTATATGACATTTAATAGTATAGGACCTTATAAATAGGGCTTATAATGGGAACTGAAAAAATTCTAAAAATTTAGTGGGTATAACGGAGTATCTGTAAATTAAATAAGACTGAATTGGCAGTGAGCACAATAACATGCAGATAAAAAGGCAAAAGGAGCATTACAGCTGGGTTCCCAAAAGCAGCTAAAAGGTTTTGCAATGACTCCCTTAAACTTCCCTGGAAACTGTCCCCAGAATCCTTAGGGAATCTGTCCTGGTTCTTTAGGTTATCTCCTGTTCTCTTTGAACTCAATTTTTCCAAGTAAAATTGATGTTGAAAAAGCGTCAGGTACAAGTAAAAATGTCACAGTTACTTTGTTAATAGCGCAGCATGTCAAATACCCATTTCATTATATCTGAGCAATTTATTTACTATTTGTTTGCAGTTTTTACATGCAAAGAAGTGCCCTAAATAAGCATGATTATCAGCGGCAGATTATTTGCTGATGGACGAGTTCACAGTTAAACCCAAGTTTAACAGTGTTTCCAGTTGCAGATAATTTCACATTTGCTTCCTGGCTTTTCTTGACCCTGTACCTGGAATATCTTTAGAATCAATCATAGAATCAGCTAGGTTGGAAAAGAGCTTTAAGATCATGAAGTCCAATCATTACCCCAGGACTGCCAAGTCCACCTCTAAACCATATCCCTAAGGGCCTCATCTGCATGGTTTGTGAACACTTCCAGGGTCAGTGACTCCACCGCTGCCCTGGGCAGCCTGTTCCAATGCCTGATAGCCCTCTGGGAAGAATTTTTTCCTAATATTCAGTCTAAACCTCCCCTGACGCAGCTTAACTCTAAGGTGTTTCTTGCCCATGTGTTCAGTAAGTGGTTGATAAGGACATTCCAATTCTGCTTATCTTATGCAACATATTTAACTTGCAGAAGTATTTTATTATATTAAAATAATATACATAAACTCGTGTGTAGCTGCAACAAAAGATTTTCCTTCTGTCCTTTGTATAGCTGCTGTAAAAGCTTTTAAGGATGCAAGAAAGAACCCAGACAAAGCCACTCATTCAAAAAAGTCTACGTCAGAAGAAGAGCCTAAATCAGCACAACATTTCAATAGCATTTTGGATGACCAGACTCTTAAACTAGCTCAAAAACAGCAAGGAAGTGAACACAAAACAAAACATAGTATGAACGTAGAAACTGATTGGGTTGCTGAAGAGCCTTGTGAGAGTGAATCTGAGCAGAAAACTGTAGAAAGTAAGACAGGATATGTTCTAGAAAAATCTTCATTTCGCGCAGTAGAAATGCAAGCAGTCGGCCAGAATAAAGCGGGAAGGAAACTTGGCTATCAAACAAGGGAAAAAAATACAAGCTTGAACAAATTAAATGCAATAAAAAATAATGATGGTAGAGACCAGAAACATCCTAATGAAGAGGAGTACTTTGATGATAGTACTGAAGAGAGGTTTTATAACCAGTCATCAGATTCTGACAGTGACAGCAGTGATGATTTCTTCATTGGCAAAGTAAAAAGAAAGAAAAAGATAGCAGCAGTTACTGCTCTTTCTTCAGCAAAAGCAAAGGATGGACTTCAGAAGAACGTAGTGAAGAAAGAAAAGAACACAGTGGCTAGGGCAGAGCAAGATTTGATCATGGAAGAAAGAAAGCCACATGCAAAAGCAAGCAAGCTAGAATCAGTGTTTGGCAGTTCTTTGTCTGCCTCTAATCAGAAATCTCAAAAGAAAAGGTAATTTTTTCCCATTGTTGTGTTCTCTATTCCCTCCTTTCTTCCCAGTAATACAGATTGTTGTGACTTTTAGTAGCTCTTCCCAAATAAGGAGGATTCCTGAAGAGACCTGAAGTAAATACTTCTATTTTTGCTTTTTATTAACAAAGAGGAATCAATATATAAGGGGTTTTGCACATTATGCTTGAAAAGTCATTGCATGAGTGTTTTGGTGATGGCAATTCTTTAGTCACAGGTGTTTGTTATCTTACAAGTCTATTGAAAAATCCTAAATTCTCTTTTTATATTTTTAGAAATACAGAAGACCAGCCTCACAAAAATGGAAGAACAGGTATGTATTACTTAACCTGGTAAAGTTGTAAGAGTAAAAACATCTTGAGGTTTTGTTGTCTCTGTAGTCTAATCATGATAGGTTGGGGTTTGTTTCATTTTAATTTTGTAGCACATATTTTAACATTTGTGTTAAAATATTTTTATATATTTTTATATTATTTTATATTTTATATATTATTTTTATATAATTTTATATATTTTTATATTATTTTTTATTATATTTTATATTTTAACATTTGTGTTAAAATAGTCAAATTGTTGAGCTTTCATTTTAATCTGTCGGTATCGTTTGCTGTTACCTGTTTTTGAATATTAGGCATACTTAAAGGAGGGTTTACAAAGGAAAGCCCTTTCCTGTCTGACTTCATGTTGAGCAGTTAATGTTACCCCTGCACAGGAGAAGGTGTCAGATTATGATATTTAACAAGTAGTTTATCTCTTGAGTAATTTCTTCAGTTACTCTTTCAATATTTTATTCCATTTATAGTATATGGTACCATTTTTTAATTAATTGGCTGAAGGGTATCATTTCAGTCATATTGAGTTACACTGTGTAATATCTCATTGGTTTATGTGAAGAAGAGGCTTGAGACTGTGCTGAATATTGGCCTACACAAATTTTGAATGTAGTCAGTAATAATAAATCTTAACTATCTGCAGCCTACCAAATGACAATTTATTGGGCTGCAAGGTGAGGAAATGTTGCTGTGAACGTTCAGATGAATGTGTTCCCTATGACTCATTAAGAAATTGTTGAAAATATCTACAATTCCAAGGTAGTTTTAGCATATTTTCATGAAGGTCCATTATATAGTTAATGTTTTATTTTGTACTTCTCGCACAGCTCTTTATAAAAAGGAACCACAGCTCAAGAAGCAACCATTTGCAAAAGCTGCAGGTATTAAATGCGACAATATGAAGGCATTTTTGGAGCAGCCTCTTCATCCATCATGGGAAGCAAGCAAGAGACGCAGGGAACAAATGTCTCAAATTACAGCATTCCAAGGGAAAAAGATTAAATTTGATGACTAAACTATATGTAAATTGAGATTTTGAAAGGAGATTCTTGCAGGTTTGCAACCCATGGTATTTTCTTATATTATAACAACTGCTGTTTGAACACTTTTGCTGTACTGTCCTTTGCAACCTATAAAACAGCAACTGCTAGAACTTATCATCTGTTAATAATGAAGATTGCTTCATTTATTCAATGGACTGTCGATTAATGTGTGGTTATTTGTTGCTGGTTCATAAGTCCCAGTACATAGTGCCACCATTTATGAAGTGCACCCTAAAATGAATGGTTGGTTTTTAGGAACATCATTTGTGCCATGTAGCAATAGTACAGTTTCTCTGGAGCTTTTTCTTTGTGTAAAAATGTACTTTGAACTATGCGAGGACTTGCATGTCAAGAGAGGGAAAAATAAAAGGTATTTAGGTGATTCTCCTAGAACTGTATTATCACGTACATCTCAACTGATGCAGTTGAAAGTAAGAGATTCTTAAACAGACTTTACAAAACATGAATATATCAGATATCTGGAAAAGCTGCTCAGTGGTATGCATGATATGAAAATTTCTGGAGAGCAATAAAATAGTGGCCTGTAAAATTGTCATCTCTGTCGTTTGATTGTATTGCTGATTTTAAGAACTGAAACAGTGTCTGTAATACTGTTGCCCTGATGGATGTATCTGGATACTCCAGCATCTCTGTCTTGCAGTTTCTGAAAGAATGCTAAAAAACTGAAGGGTCTTTATACGCTAAGAAACATTTCACCTTTAAGTGCCATTCTGAGTTTGGGAGTTCTTTTAATTTGGATGTGAGGTAAAATCTTCATTGTACTTTTCGTCAGGGGCTTTTCCCACCACTTAATTGAAAAAAGTTCTGAACTGGTAATTAATTTTTAACAGTGTTGTTTATTTACGTAATCTTCCATCTTTTATAAACTGCTGTCTTTCATAAATTAATTCAGAAACTTGGTGACTGCAGGGTATGCAGTATGCTGTAGATATCATGTAGCATTCTGTAATGCCTAAGAGCAGTCCTTCATCAGATCCACAGGTCTGTCTAACCTAATAGCTTCAACAGTCAAAAAGGGATGCTTTAAGCATAGGGACAGAGGAAGTACACAGTACGTCATCCACATCCAACTCATCAAGCTTTGATCAGGGACATCTTGTGATATTGTAGTTTATTGTGTTTATTAATTGTCAGTGAACTTCTTTTTTGCCGATGTGTCTGCTCTTAAATTCATGTAAACTTACAGCATCTATAATCCCTGAAGGTGTAGAAGTCTTTTGAAAAACTGTTTTTCAATGTCTTGGCAAAGAAGGCAAACAGCCTCCTGGGCTGCATTGAAAAGAGTGTGGCCAGCAGGACAAGGGAGGCAGTACTTGTGAGGCCACATCTGAAGTACTGGGTCCAGTTCTGAGCTCCCCAGTATACAAGGGACAAGGACAGACTGGAACAAGTCCAGCAAAGGGTGACCAAGATGATTAAGGCCATCAAGTATATGACATGTGAGTAGAGGCTGAGAGAACTGGGACTGTTCAGAAGAAAGGCCTCGGGGGGGGGGGATCTTGTCAATGTGTATAAATATGGGGGCAGCAAGCTGTGTAAAGAAGATCAAGAATGACTCTTCTCAGTGCTGTTGAGTGGCAGGACAAGAGGCACTGATCACAAATTGAAATATAAGAAATTCTGCTTACACAAGAAAAACACTCTGTGAGGGCAACAGAGCACTGGCACAGGTGCCCAGAAAGACTGTGGTGTCTCCATCCTCGGAGATACTTGGAACCTGATTGGACGCAGTCCTGGGTAACTGTCTTGAGGTGACCTTGCTGGGACAGTGGGTTTGAACTAAATGATATCCAGAGGTCTCTTCCTACCTCATCTACTCCTTGTGATATGTAGGATTAGGACCAAGTCAAGCAATGACTCCCTAACCCTCAGTGGCTCCGTAGGGGAGTTATTGAATGTGTCTAAAACTTGCGGTCACTATGTAATAGCCCAGGGTATTCCACTTGGGATAATGTTAAGAGTCAAATGGCCAAACATACTTTAATTGTTTTAATGTAAAGTGTTACTCTGTTGCTGGTGTGGCCACCACTATCTCTCCCCCTTGCAGACTTTATTTATAGCCCAGCAATTTCTGCTCATTCTGCCATCATGCGTTAAATTCTTGAAGGCTAAATGTTCCAGTCGGTCCACTTTGTATTATTACCCAGTCATGTATTTACCCCACTCAGTTAGGCTTTCTTTCCCACACCCTAAACAGATGTCAGTATATGTGTTATTCTCCTCCTGAGTGGCATTCCTGCTCAGAGGAGTCAGAAATTCAAATAACCTTCAATTTCCCAGTGTTTTTTGTTAGTTTGATTTTCACTGTGCCATGTGGAATAAGATGTAAGGCCAGAAACTTCAAAATAAAACATGAGAACATTTTTACTGTGGTTTTGTAGGAAAGGATCATATTTTGTAGAAAAAGTCATGCATTTACCTGCGGTATCCTCTTTTGAGTTTTCCAGATGCTAATTCTTATGGCTTTCAGTAAATAAGTATTTACTTAACTACGCCAAACAAGTGTTTGGTATGTGACTTACCTGGTTCCAATAAAAGGCAAGAAAACATTCTTTTGTTAGATGTCATCATCTATAATACAGTTTTTCATGGACAGCTTATCTTTCTTTTAGCAGATGAGCACCTAATGTAAGAGTTGATTCACATTAAAGACCAAAACTTTGAAGAATGCAAATAGTCTGTGGGGGGAGGGGAAGAGATTATGTTCTAAAGTACTTTTTAGCATGTGCTTAGAGATCTAGGAGCATTGGTTTATCTTGGCATTTGAGCAAGTTCCTTACTCCATTCTTACAGCTGTAATTTGTGGCCATAGAATTCTTCCTGAAGGAAACCTGACTTACCAAAACTTCTGTTTTCATCTTCAAAAGCACTTCTGAGCTCTTACTTTAAAAAACAGAGAAAAGATAATGTCACCGAACATGAATGAGAGAAGAGAGGTGTAGGTTACTGGCATTGCTTCATATTTTAATGGATTACTGCTACTTCTAGCTGGTGCTTAGTGACTCACGTGGATCACAGCATTAGTGCACTGTACAAACAAGTGGTGATGCTTGATAATATTTTTAATGTGTAACTGGGCAATTTTTTTGTGAACTGATAAACCCAGTGAACTTGCCTGGAGGTTGTTGATAAAGGTTCGAACATTTTCTCCTCATTATATCAAGATAACATTTTCAGTATATACATGATTTTAATATAACTTGTATCTGTAATACTGTTTAGACAGCTCTCACAAAGCACTACACGTTTATTTTTACAGTGATATGGAAAGTTATTTCATTCTATGATTATTAGATTTAAAAAGCCTTTGGAATCATGTTTTCCACTACCATACCATAGAAGAAATGTTTTCAGCTAGGGTACATACTGTGAGATACTACTAGACTGCTTCAGGTGCATGACTTTTTCCTTCATACTTAACTAACAAAACAGTCTTTGATTTTTCAGTGTCTTTTAAGAGAGTCGGTATGAATTTAAATGTGTTAGAATCATAGAATAGTTAGGGTTGGAAAGGACCTTAAGATCATCTAGTTCCAACACCCCTGCCATGGGCAGGGACACCTCCCACTAAACCATGTCACCCAAGGCTATGTCCAACCTGGTGTTGAACACCGCCAACGATGGAGCATTCACAGCTTCCCTGGGTAACCCATTCCAGTGCCTCACCACTCTTACAGTAAAGAATTTCTTCCTCGTATCCAATCTAAACTTCCCCTGTTTATGTTTGAACCCGTTACCCCTTGTCCTCTCACTACAGTCCCTAATGAAGAGTCCATCCCCAGCATCACTTTAGTTGGCTTTCTGGGCTGCAAGCTCACACTGAAGCCGGCTCGTGTTCATTTTCTCATTGACCAACACCCCCAAGTTCTTCTCTGCAGGGCTGCTCTGAATCTCTTCTCTGCCCAACCTGTAGCTGTGCCTGGGATTGCTCCAACCCAGGTGTAGGACTTTGCACTTGTCATTGTTAAACGTCATCAGGTTGGCATCAGCCCACCTCACAAGCGTGTCAAGGCCCCTCTGGATGGCATTCCTTCCCTCCAACATATCAACCGAACCACACAGCTTGGTGTCATTGGCAAACTTGCTGAGGACACACTCAATCCCACTGTTCCTTGGTTTATTTTTTTTAGTGAAAGACAGGTGCAGTATTGATAACACCAGTTTAAAGATACCTCAACAGGCATAAGTATTTCTCTCATCAGTTTTTATTGACCAGGAGAAATAGGGCTTGATTGAAAATTCAGATACAGCAATACTTTCTTAATTGAAAGTGCTTGGCTGCTTCGTAATTGTTGACTGGTGATGTTGCCGTACCAGGCAGGTGATCTGACGTGAAAATGAGATACTAGAATAGCAGGTAGAATATACTTGAAAACTAGGAGATGCTTTATTTTCAATAAATTTGAATATACTTTCTGCTGTAATTCTATTCATTTTTACTGCATTTTTGTATTTGCATGGCTTCTGATCCACACTGAGTTCTGCACTCTAGGGATAGCACTTACAGGAATTTTAAGTTTGAAGCTCTTAGCTCCAAGCTGTATTAGTATAGAAATAATTTTGTTAGCTAAATTATAGGAACATCATCACAGCATTGTGTCCAAAATAATTCAACATTTACTCTGAATTTTAATAGATACTGCATCCATTTTTGTCTCCATTTACTCAAAGGCAAGAGTACCATTAGTTGGTATTTAAGTGTTTAACAACCTCTTACTAGACTGAAGATACCAAAGTTTTAAGCATGAACTTCTATATTAATTCCTCAGTGCAGGAACAAGAGATGCTTTTCAATTCAGCCTATTTCATCAGTTTAGCATACAGATTGAAGAGGCAGCAGGATGTTGGTTTATACTCTAAGAATAACAAATAACAAAGAGTAAAATAGGTTTCGAGTAACTAAGTGTTAAGAGTGTTAGTCAATTTTCTAGAGTTCATGGACTTTCTACTGCAGACTGATCAACTGTTATTTCCATGATAGAAAGGGTTTGGAGCAGAAATTCTGAAAGCGATTTCTGAGTTCCTGTTCCTACAGAGACAGCCTTTATGGAAAAGAAATTTTCTATCCAGAGAAATCATACGTTGTGTTGTTATGCCTTCACATGTTAAGCGTTTGTGTAGCGTGAGATGTAATCCATCATGTCTTGCAACTTTTTCTTTCTTGTTTCTAAGTTCTGACAATCTTTCTGAGACCATGTCATCATGACAGAATCTTCCTCATTTTCTATAGTTATAACAACTTTAAGTCAATGATTTCTCATTGAGAGATGGATCTGGCCTATGCATTAAATATAATATGACAAGTAGAACACTTGAAACAATTTATTCAAGTCATTTTCACATAAACTTGCAACCATAATACGGGCATGTAACACAAGAATATGAAAGTGCAATGAAGAATACAAAGCTAGTGCCTGAATATTATAAATTAAAGCTCTTCAAATAAAGATGCGAAGTTACTGAAATTAAGACTGTTGGAAGAAAAGTGAAGGAAGTAATGAAAAACCTCCAAAAAAGTTGAAAAAACAAATGGCATTTCACTGTATCTGTAGCACTTAGTTGCATAATAAAAACCTGCCAATAACATACTCTTTGTTTTTAATTCAAGTTAAAATCTTTCAGCACCTCTTAGGATTTGGAGAAAATTAAAATGCCTTATTGGCATAAGCATGAGACATAGGATAAACTACCTTTCAATGTTTCCTTTATGAAATTCACCCTGCTGGTTTTGAATGAGTGCACTGCAAACAGTGCACAAGTGACTGTAGGAAGGTTCATTTGGTGTTTGCACTCATTCGACACTGCATAGCAAACTTCGGAGCAGAGAGAAAATGAGTAGATTTTTACTAACACAAAAACATCATCTACACAATATGTTGGTTCCATTGGTGACCAATCTGTCATTTTGTTACACTTTGTCTAAAAATATGCATATATCAAATGTATTTCAGGATTAAAAAAAATTATAACAAACCCCTCCTTTCATGATCCTCACATACAATAAGTTCCTTATGTGCAATTTTTATCTAAAGATCTGAAATGTGGGAGGTAATTGCTTCACACACATTTTTATTATTTGGCTTTTCAAAGGAAAGGTGCGACTGCAAGACAGAAAATTTATCCTAGAATCCTCACAAAAATTTAAATCTGATTTTACTCCCACTGAGACCAAAGGCAAAAATCCTCTCGAAGATGATCGGAAAAAGCCCAGTGTCTGGTAAAAAGGATTCCAAAATATAATTTGCTTCATAAAATAAGTTTTGTATCAAAACAGCATTTATGAATGTTTTTCAACAAAACTGCACAAACAAAATTCCACAAATGTATTCCAGTATGAAAAAAGTAAATTAGGTAGCTGGGTCAAAACTGCAGAGCCAAGACACTGAAAATACTGATTGGCACTCCCCAATTTAGAACTACTTTCTATATGTTACATAATAAACTCTTCTACAGCATTGTGATTTACTATAGTTAAACAGGGGAAGTTAAAATCACATTCCTTCATTTTTTTTAATCCTAAAATCCCTTGTTTTTCTAAATAGACTGTTCATGATATCTTAGTCAATTTTTATGCTATTATACATCACTTATGTCATGTTGCTTAACACACATTTCAATAGAAATACAATATTTTGCTTCGGAAAAAAAAAAAAAAAAAAAAAAAAGCTACATTTTTGTAGCTCCAGTATCCCCAATATTCAAAGTCATGGCGTTCAACACCTTTCCGAACCAGGCCGTTCCCACTGAAAGCACCAAGTCCACTATTACAATCTCCTCCACCTACACAGATGCTCAAGGTCCTCTGGATCCTTGCTGAATTCAGTGGAGTTCTGCAAGTAGTTTGGGTATAGACGTGAGCAGGTTACTGCCTCATGAGTCAAGGGGTAAACTCAATTTCTGTGGCTGCTCTGTGTCCAGTTAGTGCGGTCTTATCCCACATTCAAAACATTATCAGGCACAATGAGGTACCAGCAAACAACCTTTTACCAGGAAGCAGCCGGTGCCCACAGCCTAGCTTCCATTACAGTTGCTTTTATGTCCATTGCCCAAGCTGCTGTCAGGATTTTCACCACAATTTTGACCCAAGTCTTTAGAAAGGTGAATGCATTTGCGTCCCTTTGCCCCTCTTAAAAAATCTGGGCTGAGATTTCAGAAGCCTAGACTTTAAACAGACTCTTATTTTTGCAGGCATGTTGTAATAAATGGCTTTCTAATAAATCTATTTTCCAAATTTTGCTTCTGTTTGTTGCACATACTGGTGGCTGATGGCTGAAATTAATCTCTCCACGAACAAAAAGAGACTTGCAGGTATAAATTATATTAATTCTGCACCCACTCCCAGTGCTGGGTAGTGATCACTGGGTTGCTGTTTCTTAGATTATTTTTAAGTATGCATACTAGTTGTGCAAATTTTTAACCAAGTTATTATGATAAAGGTGGAAATACTTTATAATCATGAAATAAGCTTAAATATATGTAACAAAGAACAAGTTGATCTTAAAAGTATTGCAATAGTTCATAAAACTATAAAATCCATAGGGTTCTGTTGTGTATAATACTTCCAAATACTGCCTCAGCTATTCTCAACAGTGACAATAGAACATCTCCATACTACTCAGACTTTTTATTTTTTCGCCATGCCACATTTTTCAGGGTTTTTTTAAAACATAATGAGCTTTCCATATTTATTAGGTGTTTTGAACTGCTGCTTAAACTTAATGTTTAATGCCAATCAGTATTTCTAGGTCCCTTTGTTTCAAAAGTAGATCCTTCGTTTTACATGATCAGAAGTCTTCTGAAAAAAACCCACCAGATCCCCTTGTGATATGTTATTTCACAGTTTAAAAACAAAATCACAGCTACTGTAGCTTACAGCAGGGTGCACTGCAAAAGCGAAATAATTTGGGGATGGAGGGAGGAGTGGTGTGCCCAGCACCAGTTAAGCAGTTCAGCAAAAACTTTAATTTGGGCTGGAAGTTTTTCCCCTTACAATGTTTATTTGGTTCCTGAACAGCCTTAAGTAGGATGGTAAATACATTGACTTTTATTCTCCCTCTATATATAGTATAGTTTCAACTTCTGTGTTTGAATACTGACATTTTTAAAGTCAAATACAGTACTTAAGGGAGAAGCGGGTAGTAGGCTTTTTCACAACAAAAACTATTAGATATTCTGACCTACTTCTATTGGTGGTGCCACCTGAGTTAGTTGCCTATATTATTTTGATGGTTAACCTGTTCAAGTTGGATGTTTTTCACAGATAACTCCATCAGGGACCCTTCATCTCCAAGAGCCCTTTTCTTGACAGGTACTTATTTGTATCCACATTGTTTGAAGAATTCTTTTAAAAGCCCCACCTTGAAAAATCTCTTGACCATAGAAAGGTGGCTAAGTTCTTTAATTTATTTTCACAGATAAAAGGTTTCTTTCAAAACCCCATCTGTTTTTTTACTTATGGAAACACTTCTAATATATTAAAAATGTAAACATAACTTTTCTTGCAGGGGTATAACTGAGATATATATATTTATATGTGTTTCTTTGCTATATGTTAATATTCCTTGAAAACCGAACAGACTTTTCTCATTCAAATCAACATGTCCTAGCAAATTCATTTTAATGGTACTGTAGCATTACTCCTAAGTTTTTTTTTCATTCTGGTATTTTCTTAGATAGCTGACTTTAGTACTTTCTATTGCATTTTATTTAATTCATTTTACATACATTTTCACTACCTTTTAAAATGTTCAACTCATTCATCAGTAATATTCCCACTGAAGTCTATTATTGTCTAAACTCCAAATTTTCAGGAGTTAAGAAATGCTCATTTTTTATGAATGAGTTAGATTTTCAAAATATAAAGTATCTGTGCATGAATCACCAGTTCCACACATTTCAAGAGTAATAAAAGTAATGCCAATTTAAATGCTTAAAATCCAGTTACAGCTTTGGTTGAGAAGCAGCTGAAGTGCTTCAAAATCACATAAGGTGTGTGGGTGTGTGGGTGTATGTGTGTATGTTCTCTAGTTTTGCTGCTATAGTGTTTACGTCCTATTTAAGTTTATATAACGATACTTCAGTTCAAAACATTTGGCATCTCATCCATTTTTTTGCATCTTTCTCAGTATCTGTTGGGAAAAAAGAAAGAATGTGAGGCAGATGAACACACAGGAGTTTCTGCTAAATACCTTTTTTCAGCTTGAAGGTGCAGATCAATAAACAGTAGCAGAAATTGTGTTTCCTCACCCTGCCATGATAACATTTTACAGAGGTATGATGGGGAGACTAAAGGTTAAAGGCATGAAGCAAAAATTTCCCTTCCATGTGAATGTGAGTAGAAATGGTGTTCCTGTGTTCCTAGAAGTACCAGTTAGTCCTCTTACCGAGAAATGCTTTAAAAGCTCCTGCCACAGGTCCATCAAATATGATTGCTCATGACTTGCAGGATATGTGGTTTTTTAACTGTTTCCTACAAGTCTGACAACTATATGGCAAGAACAAATAGAGGATCTTGCTGAAGCCATTTGTTGCATTTGTGACCAAAGTGTGATTATAAATACAGATTTCCACACTGGGATGAAAAAATGTTTCTCATTTTAGCTTCATTTAACTACTGGCTTCCTAATGAGGCTAATTGAGCAATAGCCACATTAATTTGATATGTTTGTTTCACTGATGCTTTTGTAGCAGACTATACTGATCATTTATTTACTTTTCATTTTCTGCTCTGGAATTTATCTCCCATGAACCTCCATAAAGTGTTAATACTCCTTATGCAATCCAAATGAAACCACTTGATAAATATTTTGTTATCCTGTTACAGAAGACTGATTGCTTTGCATGCGTGTGTTTCACAGATACTAAGCTACAGTAGATCTACTATGAGAACATTAATGAAATGAATTCACCTTTTGGAGGGAAAAAAGAGGGCATAATTGTGGCATTGTTTCAACTTTTGAAGAACTAAGCTGTATATGGAATGTGTCTGGAGGAACTGTTTCAAAGAGGATGACTGCAGTGTCAGCAGCAGCAGCAAAGTAACATACACTCATGGGACTTTGCAGAATGTCTTAAGGGCTCTCTAACTGCTCAAGAGTTCTGTGTGTGTGCTATAAATGGGTACTGAATGAGCACAGAAAGGTTTTAGTGAAAATACTAAGGCAGCATGGACTAGAAGTAGTTACCTAGCAGCCCACACAGTTTTGAAAGAGTTATATATCCGGATGGCACGATGGCAAGAGCAAAATTCTCCCTTATGATTTTTTTTCTAGACTAGATCTTTAAAAAGCAATGCTAGCCCTACAGAAATAGTTTAATTACCAGAGATCAGGATTTGAAAGGTCTGCAGTTGTCAAGAGCAAAGCAACTTTCCATCATTCCTGCCAAAAAAGACCTTTGAAAAGTACCATCTGAATCCTGAATTAACACACTAGATCCTGAAACCCAAGAAACAACTTACTGAAGAAACTGGTATCACTAAAATTAATGGTGGAAGTTATTTTTTCCATCTAAAGTAAATGCCTAAGCTTTATATATCTGTTTGTCAACTTTAGTACTATGAATATAAAACAGTTGCAAAAACAGAGGAATGTACTTACGGTGAAATTGTGCAGCCAGAGGCATATGCATGGTGGCCGGTATAGCGTATATCGCAGCGTACAATATTGTTGGAGTAATCGGATTCAGGTACCAAATAGCTGGGATTTACGCTGACCTTAAGGGGACAAAGCACAGTGTTGTCTACTAACAGGTTTGAGCTGATAACTTACATTCAGAAGGGCATAAGCATATTGTTTGCTTCTTTAAAAAAAAAAAAAATAAACACCATAAAAATATCAAAACCTACCCGCTGCCAAATACCCTTACCTTCAGAATGTAATTTCCAGGTTTTACATCTGTAATATCAATCCACTGGCAATCTATATCAGCGTTGTAAGTGTCATAGCAGCCAGGGCTCAGTCCCTGAAAAAATTAAGTTCAGATGATTGTAAAAAAATCATTAGGAATATTAACATTCTACATGTTAGGGACACTCAGATTGAAGTTCACTTAACCATGACATTTCAGTAAGAAAATTGCCTTAGGAAATTAGGCTTATTTTTTCTTGGCATTTTACTTGAGTATCTGAACTAGAACATGAAAGTCTAACATATAGATCAGTTTATGGACAGCACTATATTTCTCCTGCATAAGAAACACGTATACTATTGATAGTTGTTCATCTGTGAGATAACTCTATTTTATCTATATTGTCACTTGTTACAGTACTCCTTTTATGTAAATATTGTGGATGCTGTTACAGTTCTTTATGAAAGGCAAGAATAAAATTAAAACTGACCAAAGGCTGGACCTAAATATCTGTAAATCACAAGTAAATAGCTTCTGAGATCCTGGAGTACCAGCCTGATCACCGTGTTTGATCCTGTCTCTACCCTTAGAAATGATGCAACTTTTTGCTATGGATGTACTCTGCCAAAATGCCATCTTTGAATAGTAGAGTGTAGGGCCATTTTTACTGTCAGTTTTGCACAGAAGAAAACATCTCTTCAGGCAAACAGTGACAAAGAATCTGAGAGAACTGAAAGCATTTCTTCCAGATGAATCTTTTCTGAAAATTTAGCTGCTATTAGGAACACCAATAAGAATCTCATGTATGAATATGGATGTATCGGTGGTTTAAATCTGGTGTTTTTTAACCGTGGCTGATACAGATTGCTCTATGCAAAGCTGAAGTGTTCTGGCAACACACAGAGTGCACAAAACCCAAGTCCTGCAGGAATTCCCTCTTGACCCAGCTGGTGATCAGCTCAGACTCTCACATGTATGTGCCAAGTCTGAGGCTGGAGAAAAGTTTTACAGTACAATTACAAACCCCTGAAATATGGGCTTCCAGTGGAAATGCTGACACAGCCATGATTCTAGTGGCACAAATACTCCAGCTGTAAAATATGTATGTTGCTTAGTTAGATGTCATAGTCTCCAGAAAGAGGAAAGGTATTTATACAACCTCTTCAAAGCCTTTATGTATTACAGATCATTCATTATATTTAAAATTCAAATGTGGACACGTCAGCCAGTGAAGCATAGCTGTCATTTCTCTGTGATAAAATAACTACCTCCTAGATTAAAAACTGCAGAATAAGGGATACAAGTTTATGTGTAAGTATGGCCCCATTGAGTTAAACCACAGATCCGTCAAGCTCAGTGCCCTGTCTCTGACAGTGGTCAGCAGCAGATGATTGAGATGAAAAGAACGTAAGAAATAGGATGTATAATGTCCTTTACCCAGGCATCTTCCTTTTACCAGGCATTTAAGATATTATCTGTATTTAAGATATGGGGTACCATCAGAGTTTCGTATTTAAGGGCCTCCATTACTTTATTTAATTTTTTTAACATAACATTTTGTAGATATTTTTGTTCTCTGTAACATCCTATGGCAAGGCATTTAATTCGTTATTCATGTGTAAAAAGAGCTCTCCTCTCTGTTTTAACGCTGTTGTCTGACAGTTCTTTTGGATATCCTTAAATTCCTGTCCTGTGAGAAACAGTGAATATCAACAATTTCTTCTTTCCATACAGGACCACTCAAGATTTGGTATTTTTTTCTGGTTTTCCAAATTGAATTAGTCTGTGAAATCTCTTACTGAGGTAGCTATACTACACTGCTGATCATCCTTGTTCTCCTAGGGTTGCTTGGTTTGGGTTTTTAAGCTTTTCTGTAGCAGTTTCAAGAAGTGGTGACCAGACTCCATGCAGTATTTAAGGTAGGAGGCTATCATGGATTTGTATCATATCATAAATGTGCATTTATATTTTTTATCTATTCCCTTAATGAGCTCTAACACCTTGGCTTACTTTGTATACAACCCATCGTAATTGTCACATGGCTGCCATTCTCTTCAGCAGCCCTTTATACATGCATAAAGCTATGCTGTAAGTTTTCTGTATTGGACTGCCAGCCAGAAGCTACAGGTATTAAGGATATTCAGCAACTTGCAGCCTCATGCTCTACAAGGGCAAAAATACCACACATGAATTCTGGCACCAGCCAGGCACACTGGAAAAGACTTCTTCACTGACTCTGTCTCAGATTTCCTTTAGCTCACTTCACCTGTCCTATAACCACAAGAGCTTGTGATGTGTTCTAATACCATTCACTCACCAGTGACACTAGGCTAGTAAGTGTCCCTGCATTTTAATGGGACACACACATAGCAGCACTTGATCAAATTGTTAAGTCTTAAAGTTGCTGTGACAGAGAATATCAGAGCTAGTTAGGGCATCAGATAATTTAGGCCAGGAGCTGATTTGTAGAAAAAAATATCCACAGATAAATTGCAGGGGGAAAAAATATCCAAAGATAAATTAGAGGGGGAAAATAAGCTTGGTTGTCTCTGAACCAACTCTTACCTGTGTATGTGCTGTACATGCATACCGTCTATAATACCCATAATCACAGGAGGTATCTTCAAGACAGAAACTTGCTTTGTGTCCTTCAGCAACTTTTCTGTGTGAGCTTGCATCCAGCAAGTCGTAGTGGCTGAATTCATCCATGCTGTGATAATGTCTGTTAAAACATAGATACATTCTTAAAGATGGATCAGATCTTGTCAATGATATTTTACAGATTCCTATTTGATCTACCTTCTGTTAGATGTGGTGAAATTTTATTTATTGCACAGAACTTGTGTGGTAGGATATTTCCTATTACCGGACATCCAGGTAAGTTTTATTTCCTTTACTCCAATTGTCAATGACTATAAAATGAATATATAAATAAATAATAGATTTCAATTTGTTAAGGGAAAGACTCTATAGCACCATTGTTTTTCCAAAATTTCCTGTTTCAGCTTTTTTCTGATAACAATAACAAGTATTAAGTAGTTCATATATGAATTGTACATCTTATAAGTGCCGTTAGCCAGAGTTTCACTAGGAGTGCTTACCTTACGTTCTGTAAATTCCAGGGACGTTTTCTACTTGATAGTAAAAACTCAACAATTCACATTCACATTTCCATGGCCCTCAATCAACATGATATATTCATAACATTAGCAAAACCAAATCTGCATAAAGAAATCACATTCTGTGTACTGGCAATGAAGATCTCATCTGGTGTCAATTTTTGTAGATTGTACTTACTATAGTCTCTGTTTCAAAAGTATGTATATTTTGGATCTGGGCACAGTGATGCATTTTTCTTGCTGTCACACAGATTTCTAGATCCTACTATGAACTTGAACAGCTATTATTCTCTTAATTTCACTTTTTCAAACACAAGGAAAACTAAACTTGTACTGTCTACCTGCACAGATGTCTGTGCAACATCTGGCTACTGTTCTTTACAAATGCCTTCAGCTGAAGAGTTATATGAGAAAGATATAATTAAACAGAATTCAAATGTATTTTTAAAATGAAGCATGCATGTCAAGAACAATAAAAGTGGTCCTCAGATGATGATGACTAACACTGAAGTCTGATGGCTAGCCAAACTAAATGGCAGTTACAGTTCATTTCCAAATGAGCTTGTTTCACTCCCATGGAAATGATCACAAGAAAAGCTTTTTTTTTTTTAATTTTTTTTTTTTTTTTTTTTTTTTTTATGGACAGTGTATTTTCTGTCCAAGAACTGAATCAACATCAGAGACACTTTGCATCTGGATAGCGATCATGGCAGAGTAAAACTGCTTTTTAACAAATGGAAGATTTCAGTTGCTCTCTATCCATCTCATTCATCTATCAATTTTGTAAGCGCCGGGGTTAAAGGGTTTTTAGGTGGTGGTTTCTTTTGCAGGGGTGAGGTTTAACTAAAGTATTTATGAAAGCTTTTTTGTTTGGGTTGATTTAGTTTTAGCTTTTTTATCCTTACAAGATTTATAAACTAGCAATATTTGTCCTTTTTTTTAAGAATTTGCTTAATGATCCTGATTTTTCATTCAAAGCTTAATGCCTCTGAAGCTAGAGAGAAGTATTTCATTGACTGTAAGGGGCCTTTAGATCAAGACCACATTACATATTATTTTTTAACTAGAATAATACCCATAACAGCAGAATTGTATTTGAAGTAAAGTGGGAGTGAGGTAAGCTTTCTATTGGTCCTGCTACAAAATAGCAAAAATTGGAACAAACCTGCGAACTGTTGCATGTGAACTTTCTGAAAAGGCGCAAGTCTTCAGTGTAACCTGCTCCTAAAATGCTGAAAATGTTCTACTACATTTGCGTTGCCATGTTTCCAGCAATTCTGCTATTTCTAGGGCAGTACTGGCATGTGAAAGTATCATATGAGAAGGATACTGATAACGGGTTTAGTCAACTCAGTACCTTCTTTTTCACCTTCTTTGACCATACCATTCCTCGTCAAGAAGTAACCCATTACATTTTAGTCAAGAAATATGGTTCAGTGTTTACAATGATGTATGATAGGGAACATGTAGTAAAGGTACCTTTTAGGGTTTGCACATGATTAGGACTTCTATTTGCTGGTTCCCCTTTAATGTAACTGGACTATAATCAGAAGAGAAGGTGCCACTCTCAAAACTGATTTTAGCCTTGTAATCATAATGAATGTATACTTGTGAGAGTTTTATACTTATGGGTACGCTTCTTATCCATTTTGGTTTCAGGTGGCTACATAGCTTTCCCCTGGCTTCCCCCTGCTTCGCTGCAGCTTTAGAAAATGTCACCTTTAGAGTGACAATTTGCCAGTAAAAAAGATAATTAGAAGGTACCATACTGAGCACTTCACTCACTGGTGACAGCTGTGCCACTCCCATGAGTAACGGGGTCTGCTGGGCAGAAAATCTGATGTGCCTTGATTCTTCACTCTTTGGGGGAACCTCAAGAGCACCCGATTGTCATAGTCTCTAACATCTGCTCGATAAGCTGAGCTGTAATAATGCAAAAAAGAGATGTAAGTATATGCAAGAAACGTGTTAAGAAAACACCTTATGTGGTATCAGAAGTAACTGATCTTTTCAGCCTCCTTAAAGCTCATGCATTGAAGACACACAGGAATGCCACATGGTGTACTCAGAAGTGCCTCTTGCCAGACCAAGACCTGAATAAGATTCAAATCTGCTTCTAATAATGTAAATGGAAGTTTGACCACTGACTCTACTTCTGTCTTTGAGGCAGACCACCACTTAGATGTAAAATCACTGGTGGTACTGATGGCACCAAACCCATGATTTTATTAATGGCTGTTAACCAAAGGAGCTCACTGTGTGTGTAAGATCACACAGCAGATGTTTGTTTCTGTTGAAAAAAATACACATATGCCTTAGGCTTTATTTCCCTATTTCACTTAGCTTTTATCTACAGTATTTTAAATACTGGAATATTTTAATCAATTGATAGCCAGCAAGAACATTTCAATTAATCTTCAGTGTAAGATTAACATAAAAATACTGCTTCTTATGCCATGTTTTCTTTTTCCATCAAGTGAAGAAAGAGCATGACCCTGGTAACAGCCTGACATCAATTAATGATGCTGGTAAATAAGTAAATCTGTTTTGCATGATAAGATGTCAAACAAGTTAAAATGGTTAAAAACAGCTATGTTGATTTCTTTCCTATCAAAACAGAAAAAATCCCACTTTGCCAACTGGACAAGACCCAACATAATAGAAAAGCCATTATTTCAACCCTTTAAAACACTTTGAAACATTTTTTTCAGGGAGATTTTAGTCTTAAGAGTCATTCCAAGGCACAGGCCCAGAAACAATTAGCATTTTGTAACTTAACTTGTGCTGGTGAGAATAGTTTGGGTTTTCTTTTTTCTTTTTTTTTTTTTTTTTTTTTTCCTATTTTTAATTGAGTAGAATATGAACTTGTTGGATTAGAGAAAAGGGGATGAAAATCACCAGATTCAAGTGGACATTTTTAGGTGCCTCCATTTTGCAAAATTCATGTATGTTCAAATGAGCCTGATAACAGAAATGTGCAATATAACTTTTCACAAAATGTAGGTTCTTCTATGGTGTGTGTCTTTCTGGTGTGGCTGTATTGTTTTCTTATGTGCACATCCCACCATCTGCCACAGGCTCATAAGAAGTTTACAAACTTCTTATTTATTATAGTACATTTCCTGGGCTCTGCAGCCTCTCTTGTCTCCACTCCACCGAGTCCTTGGGCACTCTGCGATGGGTGCAGGAGCACAAGAATCCACTGTCAGCAGGCAAAAGACGGGGATATGCCTACCTTGCCAGGCAGTTCTCCTCGGCAGCACATCTCAAGTTATACATGGACATCCTCTGGACATACGTGGACGCCTGGATGTAATAGGGATCCGGGACTAAGTCAGGGAGACCTGCAGTTCATCAAACCAACCACATAACAGCAAGATCAACCCAGGACAAGTCTGCAAATTCTTGGCTTCCACCCCAGTTGTTGGAAGCTGTCGCTTTGCTACGGACCCTGACACCCATTAAGGCCGTTCTCCCTCTTGCTCAGGTCCCTCGGCTTTTCTCAAAGCCCTCACCACAAGCACGATGCCCGGACCCCCGCGGCGGCCTCCCCACCATCCCACCCGCGCCTCGCCGTCCCCCCCAGCCCCAGCGACCGCTGCCTCGCGGGATCGGGCAGTCCGGGAGCTCTCCAAATCACCGCTGGGTCGGGCTTTGCCCGGAGCGAGGGGTTGGCAGAACCGCAGACGCCGCACCGTGTCCCTGCGGGACGCGCAGCGCTAGCGCCCCGGGGCCGGGGCCGGCACGGGACATGGGACAGGACGGAACGGGAAAGTAAAGGCGAGCTCTTACCATACTGGAAGTAGCCGGTGCCATAGCCGGGTCGGTACCTGCTGCCCTGCCGGGGCCGCTCGTAGGTGTCATAGTAGTTGTAGTAGGGGTTATCGTCCGTGTACTTGTAGGGGTTGTAGGGGTCGTCTCCTACCATGACATCTTCCCGCCCGGATCTGAAGCTGCTGAGGGGTGGCAGGTCTCCGGCACCAGTGCTTCTCCGGCTGCCGTCGGTCCCGGTGCCGCCGGCGGGGCTGGTGGAGGTGCCGGGTCTCGACGCCCCCGACGATACGCTCCCGGTCGCCTCCGTGGCCGCGGGGATAGCGGAGCTCTGGCTCAGCGGCACGTGGGAGGAGCGGCCTCCGGAGGGAGACTGGTAGCCCGCCTGGAACCAGTGTCGGGCTCTGGGGCCGCCGCGGCTGCCGGCGGCGGGCTGGGTCTCCGCGGCGGGGGCGGCTCGAGCGGCGGCTCTCCGCGGCAGCGTGCCG
The DNA here is from genome assembly GCA_028858755.1 of Ara ararauna. Taxonomy (NCBI): domain Eukaryota; kingdom Metazoa; phylum Chordata; class Aves; order Psittaciformes; family Psittacidae; genus Ara; species Ara ararauna. The sequence goes on from CM054410.1 coordinate 52,478,173, forward strand.
TTGTTCCGCAGCAGCAGGATGGGGCTGCCCACAGCCTCGGCTGCCTGCCGGCGCCGAGGGGGCTGGTACTGGGAGCCGAGGCTGAGCAGGCTGTACACCTGCCCGTTGTTCTCCCACTGGATCCGCTGCCTCCAGGCGGCGGGGGGCGGCGGGGGGTCCCGGCGCGGCGGCGGCTGCTGGCAGCTGCCGGGCCACAGGCAGCTCCAGTAGATGCAAGCATGGAGCTGGGCGAGCAGCAGCCCCGGCGGCGCGAAATGCATCTTCTCCTCTTTCCTGGGTGCCGGCGGAGTGGAGAAACGGGCGAAATCGGGGTGGCGAGTGGAGAGAAAGGGGCGCCTTCCTGGCCAGGACTGGGCGGAGAGAGGCGAGGGAAAGAGCGTGGGGACGCCGGGGGAAACGGGCTGCGGCTCTGGAAGGGTTAGGCGGGCAGCTGGGTCTCAAGCGTGGCAGGACCCGGGCGGTGCCATCGGGCAGGTCAGGCCGTCAGGAAGGAAACCCGGCCCGGGGGAGGCGGCGGGAGCGGCTTTTCTTCTCGCCGGTATTTATAGGCGAGAGGATGCGAATAGTGAGCTGGAGCAAACAATCAGCCTCTCATCGTCCTCCGGCCCGCGCTGGTGTCTGGAGCGAGGGAAGGAGGAGGAGGAGGAGGAGAGACCAGGGACTTTAAAACTCGCTGGCACGCTCGCAAAGTTACACAAGCCCCGCTGGCTGCGCCCCCGCCGTTTGTTCACGTAATGCGGCTGGAAACGTGCGGCCCTGACAGTTCCCTCACGGCCGCCCCCCACCCACCCCGCGCGGGGGAACAGGGGGAGCTGGGCGGCGCGGGATGGGGCGGCGGCGGCAGCGGGAGCTCCCCATCCTCCCGCCGCCCATCCTCCTCGCCTTCCTCCTTCCATCCATCCATCCATCCTTGCTGGCCCCCCTCGCTCCTATCCTCGCCGAGCCTGCGGCGGGCGGGCGCGCTCAGACACACGTAGTCTGCCAGAGTATGCGGTGGAGCAGCGCCAAAATATGCAAAGGAAAAATGCTATTAGCTCATCAGCGCTGGAGAGACTAGAAACGGGGTGGCGGGGAGGGGGAAGGGGCCGCTAGCGAGAGAGGAAACATGTTTCTGGAAAATGTGCTGGCCGGCAACTATCTCCCGGGCTGGAGCAGCTGCTGGGGACCTTGGTCTCAGCGCTGAGTAACAGTCGGATCCCCTTAATGACCTCTTAATTAGGAGAAAATCTCCATCAAATAAACTCTTGACTATTGACTTTTGGGTTTTCTGCGTATGAGTCACACGATAAATATGCTGGCGGTGCTGCTCCCGGAGTAAGATTTCATTGAAAAGTGGAATTTCACATGGGAGAGTCTTAGCTCCGTCACCAGAACAAATAAACCTGGCTGGGGCAGCTTCTCCCCAAAACCATGATTGAGAAGAAGAGCACGCTGTGGCTCGAAAGCCTCTTCCTCCCTTCCTGCTTTTACAAGAGTTCATTAGCCCTGTGTTTTGATAAGTCCAATCACCCAGCAAGGCAAAAGAATTAAGGTCCGTGGATTTCAGCCAGATCTCCTTTTGGGTGTATTTTTCCAAGGGCTGTTTGCTTATGAATCCTTGCAAAGGAATGAAGGAGAATACACAAAATTCTCCTTCACCAAAAGTTTGGTGGTGAGGGCATTTCTCACAGCTATTCTTATCAAAGGCCATCAGACCAGGTCGGAAGAAGTTTTTACCCTCCCGAGGTAGATGCAAGGCACTTTCCCGCTGCTGCTGGCTTCCCCAGGTCAGATTGGCAGTCTGCAGGCTACTGGCTGAGCAGATAGGTGCCACTGCATTTTGATGCGCTTGGTACATTCTCCTGTCATTTTTGTTGTACTGCAGTTTATTGTAATTGAATATTTCTTCAAGTGCTCGCGGGTCGGAGGCTGTGACCAGTGACTGGCTGTGGCTGGTCACCGAGCCGGCTTGCTTACTCTGCTCCTGGTCTGGGGAGACCTGTGCTGCAGGCAAGTGTGCAGTCTAGTGGACTTCCTTATCACTTTTCTCTTCCCTGCAGTCACCCTAACAACCTGGAGGGTTAAAATCACTGGGAAATCATAGAATCATAGAATAGTTAGAGTTGGAAAGGACCCTAAATCAGCAGTGCACTGTAAAAATTCCCAGCATGGAGAACACTGAGGAGCACAGGCCAGGGGTGCATCAAAGAGAACAAAGTCTTCTTACTTGGAAATAGCCCCAATAGCAGAGTGGGGGTTTGCTATCGCTGTTAACTGTCACCAGAATGGTGGGGAGTATCTGCTGGACTGAGCCCCCAGGCAGGACCAGTAACTGGTGTCTTTCCACAAGAGGGTTGTGCCTGACATTCCATTTGGTCTTAGTCTGAGCAGTTTGGTGCAGAGGTGGTTGGGTTTGGGTTCTCTTGTTCATCAGATTAGCAAGCTTCTTTTCCCCTTGATTTTTCTCGTTGTGGCTTTTAAAATATTGTTCGCCACTTAAAGGTTTGCCTGGAACAATCAGTGACTAAGACTGAGTAAAGTGGAAAGGTTGAAGATAGGGAAAATACAACACTGAAGGAACAAGGCTTCTGTCTTTCCAATCTTCCCCTAAATCTTACTAGTGTTACAAACAGCAGGTTGTTGCCCAATGTGTGATATTAGACAATGTTTCCACACAGTGGGATTCTAGCCGCTTCTTTTTTTTTTTTTTTTTTTTTTTCCTGACTAAGTAAGTATTTTTCATGAAACTGGAGAAAGCTATTCCTGCCCATTTATCAGCCATTCATGCTGTTTGCCTTTTTTTCCAATGTCAAGAGTTTAATTTGTTAATTAATTTAGGTTTCATAAAGCATGAAAAACACTCAGCATCCCTAAAGAGTCATGTCCTTCTCTTATCAATAGGTGCCTATGTCCATTGAATTACTGTCCTTTCTTCACAGGTTGCCTAATTATACATAGCTTTAGTGCCTTGGGTCTGCCCAGACTGTCAAAAAGCCCACTTGGTGTCTGTGACCAGAGGTACAGAGGTGAAAATCTTTGCAATACCTTAGAAGACTTGCACGCAACGTCAGGTACTGTGATTGCTTTAAAAATACTCTAAAAACTGTCAAGTACTCTGGTATTAAGCTTTCTTATGTGGTTAATACTGTAAAGCCCAGTTCTAACACTAGATCACAGAAAATTTACTTAACCTACCTCTTTCTTAGCCTACTTCTCCCTCTTTTAGCTGGAGTGACTGATATGCTGCGGTATTAGTTGCACTGAAAACTTTGATTTCTGCCACCTACAGAAATAAAGTCTATATCAACTGAGAAATTATATTTTCCCTCACCAGATATCAGTAAGTAAGCACAGTAATTTCTCAAAATCTAAGGTTAGGAAGTATTTTACATTTTAATTTAATTGGTAGATTGTTGCAGCCCTCATTCAAAGGAAAAATGTCTTCCATGGAATCTGTAACATTTGGAGTCCTCCTTATGTATGTACTGCTATTAAACAGCAGTTGTGAATCTCAAAAATGGAAAAAAGATTAACCTGTTCCTCCAAAAAAAAAAAAAAAAAGAAACCAAAAACAAAAAGCCCTGAACAGAATCAAAACTATTTGAATTTGGCATGTCTGAGTACATGTTCTAAGAAAGATATCTGTGATTGAAGGGCTGATTATTGAGGAGTCACTATGAGAAAAAGCTTGAAGAGTAGTGGCAGGTTTCGGCTTTCTGTAGCTGTGAAAACTTATTTTACTCATTTGAGTTATGGGTGAGCAGACAGAGAACTCATTCTGATTTTTCTGTTTATGTGAACATTTAGTTTTATCCAGATTATTTAAATTTGTCATGTTTTGCAGATTTTAATTATAGTTATCATAACTTGCGATTTTTTCATTCAAATATTTAAAACTGGGTAACTTTGTTGAACAGTAGAACACCAGATTTTTCTGAAACCCATTTTACAGAGTGTCTAGGTATTTTTATTTAGAAACTCACTTGTCAGTACATTGGATTGAAAGGTTCCCAATTACAGTGAATTCCCCTTAATGGCTGGAATTAAGATGTTAAAATATGCTTTACAGCATGTGAACTTAACTAGAAACGAAGAACACTGACTATTTTCAATTCAGGTCTGTAAAGAATTTTTTTAACAAACCAACTTAATTAGAGACCAGGGTTGTAGACTTTTTGTGACAGCAGTTTTTTAAGTGGGCTGTATGACTTTACTGTCACGAAAGTTAATATTCTAGTTGAATTTAACTACCATTTGTAGGTCTGATTTTAAAGTCTCTAATCAGGCAGCTTTCTACAACTCCAACCAAGTGCAAACATAAACTTTTAGGCTCTTTTGTGCTCCAAATTTATAAAGGAACACATACATTTTTGTTGCTTCAATGGACTAGCTCTTTTGTTGAAGAAAGAAAATTGTTAGAATTTGATTAGTAGGTAACGTTCTCAATTAAAAATGATTAACCAATATGCCATCTGTCCACTTTCTAATATTCAGGGGGGTTCTATCTGTGTTACAAATTAGTTTGTAGTTTCTCAGTTTTATATAATCTGGGTAGAGCTACTCTATTGTGTATATCTATGCCCAATGAAGGAAATTTGGCGCACTTGTCTTTCAGTGCAGCAACTGATAGCACTATCAAGAAAAGCAGCTACAGGACCTGAGATAGCTGTTGTTCTTTTCTTGCAAGAGACCTCAAGAAGAAAGCCTTCTGATGTCAGTGGGGTTTTTGTCAAATCAGGGTTTTGCAATGAGATTTTAATAGCTTTAAGTTTAGAGGGTTGATGTGTGGATAAATCTGAATATGAATGGTTTCACAGAATGCAGTTACATGGTTTCCTACATGAACCTAGGTTTTAAAAAAGCACAGTGAAAATTAAAAAGCCTATTCCTTCTTGAATTTATAGTGTGTTTCATCTCTGAATATTGTTTTGTAACTTTTCTGTTTACTTTTTGTTGGTCTCCCAAAGGTTTCTATAACAAGTGAGATTTCTAAAAAGGTTGAAAGAAATAGATAAATGGGCAGCAACTGCAAATGCAATCAGAGATTTGAAAATCCACCAAAGTTACTTCCTTTTTTACATGCCAGCAACTGTAATGAAAGCTTCCCCAACTGCTGTCTTTGAAGTATCCATTGCAATGGTATGCGAAACTTGCCATCAGTAATATAACCAGGGTATGTTTATTTTGTTTTCAGTATGTTGTCCGCTCACAGGTAAAAATGAATAGAAATCCAAGACACTCAAAGTAAAGAGACCACTCTCTGTGCACTAATGCCTGTGATAAGTACTAGTCACTTTAATTTAGCAAAGGTAATTAATAAAATTCATATTGTATTTGTACAGTGCATGTGTAAACAGTACCTTTTTGTTTATAGAGTTCAGTCCTGAATTGTCCTCATAAGCAGAACGTGGGCTCAAGAACTGCCTACCATCTCAGACACAACTACCAAATTTTATTGAAGTTTTTTAATACTGTGAAGGGGTTATCATGATAAACTTGAAAGACCTAAGTAAAATCAGAAAAAGCAAATGTTTGTGTTCCATACACAGGCACTTCTTTGTTGTGGCAGGCATCCAAAATGAGTCTTCCATTCTGTGCATTTTGCACAAAAGCAAAAACCTCAGCTAGTAAGTCCAAGATGAGGAAGACTTGAGAAAACAATTAGTATTTAATTGAGGCATTCACCAGACTGTTCTGAGATTAAGAACACTATGCATGAAGTGAGAGGAATAGATAACATTTCAAATCCATCATTTTCTTTTCCTCTTCAGTGGGGAAGAAGTCATAAATCTTTCACAAAGTGGAACACTATCCAGTGTAAGGTAAGAGCAGATCATGTTGACAGAAATTTTGGAACATGATTTAGTATGTATCTTATCAAAGATAGCTAGTGCAGCAGTGCTATCTCTAGTACAAAGCTAACTTTGTAAAAATAGCAATAAGAGAGCATTTCATGAGTTCTAGAGTCATATTTCCCGGTTTCTGCTGGGATAGAGTTAATTTTCTTCCTAGTAGCTGGTACCGCGCTGTGTTTTGGATTCAGCGTGGGAACAGTGTTGATAACACACCGATGTGAGAGATCGGCTGCATGGTGCTTAGTTGCCAGCTGGGCTTAAACCACAAAAATCGTATCTCATTCTTCATATCTAGATTGCTTATTTTACAAGTAGGTACAATTCTTAAATCTCCTATATACCTGGATCTGATAGTTCTTTTCCATCTAGTGTATAGCATCTTCATCTTCATAACCATACCTGAATTTGTGTGGCTGTCACAGGGATGGGTAATTTTATTTGTAGAACTTCAGTGCCTGCTGGAAAAATACCAGACAAGAGCCCACTTCACATCTCAAGGTGAATTTTCATAACTGACATTAGAAAAGACTTCTGTGTTATACTGATAAGGAGCATAAAAATGCTCAATTAGAATAGCAATCAATAATGCCATTCATAATGCAAATGTGAATACGTAAAAGGTGGGAAAATGATGAAGGTGATAAAGAACTGGTACAGGAACTCCAGTACCCCTGTGACTGGGATTTTAATTGCTACTTTGTATTCACTGAAGAATATGTACAGACTAAACAGCAAACTTACATCTTTGCATTACAGGGAATGTTTTAGAGGTGCGTATTGAGGACACTAAATACAGTTTGAATTCAAAAAGAAATAAGAGAAGGATAAAAAGAGATGGGTAGCCCTTCTCCACAGCGACATCTACTTCAGGAGGACACAGAAACCTGACCAAAGGCCTTCTTATAGAAATGCAGGTTCAGACTTACAAGGTACCTTTTAAGCCAAGTTCCCATAGCAAAACAGTGGAATTTAGGCATCTGTCAGCCCTTAATCCCTCTTAGATGTTTCCAGCAGGCTTCTACCGTATCAGCTGTTGTAAAAATATAAACTGATATACATAAAATATATATGACAATATAAAGTCTGATCAGAGAGTAAAAGTTTCTAAAATAAATACCCTCATATTTGCAACTCAATCTTGGTTCCTACCTTGGTATTGGCAAGCAAATATAAGACACATTGGCTCATTTTTACTTGTGAGATAGTGATGTATAGAAAGCTTGATCTGTGAACCCTGAAAGAGTTTTTCTGTGTGGATTATGTAAATAGATGTGGGGCATTCTCCTGGAAGCTATGTCAAGGCATATGCATGACAGATAGGCGATTAGAGACAACCAGCATGGCTTCACTAAGGGCAAAATCCCAAGATCTGCAATCAACAGTTCAATGTCCAAACGGAGATCAGTAACAAGGGATACCTCAGGGGTCCATACAAGGACAAGTACTTCTTGATATCTTAATTAATGACACAGATGGTGGCATTGAGTTCATCCTCAGAAAGTTTTCATGTGGCACCAAGCTGAATGTTGCAGTCGATTTGCTTAAGGGAAGGGGTGCCATCCAGAGGAACCTTTACAGGTTGGAGGAGTAGGCCATTATGAACTTAATGAAGTTAACAGGGTCAGTTGCAAGGGCTGGGGCAATCCTCAGTATCGCTAAAGACAAGGGGATGATGGATGTAGAGTAAATCTGCAGAGAAGGACTTGGGGACAGTGGTAGATGAAAAACTGGATGTGTCCCAGCAGTGTGTGCTTGCAGCCCAGAAACCAACCATATCCTGGGCTGCATCAAAAGAATCATGATCAGCAGGTGATCCTCCCCTCTACTCTGCTCTCCTGAGATCCCACCTGGAGACCTGCATCCAGCTCTGGGGCTCCCAGCACAAGAAAGATGTGGACCTTTTGGAGCAAGTCCAGAGGAGTGCCACAAAAATGATCAGAGGGCTGGAGCATTTCTGCGAGGTGGAAAGGCTGAGAAAATTGGCTGGGGACAACTTACTGTGACATTTCAGTACTTAGAGGAGGCATGTAAGAAAGATGGAAAGACTTTTTTACCAGGGCCTGTAGTGATGAGACAAGCACAATAACTTTAAACTGATAGAGGGGACATTTAGGGTAGGACATGAAGATTCACTTTTTTACAAGGCAGGTGGTGAGACACTGGCACAGGTTGCTCAGAGAAGCTGTGGATGCTCCATCCTCATGGATATTCAAGGCCAGGTCAAGTGTTCAAGGCCAGGCTGGACTGAGCTTTGAACAACCTGATCTAGTAGAAGGTGTCCCTGCCCTGGATGATCTTTGAAAGTCCCTTCCAAGCCAAACCATTCTGAGATTGTATGAAAATAGGTTTATTTCCAATCCTGAAACAAGTCAGCTTACATACAACAGTGGAGATACACCAGTTTGCCTACTGATGATCTGAGCTGGTGAGTGTTTCTTGGCTGCCAAACATTTCTTTCTCTAGGCATAACTAAGCATAACTATTCTAGGAAGATCAAAAAAAGTAGTATCTAATTGAATGAGTCTTGGGAAGAACTGACTTTATTTATTTACCTTCCTTATAAAATGAAGAGAACACTAAGCCTATTGAGAGACTGTTTGTTCATGTTCGTATCTTTTCCAAGTACATGATCTTGGTCACGTTATCTTTCCTCTTTACTACTCTCTTGTTTTTTTCCAAAAGTTATGTCCTTTCTCAAGCCAGAATCTAAGCTCTCCATGCCAGGGATCATGGCTTCCTATGTATGGGCTCAGTGATGCTCACAGTAGGGCACTCAGTCTGACTATTACTTTTGACCACCTTTGCAATATGAAGAGCAGCACTGAACACAGAATGCTGTATTGAACAAATGCGACATTTAGAACATGCAAAAGCCCTCATGCAGCTGTGTGTATTATTGAACAAAGCCGACACTCAGCAATCCTGACTCAAATAAAACACCCATGGTGGTTTTCCCTTTGGTCTAAATTTCATCATAATATTTTGTCTTACATACCAATATTATGAACTCTTTTATTATTCTGCTCTATAGTACATTCTTTTTGAAGTACATTCCTAATTAAATTCCTATTTTCATCCACAGGTAATTACCACTTTAGGTCTTTTCATTGTTTATATGATTGGAGAAATTACTTGAAGTACAACAGTAAGTCATGCAGTTAGATGGAGAGGAATGTTTATAAAAAAATATTGGAGTTATATAAGGGCAATGACTGTAATATTTGCTTTACCAACTCAGTAGAAAAGAGATATAATTAGAAAGTGTCTGTTTGGCTTTAATGAACTGAAGTAAAAGTTGATGCTAAATATTATTTTCTCCTCTCAGTGAATACACTCAAACAGCTCCTGACTGAAGACCAATCTTCATATTTGCAAGCTGCCATGATATACCAGGTTGGTTTCTTTGGGTTTACTCTGCCTAAGTTAAAGCCTAGCACAGTAAACTGGTTTAAACTGTGCAGCATGTGTGTCATTTCAAAGCATTCAAAATTGTTGCAACATTTGATGTCGGTTAGCCCCAAAAAAAAACCCAAAACCAAATATAGATACATTTTTCAGGAATGTATGCACTCAGTTGTGCTAGTTTCAGCTGAATATTGCAGTGACTGAGGTCACTGGTGTCTTTATCTGAGAAAGTGGAGCCCCTTCCTCATCTCTTCAGCTGACTTGTGCTGTCCCCCTGTGATATATTTGGGCTACGTAACTGCATCAGGTTAGGGAATGGGGTGATGCTGCCAGTAGGGTCTACAAGAGGATAGGCAATAGTATGAGGGAGGGAATAGATGGCAAACATTCTTGACTGGTGCAACACTGACTTCTCTGTAGCTTTGGAGGCATTAGGAAAAAGCTGTGTTTTCGCACAGTGGCTGGGTTTATATGCATTATCTGTGTGGTGGCATGGGAGCAGGACATGAGGACACAAGATGGGGAAAACCAGGTACAATTAAACCCTTTATTCAGCTTCCCCAGTAAATCTATAGCTAAACTCACATGGTTTTTCTTTTAGTCTAGTCTTATTGCGCTTATTTCTTTCTGTAATTGTTGTTAACAAAACTTCCTAAATGTGTCTATCTATATAACAATGTATCTAGGTACAAGTACCATTTCCCTTCGTAGCTTTAACAAAATTACACTTTTGGATGTATACAAATACAACAGCCATCACAAAAAAATACTTTGAGTCCTAAGCTTTTGGAGATTTTATATTTCTGGTCTACATCCACGCTTTGTTATGGGGAACTCAATAGGGAGGTAGCTGTTCTGCAGAACGGGGTGTCTCTTCGGTCATTGTGTGACAGATTACACCTTCTAGCACAATGATCTTAAAGGACTGTAGGGAACTGTGCCTGCTTCTAGGTGTTCTGCTTTTCCTAGTGGAAGATTATTATGATTGCTTCACTGAAGTCAAGCTTTGTAGCGGAAGCTAGAGAGAATTTCTCTGAAAAGCCATGAGAAATCAATGAGGAATAAAAAATTCTTGACTTGGTGGCATTGTTTTACTCACTGTCATGGATCTTTTGAGGAGTAAAGAGAAGAGCCTGAAAGAACTCCTATAGGGCTTTTCTTGGAATCATACCAGCCGAAGAGACCCTGTAGGAGAAAAAGCCTGAATAAGCTCTTGGCAAGTTTAAGAAGCAAAGATGCTTCTTGAGGAGCATGAAGCTTACTGAACGTCTGGTTCCAGAAGCAGGTGCTTCCCCCACTGACACACAAGAAATACAGTGTGTCTGGATTCACCTTTAGTTTTGTGGACAATACTCAATTCTAGCAAATGACTCCCATGAAAATCAGTTAAGTTACACCAGGGTAGGACTTTACAGCTGAGATTAGAGTATTTAATATGTCTGTATTATGTCTTGTGATGTATTTTTTAACTAATGAGAATTCCTCCAGATACTGTGTTTTCCACATATTTAATTGTAGCTTTGGCTTTGCATTTCACTTAGCATTAAAATTAGAATGGTTTCCAGCACAATCCTCATGTTGTAAAACTTTGGTGAGTTAAGGTTTAATTTTGGCTGTGGTAGGAAGTAGGAGCAGAGCACAATTTAAAAGGGCTAAATTAATTAACAAGGGCAAAATACTGTCTTTCTCAAACTACTATTTGCCTTTTCACCATTACTGTACTGTCCTTACAGGTTAGTATTTACCAAAGATTAACAATAACATGTAATAACTTAAGTTTTCATTGTATCATGGAACATTCAAGACCATGTTGTATAAATCTCTCCCATCACTGTTTATTGCACACCTCTGAGGAAATCCATGTAATCTCTGTTAAAGTAGTGTTAGTGAGCAGTTCTGAACACGAAGAAAATGAAATATGCTTTTATGGAAACCTCTGGGGAAATATGTACATAAGATTACATGTGTTAGAATTTGGATTTACAAAGTTTTAAAGCCGAGAAGGACCCATACAGTCTGATCTTCTGCATAACACAGACAATGGAATTTCACCCAGTAATTTCTGCATAAAGGTCATAATTAGTCTCTGAGCTAAGATATCTTTTTTAGAAAGACAGTCTTGGATTAAAGAAGTCAAATGATAGAGAGCACACCACATCCCAAAGTCAGCTGATGCAATAGTTTTTTTCCCTTGACTTAAAAAAGAAACAAAACAAAACTGTGCTTTATTTATAATTTGAACTGAACACCGCCACTGAAGTTGTCATTCAGGACAGAACCTGTAGTAAGAAAGCACTTGCTAACACAAGCATGAATATATTTTAAGCATAAAAGTGGTGTCTGGAGAACTTAGAAAAACAAAGCAGTTTTGTTCACTGCTCTTGTTCACTCACCTTTGTAGGGTCCCTCACTTTTCTCTTTTGTCTGCATTCTTCCTGAGGGAGGGCCAGGATTGTGCTGAAAATTACAGCCAGGAGCATTGAAGCATCTTTTGAAATTAGCCGTGCCATTATCTGGTCTTTGGAGTGACTGTTCTTCATGATTTCCTACTTGTGAGAAAGTAGCATGTTGAGGTAAACGAGTAGTTTTGGATGTGACATCTGATATGCTGAAAATGTGTTTATCTAACATTCTTCATGCTAAACAATGGAGTGCTACTGGACTGAAAGAATCAACAGTGAGTGTTAGCTGGGGGGAAGAAACCCTCTCACCCCCCAGAAGCAGTTTGGGAAGCTCTGATATCTGAAAACCTGAAGGAAGTCTTATTAATTACTAGAAATTGCTAAGTCTTCTGTTAACGTGTTTTTTTTTTTTCTAAACACTGGGATCAGAATAAATACTGCATCCCTTGAAGAAATCCAATTTCTTTCACTACTCAAAATTCATGTTTAGAACACAGTGTCATAGTTTCTAAAACTACATTTAAGATCCATCTTCTAGTGAAAAGGTATTCCACAGGAAGTACCGCTCAAAAAAAGCCTCTTGCCAGGAGGCTGCAGAGCAACACATACGCAGTCCTACATTATGATTTTCAGCTCTTAAATATATCAGGTAAACTATATTCCATACTTGAACAAACTGGTCAGGGTCCATCCTTTGGGGTTAAAAACCAGCAAGCAGAGGCCAGAAATAAAGAACAAATTTCCACTGTGGTTAGAGTGACCCAGTTGGTTCCGTCACACCTGTGCAGTCCCAGCAAGTCCCCTGCACTCCAGACCCTCTGGGTGCACCTCCATGCTCTAGGTGATGAAATCCGTACCAAGATGTACTTTTCCCCAGAAGCCAGAAAACAAAATGAGACTACTGGAACTTCCATTTCTGTTCTTTTCAAGCATTGGTGGCTAAAAAGATCTAAATGGGATAAGGGATGCATCTAAAGTGTATCCCTTACCCTGTTAGGTTTTAAAATACCACTGTGATTAATTTCCCTTCATTTTTATTTTTATCATTGTGGGAGCACCCCAATTATAAGAGCAATGCTCTCATAATAAAGTTTGTTCTATTTAAGAATGTAAGATTTAGTTCAGTCATTTTCTGTGACATAAAATGGTCGTGTTGTTATTCATATCAGATTAAATCCTGTTTTCATATACTATAGAGATATTTAAAATATATTATTTTGGAAAGATATTCCAAACAGTAAACTAATTATGTATGTTAAGTGTGAGATAGTGATATCATTGAGAAACACAAACTCAACTCATTTGAACCCATACAAAGCTAAGCACCAAGGTCAAACTATAAAACGTGGTGGCCAGGTTTTCATTACAGTAAATCTCTGGACTATTAGGTATGCAGGCGATATGTGTTTGTTTGCTCTTGTGGATACTGAAAATACTCTGAATTCCTCAGGACTTCAAATATTATGTTATAAAATGTTAAACCAATTCCTTTAAGACAAAAACAGAATTCAACACACCACCTAAATTACTAAGGTTTAAAAATAAAGAATCAGGACTCAAGCTTCTGGAGAATTTTTTGTTTGATGGAACATATTTCCACTTCAGCTATATAAAAACTTCCAGTTTAAACACCTGCACTTGTTTACACCTGAGGATAATGATGTACCTTATTCATTTGCTTTTGGAAAAGGTTATTTTTATTTCAGCCAAAGTAACTCTCTTTCTTTCTTTTTTTTTTTTTTTATTACAACATCTTTGAAGTTAGAAGTTATCCTCTCTTTTTAAAGGGAGTTTCCTGTTAAAGAAAACTAAGAAAATTATATGCCTCAATACAGAAGGACAATTTATTATTGTTTATGTCTGAAGCAGACCTGACATCAACATGTATAGCAGCTAGCTTGCTTTCTGGGAAAACTAACCAACTGATGTCCTCATTTTGTTAATGAACAGATAGATTTTTCAGAGTTCACCTGAAGTTAAACGCTCTGAGAGAGACCAAAATGCACTAAATAAGCTTCTCAAAAATAATACGTGTGGGGAAAGAAACAACTCAGAGAGTTGAATTTATGTGAAGACTGTTGTGAAAGCAATTTCTTAGAACAGATCTTTGCAATGTTTTTTCCACTTCTAAATGCTGATTGTTGGGTTTTTTTAATGCAAATTTCTGTGGCATTAATTCTGGGAATTTGTCCAGTTAAACACATTCTTCCATTTAGCCCAAGAGGAAATTCTCGGCAGCAATTCTGAATTGTTTTTTATTTTAGCAAGACTGATGTGGAAACCTTTGTTTGTTTTTGAGAGACCCTTAGACTTACCATGTGCAATGCAATGATGTTTAATCTCAAAAATTGGCAGCTTGAGCCAATGATGGGGCAAATAAATAGTTACCCCTTGATTAAAAAAGGGAAAATACCATATCATTCAGGAGCTTTGGTCTTTCTAGCTATCAACAATATCTGTGTGCTCATTGCCCCCTCCTGGTTTCATCTGGTAATTTTTTTTGTTTCAAAATATCCAAAACGGGTCTCCTGAGAACATCAAGCGTTCCTCTGACAGACTTTTTTCCTTTTCCAGTGCAAGATATCACTTATTATCACATTTTTTCAGGTAGCGAAGATGACCTGTGCCATCGGTGTACTGGAAACAGGCTAAGCACTGGGGTCGACGCAGGGAACTCTGTTGCTCCTTGTGCTGTTGGGGTACTTGACTCCAACACCTACTTAGGGTAGTCCAGGCAATGCTTGAATTTTTTAAAAATGCTTTTGATCGCATCCTGTCCTAAACACTAACAACAAAAGGCAGCCATTGTGCAATAGATCATCGCAGGTAGGAATCTCTCAGAAGTGTATGCTTCTTCATGTGGCCCAGTTTCAACGGTTTGTTCAGGGTAATGCCCAGACAAGTTCTAGATATCTCCAGTGATGAAGATCCCGCATGCTTTCCAGGCCCATACAAGTGTTTTATCACCCTCACAGTGAATTAATTCTTCTTAATATGCCAGAGCTTCCCATGTTTGTTCCTTAGAATAGGATCTTTCATTCCATAAAGGAGGAAAATGATGAAGGCAGAGAAACAATAGAGCTAAATGACCAGTGTAAAGAAAGAGAAAAGGAAGAAAATATTTTTAGTACTCAAAATTATGATCTATGATCTTTGCCAATTTTACATTAAACTTTTCTTAAAAAGGGATATTTTGTGGGGTTTTTTTTTCACCAGGGTATAATTACCTTCTAGACCCACTACTTCTGACTAATATGGAAGGCATAATGCAGGAGTTGTGAACTGCATTAATAAAATAATGGAAGGCAGGGACCCATAAGCATTTATTAAACCCAGTGATCTGAAAGCAGCTGTGTTCATGAAGGCTACAATCTCCTGACTTCTCCAAGTTAGGAATATGCTCCCGAGGTGGATCACCATTAATTACAAACACTGTCCCCTCCATTTATTGTCCAGAAGAAGGAGAAAAATTAAGTGCCACTTTAATGGTACAAGATGGAAAAGACATTGAAAAGAGAAGTAACCCTGAGTCTGACTACACATAAACAGTCTTACGTGGGAGTGTGGGATCTGAATTCCCACGAATTTGAAGAAATAATCTTGGATCCCCATATAGACTAAATCTAATTACTGTTGTATGTATCAGGTGTTTGATTCCATCTGCAGTGCAGACAGATACTATTATGGGGATATTTTATTTTTATGTATATGTTTATGCATTTTGTGTGTGTATTATCCATGCATGCACACACACATATATATATATATATAAAACATATAAACAGAATTACTACATTTCACTAAGAAAGTTATTCTGTGGCCTGCTGTTCTCTGTTTCTGTGAAACAAGCATGCTGGAGTACTAAAAGAGACTTTAAAAGCCCACACCTGGAGAAAGACTCTCCCAGCCATGGAAGTGGGAGGACACCCAACTAGGTTATGAAGGTCTCCTGCAGGGACATCTTCATAAGGGTCACATCAGCAATAGGCCTGGGGTATGACTGTGACACAGTACTGAATAATCCCAGGTTTTCCTGCTTTGGATGCAAGGCTCTGTGTTCTGTAATATAAAATAGAATTCCTTATATGTGGCATTTTTAATTTGCTAAATCCACAGTTATTTGATCTGTTAGAACAATTACATGAAGATCTGCAAATATTTGAGCAAAGTTTTGAATCTCAAAAATTCATAGACTCTCACAAACATGCTGATACAGTGACATCCTGAAAGCCAGAATATTGTGACATTCTTGGAACTTCACTTTTCCATTAGCTATGTTATTTATTAATCTTCTCCATTTGAATATAATTCTATTCAGATCCTAAATTGTTCATGAGGAATGTTGGTGGTTCTGGGACCTCCCAGGCGAAAGAGAAGTCTTTAACTTGTGATGGGATGAGAAACCGTTCAGACTAAAGAATTTGTCTAAGATAACTTCATAGTGCCCCAAAAATAATGTGTCTGCCAGATTTAGCAGACATTCTGGTAGGTTTTAGTAAAAATATCCACATCCTGGCATCTGGCTTTTATATAACGTGGTAACACTAAAAAGGCTTAGAACTTTTGGTTGTCATTATGGCTGAAGAATTAAAGTGACTGTTACTATACTAAGTAACATACACTAGGCATCATATGTTATATTGTGCTAGGTAGATCTGCAACCAGATTATAAGAGATTACAGCATGCGTCCGATAGAGTGAGTGAATATCTAAGGCACATGAGTGTTTTTAAGTTCAAGATGAGTGAGTTCAGTAGTTTAAATTGAAAATAAAGAGATATTCCAGAAGTGGATATAAGTGAATATAAGTGGATAAGTGATTATCCAACTAGATATTTCCTATATACCTACACACTTAGTTCAGAACAGGTTCAAATCCATGAGAAACTTTATAGTTTTAAGGGGAGTTAATGCTTGCAAACTGTTAGAAAGGTAAGCATCACTTTTTCTCCATGTTTGTAAAGTAGTTTTCCTACTGAGGCTCAGGGTATACTTTTAATTTCTGTCAAGACAATAATGTTCCCTTGTAAAACCAACTCAGATTCATCATCCAAAGATTTTGTGTGGTTTAACATATATTTCCAACTTTTTTTCTATTATGCATAAAGTTTATAAGCTAAATTGACTTTTATCATCACCATTGTGCCATTTATTCTCTGATAAGATTGTCATTTGCTTCTCAGTCTCAGGAGGGTGGGTGTCAGTAAAGATCAACTAGTCATAGAATCATAGAAAGGGCTGGAAAGGACCTTAAGATCGTAGAATCATAGAATCATAGAATAGTTAGGGTTGCAAAGGACCTTAAGTTCATCTAGTTCCAACACCCCTGCCACGGGCAGGGACACCTCCCACTAAACCATGCCACCCAAGGCTATGTCCAATCCAGCCTCGAACACCGCCAGCAATGGAGCATTCACAACTTCCCTGGGTAACCCATTCCAGTGCCTCACCACCCTTACAGAAAAGAATTTCTTCCTCATATCTAATCTAAACTTCCCCTGTTTAAGTTTGAACCCGTTACCCCTTGTCCTCTCACTACAGTTCCTCATGAAGAGTCCCTCCCCAGCATCCCTACAGACCCCCTTCAGATACTGGAAGGATGCTATGAGGTCTCCACGCAGCCTTCTCTTCTCCAGGCTGAACAGCCCCAACTTTCTCAGCCTATCTTCATACATGGGAGGTGCTCCAGTCCCCTGATCAACCTCGTGGCCCTCCTTTGGACCTGTTCCAACAGTTCCATGTCCTTTTTCTGTTGAGGACACCAGAACTGCACACAATACTCCAAGTGAGGTCTCACAAGAGCAGAGTAGAGAGGCAGGATCACCTCCTTCGACCTGCTGGTCATGCACCTTTTGATGCAACCCAGGATATGGTTGGCTTTCTGGGCTGGCTCATGTTCAGTTTCTCATCAACCAAAACCCCCAAGTCCTTCTCCTCAGGGCTGCCTTTAATCTATTCTCTTCCCAGCCTGTAGCTGTGCCTGGGATTGCTCCAACCCAGGTGGAGGACCTTGCACTTGGCATGGTTAAACTTCATCAGGTTGGCATCAGCCCCTCTCACAAGCGTGTCAAGGTCCCTCTGGATGGCATTCCTTCCCTCCAGCATATCAACTGTACCACACAGCTTGGTGTCATCAGCAAACTTGCTGAGGGCACACTCAATCCCACTGTCCATGTCACTGACAAAGATGTTGAACAAGATGGGGCCTGACACCGATCCCTGAGGGACACCACTCATTACTGGTCTCCAGCTGGACACTGAGCCATTGAGCACAACTCCTTGCGTGCAGCCATCCAGCCAGTTCTTTATCCACCGAGTGGTCCACTTACCAATTTGATGTCTCTCCAACTTAGAGACAAGGGTGTCATGTGAGGCATATTTCAAATAGTAGCAGAAACATAATATCCAAACAGAGATTTTTAATTAAACTTTTAAAACGTTGTATTTTTTCATGGCATTTTGTGCTCCAAGCTCATTTCTAAGTGATGTGATTTATTTAATTAAAATTGAAAAGCGGTAAACATTTTTCTTTCAATAAGATGTATTTAGGAAATTGTAAATGCAAAACCATTTTAAATGGAGAGCTGGAGGTTAGCTAAAGCAATGCAAGAGAATAGGTGAAAAGCAGTATCTTAAGTGTAGTCCAAAAGAAGTTAGACTATATGTGGTTGTCTCTCTGCCACTTTGAAAGTATCCTGCTATGAAACACTGCACTATATGGTGATAATAACTCAGTGGGAGATAGCTTTCTTTTGAATCACTGCTAACTAACCCTGTTGTACAGCACAAAGGTAGGAAGTGCTGTGTTGCCTGAGGTACAGTATGTTGCATGAGATGAAGGTAGAATTGGTGTTTAAATAAGTTGCAGCCACTATATATCTAGAAGTGCTTATGAAAGAAAGGATGTTAGGCTTGGCATACAAACCATCTGATAATATGAATGAATAACAACTACACCCATGTAAATTCCTCTGTATACTTGCATCATACCAATTGATGCAAAAACTACTTGTCATTTCTTTTTCTTGTCAAAACAACATAGTTATCATGTATAAGTGAATAAACAATTCTGAAATGCTAATGTGCTAGTTCTATTTATAATTCATGCATTCTTCACCCATATAAACTAATTAAAATTAATAACAGAATAGTGTTTTGTCAAAAAATTACACCCTGAAGTATCCTCAGCCCAAATTAAATTCAATAATTTTTATATAGTCACAACCAGACACAACTTTTTATAAAGCTTTAATTGTACCTGTAAATGGTACTTCGATTTTTTTTTTTTTTTTTTGAGCTCCAGGCAATCTGATGGTCTGTGATTTCTCAAGATGATTCTGTGCTCCTGTCTCAGTTGTGGTTATCCTAAATGGAAATGTTCTCTGAACAACTCATCTAGTTTAGGGAATAAGGGATTGCGTATTCTATATTTTTCCTTTATTTTTTCATTCTCTGGCTAGTCTTTTGAACAACTCACTCCAAGTGTGCATCTCTGTTAAGCCATCCTTTCAAATCCACTTTGTTCCCAACTAAACGTACATGATTCTCCACTGTTTTGTACTACTCTGCTGACACTTCACTTCCCACAATTTGACAATGAAGGGTGCTGCAGCTGGTGGCTCTGCCACTCAGGACTTCTTGTCAGCATGAGCCACTTCCAACGTACAAACTAAAGCATTAGTTTACAGGAAAAAGGATATTATTCCCAGATATTATTGCAGTTTATAGTCAAAGTAAAGATGAGATATTATTTGTGAAGCAAAACACACCTGTTTTAGCTAGAACTACAAGGATGAGATGGGGAAACTCTCCAATACATAACATGAAGCAAGAAATTTTGTAGCACATAGTCTTGTATTAGCATAGTTGGCATGCTTTAGCCTTTTTTTAGGTAAACACTATCCAAGAGTGCAGTACAGTCTCAGTTCTACCTGCCTGGGGAGCAGCTCTGTGGAAAGGGACCTGAGGATCCTGGTGGATAGCCAGCCCAATAGGAGTGAAGAGTGTGCAGCAAGGAAAGCCAGCAGGATGCTGGGTTATACCAACAACGGCGGCACCAACACAGACAAAGATGTCAGTGTCCCACTCTACTCAGTGTTTGTCAGGCCACACCTGGAATACTGTGTTCAGTTCTGGTCCCCGCTATACAAAAAATATATACACAGGCTGGAGAGGATCCAGAGAAAGCCCGCAGAGATAATCCAAGGGCTGGGAAGCCTCATGAGAAAAGTCTGAGATACCTGGGTTTGGTCAGCCTAGAGAAAAGAAGGATCAGGGAAGACCTTATCACCGTATTCCAGTACTTAAAGGGTGGCTACAAATAAGACAGAGAAGCGCTTTTTAGAAGGAGTCACATGGAAAAAGACAAGGATAAATGGGTGCAAGTTATTTCTGGGGAAAGTCTGTTTGGACACTAGAGAACACTTGTTCACACTGAACATAACCAATCATTGGAATAATTTCCCCAGGGAAATGGTAGATTTCACAATGTTGGACACCTTTAAGATTCAGCTCAACAGGGTGACAGGCCACTTAGTCTGGACTGTTCTTTTGCCTGGAAAGGTTGGACCAGATGACTTTTATACTCCCCTTCCAATATGGTATTCTATGATTTTGTGATGTGATGATCATTCAACACAACAGACAGAAACTCAGTTGCTAAGTAAAAGCACTATTTTGCAATTTAATTATTTGCATATGTTTAGAAAGAGTTCCTGTATGGTTTCAGTGAGAGTTGAAAGCACAAGGGACCTAAAGAATCACCACTGTATTTTAATAAAGTGATTCTTTTGATTGTAAACCTTCTGGCAAACCATACAAATAGCAACTGTACTACTACGAATTGTAAAAGGTTAATAGCCATATAAATTGTCTTTTCATCCAGCAAAAGGATTCATAGTGGCATCCTCTCAATGACTTGTCAGTTTGCCCTTGTCCTGACCTTCAGGCACTCTCTAAAACTGAATTAAAATAGTTTGTACTTGATCTACTGCATCTGTCTATGTGCCAATAAGTACTAAAAACAGGAGGAAGTTTTATTTCATATATACATTGAGTGACCCAGCACAAATCATGGGTCAGCAGGAAATTGTCAGACAAAGGCAGCACCACTTTTGAAATACATTGGCTAAAAATGCCCTCTTTTTCTATTTCAAAAATATCTTTTTCTCATTTCCTCTTATCAGTAATTTTTACTGTAGTCCTGTTTTGAGAAATAACGAAGTTCTGAAAAGGCAAGAAAGTAGGAGATTAAGAAAAATAAATATCTCTTAGAACCAAATAGATGAAGACTGGAAATCACTTTTTGTGAAAATGTTAATGTGCTTCAGAAAAAACGTGAAAGCATTTCCCTGTTTACTTCACTGTACTTCAGGGTCCAGTGCAGCCTCCAGGTGTTTGCATTACATAAATAATTTTTAACTTTAGAATTTTCCCAAAAGCAGATATTTTGCTTTCTTGCCTACATGATACCCAGCATTTTATTGCTCCTACTTCATGTAAAGCTCAGGACATTAAGGAGGGATTACTAGTCCTAAGAGTTTAGAACTTATTTTGTAGTCTGTGGTTTCTGTAGTTGCCTTCAGAATTCCTTTTTTTAGAATACTTGTTATAGGTGTAATCTCAAACAGATGCTGATTTTTCTGTAATGTGTTCTAACAGATTGAACCCAACACGCTTTAGCCACAACTATCCACAACAGATTGCATTTTTCAGCCAAGCTCCAACACAATAAATTGCTTTCAACACCTGAAATGCAGTACAACACCCTTAATCCTTTTTACTTTACCTCTATGTTTTTTTCAGCTTTGGCACTTGAGCTGAGAAATGGAGGGCTCTTTTATGGTATAGATTGACTAGGCAGGTGACCGCTGTGTCAGCCTTGTTCAGTCTGAACAAATGCATATGTTTTATTTTGCCATAAATAAGTGCATCTGTGGATGTGTGCCTTGCCTTATAACGTCAGGAGTGTACAAGCTCCCAAGTTACTCCTCCTCCTTCTTCTCATGCTCTCACACTCTCCTCTTTTTCTTTCTTCATCCCTTTCTTTTTCATATGCACAAGCACACACACATGCATATTCATACACATCTGGCTACTGTCTTTAGTTAGATGATGATGTAAATTTGTACTGGGTGTCCATGGCAACGCTTCTACAAGAGCAGGGCTGCAGGGGTGGCCTCTGTAACAAGAGACAAGGAACTGCCCCATGCTGACCGCAGCCATTCCATCCCACTCCAGTGAACCCACCACAGGACACAGCTGAGACCCTCAGCCACCATGGTGGTTCCTCTGGGAAGCATATTTAAGTAAAGGCAGAAAATGCCTAAGACAGAGAAGGAGAGAACAAAAAGAGTGAGAAACAGCACAGGGAAACACCAAGGTCAGAGAAGAAGGAAGAGGAGGTGATCCACGGCATGTTAGATATTCCCTGCAGTCCATGAAGAACCCATGGTGGAGCAGGTTTATCCTGAAGAATTGGAGCCGACGGAGAGTAACCATGCTGGATTAGGGGAACAGTGGAAGGAGGAAGGAGCAGCAGAGAGGCAACTACCGTTTACTGACTGCAACACCCCTGCACCTCTCAGGGTGGGATAGAGGGGTCAGGAGTGAAGAACTGAATGTGGGCCTGGGAAAGGAAGGTAGAAAGATGGGTTTATTGACTGCTTGTTTCTTACAACCTACATCTATTTTATCTGGCAATAAAATAAGTTAATTTTCACCCCATCAAGTCTTGTTTGGCCATGGCAGCAACTTGTAAACAGTCTCCTGGCCTTTACCTCAACCCGTGAACTTTCTTGACCTATTTTCAATCCCAGTCCTGCTGGAGAGGTGGTAAGCAGCTGCGTGGGAATTTGGCTGTTATCCAAGGCTGTGTTATGGTGATATGCAGAGATCTCAGTTGTCATCTGACAAGGAATGACCCTTGACTGCCAAGATCATTCACAAAGACCACCTGGGAGTAAGATCCAGAACTCCTGTGCCACACATGCTTGTGAATCAGCTACAGAGTCACCAGTCTTTCTGATGGTCTAACACATTGTCCTTGGGGAGAAGTGAAACACTGACATAAAGAAACACACAAGCTAAATTAGTACCTCATGTAATGGTTAATTACTGATTTACATTGCAGCATTCAAAAAACTGGACACCATGGAGTTTCTGTGGGGAGGCACTGCAGTCAGAATAACTCTGGCAGCAATAAGCATTCATCAGTGTGTTTAAAAATTGGTACAGGAAGGATCCGTTTCTATTCAATTTTCTTTAGTGAATAGCAGCATATCTCAAGAAAATTTGACTCCAGTGAGATCATGACAATGTAAGTGAAAGCTGGATTTGGTCTGAAGAGGATTTCAGGGCTATGCAACAAGTCAAATGAAGTCTTTCCTCTGTAGTGTCAACTTATTTTCAGCTGTCTTTATGTCCTTAAAAGAAAAAAGCAGGGAACCTGAGCTGCTGAGACCAATCCATAAACAGCGGCACTCTTTCCATGCCCACCCTGCCTCATCTTGTCCTAAGGAAGAGGGTTTCTTTTCCTTAACATCAAATGGAGTCCAATAGAGCTTTAAACAAAATCTGCTTAAAGCACCAAAGAAGAAAGAATTGCTCATATTGGATTTGTTTCCTTGGATTTTATGTTTTTAATTAAGAAAACAAAACCCCAAAGCCTATGCTTAAAGCTTCATTCTAAGCGTATTCAAAGTGCATGCCCTCAGTGGCTGGGGATGAAACCAGCTTTCTCTTACTGGCACTGGGTTTGCTGCCTGAGTTCCTACTTGTTTTTCCTGTGCACTCAGGAAATCTGTTTATCGACTTTGGGAATGATCTGTGTTTAATCTTCTGAAAAAGAGAACAAGCAAAGATACACTGTACTGCTCATATTTCTCTTTATGACAGGTGTATCAGCAGGAGCAGTTTCATTTTGTTTAATCAGTATTTATTGTTTCAGAGACATGTATGTGTTGCATACTAATGCCCTATTTTCATGTGAGGTTGCAAGTTTATTACATTGGGATGTTTTTCTTAACTTCTATGATAGTAAGAGCACCTGTACCTCAGTTTAAATATGTAACTAATTACTCATCTGAGTAGTGGCAGGAGGTGTTGCCTTAGTACTTCCCAATTAAAAAAAAAAAAAAAGTAAAAAATGTTCAATAAAATATATGTAAAACCTTTTTGTTTACCCAGCTGGACAAGGTCTTTGTTAGAAATTGTTTGAAGTGGATGGGCACTGATGTAATTTTGGAAAATGCATTAAATTGGGAAAAATGTTTTTCTTTTATTACAAGTCAATACCAGGAGGAAAGGAAATACAGTCAAATTTGCCGTAAGCAGTCTCTCAGGGGAACAACAAAAATTGACTGCTTACTGGACAGGACCTTGTAATAAATTTGGAGAAGAATTTATTGAATTTTTTAGGGATATTCAGAAGCTGTTTGTGGAAAAAGCTGTCTGATAAAGTTTATATTTTGTGTAGGTCTTATAAGTAATCTTATTAAGGAGAACATTTAGTCACAAAAGAAGTCTCTCAATAATCAACACTTTGATTTAATAATTGTTTTGTAACAAAAAATCTTGCAAAGAGTAACGTGATGAAATATGTGGTTTCCCATGTGATTAGTTGCTGTTTTCTAAATATGTTTGTTATTAAACCTTCAGTATACTTTTCCCTTGAGCTGTATTTCGCAGTGAGGCTACTTGAAGGGACTACTAGGGTCTCTGCTTATATTTTGAATAGCCAAATGTTTTCCAAAACAGGAAAATGTTTCATTAAGCAATAGTGAGGTCAGGCATAAAATGCCAGCGGCCTCTGACTGACTGGCTTCATGTGGTTGTAGCCTGGAACCTATTCTTGATGAGAAGATGTGGAAGTGATAACCTACACAAAAGCTTTCCTGTGGAGTATTGCCAGGAGCTGTCATGCTGGGATAAATGACTCAAAAGTACTGAGTAAAATCAATGTTACACTGTGGATTTTGATCAGTTAATAATATGTAATATGTTTTTAAAAAAAACTCTCTGTGGTTACACTGTATATGTCAGTTTTTTCCATGATACATAGATTACACTTCCAGAGGACCTGTGATGCATCAAAGTGACTCCTGACTTCATGGATTGTCAGGGAGACAATTGCACAGAAGGTTACTCCTTATTGATAGCTATTTAATATTTTGCTAATAGCAGCAAGTTTCAGTTGAGGGGTAGGACCCTGTATGGCCTGGTCGTAGCAGGGAGAAAGCTTGCCCTGTCAAGCTTACCCTTCAGGTGTGTAATTAGAGATAAAAAGTACAGGGAATTCTCATCAGAGATAAGGATTCTTAAAATGCCAGTTATCTGAGTGCACGAGGATCTCTTGTTTTATTGAAAAATCAAATAACTTCTGATCCTAGGACTCTGCTGAATCTGTCGTGTTGGTTCACTGTAGGCCTGAAAAAAACTAAAGTAATAAGGAGTATGAAACGCTGACTAGCAAAATTTACACCAGTGAATCTGGGATATTTGTACCTTTCCTTATTGGCCAGCAAGGAGTGCTTTTCTCTCCGAAGGCAAATAAGGAGGGCTCAACACTGACACTTTGCTAGAGTTAAATCCCATGAATTTTAAATTAAGGAGGAAAGTCATCACATTGAGGAACAAAAATGGCAGTAACTAGAGTAGGAAGTTCTCTTCAAATGCTTGCCTCCAGCAAGGAGGTTCCCTTTGTTGATAACAATGAAAACGGCTTTGTGCAGCTTGTTCTGTAGGGAGGTTACACTTTACATGGATTCAACATTTAATAAATGTGGCATTTCATCTTTAGGCTTTAGGGAGTTGCTGTATCTTGGGCAGGGGGTACATGAAAGGAGGAAAAAGGCAGTCATTTAACAACAGCCAACTGGGAATGGGAGGAGGCAGAAGATAGCAAGTGGCATGAAGTTATAGGCCAGAATTGCTTTAGACACTAATAAAATTAGTCATTATATCATTATCTCTTCAAGCAAGTTTTTTTGTGTGTGTGATTAATACTCTTTTTGCAACCATGCAGTCATAGGACTACATATAGCAAAGCCAGACTGTGAAACAGCTTGACTTTCAGAAATCAGCTGTAGCTACATTATGAAAACTGGATGTAAAGCAAAACTCAAATAACACAAGAAAAGAACTCCTAAGAAACAGCATGATATCTAAGATGTCTAGTGCCTCCAGTGGCTACACTGGAGCTGCAGCAGTTTGCCCATTGAGGATATAGCCCACAACTTTTAACTTGGTAATTTTCCTTTAAGGATCAGATAAACAAAACTGTCAATGACCTTGGCAACATGGCCTGTGTGTCTTAGTTTCACTAGGATGAACTGTTCTTGGAAAAAATTCTCCCCTGTCTGAGTCACAAACAGGTTTTTCTTTCTGGAGTAGGAATGTGTGCTGTTCTTCCCCCTTTCCAGTCAGCAACGCAGGCAAATTCCAGCTAGCTAGTCTGGCATTTTGATTTCTGTAGGGTCTTCTCATGTTACGCCAGCATAGAAGGTTTTGCATTTTTTTAACATTCTTTCAAAATAGAACTACTCCAGAGCACCTTGCTAGAGTCCAGTGGCTGGACTTTGAAGAGGATGGAGTTTTGCTTTTCTTCACAAAATGGACGAAAGGAAATTCTATTTGTTGTGTCATATAACATAAAGCTGTAAGCGATGATTGCAGAAGTCAGTATATGTAGGCTGAAGAATACAGTGGTAGGGACATTTATGTAAGAAAAAGTCAAAAGCTACCATGAAATTTGAACATCAATTATATTGTAAATAATAGATGGTTTTACCCTCTATTGAACAAAAGAAGTAAAAATACATGTGTTGTTCAGATTGAACTGCATTTAGTGCCTTTCAGATTGCTTCTTTTTGTCTTTCTTTCCGCAGGCATATAAACTCCCCTCCACAAAAGAAGTCATGCAGTCATTTCACGTACTTTTGAGACAGTGAGTGCGGGTGGCAGTGCTTTTAATCATTAGTGAAGGGTCCAGATCAGTCAGTGATACAGAGGATGCAGATCTGATGCCTCCCTCAGGTCACAGGGGCTGGTGATTTGAACACTTAGAAGAAAAGAAGAGCTCCCTGCCCAGCAGGCTAGGAAGTGCTGAGACCGATCTGCTCTCAACTCCTAGGCCTGACACTTCAGTGTTAAAGAAGCTGATCATGTTCACCACCAGGTTGGAAAGTCCTTCTGTCCCAGTAGCTGTTGATGCATTTTGAGCAAAGCAGGTTAAGCGTGAATAGACAGATTTCCTGACTTGCCTGCCCAGAACACTGTTGTGACAAGTAAGTGACATTGATTCAAGCATTTGCCTTGCATCAGGCTGAAAGGACTTCTACTGGGGTTTCTGATCTCTTAGTTCGACCTTCAGTCACACCATTTTCTCCAGAACAAAGGAACCGTACGCTGGCAGGAGCCTGTTCTGTATTACACTACATTGAAATAGCTCTTAACAGCAGTACACCAGCCAAAAATAATTATGGTGAATTCTCCATTATCTGACGGAAAGAAACAAGCATTTTCCCAATAGTAGAAAACCATGGATGATGTAAGGACTGTGAATAGTCATGGAACCAATTCTAGCCAGACTGGCCAGACCTAGGAGTATCTCTACATTGCACCCTCCTGACGTTCCAAACTGGAGGAGGACTTAATCATTCAGACTCAGCACCCAACCTGAACTGGCTGTCTGAGTATACTGCATTGCAACAGAGCTAACAAGCTTTCTAGGAATCTAGAGTGCTCTGCAGCATAGTAGGAGACAGATCATACTTGATATGGCATGAACACAAGCACATAAAATCTGCTGGCCTCATGGGGGAAAAGAAGAGCCCCTTGGATGCACCTCCAGATTGTTTCACAGCACTGGTTAGGTGTGCAGGGTGCAGAAACAACAGTTTCTGGCTCTCCACTGAGATAATCTCAGTCCAAGCCTATGCTGTAGTCTGTGTTAAAACTGTTTCACTACTCCTGCATTTTGCCCAAAGATAATAGCTCAACGAGCCTGGATAGGCTCTCGCAGAGACAGCTGCACTGTCTCATCTTCGGTGGCACAGTTAATCAGTAGTAGAGATCTGCTACTCACAAACAATCAAGTGAAGAGTATATGAAGAAAAATGCTCATGCCACTTGGTTACTCAATACTTGCTATCCTTCCATCTGCAAAGATGATATGGGAGTCAAAAAGCACTGTGCTGTCCATAAACCTTAACACAATGCTATTCCTTTTTACCTTTCACAACATCCTCAAGCATCCTGAAGGCAAAGCTGCAAGAGTCTGCCACTGGCAATCCATGCTTACAGAGAAGTAGCAGAGAGAATGATGGGAAGTGAGAAAAGAGAAACAGATGTGAGAGGAAAAGAAAAGTAATGTTGCTTGAGTATATATCCAAAAGTGACAAGCTTACACACTGTCTTTTGCAGTTAAAGAACTTACATGTTATATTAATAGACTCAAAAACTTTCATTGTGGTACTGTGCTTATATTATAACTGATGCCAAGCCAATAAGAACACAAGACCCATTCTCACCTCTGAAAAAATACTGAAGTAAAAAATACAAAAAAATCATAGTCTTTTTATAGTTGGCAGCTAGCTATTACAAGGTTGTTGTTAACACTTTTGTTGCTAACATTTTTGTTGCTATAATACAAGCAATCTCAAGAAGTAATAGTAATAAGTTATAATGAGGTCTGCACTACACTGCAAATCTGTTTAGTAACTCACAAAACAAAAATAAAAATTGCAGAATTTGTCATTAAGAAAATTATAAAACAAACCGCACAGATATGATTTGCAAAATTTTCAGCTGGATTTCCAAACAATGTAAACTTTTCTAAATTATGTGACCATACAATGTCCCTT
The DNA here is from genome assembly GCA_028858755.1 of Ara ararauna. Lineage (NCBI taxonomy): Eukaryota > Metazoa > Chordata > Aves > Psittaciformes > Psittacidae > Ara > Ara ararauna. The sequence continues at coordinate 52,506,675 of CM054410.1, forward strand.
AAAAATAACCTCACAAACCCTGTTTAGTCTGTATTGACAACATTCAGATTGCAGTGGACAGTGAAGCTAAAGTGAAATGGCTGAGAAAACTACTCATATTGTCAGCTCTCAGAAAACAACAGGATTGAGCATAGTTTTGCATTTTTTCATGAGTTTATGTAGCTTAAAAAATAGGTTTCATTTATAGGCAGTATCTACCTTTCCTTTCTTAAACAGGCAAGAAAAATTACGCTCTTGTAATGATTCATTCAAGTTCCTGTTTCATTCTGGTAATACCCAAAAGTAATGTTCATATACAGTCAGATGTAGAGTATAGAATTTTGCCATAGAATTAAGGATGAGAAAAACTACAAGGAGATATAGAAACAGAGAAATGTGCTGTCCATACACCTGGTAAACAATTCAACAAAAGACAGCTATAAATTCCTGAGCGCATAATACTAGAGGTAACTGTAGCCAAGTCCAGAAAAAAAACAGATCAAACAAAATACTCAAATTGCCTGCAAAATGAGTGATATACTGTTCTAAATAATTTCTTTTTTATTATTAATATTACTGTTTGTGTCTCCCTCCTGCAGCTCTTGGCAAACACTGAACTTAAAATGTTTGGAAGAACAGCTGGTTCCACCTCATCCATGCCTTTACTTAACCCCCCATATCATTAGGCATTATGGTACTTGCTGAAATCCTGTCTACTAATGCTGCTTTGTTACATGCATACTTTTAAGTTTTTAAAGGAACTTTTTGTTCCTACAGGGCAAAGTCTCCTGTGTCATGCTCACCCAAGTTAGCAAAGATGCTGATAGCCCCCTGCAGTGAAGGAACATGAGGAGAAAAACTGGGGTAAACAGAGCAGTCTTTTCAACTGTCAACATTTATTTAAATGTAATCATGAAATTTGGCTGTTCCTTGAGCCATGTGGTGTCTGCCCATTCTCAGGGTGGGGCTAGAATTACTGCTGGCATGAATTTGTTTGGCCTCTTATTTTCATAACCCTTAAAAGCCACACAAGGGGAAAACAAGAAGCCACATAAGTACATCTGAGGGCTAAATGTTTGTCTGGCATGCTTGCATCATACAGGACTTGGAAGGGGCAAGGAAATCCTCTGAGCTTAGAGAACACGAACTGCTTAGTTTATTATGCGGACAAAGGGCTGAGGATGATACAGGAAGGGAAAATACTTAGGAAGGTACTTGGAGAGGTCAATATGTGAGGATCAACTTCAGAGGAGAAAATGAATAAAAGATTAACTTTGTTTTCTTCCATTATCATGGCTTTAAATACACTTATAGCAAGAAGATTAATGGGCCTCTTTGTACTGTGAGGCTTACTTTCCTACAAGAAAGACTATTCCCCTTCATTTCATCCAGCCCTCTGATTTTCAGAAGCATTTTGTGACTGGTTGCATTTCTCTGAAGATCCTCTGGTTTCTCCTATATTATCTTGGCTTCTGCGTTCTCAGAAACCTCATTGTACAGCCTTCAACTCGTCTCTGCAGCAACTCTCCTTGTGCTCAGTCAGATCTGTCATGTTCCCCACTTCTCCTGACCAGTCTATAATAAAAAGAGGGGCACAGATGCTGTTCCTGCTTCCTAGCAGGCAGGATGACTTAAGCAAGTAGTGTCAATTGTAAGTAATTCCCATGATATGTCTTTAATTCCACTGCTTCTGTCCAGTAGGAAAAACTGAGTACAAAATCATGAGAAAGACGGTAAATCATGGAAAAGTTGTGGCCTATGGTGGTGTCTAAGGCTAGAACATGACTGAGAGGAAGTAGCAGAAATACTGAAGAACTGGAAGTGTTTTTCACATAGGTGAATTCAACCTGGTGCTTCCAATAACACATTACTCATATCGATTGAACAGTAAATGGATATGTGCCTGACGAAAACAGCATCTAGAAGAGTGTCCCTGACAAAGACAAATAGTAAGAGTAGATGTCTGAGTCATGAACATATGACTGAAATAGAAGTGGCTAAGAAAGGAGAGAGAAAATGCTCAAATGGTACAGCTGGGCAATGAGGACAAAAGGGAGAGCATGCTGGAAAGTGAAATGAGAGGGAAAGCAAACTGGGGAAAAGAGAAAAGAGGATGGATAGGGAAGCTGACACTGGCAGGTTTGCCACAGGAGAAGAAAACAGCATTAGAAAAGTCGGGTGTTAGGAAGATATGCAATTTGTAAGAGATGAGGAAAGATTACAAAATGGAAAGAGAAGGCAGGCAGAAGAAAGGGTACTAGTGGTCAATGTGACAGCAACTGATGCTTAAACTTATTATCGATACATAGGGACAGCTGATCTTGCAAAGATCTCTCTACTCCTCAGACCAAGAGACTGCTTGGTTTCTTTCAGAAAATAAATCCATGTTCTCAGGAAAGGATTCTGCTGATGTTTTACGTGTTTGGCATATGTTTACTTCAATGCCTTGACAGACTGCACATTGGAGGTCTTGAAGTGTTTTCGGACACATTAAGACTGGAGAATCTCTGACTTTCTTCACTGCTTGGTTCAGTGCAGAGAGATTTTAGATCCCATGTCACATTTATAATATACAGCTGTTGTTTTAGTGACATCTTGGCTTAGAAGTACAGATAAAAACTGCTCTAAGTGCAGTTCTTGTCTATTTTGGCTGTAAATAAATTCTGGATCTTGCTGAAGAGTGATTTTTAAGGAAGAACTGGAAATCAGTCCTTTTACTGGCATTATTCCTGGCTTATATAATCTCCAATGCAGTTAATGGATGGAAAAAGGCAAAGGATAGGTAATCACCTGTAGCTGTACTAGTTGGAGACCCATTGTTGGGGGGGATATTGTGAAGAAATTAGAAATGAGAGGTCGATAGGTAAAAATAATCTTTAACATGTAACCACAAATAGAAATGATAGGGATTTAAGTCACCAAGGCTTAAATCCCTGTGGGGACCACTTAGGAAGAATTACTTGACACATATTTAGAGCCAGAAGGGATCAACAGATTATGAGTCTGACCTCCTGTGTAACATGGGCCATAGTATTTCATCCAGCTAATTCTGCAGCTAGCCTAAGGCTCGTCTTTCCCAAAGGCAGGTGGACTAGATTTGGAGATTTGAGGGGATGAAGACTCACTGCATCAGTTTAGTTTATTCTTTGGTAATTTATTCCTTGCTATTTTAAATCTCTTTTAAATTTAACTCAACTTTATACAGCTTCAGCCTTTTTTTTTTTTTTTTTTTTTGGTTGTTGTTTTGTTAAGCTTTTTCTGCATTATTGGAGTCCTTCATTGCCTATTACTTTCTTGATGAGAAAAATAAGTGAAGAGTGTAAGCTAGGTACAAAAATTATGTGAAAGAAAGGACATCCTGTGTCCAGACTCCAGTAGCACAAGGGACTGGAAGGGTGAGCATCTGTTCTTGAGAAAATTTGTCATTATGAAGTATACTGTGTACAACTGGGCTCTTCTGCAGCTGACACGTTGCTGCTCCAGTTTGCATCTAGGTATTGATGCTAGCAGGCTAGGGGCACAGGCCTATTGGCCTCTGAGTTACAATAACAGGGTAGAGAAGGCTGCTGTGGAGACAAGGTGATTCCAGCTCTTGAGACAGCATTTGGCATCAGTGTCTGCCTGTGCAGGATGTAATGCGAAGCAAGACAGAGTGAAATGGCAGACTGCGTGAGGCTGCAATGAGTCAGCCACTCCAAGAGGACTGAAAGAAATGTATAGTGTGCATAGAGGAGCTTTGGGCTGCCCTGAGCTGGAGGCAAGGAGCTCGGATTTTTGCAAATCCAATTCATCTGATGTTCTTGGCAGTCAGGGGAGGAAACTCACAGCAGAGAGCTCTGGTGTGTGAGGAGTGATGATTCTCAGGCTGCCTTCTGGGAAGGCAGGCCAATAAACGTGGTTACCATGTACTGCAACAACAGTCCTGAAGAAGGAGTGTAAACTAAAAGTAGTATCCAGAGCAATATAAATTGCCTCCTTTGTGATTGAGTGAGCAGGGTATGACTAAAGGCTAAAGCACTGCACAACCATTCACAGGAAAAAATTATGCATAGATATCTCTCATAACTAATAATGTTATTCCTTTTTGCCAAGAGAGAGAAATTCAATACATTAATTGAAATACTTCTTTATGAAGATTTTTTTCCAGGAAGTTAATAATTTCACAATCTTCATACTGCAATTTATTCTTTTGTTGCTTCCTCTAAACACTGGGTTTTTCTTTCTTTCCAAACATGAGGATGCTTTCCAGGCCCTTGTTGCATTTTGAAGTTTCAAAATTCAGTCTTGGATTTTTTTTTTTTCTCTTAATTGTACTAATTTAGAGGATTTGACATTTCCCTTAACAATCTCTTACTGAGAAGTAGTATCAGAGGTATTGTAAGACCATAATTATGAGGTAATAGAGTTCTGGGGTTAAAAAAGCACTAGGTACTTTCAGGTGGTCACATAGAGAAATGTCACTGATGCTGTGTAATTTGCTTGGAGTAATCCAGCCTTGGAATGTGTGGCAGCATTTCACTGCGTGAAAAATTACTGTTGCTTCAGCTGCAGTCATATCCATCTCCCTGGGAAGACTTCCAGCTTCAAAGGGAAATCTGGTTGTACATGTTTGAACTGTGTTTTTAGCTGCAACATAATCTTTTCTGTCTTCTGGCTGTCCATTAGAAATGGTAATGAAAACATGGCACATGGTCCTTTCAGCCTTAGTGTAACCTTTCTCTTTCTCTGGAAACAAAACTCCCTCACCCCAGAAGGTAATTCAGTTACTGACATTCTTTCAGACTCTTTAAAGGTATGCTTTGTTGGAGCATCTGCATGCTAATCTGTAAACTAAAAGGGTGCCAGGTACCAAGGTAGTGTCAAAAAATAAATACACTGGCCTCCTAACTAATGCCTTCAAAGCAACTGAATCTGTGGTCTGAATAGTCAATTTCTTAAATCTTCAGTTAACAAAACATAAGAAAAGTGAACCTAATATTACTGCTTAACACACACAGGAGAAAATAAACACTGCTAATGGGAAAGCTGTATAAAAAGCATTTCAGAACTTTCAGAAAAGCAAACTAGAAAGTAAAAATAATGTGTAATGAAACAGATTTCCCTAATCTATTTATTCTCTGTGAGCAAATGAGCTACATTAAACAATAAAAATAAAGAAGTCCTAGCAATTGATGACCTCTCACCTTTACCCTGTCCAAGATGCTTTTTAGGGCATTTTTCATACTCTTGGTCTGTTTATTGTTTCTCTGCTGCTCCTAAGTTGACCGTAAGATATGATCCCACCCAGAGTTTTGCAGGAAGCAAAATAGGGCAACAAAAGGGTTATTAGTTGGAATGATGATTACAAAAATGTCTGCAGAGTAATTCTATCAGGGCTGTTTCTGCCTTGCTCAGATACAAATATTTTTATTTATGTTTGCCTCAGACCCTTTGGGAAATTTTCAGACACATTGATATCTTATAAAAATTTTGTATTATTTCTTTATTTTTTTTTTCATGGCTTCTCTATGACTTTTCCTGTTCTTTGAGAATTCCGTGTTTGGAAAATATTCAGACCATCATCATTGTTATTGATTAAGTAACAAGAAAAAATAATTTAAAAAAAAGGAATAGACTATGTTATTCCCCATGTAAATTCTTTCTAAATGCATACATACATGAAATCTATATACTTCATATAATAAAGCCTGTTGTAGTAAGTATTTTATCCATTATCTGATTTAGTCTGTCTTAAAGAAGATACACAATTGAAAGCAATTAACTTCTGCTGGTTTTCTCTGGTAGAAGTAACTCCTGAGTGTTTTGTGCGTATTTTATCTAGTCAACAAGGATTGATGATGGAGTACTGAAAAGATACAAACCAAAAGAGATTAAAAGCAATTTAGTACCATGCAATTTAAAGCAGTGCAGAGATCTGTACCAGTCAGCAGCATTAAACCACATATATGGCATTCGTAATACAGCAAATCTTTTTCAGGGTTGTCCATTTTTGCTTTTGAAATATCTAAATATCTACACACATATACATATATATATATATATATATATACATGCATAAATACATACATACATAAATAAAATGCCAATGAAGAATTCAGCTGGTACAGTCACCAGTTTGTAACATATTGTTGGTATGAACAGATTTATGTAAAATTCTACCAAGTTTTATAACCAGAGTAACTTATTAAATTAATCTATTTTATTGACTGTTTTTGTAACATAAAATGTATTCCATCACCTTGATGAGAACTTTATAAGGACTGGGAGGTGGGGGTGGTGTTTAAATCTGATTTGAAGTATTAGTTTGTTACCCATTTCTAGTGACCTGAAGGCACTTTTTTTTTTTTTCAGAGGTAAAAAGTAATAAAGGATTTTTGTTTTGGGGTTGTTTCCTCCCCCACCCCCCCAATAATGTTGTACTGTTTCTTCGCCATTTGCAGACATTTGCACTGATATCTCAGACAGCTCATGCGCAAACAACAGTCTGTCTACCACTAACATGGGTTCCATCTAGGATCTTACAACAGAGGAAAATAATTTTGTAACTTCTGAAGATACATAGGTGAATGTGTTTATAAAATGCAAGCATACTTTTATGTCTTTTTATAGCTTTTCTGTTAGATCTGTGAAGCAAAGGGTAATTTTAATCTTAATACTTTCTGGATTTCGACTCTGCAACTGCAGTATTATTCTTCAGTATTTATTTACCTGTCTATCACATGTAGTCATCCCAGTTTCAAATGCCTTAAATAACTTGAAGCTAACAGTCTTGGGTGACAGAATTAGTACTGAAGGTATAACAATTTTCTCATGTATTTTTCCTGGCATCAAATCATCCTGAAAATGCTGTTAAAAAGCCAGTCAGTCTGCATCTAAATTGTGTTAAAAGGCTGGAGTTCTGTGTCATACTGACAATAAATTTTGTGCAACACAAATTTTTTTTAACGCCTTAGGGTAAATGAAGGTTAAATGCTATTTTCATGGAATCCAAGTGTTATTCTTTGATAAACACTTTTTGCCATACATGCCATAAATTTCAATTAATTGTTTGGCATACTGGTACCGCAGCATCAGGAGGCCTACCCTACCACCACCTTTCTTCTTTACACACTGGTGTTGTAATGGGTTGCAATACAACTTGTTCAGGTTAGATAACCCAATTTTACTTTTCAGTAAGCCTTTTGTCATTTTCCTTTTTTGTACCTCAGCCTTGGGAATTAACATGATTTAGAGAACTCGGAAAAACTGCCAGGGGAGGTGGTCAAAGAATGTGAGGTTGTAAAAACCCATTTGACACGTTTGCTTCATGTCTGCTTGCAGCATACCTGCAGCGCCAAAAATTTCCATGTGAAACGGATACTATAATTTGTTTGCAGTAGATCTCTATTTCTTAGTAGAATACAGGACGTTGCTCTTGCCAATACTCTAAGCAAATGGTGCCTGTTGTGCATTTTAAGGTTTTCAGTAACCTACAACTGAAGTTCCTTATGCAGGAAGGTTTAGAATGGAAGAAGCACTGTGGGCTTGCACTGCCAGCAGAGCACATTTGCCACGGGAATGTTTGAACCAGTGGTGTTTCCTTGTAACAATTATTTACCATTGTTTCTGTAGAATTAATTTCCATGGAAAATATGAAGCTTGCAAAAGCTAAATTTGGAAAAATGTTGAAACAATTTGGCCAAAAGCTGTGAATTTTTGAATGAGAACAATGTCTGTGTAGGAGCTCGATTTAAGGCTCCTTGTGTTCTTACTCTTCTTTGTTTCCATTTGTCCCTTTTCACCTAATCAAGAGGGGAAAGGGCTTGAGAGAGAAGACCCTGACCATGGATGTAGAGCCTGACTGGGAACGCTCCGTAGAACCACAGAATGGTTTGAGTTGGAATGGACCTTAAAGATTGTCTAATCCCATCCCCTCACTATGGGGAGGGACACTTTCCACTAGACTAGATTGCACAAAAACCCCATCCAACCTGGCCTTGAGCATTACCAGGGATGGGGCATCCACAGCTTCTCTGGGCAACCTGTGCCAGCGCTTCACCACCCTCATAGGAAGAATATTTTTCCTAATGCCTGGCTGGAGTAGACATATTTTGCCCCAAAGCTGGTCAGTCTAGAGGCTCCTCTTATCCTCCCAAGGCCTCCAAGGAGAGGGCCCTGAAGCCACAGCCAGCCATTCTGCCTGCCTCTGCCCTGATCCTTCCTCTGCCTCTGCCCCTGCCCCTGCTTCTGCCCTGCTCCTGCCCTGCTCCTGCCCGGCCTCTGCTCCTGCTCTGCCTCTGCCCCTGTCCCTGCCCCTGTCCCTGCCTGTGCCCCTACTCCTGCCCTTCCTTTGCCCCTGCCCCTGCCCCTGCCCCTGCCTCTGCCCCTGCTCCTGCCCTGCACGCACACGTGCCCGTGCCCGTGCCCCTGCCCCTGCCCGGCCCGGCCCGGCCCGGCCCCAGCCCCAGCCCCAGCCCCAGCCCCGGCCCTGCTCCCGCCGCAATCGAGCTCCGCCCCTCTGCCCGTGACGAACTATGGCTTCTGCCAATCGAAGCCCGGCAGCCAGCAGATGATTTGCATTTGTTGGGGCGTTGCCGTGGGAACCGCGGGGCGCTGGGGACGCGGGAGCTGGTGTCACGGGCCCGGGACGCCGTTCCCAGCTGGAGCCTGGGTCCGGCCGAAACAGTAACGCGAAGAGGGGGCATTCCCATGCACGGGGATGCTTGTGCTCGCCTAACACCGCTGTCCGTTCTTTCTCTTCCCTAAAGGGCAAACTGAACCGAAGGGCAACACCAGAGATGCACAGATCTTGTAGAAATTCGGGATTTTCCAGGAACTCTCTGGAGAGAAGGTAACTTTTAGGAAGACGTTAATCATGCGATGCCTCTAGTCATGCGGACTAGAGTTGCGCATCTGAGTAAGCCTGTGGACTTTTTTAGTGCAGGAAGGTGTACGAATGGCTGGGTGAGGCAGCACTGGGGTTATCCTTCAGTCCTCAAATCCAAACAACCTTCCTGCCTAGCCCACAGCCACTGGCAGCTGGGATCCTCTGAGCTCAGATCCCTAGTTTTCTGGTTTTCACCTGACTTCCCTGTGAAACCCAGGCAATGGTATTGGCCTGCACCTCAGTGAACCAAGGATTAAGTATCACAGTCCTGTGACCTGTCCTGACCCCATTGCATCAGTGCTTGACACCAAAGTACCAGATGGCTAGGACCCTGCAGAGCTTAGGGGCCCATTTATAACTAAGTAAAAAGGTCAACAAGCAAAGATTTGAGTGACTTTCTCCCATCAGACCAGCTAGCTGGTAACAAATGGTGTGTCATAACGCTTACTGCAAGAATAACTCATTTACTCTCTGGAGTCCATTTCAGCTGAGATTTGCCTGGCAAAACCAGTGTGTGAGTAAACAGCATTTACCAGGTCAAATGTTCTGATTTCCTAATTCCCTCCTTCACTTTTTTGGGGAAGTTCATTTGTGTATGTGTTTTAAGGAACAGAATATAAACAAAATCATCATGGGGAACTGTTTGGATATTGAAAGCTAGAAATGTTACTCCTTGTAGAAGAAGACCCTACCTGCCACATAATTAGTGATTATCCTGCGCAGCAGAAATTACCTCTTTCAAGTCTATTCCTGGAAAATATGTGGTGCTCAACAATAATGAGGAGGTTTACTACTATAAAAGCCAGATTTTTTTTTTTTTTTTTTTTTTAGTTTTTTTAGGTTTTTTTTTTTTTCTTGGAAAGAATCAGGAGAACAGAAACTTTGCTGTCTTTTCCGAGTGGTTTCCTCTTGAAGCTGGTTACAAAATTTCATCTGAAGATACTCTCAGTGAACTGATAGCTTGAGTTATACATTAACACCATTGACTTAATCAGAGAACTGTTTATTTATTTAAATTTACTTTTCTTTTTGCTCAGCTCCCTCAGGCATTGACCTACAATGGGATGCACTGGTTTCTAATCAGGTGAAATTACGGTTACACAGTAGAAAGCTCAGCCAGTATAAAGCTCAGACATACATGCATTTTTACATGTCACTTCATTTAACCCACGCTTTTTGGAGACATTTCAGGCTTATATTTCATATGTACTTTTACCGGCTTGTTGAATTTAATAACATTCTGTTATCTAATGAATTATAAAACAGGGAACAGAACAATATAGATACATAGATAACATATTTTCAAGTATAAAGTGAGAATAATACCACTGTTAAGAGTAACAAACTACAGAATCACCACAGCTTAGTAGTATCAGGTAAAACTAAATGAAGCTTGTCAGCCATGTCCTCTCACATCGATTCTAAATTGCCATTGATCTAATCTTCAGGAAAAAAACAATAATGTAAAATTACAATGTTTTTAAGATTTGTTACCACAAGGTCCTTAAAAAAGCATGTTTTCCTCCCAGTAGCCATCATCAGGTTTGTGTTGTAATGCCCTCAAGTCTCATGCTGGACAAAATGAGTGCCTCAATAGTCCCCCTAGCACACTGCTTTCTGTAACAGATTTAGTAGGTGGACGTTTTCTTTTTGTGTCATTACCTCATGAATATTCCTCAAAGTATCAAGATGTACTGTACTATTCATGCAAGATACAATGATGAGTATTTAACAACTTCTCATTAGGTCTACCAACATTTGAAAAAAGAAATGGGATATCCAGGGTTTTGTTGTTCTAGCCATTTTCCATTTCAGCTAATTTCATCTGCTTGTCTAGATTCCCTTTGTCAGTTCTCTGTTATTGTGACTTTCTGCTTATCGTTTAGTTTTCATATTAAATAGTCATTGCATAGGAATTTAATATTAATTTTAATAGCCACAGCATAAGGATTGCCATGATAATAAGATTATCTAGCTAAATATCCTGTTCATAACGAAGCTATCAGAAACCTTAGTTATGGATTCACTTGTCAGCAGAACTTTATTGAAAAATTACCAAGGTTGTTTTACACTGTAAAAGATGAGAACATTTACCCCTTTCTGCATAAGGTAACTGTGTTAATGCATATTATTGAGAAAAGTGTTTTTCCTGCACTGAATCTCACTACTGTTCTAGTGATAGGCTTTCAGCCCATGTACATTTTCATCCTTCTGATTTCCCCTGACATGTGGCGGTTTGTGCAAGCTGACTTTTTTGTATCAGCCTTGTAACCACTTACACATTTATCCATCCACCTATATTTTCCCTCTTAAAGATCAGCCTACTTTCTTGAAAGTATTGCTCAAACTGCATACTCACCATCAAAACCCTGGGAACCAGCCAGTTTATGCACACATCAGTCCCAGGAATGGAAATACTGAGCAAAGATGCCTGACCTATCAAGTACCTGTAGTTCACCTTGAGCTGTGTAAACTTCCTTGCTTCAGTGTCTACTTTCTCTCATACTTCTGTAAAATGAGCAGGGTGAACACACCAAGTCTATTCCCTATCTGATATGCCCTCTATGATTTTGCATAGTGTTAAATATCACAGATCTAATGCAATAATTGCAAAGATTAAGAATATGATGCGCAGTATCCCCAGAGCCACCCACACTGGTAATACATCTATGTCTATGCTGATTTTTGCGGAGGAGTAAGTGTGAAGGCAGGGTAACATTATTCATTTAAAATTTGTGCATGTTAAATAGTTTTATGTAAGTAAAATCAAGGTATTCTTCACCCTGATAAATGGCAATGCATCACTAAATAAAATATTGAAAAGCAATAATTCCTTCATAAATTTTTATTACTTCGATCAAATGAATTATTTCTTATGTTTGGGCAGATGAGGGCATAATAACACGAAAGAACTGCTGAGTCATCAGACATCAGTGAATTTTGGATTGACCCAGGAAGTTTTTAAGTAGGAGGATGATCAGATACAATTAAAGATACTGTCATTTTAATAGGTCAGAGGAAAATTAAAAAAAAATGCTCTGACTAGTTTTACTGTCACATCACAGAAAACACCTTATATAGTTATCAGAATCATACAGAAACCTCAAGGTTATATATTTTCCTTCTTTGACATTTTAATGAACCCCTTCCACACATACGTATGCATACACTAGTGATTTCTCTCTTATTCTTGTGTAATTGATGCAGGTACACCTTTGAAAAAAGTTGTAGTTTTGTCTAACCAGCACTTAGTACCATGGAATCACAAAATGGTTAGAGTTGGAAAGGACCTTAAGGTCATTTAGTTCCAATCCTCCTGCTGTGGGCACAGACACCTTCCACTAGACCAGGCGCTCAAAGCCCCATCTAACCTGGCCCGGAACGGGACGGCTGCCAGGGATGGAGCAGCCACAACTTGTTTGTGCAGCTTGTTCCAGTGTCTCACCACTTGCACAGTAAAACTTTAAACATTCAGAAAAAATATTTGTTAGAAAACTCACAGACGTTTCTAGAAAACAATGCCTTTTTAACCTGATATATTTGGGTTTCAGTATCCTTGCCTGGCTGTGTCTATGTTTAATGAAGGCATAATCACCAGCCTCTAGGCAGCAGCTAGTATGGGGGAGAAGGCACTGCTGTAAGTGCAGCTGGTCCTCTGATGGAACAAGCTTCATACTTGGATGTTTCTGAGTGTGCATTACTCACAAGACATTTAAGCCAGGCTGCTGTGATGTTAGATTTTACAGACTTGAAGCTGCCAGAAGTGGGGGTACATGCCAATATTTGAGTGTTCAGAGCTTACAATCTGTTTCTTGAGATAGAAGGACACATAAACACATAGGATCATGCTCAGCTATGGCAAGGTAAAGCACCCTGATGTAGAAAACTATGGATTTTCTACATCTCAGTGGTCTTTATTTAAGTTCAATTAAATAATAGATTACTCTTTTCATATGACCAAAGAAAAAGATTAGTTTCTAGGACTAGTCAATCAAAGGAGGCTCCTCCAGCCGGTAACTGTGGTAAAAATGCAGTGCTGATCTGGAAAAATATGAGGGTTTTAATGTGTGGTTAATTTGCTAAAAATATTGTTGGAAACATAAGAATTTTTTTCCTTTTATCTTTCAGTGAGAACCAGATCCAACAGTAAGATACTACAAATTATCCAATATTTTTGTCTAACTTATGATTGAGTACTTTGTCTTAGCAGATTTCTAAAATTATTTTTAATTGAGCAGTACAAAACAACATTTAGCACAAGAGAAAATACAGCTTAAGTTGTTGGTTTGAGTTGATTTTCTTTCCCTTAAAGAATAATGGGAAGCCTCATAGAAAACATTTAATTTGGAAAGGGCTTGAAGCAAGGCTTTTTGGCACTCAACACAGAAAATCGGTTTGGACCTTTCTGACACCTCTTTCATATGTAAATATAATTAAAACCCAGAAAAGGGCAAAAAAAGTCTTACCTTTAGCTGTAAAGTTAGAGATCAGCCTTAGAAAATCCTCTGACTGAATTAATTTAGTTTTGAGGCACTACAAAATCTGGATTAATTTCCTTCTCTTCCTGACTTGCTGTGTTATTCTCAGCTGGTCATTTAATCTCTCTTTCTATATTGTTTGCCTTTTTAGACTGAGTTGTTCTCCTTTGTCTTTTTACACAGTCCAGCCCAGACTGAGAAACCAGTATCTGTGGGTACTATTGTAATGAAAGAAGTTGTTGCTTATTGTTTTTCATCTAAAGCTATTTGAAACGTTTGTAATTTATGCAACAATAACGTTACCTATTACAACTGAAATAACTTTCTTTTAGAATACTTGTGAATTTAGTACAATTTAGAATCATAGAATAACAGAATAGTTAGGGTTGGAAAGGACTTTAAGATCATCTAGTTCCAACCCCCCTGCAATGGGCAGGGACACCTCCCACTAAACCATGCCACCCAAGGCTCTGCCCAGCCTGGCCTTGAACACCGCCAGTGATGAAGCATTCACAACTTTCCTGGGCAACCCATTCCCTGCAGAGAAGGACTTGGGGGTGTTGGTTGATGAAAAAATGAACATGAGCCGGCAGTGTGCACTTGCAGCCCAGAAAGCCAACCATATCCTGGGCTGCATCAAGAAAAGTGTGACCAGCAGGTCAAGGGAGGTGATCCTGCCCCTCTGCTCTGCTCTTGTGAGACCTCACTTGGAGTATTGTGTGCAGTTCTGGTGTCCTCAACATAAAAAGGACATGAAACTGTTGGAACAAGTCCAGAGGAGGGCCACAATTTACACAAATCATCTTTATTAAATGACCAGCATAACAACTGTGATGTCATACAGAGAAAGATTATGACTTCAAGCACTGAGTGATGAACAGGCAGAATGAGTATGCAACGTCAAGAGTAGTACTGAAGGCAAACAAAGGGAAAACTTCTCAGAGTGAAGCAGGGACTCCCATCAGTAAGGACTTACATAGCCAGGAACGCTGAGATACTGGATTAACCAGCATCTTTTTGTAAGCTAAAATCAGCTTATTATTTTTTGACACCGAAAACCTTATCTGTAGCTGGGCTTACACCAGGCTGTTGTATATGGATGCCACCATTTGGATCCATATGTTTTTCATTTCATTTAATGTATCTCTGTGGCCTGTCCCACACTTCCTCAGGCAGAGCAACCCACACAGACATTCTCATAACTCTGTTATGGGAATCCTGATTTTATAAGCGTTCTCCAAACATATGCGACATCTCCAAAGAGCCTCCTGGATGTAAGCCACTGCCACCTCAAGCAAGTACTTCATATAAATCCTTTCCATATCTTTATCAAGCACTTTTTTGAAATAGTAAAGGAATCAGCTCTTCCAACTATTTTGCTTGCTTATGGTTCTCCCTCCTAAATCCAGACTTCAAAATTGTCTCTGCTTTTAGAGAGAATCAAACATGTCCAAGGGGTATTTCTCTGAGATATATAAGCTTGAAAGTTCTGTGACCTTTGTTTTAGCTCTGTTTTTATCTAATACAAGGATTTATCTTGTCTCTTTCTGAGCTTGCAGATGGGGAAAGTGACAGTAAGCCGGTCCCATAGTTTAAAAAGAATTTACAGTCTGATACAGCTGCAGACGGAGGGGCTGTGATATCAGTCCGCGTGAATAAATTGTACATAAACAGATTCCTCAGATTGTCACAACTGTTCCTTTATTTTGTCCATTGAATAAGCATGGTTGTGTCTGGGCAGCAGGAGGCTTCATGCAATGTATTCTTCTACAAAGTAAACTCTGTTTTTTTCAGCTAAGAGTTCTCCATGTGGAATACTAGCAAAGTCAAAAGCAGTAGTGTTAAGGATACATTGGAAACAGTCAATTTAATCCCAAGCTAGTGCAAGTATGTTTTGTTCAATTCAGTTAAGGAATCCATGCTTATAAAATGACCTTATAATGGGTTTTGAGGAATTGTTTAAATCAGAGAATCAAGAGAGATGAAAAACAGAGGGTCACTCTTCAGAAACAGGCTGCATACAGGAAATAGGAAACGTATGTGTCAACTTTGCTTCCAAGTTCCAGCACATGAAAGAAGACAGAAAGAAGGCCACTTCGGGGAAGAAGTTTCAGCTTGCCTGTGTAGGTCGAATGACACATGGCAGCTAAGGGAAAGCAGCATTACCGAGGCATGGATAATAACACTATTGCTGTAATTTCTGGTTAGGTTAAGATGAAGAGTAGTGTTGCAAGGGTTCCAGTTGCCTCTGACAAGAAGATAAGTGATGTACTGAGCTATTTACACTCTTGTCATTCTGTTCTATTTTGGATAAAGTGAAGCTCTCAGCCTGGTGCTGAACTAGCCATAGTACTTCCCTTGTTTTTAATTAAACTGAACTCATCCATTAGTGCCCTGCCACTGCAGTTCATGCAATTGTTTTTTAAGTATTGTACTCAGTGGAACTGCAGAGAAGAGGAATGTTTTCCCACAGCTATATGCAATGATCAACTGCACCTTTCAACTTTATTAAATGACATGTGGAAACATCTTTAGAAAAAAAAAAAGAATTATGTTTCGAAAAGAAATGTTAAATCCTAACCCTGATTTACTTCCACACCTTTACCACTGCGCTTGAGGAAAGAAGAATTCAACTGCTCATATGTCTTTTCAGTTCACACTGAATTTATAGGAAGTTTCCAAATAATAGAGGTCAACTTGGCAGGAATAAATGTAGACCAAATGGTGTAATCCCCACAAGGAAGCATAATTCTCTTATGAAGTATTTACAATAGCAAGCTTGGAAATCCAGCAATAGGTTATATTGTTAATAAGTTGTTTATAGCATCTTTTATTGACTGATTCATTCTTAATGGTAACAGATTTAGTTACCTAACATTCTTCATGTCTCAGGCAGTTTGATGACCACTGTTGTTTCAAGAATCTTCTCAGGTAGCAGAAAATATTCTGACATAAATCAATAAATAGGATATAAATACGACCTTGCAGAGTTCAGAAGTTCCATTAAATGTAGCTGAACTTTCTGATGCTCCCTTCCTGTGACCCTCCAATCACCCTTATCTCCCCTGCCTTCACGACCCTTTAATGTTCCCCTGGCTTTCCATTCTCTTCATCCTCTTAAAAGCTTGGCTACTTCCCAACTTGGATTCATCCAACAGGCCATCCTCCCTGGAAACTCTCCCAGACTTTGAAAGGGCTTTGCAGTAGAGTAGCCTCAATGCTAGTTTTCAAATTTAAATTTCACATACTATTGACATTCGCCTAATTGAATCATAATCACAGCCTTGTCAAAACTGCCAAACTCCTGCAGTGGCAAGTTGTGGTACAAAGTGATTAGCCTTCTGTAAATTATGGTAAGAAAATTCAGGCCTTCTAAAAGGAAAACCAGGGAAAGGCTTTGGGATCTGTTGAAATACTTTATACACAGTTCGCAAAGTTTTTTGCATTAAGGGAACACTGCTGATAAGGGCAAAAGGAGCTTTAGAATGTAATAACACCAGTTTGAAAACAGCTAGCTGCCCAAGTAAGTATTATTAATTGCTACTGTCCAAACTGCTTGAAACCTTTGTTTCTGTGTTAGTTTTTAGCATGATTTTTGATGACGTATGTCACAATTATATATTGTATAGGAGTCAGACAAATAAACGTCTTTCTGATATCTGAAACAAAGATTCCAGTGCTATAGTTTTGTGTATCCTTTAACATACATTATATGCTTACCTGATACTTCAGACATGAGAGGACGCTACAACCTTGTACTTTACCATATTTTTCTACAGACTGAAGTTATCTAATAGTTGGAACTAGATGATCTTAAGGTCCTTTCCAACCCTAACTATTCTATGATTCTATGATTCTATGATAGTTTTAGGGAGGAATTCAATTTAAGTATGAAGTTTCTCAAGAATTTTAACAGCTAGCTGCAGCTAACTCTTTCATAGACATTTGTTCCAGTACAAATCACAGATTGTCTCTGATAGTTTTCACATCTTCCAATTTGCATATAAACAAATCTGGGCTTCGCAGGATGTTTTGTGAAATCAGAGTGTCGCAAGTGTCCTTGGAATATGCAGCTTTGTGAATATCTAAGCAAGCAGTATGAATGTAGCAATCTAAATATCTTTGCATGCCTGGCAAGATGTGAACCTGGTGACAATTTGTTTTTTTCACTGTTGCCCATGTCCTAGAATATTTGTGAGAAACTAGAGCCAGACCAGTGCTTCTCAGTGGCACAGACAAAGTTTAAGTAAGTTTGTCATCTCAAAACAAAACTGAGAAAAAGAAAAATCTCAATGAAAAACATGCCCTTGAGTGTAGGTAAATTCAGCCTCTGTGTTCAGAGGTATGAGTGATAAGGATGAAAAGGCTGTTGAGCGGGAGCTAAGTCTCCCATTGTGACATCAAAAAAAAGCAGTTCAGAGGAGATCTATATTGGCTGGTTGCAGCAGTGAGTGACCTGAGATGAGTCAGTGGATAAATAGGTGAATAAATCTGTGAGTTTGGAACCCCCTAAAAGTTTGGAAGGGTTGAGATAGAGTTTGAAATATTCTGGAAGGGCAAGATAATTGTTAAGTCAGATGTTTCTCTTATTATAAAGTATACAAAGATGACCTTGCTGTCATTTGCAGTCCCCTATCTATGCAATCTCTTGCTTGCTTAAGAATAAAGCTAGACTGCTAGTTATTTTATATTCTTGCAATAAAGCAATAGCCTCCACTGTAACATGTTTACAGTCTGAATTTTATTTTCTGATCCTTGGAGGGCCAGCACAAAATATTGTCTCTCTGAGAAATGAACATTCAAGTTGAAAAACTGAAAAATGTTTAGCGCTGTCTTCTTGAGACTCAACAGAGTGCCCTAATCTATTCCTCATATGTTATGCTATTCAGTCCCAAAGCATCTCAGTAGCCTTTTGATAAACTTGTTACATTTTGTTAATATCTCTTCTGTAGTGGGAGAATCAAGACTGGTCAGAGAATTTGATATACTACCTCACAAGTGCTGAGTAAAGGGGCCTAATAACTTCCTTCAACCCACAGACTGGGAACATTTCTTCTGTCTGTCCCTTTGGAGATCGGACATTTATATCCAATTAAGAGGCTTGTTTTCAATTTCTCTTGAGGCAGTGAAATTAAGTTTAGCTATCAACACAAACGACTTACAAATTAAAGACAAAAATACCAGTTCTGTCAATAACTGCAAATAAAGTGTATTGATTATACTCATTGATTATACTCAAACTTACATGTATTTCAGCAGCTTCTGTTTGTGCAGAACCACCTTCTTTCATGTCCTTTAGGAGTTTACACTCTCTGAGACTAGAATTTTGATTTACATTGTTCAGCTGATCACTAGGGGTAGGATGTATGTGATATTATCTATCTGCTGTTTAAAAATGTAACTGAGTAGTAATGTAAACTCATCCTTGTGATAAACTATTGGTTGGTATCCTTAACAAGAGAGATGATGTTTATTAGTATGTCCTGATTTAATTTGTTTCAGGATCATCTAAAACCAAAAGGCAGACCAAAACCACAGAAACCCTCTTTCGCTACTGAAATGGCCATTAGGTGCAGTTTTCAAGCTTTGAAGTCCCTAGAATAGCCTGGCCCATGAAAATGAATTAAGAAGATGGAGCTTCATACTGGCTAACAAGAACTTCTCCAAAACCTTTTTGTGTCAGAGAGAGAGTTTCTTGAAATGTTGTACTCTTCATGGAAAGAAATGTTGAGAATAAGAATGTGAAGAAAATCTGTAGTGTTTTGCCAAATGCCAGAGAAGCCCATACTAGTGTCTCTAGCATCTTGCCTTCAAGCAGGTTTCACCACCTGACGTGTCAGGTCTTCCCAGAATTTTGCCCAAAGTAGTGCATCCGGAAGCTGGACCCCAGAACAGGAGACCAGGCACCGCAATAGTATCAAAACAGATTCTTCAAACATGTCTCAGATGCCAATGAATCGGCCCATAATCCCACCAAGAAGACCTTGCTTCAAGATATGTTATATTTGTGGCAGAGAATTTGGATCACAGTCTGTATCTATACATGAACCCCAGTGCCTAGAGAAGTGGCATACTGAAAACAATCAGCTACCAAGTCATCTCAGAAGACCTGAGCCCAAGAAACCTGAGGTCCTTACTGGTGGTTCCTATACGCTTGCAGCTGAAAATGAGGCAGCTTATCAGAGTGCTCAAGCCCAGCTCCTGCCCTGTGGAAACTGTGGCCGAACTTTCTTTCCTGACCGTCTCATGGTGCACGAAAAGTGTTGCAGAGGAGGTAGCAGCATTGCAGGGCAATCAAGCACTAGCCCCACTAAATCTGGTAAAGGCCCAGGCTTTGGGTCTGGCTCAGCGAGTGATCCATCTAAGACCCATCGAGGAAAGAGTGGGGCTGCACCAGCCATATCAAACAAGGTAAATTGCTAAGCGTGTGATATATGAAAGGGTGTGGATCCATTTTTGATGCTAAGCACTCAAGGGAAGAATGGGTTCCCATAAAATTTAAAATCACTTTCCTTCAGGAGGATCTTTTGGCTCCAAGACAAATGTTTCTATGCTGAACAGTATGTAAAAGGAAGGTGAATACTGTCTGTGCAAGGGAAACTTCTTATTCCTATTTCTTTTGATTTTCCTACTGAAAGGGAGAAGTTGGGTTCTCATACTCTGTGGTCTTATAAGAATTATGTCCCCAACAGGGACCATTATGTGCTATGGTTCCCTAGTAGATTCTGTTGGACAGGTCAGGCAAGATTTGAATGTTATATTTTAGCAGGTATTAAGTGTTTTTATTTAGCTAACATGAAATACAATATTTCATTATCCTGTAAGCTCTCCAGTGATTTTCATTTTTTACCATTCTTCTTAGCCTTGGCGTGGAACATGAGTTTACTGAGTACTGCATGTTCAAAAGCAGCAACTCGGGGTATAACAGCAAAATAAATAAGACTGCACATTTCTTTCCACTGAATTTGATTCAAGATCCAAGAATAAAGAAGCTGATTCACATTATCCAAAAGCTACACAAAGTTTTGGAAAATGGCATATTTTTTTTCCTGCACTTGTTTCTACACAGGCTGACTTTTGGCCAGAAGTTTTGTAAGGTAGATATTTAAATTTAGTCCCAGTGTCTAAAATAAAAGGCTTTTTTTGTTTGCTTCTTTTCAGTGGAGGTTGGACTCCTGATTGCCTACACTGCTTTTGAAAATGGGGGTTAGCTTTCTCAGTCACCAAAGGAGAACAATGCTATGCAGAGCATTTATGAAAATGTTTTAAAAGTCAAAACATGCTATATTTTCCATCTGTTGAATGAAATGGAGATAATAGTGTTACCATAACAAACATGAGAATGAAGACAACATGGGTCATTTTTATATTTTGCTGTTTGAGGCCACTAGCTCATAGTTATTGGCAGGTTAGGTCCACTCCTCAGATCTTTTATCAGCAGATTTCAGATCACCCACTAGCAGTTCAAAGTGCTGCACAGGTGAATCTATAGCTTTAGAGAAGATGTGATGCACTATGTTGTACCATTTACCAAAGAACTGGCATTCCTGTAAAAGGTGATTGTTCAATGAAAGGCACAGGCGTGAAACAGAAAGTTTTACCCATCATACATAATGCTTTATGTTTACATAAAAAAAAAAAAAAAAAAGTGTGAGTAAGAGGGGAAGTGTCCATAGTTATAATACCAAAAAAAACCCCACCCAAACCAGGAAACAAAACAGCACAAAAAAAAAAAAAAGAAAACATGTTTAGAGTGCGGTTTGGCTTTGAGAGTGACCCTGCAAAAATGTTGCTCTCTTGCACAAAGTATCTTCTTCCTGTGTGGATTCAGTCACATCTGTTGACTTGTTAAAAAACATTATTATTACCACTTTTTACTTCCATGAGCTCTGCAGAAATGTATTCAAATCTGTTCCTCCTTCTGTGTGAACAACATGTTTCCTCATTTACTTGCAAGCAGCCACAGTTCATCAGTTGCAGCAGAAGCAATAAGGCTGTACAGCTTGCAATTTGTAATTGGCTCTGAAGGACTTTATTATTAACAATAAATTTCAGGAAGGGATGATTTTGCCTCTCTGAGGTCCTTCATTTTTATTAGTTTTATAGCTGTCATTTTGAACAGAGGTACAAAACGCAGAGATAAGAATGGAGAGAGTAAAAGAAATATCCTGTGATCCCAGCTGCTGCCTAGTTCTGGCAATCTGCTTCTAAGAAGTGATCAAAAGAAGCCTCTTTTCCATAGGTGTGTGTGAGGGTCACCACCTCCAGTTAAAAGCTTTGAAAGGTCCACACTGAAGTATGTTGAAAAGCAGTAAGATAACAGAAGGCCTGCAAGTTCGCTATGAACTGGGACAAGGTCTGGGTCTTCTCTACAGTCTTCTTCATCTTTTTCCAGCATATGGTTTTAATTTTGTTCACCTTACCAGCTACTCAGCTGCCTATTAATTCTGTTAAATACCAGTAATGGAGTAATGGCAACCTGCTTTGGTCCTGGCAGGAAAGTATTTGGGGCTTTAAAAGTTTGAAAGTCCTGATTCAGCAAAAAGCCAGAGGGAGCTAATAACTGGGGGGAAAAAAAAAAAAAAAAAAAAAAAAAAACAACCAAAAAAACAAACCGCAACCATCATGTAAGTCAAATTACCTCATGCAATGAAAGATGTCCTAAATTAAAAAGCTGGGGTTTCCTCATTTGAAAAATAAAGATCTGACTGATTTGGTGCTATATCATGTGAAAGGCATTTTAACTTTATAACTGCAAACCCTTTTATCTGCATGCATCTGTCCTGAAGCTCTCTCTCCCTTAGCCAGTGCAGGATCAGCTAGACCAGTATCACTACTGATAAACACTTATTTCACCATAAAATGCCTTTACACCTGGAGACTCACCAGCCTCCAAAACCCATCTCTTTCACTAACTCTCCTTCCCTTCAGAATCCATGAACACATTTGGGTTAATCATGTCTCTCTGTGTAAAACAGTCTATGTTTAAGAGATAGGGGTCACCTCAGTTCAGAAATTCTGTTTGGTTTGTGCTGTGATATCCCAGACAATGGAAGTAATGTCTGGAAATACAGAAACTCAGAACTGCACTGGATTAGAGTGTGGTTTTTATTTTTTCACAGACCAAAATGCCTGCTACATGTAAGTAAGTATTAATTACTTGCTGTGGGTATGTACACTAGTTTTTTTGACAGCAGATACTGCTGCTCCTAAAAGCCTATCAGACGTGTCACTAGCATCTGATGCTGCCACCTGCTGTTTTCTTCTTATCAAGTTAACTATCTAAAAATAATATTTCAGGGACATACATCTTTTACTGTATTATTATGCATTTTAACACAGCATAAGTTCTGAAAACTTGTGTAGCAAAAGAATATTGATGTTGTACCTTGCTCTAGCATAAAGTCATATGCTTACTTGGTAAAATGAAAACTCCTTCAGAGGCTGTGCAATTGTAATGAACCTGGGAAGTCAGTGATAAACTGTCTGCCTCTGTTGCAGTTTCTAAGTTTTGAACATCTTAGAAGAACACAAATGTATTTGCAGATGCAGAAAGTTGGATGAGAATGGACAGCAAATGGATGGTTTGAGTGAAACATACTGAGTATTGCCACTGGGAACGATTGAGCTTCCTGCTTTTCTGCCTTTACACAAAATGCCATGTTCATTATGCTAATGTATTTCTCTGAAAAGAGAGCAAATCAGGGGTAAAATGCGATATTCCTGTACTTACAGTGGAGTAAAATCTTTAATTGTTTCATCATCTGGCATAATTACTTTGTTGTTCAAAGAAATTTCATACGCAGGCATATGACCTGTGCTAATGTTAATCTGCTGTTGTGTCAGGGCAGTGGCTAACAGCACTTCAGAGGTCTGTGAAATGCACCTTCAGATGGTTGTGACAGCCCTGCTACAGCTTGTCCCTGTCGCTTATGTAAAATACCTCTTACTTTCCAGAGAGAAATGTGTGGAAAAGGCTGCTTTCATACAGCACAATTCTGTTGCTAAGTGTGTGCACCAGTCTTTTTCTGAGCCTCTGTTCTTTGGGCAGTTCAAGCCTACAATGAGAGCTCTGGCCTAGAGCAGGAGCCCTCCCCTCCTCCCATTCACATACATGCATAATTAACCAAATAAGGAAGGTGTGGGGGGTGCGCAGTCCCGCATGATAAGTATTTATGAGGGGGTTTCGGGAGTCAGTCTTATTGGGTATACTTAAGAAGAAATTAAAAGCTTTGTGCAGTATGGGAGGATCTGACCTCACATAACACCATAACAGCAGCCTGGGGCTAACCTCAAGTAATGTCAGGTCTATTGAAAACACATAGTGGCATAGCCCTCTGAGCTAAATAACTTCATTCATGGTCACACAGACATACTCAGCAGTCTCGGAGAAAAAAGAAAATACTGAGACACCAGAGGAAAGTCTAACTGCACAGTCAGGTATTTGTAGGTATTTTTATAATAACCCATCCTCAGGCACAGACCTTCCCTACAACCCTTTTTAAAAGTGAAAAACAAAGCAGTGAGAGGACAGCCTAGCCACTGGCCTGTGAGTAGTTTGGGTTGGAAAATTGTGGTGATTCCAAAAATAGTTTAGTTGCAAACTGCAGGCCTCCAGATGTGACATTTGGGATAGGCACACTCTGAAAAGAAAAAGAAATGAAGGATAAATATTATCAGCTGCAGAAATTCCAAAAATAAAGCTTATCATACCCTAGATCACAGTGAAGCAACAACAGAGCTGTTACTACCAATTGTAAGGATATTCTCCTTCAAGTTTTATTTTTCAGTTTTTTAACATATGTTTATTTGCAAAGACAGACTTCTGTACATGATTGGACTTGTGGTGATGATTCAAACTCACTGCATTTCTGGGGAGAAAAATAAAAAATCCATCCTTAAAGTGATCTGATCAGTTTTAATTAATTCTGGTCTCTGCTATTGTTTCTGTACAGTTTTTAATTGTAGAAGTTACAAAATAGACATTTCTACTTGAACAGATTTCTTAAACATTAGTTTGGACAAATAGGACTTAGTTATGAACCAATCACACTAGATAAGTTTGGAACCAGAATTCTCTATTTAACTGCAGGCCTGGTTTTACTCACTTGCAACACAAAAGCCACCTATAAACACTGTCACAATGTGGAGGGTTCACAGTACTGCTTATTCACTCTTTGGGTTTTCAGGTGAGAGTGCCAGAAAGACCATCTCAAAGCTGTGGAAATGTATCCAGATTTCCCTGGATGGAGATCACTAACTCTTGTCTTGCTGATCTGTGGCAGCCGTTCAATAATAAAACATCACAATAACTTTAAAACAAGTGTAATGGATTTGAATGAGGCAGTCAGAGACCAAAGGCTATCTTTGTTTACTAGGGAAATATAGCTAAGAAGAAAAATTATCTGATTTTTACAAAGGTATTTCTGTTTGTTAAATTTATTGAGAGTATTTAATTTTTTAAGTGATTTCTCACCTGTCTAATATCAGGACTTAAGTCCCCTTGAAAATATACATTTGTTTTAATTATGCTGCCCCATATGTTGGCATATGCATTGAAGGCTAAATAAGCATGATTTTCATTTATACTAGGATCCTGTTTCCCTGTTCTGGTAGCATGCAAAGAGTCTCTACAAAGTGAATGTAAATCAAGTTGCTCTTTCCTTATTTTCAGCCAATAAATAATCTATTTCACTGAATGGCAGGAACCTAGCTAATGAAAACTAGTGTGGAAAATGTGTTTCCAGTGTTTTTACACCTAGCATTTTTTTAGAAAACTATTTTCAAAATGCTATAAACATACCCATGATAATTATGCATACTGAAATAAGCCTCCTGACCTCAGGGGTTTAGACTGTAGTATCCTTATCTAAAGCTCTCTGGAGCCTACAAAAAAACATTCATTATGTTCAAAAGACTTTGTATCTGGACCCAGAGTTTATCTCCATATTAGGCAAGATCTAGCTCAAGAGCTGAGGTAAGAAAGTAGGTGAAAATTGATAATGAAAAATTAGAGGACATTCTTAAAACAGCTGTTGCTATATTCAGCTATTGTCAGGAAGAAAAGCTTAGGTATATATATAAAAAACTTTGCTATCAAAGATAGCTAAGGAAAAAGTTAAGTGGACGAGAATGTCCTTGGAAAAAAACATCTTTGGATAAGTTATATTTCAAGTCACTGTGAGAACTTTCCAGATGAAGTCCAACTTTTCCCAGCAAAAACACATTTTGTAGAGTAGTATTTCTTCATGTAATTGAGTTTACATGTGTGATACAGGAAAGAAAGCTTATGCAGATCATTCACTAATGACATTTTCAGACTCTAGCATAAATGCGAGAAAAGCTGCCCACAATTTCTTGAATACACTGATGAATACACAGAAAGAATCATAAATACTAGAACAGGTTATGCTTTGTCTTACACAGGAGCAGATGAGAAAATTAAATCCCCACCTCTTGTTTGAGTGAGAAAGGCTTCCTGTGTTTGGTCTGGAATGGCTGTCCCTCTACCTTTAGGAGGGCAGCCTATACCATGACTCTTACTGGCATTCTGCAGTCAGTAAGTAGTGCAGGCAGTGCTAGCAGTTGTGAGACCCATCATCATGCCTCAAAGTGCTGTCCCTGCAGTACATTTTAAACTATTCTGGAGCAGGGCTTGTACTGACACATGCCTAGCCCAGGACACGCCTAACGGCACAGTCAAAACCATTATCTCCAGTACCACAGTAATTATATATTTTTCAAGCTTAGAATATGCATGTATGGGGTTTCTGGTTGAGAGATTTTTTTTTCTTCCATTGAAATGTTTTTCTCTGCAAACAAAAGCAAATCTGCAGTGCAGAAACAATGACTTGCTTAGCATCCAGTTCTGCCCTCGCTGCTGTCACTGGCAAAGTTCACACTGAGGCCTTCAAGGTAGACAAGCAACAGTTCCTATTTTGCCCCCCTAATCCTGAAAAATCCTGGATTGGTTTTAATTCTTCCAGACCAAGAATTCCACCATCTTGCTGATCTGTGGCAGAAGTAACATATGGTTAGGGGCCATAATCACAAGCTTGAGACAGCTACCTTCACTGTCTGGCTGAAGAGAGATCCTAAGGCTGGACACAGCGCTTTAACTATGTTCTGCCTGGCAATGGGGTCTTTCTGCTACTGTGCTAGACATCAGCAGTTCAGCTGAGGAAGCTTTTGTTATTGCTTTCCATGATCCTTGTCTTTGGTTGGTAAACAAAGGGCTTCAACACTTAAGGTGGACACTGTGCTGCAGCAACTTGATTATACAGAGGAGTTGTTTCTGCATGTGAAGGCTCAGCACTTCCATCAGCCAGATGATGTGAAAATAAAAGATCTAAAACTTACATAGCTAAGTATTAATTAGGTGACACACACAAATTGTCAGCCCAATATCTGCAGGAACGTACCTGTCCCAGGTGGCCACTTAATGAGCGTATCCCTTACAAGCTTCAAGACTGTATCTAGACAAAAAGAAACTGAAAAACTGATACAGTTACACTGATTTCACAGGTTATAAATAGTTTCCTTAATCTATATGATTGTTTCAATTCAAAGTTGTTCGGACTCAAAATTAATGTTGAAACCAGTATTTTTATTCTCACAATTATTATTTGCAGGCACATGTGATAAGACATCCACCAACAGTGATTTGTTACATATGTGGCCGTGAGTATGGAACAAAATCTATTAATATCCATGAGCCACAATGCCTGAAAAAATGGCACCAGGAGAATGCCTTGCTACCCAAGCACCTGAGAAGGCCAGAGCCCAAAAAGCCTGAAGTCACACCAGGGCAAGGTAAGCTACAGCTCAAATAGGAAAATGGAAGGAAGAAAGTGGGAGGAATAAAAGAAAAAAAAATTCAAAAAAGAAAATTTAAGCGGTAGTTTAAGCAGTACTTTAAACTCCATGGTTTGCAAGTACTTCTATCTCCTGTTCACTCCAAAGAGAATGTAGGCATAATGGCTTGTTTAAAGCTTTCTGTTGACTCTCTTGTTCTCCTTTTGTACTGCATCCATGAGAAATAAAAGTAGTTGTTGCCTTGTGGAACATGCTTCCTGGGACAGTCCTCTTTATGTTTCAGCATGTTCTGAATCAAAACACGAAAGGATTATCAAACTGCTTCACAGCTACATCATTACCTTTTGACTAGTTCCAATGCTGTAAATGTCACTTTTTAAAATGGGAAAAGCATCCAAGGATAATATACGGACTTGACGCATACAGTCATTCAAATAAAATACCCTTCAACATAGGGATCGATAATTAAGCCAGGTTTTACACTTACAGCATTGGTTAGAAAAAACAGCCTGACACTAAAACTTAACAGTGGTAAATAGTGAATGGCCTTGAGTTCTGTGGTAGAATAGGAAATACAATACTAGATGCATGATGACTGGTAGAAAAAAGGTATTTTTAAAATGTATTAGACCTAGGACCTGAAGATCATTTAATGGGGCTGGAACTAGATGATCTTAAGGTCCTTTCCAGCCCTAACCATTCTATGGTTCTGTAAAATCCTAACCATAACATATACTGTTGTTTCAATTTTTTATTAAAATATGTTTATGGATGAAAATGCAGTATCTTTTACAACAAGCATCCAGAGGATTTACAAGCCTTAGAACAAACCTTTCTTTGTGAGACTATTATAATGTTTGTATTACAAACACAGTGCGGAAAAAATATATGTAGTATAAACCAAATATTATATTTCTGCCAATTATGTGTGTTTGAGCTGTAGGTTCTGTTTTGTAAGTTGCCTAGATCCCACCTCTTCAGATCTATGAAAACTGATGATCCCTAGCACCCAACAGATCTGGGCTCCCATATGTATCTCAGGAGTATGTACTCAATACAGGACCAAAAAGAAATATTACCTGCGCTTTGCCTGGAAGCTGCTCCAAGTACTGCCCAAATCCCACATAAAGTTATTTCACCATGTCAGCCTGATGCTTTCCCTGGCCATGTCAGCTGGCCTGAGCTACTTTGGGCCACATTTGCATCACTTGCTCACAGGCAGTTAATTCACTCACTTTTTTTTTTATTTATTTCATATTCCCCATGATTTCCCACAGCTTCCCCTAAGATCTATAAAAGTAGGCAAATTCTCCTACAGCTCACTGTGAAAGAGTCATACACTAGATCAGTTTACAGCAGTACAAAGAAATATGTCCCCAGAAGACATACACAGAAAAGAGCAGGGTCGCTGGGAATAGTAGTCAGCTGTCCAAAATAATAATAATCATAGCTCAAATAATATCAAATCAGGACTTGGTTAACATATTCCAAGCAAAATAGTTGAATCTGCAGTAAAAGACAGATTCAAAATGCATTTTCATTGTATTTGCTCTTTTTGTTGTTAAGCTCTTCTTAATATTGCATGTTGTGTGGTAAAAAAAGATGGAGAATATGAGAATTCCATCTGAAAAAGGAGGAGGCAAAAGGACAAATCAGGTTATTTTGAAATACACTATTTTATTTTGAAGGAGTGGAAGCAGAAAGACAACCACTCTTTGAGAGAACAATCCAGCAGAAGGCTCCCAGATATGAATCAGAATATTGTCTCATTTATGCAATGAGTCATATCAGGCGCCACACATCTCCTATGAGGTGGTGTGTGCCTGTGGTTCCTCAGGGGACACTGACCTGCTTCCAGCATCTGTTCTTAAATGCCTGCTGATGCAAGTCTGAGCAGTCCTGTAGCTTGAGCTAAAATTTCTGTTCCCCCTGCAGTTGCCTCATGCTCCTGGCCTCAAGAAAATAATCTCAGTGTTGTTCTTTTTCCATAAGACTTACTCGTGATCATCTGGTAAATGCTAAAACTGACCTTGAGACCACATACACGTACTGCATGTCTCACAGTCTCTCAACTTAGGGAGGAGGGATTACCCCTGTTGTTGAATGGAACAGGCAATGTTCAAAAAAAGCTCAGAAATATTAGCTGCTTACATAAAACTTTTTATAACTTTCATAAATCTTTTTCTGAAAACTCAAGTGTCACGGGAAGACAACCACTGCCCTGATTACACAGTGTTTTGTTTGTGGAATGCCTAACACATGCCTGCAAGGAGAAAGTCATCCCTCTTTCTCTTTTTTTTTATATTCCATAAACTTTCCAAAGTACAGAAAATACACATTCATTTCCTGCAAGCAAAGGGGATATTTGTCTCAGCCAAGAAAAGAAACACTATTTGGTTGCTCTTCTAACAAAAAGAACATTAGGAACAGGCATATTAAGAGATCTAAGGCTTATTGTGGTTATGTGAACCAATGGATATGAATCATATTAAAACTGTATGGGCCTTTAATGAAGAGCTCTATCATGTGCCAATGACAGAAACCATGGAATATTTTTAAGTGCATAAATCCTTTTCTTTTAAAAATTGTCTGTGCTAGCAGTACAAAGACAAAACCATTTTTTTTTGTTCTTTTTCTCTATTGTACCTTTTGAGAAGGGCAAAGCAAATACATTTTCAAATTGAGCCATATAGATTTTGTTCTGCATGTACTTCAAATGAACACTCTTAAGATCTAAATCCAGGTATTGAGCAACCTACCTGACCTTTTTGGAAATAAGTTTGAAGCAACACTGTGTGAAAGTCCATTTCAAGATGAAAGTAAACAAGATTTTTCTTACTACTCAAAATGTTGAAAATACATCTAATGTAAGTGAATGTTTGAAGAATGCTCCTGAGCTTTCGAAGCAGTCACTCTTCTGCAGTGGAAAATAACTGAGGGTAAGACTAGGTTAGTGTTTAGATGACAATAGATGCACTAGTGCCATGATCTCACAGGAAGTTGTGGCTTACAAGAACTGTAGGTATTGTCTGTAAAGGTTTTAAGCTTACCTAAGCTTAGCTCCACTTACTGACAAAGCTTGCATAGACTTTAACAGGAAGAAAATTCAGCCCCTTGTCCAGAGCAGTACAAAGAGCACATTCTCAAGGATGATATGCTTCTGCCCACTGCTATAACACATGCTCATTAAACAGAACTTGAAGTAAAGCCAAAAAGTGAAATTTGCTGATAATAGTGTGTATGCAAAGATGTTAATAATTAGCTGAGAATGCATATCATAGCACATAGCATGATGTTTTCTCTGTACTCTCATACAACACAAAATGATTCAGTTTGAAGTTAATTTAATTCAAGCCTTGGGACAAAAAGCAGAATCTTTTTTATGTACTTTTTTTACTCTTCTGTTTCTTTTTTTTTTTTCCTTTCTTTTTCATTTGCAAAAGCAATATGGTTTGGTTAAACTGAAAGGCTCAGTCAACAGGTATTTCCTGAAAATATTTTCCATACAGAGTTGAATGTGAGTCTCCAGAATGAAAGCTGATACTTTCTTTTTTTAATTTTCTAGCCAAAGGTTTCTACGATCTCAGTTCTTTAAATGAGGCTGCCTGGATCAGCGCCCAGAACCAGCTCGTTCCATGTGATATTTGTGGGCGTACTTTTCTTCCAGACAGATTGATCGTCCACCAGAAGTTCTGTAAACCAAAACCTGCAACATGAATTGGATGTAACACACATGCACACATATGCATGCATACTCACACGTGTGTGTGTGTGAATGTGCATGAATACACATACACATGCACTCATACTTTTCAGCCAAAACAAGAGAGAAATAAAATTGAGCTGGAGTGCCATGGGCATCAAAACTGTAGTGTGTTATCAGATCACAACATCCAAAAGCCTCCAGAGTAAAAACAGCAGTTGCTACTGTGTAGTGTACGATCAAATATGGTGATTTTTTAGCAGTAGCAAAAATTCTTCATTTGTGTTGTTCAAATAGCCTCACCTATAAACCACAGTTGGAGAGGTTTGGCATAAGAATACTTGAAAGTAACATGAACTATTTTCTTTCTTCTCCTGATCCTGTGCTTTGTTGGGTGCAACAGAACCCAGTGAAGAATCCTCCCAGGCTGTTTTCTGAATAGCTATGCTGTCTTCATCTCTGTTGGTCAAATGTGGGATGTTCTTCAGCCCCACTCCTTTCACAGCCTTTCAGATTTAGTTATCAGGACCCTTTAGAGAAGTTGAACATTCTGCATACATTTCCCATTCTACATGGAGTTTTTTGTATTCAGCAGACAGGAAGAAATGAACCATAGCTGTTAGGCACCTTTCACTGCAGAGATCCCAAAACCAGTGTCTCACCGGCACCCGTCTAGATGTTTCAACAGAACTGAGAGACTGGGAGAGATGGTATAATGTCAGGAGCTCCCTTGTCTGCACAGATGTTTGGCTACATGTCTCTTGCTTACTGAATGTATTTACCTACTGGTTCAGAAACTGAAGCTTCAAACAACTTTTACGAAATGAGAGTTTTGATGAGGAGTAACTCATTGAATCTTAGTGGAAGCAAAGGAAAATTAACTCTTTGAAAATTTTATTTCCCCTCTACCCAAGACTTATCTAGTTAGTGTAGGCAGCTCAGCTGAAGTAATGACTAATCAGAGAAAGCAAGTAGATCTTTTCAGTTTGTTGGTTTGGGGTTTTTGTGTGTGTCCTTGTCCATCTTTGACACAAGAGTGCTCACTGACTCCCAGTTGGAGCTTAAATCCATGGAGCGCTCCAGTGTTTACATGCTTGTGGGACAGTGCAGCTCATGAAGGCCTTGACTGCTACAAGTAAAGCATTTCCATATAAAGGGATCAGACATGGGATGGAAGCAGAGAATGGCTTTCTTTAGAAAACACCCTAAAAGCACTCTCTTCTTGAAGCCTTTAACAAATATCAAATGAATAGCAAATAGTACGAAGCAAATAACTTAGCCAGCAGGACCAGGGCAGTGATCATCCTTCTGTACGGAGCACTGGTGAGGCTGTACCTCGAATCCTAGGTTCAGTTCTGGGCCCCTCACTACAAGAGTGACATTGAGGTGCTGGAGCAAGCCCAGAGAAGGCCAACGGAGCTGGTGAAGGGTCTGGGGCAAAGTCTGATGAGGAATGGCTGAGGGAACTGAGGGGGTTTAGTCTGGAGAAGAGAAGGCTCAGGGAGGACCTTATCACTCTCTACAACTGCCTGAAAGGAGGTTGTAAGTGAGGTGGCGGTTGGTCTCTTGTCCCATGTAACAAATGATAGGATAAGAGGTAACAGCCTGAAGCTGCACCAGGGGAGGTTTAGATTGGATAATAGGAACAATTTCTTCACAGAGAGGATGATCAGGCATTGGAACAGGCTGCTCAGAGCAGTGGTGTCATCATTGTCCCTGGAAGTGTTCAAAAACTGTGCAGATGAGGCCCTTAGTGACACAGTTTAATGGTGGACTTGCCAGTCCTGGGGTAGTGTTGGACTTGGTGATCTTAAAGTCTTTTCCAACCCACTTGATTCTATGATTCTGTGATTTTATGATTTACTTCTTGCTTAAGAATGATACTATGTGATTATCCTCAGTTCAATAAACTGATCATGCCAGAAATTTCATAAGTCAGAGGAGCATGTCTTTGTCATGAACTTGGTAAAAGGAAACACACTTTTATCTTAAGCCAAAACAAGCATGGTGCGTCAGATGACTGGAATAAAATACCACCCTCCTCTCTGTGCCAAGTGTGACCATAACAGAGTGCCATTAAGGGAAAAAATGGTAGCTATTACACAAGAAAGCAGCTGGGAAGGTGTTTGAATGTGCTGTTTTGAAAAACGCTATTATATTACGTAGCAATGCCAAAACACATCAGTAAATAGGTTAAACACATGGAGGAATAATACTCATTTGACAAGGTACAGAAGAGAGCACTATTTATTATTATTTTACTTACTTTGAAGTATTTTATTAGTAGTTAGTGAGGTTATTCAAAAGATATGACAAAATCCAATACAAGTTGTTAACCAGCAATACAGGCTTCCTGATAGCACAAAAGAAACTGTACCTCATACATGCTTTCACCTTCAGGCTTAAGGCCTAGAGCTAGCTATTATGGATTGTGTGACCAATATGACTTTTCTCAGAGCATTCACACTTACATTGCACTTACAAATCAGATGGATGTCTTTATACATGCTAAAATGAAATATGGATACCAGCAACTTTTCTTTTCCTAGCTATCAAGCTGTGTGATTTGTGGCATGAGTGAAATAAGAAGTAATATCATTGTTCTGTTATTAGAGGAACGCTCCTGGCTCCAGTCCTGGCGGGCTGTTGATTCAGACTGGGAGAGGTACCAGCATTCTTTGATGAAAATAATTTCCAAAATAATCAATGGCACCTCAGCAACCTTTTCATCTTCAGAATGAGAATTGTATTGTCTGAAGATAAATATCTTTAGGAGTCAAAGATTCAGTTTCAGTTCTACAGTGCAAAGCTGTGTAAGCCACACAGATCTATCCTTGTTAGTGTCTCCAGTGTAAGGAGAGTCACTGGTAAAGCTGGACCATCCCTCCTGCTTTTGGCTGGGAGGAGGCATGTGGTCTGAGGAAAGAACAGGGACACTAGTTTTTGATTGCTAGACTGGTTCCTACAAGCTGGTGGAAGCCAACATCATACAGTGCTGTTGTAACCCACATCAAGTACTGACCCACCCACTAGCTGCCTGGTAATTGAAGGATTATAGATGTCATGCAATCTCACCTTTGTGTCCCCAATTCCTCTTCTTGGACCCCTCTTCATTTTGTCAGAAACAAAATTAAAAAAAAAAAAAAAAAAACAGTTTTTGGCTACATCTCCTTCACTCTATGATCAAGATTCATTACAGACTCACTTTAAGACCAGAAACATATTTAAAAGAAACTAACTCTTTGCAGGGTCCCTGCAGTCTTTGGCATTAAAAATTTAGTGCTGCTTTTTTTGTGGGATTCAGATGTCAGAGTTCCTGTGTCATTCTGAATGTTGGACTTGGAGTCTGATGATTTTAGATCTGTCAGAAATTTCACGCAGAACAGTATTTTTCTGTTTCATCGTCAGCTCTACTCTTGTCTATTTTTTTTTTCTGGGCTATTATCCCCACAATCAATAAAATCTGCCTGATGAGCTGAGCTGACAGATATAAAAAATTATAAAAGTACAGATATTAATCATGCTTCTAATGTGCTGATTTGTCATGCACAGTAGTACCAGAGTGCCCAGAGTGTATGGGAGCTCTTGAAGCAGTAAGTCTGGTTTCCACATCAGCTTCTGAGGGAGTCAGATGAAGATCTGGATAATTAAGAGCTGCCTCCATTTATAGGTCATTGCTACTGAGCTCTGAACTTAACAGGGGATTTGTTAGATGTTGAGAGTTACCCCTAACAGAGTCAAGTGAACACTGGGCTATGGGGATTGATGGTGAGACCAGAGCATGCAGGGCAGGTTACTCTGTCACAAGCTTTCCTCCTGAGCTCACCAGCCCTGGTGTTAGTTTGTGCCAGTGATGACGGTGAGTTCCATGGCAAGATCCTGGATTTGGAGAAGGCTGAGGTTCTTAACGACTTCTTTGCCTCAGTCTTCACCCGCAA
Source organism: Ara ararauna (assembly GCA_028858755.1). Lineage (NCBI taxonomy): Eukaryota > Metazoa > Chordata > Aves > Psittaciformes > Psittacidae > Ara > Ara ararauna. Next base: position 52,541,454 of record CM054410.1, read on the forward strand.
ATGCTCTGACCACACCACCCAAGTCTTGGAAGGCAGACACAGGGACAGTGAGAATGAAGACCCTGTGCCCACTGTAGGAGAGGATCTGGTTCAAGACCATCTTAAGAACCTGAACGTATACAAGTCCACGGGACCTGATGAAATCCATCATTGGGTCCTGAAGGAGCTGGCAAATGAAGTTGCTAAGCCACTGTCCATCATATTTGAAAAATCATGGCAGTCAGGTGAAGTTCCCAACAACTGGAAAAAGGGAAATATAACCCCCATTTTCAAGAAGGGGAAAATGGATGAGCTGGGAAACTACAGACCAGTCAGTCTCACCTCTGTGCCTGGTAAAATCTTGGAGTGGATTCTCCTGGAAGGCATGCTGAGGCACATGAAAAACAACAAGGTGCTTGGTGACAGCCAGCATGGCTTCACTAAGGGGAAATCCTGCCTGACCAATCTGGTGGCCTTCTATGATGGGGCTATGGGATTGATGGACAGGGGTAGAGCAGTTGATGTCATCTACCTGGACTTCTGCAAAATGTTTGACACTGTCTCACATGACATCCTTGTCTCTAAGTTGTAGAGACATCAATTTGATAAGTGGACCACTCAGTGGATAAAGAACTGGCTGGATGGCTGCACGCAAGGAGTCGTGCTCAATGGCTCAAAGCCCACCTGGAGACCAGTAATGAGTGGTGTCCCTCAGGGATCGGTGTCGGGACCCGTCTTGTTCAACATCTTTGTCAGTGACATGGACAGTGGGATTGAGTGCGCCCTCAACAAGTTTGCCAATGACACCAAGCTATGTGGTTCGGTTGATACGTTAGAGGGAAGGAATGCCATCCAGAGGGGCCTTGACACGCTTGTGAGGTGGGCTGATGCCAGCCTCATGAAGTTTAACCATGCCAAGTGCAAGGTCCTGCACCTGGGTCGGAGCAATCCCAGGCACAGCTACAGGTTGGGCAGAGAAGAGATTGAGAGCAGCCCTGGGGAGAAGGACTTGGGGGTGTTGGTTGATGAGAAAATGAACATGAGCCGGCACTGTGAGCTTGCAGCCCAGAAAGCCAGCCATATCCCGGGCTGCATCAAAAGGAGCGTGACCAGCAGGTCGAGGGAGGTGATCCTGCCCCTCTACTCTGCTCTTGTGAGACCTCATTCAGAGTATTGTGTGCAGTTCTGGTGTCCTCAACAGAAAAAGGACATGGAACTGTTGGAACAGGTCCAAAGGACGGCCACAAGGATGATCAGAGGACTGGAGCACCTCCCATATGAAGATAGGCTGAGAAAGTTGGGGCTGTTCAGCCTGGAGAAGAGATGGCTGAGTGGAGATCTCATAGCAGCCTTCCAATATCTGAAGGGGGCCTATAGGGATGCTGGGGAGGGACTCTTCATGAGGGACTGTAGTGAGAGGACAAGGGGTAAGGGGTTCAAACTTAAACGGGGGAAGTTTAGATTGGATATGAGGAAGAAATTCTTCACTGTAAGGGTGGTGAGGCACTGGAATGGGTTACCCAGGGAAGTTGTGAATGCTCCATCGCTGGCGGTGTTCAAGGCTGGATTGGACATAGCCTTGGGTGGCATGGTTTAGTGGGAGGTGTCCCTGGCCCCTGGCAGGGGGGTTGGAACTAGATGATCTTAAGGTCCTTTCCAACCCTAACTATTCTATGATTCTATGATCTGTTCAATGGGAGAAACACTGATAATGCCTTCAAATTTTGCTGTCAACAGAGTTAAAATAAGATCTTATGAGCATTTTTCATTATTACTTGGCATTCATCATTCTGACTTTTTTTGCAGAATAGGAAAAGGAAATGAGAACTTGAGCTACTTTGCTTCATTTCCATACTTTAGTGATTTGTCACTTAACCTCATCTCCTCCACTGTTGGCTCATAGTGACTTCCAGCTCAATCCCATGTTTCCTACTGACACAACACATTTAAGCTGCTGAAAAATGGTTTTCTGTCCTTCAAAACCAGCAACATTCCATCTAGTTTGCCACAAATGTGCTGATAGCAGCTGAAACGATTCCTGGACATAATATTAAGTCACAACATGGTTTGACAAACAATGTTCAATCAAAACAAAAGTTTTGATTTTTTGAAAGATAAACAGAAGTTCAATCATGTTAAATAAATGATCATCCACTTTCAGACCATAATTAAAAGTCCTGACCATAAAAAAAAATTCAGCCAGCTGAATTTACCATTTCCAATTAAAAAAATATACATTTTAGAAAAGCAGTCCTGAAGATCATAGTAAATCTGGATGAGTTTAGCTGCAGACTTCAAAAATTGGACATTAATGAAAGAACCTACAACTGCACATAATTTTCTATGTAAAGTGATAAAGTTCAGCAAGTTGAGAACATCACAATACATTAGTTAACATACAAGGTTCAAAAAGGCCCTGCATCTTTAAGGGCAGTAGCAAAAAATGCCTAGCAGGCCTTAAAAAAAACAGTTTCATGGACCCTTTGTCTTAAAGACTACCAGCACTTAGTAGACCATAGGCTGAAGGACAAAAAAATTTGTAAATGTAATGCCAGTTTCTACCTAAAAATAGAAGAGAACCTACATAGACCTGTGAATTCTCTCTGCATGGCAAGAGACCTGGAAAATACATAGCAGCATATAGAAATTGTGTTTTCAGCACTATCTCCTGACCACTGCAAACTGGTATGTTTAGGTTTTATTTCAGGATTTGTAAAGAAAAAATTTGATTCGGTACTGACTGAAGCCAAGCCCTACACTACCCAATGGGTGCAGGATAGTGCCAGAAAAGCTAAGGGATTGGTCAGATGTTGACAAATATATGTCTTAACCAAATTAGCTCCTGGAAGTTTTTATGATGGCACAGAATTCATGGCCTATATTTGTTTAACAACAGAATTTAATAATTGAGAATTAAGTTTGGTTTTATTACCCACTTCAGGGAGCTGGTACACGCTCATGGAAGAAATTCTAGCAAGTCTCTGGGCTGCATCAGTATTTTCTTTAGGGCTCCTGTCTGCCCATGTGGTTAGTTCTGTTTCACTGTCAGTGGAATAGGGTTTCCTGAATTCTGTATTTCTGAACAGTGTCAACCAAAGAGGGTTCAAATGAGTTTGCTGTATCGGGAGACATGCCACACTCAGCAGGACAGTAGGATCATACAAAAGTAAGATTCAACAGGGGCATGAGGTCCACTAGGAAACAGAACCTACATACCTGGAAAACCCTTCAAGAAGTTGCCTAAGGGACAAGGGACTATCTACATTCTTGCATGCTTTTGCTCGCCTCCGCCTCAGTCAATATCATAACTGACATACACAAAGTTCTATTGACTCCAGGGCACACAATGATTCGGGACTTATCTAAAATCTATATTTCTTAGAAAACTCCCATTTCCAGTTCAATAAAAATGTTATAATCTGGGTAGCACAGAGAAGACAGCCATGATCGTAGAACTGGAAAATCTACCTGACATGAGACTCCAGGGGGTCATACCATTTAACTTTTTAAAAAAGAAGTGCCTCACAGACGGCCTGCACATACCCAGATTACAGAGCATCCTTTCCAGAAGAAAAGATTTAACAATCTCCAAAGCAGGAACTGGTACTAGACCAACTCGGAAATAGAAACTCAGAACTTTCAAACAGTGGAGCAATTTATTGAGAATTGCAGTGGATTGTCCATGGCAGATTTTTTGCCAACTTTTATGAACTTTAAAAGAAAATAAAATATACAGGTCTAAGATGAATAAATTTAGGCCAGCCTTGCATTACAATATAGAATGTTAGACTAGAAGAGTCTTCCAGATTCTAATGAAATAAATATAGTCATTGACATAAAATTTTCAGGACACAAAGTGGCTTACAAAAGTCTAGGAAATACAATACAAGAAGCAAATGGTATTTCTGAATTAGGTAAATTAAGACTCTAAGGTAACGATTAAAAAGTAGATACTGAAAGATGTGCACCTTTTGAAATCCTTTGCACCTTCAGTAGCCCCATCTAGGAATGTAAACCCTATCAAACATGTAAATAGCAAGGAAAAAAAACCCTGCTTCTAAAGGCAAATGCAGTTGTCCTGGAATAGGATTTGTACCTGGATTTGGAAGCTGAATCAGACTGCAAAGTCAGATTGGGATAAGAAATTCTTCAGAGCAACAGTGGGAGATATCTCTAGATGTAAAATTTTGATACAACCTCAAATGGAAGATCAGCTGCCAGTCTGGTCAGAAAGAAGATACTGATTTCAAAACAAGTAAGTGCTTTGCCCTCCGCACTTTTTCTGACACCTTAAGGAGAGAAAGATTTGCCTAGTTTAGCTCGTAGGACTTTTAAATCTAATTGGTTAGGAGACTGGCTCTTTCAGGTTAGTTTCATGCTTTATTTTTGTAATACATCCAATTTCAAACAAGTTATACTTATTACTGACTGCTGCCTTTTTATATAAGGTTTAAAAGCTCTAAGGATATAAAAGGCACCACTAGATGCATCTTGTGATAAAAGCAAAATACCTCCTTCTCCATTCCACTCCCTCTTTGCACAAATGCTGTGTTTGTTAGTGTCTAGGAGACAGGGTATTTCAGGAGCAAGATCAGAGCACAGACTACGGTGCCATACCTTGATAGTGATACAGTCCACTGGGTAATGGGTAGTTTACTTATAAAAGAGAGCCCCATAGGCCCCATGCAGCCCAGACTCAGGTAAGTACAATAAATGCTACTAAAAAGTCATCAGAGCCTTCTCTATAATTGTCTCCCTCTTTGCATCCTTATTTGATGCATTTGTACAGAGGTGTCTTCTCCAAATACCTCTTGGAGAAGTTACACTTTCTGATATATGCCATTAGGTTCAAAACACATGCAGTATGTAAGAAGCAAACGTCAGAGACATAGATCACACTGCACTCTCCATGTTACAAAGTGATAAGCTGGATGCCCTCAAATAATACAGCAGAGATATGTAGAGGGTTTTTAATTCCTTAATATGTAATATTTACATTATATCTTTCAGAAGATAAGTTTTTAAACAAAACACACCGCTTGAAAAACACAGTCATGGCTGTGAGAATAAAGAGGCTCAGTCTGTTCAGCTTATTAAAGGGAAGGCAAAGAGGCTGTTTGATCTGTCATGCATGCCATATCTCGGCTCTGATTTTTTTTTTTTTTTAAAAAGCAAGTTTGAGGGCAGAAATGAACACTTGCAATCACAGAATTCCAGTCCTGCTTAATTTACATTGGCATGCCCAGGATCCTGTGAATGCTTTGCAAACTCATATAGCTCAGGTAACATAACTGACTAAATACTACATTCCTCACTGATGTGGCACTAAAAATACTGAGTAAATTTCCAGAATATCTGGTTTAGCAGAACTTACACTTTTGACAAGAAAAGAGACGACACCTGGGCCAGCTTAACTCAGCTTTTCTGAAATAGTCAATGGAAAGTATCTGTGGGTCCTCTAAAATTTTCCATACATTATGGTCAGTGAAAATAACCTGAATGCTGGAGAGGCTAGCTGCAGACAGATGGTAAAAATGTGACAATGGTATGAAGTGGTCTGGACAGGCAATCTCTTTTCAAGGGAGGTAAGAGGCCTTTCTACTTCATTCATGAGACTGGTCAAAGTAGATAGATGCTCGCATGCGTCAAGAGATTCAGCTGTGTTTAAACAGGGAATTGTCAGCTGTCTACATGAGGAAGTGAGTTGTTGGCTAGTGCAAAGGTTTGTCACAAGTTAGGAAGGAGCTAAAGGTGGTCTGTACACTTGATGATGAATAAGTAACAAGTATAATGTTAGGCAGTATGGTACTTCTGAGTGAAGAATGAAGGGAGCTCCTACCCAGTAGAGTTCACAGGAACGATATATATGTTACAGATGTCTTGAGGTTTCTTATTAAAACTAAGAAAAAGTTTCTGGAGTCTTATCAGAGCTATAGTTTGATTTCTTCCTGACTGTGTGTTGTGGTTTAAGCCCCTCACGCAGTTTGTTCACTCACTCCTCCCTCTTTCTTCCCCCACTCCCGGGGGATGGGGAGAAGAATCGAAAGAATGCAACTCCCACAGGTTGAGATAAGAACAGTTTAGTAACTAAGGTATAACCCAAGACCACTACTGCTACCACCAATAATAATAATGACAAGAGAAATACAAGGGAAAAGAACACAATCGCTCACTACCAATAACCAGCCCGACGAAGCAGTGCACCTCCCCCGCTTCTGGGTCTCTGCTCTCTGTTTTTTACATCCTGGGCATGACGTGCTGTGGTATGGAGTACCTCTTTGGTCAGTTTGGGTCATGTGTCCTGTCTCTGCTTCCTCCCGGCTCCCCCTCCTCCCTGGCAGAGCATGAGGCTCAGAAAGTCCTTGGTCAAACCAAAACATTACCAAGCAGTAACTGAAAACATCGGTGTTATCAGCACTGTTCCCAGGCCGAAATTCAAAAACACAGCACTGCACCAGCTACTTAGAAGGAGAAAAATGACTGCTACTGCTGAACCCATGCCACTGTGATCCCACAGTCAAATGTTGGTAGACCCTGCTACTCTAAGGAAAACCTGTGTGCAGAGAAGGGGAGGTTGTTGCATATGTCCCAAGGCCCCTGGTCAGTGACACTAGGCCAGGAATGCTAGTGCTAACTTCCATGTTTCGGGTGCATACTGAACATCAGTGCATTCCAGGCAAGCCTAGGGGTTTCACAGCACTCCAAAAGCTCAAGAAGAAGGACTGTCATCCTTAATAGCTGGCACATCTTTACAACATAGTTTCAGCAATCCAGCCTGAGGTGAAGGGAAAGATCAACTCATAGTTATCTGAAGCCAAAGTTTAACACAGCACAGCCCTTATTCTGCTTTCTCTGCTTCTTGAGAGTTTCCTTCATCCAATTAATAGCCTCCATCTGTCTCTACCATCCACCATTTGAGTGCTGCAGTTGTTTTCATATCCAAAATCTTATTACAATACTTCTCTTCACAGATGGCTGTTTTGCTGATGACTTGGTTGGCTCATTTATGGGATAGACTTTCATATTTTCTTTCAAAATTTACTTTTGTCATGCATTTTTATTCATTTAAATAAAATTACACAGAAAATTCCACAAAATACCGTTACACTGATACAGCTAATTATTTTAAAACAATCATATGAAATAGCTATTCCTTGGCATTCAAAAGCTGAAGTACCAGGCATTTCAGACCATTTAGAGATATTTTTTAATTGTCAAAATCAGCATTTATGTATGTCAAAAGCTCTCTCCCCTCAGTAGTGAAAACTGTCATGAAAACACAGTTTAGTTGGCATTGGGAGTGGCAGTCTCCAGTGCAAGCAAGATGTTTGTCATGAATGAAGAATGGAGCAGGAAACGGATGGCAGTTGTTGAGAGCAAATTTCCAGTACATATCCACTGTTTTCCACATTGTGGTTTTACAGATGTTTCTGATCAGTTCCACTTGGGCCAATGGCGAGGTCTGGGACTTTTTGAGAGGAACAGCTGTAACTGAAGTTGACCAACAACATGGCTATGCTACAGTTTGCAGCATTGCATTCAGATGTCCAGCTAATATCAACTTGGTGAGTTCTGACCTTGAGAGCAGTCTAACCATGATGGTTCAAAGAGGTGAATATATGTTGTGTTTGCGGGCAGATTTTGCAGCCTATATGATGTTCCTTGATATTAAGGCCAAGTTCTGAACTGTGCTTGTCTGAACTCCTCTAAAAATAACCAGGTATTTCCACTCGTGATATTTCTCAGTATGTACCACCTTAAGGCTAGAAGAAACTGCAATCTATAACCCCTTCAACAATGCTAAACCTATATGTGGAACATTTTTTTCAATTACATGTTTTCCCAGAAAAACTTATCTAAATATTTGTGAATCCTTTGACTTGGGGTGGGGTGGAAGAAACAATACACAAATGAAAGCTGAACTGGATCTTTTGCTAGCTTTGGGAAGTTGTTTTTCCCTGACCAACAGCATAATGGTAAAGGGAGTAAATTCAGTTTAGGATAAAAAAATAGAGGACCAAACCATTTCTACAGCTTTGGTTTTGAGTTTCAAGTAAATATTTGGTACTTTCTTTTGAATTTCATCCAAAGAATTATCAGATTCAAAATTTCTTCAAATATATTGTCTCTTTAAGTTTAATTTCACTTGTTTCCTAAAAGATATTGTTGTGGAAGGAGGAATATTATTATCACAGAACATATGACACTTTAATGGTAAAATGTCGTATGCAGCAGTTTCCTACTTGTCACTCTCATGATTTCTCTAAACCTAAAGAGGGAAAAAGTGTTCAGAATGCACTTTGCTGCAAACCTGTAACTAATTTTGCCAATCACATCTACACCAAGTTTACTGCATCATCTTGTAGATCAGCTACATTGTATAAAAAAATACTAAATGATAATTGCATAGACACAGTTGATTGTTTTGAAAGTCATAATCTCACAAAAGCACACACAGCACTGTATAATATTAGTATAACCACAGAAGTAAATGTAATATTTACCACAGAGGAGATGATGTCAATTATTCTATTAAAAAAAAAAAAAGAGAAAGAAAAAGATTTAAGTACTTGTTGTTGCCTTGTCTTCATAGTATTAGGAATTGGATTGTAACAAGATCACTATTCCCTATGTCAAACATATTTTGCCCCTTCCTGTAAACAGATACTTTCACATGCGGTAAAAGCCACCAAAAATACACCTTAAAAATGAATTTACTTACATTTTACCAAAAAGCAATTTGAAAAAATGGTAAATTTTGTGAAGAGGAGTTGATGTTTGGGAAGTAGCCCAAGTATAAAATAGCAAGAAGTAGTCTGCTGGAGCAGATTCGGTTTGGTTTGGTTTGTTTTGTTATTTTTTTTTTTCTGTAACTCTGCTTCTTCAGCTTTAAAGATTGACCATTCCGTATCTACAAGAGGCATTTGAAACACTACACACTTATGACAGACCTTGCTGAATCGCGTTATTTGTGAATCGACAAAGCCCAGCAGGTGGCAATATAAGCACTTCTCCTAATTTAAAAACATTAAATCTTATCGTCCAATAATATTACTATGGTTTAGTCATTTATAGCTCTAACTTGCATGGAAAATAAGCCTCAACGCTGGAGGTGATTTTATACACTAAAATAATGCAAATTCCATGTGTGAGAATCTGGCACTTTTTCCATCTCTGAATCCTTCTTGTGTCTGGGATTTACCAAGTACTATTACATTCATCCACGTTGAACAGACTGTCTTGTAGTTGCTGAGAGCAGATTGAATCTAGAAACACACCTCAGATATTTTCTTTATTTCTGTAAGTTAACAGGGTGAGCTCTGGTCAGAGATTTCTCCTGAAATGCTGTTCTAAGCAGGTTTTACATATGATTCACATGAAGTAACTATTCTCATCTGGTTCAGGTTTCAAAAGGTTTTTGCTCTATCTGCAATTAATCAACGTCCTTCAAAAGCTCAGTATGCCTTTGAGGTCAAGTCTCCTGATAGCTAACTGATTGCCAGTTACTTTTGTAATGAATGTATACTGTTTAGAGACGAGTGGGATTGGAACAGTACATTTTACTTGTAAACAGACTCAAAGAGCTCATGGAAAACGGCATGTGTAGGTTGCAAAGAATATGTTTAAAGTAGGTGTTTCTAGCTATAAACTGTTTTCATAAAATGACCTGAATATCTGCCTATGCTTAGAGAAATATATTGAGAAAGTTAACCTGGTGGACATGTAGTTTTCTTCTGGGCTTCTGAGTATTGAAGTAACTGGAGAATCCCCAGGGTGGAATTAAGAACCAGAAGTGCTGGAGAGCCTCTGCAAAGACTGCTAAGAGGTCTGACAGATTCTAATAACCGTAATACTTTGCACTCCCATTGCACCTTCCATTCGGAGCTCTCCAAGTGTTTTAAAACCAGCCATTAGTAAAGGCTTACAGCCCTTGACAGGCAAGGTTCATTAACACAGTTTTAAAGCTGTGGAATTGATTGTTGGAGTGCAGTATTACAAATCAGTCCTGTTTTTCTCTGCTCACCCTGACCTCCAAGAAATGGATCCTGACTAAGCTGTTTGTAAGGAGCTCGAGGTTTGCCAGAAGCCTGATCTTCAGAACTGTATAAGGCAATCTAGAAATTAAAATTTATATTCAATTTTGTGAGATCAGCTCTAGAATAAGTCAGATTCAAAAAGACTGTCTATGTAAAATCTTTGTCATTGTCTGTAATGTTGAGGAGAAACAGCTCTCTGCAAATGCAGAGGCAAACAGGGGCTATAGAGAACAGAACTGGTTGCTTCTGCTTACAGCATCGCACTTGCTTGAGAAATGTGTTGAGTAACCTGCTCAATGACAGGTACTTTATTCCTCAGTTATACTCACTTAATACCTGCTACTTAAAATCATGTCATGCATCTAGAGTGAAAGATGTCTTCATCACAGACAAATCATGTATGTATGTGTATGAATGAGAGACTAATTCACTCCAAGCATTCCTTCTGACTTGCAGATGCTCCTACATCTCAAGAAGGAATCCTCCAATAATTTCCTAAACCACCATGTGCCAGGAAAGCCAGGATCTATCCTTATACTGTATGGAAACAGTTCAGAGGATGCTAAATACATACATCTGAAATGCTGCACAGCTATTTTTCTTAACATTTGGCTTTTAGCTTTCTGGTACACTATTTGCTCTTTTGCCTCCTTGCAAAATTTTTTTTTTCCTATTTCAGTCTTCCTTAAAAAAAAAAAAAAAAGAAAAACAAACAAAAACAGAAAGAGGAGAAAACATGCTGTCTCAGGCCCAGTACCAGTGCTAGTCACACATGGGGTCTGGAGGAGATCACTGTCTGCCTTCTGGACAGGCTATGCAGGACAGGGCTCATGGTTCTTGAGTTAAGAGGTCTTCCCAAATGCGTTATCTACCTGTGCAAGTTGTTTCTGACAACAGCTGAGGTCCTGTCAGTGACAGAGATGAAAACCACCTTGTTTTGAAGCCAGACTGTCTGATAGCCTCTCATGGGAACAGACCACAGTTTGACAAGCCAAAGCCTCCTGCCAGCACCATGTCGTGGTGTGATTCGTGGTCTGTGACTCCCTGGCTTTGGGGCTTGGCCTTCAGATGTGGCCCTGTGTGGAAGAAAGGCACCAGGACTCTGGCCCACCATCACCATCTGGGTTTTATGAAAACAGCTCAGAGGTGAGACCACCCAGTAAGAGCTGAGCACGGGTATCTCACTTTCCCTGGCTATCCAACATTATGTGGCCCCTCAGCTCCCAGGCAGCAGCCCTGCACTGGTGACAATGCAGCTTGGCTAATGTGTGTTTCAACCTGGGGAAAAAGGAGGTGGGAGGAGGGTGAGAGAAGAAGCACATTTGGGTGGTGCTGGGTGGAGTATGGGAACTGTCAGCATCTTCCAGCACTTTCCCACATCCCTTCTCCCTGCTGTGCACCACCCACAGGCTGCACAGAGCAGCTCACTGGCTTAGTGGCAGCTTTCCATGCCCAGAACCATCTCTGCTGCGTTGCTGCTTGGCTCCCCCCAGCCCCAAGTGATGCACACAGTGACAGCAATGTTTTCCATTGTATGCGGGTCCTCCCAACAGCCCTTACAGGCATCCACAGCCTGCTGCGCACCTGGCATCAATCCCACATGTAGGAGAGCACACAGTGGGCCGTCTCAAGGGATCAGATGGACATAGAATCATAGAATCATAGAATAGTTAGGGTTGGAAAGGACCTTAAGATCATCTAGTTCCAACACCCCTGCCAGGGGCAGGGACACCTCACACTAGACCATGTCACCCAAGGCTCTGTCCAACCTGGCCTTGAACACCGCTAGGGATGGAGCATTTACAACTTCCTTGGGCAACCCATTCCAGTGCCTCACCACCTTCACAGAAAAGAACTTCTTCCTTATATCCAATCTAAACTTCCCCTGGTTAATTTTGAACCCGTTACACCTTGTCCTATCACTACAGTCCCTGATGAAGAGTCCCTCCCCAGCATCCCTACAGGCCCCCTTCAGATACAGCATCCCAGGTTTTGAGGTACATGGCAAGATCACAAAGTTCAGCAGTTACTCTTCCTAAGAAGGGGAAATCCAAGTCACATGCACCAGAGAATTGCCATAAAGCTCAAATTTCTCAGTGCCCAACCTGCATTTGTTTAAAAAAAATGGAATCTCTTGACAAGAAATAAAGTCACACTGGTAATGCAGGCAAGGAGGTGAACTTTTTGGATTTTAGCAAGCATTGATTTCATCTTCTCACTACATTCTTTGAGCCCTTTCTGTTTCATCAATTTTTTCTTCCCTCCTATTTTCATTTATTATCTGTGTATCTGACCATGTCTGTGTTAACTTGCCTTAAGTTTCAGCAGGCATACTTTAAATGGCGACAAATCTTGATGGGGAGATTTTCATTGCGCATGCTCTACCACAGACTCAGAATTTTTTGTGGGTCAGAAACTCCATGAAATAGCATATTTTCAAGAGAAAAAAAAAAGAAGAAAGAAGAAAAAGAAAATTAAAAAAAAGCGACTGAAGACTGAACCTTGGTCTTGTTTACATTAGAGAATACAGTGAAATTGTTTTTGATTTCTCCATGTGTAACTGAGATCAGAATTTGGCTGTAGCCATGTATCCTGTTAAAGGCAGAAGACCACAGTCACCTTTGGGATAATGGTCAATTATAACCATCAGGCTGCCTTTCCTGTGCAGGTGGTGCAATGTCATATCATGTGTTCATTCTCCCCAAGTATCTCACTTACTAGATCTGCATACTTTCCAGCCTCTATGAGCTCTGCCATAATGAGAAAGAAATTAATGGTCAAAATCAGCAGAGAGACACAGAGCTCAAGTCCAGACTGGACCATTGTGAGAGCTGGGTCTGAGAGGGAAGTTTTGGTTATAAGATTTCAGCTCATCGAATTATTATGTAGCAGAAATGGATTGTGGAAAGATGTTTGGCACCTGCAAGTGTCTGCAGGTGCTCAGCACCAATTTAAGTAGGGCCCAGTGTGGGTATTCACAAGTGTAAAAAGAAATTGGAGCATTCTCTACACATGCATGCAGCATTACAATGAACAGCAGGAATAGCATTTACAGAATCCTCCTGACCCTGAATTCACCTCATCTTTTTTCAGTACATAAACTACTGTAAATATCAGATGTGACATACGGCAGTTTGATGCAAGCCAGTACAAAATTGCACACGGTTCATTTAAAGAAATATGTCCTCTTTTAGCAACTGTATAGAATCAAAGATTATCACATTTTCACTGTTTACTGTATGCACTTATTTGCTTCTACAGAGCAAGTCTTGCGCAGTAGTGCCAAAGAGATGAAAATGTTTGCATTACACTAAAGCACAGAGATGGTTCATTTTTACCCTGGCAATGCAATTTACCTCTTAATACCTGCAGCAAACCCTAAGATGAGAAATATTTTAAAGGATGGTGAGAGATACATGCAAAGATAAAAGGCAACCTTCCCAACCTCTGCCCCATTTTCTTACTAAAGACAGGAATGGAGGATGTAGCTCCAGTGATGTGTTAGAAGACAGGCAGGGCCACTGTAAGTCCTGCCAAACTCTGCTTGAAAGAATATAAATGCAAACTTCTAAAGCAGTTGAGCATGTACAGTGAGAAGCCCTGAACCTAACTTTGGAGAAGAACATGCTATATACTGGATGATTATCCAGCTAGAGAAGACAACTGCTAGATATTGGGTTATTCCCAACAGTCCTCCTGTATTGCCTTCCTTTCCAGCATCTCAGGATGCCAGGAAGAGCAGCTGCAGCTGTTGGAGAGAGGAGTGAGTGCCGCAACCAACTTCACTTCTGAGAGCTGTCACCAGTTTTCAGCATGGAAAAAGACCAGCTTCTGCCTCCACACCAAAGTCTCCTCTCGGGAGATAACATTTTTCTTACTCACCAGGTGTCCAAAGAACTAATACCCTCCTCAATCTGCTGCATCAACTTTGCCCTAATGCTAAAGCCAGTAAAGCTAGGGCTTTTTCTCACCACACACATCAGTCAGGCTCTGTCTCCAACAGTCCAATGTGCTCTTGTGATGACCCAGCCCTGGAACACAGCCTGCAGGCCAGGTTTCTAACTTGGAGAAAAAAGAAAGGGCTATAAAATTTGAAAGTGATTCCAAAAAAGAACTAATAAATAAAATGCATTCTCTTACTCCATAAGAATTTTGACTGTACATGACCTAACCACTAAAAAAGTACATCTGAGAAGAGAGCATATCCTCTAACACGGAGAAGAATACTTCTAACTCCATCATAAGAGTTCATGAAGACAGAACATGTCCACAAATATAATGGGCAATGTCAGGGTTTTAAAAGTGATAAGCAGTTAAATATCTCACAAAGGATCAACTGAGAAGGAGACTGGAAATTAAGAATACCGGATCACCAATTTGCTTTTGCCAAACACTTGCCTTTTATCTTTGTCCGTATCACAAGCTCTGAATTCCAATCTCTCATCTCTGAAATATTTTAGGAATAATAATACTTAACAAAATGCAGGAACCGTTCAGCACTACAGTATTCAGTATCTGTAGTGTATATGGAAAACTTTACATTAAATACTTCTGAATACACAAAAGTATTATTTTCTGTTCTCTATCTCATGCCTAAGACATATTTTTTCTTTACAGTCATAGAAATTTTTCCCTAAATTGTACATATTTATTAATCATTCATTACTATAAGCCAGTAAATATCTAACTAGAAAATCACCCAACTTCCAGACTTCATAGATACACCCTTGTAAACAAGCTAATCCACAACAGTAGCATGCCTCTGTGAGTCTGTGTAGGTGTGTCTATTAGACATAGATGAGAAGGAACCAAAGATTTTAATTCAGAAATAAACTAAGGAGCTGAAATATATGTGTTAGACTTCTGTTTCAGCATCTCTGAGGTTGTTATTGTAGAGTTAATTTACTACATTTTCACAAAGTATGAAATGTGCTCACAATTATGGGTGCAACATAAATGAGTCATTCTTTTAAAGTTAATATATAGTACCAGGAAACACCACAAGAATGGATTTTATCAGAAGCAAAGACTGGGTGAACCCAGCAAGTTGCAAGGTATCAGTAGCCAAAAGATTATCATTCCCTCGTGGATTAATTTTTACAATACCAACTCCATTTTATTTTTGCTTTGTTGGGACATAAGCTATATTGCCATTCCTGGGAAGAGATACCGTAGTTTAGAGACAAGGACAAAAACTCCATGGCAAGCAAAAGGCTTTTGGCTGAGACTGAGTTTTGGTTGTTTGGAGCACTCCCGGACTGTCTGATCTCATCTGTCACTAGTGTGCCATGTAGCTTAACAGAAATGTAGTGCTTCAGTTTCCAAGTACGATACTGCTACTCGGCCTTCCCAGTGATGTTATTTCCCTGTCTCAGGCATCTATGTTAATGAGGGGATTGCAGAAGGTCAGTTTACAGTTGTTGTTAGTCACGAAGCATAACGAACTAAAATCCAAGTGCTTTCTAGTGGCACTGAAATGACCTTTTCCATTGTTTAGGACCTTGAATCTTATCTTTGTATCTGTTATGTCTTTGTATAAATCGCTCTTTGTAGAAAAAAAACTAAAGCTAAAATCCTGACCCTAGAATCCAATAAAAAACATTGCCATTGATTTCGTTGAAGCCAAAAGATTCTGGAGCATTTACCTGTTGTAGTACTTTAATTGCTATACTATATTAGCTGATTATTCTCTGAACATTAAAATAACACTCTGTGTTTATAGCAGGGAAACAGCCATCACTTTCTTCTGTGGCATGGAGTTGCAAAACAGTCTTGGCTCATTGCACAAAAAAGGTTATGATGTGCTAGCAATAAATGCTTAAGTGAAGCAACTCTTCAGAACTGCAAAATATCCACAATCTGGGTATTTCTGAAGGCTCAAATTCTCCATTTTCCTCTAGGTCCAGATTTCTTGACATATCATTTCAACCAGTCTTTTAAAGCTTGCTGTAATCATCTTACCTCTAAGAGACAATTTATTTAGCATGATGGATGGCTTGATGTGTATTTAGTTTTTTTTTTTCTTAATTAAATTCTTTGTTCCTTTAAGCCACAAATTCAAGTCCTAGCAGCATCAATTCACCTCGTCTTTTTAAATCAAACGAGAATTTCATTCACCTTCTTTTGTTAGAAGACAGTGAGTTACATTAATTATTCTCACTCAGTTTATGAAAGAGATTTTTTATTACCTTTGATCAATCCTCCTTTCTTTTCTTTATCGCCTAACGTATTTCATGTACATTAGTTTTCACCCCTACATGGCAGAGGAACAAAACAACCAGTGATGCTGCACAGCTATAATCCATAAAATGCATTGTAATAAAACACAAGCAAAAGAGTCACTGCTATGTGGAATAAATGTAAAATACTGTTCTGTATTAAAATGGCTCTGCAACACAATAAGAAGCTTCAGAAAGAACATTTTTAAAAGGCAAAACAAAAAAAAGGTGTGATGAAACACTATCTCAGAATTCTCCCAATGCACCAGAGCTCTATATGACTCATGCTATCCTGTAAAATGCAGTTCTGATTTCAACCTTTTTATTAGGCTATTTTATATTCTTAATTTACCAGTGCATATATAGGAATTGTTTTCATTAAAGGCTTGGAAATGAGTAAGACTTGTTTTCCTTCTATGCTTATACAGTGTTTATGCTGTCTTGGAATGTTTATTCAAAGCATACTTGTTTCCAAATGATAATGGCGCTTGATTCTTTCTTCAGAGTAAAGTGGGCAAACTAGAAAGCATAATTTTTCAAAGAAGCAGCATCAACATAAATAAAATTATAAACATTTCTGTGGAAAGTGCCTGATATCAGTGTTCGGTAATCCTCACTAAATGTTCCTTTCTTCTGATTTGAATTTATGCCTACCAAGGTCTCAGCTCTGCAGTGATCTGTTTGGGTTCATATACCAACCCAAAAGCAAATGTTAGCACAGCAGAAGTTATAGCATCCTTTTCCTCTATATGCAGTACTGTGCATAAACATTGGTCTGTCTATTTTAAACACTTAATTTAAAGTACATGAATAAATAGTTTTGTAAATAATACCTGCATTTTTCAGACTTTCAGTAATAATCATATGGAAAACAATTCACAAAAGGAAATATTTCTTTTCTGTATCTAGAAATGATTTCCAAGATTACTCGATGAGAATTTATATTATTGCCATGGCCCTCATTTAAACTACAAGATGCACACAGTTACCCTTACCCCACCTATTGTCTTCTCCCTGAGTGTCAATGGCAACAGATGAATAAAAAAAAAAAAAGACAGTATATTTTGAGTTTTCTTGAAAAAAAGCCCCTTCATACTCAGTGTTTAGCATTTCAGGATGTGTTTTGTGGTTAGACAAAACTAACCCAAACCCCACACTTATCACAAACAATGGATTTCCATTTTGAATCACTTTTTAAAATTAATAAAACCGTTAAAGAGATGAAACACTGGGTGGCTGACACATTCTTTTTTTCATGGCAACTCAGTTACCAGAAAATCCAAGACATGTTAGCTCCAGGTCCAGTCACATTCATCAGGCTCATCTGCCTGTGGTGATAGAAACAAAGAGTTCCCTTTAGTGCATTCCAGCCACTATGAAATACCTAGGAAGGCTGGAAGAGAGTTTGTGAGCTGTATTATTTTAAAGCCTTCCACTTTGTAAAAGCAGAAAATGCTTTTTGGAGAACAAAAGCTTTACCTGTCAAGATAATGCCGAAGGCATTCATCAATGCAAACAGCATCTGTGTCCTCCTATGTGAAGGAAATATTTCACACAATATGAATGGCCTCTCTTAGGAGGAGGCAAACTTTCTGCTTTGGCCAATCCTTTCTCAGGTGGACACAAATTCAAATCTATTTGATGCCTCAACAGTGTCAAGCTGAGACAGTGTCAAGCTGAATTCGCCAATCATTTCAGGATGAGCTATATCAAATTTGAGGGAAAAGGATGATACTACTCACTTACTGCAGCACAGTTTAAATTGTGATACTGTAACCATGGACCACATCTCCAGAATCTGGCCTAGTAGCCAGTAACAGCAGCGGCCAGGCTGCCCGTGCTTACAGGACACAAGAAAGGCACAACTAACCTTGGAAATAATGAGCAGACAAAGGATAGAAAAGTACTTTGCTTTGCGTCTTTAATTTTGATTTTGCATGACTTCAAATAGAGTTGAAAACCTACGATTTTCCTTTTTTATTATTATATATGCAGAGATAAAATGAATGCTCAAGACATCAAGGTCCATCATTACCTCTGTTCCTCTGTTCAGGGCCTCGTCAAGTCTCTAACTTAAAGAGCCAGAACATCAATGTAGTGCTTCTTTCTCTCAACAGAAAGGAAAAAAATGAGAGTCTTCGTTAAGTCTTGCTTGCCAGACAGCAGAGCCCATGCCTATACTTACAGGCCACTGGGAGACTACCTCATACCAGGAATAAGTGGGCAGCCACAGACATGAGAGATAGACACAGGGCACTGACTGTGGGCAGGGATGCAGCCAGGGTGTCAGACAGAGCTGTGCTGAGCACTCTGAATCCTCATCAAGCTGGTGGATATAATGATCGCCTTCCACCCTTCACTGCCGCCAGTGACAGCAGCATCTGACAGAGTGAGAGAAGCTAAGAAAATGTCCATCTTGTGGCCTCCCATACCTGGTTTTAGGAGCTATGGGAGCTCAGGGCAAACAAAATTCTCAGTGTACCCGTGGGAAGTTGTTGCTGTTGCTGCATGTTTCGCATACTATCCATCTCCTCCTATTCTCATCCTTTCCACCTTGAGCTATGGATCTGTGTTGTGAGAGTCTACAATGAGATTTCTGACCTGTGTTGGGTCAGAGGCACTAAGACATAGCAAATAATATCAATATAGCAATGCAGTCAGTAACACAAAAAGGAATTGAAAGCTGCTTTAATCTGTGCTCATATAACTAGGCACTGTAGATACTCCACATGCAAGTACCATATAAGTGGCATGAAAAATATCTCAGGGTGTAAATTTTATGTAGCGTATATACTGAAACACCCAGCCAGACCAGGGTGAGCTGAGGATTTGCTTTTGCTTTTTTGGACTGAAAAAAAACCCAATTATCTTTAATTGATGTTTTTCCTTAATTTTGAGCGTAGCACCTACAGTAAAACAAAAGCATCTCTTATTGTCCTTGTACAACTTCCAAAATGCAAAAGGATCAGTTATATCCGTAGGAAGCAAATTTCTTGACACTGTTTCCTGCCTGCAGCTTCTTTGGATCTGATCCATCTGTGGAGCCATAATGGCTCCTTTTGTGAGACATTGCCTCTGATATTATTATCAGACTCTCCAGACATGATACCATGAGAGTGCTGTCAGTGTGGTGCTGTGAAATAGTATGTCACTGAATTTTTCCACAGCGTAGCTGAAGCTGTCACAAGAAATAGCTTAGTATGGGTGGTGTATGGGTGGTATATGAGTGTACACAGCTTGTGTGCTGGAGGAGTTGTTTAAAGTAGTGAAAAGCATCATTTCATAATAATAACAAAGGGTCTTAGTCTGCATTTCTTTTATTGTTGCCAATGGCACCTTCTTTTATCCAAAGAGATTAAAACATACTTGTAAGTGCTTGCAAAGTCTTGGAATGTGTGGTTTACAACAGTGTTAATAACTGACCTATAATTACAAATAGACATGGCACTAGGAATTTATTTAGTAAGCTTCTGAAATATTATTTCCTTCCCTCTTATAGATTGAATTTAAGTTGTACAAAAACAGGCAAAGCAGAAGGTCATGTTTTTCTCCCTGCCTCCCCTTCCCCTGAGAATTCAAACAAAGCATGTTATTTCTGGACATAATCTGGATCTGTTGCATTTCCTTCATAATCCATGGTACCAAAGCATCCCTGGCTCTGCCTAACCCAAGTCAATATTGATTAGTTGCTTTTTACATGATTCCCTTACTGGAGTGGGTTATTCATTTTATAACAGCAATGTGGGCAGATAATGCAAGAGGTCAACAGGGTAGTTTTAAAAAGATCAGGAATAGCTTACAAACACCACTTTGCTGTTCGGGTCCTCTCTTGATAGAAAGCCTGCCACATCTGCAATCATCAGAAAAGTTCAGACACAGATTGTTTTTCCTGTGTCATGTGAAAAGACTTTAGCAAGACTACCCAGCAGAGAGAATGGAGGCCTTTGTCTTTACAGTTCATTTGATGTACTTGCTTAACCACTCATGTGAGACTGAAATGTACCCATCACCTATGACCAGAGGACTAGCCTTCAAAACAGGGATTAACAGTCAGTTTGGGAATTCTGCCTTGTATGATTAAACTGGTGACTGATTTAGTTGTAGTTTTTATAAGATTTACAAGACAGCTCAAGTATTTCTTTTTTAAGTAATCAAGTTTTCAGCAGTATATCAAACATTAAAAAGTGAAATCCACTTGGGCTTCTTTTAAATCAAGGTTCATGCAAAATCCATGAAAATTTGCTGCATCAAAAGCAGCTTGTAATTTTTCATCAGACTGTCATTGCCATACAAATGGCTTCAATCTGTATACTTAATCAAGCTGTGTAATGAAAAAGAGGGAGAGGGGCTGGCCAACTGCGCTTTCTTGAAAGAATTTAGAAAATGTTATTTTCATAGCATGTGTTGACCCACTTCAGCAATGACATATTCAGAACTGGAGTCCCTGAAATTTATTATTATGGCAATAGCAGAAAATTAATCTGATGAGGCAATCCTGTGTGAAGAAAGCATAAATTGAGAATTTCAGGTTCAAGAGTTACATCAGAATTTTTAATGTCAGCCCTAAATAATGAAATAGATTATTTCAGGATTGCCTCTTTCAAAAGAGATAAGAACTAGCTGGATCAGCTGCTATTATGTATTTTCACCACTTTCTTCACTTTGGTACTCATAATTCATGAAATGACATTAGGTGAAGCTCTGACTCCTTCAAACTATATTTTCTTCAAGCATGAAAATTTGTCTTTACCAAATATTATGGCAAGAAAAGTGGCAATAATATTGTAGAACCTGTTTTAATTAGTGTTTACTAAAAGCTTGAAGTGCCATGACACAGTATACTAAAAGTAGCAGCTGGAAATGGAAGATGCTCATAACCCTTATTAGAAAGGGTGTTCAAAGTGTATCTTCTTATGCAGGTGCAAACCCTGTGCCCCAGTCTAGATGATGATGGACCTGTTCCAGTCTGGAAGCAATTTTAACAGTGGTAGTCAAGTGCTGCAACTAATTTAGTAGGGCCTGCTGAGAGTTTTGCTGAATGGCAAACATATTAACTCAGGCTTACTGCCATGTTAAAGCACCATATACTTTCAGCCATCCAGGGTAACCAGAGAAAACATTGATCTCCTTGCAGCCTTTCATACAGGCGTGATCCCAGAGTCAAACTCAGAAATTTAGTCCTAATTTTGCCCTTCATCAGTATTTTTAACTATGAGAAATTGCAACTAGTTCCATACAGGTTTTCCCAGGAGTAAGAAAGGACAGAAGCCATTTGAATATTGGAAAGAGTTTACAGAGAATAATTTAGGCTGGAAGTGAGTTCTGGAGGTGGAAATAAAAAGTTTTCTAGGCTTGCCAGCTCTAAAGAAATCACTACTTTAAGCAATTTGGACATACAGATAGATATGGGTATCTCGTTTTAAGAAGCAGCAGCGGAGGGAGCAGAAAGTTTCAGTGAAACAACCATGTGCTAACCTACATAAGAATAGGAAGACAGTCTGTCCCAGAATCTGGGGCAAAGGTAAACCAAGAGGCACAGGAATTGGAGAGTGCTTTACTAAAAAATGACCAAACATTTTCAGAGAAGAGTACCCATTGTCACAAATGTGACGGGGAAATATTAATTTACATTTTTCCTCTCAATATAGTTCTAAATCTTGTCTTCAGTGATTCTTGGTTTTCTGTTTCAGATGAGAGGTAAAAGAGTACTTTTGATTCTGGTAGCCACATCATCAAACAGCATATAGTACATCTGAAGAAAAGGCAAAAGAGAAGCACACTGTATTCTCTCTAGTATTTCCTTACCTCTATCGCTCTTAAATGCTCTAGCTCTCTCTGTGGATACAAAAGAATGGACTGATCACAGTAACTCAAACACCAAACTATGACTGTCAAATGCTTAGAGCAGTCTTTACAGAGGACAATTCACAGGTGAGCAAGCTGTTGGTTGTAATATCTTCTTGCAACACACTTTACATTAGCTACTGCCTGAACAATGGGCGTATTCACATACGGCTTTTAATGTGAAATACATACCAACAAAAAAGAGCTGAATTTGATGGTTGTTTGTTTTAAATAAATCACGGAGACTGTCCAGCAGCAGCAGAGGAAAGACAAACCTCATTACGTTTTCTTCATGGATGTAAGGAGGTAGCATGACAATCTTTACAGCAAAAAAGTGTTGATTACATTAAATTTGCAGTTAAAATGTGAAAGTAACAGGAGAGATTTCGGTTGCAAAGAAAACTTGTTGTCAAAGACTTCTAGAAACAAAGAGCTTTAGTTTCCTGAAATATGCAAAAGCCTTACTCATTCCAGTTACAGGCAT
The DNA here is from genome assembly GCA_028858755.1 of Ara ararauna. Classification (NCBI taxonomy): domain Eukaryota; kingdom Metazoa; phylum Chordata; class Aves; order Psittaciformes; family Psittacidae; genus Ara; species Ara ararauna. Next base: position 52,564,016 of record CM054410.1, read on the forward strand.
GAAGGAAAGCTGGCTGATAGGAACAGAAAATAAACCTCCATGCCTCAATCTGGACTTATTCCATGTGCCAAAGTGTAGTGGAATGTGGATATTTTTGTCTTCATGGAGTCCAATCTGAGTTCTTCTTTAGTGCATTTATTTGGTATCTTTTCCTTCATTTTACTGCCCATTTTCCCTGTGCCCTGCCTACTTCAGCTGGTTATCTCTTTAGCCATCTCCACCATCCTATAAACAGAGATCCCTTCTTCACTAGTGAGCAATAACCTAGTTGTAACTGTGTACTTTATGTATCTCACTGTGAATCAAACTTCACAGAGAGTATAGTGAATGAGACTAGTGACTCTTTGGATAATGTCATGAGATATTTTATACTTTCAGAAAAGGTGATTACAAAGGACAGGTGAACTTTCCATTATTGTGGTTTTTTTTCCAAAGGCATACCAGTTTGCTGTGGTTGTTACAGTTGACCAGGAAGTATGTAAACTCTGCTGTACTTGTAACATCTTAATACTCAGGGGTATCAACATTTCAGGAGGAGAGCTGGCAGAGGGGGGAGCTGTGTTCCTTTTGCCATTTCTCATCACCCCTAGTAACAATATGCACAATGCTCCTAGCTATTAGGGTCTTAAATATTTCACCTTATCAGAGATTGCAGGTAACCTGAGTTTGCTCTTCTCATGTACAAGCAAAATCCATTGCAACAAAAGAGAAGATTGGTTTGATGTTCTGTCCTTTATTTACCACAGAGCTTTCTTTTCAAAATAAGCTTACTTGCATGGTCAAACATGAGCGGACAGATCTAACCCCTGCCCTACTTTTCAGCTGTGCTAGTCTCTTAGTGAAAATCTTATATGATAAACTTTTCATGGATTGGACTTCCATGATTCTAACTGAGAAAAGCACTGACTTATAAAGGTGTTCTTTCATGCATAAGGGGAAGGCTTATCTAGCTTAATCCTGTTACAGACTCTGTTAGTACAGTGTATACTATTACCATGGCAGTGCCTCCTAATACTTCTGAACCTAAAAATCTGTCAGCGTTTCTCCAACATTCATCTTTTTGAACAACACACATCTTTTATCTCCATTAAACTTCATAAAGATATGTGGTTTAAACAATTTACTTTGGCTAAACAAGGCACATAGGTACTTGTAACTGTAGTTGTATGAAATTATAGGGTGCATTATGTACATGGTAAACATGCAATAACATCAAAAGCATGTGAAAAAATAGTTAGTGGTGATGAACTTATTCCTTGGTTTTAAGAATGACAGCTTGGTGGAATAAATTCCATCAACTTTCTGCATTTTTGTCTTACCACATGATGTCCTCCCTGAATCTAAGAAAAGAAACAAGAGCCTATGCTTTTTTCACCCCAAAATAAAGCATTGCTTTTAAATCTGTGTATCTGGCTGAACTAAGACATCTGATACTTCAGGACTAATTGCAATCTAGCCCTGTTCCTACAAACCTGAATGTATCTTGTTATTTTAAACAGTGACAACAGTTTAATTTCAGAAGTATAGAATTACATCAAATAAAAGGTTTCCTATTTTAGCGGTTACTGAACTCTCTGAAACCCTCAAAAAGATCTGAACTTTATGAGACTGCCTCACAGGCTATGCAAGAAGCAAACACAGGTAAAGTGGCAAATGAGTTGACTTCTGCATTATGGAAACATGACCTCTTTCAAGTAAAATCTGAACACTGTGAAGCCAGCAGAAATTTTGTCTTTTTCTTTTTAGTAGAGACAGAATGACACGCTGCATGGGAACGTGCAGCACTTTGACAACCCACTTTGAGCCCTGTACATCTTTTAAAAACAACAAAAAAATGGAAAAGCAAAACTATTGTTTTAGCCTAACCAACCCATTCACCATAGATTTAGTGACACTGTGCAGCTGACTCTGAGCAGGTGTGTCAAAACAACACAGTGAACAGCAATTAACAACACAAAATTAATAGTAGGTAGTCCTTGAGAGGTTGAACTAGTTCACACTTTGTTGAAGATGGAGTTATGTTACTATGATTCATCCACCAAAAAAAAAAAAAAAAAGAAAAAAGAAAAGAAGAAATTCTTCCATTACCTTCAAGCATAGAAATATTCAGAAACTGTGAACTAGAATTAACCAAATGCAGATAAAGAGCGCTTAAAGAAACCTGATATTATTTTTGCATCCTTTTTCCTTGAAATCTTAAAACCAGTGAGGTTTCTATAGCCAAACATAACTCAGACCTTAAAACTTCATCCGCTTACCTGGTAGGATAGTTTTTCAGTGTATCATGATGTTTGGAACATATGCAATACTTTCTGTATTCCTGACTGCTTATGTCGGAAATTTGGTTTGCCTCTAACTCAGAGAGAAATTGTGATAATGGACAGTGCTTTCTAATGGACTTAAGCATACAAAAATATGACAAATTTGCCTTGTCTGTTGTTGATAGGATAGTTGATGTAATAGTTGGAGCAGATTAGAAATTAAATTCATTCCACTGCAGCATGTTCACCAAACACTCTATCCATTCCTACTACATTTAGCTTAAGCAAAACACAATAAGAATGAAGAAGAGATTCAGCTCGAAATAGCATTTGTCATTACTTGCTAGTGTTGTGATGCTGACCATAAGAAAGAATGCATGATAGATACGGTGTGAAAATATGGAAATGCAGGTTTCTATGACTGATATATCAAAATGCAAGGAGCTAAAATAAGAGAAGGAGAGAGAAGATGAGTGATAAATAGATCACATCCACTCCAGAGAAGTTAGATGTGGCAAGTAAATTTTCATTTCTACAACAATTACCTGTGTAGTTATATACACAATTTTGGATCAGATGATGTTATTTTTCTCATTTGCTTTTTCCTGATGATACTTTTTTTGAGGTTCTTTTCTTATTTATTCCTTGGTTAGTGTTACATATGAAGGAATGACATGAACTGAAAGAAAGCAAATAGGGCAAACAGAAGGGATATGTCAAGTCATGGAGATTAAATTTAAAATACCAGCCGGCTGAGAGAATGTTTGGCAAATGGAAGAACACCAGAAATAAGCATCTTGGTGCTGGGTCAGGATTACTTAATATTCAACTGCATGAAATGTCTTACTATTTCATTTAAGTCAACAAGGCATAGAAAAGCCATTCAGCAGTACAAAGACAAGCTATTTCAATGTAATGTCAGAATACATGGTTAACAATCAGCTGTTATTGGCAGTGGCATTGGATTTTTGTGTAAAAAGACAAAAAGAATACATGGAAGAATTCTTCTGCCTTACAAATGTCAGTTAGGCACCTCCCTTATGAATGTCAGTTGGGCACCTATATGGGCACTACTCTTGTTTTCTTCAACAAAAGAACAATACATGATATAATTACTCCATATGGTCTGAAAATCCTTGAAAGGTTTTCTCTTACACTTAACACTGCTCTGACCTATTTTCTCTCTAGATATGCTGACTGTACTCCTGACCTTCTTACACACCAGAACCTAGTTATCACCCATTCACACTAGACCCAGTATAATTCCTCTCCCGTATGTCTCCTATTTTTCTCTATCCGTTGTGCCTTCCTTTTCTGCTTTCAGGATTCTCTCCACTCTTATAGTCTTCCAGACTATGTTTGGAAAAATTTTGTGAAGTCAGAGTGTTTAATCTTGACAGATGCTGAGACTGCAAATTCCCTTACTTTCCTTAAATGGGGTGGCTTCAAAGGGAAATGTGGGGTTCTGGCCCCTGTCAATGCCAGATCACTATTACACTTGTCTATTTTATCCTTAAAAGTCACAAATCCTTCTTAGCTAATTCACAGTTACCTCCAAGATCTCCAAAGCTTGAACTTTCTTGCATATTTTACTTTTGCTTATATCATCCTTTAGTGAAAGATTTGACCTCATACTCTCAGGTCTGATTCTAAACTTGGCCTTTTCATGCTTCACCACTGCTAGATACCCAAAAAAAAAAGCTGGCAAAAGTACTTTTGGCTGGCCAGAAGGCAGCCTGTTTTGACAGATAGAGATTTGGCCAGGGTAACCAATGAACCTCTGAGCCCTCAGGCTTCATCATTGCAGTGTACCATACCTAGCCTAGAATAATTTCCCTCAGGGTGAAGGATCTGACAGCCTATTGCTGTACGAATTCTGATACTATAGAAACAGCATCTGATCCAGTAGGTTTCTTGGTTAAGCTCCAAATTCTTGATGTAGATTCTTTGAGACATTCAATTTGGACTTGGCAATCACATAAAGAGTGTGTGGGGATGAGGGCTGAATAGCTCGATCCACAGGTTGGTCCAATGCCAGCTCCCAGTTTAAAGCAACCAAAAAGAATTTCTAAACTATACCAGCTGCTAGCAGCTCCAAAGGAACCATCTGCCAGGTTAGCACAACACGTTGCAGTCATGCCTTGATTGTGCAGCTTCCAGATCATGCACTGGAAGGACAGATTGTGTAAGAAACCAGCTAGATGTTAACAAAAAGCTTCCTTTCAGAAATTCTGTTCTGGCAGGTGACAGGTTTCAAACCCTTCTGTACTTCTCTTGTATGGCAAAGAGACTAGAAAGAGAGAAGATATAATTTCACATCTTCATTTTCCAAGCTCTCAATAGGCTAAGTATTCTGGAGTTGTTCTCATTATCCAGGCATACCACAATTACAACAAATATCTAGAACAATGGAGTTGTCACTAAACACAGAGACTGGTACTTCCATGGTGGCCCATGGGTGGGCAACATGCTGCCAAGAGAGATTCAAATAAATCTGTTTTCTTCTGGAGGAAAGAAAATTGGAACCTGTTTCTTTGCCAGTTCAAATGACAATAATATCTCAAGAGAAAAGACACAAAAGAAAGAGGAGGAGAAAAAGAAATGTCTGGAGAAAGAGAAAAATAACTGGTGTAGTACACAATACAAGGAGGACAAACACAAAGAAAATATGAATCCTACATAAGATGTGTTATCATTGGCTACTATTATGATCCTTATTGACATATTGAAAGGAAGAAAATGAAAGATCTGAGCTGGAATCTCCATGAGTGTAAATCAGCATCATTCTTCCTTGACCGCAAAAAGCTATGTCAATTTAGAACAGCTGTTATTTGGCCCATATTGGGTTTTAGGGGTTTTATTCGTTTGTTTTATTTTTGTAAATCACAGTGATGATCACGGGACAGAGCTGTGAATCCCATGGGACATGTCTGCTGTTTCAAGTTTTCTAAGTCTTTTGAATGCTTAATGCAATGCTATTTGAATAACTAACAAAGTTTTTTTTGGCAGAAACCCTATTTGGTATCAGAACAAGTAAATGATGATTCAAATGATAATTACCAAATTGTGTTATTGCCGGTTCATAATTGCATGTTTCAGTGTTGGGAAAGAGAGAAACTAAATTCTGTATCATTGACCATGTGAGGAGAACTGTTATTCTGAGTTCAGAGAGAGTTAGTTTAGACTTCAGTTCAACTTCTGGTTTGAAAAATGCTTTCTTCCTTATAAAGAATAACATGGTGTTTCTTAATTAGGTTTTGCCCACAGAACTTACCTGCTTGTCAAGTTTACAAAGAGTACCACAATCCCATATGCCTTTATAATTGTGATTCTTTTACAAATTATTTATTGCAGACAAATAACTGTGAATATTACTTAGTAGCAGGAGTGGTATTAAAAAAGAACATAAATAATTTCTTCTTCAGCTCACAGTACTTTAAATAGATATGTGCTAGACAGCAGAGCCGGCAAGCATAAATAATTACAACCGTGAAAGGAAACAGTAAAATACAACATAGCAAAGGAAAATGCTGTTTGAAATAATCTTGTTTGTAACAGCCTTTCTACAAGAGTAAGAAAAATAGGCTTTCATTATACAAGTCACGCAGTAGTCAGGTTAAGTCAGTCTGAAGGTTCACAAAACAATTCATTTTGTCCACTAGGCATATATAATACCACATAAAAATGTTTAATTTGAAATGCTGATTATGGCAAATGAACTATTCTCCTGTGCTTTTCTTAGTTCACATTACTATTTCAAACCTTATACATGAAAGCTCAGGCAGAGAAGCCATTTTAGTAAGCTCTGGTGAACATAGTTCTGCTAAATAAGAAGTCATGTGAATGGGAATTTTTTCTTAATGTGAATTCTATTGTTCAGAAGCATCTTGTCAGCCACTGAGGAAGTGAAAAATCTCAACACCCAATCACAAAAATGAGATTCCTTTTCTCTGATGCTACAGGTGAATTGTCTGCTCCTCAGCACAAAGCAGCATTTTTGGTGGATGTTGCCATAACCTCCTGTCAACACTCATCACAAAATGTGGATCCACTCAACTTCTATTCAACTGCCATTTTTGTTTGCCATCATCTGTCTCAGTCTATTGAAACTTTGATATTATTTTTACCCAAAGTAGTACCTTTGATCTTGACAGTATTTTGAGAGGTTGTTTAAGAAGGTATCACAATGATAAGTGTCTGAAACTGTGTAATGTGGCTGCTGTTAGCACTCTTACTTTTATGAGAAGCAATGCAGACCACTGCATTGTCTCATTTATTGAGGTAACCCAAAAGATGAATCCTGTCTAAGTGATTCACAGACAATTAAGAGGGGTAAAGAATCTGTGCTTACTTCCAGTGACTTCCAGTTTTAGCTATCACTGTGTTAAGTTCTTTTCATATAGGTAGACCATTCAGATAGATGTGTGTATCTGTGTGCACGTATCTACATGTGTTGTCTGAGACCCAGCAGGACAAGAAAATAGAAAACAGACACCTCTCTAACTGCTTAGAAACTCGTTGTCTTGTCCCCCAAGTTGCCTCCACTGATAATTATTGTAGAACTCTTCATTTCAGCAGAGAAGTACCAGACCCCAAAACAGGCATTTGGTCAGTCCCTGAAGCTGAACCTTTTCTATCCTAACTTTTTAATAAGAAATAGTTCTCTTTTCTTATGTGGAGACGTATCACAAAGTAGTCCTCAAGTCTTACTTTACCTTCCTCTTAGGCCTATGTCACACAGTCAGCTAGTTTCCAGAGATTTCTCCAGACTGTTTTATTCAATTAATTATTTTAGCAATTACCTAAAGATTGATTGAAATGTCTTGATTTGACCCAATTCAGGACATGCACTCTTCTGCCAAGAGACTGACAGTAAGCATGATTTGAAATGCTGGGGAGGGACTCTTCATTAGGGACTGTAGTAAGAGGACAAGGGGTAATGGGTTCAAACTTAAACGGGGGAAGTTTAGATTGGATATGAGGAAAAAATTCTTCACTGTAAGGGTGGTGAGGCACTGGAATGGGTTGCCCAGGGAAGTTGTGAATGCTCCATCGCTGGCGATGTTCAAGGCCGGGTTGGACAGAGCCCTGGGTGGCATGGTTTAGTGGGAGGTGACCCTGCCCATGGCAGGGGGGTTGGAACTAGATGATCTTAAGGTCCTTTCCAACCCTAACTATTCTATGATTCTATGAAATTTCTCAAAATAAAATTATAAATGGGGGCATCTTCAAGACAGTTGAATAAGTAGTGATGTATTGATTATAGATATAAAATTTTTCATTATTCCATAGGGTTGCTGTGATTAGAATTCACTTCTAGCCCTTACAAGAAGTAAGGTACAGATTTTGCTTAAGTGAAACATAGTATATCCAATTTAAAGTGCTGCTTAGTCAGGATTTCCTCTAACGACTCACTCATACCACTACTGAACTGGAAAAGATATGCGTAAATAGACATTGAACTAAAACTCCAAGGCCTTTTACTTCTTATCTTTAAATTGGCACCATACATTGCCTTTATATTCTAATCATAATAAAAAAACAACTGTTCCTTTTTTTCCTTGTTTTTCTTGTCTAATGAGGTCACATCAAAGAATGCAGGTCACACATACAGGATGGAACAAAAGTGAGGTGTAATTCTGGACAGCCAACTACACATGTACTCCCAGTATAAAGCAGTAGCTGAGTAATCCCACAAGCATCATAACGCCATGAGTCGGTGGGGTTCAGCTACTCTGTGGGATCTGATTCTGTGCATGCTCACCTTCCGATGGGTGTAAGCTCACCTGCCACTTAATAAGAGCACACTTGCCACTTAGCAAGTGATCTGATTTTGGCACAGGAGGGTCAAGGAGCTACACCAGGGCAGTTACGGAGCAGAGAATGTAATCTGCTCCACAGTCCATTTTACCTTGTAGCAACCTGTTTACATGGCTATATTCAAAGGTGATCTCTGTATGTATTGCAGAGGAATAACAGATTAAAAAAACACGTATCAACATCTGTAATTGCTTTGAAGACCACTCTTAAAAGCTTTCCAATTTGCCAACATTAACTTTCAGAATGAAAATCTGTGATATAAAGTACTCAGGAATTTGAAGTGGTAGGTTTTATTACTGTCAAAATCTCAAGGAATTCAAAGATGTCCTTTGTAATCTATCAAAAAAAAACAACCAAACAAACAAAAAAAAACCCACAAAAAACCCAAACCTGCCCCCCCTCCCAAAAAAAAAAAAAACAAAACAAACAAAAAAAAAAAAAAAAAAAACAAAGGCCCAAAAAGCCAACCAAACCAAATCAAAATGAAAACCTTTTGCAGAGAGGAAGAAATAAAATCTATAAGAATGGAAAACTTATTTACAGCAGGTAAAGGCAAAACAAAAGCCAGTGTCAGAACTTTGAAACTGCTAATAGCTGGAGGAGAAGGTGGACCAAGCATATATATTTTAACAGTGAAGCTAATTATCTACTACAGCAATGTTGTTTGAAGTGCAGTGATCAGGATTAGATCACTTTCTGAAAAACATTCTTTAGTTCAAACAGGAATTACGGGTCTTTATGCCAGAAGCTAGGGTAGCTGATTATGGTAATAGTCCCTGCTATGTACTAGCTTTCCAACCATACATATTTGTTCTGCTCTTCTGCACAGTTATGCTGAATGTGTAAGCAGGACCTTGGATGCCACATTGTGAAATTCTCTATGTGCTTCACCCAACAAAACAGATCAAATCAATAAGCATTTAATAAGGCCCAGGTTTGAGACACCTCTCCCCTCATGCATGTTGTCAAGTAAATGGCTTCTTACAGCTGCAGAAAATACCTTCCAGCACATTCCCAGAAACAAAGCTGTATGCATTGAAAGATGGTTCTGAACTAATTATTCAAGTAATGCTGTCTCTTCTTCTGGATGAGGATCCGATCTACATTCTTTGCAAAGCAATCTCGTTTTCTGAAATTCATTGACAGCAGAGTGGCCCATTGAGATCAGGTTCAGACATTATGAACATTAAAAATAGTACAAATACAGAGCAGAAACCCAATTCCTTTTTATCACAGTCCCGGGTATGCAGTCTCACAGTTCATTAAGATGCAGCAATTTCATGAATATAAGATGGCAGACTTACTCATCAGCAAGTGAGGGGTATTGTTTGTTGTAATCAAAGCAAAACAGTGAGTCAGTATACTTCCAACAGACTACGCAATCTTGTTTTCATTCTCTAACAGAATTATCCCTAAACCTCTATTTACTATATTTTTACATGGTTTTCAGAATGAAAGTGTTTTTCCCAATTGTGCATAGTATTTTGTATATTCTAGGGTAAACTGAAGACAGGGAAAACTAAAACCTATGTTTTTTGAAAGTTAGATACAAGGTTAACTTGATCTGTGTCCCATTTAACTCCTTTCAGAACCTGAAGGTAAATATAGGAACAATGCACCTCATTTGGGCTCACTCTTTCAAAATGAGCACATGAATTTTGTTGTGCTCTAAAATTGGTAGTTATTCTTACTGGTTCTCAATGTCGAATGGGATTTATTTTTCTAAAATGGGAACATCTAAGTACCCTGAAGACTGCTTTGAATGACTGTGAGTCATCAGGGACCATCATGTGACTGAGTTAAAGCTTATTCTTTGTTATTTCAAGAGATGCACTTACTCTGTTAGGCTTTGCTTAATATGATACTGCTGGTGATGTTCCTTGGTGGAGATATCATACATCAGCAGTCCTAGTCACCATCTGGAAGTCCACACAATCCCTTTACATATAAAGTACTTTAAAACCCCTGAAGTGTTACCTTTCAGAGCAAAGCTGGCCTGAAAAAAGAAAGACAACATAGTGCATCTTACTGAGCTCATCTCTTCCGGGCTCCTCCTGCCTTCTTTCTGTCCCTGCCAACCTTTTCCGTTGCAGGACTGCTGCGCACCTCCAGTAACAAGCCTAAAGGCACTGAAGTTGGTCTGCGGAGAAAGAGAAAAGCTCCTGCAGAATGTGTCTGAATGGGTTTCATGCCTTAACTAAAATGTGCTCATGCCTTCGTGAGCAGCCCAATTTTCTTTGTGGTGAAAAAGCACCACACTTTTAAATAACCTCAATGTCATCTCTTGGAGGAGTTTCAAAAGTAATGGAGGGTTTTCTCCCATATTCATTACCATCAATGTATGTGATCACTGATGGATGCTGCTGGATCACTCACGGATGCTGATGGATTGCTACTGACTGCCATGAGCCCTTGATGGGGGCCACAGAATTCAGTTTTGTGAGTGTTGCTAGCCCACAGAAGGCCTGTCTTTTCCCATCTGCATCCAACCATATGCTGTGCAATTTTGACACAAATATGAGCCTCAGCTTCATTGAGTAGAGACATTGAGGTTCAACAGAACATTAAAGGATCCTGGAGAGATGCAGAAGAAAAGCAAGGTACAACACACTTTTGAGCCACTTACTCTACTGAGAATAAGATTATCAACAACATGTTGCTTCTATTTCTGCAAAATTGTGTATCTGCACACACAGTAAGAAGAGTGCTAGTGTTCTGTGATTTTATGTTAGACAAAAAGTAATGATGGTGCCATGTAACTGGCAGTAAAAATTAATCCTGAAATTTTTCAAGAACTGAAGTTGTATATCATCATATAGATTTTGTGCAGCCCTATAGCCTAATCAGCACTTCTTGTTCAAACAATATTTCCAGAAATAAATTCAGAAGTAGTTATAAAAACAGGGTTATCAGCAGTAATTGAGATACTATCACATGTAACATGTACAAAGACATTTGGCAAGCTTTTATCGTACAAGTGGTATTTGCATATGGATGGTGGGGGATTTTTCAGTTTTTGTTTTTCATCAGTGTGGTTCATCAAACAGGCCATAGTCCTATCTGACGTTGTGTTCTGGAGCTAACCTGCATTCCTTTTAAACCATTTAATCACACACAGCTGACCAACATTCCTGTATAAAACCACCTAATCAAATGCATTACAAACACCCCAAATGGGTACTTAATCTTCACATACGTGCAAGTGTGAAACATGCAGCATCCAAATATGTCCTTTCATAAAAGCAAGTGACATAAAAGCAAAAGACTTTTCCAAAGTAAACCTCTCCCCCACCACAATCAGTACATTCTTAAAGTGGTTGAGATAGTTAGCCTTGCATGTGAAGATTAGGATTCACTGTAATTAATATTCAAGATTGCTTTCTACTCATCTTAAAAATGCAGTTTTAGAAGAAAGAAATATAACAGCTTTCCACTTCTGGGCAAGTATGTCAAGTGAGCTGAAAAACATTTGAAAATGCATGATGCTGGGCCACTAGATAGCTCAAGAAACATACCACAGAGTACTATACTTCCTTTCATCTCCAAGTCTCTGGATTTGGATGAAAAGTTTCTCGAGGTTATTACCGTTTGATGGCTGTGTCTCTGGATCAAGTGGAATGAATTATTTTTCTGTGTCCAGTAGCCACACTTTGATTAGCACTTTCACTAGAAATCCCCATAGAAAGAACACAGAGTCGCTGAGCTGGAGACTGAGCTGTTTGTCCAGTTTCCAGAAACACTCGTCCAGAGCAGTGTTACATGCTGACCGATGTGGGCACAATTGTGGTGCTGCTGAGAGTGTCCTGCCTGCAACACTCTTCCAAAATGCCAAACTAGCACAAATTCACTTAAATTTCCTACATGCATCTTTTGGTCTTTTGCAGCATTTGCTTGTCAGAAAAGAAGAAAAAAATATACCTAAGGTGGACTATGTTTGAAATGTAAAAGCACACAAACACAGAAGATGGAAAGGTATACGAAGGGATACATTTAAGAGACAGGATGAAAAAACAGTGTGCCTATGAAAAGTAAGGAAGAGAGGGGAAATAAATGCCCGTTAATGCCTTGAAAGTAGAGCTCAAGACAGGCTAAATGATAAGAAAAGAAAACCGGCCCGAGAAGGTTCATTTTTCTGCTTTTCTAGGGCTGCTGCCACCAGATGCGCCTGTGGCAAACTGTTACTCGCTCCGATCCACCCGCAGGCCCGGCGAGTCGCCGTCGGTCGAGCTTACGGGGCTGTCAGGGCGGTGGGGCCAGCCCACTCTTCGCAGTCCTGCTGCCTCAGGCGCTGTAACGGAAGGCACGGCTTAACCACCGAGGCATGTGAGACCTGCTCAGCGGGAAGGTGATCGAGGGTGTCACCGGCTCCATCCGCCTCAAACAGAGGGAAGGCAGGCCAGGCAGCAGCGACACTCTCCAGCTTTTGTAGCAGACCAAACCCCCTTCCCACCCTCCCCAAACCACCCCAAATCCACCAACATTTTATTTTAAACAGATGTGCGCGGACTATACTCGGTATTTGCAGGTATTTTTTACCGCCCCACTCAACATGACGGCTTCGGTGCCGCGGGCACGGCTCCGCACAGCGGCAAACTCCGCGGGGGGGCGTCACCACCACCGCGGGGGCACCGCGGGGCTCGCCGGCAATGGGGTGATGTTGGACGGGGAGTGTCGCCGCCGGTACAGCCCCCGCAGCCGGTCACGTGGCAGAGCCCCCCGCGCCCCGCACCCGCAGAGCGTGGCGACATTGTGACGCAGCAGGCCCCCGCCGTGGCGGGAGGAGGCTGGGGCGCGGCGGGTGACTGGTCGTGTGTGGGTGCGGGTTCTGGCCCGGGCAGCAGAGCGAGCGGAGGGACCACCCCCCCGCCGGCTGCCGGCCGCTGGCCGGTGGAAGGGCAGGGGCGGGAGGCGTGGCGGCGGGAACAGGAGCCCTCCCTGCACCGGAGGGGAGTGGCGGGGGGCGTCAGCCGAGAGGCGGCACCTGGGTCCTTCCTCCTTCTCCATCACTCCGCGGCTGCCGAGGAACGGTCGAGCGGAACGGAGAGGGGTGAGATGAGGCGAGTGGAGCGGGCGGGGGGCTTTGTTGCCTCCGCTGTCCTCCGGCGCGACGGCATGGGGGACGCAGGCGCAGGCCTGGGGTCCCCTGCGGCGGGTGCGGGTAGCGCTGTAGGCGCCCGGCGTGTCTGCGGGTTCTCCCCGCCGGCTTGTCACCGGGCGGCGGGAGCGGCGGCCGGGGGACTGGAGCGGGAGGAAGGGGGCTCTGTGTGTGCGAACCCCGGCCCCCGCCAGCCCGCCCTGGGGAAGTGCTTTCCGCATGAAATCAGGGTTGAACGTGGGGGTTTTACTGGGACTGAGCGCATACGTGATGTCAGCTCTGCTAGTGCCGCTGCAGAACCCCTCGCAGCACAACGAAACTGGCTGATACCCGAAGCCGGCGCAGCTATGCTCCCGCTCTGCTCCGAGCCGGCGTCCCTGGCGGGCGCAGCCCTCCACGCTCTCCGTCCCACCGGGGCTCGCCGAAGCCTGGAGCAGAGTCAAGTAGGAGTTGCATGTGTGTAAGTGTGGGAAGCAAATGCAAAGTTGTCTGGTAGAAAAACTGCGCCTTGGATCAGTCTAAGACTGTGATTTTTGCAGCACTGGGGGTCAAACGAGCGTTTTGATGTGAGCAAATACAGTTTTATGTGAAGGGGGGCTTGAGGATTGTGTCCTAATGGTACTGGATACAAACCAGCTCCTAAATAGTCTCGGTCTTCATTGTCAATGTTATCACCTCATAGCACTTTCAATGGCTGGCTTAAAGCCACAGCTCTTAAAGAGAGATTAATCAGTCACAACTGCTTCTCAGAAAGCCTCCCCCCACTCCAAAACCCACCAAAAACCTGCCAGTGCCTATGTTTCCATAGAAAATCTTGGAAGCATGGCCTTGTTGTACACTGCAGTGATCCAGCCACAAAAGATAACTAAAAAAGTTTTTAAAAAATATATTCTGGAGCAAATCACTTGATAGTTGGACCCTTTTTCTGGATATTTAAATAGCTGAAGAGATACAATCTTAGCACAGGAAAATCAAAATTGCTTAGTATCTTGTGCAAAGACCAATCCTGCAGCCAGGAATTACACTGAATGAGGTGTACATATTTAAGCCTTGCACAGCATGCTGTGGCAGACTTTCATGGTGCTCTACCCTTGTTGTATTTGATAGGTGTATGTACTATCAGCACTCCCAAAGAGCCATAAGTAATATGACCCATTGGCTTACTACCATCTATAAACATGAGCTTCTTCACCCTAAAATCCTCTGCACCTAGTTCATGGGCTGCTTGCTGAACATGGCTTCTTCATGTCTTCTACAAAGACCACTTCTGTCTTTGTAGTGCAAGTATGCCTGTTGCCATACTGAAGCCATATTTTGAAGATTTTGTACCTTAAGCTGGAAACCTCATCTTGAGAGGAGGCTTGAGGGGCTGCTCAGGAAGGAATTCAAACAGTGAGAAAGGATTTTCATATGACTAAAACAATTTCACTTGTCCAGCTGTCAAGAAGAAACTTGTCTCACTACTATAGTTACAGTTCCAAAATTATATTGTAACTTTTCTTTTAGGTATTTCTTCAGGTACATAGAGGTATATTGCCCATGCCTGATGTGAAAAGGCTCCCTCTGTAAGATGGGGTATGTTTCGTTTCCGTGTGGTTTTGTGTGTCAAAGACTGTTCCACATTACTCAGTTACTTAATGGCGTCTTAAACCAGTTGTCATTTTTCAGGTCTTTTTGTTTTCTGATATGTGTCATTGACTCAGTGTGCTGCAGAAAGCAAATGTGGCTTGTAACTTCGTGGAAGAAGTGAGTAAAATAGGATTGTATCAGAGAACCAATGGAGAGTTATCTCCAAATCTGAGAAGCCTGTAAGAGAGCAGTCTGTTGAAAAAACAAACCAGCAAACAACTTCCTTGTTTGAGCAAATAATCCAGTGTGGACTTCTCAAAATACTTTGGGTGACATTTTTGCACGAGGAGATGGGCAGTCTTTCAGGTAAGGAAGTCATACAGAAGATAGCAAATTATATTAGATGGAAACTGCTCCTTTTCATACTGTTCTTTCTCCGATGACTGTGATGTGATAAGTATGACATGATTCTTTGGTGCCAGCTTCTGAGTTTACGAAAAGCTGCATGTAAAACAAAAAGACTGGTTGGACAAGGTGACTGAGTGGTGCCTTTGGAGATGCAGTCCCTGCCCTGAATACTGTGTGTAAGCGATAGGTTACTTTGCATTTGGGTTTTTTTATGATTGGAAAACCATAATCACAAAAATACAAATTTTTGTAACCATTTTTTGACAAGGCATCAGCAGAGCTTCAACAAATTGGAAAGTGCTTCCCTATTGTTCAGCCTTCCAGGCAATTAACTATCTCCATGCAAACTCCATAGGTGCAAGAAGTCTTCATCCCACAGGTACCTGAGGTGGGATACTGCCTGCACTGGTACAGCTCTCCTTCTTGTACAATGCTGTTCCAGGACATCCCAGCCCCTGTTGTCTCTGCACTCACAACAGTTCTGTCCTGCTTGGACACTCGCTTGATTACAACCAGCAAGCGGAAAGCACCACAGCATTGCTGCAGCTGCTCTAGTTTCTGTCCTTTGAAATGCAGACGTGGGGGTAGCTCTGCCTCTACACTGTGATGTGGTGCCAGCAAGAAAGGGGAGCACATAACCAGAGGCAGGCTGGTGGGGGGACCCAGCCATCATGGGCAGCAGCATAAAAAACGTGCTAGCAATAGCGCTTGGATGATGGCAGTCATAGTTGTGGTCATATATGCATAAAGTGGTGTTGCTGCACCTCACAAGCACACAGACCAGGGGTTCCAGCACTGTTTGTGGGATGCAACAAGTTCCTTCCCCTCACCTGGTTTATAAACATTTCCACTGACTAGATGGGATGTGCGATAGAGTTCTAATTCCACCTCTGTCTGTTTCTGATTACGTGCATGAAGCTGCAGAAGCAACCCGTGAATCACAGGAGCAAGGAGGGGAAGAGAAGGGAACAATTACCATTTTAATTTTGATTTTGCTAGAATAAACCTACATATATTTCAGGTTAAAGTTGAAGGTAGAATGCCAGAATGAGATTATGCTCCTCCTTCCTTATGCACCCATGTTAATTAATGCTAACCAAAATAAAGAAAATTTAATATTATCCTGGTGAAAGTCTTTGTAAGGAACTCATTCGCCAATGCTTTAATGTATATTAGTTAGAAATAGACTGATTGTGTTCGTTGTCAAGATGAAAAGTATGTTAAAAGAAGTTGAGAAACATTGGATTTTGGAAGGGCAAATAGTTGTTCTTTTCAAATGCTGTCAGCATAGGACAGCTAAGCTAAAGGAAATAAAGCTTAGATAATTAACAAGAGGACCTGCAGGAGCATTGTGTCTGTGCTCTCTCTTTTTTCTGGCAGACCTGCCTATTTCTCAAAGGAGACAGAGAAGATAGGCTTACATGGAGCAGGTGCAGAGTGAACTCAAGGGAATTTGTCTTTTAATGCAAATGTGGGTGTACGGTAGATTTATATTCACAGTGGAACCATTGGAAATGAGAAAATAGAACATATGCATCAGATACCTTATTGATTTAAGGTCCCAAGAGAGTTCTTAACTGCAGGGGAAAATGTAATTAATTAATTGTTGTGGTAGAAATATCACCTGCTGTTTACCTCTCTCAGGTGGAACTGTAATTTCATCTTCTGAGATAAAATCTGAGTGATTCAGAGGTCCGAAGATCTTACAGCTATCAAAGGGAAGTACAGCCCAGCTGCCATAGTTTGGCAGTTGATGCCATCCTCCATTAGTTATATTTACTAGTATGATAAAGAGCATTTAGAAAAGCTTATTTTTAATATGAATGCAGTTGATTTACAGTTTATAAAGAATTATTGAGTAATGCTCGAAAATATGTTTTTCAGATTAAAATGAAGCATTATGTTTCTAAGGTTTGCTGTAAACATTTCCTTTTCAGTTCCGTTTCCTCCCCAGTTCTTGTTTGCAGTCAAACTGCTGGCATCGTTTTTCTTTGTTTATACCGGAGAAAAAGGCATTGTATCACTTATCTTTTAAACTCAGCCCGGTGCGCTGCATGACCTCTCCTTGTGTATAAATCCTCCCCATTCCCTCCCCCATCTGTTTTATTTTTACTGTATCAATCTGGAACTCACTATTTAAAATTAAATTCCAATTAGGAATTTACCTCTTCCCTTCAACCCCTCCCCTCCCGTCCTCCCCCCATTTTAGCAAACCTGTTTACATCTGTAAAAATCAGGCTGTGCTTCACAGGCACATGACAGGGGTATGTACACGATTATGCCTTGAAGCTGTTCTGCTCTGCTGGTTATTCACCCATGTAGTAGTTCTGCAGGATATGGCCATACTGCCTGGCATTTTGTTAAGGAATAGGAAATACCTTTAACTGCTCAGACTAGTAACATATAACTGCTGGCATGTTTATACATGCACGTACATATCTTGTGTTCTCTTTTACTAAAATACAACTGTAAATATTCGGCTTTTTATATGAGAAACTGTCAGTTCCAGTTGAGTCACAGTAGTGAATTTATGAAGAGCCCAAGGATTGCTTTCAAATTGGCTTGAGGTTTTAAATATTGAAGTTGTCAGCAAGGTGAGAGATTTATTTCAATATTTGTAAATACACCATCAAAGATGTTTTTTAAAACAAAAACCAATCCAACAAAATAAAGCAAAATAAAACTGCAAAAATTTAGTGTACATGGAAGCAGAAGTGTGCTAGCAAGGTAAATAAGCTTCATGTCACATTCTCTGACCCACACTTCTATCAATCTAAGATTATTAATTTCTTGTACATTCAAAGAGTCTTAAGGTATGTGTCCTAATTATTTTAAATACTGGGATATTATAATTTTGCAAATTCTTACATTGAGCACTGGATAAACCACAATATTTGTGCTTGTTGCTAGGACATGGGCAAAAAACTTACCTTGAGTTACAGAATGGAATTACCAGGAAATTGAGTTATACTTACATAATTAATTATTTGCTTTTCATTAACTGAAACCAGATTTTAAACTAGAGGTAAAGGGATTTATGATGGCTGAATGTAAGCAACTTCAAATAAATACTGTAATCTTGAGCTCTGCCAATGCTTTTCAGTTCATATCTGTGGAATTGTAGTTACCAGGGCCACTTGACTAAGATGTTCATGTTTAAGTTAATCTGCACCCTTGTCATAGATGTGGAGTGAGGTGGTGTACCCATGGAACAAGCAACAGGTTAGAAAAAGGAGCATTCACCTTTTCACTGTTCTTTTGAATATAATACTTTATACACCTTCTTGATGCAGTATTTGCTTAAAGCAATTTAATAGCATAATCTTTAGGAGGCTGAGTTTGTATTCCTCTGTATACATCTGTGCATTAGTTATTTGTGTATGGCATTTTAAGTTTTCCATAAGAAAAGGAGAACTACATGTAAAGTCTTATGATGACAGTAGGTGCTGTTATGATTGAACAGGCCAGATTTTGGAAAAACTGCTGTCAAAGCAATGAGTTGCAAGTTTAAAGAGAACCAAATTTGTGATATACTATTACAGAGCACATGGTGCACTTCCAAAAGTTAATGTTTGAAGTGTTTGCATTTAAATTAATGCGTTTCTGTTAATGTTTGTGATGTGTACCACGTTGTATCCTCGATAAATAGTAATGATACTGCTTTTGGTGATAAATTGACTCTTAATTCTAGATTTAGGAAGCCTCTGTTTACAAATAGCTCGAGGCAGCATTTTTTGGAACAGATTTTTGAAAGCACCAAAATCTGAGAGATTAATTTATTACTTATTGCTCAGCAATATGAATCTGCTACTGGAATGTATTACACAGATACAGCAGTTATCTTGTCTGCTCAGTAATGCTTTCAAAAGCGTTGATATTGTCAGTCTAATGGGTAGGTTTTTCACACCTTACTTGGCAAATTTAGCTGTCATTCTCTAAAAGTGAACACACCAATTAAACTCTCACCCACCTCCTTATAGTTTTTCCTAAAGGTCACAGATGAAGTGCATTAGCAAACAGACTAGTGGAAAATGTATTTCTGCTCTTTACTATGATGCTCCCTATGTGGAGGAGTTAACCACTGCCTCTCTGCACTTCCCTAGTAAAGCACTTCACGAATCTGAGATGAAATGACTAGAACAACACTGCCCAATGCCTAGAGGTTAAGCTGTGATTTGAGTGCTGAGATGCCCAGGTCTGGACAGCTAAGTGGAGCCCAACTGTGCACGTTCTCAGGGTTTCCACAGAGAGACCGGCAACAGCAAGGCATTTTTATCCCCACACCCAGAACTTTCTTAATTTCACTGGCTCGCTTCTTCCCATGGTAAATTAGCCTATATGTAACCCCTGCTGCTGTGATTCTGATTCCTACCACAACTTCAATCATCTGAGTCAACACTAGCTTGTGTGTCTTTATGCTCTCCTCATAAGGCAGCTAAGCATGCTGAAGAGCTGCATTCCTTCTTAACTTGTCCTCTGGTTGTGATTTAGCAAATGCACACAAAATCTCCGTGGAATGAATCATTCATTACACAGTCAGTTTAAGATCATACGTAAATGCCTTTGGTCACTTGCTGGACAAATGGTAGTAAGCTATCCCCAACAGGATGTAGTGTCTGTAATAGTTTTTATTTTGTAGCTAATAGATGATATAATGTTGCAGCTGAACAACACACCAGCATTTCAGGGGAGGAGGTCCTGAATTTGAAGTACTTCATCAGCTTCTGAGTTTCTGCATCACAGTTAAGTTCTGCTGCTGATAGCAGCAGTACTGGATAAAGGCATTGTTGGTTATCATGTTCTTCTGAAATAACTGGCCTTGAAAGGGTAAACAACTAATATGCCTGCTTAGGTTAGGGCTTCAGCATCTGGCATTGGTACTTTATGAAGAGGAACAAGTACCATTTACACATAGCATGATTGCCTCCAGCTGCCTCTAGAGTGTAGCTGTGTCTCTTCATTAGACAGTAAAACTGGGTGAGCCGCTGTACCTGAAGGATCAGGTTAATCTGACCTGACTCTGTGAATCCTCATAGGAAAGACCAACCAGCACATTATCATGTCCTCCAGAAAGACAAGGAAAACATATTGTATAGGGAAAGGAATTAGCCCAGTTAATACAATTTAGCATAATGGACACTGTCTCCAGCATATGTTCCTCATCACATCCCATATGCTTTATAGTATGTTCCCAGGCTTTGCTTTTTGCAAATGCAGTTCTTAGACAAACATATCTACAGTAGCACTATTTCTGGATGTGTCTGCACTGTTGTTGAGTAGTGTGATTGCAGGACATGCAGACATATCTGTACTAGCTTTGATCTATATGTGATGTGAGGAAGTGCCAGCCTAGACTTACTAGAGGGCTGTCCAAACCTTTTGGACAGATTGTTAAACCATGCTGAAGTCTGCTTTCATCTTTCTGCACTGCTATTTTTAACTATGCTGTCTAGATTAACACTACCATGGATGCTCCTACACATGCTGACATAAATTCATGACTTCATGCCCACTGCTTCCCTGCAACATTGTCAGTGCATGCTCTGCATCTGGGCCTGAGTCCCTTATTCTTTATACTCATACAATCTAGTTTTCTTTTCCATAGAGTTTAGCCAGTTATTTCACTGTTTAATTCCCTTGTGTAAGGAATTACAGAAAAGGCAATGGAGTACAGCAGAGACTTCTGGCAATTATCCACTCTAAAAATTCATTTTACAGTCTCTCTTCCAAGTTTGATTGCTAATCTCCACCTTGAAGAACATCCAGATCCAGGCCACACATTTTTTGCAAGTGTTAAAATCCAGATGAGAAAACGGTTGATGGAGCAATGTTAGAAAGTTTGCATTTTTAAATGTTCTTTATGAAAGTATTGAATCTAGAGCACAATTATGTGGAAAAAAAAGACCATTGTGAAAGTATACGAAAACTATCAACAGTGACAGTAAGGTAGTTGTAATAGGTAAAACACAGTTCAGTTTTATTAAGGTGATTTGAATGCATTTTTCAGAGAAGTAATAGGGGTTTGTGTTCTGTATATTTCAAGGAAGAGCCCAGCACTACTGAGAGTTTCTTGTGGATTTTGCTTTTCTTGTTTTTTGTTTGTTTGGGGTTTTTTGTTTGGTTTGGTTTTTTTTATATTGTTTGGCTTGTTGCTGTTTTTTTTAATGGATGTCATAATGGTTGGGTTTGCTTTGTCAGATCAATTGTTAAGTTGCTCCATAGTTTTGTCAGTGAAGTGTGCTTTCAGTTAAGATAGCATGTTGTAAGAGTGAAGTTTGAGAAGTATACTTGCACATGAGATTTTTTTTTCTTCAGAAAGACACTTTCCTAACCTTGTCAGAAAACAGCCACAACCAATATCTCAGAAAGCAGCAAACTGATCTCTACCTAAAGATATAGTCTGAAAAGGTCTGTTGAATATCCAGTTCTTTCACTGTGCAGTATTCATAGTATGTAACAAAGACAAGGGAGAAAACGTGGTTTGGAAATTGAAGTTAAGACATAAAAAGATGAATTCATGCGCATTTTTTCATTCCACAGAAATATTTAGCAAAAAAGCGAGCACTGTCAAACAAAAGAGGAATACAAAATAGACTAACAAGGCATATATTTCTGTGACGTGAGATAGGCTATAAAGGAGTAAGGTAAAACTGAGCTTTTCAGCCTGGTGGAATGTTGCAGCTTACTTATCTGCCAAGAAAATATTTTGTTTCTAGATAAATGGTTGAACTGAAAGAAATAAAATATCCCCTCATCTTTCCTTAAACAGTTATTTAAAACAACTATTTCTTTTGTCTGACCTTGATACCTTTCAGAGGAAAAAGAATAGCCTTGGTTCACTGAATGGAGCACAAGAATGCGGGACCATACTAGCTAAGCCTGATTCTAACACCACATGGACTTGAATAAATTATCTAACTTGTTTCACTTATCCACCTCTAAAATGAGAAGAAAACACATTAGGAAAGTACATTAGTAGAGTTGTCAATAGCAACATCTTTTTGTAATATGAAGATCTATCAGTGTCTAATCTTTCTCACTATGAAAACAATTATGAAAAGATTATGAAAAGATTTTTCACTGTGAAAAGAATTCATCCTTTTTGATGAATAGCTCCAGTACCTTCAGAGTTGGTAGCCTTTAAATTAAAAAGTAGGAAAGCCACTTTGTGCTGTCCTCGCTCTTCCCTCTTTTTCTCAGGTTGTGTGGTGGTTAAGGGTGTTTAACAGATACCCTTGGCTCATTTGCTAATGGACCTAGAAGGCACATAGATAATGTGGTAAAGAAATGGTAAGAGGAACTGGTTGCAAAAGATATGGAAAAGGTAGTAGTACTTGCCTCAGGCTTTACCAGCAAGACTGGCCTTCGGGGGTGGAGCAAGGAGGGTATACCTTGGGGATTAGGACAGGGAATACTTCAGCAAACTGAACATATATAAATCCAAGGGTCCTAATGGGATGTGTTCAAGTGCACAAGTATGAGTAAGGGATTGGAGCATTTCATATGAGCATAGGCTGAAGGTAGTGAGGCACTGGAACAGGTTGCCCAGAGAAGTTGTGGATGCTCCATCCATTGCAGTGTTCAAGGCCAGGTTGCCTCTTGATCACGAGGCCTGGAACTAGATGATCTCTAAGGTCTCTTCCAACCCAAACCATTCTGTGTGTCCATGGTTCTACGATCTGGGGCTGTTCAGCCTGGAGAAGGAAGGCTCAAGGGGACATCTCATCAATATGTAAAAATTCCTTCAGGGAGGGTGCAAAGAGGGTGAAGCAAGGTGGTGCTCAGGGACAAAAAAAGTGGAAACAAGCACAAACTGAAACACACGAGATTCCTTCTGAACATCAGGAAACGCTTTTTTCAGCACTGGCACAGGTTACCCAGAGAGGTGGTGGAGTCTTCATCCTTGGAGATATTTAAAAGCCACCTGGATGCAGTCCTGGGCAACTGGCTCTAGCTAATGCTGCTTAAGTGTAGGTGTTGGGCCAGATGAGCTCCAGAGCTCTTGCACCAACTCTTAGACAATACTGATGAGCATCCTTGAAAAAGCAATA
The DNA here is from genome assembly GCA_028858755.1 of Ara ararauna. Lineage (NCBI taxonomy): Eukaryota > Metazoa > Chordata > Aves > Psittaciformes > Psittacidae > Ara > Ara ararauna. Next base: position 52,587,220 of record CM054410.1, read on the forward strand.
AAGATATAAATGATTTTCCATACAGGCGTAAACAGACTATTTAAGATTTAGACTAGCTAGCTGCTGGATGGGGGGAAAAAATGGAAATTGCTACCTAATATTTCTGGGTAGCTTTGGCTTTGCCCTGCATGAGGTAGATATCCTTTTGTAAGATGTGAAAGTGTGATCCTTTAGCTAGACTCTCTATAAAAATCAGCGCAAGCAAATGAATGTCCCCATGCATAGATTTTGTAACATTGTAGTTTCTGATGTAGTGAGGTTTATTTCTTTAATGTAGTTTCAAAAATGTAATTCAGTTTTGTTGAGATGTCTCTCAAGAATCGTTCAGCTACTCATCACTGAATTTTCAGTTTCTCCAAGCCTTAACTGAAATAAAAAGTTCTTGTTTGGCAGTGCTTACATTTACAGTAGTTTACACTGTTTAGCTTCTAAGAATTTTTGCAAACAACATCATAGGCTATGTTTAGGAAATAAGATATGAAAAATTGACAACTTTTTGTCCTTTCCTCATTTAAATTTCACCAAAATAAATATATTTGCATGGATGCTAATGGTCAAGTTCCATTTCAAGTTATGAGAAAAGTTAATATTTGCAGTATAATTGTTAAGTGCTTTTTAATAGTAAGTTTGCTTTTAAAGTAAATACCTGTAGTATATGTATACAGTCAAATTTGTGTGATTCACCAAATAACCTCAAATGAAAGTTGGATGTTCTGAGTGACATGGAGTTCTTTTGAGGGAGTTATTGAAATCAAGGTTTGCTTTTTGGCCTATGGCCACTATATTTCCAGATGTATGCTCTGTGTGATGCACCCTGCCTAAGGCTGGTTCACATACCAAGTGGAAGTGTAAAGCTGGTTACCCTCTGGTGCCCCAAATCCTGACTGTGAGTGAAACCCACTTTGCATCAGTAGGAAGTTTCACTCTGAAATTTGGAGGATTAAAGTTTGTTAGAGATTAGTTGCAGAATGTCCTAGTGAATTTCAGTGTGCAAAGGATGGGACAGTAGAGTTTGTCGTCCAAAAGTGAAAAAAGAGGAAATAAAAGGGTGATGGTCAAGGACAGTATAGCTAAGTGGTTTGGCCCTTGTTGCAGAGAAAACATGCGTTCCGCACCTGAGCAGGGCAGTGCATCAACTTCACACAAATGGTGGATACATTCAGTATGTTGTGACCTTTGCAGGGAATGTTACTTACATAGGAGTTTTCCCTTGAATTTATAATTAAAGCTAACATGAAGCAAAAAATCATCATGGGACTAGATGCAGGATATATATTTTGGCAGGCGAATGTAAATGAGGTGAGTTCTAAATTTTTTACTTCAAATACAGCATTTGAATGTTACAAACTTTAGAATGTACCATTTGGCATTAGTTCTTTCCCTGGATGTTTCTAGAAGTAACTGAACAGACCATTGTGGGGCTACAAGGTGTTGAAATTCTGATGGATGATTATTGAATTTGGGTTGAAGAATTTAAATGAAAAGATGAAAGATGCAGGTAAATGTTTGAAAAATACCTTTTTCTCATCCTAAGAATGCTAGTAAAAAAATAAAAAACTAAAAAAAAAAAAAAAGGGGAGGGGGGGGGCAAAACCCAACATGACCTAACAGATACTTTCAGCATTCGAATTATATTGAGAAAAGATATCTCAGATTACTTGGTTTATTGAAGCAACAGTTGTACATGAAACATGTTCTTCAATGAAAAAAAGCATCTTAAAAAGAATTATGGGGATGGTATACCGACCAAATTAATCCCACATTTTTCTGTGATTGGTGCCACTGCAAAAGATAAGGTGAGTCAGGGAGTTGCATGGTGCTGAGACAAACCAAAGCCAGGATTGGACCACTGTGTCACAAAACTGCAGTTTCAGATTCTATGGTTTAATTGAACTGATTGTACTGTGTCGTGGTTTAAGCTGAACCCATGACATACTGATACTAGAAAGTCATGAAAAATCCCAGCCCCAGTGCTACTGGGCCCAGTGCTTCTACTGTTGATTCAGTGGAAAAAGGAGAGACCTCAGTTTCTGATTTTAAATGAGAGTGCAATGAGTCACATCTGCTTTATTAAAGATGTTGACACAGAATTCCCTACCTCCCCCCAAACCAATGCATGGTTTGGAAAGGCTGAGCTATGCTATGCTTGATTTCATCCTAACACAAGTGCTGGAGCCTACATCAGCAGTGGTATTTGCCATAAGCCGTTTACTGCTCTGTCTTACTTTGGGGCCAAGTGTCTGGTTCTTTGTGGATGCTGTTACTAGGGTGTATTATTTTTGGATTTTTACACAAGAACTAGGCTACCAAAAGAAGGCATTTTTTCATTTCTGTAGTTCATGAACTTGCAACAGCCCTGCAGATGTTGAATATTCATTATCTTTGCCAAAAGACTTCAGAAACTGTGAACACTTTTATGGCACAATACTTTTCAAATTGTACCTGCAGTAAACTGTTGTTAAAGCAGAATATCATGCATATTTGTATGTGTCACTGTGAAGTTGACTTGGAATCATATGCAACCATTAATTTCCTGGATGTTATGTTTAATTTTCCAAGAAGTGCATGTGTCTGAAGTTTTGCTTAAGTAAACACAAGTACAGTGTGTACACTCACACACACTTTCTCACATGTTATTTATGTTAGTAAAGTTTTACGTTACTATAGACTGGTTTTAGGTGACATATGGGCTTTATACTTTCAGTCACCGTTCAGGATATAATGGTTGAATTTTCATTTTTTTGTGTGTTTTCCATACAGAACAAGTAATTGTGTGGACTAATGGTTCATGGTATGGTACAAGGCTTGATAGTAAATGTGGAAACGCAAAGCAAGACATCCTTAGTATTCAAATAGTTATTTCTTTCTTATTTTACAATAATAGTGAATAGCTGCACAAGGCTCTGCTTGCTCTTTGCTTACATTACCAGTGTACTGATTGTGTTGAATAATTTAGGAGTCCTGTCAGCTGATCTTCCAATTGTCATTCAGTAATTGCCTCCTGAATTAAAGAAAAAGTACTGGCTTTAATGTGGAGTGCACTGTATTTCAGTCGCTAATATCCTCTGGAATAATGAAGTGAACTGCAAGTAATTCTGACATGAAATAGCACAGCATTTTATGTCTCTCTTTCAGTGTTCCAAGCAACCATGACTTGATCCATATAAGTCTTTGGTTCAGTCTCAAATTTAAGTTTAATGGAGGATTTACAGAAATGTTGAGCAGCACAAGTACTTGTGCATGATTGATGCAGTGTTCTATATATATTTTACAGATCTGCATTATAAATTATTTGGTGTTTTAGTATTAAAACCAGATGACAACCTATAGGTTTAGTATTATGTATGCTTAGGAGATGGATATATACTCATACATGCTCTCTTTATTTGGGATTGTTGAATGTCTACACTGTACTAAAATGTATTATTCATTTCTGCCAGCAATCATGAGTCAGCAGAAAACAATGGGCGCAATCATTTGAAAAATGTGCACTCACAATTTGCTTATATTCACCTCAAAGTTCAGATTACAGATGTGTAACCATTCATTTTACTGTTCTCAGTAATGCATGAAAGCCTCCTGAGGATTGACATTTATGAACTTCCTGCATTTACATTGGTATTTAAAGTAGAACAGATAGGTAATATGGAATAAAATTTATTTCTGCCATAGAATTTTATATAAGAGGTAGCTATTAAAAAAAAAAACCAAACATCAGCACTCAACCTGATTTTGTTAGTTCAGCTGCTGTATTTTCACTTGTAAAGTCATAAATTCAATTTGCAGTGGGCTTTTCCTTGTAATTCCAAATACTGTATGTGCAAGGAGTCACACTTTGGAGTAGAAATTACTTTTTTCCCTAAAATTTTGCAGGAAGTAGAGAAAAAAGATTAGTATCTTTTAGGCTTGATTTATTAAGCAAGATTTTTCTGGTCAGAGCTAACATTTTAAAAATGTCTGAAAAACAGAAGAGTTAATTCCTGATGTTTCTGCTCAGTCATAATTTTCCATGGAAAGTTATGTCATACACAATCTCCTGATCTGTATGCGAATGTATTATTTTAACCTGGGTTTGGTGTTAACGTTAAATTACTGATACTGAAAACAAATGTATTTGAAGACTTTTTTGGGTAGCTCTGCTTAAGAAAATATTTTTTAAAGCACAGAGGAGGTACAATGAACTAGTTACTAGCTGCACAATTTAAACTTGAGCCTTTGTATATTCAGTGCTCCAAAATATACCAATGACAGATTTCCCACTGTTGTACATGTTCTGTTACTGATTGTTCCAGATTGTGCTGCTGGTGTAATTTAATCTTATTCATAGTGTGATAAGATATGTAATTTTATTCCTTTGATTCAGTTGTTTTTGTTTTGTTTTAGTTCATTCATTAGTATTATATCCTTTATATTTCTTCACCATTTCAATAAGCAAAGAAAAAAGCCCTTTCATAGGCCTTCTGCACAGAGCTGTTTTTTACATGTTGCTGAGATCTTTCACTTTCCGAGGGTGTTTTGATTAGGGGGATAGTGTATAATTATAAATTAAATTTTGATAAAACCTCCATAAGAAGATATTGCAGTATCTATCCATTGGTGTATTTTTGGGTCTTGAAAGAGTTCAGAATGCAAATTAAAAAAAGCATTTTTTTCTCTTTTTTTTTTTTTTTTTAATTCTTCAAACATGTCAAGATAGATTGATGTGATGGGGGAGAAATTGAAAATGATGTTTTAAATATAGGTATAGGATAATGTAATGCTTCCTACATCTATTTTAGATCTCCAACTGCAACATGGAAAACATGAGTTTCACCAGGACCAGCAGTTGCAAAAATTCTTTCCCTGTAAATGGAGAGGTTTAAACCAAACAGGATGCTTGAAAAATTACTACACTTGCAAAATCTTTTAAAAATATTTGCAGATTACAGTTTTTCTAGACGTGGGCCTCCAGCGTGGCAACATAATAAATAACCTGCTTTGGGGGAAATTGCTTCCATAAAATTGAGAAAGTGAAAAAAACACCAATGCTGCATTTACATCACCATAATTCTGCAGAATGAAGGAAGTGACTATTTTTCTTGCTTTGAAAACTAAGTATAGTGTACATTAAGAAAGAGATAGTAATCTTTTTCTTTTTTGCATCCTTCATACACACCCTATGGAGTACTCTGAGGCACCCTGTTCTGGCTGAGAAAGATGGTGATTTGCAGCCAGTGCAGCTGATGCCAGAACTGTTAGGTCATTCATTGATGAAAGCCGGAGGATAATCAGGGCTTATTCTTTCATAGACCCCGAAAACAGAGCTTTTCAGATTTCTGCAACTACCTTCCCCTGAGTTTAGTCTTGAAGACTGGCTGATCTGGCAGCTCTGGTTTTCAGGCAGGTAGATAAATCTCAGTTACGTTAGCAACAAATCCTGTCTGGTTGTTCAATGTAAATCTGAACTTTAGATTCTGTAGTATATTGGAGCTTGACATTCTGTAGAATCACTTGTTACATATACTCTTCATTTCTGTATATCTACTTCTGTAGTACCCAACAGTGTATTTTCTGTCCTCGTGAGACTGCCAGCTGGTTCTGAAAGATCTTGCTTAGATCTGACTTAGACCCACTTCCCTTAGGAAGGAAATAACGGCTTAAAAGGTCCTGCTACATTTTAAGAGAATTTGTACAAGCCTTAACTCACCTGCAGGCAAACAAAAAAGCTGAGTTATCCTGCAGTAGAGAGTGGGGCTTCATAAGTATTTTGATGATGGGCTCTTTGAATCTAACAGTTACAGAAAGACTGCTGTCTCTACCACTTACGGTTCTATGGATCTGCCTAATTTCTTGTCGGAACTCTCCCATAAGACTCTCAGTAGTTTCTTTGTATGATTCCACAGCAGTTCTTACAGCTCTGCATGCGTTTCTGCAAATCCACTGCAGTACTGCTACAAAACTTAGTGGCTATCTTCACTTGTGAAAGTATTGGATCTCTGAGTGAACAACCAAAGTGGGTGAAATTCTTCATAAATGGTCAGAGCTTTGAGAACACAGCTCTGGATGAGGGTTGGACATCCTGTTGGATCCAGAATTTCAGGCAGATTTAGAATTCACTTGTCCCTCTTAATCTGCCTTCTCTAAAATCAATTTCATTTTTAAGGTAGTCAAGTTGCAAAATTTATATGTGTGAATAACTGCCTGTTCAGCACAGTATCTGCACTGTAGTTGATATACTGTTTTACTATGATATCAGAACTATTCACAAGAAAGAACTGATGGTGATGACATGAGGAGCATTCATATTTTACGTGAGCCCAAATCACCAGTTAGCAGAGGGCTCTTGATAGTTGCAGACAACGTACTCTTTTCTTTGCCCAGCCAGGGTTCTTCTGGAATCATAAGATATCATCTCAAGTCTTCTAAGAGCATTGGTGAGGGTTACAACTGACTTTTGAGTAGCAAGAATATGGCTCTTGAAAGATGGATTTACTAGAAAACAAGCAACCTAAGATCATATTTGTTAGTAGCAGCTAAGTGCTGAACTGACACTGCAGTCCAGAGTTCCTTTTCAAACTGTACAGCTATGATAAAAATCAGTGAATCATCTGTATAATTGAAACACCATATGAGCATCCTGGACCACATAAGGTTCCCAACTTTGACAGTATTCCACAATCCAAATTCTGGCATTGGCAATGGTTTCTTCTGTTCAGTAGGATATATGGACCAGGAAATCCTTGTTCCTCCCTGCTTACCAGATGTCATGCCCCTTTGCCTTGCAACAAGTGAATGGAAAAGATTGGAGCTAGTTTAAAAGGGTTAATCTCTTAAACAGTTGCAACTGGCGCTGATTTGTTCTGAACAGTATTAAAGCTGTCTTCTCTTCCTGAAACTGAGACACATCCTACCTGGAGTGTTGTTGCTTGTTTCAGCATATGTGTGTGTGGGAAAAAAGAGGCAGTAAAAGAAATGCTCCTTTGTTGAAAAATGAAATAGCAGTCTTACAATACTGCCTAGCCAACTGCATTTATTCCCAGTAAAGCAACTACACTTGTAACTTGGTGACATGCCATGACTGATGATTTGCATTATAGATGGAGAAAATTATGTTAATAAAACTACAAATTATAGTACTATTATCCACAAGCACAAGCTTTCCTATGACAATATTGTTTACTTGAAAACTAAACATTATAACATTGATGCTAAATTACTTGTGCATATTTTAAACCAAATCTAGCCAATCAGTGTTTCTGCTTACTTGTCAGTTGCAGATAACTAAATATTTGCTTGTGAAGCTAAGCTGCTGTCCTCCAAATGTTATCAATTTTTTTTCTTCCCTCAGTAGATAGATATATTCCCAGTTTCTAAATTTATTCTTTTACACCCTCCTAGGACTAGGAGTAGAACTGTTGGTTGCTGTAATTTTTAGTGAAAGAAAGATTGTGGTATTTGGCCATGCATTCTTTCAATAATCCCTGTCAACAGATTTTACTAAACATAACAGCTGTTTCTGGTGGGCCCAAGAGTCATTACTAGAGAAGAGTTCAAGGGTGCAGTACAGGCTAACTCAGTGGACGTGGAGGAGATGGGGGCCTGGAAATCAAGATGATAGCTCAGTGGTGAGAGCTTAGTCCTTCTGTTTTTATGATAAGCAGCTTGGGCATACAGTTTCTGTATCTCAAATTGCAGTCTCTTTCAGAGGTCATCCTAAGTGATAAGGTTGCATAATTTTCACTAGTGAATGCTAGTGGCTAGGAATCCAAATTGGATATCAGTTGATAGTTACTAGAGATCAGAACCATCTGGTTTTGGCATGCTTTCTTGCCTCTTTGAACAGAAATGTAGTGGTGTGGAGCAAAAATTAAGCTACTGCTGAGTAAAAATCAGTTACAGATCAGTCAATACATAAATGTATTTCTGATGTCCTATTCTGGTTTATCACCAGGCCCTATCTGGTCATCTTTAGCTATTAAACTTCCTGGTTCTCACTGGCTAGCTCTCTACATGGTTTGATAGCTCTATGAATGATTTCTTGTCCAGTGAAGTTCCGAGTAGAATACGTAGAAAGAAAATACAATGTACTTTTAACAGTTTTGAAAGGCTCATCCTTGTTAATATTTTTGGTTTCCTGTTACCTTTGAAAACTTAAACAGTTTCATTTTTCAATTAAAAAAAAAGAAGATCATTCATTTGAGGCAGATTTTTGATCTTCATATGCTTGAACAAGAGGCACTAGACTGTTTCTCTCAGCTGCAAACATTTCCTGTTATCCAGCTCTGCTTTTTCCTACTGTTGTCACCCATGTCCATGCATTCTAGTGTTTTTCCAGACAACAAGACTGCTTTTTGGCTCCTTCATTTCCTTTCCATGTGTCCTTAATTAACAATGACACCCACAGAAGTAGCTAGAGTCCTTTAAGGCAGAGCACTTAAAATATTGGGCTTTAAGAGACTCACATGTAATGGAGCAGGGGAGTTTGAATAGTTGTCTGGAGATCAGAGTCCTGGATGGAAAGTAACAAACGCGTAAATGAAAAGTTTTCCTGTTTGTTTTAGTAATTTATAGTGTGGAGTCAAACCCAGGAGATAGATTTAAACTTTAGTGGTAGGACATTTGTGGTCTGGTTCCAACTGCAGTAGCAAGTCATTGTGGCCAACTGACATCCAAAAAGTTAAAAATACTATTGCAATATTTTTGCATGTGGTAAAGCGAAACGCACTGGTTTAAAAATTGATCTTACCATTTGTGATGCTTCAACATGGAGGGCATTGGTTATAAATTCCTCTGTTTATTAAAGCTCTGAGGTTTTTTCTTTCTCTCTTCTGCATTTTCTGCAGCTGTTTCTACCAATACAGGGTAAGTGTAAGAGTAAAATACTGATTGATCAGAAGGGAGGAGTTCTAAATCCACTTTTAGAAAATGTAGTAAATTACACAGAGCAGAAGTGTACCCATCCCCTTTCCTTATCTGTGCTATCTTTAAAACACTCGATTTAAACTTGCACAAATCATTATTGCTCCAGTTAGTGGGAGACAGTGAGACATGCCTTTTCATCTGTCTGTTAAACAATTCTGGAAAATATAGCTGCTGAGAGAGTACATGGTGCATGCGTTATGCGGCCAGTAGTCCTGGCAGAGTTCTAGCTGCTACTGCTTCTGGTTTTGGCAAAAATAGATAATTACAGTAGGTGATGCTGGATCACAGAGCTCTTCAGGAAGACTAATTGCTAGGTGTCTGATTTGGGATATGAAAAGTCTATATTCAGAATAAAAAGTTCAAGATATTTTCTGCATTTTTCTCTGATTGCATTCAAAGTGTTTCCATGTCTCATGTGGTCTCTTTCTTTAACTGAATAGCCTTGTTAGATGCAAGAGGATAAAAACTCAGAAAGGAAGTAGTAAAGAAAAAACAGCTGAGGAAGTCATGCAGTCCATTTTAAATTGTAAAGAGTGATCTACATTTTTCAAGTGGTGAAGTTTTTTAAAATTTTCATCAATGTTAGTATTCCCCATCCAGATATTTGTGACTTTCGCATGTGTCTAATGGCTTATAGATATTTAGCTGAATGACAATTAGTAAGGTATCTATGTTGATCTGTTTGTGCTTTTTGATGCATCAGTCAATAGTAATAAAAAAACTGTAGGATCAATTTCAAAACCTCTTAGCAACTGCATAAAAAATAACAACTGTATTGATTTCTCTGATAATTGTCCTGGAAGAATAGCAGGAGTTTAATGATACAAACGTAATGAAATCCATTTATCAATAGCCTATGTGTTGGCCTTACTGCATTAGAAGTCTACAGTAAGATGCTGTCAGTGGAGTGTCTAGATATAAACTTTCATGGCCTCTTTCACAGACTGACAAAGTGCAGAAATCATGAAAATAGGAGAGAAAACAAATACTGCAGAATACCTGTAGTGAAAGGCAGATATTTGAAGGAAATGCGAGAGTGATGCTCTCTTAATTAATCCAGCAAGTTCCTTAAAGGGACGTGAAGCATAGTCTGTGGTACATATGTTCTAGATTTTATAGAAGGGACTTTGTGAGAAATATTTTCAGAGCCTGCTGGAATGTAGTCAGGATTATGGCAATTTCCCATAAGAACATGTGTTTACCAGCTCCAGCTTCCTTTTGAAACGCTGTAAAGAATTGCTTTCATGAATAGGGTTGTTTTTTTTCCTGTTTGAACCGGGAGAACAAACAGGATATTTTGGTCATAATGAGCAACATAATGAAATGATAAGTACATCCTAATTGCAGATTGTTTATATCATAATTATGCAAACAATTATTTTGATAGGTATTTCTGTTTCTGCACAACCCAAAAATTCTTTAAACAGTATTATTTCTTTTTTGTTTCTCTTCTCTGTTAACTATTTCGATATATAAGGAGGACACTAAAATCAAAATGCATTGAAACCATGCCAACATGTAAAAATGTATATAAAATGCAAAGGCTTAATCTCTGCTTTGGGTTTAGTTTTCAATAGTGTATGTCCTACATTACTAGCATTGTGATACCCAGCGTTTGAAATGAAAAATTTCTTTTCCTTAGATTCACACAAATTTATAAACTAGAAAAAATAATAGGGAAATAAATCCTTAGAGAAAGAAATTATTGTTAACATAGCAGCCACCAGTACTAGTCCATACATCTCTTCAGAGATCTGCTCGGAAAAATCCCATGGGTTACAGTTCTGGAAAGAAGAGGAGTCTGAATTCACTTATTGATATACAAAGGCCACCTCTAAACTGAAGAAAAGTCCAGCCCAACAAGCAGGAAATCAAGCAAAGGTGGCAGGATTCAGTTCTGCTTGTTGTATGGATGAGCCAGGAGCTCCTGACTGAACTCAGACATGAAATGTATAAGAGTTGGAGCAGAGGCAGGTAGCCCAGGAGCAGTATAAAGTTGTTGTCTGATCTTACATGGATGAAAGCCAAGACTGACCTGGAGTTGAATCTGACGGAGGATGTGAAGGGTAACAGGAAAGGCTTCTGTAAGTACATAAGCAGCCAAAGAGAGACTAGGGAAAACATGAACCTGCTGCTGAATGGGGAAAGGGAACTAGCGACACCAGACACAAAAAAGGCCGAGTTACTCAGTGTCCTGTGTCAGTCTTTATGGGTGTAACAAGCTGCAGGAATCCCAGGCACCTGAGATCAGATGAAAGTTTTGGAGCAAGGGAGGACAGGGAGGAGGAGAAGGTGAAGGACAAGGGAGAGCTTAAACTGGACACACCTACATGGAGCCTGACAGGCTGCACCCATCAGTGCTGAGTGAGATGGTTGATGTCATTGTGTGACCAGTCTGGGTTATCTTTGAAAGGTCATGGTCGTTGAAGGCTGGAGAAAACCAAATATCAGTCCTGACTTCAGGAAGGGCAAAAAGGAAAACCTGTGGAAAAACAGGAAAAAAAGAGGTTTTCCCCAAAAAGAAAAGAGATCAGCCTTACCTCAGTCTCTAGTAAGGTGATGGAGAGAAACTTCCTACGAAGCACTTCTAAACACATGAAGTGCAAGAAAATAATCTAGAGCAGTCAGCATTGATTCAGGAAAGAGAAACAATGCATAACCAACCCGACAGTGTTCTCCAGGTAGGTGGATGCAGGTGGATAGTAGGAGAGCAGTGGATGTTGTTTGCTAAGATTTTTAACACTGTGTCACATAACATCCATATAGACAAGCTGACAAAAGTTGGCTCAAGTGGACAGGGAGATGGATTCAAAACTCTATGTGTGGCTGCCCCCAGAGACTAGTGATCAGTAGCACAAAGTTTAATTAATGGCAAGTCACTAGTGGTCTACCCCAGCAGTGAGTACTGGTGCCAGTACTGCTTCAGATCTTCATATGAGCTGTTAAACGGACCTGGACAATGGGTCAGTGTGCAGTCTTATGAAGTTTGCAGATGATACAAAACTGAAACAAGTTGTGCTGCCATTCAGAGGGACCTGAACAGGATGATGGACTAGGCAGAGAGGAATTACACAAAGTTCAGCAATGGGAAATGCCAAGTCCTGCATCAGGGGAGGAATAACTCCATGAATCAGCACATGTCTGGGAGTAAGCGGCTGGAAACAAGCTCTGCAAAGAAGTACCTGGGGGTCTTTGTGGGCACCAGACTGACCATGAGCCAGAAATATGCTGCTGTGACAATGGCAGTCAACAGACTTCTGTGCTGCTTTAGGAAGAGTTTTGCCAGCAAGCCAAGAGAGGTGGTCCTTCCTTTCTGCTCAGCCCCAGTGAGGTCACACCTGTAATACTGGGTCCAGTTCTGGGCTCTCCAGTACAAGAGAGATACGGACTTACTGGAGCAAGTCCAGTGCAGAGACAAGAAAATTAGGGGACATGAGCCTCTTTCATATCAACAGAGGCTGAGGGAGCTGAGACTGTTGAGCCTGAAGAAGAAAAGAATCAGGAGAATCTTACCTGTGTGTATAAATACCTGATTGGATAGAATGAAGAAGAGGGAAAGAGGCTATTCTCAGTGGTGCCCACTGGCAGGACAAGAGGCAATAGGCACAAAATGGACCATATGAAATTCCATCTGAACAGAAGAAAACAGTCTTTTTTTACTGGTCAAACAGTGGCCCAGGCTGCCCAGAGATACTGTGGAGTCTCCATCCTTTGAGAAGCCAACTGGACAGTCCTGGGCTTAACTTACTCTTGCTGACCCTGCATGAGCAGAGGGGTTGGACTAAATGGTCTCAGACCCCTTCAAATCTGAATGATAAGAATATCACACTTTAAGTAGTTTATTTTTTTGGGGTGACTCATATATCTCTGGATGACTGGATTTTTAATTTAGAAGTAGATAATTTTAAATGGACGTTAATATTTTTTGTATAACAGAGATTTGAGAACTATTATTCTCTATATTAAGCAGAAACACTTTGTCACTTTAGAGTCACACTGTCATGAAGCGTTAGTAATGACCCTGAACAAATTCATTTTGAGAATAAGCCATAACTGAAGATAACATGAAGTTAAATACATATTTAAAGAACAGTCTAAACGAAGTAGCAGGAGCTCCTTACCCTTTAAAGACCCTTTTTAAACAAGTGAAGGGAGAAGCTGTCATGCCCAAATAGGGTCAGTGGCTGTCAGAAAGTAGTACTCCACATCTTAGGTAAGTGGGATGAAAGTAGAGTGGAAATAAGTAGAACTACAGGATATTTTCCACACTTGACTAGTTTAACGTCCTGTAATATGAAATGGCTGAGAAGAATGAATAGTGTGTCATTTCATTTTATCTTCCCTCACATGTAAAGTATTTTTTATATGGAAAATTGCTAAATAAGTAATGAGCTTATGGAAATTAATGGTTAAAGTTACTTTGTGGTCCATGTGTGTGAGAAGTATAACATGTCACAGTGGAGAGGAAAGGATGCTGCTGCAGCATGCTTAGTAGAAACTATACCTGTTTGCATGGTACCTTGGTTAAAGCACTGCGTTTCTTACTGACATGAGTTGGCAAGTAGATAAAGTGGCAGAGTCAGACCATGTGCCACTTCTTATGCAAAAGTTAAGGTGTTAGAAGTTGTAATAAATCCCAGCACCTGCTTTACTTGCAGTTTGGCTGTGGATTGCATCCAAGGCAGCAGCTGTATGATCCAATGTTCCAAATGTGCACACAGCATCCAGTACAACTACTATCCTACTTCGTACTCAGCTGTCACTATATCAGTACAAACAGTGGCACTCTAGGAATAAGTTATGGTAATAGTTGTTGCTGTGTATTCTAGTGAGGTTTCTGTCTGGTCTTCCCTTCCATTTATACGTATATGTACTTATGTCGTTTACACAGGAGGGTTGTTTGATCTGGTTTGGATCTGCATGTCAGTGAGTCTTAAAGCCCATAGAATTAGCTGGTGTGAAATAACTGAAACAAGTTGCCATATAAGCTTGAGTACAGTGATGTAAACATATTAATTTTGCATGACTGTAAGGTATTTTGTATTAAGAGCAAATAACTTTATAGTAGTTCAAAGGAAATAAAACCATAAATTAATCAAATACAGCCAACTCTTTCTCAACAGATCAATTGACCTCTTATTTGTTTTGATCCTGTCATTAATCAGACAGTGCCTTAGCTTTTGCAAAATGCTTGAATCATGTATGCTCTTTCAATTTTAAAATAACAGCTGTTAATTTCCAATTCCAAAGGTTTCTCCTTCAAGCCTAATTGAAACAAACAGGTTTATTTTTCTAAGCCTCAGTCCACAATGCTTAAGTGCATTTATTTTGGCTGAATGCTTGAAGTCTAGTGTTCTTTATGCTTGAATGTTGAAGGAAATATAAACTGTGGGGTGGAAAGGATGGTTTAATTATGAGAAACCTGGGGTGGTTTGCAGTGGGCAGATTTCTTTCTTTACAGTAAAAACAATTCTTCAGTTAGTCAGATCACTCGGTAGCCTGAATATTGATTTGGTTTTGTTAGGTTGCTGTTTTCTTTTGGGAATGAAGAAGTAGAATTTCTCTCTCTTAATACTGAATTTAGTGGTTATTCATGAGAGCACTAAATGGAGTAATATTTACAAAAGCAAGGAGGAAGTACTTCCTAACAGCCAAATAGATGCTCCTTAACTTAAGGTGAGTGATGTCTTAGTCACACAGAGATTAATGGCAAAGCTTGTTTGTACTTTACTGGAGCTCAGATGTCATCCTTGGAGTAACACTTTCCCTTTGTAGTAAGTTACATGGAATACAATTCAGCCTCCTGAAAAAACCCCAACGAACACTAGGAACTGTGTCTTCATAACCACTCTTTAGCTTCGCTCTGTTAATCATGACAAATGTTTACTTACAGACTGCATAGTGTTAGTCATTGTAATCATTAAAGATACTCGATGTTAAAATGCCTCAAGTTGTGATGAATCTTCCATATAATTCATGGGGGTAGAAGGCAAAGTAGGTGAACCATACAGTATTACTTACCTTTAAGTGACTTCTTTGAAGTGGAATCATAAAACCATAGAATAGTTTGGGTTGTAAGGTCACTAAGTTCAGCCCCCCTGCAATGAGCAGGTACATCTTCAACTAGACCATGGTGCCCAGAACCATATCCAGCCTGACCTTGAATGTCTCTGGGGATGGGACATCTACCACCTCTCTGGGTGAGCTGTTCCAGGGTTTTACCATCCTTGTAAACAATTTCTCCCTTGTATCTTATCTTAATCCACCCACTTCTAGGTAAACCATTACCTCTTGACCTGTCACAACAGGCCTTGCTAAGAAGTCAGTTCACATCTCTTTTATAGGCACCTTTTACGTATTGAAAGGCAGCAGTAAGATCTCCCTGAGTCTTCTCTTCTGCAAGCTAAACAAGCCCAACTCTCTCAGCCTTTCATCGTAGGAGAGGTACTCCAGCCTTCTGATCGTTTCTGTGGTTCTTCTTGGGAGTCGCTTCAACAGATACATGTTTTTCTGGTCTTGTTCAACATCTTTGTCAGTGACATAGACAGTGGGATTGAGTGTGCCCTTAGCAAGTTTGCCGATGACACCAAGCTGTGTGGTACGGTTGATATGCTGGAGGGAAGGAATGCCATCCAGAGGGGCCTTGACACGCTTGTGAAGTGGGCTGATGCCCACCTGATGAAGTTTAACCATGCCAAGTGCAAGGTTCAACACCTGGGTTGGAGCAATCCCAGGCACAGCTACAGGCTGGGCAGAGAATAGATTGAGAGCAGCCCTGCGGAGAAGGACTCGGGGGTGTTGGTTGATGAAAAAATGAACATGAGCTGGCAGTGTGCGCTCACAGCTCAGAAAGTCAACTGTATCCTGGGCTGCATCAAAAGGAACATGACCAGCAGGTTGAGGGAGGTGATCCTGCCCCTCTACTCTGCTCTTGTGAGACCTCACTTGGAGTATTGTGTGCAGTTCTGGTGTCCTCAACAGAAAAAGGACATGGAACTGTAGGAACAAGTCCAAAGGAGGGCCACAAGGATGATCAGGGGACTGGAGCACCTCCCATGTGAAGATAGGCTGAGAAAGTTGGGGCTGTTCAGCCTGGAGAAGAGAAGGCTGCGTGGAGACCTCATAGCATCCTTCCAGTATCTGAAGGGGGCCTATAGGGATGCTGGGGAGGGACTCTTCATGAGGGACTGTAGTGAGAGGACAAGGGGTAATGGGTTCAAACTTAAACAGGGGAAGTTTAGATTGGATATGAGGAAGAAATTCTTTACTGTGAGGGTGGTGAGGCACTGGAATGGGTTACCCAGGGAAGCTGTGAATGCTCCATCGCTGATGGTGTTCAAGGCTGGATTGGACAGAGCCTTGGGTGGCATTGTTTAGTGGGAGGTGTCCCTGCCCGTGGCAGGGGGGCTGGAGCTAGATGATCTTAAGGTCCTTTTCAACCCTAACTATTCTATGATTCTATGATGACACCAGAGCAGGAAGCTGTACTGCAGATTTTGTCTCACTAGAGTTGAGGGGCAAAATCATCTTCCTCGACCTGCTGGCCACGCTCCTCTTGATATAGCCCAGAGTACGGTTGGCTTTCTGGGCTGCAAGCACACTTTGCTGGCTCATCTCCTTTAAGACTCGATAAGACTGGTTTATATCCAAGCAGTATGTGATCTTGAGGTCTAGGCAGACAACCAGGAGAAGTTCAGTTTTGTTTGGCCAGAAACAAATACATTTGTTCTTATCTAAAACCAGTGACTTCATTAGGAACAGAACTGGGCTCAGTATTCGTGCCTCTTTAGAGCTGTAGGTATATTGTTTCCACATGTCTGAAATGCAGAGTTTTTCTGAAGCTGAATTTTAAAAATAGCATCTTTTGGTCTTGGAAAGTTGTTGTGCTTCACTGCATTCCTTCTTCCTGTCCTATCAGTGTAGCTTGTTGTGCTGATGGTACTTGCATGGTGATTGAAAGCAGTGCTTTTATTTTTACTTGCTTTAGAAGTATACTGTTATGAATTGCTGCTGTGAACTTTTAAACTCAGGAAAACTTCTGTATAAATATGATAAAGGATAAGGTAATCCTCGTCTCAGAATTCATTCCTTCACTGAAATAAATCGCATCATTTTTCACCCTGTTAACTTTTTGGGTTTGGTTGTTTTTGTTTAACAATACATTGCTATTTAAAATTAATCTTTACTCTTAAAAATATCCCTTCTTATTGAGCCTTCTCTTCATATATTTATTTTAAAATTTGACTAGATAGATAATTTTATTCACAACATATTTTTCTTGGAAAATAGAAGGAAGAAAAGTAAATCAAACAAACTAGTACAAGAGATGTGCTCAGTCAGTAACAGACAATCCAGACACTGATCATGGCAAGTAATAGAAAAGGTGTTATTTCACGTAATTGGAAAAAGAACACTTTGAGACCCCTAGGAGGTTACAAAAATTGGTTGCACAATGCACTTCACTGCATTATAATATCACAAATCCTTATGTGACTTGGAAGTGTCAACCAAGTCTAACCATATGTTAGATTGTAATTTTATTTGACTGAATGAAGTGAAAGTGGTACGCTTGAAACGAAAACGAACCTCCATTTGAGCTGTAGTGTCATTCTTTCTATTCTTGAAGTCATATGCTTGAATATCGTTTGATTTTATCCAAGTAATTTCCCCCTTAGGGGCGATGAAGAGAATGTAAATAAGAATGAGAAGCTGAGGTATTCTAGACCTGTATGTATGTATAGTATTAAATATAAAATATTTCTCATGGCTAGATGATCACTGTAGGTCCCTTCCAACTGAAATTTTCTGTTATTTCCATTCTATTACGTTCTGTTCTAATTCTGTTCAGATCAAACTGCAAGCATTCTATGTCTTTGATGCTTTCTGCTTGTATTCTGCATTTATCACAGCGAGGCACCAGGGAGCATAAGAAGTAGTAAGAGGTGTGATAGCTGAAGAGGTGGTGGTGTTAGCCCAGACTGGCTTTGCTAGGATCCAGTGGACAATCTTTCTTGCCTTCGTTAAATGGTCCAGATCCCATATCCTCTAATTATACCAGTGCTCCTGAACACAGGCTTTCTTTATACTATGTAATAAATAGGGTTACAAGGACAAATCAATTTTTGGTAGAACTTCACTGTTACAAAGGAATATGAGGATGCAGGAGCTGAATTCAAGGTTCTAGATATTTCCTACTGCTGACTGATGATGTACCTTCCTGAACCGTAAATTTTAATTAGGTGCTAGGCTTTTCACTGCATGCTAAATAGATTTAACATAATGTAACATTACACTGTCCTATTAATTTCAAAGTGAAGAAACTTGGGTTTATGCTCTTGGTATTTCTTAATGTTAGGCAATAAAATTCAGACGCTTACCAGATTTCAAATATTACTTGAAAAACATACTGTATGCTTAAATTAAAGATGTAAATTCTTTCCTTTCTGCTCATGAATCTTGTTCATCTTGAGCTGCTATAGTCTCTGATGCTTCGGAAAGGGTGATATGTTTATTTTGTTATCTTAGAACTATAATTGTAAAATGTAACCTTATCCCTTAATTAAAAAGCAACCGTCATGGCATTCTGTCATTTAAAGCCTAAATCTCTAATATTAACTGTGCTTAAGGAAACAGCCTTTTGCCAACCACCATAGAAATATTTACATCTGATTTACTTTATATTTAATTAAAAGTTTAAGTAAATCCTCAAATATTTTGGTATAGCAGTTCTGAGATGTGGAAAATAAAATCCCTGTGGCATTTAGCAGGATTTCTTAGAGTTACAACTGCAGTAGATATTTAATTGACAGCAGATTATTTTATTGTTATTTGTTCTTGTTATCTATGTATCCATACATAATTAAAACGATGCATTCTTAATTAGTTATTTTGTTTTGGCTCAATAGAGGATATTTCCCCTGTGCTCCCTCTTGGGTTTAGTCTTTCATGTGGAGCACTGAGGGTGTTTTTGGCTGATGTACTGGATCAGATTCCTTTCAAAGCTGCTGTATTTGCTACAACCTTGTTGCGAAGGGCAAATCAGTTATGCTTTTTTAGTCTGCAGTTTTGCATTGAGCAGACAGAACAAGAAACAGATGCTTGCCTGCTTTCTACCTGCAATGCCAGTCTCTCCATTCACTCAGTTAATTGACAGACAGCAAATGTTCACCTGTATGATCTTGTTCTTGCCTGATGTGCCTTAGTGTGGATAAGGCAATGCCCATTGTCTTCATAATACAAAGTCAGCATGAGGGCTGGCTTTTAAAGCAATCCTGACATTCCCGCATTCAGTCTTCATCCTGAGACGGCTGATCAGCCCCTAGGGACTTTTGTTGTTGTGATTGTTTTCTTGAGACTGTGTGATGAGAGGCATCCAAGTCTCGATCTACCTTAAGAAAGAAATCTGTGGACAATGTAAGCATTTCATCTCAAGGTAATGCATACCCTCAGTCTAGAGTGGAGTTTTAGTGTTTGCAGAAATTGATGGATTTGTTTTTCTGTATCTAATACTTAATTGTTGGAGAGTTTTTGTTTTGCTTTGTTTGTTTTTTCTTTAATTATCGTTTTATTAGAAATTACTTTCCTTGCACCTTTTTTTCTTCTCATTTGCCTAATTATATTGAATATTTGTCAGTAACAGGAACTGAGTTCAGACAACTACTTTAGCTAAGAAGGGCAACAGCAGAGGAAATCTATATTTTGGAAAAACGAAAGGATTTCCACTGCTGTTTGAAAAGGAGAAGGATGAGTTTGGGATTTTCTTTTTGCTTTATTTCAGAACCTAATCACTGTTTAATATCTGTTGCAGTGCAACATATGCTATATGTTATTATACCAATACTATTACCACATTTGTGAGCGGTAATTTTTAGCTGGATTATTCCTCCTGGTGAAATTTTTTCATGTAACTATAAAAAAGCAATTTTTCTTGAGCACATATGGGTGATGTTTATGCAGCTTTTTTCTTTTAGCTGTGAATTCTGAGAGGAAACAGGATTTCTTTTACCTGTATAAAATGTAAATGTGTGTACATGTGTCTCTCTGCAAGCCAAATTTCCAGATAAGGAATGCCCTTTTCTGGATTAAATTTTGTGGGAAATTTAATAACCAGCTTCCAAAATACCGTTAGGAAAATTGATCAGACATTTCTGCAGGCAGGCTAGAGACAGCCATCTGTATTGCTTTGGTGTTAATGCTGGAAATACATTATTCATCTCATGTCATTCTTTGCTGGCTGTTGCAATTTTGATTGCACTTATTATTACCTTGAAATTGACAGTTGTTCTTATGATCCGTTTGTGAGTGGTATTCAGATTATTTATTCTTCTGGTGATATGCTGGATTCAGCCAGCATTGGTCTCAAAATAGTCACAACTCTGAGCACTGTCCTTACCATATGGTTTGCATTATACATGGTGTAGTTATACTATGTTCAATTGTATCAAAAAAGTGCACCTCTTGAATTAGACTCCAAGTATACTCATGGGAAATCATATTTGGTCATAGTATTTGTCCTGAGTTGCTGTGCAGTTTTACCTCATCAAGTAAAAAATTAAAATCTTACAGCAAACAGAATGCATAACTCTCTTGCCCTTTCTTTACATATAGCTAAACACTATTTTCAGAAAGAGAAGTTTTCCATAGAGAAAATATGCTTGTTTTGGTTACCAGTTTTCTCTTCAGCCTTTGTGTGTTTCATAGTCTTTATGTTTTGAGAAGACAGAAGATAATGTTTTGTGGAAGTAATGTTGCAAGGCTGTGGACTGGCACAAGGAGTTTTGTACCCCTTTAGGTAAAATGTAGTCCTTTCGTCAACCATGGATAGATGCAGCTGTGGTTTTTTTGGCGGGTCTTTTTTTGGTGGTTTGGTGGGGTTTTTTTGTTTTGTTTTGTTTAATGGCTTCTTGCACTTTAGAACTAAATAAGAAGTTTGAAAGGTTGGGATCTTTTTGTTCTAAAACCTTGAGATATGTGGTAACGAGGAATAGTAGTTCTTTTATTAACTATGCAGGTTTATTTTTTGGTTTGTTTTATGTTTTTTTTTTTTTTAACCTGAATAAATCAGTTTTAACTGCAAAATAAAATTTTTATGTCACTTCTTGGTTCTGGCTTATTGTGTGGCATGCTTAGAGTAGTTTTATTTATCTCTTTCATTGATTTTTAAACATATTGATGGGAGAATTTTAAATCCATTTAATTCCAGTGAAAAACTGAAACTCAGTGAAGCTGTGGTTTGGTTTTAGGTTCTTTGCATGTGATCTAGTCTATTTATGTCTTTAACCTTTAAACTTTAATATTTTAATTCTCATTCATACTTCACACATGTATCACCTTATGGAATAGTACTGGGTAGATTCTACAATCCTGTAATTTGTGTAGGACAGTACATACAGAGCTGGTACTTACCTTGCTCGTAAAACCGGCTTAATTACTTGGTTTGAGCTGGTAGCCACAGTGATAAACTGACAGCTAGTCTTTACCTCTGTAGAGGGATTCTGTGGTAAGTTGATTTTGCTTGACTGTCAGATGCTCAACAGGACAGAGAAAATAAGATTAAAAGGTTCCTGAGCTGAGATCAAGACAGGCAAAGCAGAGTCAACTTGGGGTAAATTAATTTTGTTTGTTGCCAGTTAGAAATAGAACAGGATAGTGAGAAACAAATACGAGACTTAAAACACGTTCCCTGCACACCTCCCTTCCCGCATTCAACTTCACTCCTGTGTGTCCTCCTCCCTCAGCAGCTGAGAGGGATAGGGTATGGGGATTGCAGTCAGCTCATTGTATGTCGTCTCTACCAGCCCGTCCACCTACACTCTTCCCCTGCTCCAGCATGGGTCCCTTCCACAGGGTGCATCGTTCAGGATCAGCCTGCTTCAATGTGGGTCCCTGTGAGGTCACAAGTCCTTCAGCAAACCTGCTCCAGCGTGGGCTCCTCTCTCCATGGGGTCACAGCTCCTGCCAGGACCCTGCTCCAGCATGGGCTTCCCGTGGGATCACAGCCTCCTTCAGGAATCCACCTGCACCAGTGTGGGGTCCTCCATGGGCTGCAGGTGGAATCTTTTCCACCATGGACCTCCATGGACTGCAGGGGCACAGCTGCCTCACCATGACTGCACCACAGGCTTCAGGACATCCTCTGCACCCATGCCTGGAGCATCATCTCCATCTTCTGTCTGCAGGGCTGTTGCTCTCATATATTCTCACTCTTCTCTCCCAGCTGCTGTTGCACAGCAGGTTTTTTTCCCCTTCTGGGATAACATTATCCCAGAGGCACTACCACTGTCAGTGATGGGTTCATCTTTGGCCAGTACTGGGACAGTCTTGAAGTCAGTCGGGATTGACACGGGGAAGCTTCTGCTGTCTTCTCACAGAAACCACCCCTGTAAGACCCTGTTAACAAAAAGTTGCTTGGCAAACCCAGTAAAGTGACAGTGCACTTTGCCACAAATAAGCTGTAATGTCACCTAAATGCAACATGTTAAAGCACAAACCTTAAAAAATGTTGAAGTTCTATGTTTCTGTTAAGAAAGCAAAATCTTTAATGTGGAAAAGAACCTGTAGACTTGGATATGTCATGCCTTTTCACAACAGCTAATTCCTTTCGTTACAGGGATTTTGACTGATTTTAGGGGTTCCCTTTAAGAATAAACTTAACATTTGGGAATTGAGCTGACTGAGGGCTTTATACTGTTTTTATCTTTTTGTATCTATCTCATTTCTCACTGCTTCACTCAAGTCTAACAGTCTCGGTAAGAGCCAGTAACAGGTAGTTGAGGTGGTTCTTAGATGCTGCCTTCCTCCCCAGTTTCTCCTCCCCAGGAGTTCCTTCTGTTTTTGCAAAGAACACAAATACTTTAATACATTAAAGAAAATACATGCTTTCCCCCTTTTCCATCCTCCCTTTCCCCCCTTCCCTCCCTCCATCCCCTGCATATTTTCCTTTCTCACTGTCATGGTTTAAACCCATACAGCAGCTGAGCCCCTTGGAACTGCTCGTTGCCTTCCCCTCAGTGGAATGGGGGAGAGAATCAAAAGGGTACAAGCGGGAAAACTGATGGGTCAATAAGTGAAGCAAAAGCTGTGCACATAATCAAAGCAAAACAAGGAATTCATTCACCACTTCACATGGGCAGGCAGATGTTCAGCCATCTCCAGGACAGCAGCTCTCCATCATACATAGTGGTGACTTGGGAAGATAAACACCATTGCTCTGAATATCCCCCCCTTCCTTCTTCTTCCCCTTGCTTCATATACTGCTCATGACACCATAAGGTGTGGGATATCCCTTGGGTCAGTTGGTATCAGCTGTCCTGCCTGTGTCCCCTCCCAGCTTCTTGTGCATCCCCAGCTTTCTTGCTGGTGGGGTGGGCTGAGAGGCAGTGTGTAAGCGCTGCTCATCAGTAATAAAAAGGCTCCTGTGTTATCAACAATGTTTCCAGCACAGATCTGAAATGTAGCCCCATACAAGCTACGATAAAGAAAATTAACTCTGTCGTAGCCCAAACAAGCACATTCATTTAGAAAGAAAATGATGCTGAATAGTACTTAACTTTCAGTAACTTTTTGAGAAATAAGAGAAATAAGAATTTGCTCTTTCCAGCTCTTTCAACTTAAAACTGTAAGTTTGCCTCTTGGTTCTTCTTCTAATAACTTTTCAAGAACAGGTGTCTTAATATCATCTTCATGGGTGTGATGTTATGAAGGACATTAACTGAAGTTTTGTTTGCCAGTAGCACCTGCAGAAAAGCATTTTCTTCCCTTTTCCTAGGACATTAACTGCATATGAATGTTTCACAGTGTTTTTATTTAGACCTGCACAGCTGACTTCATTATTCATGAATATATTTCTTGGCAGTTGTCAAATGAATAAACTGGGCTTGTATTACTTTTTTTTCCTTCAGGCATTTCCTTTTGTTATGTAAAAGTACTAGAAGGTTTTAATTTGCTTTCATAATAATACTTGACACTTATGCAGCGCCTCACATTATTTAAAAATGCAGTGATTTTCTTTTTCAGCTTACTTTAAAATAGCTTCCTTGTGCACTTCTGTTGTACTTGTCTGTAGCGATAATGCACACCTTCATTCTAGTTAGAATTAAGAAAGTAATGAGGGTTTTATTGTCTTTGGTCTTTTGATTGTTTAAGCTCCAATTTATTCAGAATTACATATTGCTTTTCCAGCCAAATTTCTTGCTTTGCAAAAGAGTTTTCTCTTCTTTCTCCCTTGATGTAAGGAAATGGTTAAGGCCACAGATAGTAAGTTCACATTGATGTAATTATATTTTTTGCCTTGGTTGCTCTTTTGGGAGAAGTGCACTTGCAGGCTGAGGAGAGAAAAATCACCTATATATAAAGCACGGACTGCATTATGTGTTAGATTGCTTGAAAGTGGAGATAAAGTGTGATAGGATTTTGTTTTCTGTGCACAGCATGATTCTCAATTCTTCCCTACCTTCGGGGGCAAAGGAGAAGTATAGTAACAGAAGTTGCTGCATTCAGGCCAGTAAAATAATAGCATCCTTAAGGAAGATACATTATTAACATAGCTATGATTACAGGGTTTATGAGGATGCTCAGCAGCTTAGGTCTTTACACCTATACTGAACTTATGGAAGGACTGAGTGATGCTGAATCAAGTATTTTTGATTTCCGGTTCAAGTATTATTATCCCTTAAATTTTAAAAAGGCTTCTTCATGGTATACAGAGTAGAGATGGCAAATTGCATTTAGATTTTAGTATTAAATTATGAAAGACTTGACCATACAAGTTAAACATTTTCAGTAATTTAGCAACTATATTAAACCATTTCTGTGTGATTTTTGGCTCTTCAGTAGGCAATCAATTTCTTTTTTCTTAATTAGGTCTTTACTACTATGCTGACTCACCCAAAATGTCCATAGAGGAATAATGGAAGCCCCTGAATACCTTGATTTGGATGAAATAGATTTTAGTGATGATATATCGGTAAGTACAAGTCTTATTTTATTTGTTCAAGTTGAGATATTCTTAGAAAACTCAATCCTGATATAACAAACTACACTATTATTGGAAGCTACAATCCTTTTTACTTCTCATGTGACAATGTTTAAATAAGTTGAATTTAGAATAAAATAATGTGTTTTTAAAGGAAATCTTGATTCCTGTCCTCCAGGTACTAAAAATTGCTTGTAAATCAAATTAATAAGAGAGTTATATTTCTGGGTTGCTTGCCTACTCTGCTGTCTCATATGAGTTATATGCACTCTGATGCTAGCGTTAGACACCAAAATGATGTTTATCTTGTTTTTAACTGAATGTATTTAAGTTGTAAAAAACCTCCTGCCTCTCTTACTTCTGAATTGCTCCTTTTCCAAATCAGTTGTCGCTGTACCCTTTCCTCCAGTAGTCATCTCCAAATATAGCAAGATTTTATCAACAGGTGTGATGTATCTACCTGTGATATGGTACAGAAAGAGGCAGAAAGACTTCTAGGGATTCATAGACAGCACTGATCCTTAGTGTCACTATTAAAACAACTGCAGCTGTAATTGCAAGCAAAAATGCTGTTCACCCTCATTGTTAGTGATTCTTATAGGAAGCACTGGTACAGTATATTCTATTATGATAATGCTCCTACTGCTAGGATTTCTCCTTTTTGTAGAATAGAATTGATAATACTTCTAATGCCAATTTAACAATGGACTTGAATACATAATTTAAATCCACTAGACGATAACTTATTAATTCAGTTTTCAAATCAAAGAAAGTGTTCCATCACTTCCTTCCACATTTTCATAATTTTATACTTTCTTTATTTAAAAAAAAAAGTTAAATTGAGGGCCTGGTTTTCCTTTAGCATTTGGGACTCTTGATTCATTTTAAAGCATTCCAGATGCTTTATTCACAGACAGATTCCTTTTGGAGAGGATTGTTTTTTTTTTTTTAACCTATTGTAACGTTGAATTTTTATTAAAAAGGAGTATGGCAAATATCCAAAATATTACAAGACAATGAGCCAATCTTAAGTGAATACTTTATGCTGGGCAACTTTCTTTTTATTGCACCTATATGCTAGATCATGTCCTGCTATCTGTTTCTATACTCAGTTTTATAAAACTGTAAAACATAATAGATGTAACCTCTCCATGTCTCTCCCATTGTGGCTGTTGCTGCATACCGGTGGGTTAGGTTACTCATTTTTCCGCTGAGCAGCTCAGGCTGCCTGCTTTAATAGGCTGTTCTTTCGCTGGACACAGAACCTTGAATGAAAAAACAGCACAAATTGTAGAGGTAGCAGTTTTACTCCTTGCTTTAGCAGGTAGGAGAACAAAGGATTTGTTGCCAAAATCCAGATTAACAAGAGAATTCATGGTTATGCTAGTGCTCTACTCATATCTCACTGTATACAATTTAGAGATACCTGACCTTCACATTTTATCATTAGCCTGCTGTGGAAGGAGCAGCTGCATAGCATCAGTGTTAGCAATTTATATTGCTCCTGTTAGCCGTCTGGTTCTAATCCAGTGCAGACCAGTATTGACTAAAAATAATGGCAGCAAGAAGGCTGTTAAAAAGATGCACTTATAAATGTACCTGAATTAGAAAGCCATTGTTTATAGTCCAGACCCTTGTAGAACATTCCAGCCAAAATGACCAAAATGACATAAAAATAGACAGGAAATTGTTTGAAAAGGAAAATAGATATGTAAATGGGCTTGTTACTTTTTTGTTTGTTTGTTTCAAATGTCTAATGCATTTGTGCATTAGAAAATGAAATTGTGCATTTCTCCAATATTATAGATGCAGAGAGGTGTTCATCTTTTTGACCATTTTCATAGCCCTCCTCTTGACCAGCTCCTACAGGTCCGTGTCTTCCTTGTACTGGGGGCCCCAGATCTGGGTGCCATACTCCAGATGGGGTCTCACGAGAGCAGAGTAGAGGGGGAGAATGCTGTGTAGCCCAAGTACAGTTGACTTTCTGGTCTGCAGGTGCACATTGTTGGCTTACGTCCAAATTTTTATCCACCAGTATCCTCAGGTTCTCTTTTCTGCTCTCTATCCCTTCATCCCCCAGTCTGTGCTGATACTGGGGATTGCCCTGACTCAGAAGCAGAATCTTGACCTTGTTGAACATCATGAGGTTTGCATGGGCCTGCTCCTCAAGCCTGTTAATGTCCCTCTGCATGGCATCCCTTCCCTTAAGCGAATCAACTGCACCACCCATCTTGGTGTTACATGAAAGCTCTCTGAGGGTGCATTCAATCTCACAGTGTCATTGATTAAGATATTAAATAGTATCGGTTGCAGTATGCATCCCTAAAGGGACACCATTCATTACAGATTTCCTCTTGGAAATTAAGTTGTTGACTGTAGGTCACAGGGCATTGCCAATTTCTTATCCCTCTAACCATCCATCCATCAATCCCATACCTCTCCAAATTAGAGGCAAGGAGGTTGTGTAGAGCAATGTGAAAGGCCTTACAGAAGTTGAGGTAACTGACATCTGTAGCTGTTTTCACTCCATCATAGAAGATCACAAGATTTGTCAGGAACAATTTGCCATTTGTGAAGCTATGTTGGCTGTCTCTAATCACCTGTCATGGTCTTACTGGGCACTGAGGTAAGGATGACTGGTTTGTGGTTCCCAGGTCCTCCTCTTTACCCTTGTTAAAAATTGATGTGATACTCACTTTTCTCCAGTCACTGGAGGCTTGACCTCACTGCCATGACTTTTCAATGTATGGTTGAGAATGGCTCAGCAACCACCCCTACCAGTTCCCTCAGGGCCCTGAAATGCAAATGCGATGCTTATTTGGAAACTAAGATGGTACTATTCCAATATCCACAGTATATTTGACTGTGGTTGACTCAGCAGAATAGGTTTCTGGGATGCCTGTTTACATTAAACAAAAAAAACATTCTGTCTGCAATGAAGCAATGACATTAAGCAACCAAGCGGTATGTTTCATATATTTCTTCATGAAAAAAGAAATGCTCACAGAAAGGAAGAAAAAAATTGCAACACATATGTTGTGTTGAATGGTAGATACACTATTAAAAGTATGTTTTAAACTTCCTGCTTTTTCCCTTAAATTTATTCCTGCGTATAAGTTGTACGCTATTGTTATGGTTACCTGAAGGTTTCCTAATCCTTTAATTAAAATTCTATTGCACTGCCAGATTGTGCAAATATAAACTATTTTTTTTTCTTTGTTTACTGAAGTAATGCCAAGTGCCCTGGTCATAATCAGAGCTCCTGGTGCTAGTTATTTATAAACTGTTTGAGGCTGAGTGTATAGATTATTGTTCTGATAATTCAAATAGCTCAGCATGAATAAAACCCGGCTCAGTGGTACGAGTGCAGGCCTGGACCTGATCTGAAAGCTTGTGAAATGTGAGTGCAATAAGTTAATTCAAACATAATTAAGCAGCTACTGAATTTTTTATGTATTTTAAAAATAGAATCATAGAATAGTTAGGGTTGCAAAGAACCTTAAGATCATCTAGTTCCAGCCCCCCTGCCACGGGCAGGGACACCTCCCACTAAACCATGCCACCCAAGGCTCTGTCCAATCCAGCCTTGAACACCATCAGCGATGGAGCATTCACAGCTTCCCTGGGTAACCCATTCCAGTGCCTTACCACCCTCACAGTAAAGAATTTCTTCCTCATATCCAATCTAAACTTCCCCTGTTTAAGTTTGAACCCGTCACTCCTTGTCCTCTCACTACAGTCCCTCATGAAGAGTCCCTCCCCAGCATCCCTATAGGTCCCCTTCAGATACTGGAAGGATGCTAGGAGGTCTCCAAGCAGCTTTCTCTTCTCCGGGCTGAACAGCCCCAACTTTCTCATCCTGTCTTCACATGGGAGGTGCTCCAGTCCCCTGATCATCCTCGTGGCCCTCCTCTGGACTTGTTCCAACAGTTCCTTGTCCTTTTTCTGTTGAGGACACCAGAACTGCACACAATACTCCAAGTGAGGTCTCACAAGAGCAGAGTAGAGGGGCAGGATCACCTCCCTCGACCTGCTGGTCACGCTCCTTTTGATGCAGCCCAGGATACAGTTGGCTTTCTGAGCTGTGAGCACACACTGCCAGCTCACGTTCATTTTTTCATCAACCAACACCCCCGAGTCCTTCTCCGCAGGGCTGCTCTCAGTCTCTTCTCTGCCCAACCTGTAGCTGTGATTGGGATTGCTTCGACCCAGGTGCAGGACCTTGCACTTGGCATGGTTAAACTTCATGAGGTTGGCATCAGCCCACCTCACAAGCGTGTCAAGGTCCCTCTGGATGGCATTCCTTCCCTCCAGCATATCAACTGAACCACACAGCTTGGTGTCATCGGCAAACTTGCTGAGGACACATTCAATCCCACTGTCTATGTCACTGACAAAGATGTTGAACAAGACGGGTCCCAACACCAATCCCTGAGGGACACCACTCATTACTGGTCTCCAGGTGGGCTTTGAGCCATTGACCACAACTCTTTGCGTGCAGCCATCCAGACAGTTCTTTATCCACCGAGTGGTCCACCTATCAAATTGTTGTCTCTCTAACTTAGAAACAAGCACGTCATGTGAGACAGTGTCAAACGCTTTGCAGAAGTCCAGGTAGATGACATCAACTGCTCTACGCCTGTCCATCAGTTCTGTAGCCCCATCATAGAAGGCCACAAAATTCCTCAGGCAGGATTTCCCCTTAGTGAAGCCATGCTGGCTGTCACTAAGCACCTTGTTGTTTTTCATGTGCCTCAGCATGTCTTCCAGGATAATCTGCTCCAAGATTTTGCCAGGCACAGAGGTGGGACTGACTGGTCTGTAATTCCCCGGCTCATTCATTTTCCCCTTCTTGAAAATGGGGGTTATATTTCCCTTTTTCCAGTTGTTGGGAACTTCACCTGACTGCCATGATTTTTCAAATATGATGGACAGTGTCTTAGCAACATCATTTGCCAGCTTCTTCAGAACCCGCGGATGGATTTCATCAGGTCCCATGGACTTGTATACGTTCAGGTTCTTAAGATGGTCTTGAACCAGATCCTCTCCTACAGTGGGCCCAGGGTCTTCATTCTCACTGTCCCTGCGTCTGCCTTCCAAGACTTGGGAGGTGTGGTCAGAGCATTTTCCTGTGAAGACTGAGGCAAAGAAGTCATTAAGAACCTCAGCCTTCTCCAAATCCAGGGTAGCCAGTTCTCCCGATAGCTTATGGAGAGGGCCCACGTTGTCCCTAACCTGTCTTTTATTTGCAGTGTACCTGTAGAATCCCTTCCTGTTATCCTTAACATCCCTAGCTAAGTTTAATTCTAAGTGGGCCTTAGCTTTCCTAACCTGGTCCCTAGCTTCCTGGGCAACATCCCTGTATTCTTCCCAGGCCTCCTGTCCTTGCTTCCACCTTTTATAAGCCTCTTTTTTCCTTCGACTTTTCCTGAATAGCTTGAAAACTTCTTCATGTCAACTGTTGTCTCACAGGAAAGATGTAAACTATGTATGACCAGGAGTATGGCTGATCTCTTGGCCTTCCATTTATTTGGCACAGCGCACCTCCTGAGCCTGCTGTCATCCTTCCTTGGCAGTGGAAGGAGCTGGGTCACCTCGCAGGCTTTTACAGGTGTACAAGCATCACACAGCCAGACTTTGCCCGCCCAGCTACCAGGGCTGAGCAGGGAGGGTCCTACATAGCTGTGCAGGCACAGCCTCACTAACTGAAGCAGATTGATTTATTTCCCATGCAGCTGATGAGCTCATTGATAATTCTCTTTTGTCTGGGTTTGGTTTTTTTTTTTTTTTTACTCTGTCCCTTTTCAGAATGAAACAAAATACAGAAGGCCACTAAAATGCTCATAGAAAGTGATAGATTCAGGCAGAAATTTTGTACCATTAACAGTGTTAGTAGTGTCTGTATAGGTATCCTTTAAAATTAAAGGGAAGGATGACATACAAAGTGTCTGTATAAGATGCTATAAACAATAGATAGTGCAAATAACCAATGATCCAAAGATGCTGATCACAGCCATTAAGTGAGAAGTTTATTTTGTGGAGTTACTTCTCACACGGACAGTGCCAGCCCAATCTCGTTCCTCCACTTTTTTGCTCTGGAGCCACTTAAATTGAGACTACTATTGGGAAAAGTACTACCTCAGGCCAAGTATTGGTGCTTTATTCGTTCTCAGTGTAGCTTGCTATTCCCAAATAAACATCTAGGAGAAAGGGTTGCATTGTACAGTTATAAATTATTAAATCATCAAATGTAATATAAAGGTATTAATTTAATGGGATTTAAATATTAATGAAGCTGTTTTCCACTACAGCAAATAAATTGAAATGGGAATTAAAGGGCTTACAGTAATAACAATACTTGGAAACAAATTAGCTGTAATGAAGGAGATGTCTGTTGTCTCCGTCTACATGAAAACAAAGAGCTGTGCATTTAAGAGCAGTCACTGTTGCCTTGATGCAGTGGAGGTGAATTTGTTGAGTTTTGATACTGACTTCAGCAGGATATGGTCCTTAGTGTTTTGGGGTTGTCATGGTTCTGATGAAGTGCTCTAAGAATTACATTCTGTGTCCAACTTTGCTATTTTTTTTTTTTTTCCCCAATGTCTCTATTCCAGGAGACTTTAAAGATATTCTCCATAACAATGCTAAGAAATAACTTTCGCATTTTAATTTGCATCTTTAAATATTTTGTATATCTATTACTATGCTACTGTTCATGATGCAATATTTCTTCTTTCTGATACTTCTCAGACACAGGTGAGTCTGCAAATGGCATTTAAGTGGCACAGTACAAAACAGCCTTTCTAGAGATTAAAGGGGCTTTTTTTTGCATGTGTCTTTTTTAAAATTCATTGCATTACAATTTTAGAACCATGTGAAATTGAAAAGGTTAACATTTGCATTAATTCAAATTCTGTAATGCAGTTTTACAAAATGAACAAATGTTTTGTACAAGGGAGGTTCCATTTTACCCTGAATTAGTAGTGTCAGTTGAAGAAAATTGGGAATATCTTGCATTTGCATGGAATATTTATTACTGTTTCTTATCTATTGCTTGTTGTTGATACTGTTCTTCCATCTTACAAGGTTCTTAAGGGGTTTACTGAAATTCAGTATTTCAGGTTGGACATAGAAAAAGAACCCAAACCTTGAACATTCATTATCCTGGGAAGAAGCTTTTGATTTTGTGGCTGAATTTAACCATCAACCACAACAAACTTTGATTAAATGCAAAAGATCACAGTGAGCATTGACTAAGGATGTAACTTGATGTGCCTAGCTCTCACATTGTCAAGCCTTTGGGCATGGCCCTTGGCTCTGGTTGACTTGGTTATTCTAATGGTGAAATGTAAGAAATGGTATTTAATTTTGTATGTAAAGCAATTCAAAATTAATAAATTAAGAGTGGGAAATAATCTATTTTAAATGCCGCTGAATAAGCATTAAGTCTAAAATTCTGTTCGGGGAAGGGTTGCAATCTCAATCCCTTTGCAGTCCCTCTGCGATACCTCTGATAACCTTGAAATTTTTTGGTGAAGAAATGCTAACAAGTATTACTAATTATCAGAGTAGGAGATAAGTGTATGAGAGAAAGTAGTTCTAGAGGAAAGAGCTGGAAATGGATTGTGCTTATGGTTGGGAAAGACCCGCTTTACAGAGCAATTTTAGTTGCTTCCTGGATCAAAAGCCAGCTCTCCACATCTTGACCACAAAATACAGATGTCAGAAATGTAAAGGCACTGAAGGACAGAGGTGAATGGGAGGGAATCTGTTAATGAAATTAAACCAATATGATTAAAATGCATAATCAAATTTATAACATTTAATAGATTTTTGGTGGTCAGAGTTGGTAATGGGATACGTTTTAGTGCAGTGTCGAAACAGAAAGAAAATCTGTTCTTCCAGGAAAGAAGAGAAAAAAGACAAAAAGAAAAATGGCTTTCTGTTTTTGAGGTTGCCTGACGAAACACATAGCAATGGAATACAAAAGGCCTCATTCTAATTGAATTACAAACTGTGTAATAGTTTAAACTGCACCAGCTGGTCTTATGAAGCTACCATATTCCTTGGAGACATGTTTCTTGGATTCTCTTATGAGTCTTACTAGACTAGTTCAACATTGCCTTCTGAGTCTTTGTGCTGAAATAGCAAGATGTATAGCTTAAAGCTCAATCATTATTAAACAATAACCAAAGTGAAGCACAGCACATGCTGTCTGTGCCTGTGTACGTTTAACTCGTATTAATTTGTGTTTAGTAGCATCTTTCTCACTGTCTTTCTTCTTGTGCTCTTTGTTGCTTTAGGCTGTCACATCCTGCAGCCATAGCCTTTCAGACTACCTCTTATTTAATTGGGATTGGAATCAGTGGATAGTTCTGGGATGTGCATCTACCCATTTTAATTAATAAGATTAGTATTGATCCTGGGAATACTTATGAAAGATTCTTGTTGTAGTTAAGCTTTCTCAGTACATCCCTGAAGCAGGCCAACAAGGGAAAAAGTATGGCATGGGATTTTTTTGAGGCTTAATAAAGTAACTGCAATTGATTGAGCAACAGTCTTAAACTTGTGCTGGAGAAGTAAATTACTTCTGCAATTGGTCACAGGAGGCTAACTTCAGATTGTTTTGAAGTAGATTGCCAATTGTGATTAGAAGCACATCAAACTCAGAATGACGAACTGTCAGCAAAAAAACAGGAAAATGTATGACCATTTATTTTTTGTGTGGAAAGCTTATGTGGTTTTATACGTAGTTGTTTTACTCCATTGGTCAACAGCACACCAGCTGAAAATATCTGTTTCTTTGAAAACATATGGTGTTTATATATTCTTTAAAAATTTTCAGTTGTGCTAACCGTAAATGTAGTTTTGTGTTTTAGTTTCCAAAATACTGGTTTTAATAGAGTTTTTTCAATATGAACAAAGCCATTGATCTTTCACAGGCATAATGATTTTCATTTGTTTAAGTGAAGATTCCTGTAACATTTAAGCATTTGATTAAGGAAGGCTCGCTAGTAAGTAACTTAATTTCTGTATGTCAGAACGCATAGCTTTATAACACTGGATCATGTGTCTCACCAAGAATATTCCACAAGTTTATAAGAAAAAGATTTCTCCTTAGTAAGATACATATGTCATCCCCATTTTTTTCCTTTTTAATGATGAATTCAGAGAATAATATACTGATTAATATCAGGCATATCCTGTCACATCACAGTAATAATGCAAGTGTGTTTTAATAAAGGCTAGGTTAGAGAAATGAGCCAGTCATCTAATATGTGTATGTACGTGGATCCCCCTCTGAAATCACATCTCTACAAATACAAAATATTGTCTAAATATAATACTCTACAAGTACAAATATTCTGTATTATTTCTACATATTGATTTGGGAAAGCTTGACGTTTACTGTGAAGCCTAGATCTATTCTTGCCTTTGAGGTATCTTGCATCCGGTGGAAAGGATGGAGATATAAAATGTGTTTGTGATTTGAATAATGGTGATCTACAGGAAGGAGAAAACTGAGGTGGGGAGACACTTTGCTGTAGCTTTGCAAGTCTGTTTGACATCCCTCAAGGTACGATGCAAAAGCAGATGTCATCTACTTTTCTTGTGCAGCCTGAGAAGACCATCAGTCTGTTGGAAGTACCCTGGGTTGGTAGATATAGGCTGTGAGCACAACGTTACTTTTTATCTTTTTAAATTAATTATTTCATATACATATTTTCCTTTTTTACAGTATTCCGTAACTTCTCTCAAGACCATTCCAGAATTGTGTAGAAGGTGTGATTCACAAAATGAAGACAGATCAGGTATGATGCCCACTTCTGTCCACACGTAGTTTTCTAGGCTGCTTTGTATCGTGTACGACTTGGCAACAATAGCTTCTTGGCAGTGTTCTGTTGTTTTGTTTTCTCTCATTTTTGTACAGCTTTCTGGAAACATGACTTTTTTTTTTTTCTTTTTTTTTTTTTTTTTCCCCCCAACAGATGTTAGTTCATTAGAAGGAAAAAAGTTCCAAAAAAGGATTTGGCTGTATACAGATAAATGTAGGGCTTCATCTCAGCAGCTCCAAACCACAGTATATGCAACAATTTACTTTAAAACCCGAGAAACCATTGGTGACAAGACGTAATAATGTAGGCGCCAATGAAAAAATGTTGGATACATTTACTACCCATATGGCCATGAACCAGTTTGAGGGATGATGTTTTGCCAGAGTCTGAAACTGTATCAAGGATGCTACATGATAGAATCTACTCTAAGACATACTGTAATAGTTAAGATTAAAGCTGAGTTTTTTAGTTTAATAGTGTAAACTAAATGAAGAATCATGGCATATATACGAGAACCAGCTGGAGAGCTTCCCTCTCCCCCCTTACAAAAAGTGCATTTAGTGTTGGTTTTCACTCTGTAAATCAGATTAATCCGCTTTTGTTTTTCTCTTTCTGATGGAGCGGAAATGAATTGGTGAGAAGAGTTTTTTTGTTGAGCTATGAAAAGTTTATTGCATTTTCTGATGTTTTAATTGAACTTCCATTAATGTTGTTTCATCAAACACTTTTATAACAGAAATGCAAGACCTGGAATTTATGGGATGGTAGAAAGCTTTAAGAACTGTGCTATACTTTGGCAACTTTAATTTCTCTATTTCCTTTCAGAGAGTTGTAAATGCCAAGGTGTGTAACTAAGTCAGAAGCTTCTGGGAGCTACTTCTACCAAAGTTATTAAAGGCCAGGTCATCACAACTGTGTGCCACTGCCCTTGGCAATAAAAGGAATGAAAGTTCTCCTTAACATACTTGTTTGCCATGTCACTGCCCACTTATGGCACAGCAGTGATAGCACATGCAGTATTACCTGCTGCAGGCGGATGCAAGAAAGCAGCAGAAAGGGAGAGAAACCCTGATCCACCCCTCTCTATTTAGAATCATAGAATAGTTAGGGTTGGAAAGGACCTTGATATCATCTAGTTCCAACCCCCCTGCCATGGACATCTCACACTAAACCATGTCACCCAAGGCTCTGTCCAAACCGGCCTTGAACGCCACCAGGACGGAGCATTTACCCCTTCTTTGGGCAAGCTGTTCCAGTGCCTCACCACCCTCACAGTAAAGAATATCTAATCTAAACTTCCCCTGCCTATGTCTTAACCCTATCACTACAGTCCCTCGTCTCATTCTACCATTTCATGTCTCATTCTACTGCAGTCTTCCTCCTGTCCTCCACCATCCTTCCCTCCATATTCACAGAATCATAGAATCATAGGATAGGGTTGGAAAGAGCCTTAAGATATCTAGTTTCAACCCCCCTGCCATGGACAGGGACACCTCACACTAGACCCTGTTGCCCAAGGCTCCGTCCAGCCCAGCCTTGAGCACTGCCAGGGATGGAACATTTTTTAGGTCTTCCTGCCTGAATTCACACTGTCACTTCCCTATATTGGACAGCACTGGCCAGTGATCTGTACCAGTGGGAGGGTCATATGGTTCCTTCCTCACCCTTTTGCAAGGTGTGTATGGAAGTCATGCAGTCATTACAATCTCAGTCCTGACTCCTTTGCATTCTCCCTTGGATTTAGGGAATTCTGACTCAGGAAAATTCTAAGGGACCTTTGGAGCCAAAGTACCCCCAGATGACAAGGTAAAAGATACATGAGATTGGAGAAAAGCTACAGGGCACATCCTGGTTTACCCACAATAAAGCATGATTAAGGGTAGTCTTTTTTTCTACCATCATGCTTAAAAAGAGTTATCTTTTTAGCTAGCATATTAACCACTAAGGTAGGCATTGATCATCTTCAAAGATAGAAAATTAGAGTGTAGTTTAAAAATGGATCTATCTATTTTTTCTGAAATGAAGTGTTAGTCAGCCTGTCCATTAATTTCCAGCATTGACTAATGTAGAATGATGAACTGAAACAGAAATCAGTCCTTTACGCATCTGTTATTGAGCGTGAAATTGGTTGCTTTCTTTCTGGGCAGATTTTATAAGGCCCCATGAGCAAATGGCGCAAGACATCTGTGTTCAACAAGCTTCACTGAGCCATATAGTTGTTGAAGTATATTCTGTCAGCTATGATGACTTTTGGTTGTCATTAAATGTATGTCTCAAATGAGGACAACATCCTATTCTAAATCTTTATTCACAGGTTGATAAAAGGAAGTTCATTTTTAATCTCCAGCAGTTATTCTTCTGCACTCTATTCATTCCCAAAATAGCTGTCATTCACAAAATTATTCACATTTGTTTCCTATTTGAGAAAAAGAAATAAATCAGTGAATATGAAATTGAACACTCTTTCTGTCTAAAGCTCTTTGTAGTTTTTTAGCTATAAGAAAAATTAAGGCAAAATTTGGTCTGGAGGCACTGTTAAATGGCTTAAATTTCACTGTTGTGCTCCAAATACCTCACAGGTAAATATGTCTGAAACAGTGCAGTGTTTATTGATTGAATATTGAAGAATTTTCTCAGAAAAAACAACAATTAGTATGCACATCACAGTGACACTTATGATGCCTGTATAAAAGCTCCTTTTCTACCTTGTTTTCACATCCTGCCTCTTCCTGTTTTGCACATTTTGTGCCAGAATGACTTCTTTTGATTTTTCGGTAGAACTATACTTAGTACTTCCCTTTCACATCATTAGATCAGTCTGGACAATGGTACACACAATTTATTTATTTTGATATTTTCTTTTCTTCTTCTATATTCTCTGCTTTAGAAGTGACAGCTTTTGTATTGTTATTCCTCAGCCCTAGGTAAAAAAAATTATTAGTTCACTGAGGCTTGTATTAATGTTTGAATCTCCTGGAAAGTGCATTGTTACTTAAAAAGATGAATTATTATTTACCTTGTTTACCCTTTCTTTCTTCTTTAGAGTAGCTTCTAATTCTACTTAAATGGGAGTGAACCTTCTCTGTTCTTATCTGTGCAGGATTCTTTAATTCTCATGTGACATAGCTTACATTAAAGAACCTAAAATGTATTTCTGGAAGTTATTCATATATTAAAACTGTAAAACAGTGCCACCTTCAGTTAAAATTGTTGAGTATGATTTCAGTGATATTAATAAAATAGTAAATAGATATTCAGAACTGGTTTTGATTACGCGTTTATATGAAAGTCACATCCCTTCCTCCATCGCTTGAAGCCCCAGTATTGCTGCCAGTGCTGGGGATAAATTTATGTGAATAGCCATGATGAATTTTCTAAAAGTTTCCCTAGTGTAGACAACAGCTCAGTGTCCATATACAAAGTCAGAATCACAGTGCTCTAAATGGACCTGGAATGAGTACAAGTCTTAATTGATTCAAGAGTCTATGCTGAAGTCATATCACAGGGAAGAAGCTCAAGCATTTCTTTCACAGGACAGTAACACTCTGAATGTGAAACTTTGAACATACTTACTGCAGGCCCCTGAATGATTATCTAGTACATGAGCAATACAGTCAAATACTGCATTTTAAAAAAATATTTAATAGGTATAGGTAGTTGTCAATGAAAATTGCAGGCTTCCTTAATGATGATGATGGAAAGTGAAGAAAATTCCACAATTGAATTTTTAAAGCAAGGAGGAAGAGTTTTAGGTAAAAGAAAATCATTTGAATTCATTTGGCCTTTGTAGCAATGGAGTCAACTTAGTAGAGTTTGTTCTCATTTATATAATCATAGAATCCTAGAATTGTTTGCGTTGGAATGGACCTTCAAAGGTCATCTAGTTCAATCCCCCTTCCATGGGCAAGGACATCTTTCACTAGACCATGTTGCTTGAAGCCCCATCCAGCCTGGCCTTGAACACTGCCAGGGATGGGGCAGCTACAGCTTTTCTGAGCAACATGTTCCTTTGTCACACCACCCTCATTGTAAGGGTACAAGACCTTGCACTTGGCTTTGTTGAACTTCATAAGGTTCACACGGGCCCAGTCCTTAGGCCTGCGCAGGGTCCCTCTGGATCCTTTCCCTTAAGCAGACCAGCTGCACCACTCAACTTGTTGTCTTCTGCAAATTTGCTTTAGGATGCACTCAATCACGCTGTCAATGTCATTAATAAAGTCATTGAGCAGTACCAGTCCTGACACAACCCCTAACACAAGTGAGGAGCACCACTTGTTATTCATCTCCATGTGGACATTGAGATGTTAACTGCAACTCTTTTGGGCATGGCCATCTCATCAAGCTATCTCTTCGCATCAGGGGTAAGAATATTGTTGGGGACTGTGTCAAATGCCTTACGGAAGCTGATAGATTACATCAGTAACTCTTTTCTTGTCCACTAATGCAGTTGCTCTAGCATAGAAGGCCACTAAGATTAGACAGACTTGGTTTTCCTTTGGTAAAGTCTTGTTGGCTGCCCCTACTCATCTCTCATCCATATAACTGTGATTCAACCACAGAGGTTCACGGATTATTGAAAGATCTATTAGGCATGATGAACTGATCAAATCAGCAGGTAGTCTTACCATATTCTCTGGGCTTATAAGAGCTCATGTAGTGCAATGTTCTCCATTATTCAGTTTTACCATGGTTATTGATTGCACAAGTATGAAAAAAAGTTTGAAATGCAGAGAATTTAGAGATAGCACAGCCTGGATGCAGGTCAGGTCATTAGGTGGAAGTGTTAATGTCATTGATGACTGATGAATATTTGGATAAAAGGAAGTCATACAGTTTTTCTCCTGGACAGCGTTTCAGTGCAATTTTACTATAAGATACTGCTCTCCATCCTGAAATGGAGATGGAGATCCTGAGATGTTTAGACATAGCAAGCTAAAAAGGCTCAAGAGTTTCACTGAGGGCTATAGCATAGTAATGGGGATCACTGGTTGCCACCACGGAAGGAGTGAATTGATGCTCTTTTTCATTCCTGTTAAACTGGTGTGTAGGGTGTGAAGTGATCTAGTAGAGCAACATGGACTTATCTGCCAGCTGATCTGCAAATGACTCAGATCTTTACAACCAGTTTCCTGCTTGCCAGCGCCACTGCCTGTTGTATGTCCCAGCTGTTCAACAGCAACATTTGTCATTACAGAACACTGGTCAAAGCATAAACCTAAATGAGTCCGTGGTGATGGTGACAGAAACACTGTTAGGAGTTTGACCATCTCCTCAGGCAGTCAGTGCTCTTTGAACATGAGCCATTCTGGGTTCATGAACACCTGGCATACCAACATCTACAAATACCACTCTGCAGTATGTTCAGTTCATTTTGTAATGATAGTGATGTGTGATATGCAGCCTTTTGCCACCTCCTATTTGTGTTACCAGTGCTGTAAACTTCATGAAAACATAATTTAAAGAATATTACTGTATCCATATGCCAGGGAGACAGGCTCTTGCATGCACACCAGCAATGAATTTCAGTGGTAGTTTCCTTATAAAGCTAAAGT
Organism: Ara ararauna; assembly: GCA_028858755.1. Lineage (NCBI taxonomy): Eukaryota > Metazoa > Chordata > Aves > Psittaciformes > Psittacidae > Ara > Ara ararauna. The sequence goes on from CM054410.1 coordinate 52,627,482, forward strand.
AAAAGCTGAGTTCTTTGTTATTTTCATTATACTCAGAACAACTTAAAGGTATTCTGATGTTTGGCATTAGATTTTAAGTATCACAGAAACTGCCTGTCACAAGGGTAAAGTTTCATCTGTGCATGAGGTGGTTTTGTGGTTGATCAAAACTCACATAGTTACCCTGTAATTCTACAGATGCTTATGTACCAGATACAATTCCCACTCTTGCCTCCCTCTGCCCTAGATATAGAGATGATTTTGAAAAATGCTCTGAAGTCAACAGATGCTTCCAATTGGAAACATGTTATAAGGATTTATTTTCTTTTTTAGAAAGTTCAAGGTAAATATGGATTCCTAAAATAAAATCTGATGGAGTGAATAAATTGCAAGAGGAGTTACTCCCTAATTGTGATCTTTTCTTATTATTAACCCCCAGTAGTTTTAGAACACCTATAAATAAATAAATAAACAAATATAAAAATTAAAAACAATCGTTCAGGCCTCATTATTCACATTTTGTCTTTTCTCATCTTCAAGGAGAGCATAGAGTACAATATATGGTGAAGAACAACCTTTTCAAATTTGACGCCTACAGTTTTTTATCAGATACTATTTTCTTTTGTTCGAAGGAAATGGTTTAGCACCTCAGGTCTATCAGGCAGCACAACCCTTCTTTACTGATAGGAATGAAGTCTCATGAGTTTTTATGCTCCTCTCTCATTTTACTTCAATGGGACTAACCAAATCTCCATATTAATGAATAAAAGTTTAACACATAATTTTGACACCGTAGTTGGAAAAAAACATTGTCATCACTTTTTTACATTTGAGATACTGGTGCATAGAAAAGATATGACTTATCCAAGATTATACCAGAGTTATTTGTCAGATTCTGGAATCAGGGTAGCTGCTCTGCATTCGGTTCCCTTCCTTAAACTCAGACCATCCTTTACTGTTGTTTATAAAAGAATCAAACAGCACTTGTTTGACCCAGACTTTTAATGGCCTCTGCCCAAGTTCATAAGTATGGAGAGATGAGCAAGAGGTTTTTCCAGTGGAGCAGCTGCTGAAGACTACTGACATAACTCTTGCTATGCTGGTGCTTTGCTGCATAGGCAGCACTTGATTTGCTTCTTCAGGTAACAAGCATCTGAAAAGAGAGTAGAAGAGATTCAAGCCATGCCTTGATCCACTCTGGCCTATGGTTTCAATGCTCTGTAGGCAGAAACCATGTTGTTATTGCTTAAGCACTGGTGCAGCCTGCACAGCAACCAAGTAGAAAACAGCACAAAGAAGAGTTGTGTCTACCAGTCTAACTTGCTTTCTTCTCTACAGCTGTGTGGTTAAATGCCCTATTCTAATAATTTATTAGATGCAGTGTAAATTAGTCATCCCAGTTAGGTGAAGAATATGTCTCTAAGTCAGAGAAAATACTGCTAACCATTCCAGTTTGTTTTCTGGATAAACAGTGTTTGTAAAGGGGCGTTGGGAAGAAAAACAGCAAATAATGTGGAAGTACCTTACTGTACTCTAACTGTAATGAAAGAAAAGAGAAATACATGACTTCACAATGATCCAAGACAGATTTGTAACAAAGACCTTTCCTTCTTCGCAGTATCCAATTTTACAATTTTGTCATCAGTGGTTTATGTAAATACGTGTTATTAAGGTTAGAAAGTGGAGAAAGCCAAGCAACAAAATAAATGTAAGCCTAAATAAAGTGACAACAAACAAAATGTTGATGCCTTTTCCTCTGTCTAGATCCCTGTGTTGAAAGCAGTGTTTTCATAAAACTCAGACAGAATTCATTTCCATACTGAGTGCTTAACAGTTCCTGTCAGAGCAAAACAGCTGGGAAACATATGGTATCCATTTCCCTGTATCACTTGGAAAAAATTTCACATGTAAATAAAACCAACATAAAAGCGTAGGCCTTTGAACCTAGAATCTTATACAATACATAAATAAGTCAGTACAGTGTGTTCTTTGTATTGGCCCACTAAGTTACATGCCTTTTGATTATTATTATTTTTATTTCTTCTTCGGAAATATGTTCTTAAGCGCTTCCAAAAGCATTAAGGTAATTTTCAGACATCCGTAACTACTAAGCCATACTAATCCTTTACTTCAGACATTAATGTTGCACTGAAAGTGTATTATATCTGTTTCCTTAGGAAGGTGTTCATGGCAAATTGTGTGTTTTGACCACAAATTAGATCCCACTGATATGCAGTTAGCACATGTAATAAATCTGCTTTGTTTAAACAGTATTCATGACTTTTAGAATGCATTAACTCTTAGTGTACCTTGAAAGGGGCATAGAAACTGCCTAAAGGCTTTAGTGGTTTTAGTGCTCTCCCTCGACCAAAAAAAGACAAAATAAGGAAAACTTTGTGTCAGAGTTCTGGGTCTATGTGGAAGAGTGCAAGTTCTGTATGATTAAGTTCAAGTTCAGTAGGATTTAGAGTTCAGGTGTCTTGAGCTCCCTTTCTTATCTGCAAGTCAGATTCACTGGTCGAACTCCAGATCCTGCAGTGCACTGAAATAATGGTCTGGAATGTCCGGAGCTATGTGTGTGTGTGGGGAGTGCATGTGTGTGTACAGGTTATATATATATGAGAGATGGAAAGCTTGGCAGAGAAGCCCAGCATAGAGAGAAATGGAAAAGGAAGCATCATGCCTGAATAAGTAGGGTTAATTTTCAAATCAGAGACTCACAGAATCATTTAGATTGGCAGAGACTGCTTAAGATCATGTAGTTCAAAAGCTTTCCTTAAGCAGAGTCAACTGGAGCAGGTTAAGCTTAGGACTGTCCAGTTGGATTTTGAGTATCTCCGCAGATGGAAACCCTGTGTGAATGTCTCTGCATAACCTGTGCTAGTGTTTGACCAGCCTCACAGTAAAAAAAGCATTTTCTTGTGTTCAGATGGTTTTTCATGTGTTTCACTTTGAGCCTATTGTCTCTTGTGTTGTCACTGGATATTGTGGAGAAAAGCCTCACTCCCTCTTCTTCCCTGCTTCCCATCATGTAATTATATACAAAGATAAGATTCCTTCTGACCATTCCCCAGTGGACAGGACCACTGTAAGCACCACTTGGCTCTTATTGATGTCCATTGCGTGATTAGAACTATTTTATTTGTAATTGATTGCAATGTATGTCCTGTTTGAAGAAAGTTTCTTCTCTGGAGTCTCAAATTCTTCATTTGTTTTGATAGAGATGCTGTTAAAGCTGCTTAAATATAAATGTGGCATGTCATCATTTAATTCTTGTTTCCAGTGTTTGGTCAAGTGTATCTTTAAAGCATGCTGTATCATGTCACCTGTCTGGTAGTAATTACTTCTAAATCACATTCTTCCATTTCTCTAGTTTCCAGCAGCAGCTGGAACTGTGGAGTCTCAACTCTTATTGGAAATGCACAGAAACCATCAGGAATTGCAGATGTGTGCAATAAATTCAGACCAGTGAAGAGGGTTTCCCCATTAAAGCATCAGCCAGAAAGCTCTGAGAGCAATGAAAGTGATGACCACAAGAACCAGAAGGGAGAATACCAGAAAGGTAGTGATTCTCAGTCTGCACCTCCAAATGATGACCACAGTCCAGGAGAAGGAGAGAGTCTTAAAAGCAAAAACATTGAGCCTGCTGTTCTGCTTGGGGAGCTGGAGCACTATGACCTGGATATGGATGAAATTTTGGATGTGCCTTATATTAAATCAAGTCAGCAACTTGTTCCTTTTACAAAGGTAGTTCCTGAGAAAAAACTTTTGGGTGTGTGTTCAACACTGAATGGTCTTAGCAGCAAGACCTGCTCTGTAGGGAACACAGAGAGCTTGCCTGCCAGCAGCACGCAGTTCTATGTGCTGTCTCCTGTGAAAGGCTCTCAGCTGAGAAAAACACAGCCTATTGTCCTTGATCAGCACAAGCATTTAACAGAAGAATTAGAGCTTTCTCAGCCTTTAGTGAAGTGTAGCTCAGTCCATGAATCCGAAGCCCAGGGTAAGGGCTGCCTCAGCAGGACATTTGTTGATCCTCATGCTCACAAAACTGAGAAGACTATGTCAAACTGCCACCTGAGGACTTTCCACCTGCAGACAGCAGTGGCAGAAAACAAGCAGCTAGAGGAACTGAGTGTGAACTGGAACAGTGTAGGGGGCCCAGAAGAGAGGAACGAAGAGGGGAAAAAAATTAAGAGCATCTTAAATATTGTAAAGGAAGGCCAAATATCTTTACTGGTAAGTATCATCTTTTTCATGAAACAAAAAGAATAAAGATGATGTGGTTTATTATGCTGGCAAAGCAGATGAAGCACATATTTTGAAATGCTGCCTTTTTTATCTTGTGTGCTTCTTTGTAATTGAGCATATGGGCTTCCAAATGGAAAATTTTAGCCTTTAAATCAAACATGTAACAAAACAAAGATACAAGTTTTATGTAAAGACTGCCAAGATGGCTAGTGTATGCAGTACACTGAAGTCTTATAGCAGGCATGAGTTTTAGCTATTGATTCACTTAAATATTGAATTTAAATCTTAATTGAGTTTTGCCTTTTACAACATTTGTGGGTCGCTGTGTACAGTTGTTGCTGGTTTACTTCAACTATTTAGAGACTGATGATGGAAACAGAGGGGCCTCTGTTGTATTCTGATTATTATTCAGGAGTTTTTATGCTGTCTTGTTGCCACAGCATTCACAGGCAGGAGCTTTCTCTAAAGCCTTATTGGCCTCTGACCCATATGAAGTTTTTTAGTAAATTCTGGCATGGTGATCAGGCACTATCAATGATGGTTTCCAAAGTAACTAGATGTAAGTGAACACAGTGATTCAGAGCATGTGATTTCCACTCAGGACAGCTGTTGGAGGCACAGTGTATGTATAAGAACTGGTTTTGTTAGATTTTTGTTTAGCTTCTCTGTTTACCAGTTCTATTCAAGCACAAAGGCATGCTATTAACATATCAGCAAGAACAAAAGCAGATATTCAAAGACTAGACTGAGGTGCAAGACAATATTAGACTGCTCAGTAAGAAATAGAAGCAAACTAAATTCACTCTGAAATAGGAATGGAGAGCAGAAAAAGAGGTCATCATGGGTAGATGGATAGTAAGAAAAAGCATATTATTCCCAAACAGTTCGAAACTTTTGCATGGAATAGACTCACTTAACTATACTCTGGCAAGTCTGCACGCTTCTAGGAACTTACTTCTGCTACTTCTTAACTCCATCTTCTGTCTTTTGTTTTCCTTTTGGAGTTTCTCAGTCCAATTGTTTTGTCTTAAAATTAGATTTGAGAAGAAATAATGTATTAGTTCATGGTTGCATAGTACTTCACATAAATATTCCAACAAATTTTTTCATGGAAACAAGGTACCACATTTGTACCACATGTGTTCCGTCATGTGTGTTAACTTCATTTTAGATGGTGCTTAATGCAAGCTGCCACTTTTGTGATGAGCAAAATTAATCAGGAAATATTTTTTAGGAGTTAGAGATGTTTTCTGTTCAATTACTCATCAATATCTTTCTAAGTCAGACTCTTACCGGTGGTGCCACATGATAGGATGAAAGACCAGGGATATAAACTAAAACACAAGAAGTTCCATCTGAATACAAGGAAGAACTTCATTACTGAGCACTGGAACAGGTTGCCCAGAGAGGTTGTGGAGTCTTCTCTTCTGGAAATATTTATGAGTAATCTGGACATAAACCTCAGCAACATGCTCTAGGTGACCCTGCTTGAGCAGGCGTCAAGATGACCCCGGGTGATCTTTTCCAGCCTTAAGCATTCTGTAGTTCTGTAATATCATGGGGGGAAAAAAAAAAAAAAAAAAAAAGAGAAAAGAAACACAAAATGGACAGAAATTATGAAAATGTGGGTATTTTTTTCATTAATATCTTAAATTTGATATCTTTTATATTTTAAAATAGACATTAAAATATTAAAATATTTTAAATTTTAAAATATTTAAAATATTTTATATCTTTTAATATTTCATGCAATGTTTTAATTCCATGAAAAAGAGAAACTACAAGTGAATCAAGCCTGTGCAGATCCCATCTCTGTCCTTCTGTTAATAGCAGCCAAGACGCGTACAGTGAGATGAAAACCTTCTGATTTTGAGTTATAAAAGAACATTCCTATGAGGAAACTTCTTTGTGTTTGGCTTGTGTCTTGGGATGTGAGGCTTATATATATTCTGTATACCTTTTTATCCTTAGGTGTAACTAACATAATGCTTTTTTTTAACAGCCACATTTAGCTGCAGATAATCTGGATAAGATCCATGATGAGTGTGACAACAACCTGTTACATGTAGCAGCATCAAAGGGACATGCAGAATGCCTGCAGCATCTCACTTCTTTGATGGGTGAAGACTGTTTGAATGAACGAAACATCGAGCAGCTAACTCCAGCTGGATTAGCAATAAAGGTAAGCTAGTCTTTGTCTCCACTGTAATCATAGAACCATAGAACACTCAGGGTTGGAAAGGACCTTAAGATCATCTAGTTCCAACCCTCCTGCCATGGGCAGGGATGCTTCACACTAGACCAGGTTGCTCCAAGGCCTGTCCAACCTGGCCTTGAACACTGCCAGGAACAGAGCATTTACCACTTCTTTGGCAACCTGTTCTAGTGCCTCACCACCCTCACAGTAAAAAAATTCTTCCTCATATCTAACCTGAACTTCCCCTGTTTAAGTTTAAACCTTCTATCCCTTGTCTTATTGCTACAGTCCCTGATGGAGAGTCCCTCTCTGGTATCCTTATAGGTCCCCTTCAGATACTGGAAGAATGCTGTGAATGCTATGCAGCCCCTCTTCTCCAGGCTGAACTGCCCCAACTTTCTCAGCCTGGGGTCTCACGAGAACAGAGTAGAGGGGCAGGATCACCTCCCTCGACCTGCTGGTCACACTTCTTTTGATGCTGCCCAGGATACGGTTGGTTTCTGTGCTGCGAGTGCGCACTGAAGCTGGCTCATGTTAAGTTTCTCAGCAGCCAACACCCCCAAGTCCTTCTCCGCAGGACTGCTCTCTATCACTTCTCCTCCCAGCCTGTAGCTGTGCCTGGGACGGCCTGACCCAAGATCTTGCACTTATTAAGTAGGAAAATGTGAAAATTACTGTTACTGCTGCACTAAAATAAAACATAGTGTTGTACAGGAAGGCTGATAGTTAAACACACTGATTCTGATTCTTTAGTAAGTGAGATTGAATAGTTGGATGCCATTTCTTTTATCCACTAAATACCTTAAGAAGAAACAAGGAAAGGGGTGAAATGCAATATAACAGTTTCTTATTCTTCTGGGGTTTTATTGGTATTTACTTCTTGGTAAAACTTTAGAAATGGAAAGAGGGCTGGTGGATTCCATGTTTGCATCTTTGAGACATCTTTTCAATGTCCTATGGCCCTGATCCAGGTTTTGGGGTTGGTGGTTTTTTTTTTTTTTAATTTTTCTGGGGCAAGCCATATGAATATAAACCTAACTGATAGCTAGTTGTACTAATGAAATGCTCTTATAAAAGTAAGGTATTTAGCTTCAATACCTTGACCCATGTCCAAACTGATACAGCCTGCCAATTTATAGTCTTACAATTTTACTTGGAAACCGTTTTCTTTCTTGGTTTTTTTTTTTTTTTTTTGGGGTTTTTTTCAACCTGTGTATATATTGTGTTTATAGTCAAATAAAATCTTTTGTCTTTTTCTCCAGAAAGGTTGACTTTTTTAATCATTGATTCCTTTAGTTTTTATAACAGTTGAGCATGCTTTGACATTCACAGAAAAGCATGTAAATGTAATAGGGTTTTTCGTGTAAATGGGGGTGCTCAAGTGTTTCTAATGATGACCTGCATGGCTGGACTTGGCCTGGATCGTTGCAAAATTTCTTGACAGCCTTGAAGTAATTTGGCATAACTAAACTTTGTAGTCCTTAATTCTCACTTCCAAAGTGGTTTTGCGTACTGATAGAATGGATTTATTCATTCTTGCTCTTACGTTGTACCACTCTAAGTTCCATAATGTTACACCATGTGGGGTATGCACTTGTGTTCTACAAGAAAACTTGTATGCAGGGACAGAAATTTCCATGCAAGAGAATTTAAACAATTCATTGATGATGCATAACGTTTCCCAGTAAAGAATTGATTAATTAAAACTAATTCTTTTGATTATAGTACTCTTTCTGACCTTTAGCTGGGAGCCAGAGAGTGAAAAATGGAGTGCTGTTATGTCGTACTGTCATGTTGATATTTTAACTAACTGTGAAGAACAATTCCACATTAGCAAAATTATTTATTTAGTGAGTAATTTATTAATTCTTTACCTTAATTTTAAAAAATACAAAAACGCTTTACTCAGTTGTGATACAAATGAAAAGAAAATAAAAAATTATTAGTTAGTCACTAATATTCAAACCCAAATATGATAAGGGGGATTTTTTTCTAATATACTAAAAAGAACAGAAGTAGCTTCATTGTTTCATTTCATTATTGGAATTGCGAGAAAAAGAGAAATGTAAGTAAAATATAATGGTGTGCATTCTTCCATTTACATACATACATTACATATGGAAAGAATAAGACAAATACCAGTTTAATTTTATTCCAGTTTTTATTTCTCCCATATAATTTTAAATGGGTTAATATTTGTTACAGTCTTCTCTTTGTTTTTATAAAAATAAAACTGAACTTTAAATGGATATTTCTTTCCTTCCCATGATAGCTTTTTCCATTTAATGTATGCAAACAGCTTTTTATATTTATGTATGTTGATCTCTCTGAGATTTTGGCTGAGCAATTGAAATACTTGTTTCAACTATAAAGAATATAATAGCCTTTATGAACATGAGAGCTGAAAAATGAAGTAAGAACAGGCTGGAATGTAGGTCTTGCAAAACTGCATTTAGCAAGGTACCATTGCTGAAAAGAAGCTGCAGCAAGAGAAGCTGCTAAAAACTCTTGCCTTTACACTGGGCCACTAGCGTGCTCTGGAGAAAATGTTCATCTCTTTCCAAAGGATCTAAGTCCCATTTCACAGTAACTTGCAAACTACTGGGAGTGTGCATAGCAGCTTGGGAGTCTTGAGACTAGGCTGTAAATGTGTTCAGGGCAAGAACCATCTCCTTGTTTCTCTTTATACAATATCTATTACAGATAGGTCCTAATCCATGAGGATTAGGTGTTCAGATACTACATACATAAGAATAATATAGGAAGCATGTATTTGAATAGTGATTAGTGCCTATCGGTGTTTGTAGGGCAACTGTTCAATCTGCTCCAGCAAATTATCTTATTTAGTCATTGAACCTTGCTGTATTAGTGATGGAAACAGAACTATGTTTTTTTCTCTGAACAGTCTGACAGTCAGGACCAGGTTGTGTATGTAATACTGTTTGACTACCACTTTCACTGTAATCAATAGCCAAACTGTAACTGATACGGGACAAGATAAACCAGTGCATTACATGACAGCAGATAACGCATTTTCAAACAAACTGGAATTTCATGATATTTTAATAATTCTAATAAACTTTTCCATGTTTAGTAGATGTGTTTAGAACAGAAACAGCTGGAATTTATATTTTTTTATTTGTTTAGAATGGTCAGCTGGAGTGTGTTCGATGGATGGTGAGCGAAACAGAAGCTATTGCAGAATTAAGTTGCTCAAAAGACCACCCAAGCCTTATTCATTATGCAGGTTGCTATGGCCAGGTATGACTTTAATTTACTTTTTTACATAGATTATTTAGGTGCTTGTAGAATAATTTCAATGTAAAGCATCATTATCATTTTATGGCTTTTAATTACAGGTGTTCTTAGTTCAAATATAGAAAATCTTTTCCCACTTAATTTCTGTATTTTTTTCAGTATTTTCCCTCTTAAATTTGGGGGGGGGGGAGGGGTGAGGTGTTCTTTGTTTCTTTCATTCTTTCTTTTTTTCTGTGTTTCTTTCTTTCTTTCTGTGTTTCTTCTTTCTTTCTTCTTTCTTTTCTTTCTTTTTCTTTTCTTTTCTTTTCTTTCTTTCTTTCTTTCTTTCTTTCTTTCTTTCTTTCTTTCTTTCTTTCTTTCTTTTTCTTTTCTTTCTTTCTTTCTCTTTCTTTCTTTCTTCCCCTTTCCTTTCCTTTCCTTTCCTTTCCTTTCCTTTCCTTTCCTTTCCTTTCCTTTCCTTTCCTTTCCTTTCCTTTCCTTTCCTTTCCTTTCCTTTCCTTTCCTTTCCTTTCCTTTCCTTTCCTTTCCTTTCCTTTCCTTTCCTTTCCTTTCCTTTCCTTTCCTTTCCTTTCCTTTCCTTTCCTTCCTTCCTTTCTTTCTTTCTTTCCTTTCTTCCTTTCTTTCTTTCTTTCTTTCCTTTCTTTTCTTCTTTAACTAATGGCTTGGAGAAGATTAGCTGGCATGTTAGGCCAACCTATCAATCTCAGGAACATAAAATCATAGAATAGTTAGGGTTAGAAAGGACCTTAAGATCTTCTAGTTCCAGCCCCCAACATCTAGGGAGATGAGCTGTCATGATCCCTAGAGGACTCCTAGGACATATTAGAAAATCATCAAACATTTGGGGATGGTTCACATTTCCTTTCCAGGAGAGATTAATCACAAAATCTTTGGCAAATCGTGGCAATTCAGGAATTCAGTATATTGGCAGTGAAGTGTGGTGAAAGTTGACCACCATCTAAGTACTTCTAGCCAGTTTTATTGAAAATTGCATATAAAAATATGTTGTAAATCAATCCTCTTCCACACCTCACTGATCTATAAATCTAATGATCAGAAACCACAAGAAGTACAGCATTTCAGTGCTTTTCTAATATCTGGGGAAGCATATACCACTTAATTGCACCACATTCTCATCCCACAAAGTCTGTTTTTCCTAAGTAGACCTTGCAATAACCTCTGCTCAATGAACTTTCTCTAGGATCTTCTATACAAGGAATAGTGATCGGTTATTTTTCTCTAATCTCTTTGGCAGATGGGCCAGTTTATCACTCAGTTTCTACAACAGAGATTAAGAATAAATGCAGAAAACCCACTATTTTTTGCTAATGCTTTTTTTCTCTTTACTTATTAAGAGAGAACAAGCAAAATGTAGCCACTAAGAAAATTATCTTTTTTTTTCCTGTACAAGTGTGGTTGTCTCATTCAGTGCCATAGAATTATGGTGGCATATTTCTGCTGTTAACCGATCCTGTCCAGGCATGAAATTACTGGAGGGGGAAGGAAAGAGAGGTGGCAGGTTTGGAAGGCTGAGCTGGAAGGGCTACCCTTTCTCTTCCTGTTTCATTAGGCACAAAGACACACTTGATTTCATGCTATGCAAAGACCTCCTTTGCCTTTTTTCCATTCACTTACTATGCAGATGTTACCAGTGCAAGTTAGGACCCTGCTGAGTATACTGATTGATGGTGTCCTCCTTTCCACAGCAAGTTTGGCCTGTAAATGTAGCACTGAATTTAGGGAGGATTGGAGCCAGATCAGGATTGGATTCAAGAAAGGTGTGTTTGCTACTGGGAAGAAAATGTCTTGAATAGAAAGTTTCATGTGAGCTTACATTTATATCTTCAATTGATTAGCCTAATTTTGTCCTCATCTCTGAAAATGTTTGGACAAGCTAAATCCAGTAAGCTTTGGGTTTTTTTTCAGTCAGCTATGCTGTCTCATGCCAGGAACACACCTGGTACCCTTTATATAGATTCTTTTCAGAGAAGGATGGAAGCTCTACCAGTTAAGAAACACCAACCACCCATGAAATTTAAAAAGGTAATATATAAATTGCCGACAATTTTTCTTAGTTAGCTGAATGCCAAAGAAAGTTCACATGTAATGGCAATTATCTTTTATGTATATATATATAATTCACAAACATCTTGGAAACATGAGGGAATGTTGAGGCTGAATGTTTGCCAGACTGTCTTACCCAACTGTGTTAAGACAAAAAAAAACAACTTTGAGAAATTCAAATATGTAGCTGGCACTTTCCTCAAAGTTTTGATTTATTCTACCATTACTTACATGAGAGATAATCCGTGTAAACACTAGTCTTGGCAGAATTACAAGAGTAATATTTTTACAAGGAAGACCTCTTATTGAATCATTTTCTAAAAGAGTCAGTCCATCCATTGTTTCCCCAGGCATTAGACATGGCCATCATATTTTTCTTCAGTAAATATCATTTAGAATGGGCAGCAAAAGGGAGTTTGTAGCAAAACTTCTATGTTAAAGGTCATCAAAAAATGTCATGGCCTGACACCAAAGACGTCATTTTCCAACGAGAGAGGAACTACATAAATTCATGTGATGGGAGATAGGAAGAGCTTAAATTCAACCTGTAGCCTGATCAGCTGCTCCTCCTATCAAGGGCTTCTTTAAGGATGCTATTATGCAGGAAGCAACCAGGGTTTTTGGCAGTCATCTCCATGCCAGGCATAAATCATAGGTACATGGCAGACTGTGTACCAGCTACGTCTGGCACAGTCACCATGTGACTGGAAGAAGTGGTGGTGCAGTCCTACGTGCACACAGTAGTAGTTCCTGAGTAAGAGTTTAACAGGACTGTAATTTCTTCCAACACGGATACTGTGGTAGCATGGGCTAGCACAGAAGAGGCAGAAGGTGGGAAATGCCAAGGGTTTGTTGCCTCCAAGCTCCAGACAGTCTAACAGAACTTTAGGGAAGCAGAGCTACAGCATGACTGAGAACCAAGAAAGGGTTCCAGACACCGCTTGGCAATGGTGTAATGTGGAGAGCACAATTGGCAGGACAGTGTAACATTCAGGTATGCAAATATCTAAGAACACACCTATTTTTTACCTTCAGGGTGTTTGACATCCTGTCTAATGTAATTTTTTGCAAGAATAATGTGTTGTTTTCACTCACTCTGCTGTGATGACGGGGTATTGGAAAGGGTATCTCATTTAATTAGTATCAACTGATGAGGTTAAGATTAGAATTGGTCCTCTTCACCATGCTAATCCTTCCATTTGTAGTCTATTTAATGGTTTAAATGGTGCTTATTAGTTCTTTCTGCTCCAAAACCCAGCCAAAGGCTTTGGTGGAGCCAAAGTCTGCAGCCTGTCGCAAAGTAGAAAGTACATATTGTGGCATTTTACCAGAATATATTTTTAGGGAGGCTAGAATTATTGTATGTCTAGAATATGCCAGAGAGGTTATTAACCACTGCTACAACATAAAGCCATTGTAGGTCTTAGAAGTATCAGACTAAGTAATTTGTCAGTATTTGTCAGTTCCTGTTACATGACAAATATGTGATTATTTTCCATTATCTTAATCTCATGAATTTTCTATCTTTCATTTTGTCTGAGTAAACTGAGTTGATTGTTATAACCTATTCCTAAGAACACTTTTCTCGCAAATAGATAATGTGAGTGTTACTGAAGTGATACATATTTTCATATATAATTTTTTCATTTTCCCTAGGTGTAAATGAGGAAAATAGCTGGGTTTGCATTTTTGTTTTGCTCCAGATTGTTTTGTTTTTGTCAAGAGTAAATTTGTTAAAAAATATGGTCATTTGAGAGAAACACAAACTGTTTTGAGTAGGCCTCTGACTTTGAGCCTGTGGTCAGCTGATGCACAGACAGTCCTAAGTACAGATGATTACATTTAGCCTTTCAGACACTTGATTTCCATGTCAATAAGATAAATGACTAGAAAGCATCATTTGGTCAATGCTGATAGTGATCATAAAATTACAGAACATGCTTAACATTCTAATTCCTATTATGTTTCAAATAAATATATGATTTCAAAGCTGTAGTTGTCTTCCAATTCTATAGAGGAGTTTTGCTAAAATATCTTTCTTTTAATTATTAAAACATAAGGGCAATTCATGGGAGAAGTGTAATCCTTTTTCACTGCTGGCCAACACCACAGGCATCACGAGAAATTGCTCAAAATATTTTAAAAGGGTTATGTGATCTGAAGTCATCTCTCCCTGCTGGCTGTCAGCTATATTGGGCATTCAGCCAAGGAGAAGTAAATATACCTACCCCTTCACCCTGTAATAAAAAAAAAAAACCTGCTGTTAAAGTGGAAATATGAAGAAGATATGTTCCAGACAGACTAGCCCTCTGAAGCAGTAAGCAGAGATCCAGTTGCTTGAATAAGCAGAATCATTTGGAAGAAACCTAAAAGAGTCTGAGGATCCATCTCCTTTTCCTTGATATTAAAATGTCTGTGGTACTTTTATACAAAAAAAAAAAAAAGAAGAGGATTATGCTCAATGTTACTAGGTAGAATTTCCTTTTCTCGTTATTATTCATCCATTTTCCTACCTGATCACTGCTCAGCGTCCTAGACATGTTTTCGGTACTGTTTCATTTAGGCACATTTCATTCTTAGAGGCCCATGTGTCTGACTGTGAGTGATTATGTACTTAGTATAGCTGAAGCTACTGAGGTACTGCAGGTTAAGTCTGTGCATTGGTGTTTGCCTCACCAAGACTAGAAACCATTTTGAACTAGAGCTCGTAGCCAGTATAACACATGATAGATATCAATAGAAGATAAGAAAAAATATTTTTTAATAAAGTTTTAAGTTAGAAAGTAATTTATTCTTTCCAGCTATTCAGATGCAGAAACTGTGACTACAGCTGTAGTCAGCTACCATTTAATGGACCTCGCTTTTTTAGGTAATCTGTAGATTAATTCTAGATTTTCATTATGTATCACATTCAGCAATGCACAGTGAAATTTAATCTGGAGAGGCATGGAGGCTTCCTAGAGAGAAGAAGATTTTTCCAAATAAACCTGCTGGGGAAAGTAAGAAACAGAATAAGCATAGTGCACTTATGTAAACTGTCCATTTTTAGAAAAGAGTACCCATATAAATGTGTATACATGTACACTGTAAATATGTATACATATACACTGGCATGCATGTGCAAAAAGCGATGTTGAAAAGAGTTAAGTTGGCACCTCAGTTTTGGCTTCCAGACTTTCACTTACAAGTTTGCAGTTTATGTTTTCCCATCCTTCCCAACATACAGTCACATACAAACAGTCAATTAGTCAATAGACTGAGAACTCAAGATAGAGGGATTTCCTGGGTTTAGTTGTATTGCTTCTGCTCTTGCACAACATCCCAGAGCTGGGCAGGTGATAGGTTTGAAGAATCTTAACTGCTCAGCTCTTTGACCTGCATGTACTCCTGCTTTAATTTTCCAGAGAGGCTTGTGAAATTTCACCACATTTCACAAACTGATTTTCAGATTGACATACAGGCTCTTCTGCCCCAGGTGTCCCCTGCAATATACAGGCATGCATGCTTTCTAGTGAGCAATTTTTCAGAATTACACTACAGTAATAACAGTACAGTGTTACAGTACTTGTATTTTTCCTAGTATGTCTTTTTATAAAACAAAGCACTTCAGCTTATTTATCCAGGGAACAAACAACAAACAACAGAGGCAGACCCATGATACACTAAGTCCTACAAAGTTAAGAGAGATGAAAACAAGGAATTATTGGACAGTATTATTAACGGAAGACAGTAGCTGTAATTAGCACATTTAGGTCTTTATTATTTTTTATTCTTTGTCACATCTCTTTCCCCCTCCCCCTAGGAGAAAATCCTTCTGTGGCTCCTTCAGTTCATGCAAGAACAGGGCATTTCACTGGATGAAGTTGACCAGGATGGAAATACTGCTGTTCACATAGCTGCTCAACATGGTTATCTAGGATGCATACAGGTAGAGTGATAGCTGTACCAGAAATCTCTTTACATCAGATGACTAATAAAATGATTATAAGAGATCTTACAAGAGGGAATAATTATTGATACATCAAAATATACTAGAATGAAGAATTTTAAACCAGTAGGACTCAGACTGAAATACTGAAAAGATCTGGATTTAGATTCTGTTGTCAATTATGCTATTGTTAGCCTAAAGTAACTGTTGTATTGCAAGAACAAAGCATGCTTATATTGTTACATTGTTTATACATGAGCAACTAATGTATATGTTTTTATGTTACAAAAGGGCAGCCAGAGTAGGTGCATGTACTCTTCTGATATTTTCCTTTCATTTCTTTTTCCAATGAATAGCTGTAGCTCTCCTGCTTAGGGGAAGTCTAATAGATAGGTTTATCTACGTTGAAGGATTTCCACCCTGAGTAAACCATTCATAGAATCATAGAATAGTTAGGGTTCTTTCCAGACGTTGAATTTTTGAATGTGTCTATACTAAATAATGCAGTGTAATGCCGATTTCTAACTATTTCTCAATGAATCGGTCTGGCCATTGAAAGCAGTATAGTTGTGTTTTATAGAGCTGCTGGAAAGGGTAGTTTGTCCAGCTAAGAAACCTTATGCAGCTATAGTACTTTTGGGAGCCAGATCTGAATAGACCAGTTTGGATGCCTCTTTACAGTACCATTGTCAAGTGCAGACATACCAAAAAAGCTATGAGGTTGAACTGGATGGCTAGGTTAAACATCTTAACTCTGCGGGTTTGCAGTTGAATTGCTGATGTACTCTTTGGCCATCAAAGTTGCTAGAACCTTTAGTTACAGAAGTACATTTCAGTGTTCATTGCTGTCTGCACTTAAAGTGAAAGCTGATTGGAGAAGAAATAATAATAAAATTATGTCAGAAAGATATTTGAGAAACAAATTAGTCATTGGATAAAACCAGATCATCACATCCATGCTAAATTTAGTGGCTTTAATATTGTATTGTAGACAAGCTATTATCAGTTGGGAAAAAGTGGATAGAAGAAATGTTGATGATTTACTAGTTGGGAGCACCACTGTGGTAAGGTGTGTTGCTAACTCAACGGTGCCTCATCAGGATGGTCAATGAATTTCAAAGAGAAATGAGAGTAGATGATTTTGAACAGAATGGTGACATCTGCAGGCTGTTTTCATGGATAAAACAAAATAAAAAAGAGAATAGCCCTGCTTTCCCTATGAAGAATGAACCTTAATAAATACCTTAGAATTCTCAATATTTTTTTATTTTAGATAAATGTACAAATCAAAAAGTGTTTTGTGCTGAAGTGAAACCAGGAGAAATAAAACATGAAAATATCTAATGACAACAAAAATATACAATGTTAGTAGTGTCACTTCATGAGCACCTCAGTCTTAAGTGTAGTTGAGGTTTTGTTGTGCTCTAAATAAAATAAGCCTTCTTCCCAGTGAGTTTGTAGTCTAATTGAAAACAATATACAGTGAATGATATGGTAAAAGGAAAGAAGTGATAAAAGGAGCATGGAGATTCTAAGTAGCATTTCAAAAGATGGCGGGTCACCAGCTGTCAGTGATTTGCTGGCCTTCTCATTGAGCTGGTGACACTCTTCCAATGTTCCAAACTATAAGATTGCTTTCTGCAGAACTTTCCCTTCTTTATTTTCTTTACTGAAAAATTAAACCAAATGTATTGACATGAGATGCAGTGAAAGACTTTTGGTAAGTTCCCTTTAGGTATAGATTTAGCAGCCCAGACAGATCACCATTCCTCTTTTCTGTAAGCAGATGTACAGGTCTCTGTGCCAGCTGTTCTTAGTCAACAAGGCCACTCCAATGCTTGGTGGATAACCAACTCTGCTTGCATAAGTCAAGCAAGAGCTCAGCCACGCAATACCTCTTCTTCATCTGTATGTGTGATGTTAATAATGCTGTAGTTTAAGAATGCATTATGATTTTGTTCAGAATTTTTTCCAAGGTGCTATGAGCAATGTGTATCTGAACATTGGTGAGAATGTTTAGGTCCTATCTTAAATGCACACCAGTAAAGCAAATAGTGCATAACCCTGATTATCATAAACAGATTGAAAAGGCTGAAGGTTTGATTTCAGTTCTTGATTCAGTGATTGGATGTCTTGAGGTCAACCTGACAGAACTTATTTGTCTTTACAATGCTCTGGGTTCAGGTCCCTGAAGTAACTCAAATGTCATGCTCACAACTTAGATAGTTCTTCAGCAACAAGCTAGGTTTCTTTGCTAGCGCTGTAACACAGGAGTACACATCAAAGTATAAGCCATTATTTCTCTTAAAGACTAAAAGTTGGCATACATTTGAGTATATCTTTAAAAGAATACAGAGAGGGTAACCAAGCAAGTGCAAAGCAATGAGTCTTCTTTCAGCATTAAAAACACACACACAGAAAACCCCCAGCAAGAAAAAACAAAACAAAACAAAACAAAACAAACAAACAAAAAAAAAAACAAAAAAAAAAAGCCAACCAAACATACAAAAAAACAAACAAACAAACAAAAAAAAAAACAACAAAAAAACCCAACAGAACAAAGCAAAAAAAAAGAAAGAAAGAAAATAAAAGAAAAAAGAAAGAAAATAAAAAGAAAATCTAATCAGATTGGAAAAGGGATTGTACATACTTTTTTTTTCTGCAAAAAAGAAATTTTTGTCTGTCTGACCGAAAGGCATTGTTGAAAAGTATCTGCCATATTTTTCATATTCAAACATCATTTGGCTAAGGATTCAGGAAATTGAGACTGAGTCTGCCAAGTGTTTTAAACTTAAATTAAGAAATTAAGAGTTAAACCACAAAAGGAGTCAGCAAATACTGTAGTAAAGACTCTCCTAAAATGAGATTCTAAGGGTGTGTTGCAGTGCAACACAGAGATCCCAAGAACAGTAGATACCAGACCTGGTAAGCCAATACAGCTGATCACTAACTTCTATAAATTGGCTGGCAATGTGTTCACTCTGCTCTGGACCCTGATGTAATCAAGTCATAGAATCATAGAATAGTTAGGGTTGGAAAGGACCTTAAGATCATCTAGTTCCAACCCCCCTGCCATGAGCAGGGACACCTCCCACTAAACCATGCCACCCAAGGCTATGTCCAACCTGGCCTTGAACACCGCCAGCTCCATGAGCATTCACAACTTCCCTGGGCAACCCATTCCAGTGCCTCACCACCCTCACAGTAAAGAATTTCTTCCTCCTTATATCCAATCTAAACTTCCCCTGTTTAAGTTTGGACCCGTTACCCCTTGTCCTCTCACTACAGTCCCTCATGAAGTGTCCCTCCCCAGCATCCCTATAGGCCCCCTTGAGATACTGGAAGGCTGCTAGGAGGTCTCCACGCAGCCTTCTCTTCTCCAGGCTGAACAGCCCCAACTTTCTCAGCCTATCTTCATATGGGAGGTGCTCCAGTCCCCTGATCATCCTTGTGGCCCTCCTTTGGACCTGTTCCAACAGTTCTATGTCCTTTTTATGTTGAGGACACCAGAACTGCACACAATACTCCAAGTGAGGTCTCACAAGAGCAGAGTAGAGGGGCAGGATCACATCCCTCGACCTGCTGGTCACGCTCCTTTTGATGCAGCCCAGGATACAGTTGGCTTTCTGGGCTGCAAGCGCACACTGCCAGCTCATGTTCATTTTCTCATCAACCAACACCCCCAAGTCCTTCTCCGCAGGGCTGCTCTGAATCTCTTCTCTGCATTTGAATTGTACTTGCCTGTGTCTTCTCTTTTAAAATTACCATGTGCAAATTTAGCACAATGTTCAGTAATGCATAGACACATGCATCTGAATAACTTTTGTTACTGTGGCTCAGTATTGATTATCAGGAGATAATCAATAGGTGTCTGAAAGTCAGTCCTGTGTTTTCATTTGGTAGTCCCGCTCACTGTATAAATACTAGAAGTCATGCTGTACTGTGCAAACAAGGAAACAGAAGATTGAGTAGAACTGAAAAGGGAGAGGAAGGAATAATATAGCCTTTGCTTAGTTCTTCTGAACAACAGCTCATCCTTCTGTGTTATCCTTGCACCTGACTGATAGATTTTAGTGGTACGTGTTTTGAGCTCACTCTGCATACAGGCTTGCAAGCAAATGATTTTTAAAAGTGATTGGCTTAGACCAGCATTTCCAAGCACTTTATTCAGGAGTGATTTGTGCCCAGCCAATATTGTGGTTTACTAGATTTCAGAGTAGAGACATTTACAGATGTCAGTGTTTCCTTTTGTGTTTTTACAGACATTGGTTGAATATGGAGCAAACGTCACCATGCAAAACCACGTGGGAGAGAAACCCTCACAAACTGCTGAGCGACATGGGCATACCATGTGTTCCCGCTACTTGGTAGTTGTGGAGACATGTATGTCATTGGCCTCTCAGGTGGTCAAGCTAACTAAACAGCTGAAGGAGTAAGTGTTTCATTGCTAGCACCGGGATCATTCTTAAAACAATACCCTACTTTGTCTTCAATTTATTAGCAGTGTCCCTTTTCTGCTTTTTATGTATGATACTTTCAAGTCATATTTCTACCTTATTTCTCCACTCTTTTCTGTTCTCAAGAATTTGCCCCTTCACCTTTAACAGCTCAGTTTTTCAGCTGTTCTCTTTGTAGCAGTTTGCTGTAAACATAGATGAAAAGAGTGAGAGTGGAACAGGGTATGTATGAAGCAATCCATTCCCTTTGCTGTTTGCATACCTAGGGATCACATCATTGCTGATCATAATTTCTGTTCACATAGCATGTTTTTATATACAGTGAGTTTCTTTTTCTGATTACAGTGCTGGGGATTGATGTTGGGAAAAA
Organism: Ara ararauna; assembly: GCA_028858755.1. Lineage (NCBI taxonomy): Eukaryota > Metazoa > Chordata > Aves > Psittaciformes > Psittacidae > Ara > Ara ararauna. The sequence goes on from CM054410.1 coordinate 52,647,983, forward strand.
TAATGAAAATAATAGTTGGGGCCAGGGGGGTTTGGACTTGAAAGGTCACCAAAGCCCACGATGGCTTCTCAGGAAATATGCTCTGTTTATAATTCATAGGAGCTGGTTTAAATATTTTTGTATGTTTTTTATTAAACATTCTGTAAAAAGCTTGTTATTTTGAAACATAAATTTACGCAACTGCTTGCTTTTGTTGTAGATGCAGTTACTGAGACTTAGCATGTAGATAGGCTCATAAGACTCTTAGAAAGCATCAGCACTGACCTAACGTTTTGACTTAGATGCATGATGAAGAGCTTTTCAGCTCTCACAAGCCATGAAAATAGTTTCTGATAATCCTATATACCAGGTGTTTTGTAGTTGGTTTGTTTGCTGTGAAATACTAAAATATACAAATCAGCTGATATAAAAGGAAAAAAAGAGAACACATGGTATTTCCTGAGTAGCCTGCATTACCATCTGAATCATCTCAATATATAATGAAATTTATTTTCCCCATAACTCAGCAGGAAAAAAAATGCACTCACCAGGAAGTAGAAATGGCAACCTCAGATTCTCCATGTTTCAATTTTTTTCGGGACTCACCCAGTATTTGATATAAGTGTTATCTCTCATATGGAAAAAAAAGACTTGTTATGTCAGCCAGCAGGCTGTTTATCCCAATAGAAATAGTCTAGTTCTGACAAAAATACTACCACTTTTTCAAGTCTCTCCCTGTCATCTCACAGACTGCACACATAGGAAGTCATTTAAATAATTCTTATCTGGCTCCTGGTGGGTTCCTTTACTTGTCTCAGCTGGGGTTAAATCTGCTCCTTTCAGCAGCCTATTTTTTCAGGTTTCAGATTTAGCTCCAGTAAGTGCAGCATCAGTCTTTTCTTCCATGTGTACAAAGAGACTGAGTCTGTGCAATCTTGTTGCAGTTTACTGAGGCAGTGAAATACTCTATTTTCTGCTTGAAAGAGCAGCTTCTGTGTGGCTATTTGAGCTGTAAGCTTCAGGCTGTGAGTAGCTCTGATAGAAGCAATGGACCACGTTCAGAGGCCCATGCTCAGGAGCTATAGAGGATGACAGAAAAATCTTGCACTGCTTTGCAGGCCCATCCTGCATAAACATCCAAGTACATGCCTGGGCATCGGCATCTTCTCAAGCATATTTCCATCTCACATAACAGGAGAATTCATTTGCTACAGCAGCTCTGAAGATCCTGAAAGCGCCAGATAGCAACAGATGGAAGCCCAGTTTATGCTTAATCATTTCAAACTGTATTTACATAAGGATAGCTCCAACTTGGCTAGATCAGCTGTCTTTCCTGTATTTCCTCCAGCTACTTCTGCTAGTGTTAATGGACAGAGTTCTAGAGACAGAGGATCTATGATTGCATCATGATGGATTACTTGAGTGGTTCATATCAACGCATAAAGCTCTAATGTGCTTCCCAGCCTTCCCTCAACTTCTGTAAACACGAGCTGATCATGCAGTCTTCTTTTATCCTGGGTGCTTAGTAGCCTCTCTCTGATAACAGTGTATGTCCCCAGCTACAGGAAGATCAGAGTGGTTGATACCGTGCAAGAACAGGAGCACAGAAACTGTCTTAGACCAGCACCTACCAAGACCTGTCTTCAAAGGTCCTAAACCAAAGAAGAAAGTACTTTCTTTTGTTCTCTTTTCATGAGCCCTCAATCATCAAGGCAACACAGAGCAGTTCTAGAGAAAAATGACCCCAGTTCATCTTACTTTTTGGAGCCATTCCAGAAAAGAAGGCCCACAACCAAAATAATCACTTTTTGCCAGAGTCCTCACATCTTTCAACTCTTTGACCCACAGCAGCTCAACTACAAATGCTCCATTGAATCTTCACAAGAGTATTAACTGAGACTTTTTCTCAAAAAAGGGGAGGAACTAAAAAACCCATCTGTTACTGGTTTCAAAATAAAAGCTTAGGTTTGCATCTCTTGCTAATTATAGAAGTTTTCTCAATGCAGTAAGACTTTCTGAATTAAACAAAATGCTTATGACAGAAAAGTTTCTTGCATAGTCTATACAAAATATTGCCTTTCATTTTAGCTCCTGAGATTTCCATAAGTCTTAAAGTCTTAGTTATTTCCTCACTGATTTAAAATCTGCTTAAAAAACCTTAGATGCCAGTGTAGAGAATTCCTACTTTCACAAATACATAGTTTGTAGCACTGATGACATTAGCAGTAATGATTTGTATTGTTTGGACTTTCCTGGCCTGAACAGACCAGGTCAGAACTAATGACATAAAATTAATGCTTCCCTAGACTACTTTTACAATTCTGCTTCACAACACACGGTTCTACTTGCACTCCCAAAGGGTTGCACTAGCCTACATTTATGGGCCTGGATGTGCAAAGCAGTTAATCAGTGAGAGACTTGTTGATCCTTTTGATACACAAGCCAAAATCTCTATCAAGGCAAAGACCAAAGCAAACCATGAATCAAAAGATGAAGATGAGAGAGTGGTTTAATATCCTCTTTTCTGTGTTCTGTAAACACACTTTTCTGTGTTCTGTAAAAAAAATTAATGATTTTCCTGAAACTTCAGAGGAATAGCTGAAAGCCAACTGAATAAAAAAGTTATTGTAGAGGTATGCTATGGTGTGTGCAAGTTGCTAGTGTGTTTTGGGGTTTTGTATTGGGTTAGGTTTTTTGGGGGGAGTGTTTTGTTTTGGGTGTTTTTTTGGTAGTAGGTGATATACAGACATATATTAAAAAACCCAGTATATACTTCACAACTATCCATTTGTCTCTTTTTTACTTAGTTCAGCTGTTCTCTTTTTAGCTTCATAGAGTGGGCATTCCTTTATTTGAAACAAAGCAGATAAGTAAGGCAACATACTGTGAGAGATACTTCAGTAGAGCCCAATGCCTCAGACTGTTCCTTGTTCAGTTATTGAGCTCCCTGATTCCATTAGGTGGTAGTGAGAATCCACAGTTGTAGGTAGACACAGAAGTGCCCTTACATATTACTTACTGTGAACATTGTCTAAGCTAAGACATTCAAAATTTGGGCATTAAGTATCATAAAGTAAGTAGACCTTTTTACCCCTGAAGCTATAGTGATCCTGTCTTCTAAATCAGTCTGGTTTTAATACTTAAATATTCCAAGAAGTTATGATCTCTCATTTTCAATGTTATGTTAGATATATATGTGTATGTTATATATCTTTAGGGACAATTTTGGCAACATGTGTGGGTTTCTGTGAGCTATTTGCTAACTAGTTAAACTGTGAAAATGGAGGAAAATTCAATTCTTTTAGCATAATAAGATGTTTAAGTGGAATGAGAACTTTAACTCAGTAGAAGAGGTGTCAGAGATTTCCATTACAGCTAAAAGCATAAGAAGCTGTTAGCTACATTAGTTAGGTATTTAGAAATAGAAGTTGAAGGAAGCATAAAATGCAAATAAAGCAGATAAACTGCATCACAATCTAATCTCAAAATGCAAATTTCCCTGGCTCTTAAAAGAGAATATCTGGGAAGTTGCAATAAAGGCCAATGTTGACAGATGGTAGGAGTAATTTTAAAATAATCTAAGGAAGTGTGTAGGCAAGAGGAAGGAAGATGGAAAATTAAAAGAAGAAAGGATCTACATAAAGCATGTCTGTATTGTAAAATGCGATGGCAATTCAGTATGTTAAAATCCTACCTTTACTACTGTAGCAGTTTTCAGATCCACTCTGATATCTTAAAACTAAAAAGCTTGGTTTTCTGCCAGCCCTGCAAGTACAACCCCTAGTCTAAAAAGTCATCTGGAGTCATTCTGGCTTTCACATTGTCAGTTACAAAGACTGCATTTGGAACTCAGCTAACTCTTCTGCTGATGGCATGTGGGCTAGGAAAGAGTCCAGCTCACTGGTGGAGAACTGTATTAGTTCTGCAGATCCAACAAGAATTAAAGTACTAAAAATATATTACTTCTACAGCAACAGAAGCAGAGCCTGAAAGAAGCAGGTAAAAAGTCGTTTTCACATGGTTATTTTATGAGGACCAGGAAAGAAAACCAAATGTACCAGTTATATTCCAGGTGAAAGGTACCCTACATATGGTAACAAAAAGCTGTAAGTCTCTTGGGTTTCTTAGTAGTTTCCCAATAATCCTGTCTGTGCAGTGTTTAGAAGCACTGGAACTTAGAGGTCACTAAACAAGATGGAATGTTAACTGTAGTGGTTGACAAGCTAAAGGTGTGGGTGTTTTGACGTTAGAATGGAAGGTCTAAATTGGATGGGAGGGAAAGGGGAGAAAACTTTTTTAGGCAAATAGAGCTAAGCCTTCATTTTTGTAGAACTGCTTGAAGGTTTGCAGGTTGTCTTGTAGAACTGAGTCCTTCTGATGGAAATAATAATGTGGCAGGATAAGAGAGATTATGATTACATTTCGATGGTGAATGGAGTCTGTAGTATGAATGTCACTTTCATACTACTAACAATATGTACTATCACAATTTTTTGAACACTGGTCTCTTGAGTTATTTACAAATCAGCGCAGATCACACCACACTGAAGGCTACAGTAGGTACAGCACTACTGAGTATAAAGTTGGTGTAGAACACAGGTAAGATCTGTGATATGTTTGGGCAGCAAGCAGATGTGGTTTTTTCCTACAACACTGAATTATGCAGGGATCATACTTAGCTCCATTCTGCAGATGAAGAAGATTAGACCAGTGGGCAAAGGCTCCTCTCCGAGTTAATTTGCAGACAGAAGAGTAGAGAGCAGTTGTCTGAGCTATCATTTAGCTGAGTAAAAGCCAACTACCAAATGCAGAAAGTGACTTCTTAATCTGACCCTTCCCTCTTCCTTTACGCTAACAAGTAAGAGTCAAGTGGCCCTACATTTGTTCTGCCATATCTTTGTTTCTGGGCTATTATTTTCTGTAAGTCAATAGGTTTCAATGAACTGCTGTTTCCACATTTTCCTTATATGAAGTATAATAACTAATCTTTGACAGGTAAGTATCTCTCAGTTGATCTTGTGCAGTGATCACAAAATATCCACAGGAATTCAGAGACAAGTACAAGCTCTCTGTTTGTGCTCTTATTTATAATTTCTCTTTTTACTTACTATGTAAAGTATAAGTGAAAAGGACTTATTTTTTGAGTACAAAGTTGAATGGGTAGGATCAGTTATCCTGTAGGTTGCTAATGCTGACAGTTTTACAATTCAAGGTAAACAGTCTTACATTTTCTTGCAGGCAGACAGTGGAACGTGTTACATTACAGAACCAACTCCAACAGCTCTTAGAAGCCCAGCGGTCAGAGGGCAAGTCACTGCCTACATCCCCAAGGTAAGGTGACTGGAATTGTGCTGCAGTCTGAATTTGCATAGTTTCATGGTATATCAGTTGTCAGGAGAAGCTATGACCTGTCTAAATAGTATGTGTTGGGGTTTTTTTTGGGAGCTTGAAGCTGACCTTCTAGAATGTGAAAGTGTGTAATGTCATGTAATTATTGGAAATTTTGACTATGAAATGAACAGTCCCTATTTCCCAACAGAGTGAAAATCAGATTTACAGTAGAACAGAATTTATTTTGTATTAGACTAATAGCAGAGGAGCCTAGAAACCCCTAGAAAAGTTGTAAAGTTTGATCTTGTAGTGATCCATACAGTACTGCCCGCAGTTATTCGTCCAGTTACCAACAAAACCTGCTTTCGAGTTAATAAGACTCCTTATGCTTCTTAAATCTTTTGACTTCATTACATTGTATAAAAAGTCAAAATTCCAAAAACTTTATGTGTTGTTTACGTATCCTGTCAGAAGTCCCAGAAATACACACAAACTGAGTGAGGAGGAAAGTAAAGACAGATGACCGGATCTGTAGCCTGCTGACATATCTCTGTGACTTCTGCCATAGACTTCCAGTGTGATGTATGGAAGTTAAGCAAGCGCGTGACTTCTCTCTGATAACAATCTGAAGAAAGCTTTGAAAGGAATTAAATAAATCACATGCAAATAGGACTCAGTTTGTCGTAATCTTCTAATTCAGTTTCATTTCTGGAAAACATATACAGTGCTTCTTGTTTCAGAGTTGTTAGGGAGTTTCATATATGTTAAAATGTAAAGCTAACAAAAAAGCTTCTGCAGATATTGATGGTCAGAGCTTTGATTCATCAAGTATGAATCCATACGTTCAGTGACTGCTTTTTTTCCACTCTCACATAATCCCAAATACTTTCCTGGACAAGTGCTCCATGTCCCTCAATTTAATGTGTCAGTGCTTCAGACAAGTGCAAAAAGTTACAGAAGCAGATAACAAAGACATTGGGATCAGAGATGCATGTGTAAAGGAATTTCAGCTAGGAAATGGCTTTAAATTCCAAACTCCTGCTAAAATAGAAAACCACACTGGAAAGAGTTGTTTTGTCCCTTTTTTTTAAATCATGGTCTCTGTCTGCCAGCTCAGCAGGAACAATGAGACCAGTCTCTGTTCCAGCTTATTTGGTTTGTGTGATTTTTGCTGACTGGTCTCACATCTGAGTACTGGTGAGAACCAGGACTGTTTAAGTATCAGATAAAATCATGTGAGAGCAGATATCTCATCATTCATTATTCCTGTAAAAAGGTAGGTTTCAGTATCCTTTTAGTTAAGTAAGGAAGTCTGAAAATGATACTCTTTTATTTCACAGTTGGATACTACTTTTTCTTCCAGCTAGAACTCACTCGTGGATATTATCATCATCCAAGCAGCCAGTAGCAGATCTAAGAGAACCTATCGTTTTTACTAGGAATGTCTGTGGTGGATACATGCATATTCTTTCATTTTTATTTCAGTTTGCCACAGGAGAAGCAGCAGAAAATGAATTGAAGATAAGGTGGCTAATACAGGCATGTGAATTTTATACACTGTGAGAACTATGGACTCATCAGAACAGGAGTTGCTTGTGGAAAAATAAATTAATTTTATGAATTCACTGCCTCATACTGACCTTAATTTTATCATCTTACCCTTGCTTAGAGCAAAAGGGGTTTAAAGTAAAAACGCAGAGTATTATGAGCTCTGGTATATGTCATGGGGAAAGAAATGGTCTCTATAATATATGTTCTTTGCAAATCAGACTTGTTTGTGATTTCTGTTTCCTTGTTCTATAACATTTGGAGTTCTAAACTTCATTATTCTAATAGTATTGAAATAAATTCATGTCACCTTTTTCATACTTTTCAGTATTTCATATCTGAAAAGGTTTTGAGCACAAATCACCTTCACTTTTTATGATGTCTTATATTGCCAGACTTAATACCAGAAGGAGTTTAGATTTGTTAAACAATTGCTATACAGAGAGCTGGTAATTTCACAGTGTTTAGAATAACCCACTTTCTTTGGGGGGGATAGTAGGCACTTGGCCTCGCAGGGTTTTTTCACCTTTTAAAACATGTCAACTCCCACAAATAGGAAACAGTGGTTTCTCTAAAGTTTTCCTCATAAAGTCATCTTTGGCATTGAAACTACCAGGCTAAGTTTTAATTTCAAGGAGTTTTCTTTGTAAGAGAAAGGGAAGAAACTCAAATCCTAATTAGGAGTGGAAGCAGAGTTACATCCTTCTCTATGTAATCTTTGCTGTGGCATCATAGTAATGAATTCCATGTGGGTAGCAATGAAGAGGGTAAGTAACAATAAGCTGAGACAGACACACACACTGGAAATGGCAGTTTCGCATTTTATATGTGCATTAATTTGGCTGTGGTATTTTCTCCTCTTTTTTTCTTTTAGCTTACCATCATCTCCTGCTTCTGGCAACCCCCCATGGAAACCATCTGAAGCAGATGAATTATCTCCACCAAAAAGTAAATTAAACACCCAAGACGGGATTCATATTCTTGGCAGCTTGGGAACTTCTAATCGCACTCGAGCCAAGACAAAAGATGAGGACTCTGATAAAATCTTGCGGCAGTTGTTAGGGAAGGAAATCTCTGAAAATGTCTGTACGCAGGAAAAGCTGACTTTGGAATTTCAAGATGCTCATGCATCCTCTAAGAACGTGAAGAAGATTTTGCCAGAGAAAAGGGAGCTGAAGTTAGCCAGACTGAGGCAACTGATGCAGAGGTCGCTTAGTGAGTCTGACACAGACTCAGCTAATTCTGAGGACCACAAGAACACCCCTATGAAAAGAACTGACAAACCAAGGCCTCAGCCCATAGTGGAGAGTGTTGAGAGCACAGAGAGTTTGCACCTGATGATTAAGAAACATACTTCCGGTGGAGGGCGCCGCTTTCCTTTTGGTATCAGGGTCTCCAAGTCTGTGGATGGCCACAGTCCTTCCCCTACTTCAGAGAACAGTGATCCAGATAATGAAGCCCCTTATCAGCCTGGTACTGCACCTCAGAGCCAGTTTTGTGGAGATAACTCTCCATCCAGCATAGATGCTGCTCAAAAGGTTGCCACCAGCCCTAAGAGTGCTCTCAAGTCTCCATCTTCAAAGCGCAGAACCTCCCAAAATTTGAAACTCCGAGTAACTTTTGAGGAGCCTGTAGTGCAGGTGGAGCTAGCAGAACCAGAACTAAACGAGGAAAAGGATAAGGACCGGGGCAAAGGACTTGTGCGGACTCCACCCGCTTCTGGCGAGACAGCAGGGGATCAGTTAAAAAGGCCTTTTGGAACCTTTCGGTCCATAATGGAGACGCTGAGTGGCAACCAAAATAACAACAACAACTGTCAAACAGCTAACCTGATCAAAACCTCATCGACACTGCCTTTTACCTCATTAGGAAGGAAGATGGTAGACAGCAAGGGAAATCCAGCAGCTCTCACAAAAGGAAGAAACAAGCCAGTGAGTGCATTGAAAGGAGGAAGGGCCTTTTTTTTCTCTCTTGTCTCTTTAAGCAGTGTATAAGTTTGGCAGCTTCTTCTTCCTGCCTTCCTGTAGGAAAAGGATGGACACAAATACTTGATCGTATGTTATCTGTAGAAAGCTCATCTTTGTTTTTATTTTAGAAGGCTTTTTCAAAGAGTATTTACACAGGTATTGCTTGTTTGCAGAGTCTGTATTCTTGGTGCACATGATTCACATATTCTGTGTTGAAAGCTTTCTGCAGAGACATGACTCACCTGGAGATGATGTTTGTTGTTGCTCTAAGTGACAAGTCATACAATGAGAATGTCACATTTGAATCCATTTGATTTCTGAGGAGTATATAATTGAAGATCTAACCCTGTCCTGTTCTATAGCCAACGCTGAGAGCAACATGATAAAAATGATAGAATACAAAAAGAAAGAATAGCAGAGATGGTCCTTCCTACCTCTGTTGGAGCTACAGCCCTCCCTTAGGTGTTAAAGCTGTCAGTACCCTTCTTTTCCCACCCTCTTCTCATTGAATGGAGTCTTCTTGTGGCAGAGCATATCATACTGGTCTGCAGCAAAATGTACCGGATCCAGGTGATCCCCAAGAGTTCCCTTTCTGGGATCACAACAGAAAGAGTAGTGTCTCTAGTTAAGGAGGCTGGCTCTCCTGTTCAATAGAAAAGAGAAAACACTTTGAAAAGAATATATTTTCTAAGAGAAAGAAAGAGGTATTGAATTAAAGAGACAGGTAGGAAATACTGTGAGCACCATGTGTTTGCAGAACGGAGAGAAGTGCAAGCATCTGGAGATACAATAAAGAGTTGAGTGAGAGGCAGTGGCAGATGATTTAATCCTCTGTGAAAGACAGGGTGGGAGGGAATGGGTGGATGGAAAGACATGAGGCAAAAGAATAATTTCAAGATTAAAGAAGTACATAAAGCAGGCCAAAAGGAGGAGAAGGAATAGTGAATTATATACTGTAAAAAGTATGACAAGGTAGTGGGAGAAAAACACAGGAAAATCTTAGGCATAGAGGAGGCAAAATGAGCATGGAAAAGCAAGAGTGGAAACAGAACTGGGAAACAGTGAGTAGTACATATTAGTGGGTAGTGCTAGAACAGTCGTGCTACAGCAGAATATGAAATGAAATACAAAATTCAAATGGGACCTCATAAGATGTATTGAAGTGGGACTACATTTATCAAATTTTACTCAGAATCACAGTATGAATTTTACTGATTCGAGCCTTTAAAAGGCATATGCCATCTAGTCAAACAGCCAGTTTAACACAGAATTATTTTAATAACACAGTGGCAATTTTCTTTTAAGAGTGATTCAGATTTTATAATGACAGAGAAAAGATGGTCTGTCTTCAACAGTGTTCCGGTAAGAGTGCAAGGTTATGAGAACTTTTCATAGTTCCCTAAGAAATTTGAAGAATTGGATGAGGTAATTGTAACAGTATTGACACACTGTAAAATACATCTATGAAAAGGCCGTGTTTGCATGTCATTGTTGCCAACATCAAAATTGTGGGAAGAATACATTTTCATACCAACCCAAAGGACCAAAGCACACATCTCAACAAGGTAACAGATTCAGCCTTATTTACTAAATCAGAAGAAATCTGTTAAAATGTTATTGTGGCTATTTGCATGTTTTGTTTGCCTTCCATGTTATGTATGTAGGAAGTTCGGTGCATGTTTTTAACTGATACAATGTTGTGCTTCCTTAGGGTCCTTACTTCAGCTACACCAATCTTTCCTCTAGCATGCTGAATGAAGAACTTCTGTGTAGCTATGCTTGGTATGTGCTTATGCATGGTGATATTTAGCATTAATATTGCTTTGTTTTTTCAAATTGCATGTCTTTGCTAACTTTATTCATAACTGAAATACTGTAACTGATACATAAGAAGGGAAATAGATGAACAGATAAATATCTAAATTTCTAGAGAAGCAGAAATGTATGATGGATTTCTGCTGATGTCACCATTGAACTGGCTACAGATTTTGAGTTCCAAGCAAGTATAGAAAGTATTCATACTTGTAAATCCACCAGGGATTATAGCACACTTTGGCTGAGTATTCAGCCTCTGTTGAATGAAAGGCAAGTACCAGATGAGAATGGAAATTAAATTTCCTCTCATGAGGAGAGCAAACCAACTACATTTCATCTCTAAATAGAGACTACAGAGAACATGAGGCAGAATGCTGTACTTTTAAGTCTAATGCTCTCCTGTTTTCACAAATTTTTCTTACTTTGGCATTGAATCTGGTTTTTAAAAGTCTGGTAACTTGGACTGTAATCAAACTCCTTAATTTAGACATGTTCCATCAGGACTATTCAGGCAGATAGAGACCAGTCTCTCAAGGTCCATAAGGATATACTGGAAAAAACAACATTTGACAAAATGGGATTTTATTTTACAAGCAAATGCTTTGTAAAAATTGCCTGTCATTTTTATTCAACTCTTCACACTCACAAATTTTTGTGATGATCATTTTTTCTGTTAAACTGAGGTGTAAGTCCTTTCATTAGGCCTGGAAATGACTGCGATTAACACCATAATTGTATATTTGAAGGGAAAATTATAAAATAATTATTCTGCATTTTGAAAGCCTAAATTTCTTTCAGGTTACTCTTTTCTAAACACCTAATTTTGTTGTTGTTCTTGTTAGGTTTTTTTCTAACTCCAGAATCTCCCTGTACTTAAAAAACTCAATTTCCATAATGGAAATGGGAGTCTTGTTTTGAAGTCATTGGCACAGTATATGTGAAACCAGGTGGAACTGCAAGATTTCCAAGAAGTTTCATTCTCTCCTGAAAACAAAGTGGGAAATTGTAGTGAGGAAAACTGACTGCACAGCAGCAGTCTGACGGAGCATCATTGGGCAGCTTCCAGTCAAAACACCCAGCTGCCTGTCCAGACCATGGAGTAACACAAAAACATTAATCTCATCTTTATATTACAGCTATCTCCCGGATGTAGCCAGTTGTTGTAATTTAGTATTGCCTGCTGTAAATGCTCTTGTGTGAGGAGTTCCTGGCAGCCCAGCATTTACCCAGAAGCAGCAAGAGGCAGGAGAGGTTTGGCTGCTGCTGCAGAGCTGCAGAATCACCTGCTGGAAGGATTAAGGTTTTGCCAGAAGTGCCTAGAGGCATTTCTGATCCAAGCATGATGTCCTGAAGCTGCCTCTGTGGTGACGGGCATGTGGAAAACCAGAGACTAGGAAACAAGGAGCAGAGTGCACTAGCGGCACAGGTGAAGGAGTCTGTTGTTGTACCCACAGATCAGGAGAGAAGTACCCACAGATTAGGAGAAGAAGGGGAAACTGTGCCAGAGACTGTTGGCATGAGACTTCCAAAAATCGCATAAGAATAGAAGGTGTATTGCGCTTTTCAGACCTGAGGCTCTCAGAGCTTCTTAGCCAGCCTTTGTGATGCCTTTTATCGTGTGTTGTGGTTTTTGAACAGCAAAATGGGTTCCTGTCATTAGTCCCTGCATGCTGCCCTGTAGCCTGTGAAATTTAAATAACAGCAGAACATCACCATCATGTGCCCTACAAGCCCCTTGACCCTACGTGAATTTTCCCGGTATGATCTGTAGAGGCTGTGTAATTACCATTTCAGAGCTGTTTTGAAAAAGAACCTTTCTGAAAAGAATATGGCCTTTGGTGTTTAAAAAACCTTTATAGATTGTTATATGGGAGGGTTATATTTCTGGTCACGGTCACTACCCCACAATGACTGTAGACCCTTATATAGCAAATTTTATTAGCATCTTCTGAAATCTGAAGTCATTATACAAAAATCTACCTTGAGTCAGATGACATTCCTATCCACCAGTTTCCAGCTTCTTTTTGTTCAGCTTCTGTTTATTTCATTTGTTTTATTTTTTCATTCAAAATACTAAAGTACTTCAAGGCTTTGTAGATTACTTCTTCAAATTGGTCACAACTTATTAGTAAGGGGTTGTACTACATTTTTTAGTGTCCTTTTAAAACTTTATACACCCTATTTTTCTCAAGGCCCTAGAGTAAATTTTGGATATGCAGGATGGGTTGGGATATTTATTCCCCTTTTGGAAGGATTGGCTATTTTCTTGCATGTTACAGCTACAAGCAAATGCTCGTAGTTTTTTCCGTCTTGTAAGTATGCCAGTGAACAGTTCCTTCTCATACTTTAAATCATCTGAGATCTACAGTACATTAAAGTAAGCACTAACTCAACATATCAATAGGAACCCCTTAGCTGCAGCTATAAACAGCAAAAATTGCTTCATACATCAGGGACAATCAGCAGAATCCACCATCATGTTTCTGTCAAATGGTAAACTGGGCATACTTCTAAAATAAAAGTGTGTGGATCTCACCTAACAGGTATCCCACTGCCAGGCATAGTGCTGGATAAATTACAACTTCAGATATATAGTCTAGAAAAAGGATGCTTATCTGGATAACTAATAAAATAGTTGCCATTTGAACTAGTAAAGTATAAAATCAATATTGGAGTAATTTAGGCCTTGTCCCAGGCAATTTACAGTTGCTGTGAGCCGTTATGATCATGCATCAAGTGCCTGTTTTATGAGGGGATATTTTAGTATTTCTGTGCTAACACAGGCACCAGAAGACATTAGAAATTTGGTTAGTAGTTAGTAATGTTAGTAATACGGTTGCTTCAACTCAGCAGGCACTGTTGTAAAAGGCATGTCTGTTCAACACTACAGACCTACAGACACCTGCATTAGCTAAAAATGATCCTCTCTGAGGTCACAGTGCAACTGTAGACCTGCAAAATAGTGTCTTCAGAGTGCCTAGTGAGCCCCTACATGGGGGACTCCTCCAAAGGGTCTTTCAACACTACAAGTCTAAGTTAATGATGTAGTTAACTGATGCAAATTATCTTAGACTTAGAAAGCATCCATTAAGAAAGCTCCATGATTAACACTAAACATACTTGATAGCAGCAATGCATGTTAAATGCCAAAAAGTTAAGTGCTACTCTTACCTCCTCAAACCCAGTCCTACAAATTCTGTCTCCCCCAGTTCAATTCTATTTTTTACTCTTGCTTTGGGTATGTGGCAACAGTAATTTAGATGAATTAAGGGGATTTTAAAATAAAATGATCCCTTGTGCCCTCTTATTAAGACCCACAGCTGTGATCCCTGGAAAGGACACCTTCTGTTAAAACCTGAAATAACCGTGGGGTTATCTAAGCATCCTAAGTATCAGTCTCTTGGGAGTATTTGGTTCTTTGTGGTGATTGTAGACTGGAATAAAGCTATTCTGCTTTGTAGGAATTAGGCTAACAGTATGTGAGTTGAAGGCAAACATTTTATACACATACTCTTACATTTCGCTGTGGGTTTTTAATCTCCTGCTGATATCTGTCCTTTGCAGCAACAAAGGAGTTTTACTGTTCAGCAGTAATAACTGAAAATAAGCCTAAAAGGCTTTTCAACTTGTTTGGAAGTTGCTGTGGGCTGAATGCTTAATCAAAAATCCTTCAACTGGAAGGTGAATTGAAGAGTAGGGGAAACATACTGGGGATTAAGAACAAGGTCATATGAAAGGAAGTCAAGAAACTGAATGTTACAAATGTTTAGTGTTTCATTTTTCTACTTTAATTGGCAAGCTATCTTTTCAGTCTTATATACAATAGATGGATTTAATGATTATTTTATTTAATTTAAATTTACTTAGTGTGGAGATGAACATGCATTGTAGAGAAATAATCCTTATCTATGTATCTAATAATATTAATGATTTTAATGGACATTTTACCTAAATCACAGTGTTAAAAGAGATATAGGGCCCATATCAGAAATAGAATTACTACTTGCCATTTTTCCTATGGCTTTTGCCACCATGTTCTACTTAAGCAGACACATAAAGTAAGTCCAATGAATCAACTTCTGAAAGTGTTTCTTTATGATGACTTTTAATGGAGACGAGAGGTACTAGGGGCTCTTACAGGTAGAGTCAGAAGCAAACAGGATACATCTCATGTTTGTTGTAGTGGATCTTTTTATCACTGATACTTTTCCCTAAAGGAAAAGGAATTTTTGGACATTCTTTCAGTTATTACCAGAACATTATGACAGTGTACCAGTTCATGCCATGACTTAAAAAGGTCCTCATTGTACTACTGGTTTACAGTTTTGACTTCAGAATAGGAGCTACAAGAAAGTAAGAATCCACAATATTAACAAGTATTTTGTATAGTAAATGTCGAAAGAAATATACAGAGAGGAAGATTGATCAGAGTTCAGTACTTGCAAATGGAGTAGAACAGGCTATACAAACACAAGGCAAACCCCTCTGTATTGTTAGTGAGTAATTTTATTCTGTCTTTCTCCAGGCATGATGACTTCAATGGGAAAAGCCAGAAACTCAACAGTCAAAAGAGTACTGAAGAGGCAGAGCTGCAGGAACTCTTCCTCTAAATGACATCTCGATATGTCTCACTTTGTTTGAAATACATGAAATATATCCTTTTTGAAAAACTCACCAGCAAAACAGCAGCTGTTAGGATGCCTTAATTTGTAGCAGTTAGACCATATACAAAACTTTTTTATGATATATGTGTATATATAACTTGTTTGTAAGATGTGCTGTGCAAAGGCATGAGTGAGCAAAAGTAACAATTTGAAAATTGCTATGACACAGGCAACCTCCAAAATGTTTGTTGGGCCACAGAACACATTTTGTACTTTGTGTCTTGCATGGATATATTGTCATATATCTTTATTTGCCTTTGTCAATGGCACACACTGTCAAAGTTTCAGCCAGGACACTGCCTGCTCAGCTCCTCAGTGAGACCAAGGCAAGCATTGATTTTTTGAGTATGTTTTGTCTGTTGTTATTTCTATTTTTTGTAAAAAAGAAATAAAGATGATGTTAATAGGACATGCTGAATGCAGATACTTTTTATATTTCACTGTTTCATCTTTGAGCCTTAAGTGCTTTATTGGTCTTTCTGGTGTTCATTTGATACTGAGACAGTGTCCAGTACCACGATTTCAGTTCAGTCAATCAGTTAAGAATTGCTTTAATGTTTAGTGGTCCCTTTTCAGCTTTAAAATATGTAAAAATAAAAAATAAATAAATAAAAAATAGAAATGCAATTTTAAATTACCATTTATTGTTACTTACCAAACACTAACAATGTGCTTAGCAATCTGCTAAGACCTAGTCCATATTCTGTCAAAAATGTTATGATCCTTTTACTAAATGTTCTTTTAACCTTTCAGACAAAATACAATCTCTTACTGAACTCACTTTATTTCTGGTAAACTGTGAGTACATTCTGCAAATGTGTCATACAGCACAGCATCCAAAAGCAGATTACTACACAATCTTTACTTGACACATTTATTTATTTCAGATATGTATGTTTAGATTTGCTTTGATTATATTGATCACTTTGCATTTGAAGACTGCTACGGTTTGATGAGAAAGATCCAAATACATGAGGATTTATTTTACTGACTGTTCTAATGGAACATGGGAAAGTCACAGATAGTTTGCCAAAGAAATTTTTTATCACAGACTATCATAGAATCATGGACTGGTTTGGGTTGGAAGGGACCTTTAAAGATTGTCTAGTTTCAACTTCCCTGCAGTTGGCAGGGACATCAAAAATGACAAGATTATGGAAGTTAAATTCCTGCAATTGTAGAACTAGTAAGTAAATAATACGGACACTCAAGAAGATTTTGATTAAGTACAAAGGAGATGCTTTCTGCGCAGTTTCTCTTCCCTGTTTTTGCTGTGTTCATATTGGCCATCGGACTTCCTTTCTGGTCAGTGATAAGAGAGAGGGACTTCCTGAGTATGATTCATCATACATATTATAGCTATCTCATTTATGGGAGTACAAGTCCCTTCTTATTTACTACAGGGGAAGTTGAGGTAATAGATTTCTTGGAAGAGTTACATGGTACTTTGATGCCTTTAACTAAGTGAGATAAATGTCTTTCTTTGGGTTACTCTTCCAAGTGATGTCACGTTTGGTCATACAGCTGCCATCGACCAAGATGACTGAATGCACCAGGCACCCTGCTTATAGGCTTTGGATAAGCACAAAGTACTACTGGATAAAAAAGAGTCAATGGAGGCAACAGCAAAAGCCCCCACAAATAGAAACAACAAAAGCCTGCACTTAAAGAGATGCAATTCTGATTTTCTTTCCACAATTCTTATCTGTCACTTGGCAACACTTGGATTTTTGAGCTAAAGTGATAAACCTAGCACTCTAGCTGACCTGAACTGTGTTGTTTAAAGAAACAACCAAACCTCCAAAAATATGTGTCAGCCAGGAACAGCAATACCTCTTAATGGGCCTCCTGTCATCTGTGTGTGTATAAAATATCTGAATGCAAAGTGAGATGAGACATATGTGCTGCAATTGCCAGAGTGCTGAAAGAGAGCATAAGGAGAGATCCTGTGTCTGGTAGATGGGCTTAAAACAAATTGGCAGGTAGCATTTTTGAAAGATGAAGAGAGTTGACTACAGTCGCATGAATGGCAGAAGCATCAGTCCTGCTGAGTGATCTTGACTGGCTGGAGATATGTAAAGTCTGCTAGACTAGATATCTGTAGAATCTGACTGAAACAGGGGAAAAAAATGGACTTCTGTGGAATGATTTGAAATAAGGTGTAAGCATTGTCAAGCCCCAGAAGAAAGAAATTGCCTATTCTGGAGACCAAGGATTTAAATCACGTGCTCTTTGCAGGGTATCTGTTTCTGGAGTACATTGTCATACAGCACATGGTCAATCAAATTATGCAAGTATCCTTCTGCAATAGAGATTACTAAATGAGATAGGATTGGGATGACAGAAGATCTTCAGAGTCTGTGGCTAAAGATACCTGCTAGGTAAATGATGTATTGAAGACTCCTGTCCCAGGTAATTGTATAACTGAATACATCTGGTGAGGGCTGGATGTTTCAAGTGAGAGCTACACATACTCTTCATATGGCTCGTCATGGTTCCTGAGCACACTGGGGCAGAAAGCAGTTTTGAGGCTAGCTAGTGCAAAATAGGTCAACTTGATGTAAGCATAAAAAGTAGCGTCTGGAGGATTTTATCTCTGGAAAAGGTGAAGTCATGTTGTATAAACTGCTGATTTCATTGTTCCTAATTTGCAGTTTCTTTCCTACTTAGGGCCCCAAAGCCCACATGTCTGATGTCATTCCTATTATAGAAATGCTGATTCTGTGATCTTCAGCGGACTGAAGCTTGTGCTCTGCATATTTGTATCCTTAGTAGCTATAGAGTCGAGGTGCCATAACTCCTTCTGTTTGGTTTATAATCCTCCAAGCAGATCCCTCCTGGCATGAGGCTAAGTCAGGTTTCTCTCAGCAAAGGAAAGCATTTTCCAGAGGCAGAAGAGCTGACCTGGGATTTTGCAGAGAACATCTTCAGAAAACATCAGTTAGCCAAAGATTTTAACAGGAGCACAAACCCCTTTTGATTACAACCCATGGCAGAAAAAGTCCTCTCTTGTCCACTCAGAAATTTCTAATCAAAAGAAGATAGTGAAGTCATTTGCTAGTGAACCACTGTGTGTCCTAATAAAACTGCCCACAGATACAAAGAAGGGCTTTACATGTTCTGTCACCCCAAAGATGTCAGACTAAGAGATCTCTGTGTTTGTCTGATAGTTCTGTACCAAAGGTAATAAATAGCGTTTTGGAGAGCAGTAGTGAGTTCCCAGTTTTATGTAATTCTGTCTCTTCTCTTTTGAAGAACGAAAAATCATTTGCTAGGAGCCTTGTTTTTTTCATGGTTGGCTGATTCACGTGTTTGCTTCAAGTATTTTGAGATGGGCTGTCTATGGATACCTGCAGTGTTAAAACTGCAAGTAGGGGGCTTTATTTCATCAACAGGATGGTGGGGTACGCTTTGTTCTGCATTAGTAGAGCAGCATTTTAGTAATATTTTATCTATTTGCCTCGCAGTCTCCATATTAGAGGGCAAATACATTGGTTTACTAGGTTACTAACGATTAAAATAACTATAGTCAGCATAGTTGGTGTGTGAAGGAGATGCAGGAGACAAGTTAAACAGTTTAGGTTTAATATTAATTTCACTGTAACTGTCATTCAGAAACCTTTTCATAACATCAAGCTGACATAAGATCAATGGCACAGCAGAATACAATTGACAGCATAGCAGTAAAAAAAAAATATATATCCCAACGTCCGCTTATTTATAACAAAATGGTAACTGTCTCAGAAGGTTCTCTGGGAGCTGATTTGTTGCATGTTTCATCACTTACCATTACAGCAATGTCAGAATATGGCCATGCAACACAGTCAAAAGTAAAGTAAAAATGTCAGCACATCATATGCTAGCTATGAATTAACGGAGTAGTGAATGGATGTCATAGTGAGACAACTTTTGTTTGCATGTCAACTAAGATTCAGCTCCCAGTACCTTTGAAATATTTCTTATCCTTTTAAAAACATACTTGATGAAAGTTTGACAGAAAGGTCTGTGAAAAATATAGTCCCTGCATTTGCAGCTTAACTGCAAGGCTTAATTGTCTGTTGTGAAATGATTTCTTAACGATATGACAGTAATAATTTCTCAAATTATATTTCATTTCCTATTGTAAGTAAGTTCAGAAATTTCTTTCTAAATGTATATTAACTGTACTCAAGTACAGCCTGTTGCTCAGTTGGCTTTTGTATAACCTTGATTCTCTGTTCATAAATGCATTTTGGTGTTGCATGTAAGTACACAATTGTGCATGAGAAGTGGGTACAGTGCATGACCTGTAACCAAAATGTCTGTCACAGAACTATGTTAAGTATATGTTGCCCAAGTGAAAAAGCCCAGTCCATGCACTGTACCTGCAGTTCATGCTCTGCCTTTGCACGATATCACTGCCATATCACCTTCTTGCATACCCCAGACATACTGCCCACTATTTGTACCCATCTTTGCCTTGTTATATTGACCAGCCATTATGTAACTTGGACCGAGGTATTACAGACTTCAGCCAGGAGAAATCCATCCTCCTTGTACACATTTAATCTCTAGTTTTCCACATACTCCAGATTTTGTAACATGGACTGCTTTTGTCTAACAGAAATGGACAACTATAAATACAAGCTCAAGCCATCTGTTTCCTGAAGAACATGTTACTCTTTGTCTTTCTTTGACATCTGCACAGCTATTTCCTTTCCCACTCTAACTGCTAGGTGTTCTGCCAGGGTGCTTACTGGCAAGCAGTGTACAGGAGGAAGGAAAATAATTATTCTGGGTATATTTGGGAATCTGATAAGAAATCCTGAGGCTATTAGAACACAGCCCCGGCTTTTTATCTCTTCTGCCAGGCAGCAATACTGCTCCAAGAAAAGACAAAAATTGAGTTTGGAAGGGAAAAGGCCTGAAAGGAGTTTACCCTCCTTCTTCTACAGACATGAACATAAACTTACATATAGATGGTGTACAGATATCAGTAGAACCTTGAAAAACTGCAGAATAGGAACAAAATCAGGGGCTTTGCAAAAAGCTGTGGCATAACCATGTACGTCTGTGTCTACATATGCATGCAGACATATGCGTATATGTATGGATGTGCAGTAGAAGAAGTTAGGGATATGGACAGCAAACCTAGAAATGTATTTAAAAATGTAACATGAAAGTGCACAAGTGCAAAACCACAAGGAAACACTGAAAAGGTGCTGCTTGCCAAGAAAAGGGAAAAAAAACCAAATCAAAAACAAGTGACAAAGACAAGACAATTGTCTTCCACTACAGGACTAAAATGGTGGGTGGGAATAATTGTCCCTCCTTGTTGACCTGCACATTGTCTACTAAAGGTAGAACAAGAAACAGTGAATATAAACTATAGCAAAGGGGGTGGAGGTTATGTGTTAGAAAAACTTTACACAAATAATGATAGCACTGGAATCAATAGCCGGGGGGAAGATGTGAGACGGTCATAATTGGAGGATTTTAAGAACAGGTGGGAGAAAAAACTGTCAGAAATGACATGCCAGCAACAACCATCAGAAATGCCATGGGGCAGGTGGTTGAATTTGGATGACTTCCCAAGGTCTCTTTCAGGCTGCTCTCTTTTAACGGATCTGTGATTCAACTGCAGCAAAATCAGCTAAAGAAAGAGAACTGCTGAGGTCTTTACAACACTTGGCTTTTATAGCACTGTCAAGAAAAGAAACAATTCTGCCAGAGGTCTGTTATATGGCATTTATTATCTGACATCATTGATCAAATAATTTCCACATACAGGTTTGCTAAGGAATCAAATAGGTGATGTAACTTTCAGCTTCCTTAAAAATATCTGCCCCCATTGTAGCAACTTCTAAAGTAAGTTTCTTGTCTATTAATAAACCAGATAAAATCTTTTTCTTCAGTGCAATGCCACTTTTCACATGTGGTGAGAACTTTTTCTGAGCTATAAGAAAAAGTTTTTTTACAGGATCCACAGATTTCACTGTGCATGCAGTAATGGGACAGGTAGGTAAGAGAAGAGATCACTCACTGAGGTAGATGACCAGTCCAGGTTTAGGGAAAAGGAAGAGCCTCCAGCAGCAGCTAAAGGTGCCCATTTTGGTGAAGAGCAGCTAGCAAGCAAGCTAGTAGAGCAAGTGTGGGATGAGAAAGTGACAATCCTGGGAGTGATCCTAGTCCCTTTGTTCCATTCCTTGTTGCCCAAACATGGATTCCATCTTTCGCTAGCTCGCGATATGCATAAAAAAGCATCCTAGAGACACCAACAAGATAAATGTGGCTTCTCCCAGCAGCACAGGAAAAAGTTACTTTTGCTGTTCTAAGGATAAAGCGTTGAGTTCCTGTCATGAAAAGGAACTGGTGAAGGGCTCATGAAAACCAGAGTTGATGCTGCTGCTGCCAGGTTCTCAAAGGAAAAGGGTACAGGAGAATTACATTTTCAGCAATAGCTGTTGCCTAAAGTACTCAGCAATAGCTACTGTTGTTTCCACTGCTCTGACACCTGCGAAGTGGCAGCAGTGCTAGTGCCTTACCCAAATGCCTGCTTTGCCAGTGAGGGAAGCAAGGCCTGTGCAGAAAAAGAGCTGCACTGAGAGAGCACATGTGTAAAACAGGAACATTTTCCTATTTTCCAGAAAATCTCACTTGGCAATACACAATACGATGTTGGTTACAACCATGCCACTCCAGGTTCTTTATTTACATGTGCAGGACCAAGTAAATAAATCATGCAAGTTCTTCTGGTTTCTGGAATATGATGTCTGACAGTTCTCCTAGAGGAGACAACAAACTTTATTTTAGAGTGAAGAGTTACACCACAAAAATGTGGCTGAGGCATCTGCACTTCTATTAATTACTTTCTGAGACACTTGATAGCAAAAATACCCCTTAGTTCATCACTTACAGATGATGCTACAGTTCACGACTGTACTTTGACTTCATAAAATCTAATTAAGAGAATGAAATATCCTCAAAATCTACATCCTATAATTTCTGTATCCCCTGGTAGTGCATGTGCAGGAGATAATTTTAAATGTATTCCTTTAAACGAAGTACAAGCAATGCTGTGTGCAAAGCGCTGACTGTTCTCACCTAAAAGACACTTGGATGTCTCACTGGCTTGAAAGGGTCTGACTAATATGTTCCTGAGCATCCTCTTCTAAGCTGCTTTTCTGAAGCTATGCTTCCTCAATAGTATGAAGCTCTTAGAAAACAGTCAACCTTCTTCATGAGCATCTCTAATTCTATGATGGAAAACTGCCATCCAGTGACATCCAGTGTCAGCATTTGAAATAAATTTTGCCAGTTTTAAATTGAATTGTGCTGTGTCTTCACAAATCCCGAGGTGCTTTAGGTAGATGATTTAAAGAGTACTGCAAAACATTAAAAAACACTGTGTACAAAGATTGCACACAAATTGTAGCATAGGTATCTATACGGAAACCATTTTCTGTCTTCATATGAACAACCTAAGTAAGCTAATGCTGCAACAAAGGGCACAGTAGAAGAAACAGAGACAAAATCCTTTATATTGTACAGCATAAAACACCTTTTCTTTTTATTATACTTTTACAGCAAACATAAAATATGCACGTAATTAATTACGCAGTCTGAAATAGACAAAAAGCATAGAATCATAGAATAGTTAGGGTTAGAAACTAACTTATGATCATCTAGTTCCAACCCCACTGCCATGGGCAGGGACACCTCCCACTAAACCATGCCACCGAAAGCTCTATCCAACCCGGCCTTGAACACCGCCAGTGATGGAACATTCACAGCTTCCCTGGGCAACCCATTCCAGTGCCTCACCACCCTTACAGAGAAGAATTTCTTCCTCATATCTAATCTAAACTTCCCCTGTTTAAGTTTGAACCCATTACTCCTTGTCCTCTCACTACAGTCCCTCATGAAGAGTCCCTCCCAACATCCCCATAGGTCCCCTTCAGGTATTGGAAGGCTGCTAGGAGGTCTCCATGCAGCTTTCTCTTCTCCAGACTCAACAGCCCCAACTTTCTCAGCCTATCTTCATATGGGAGGTGCTCCAGTCCCCTGATCAACCTCATGGCCATCCTTTGGACCTGTTCCAACAGTTCCATGTCCTTTTAATGTTGAGGACACCAGAACTGCACACAATACTCCAAGTGAGGTCTCACAAGAGCAGAGTAGAGGGGCAGGATCACTTCCCTCAACCTGCTGGTCATGCTCCTTTTGATATAGCCCAGGATACAGATGGCTTTCTGGGCTGTGAGCACACGCTGCTGACTCACGTTCATTTTTGCATCAACCAACACCCCCAAGTCCTTCTCCGCAGGGCTGCTCTGTATCTCCTCTCTGCCCAACCTGTAGCTGTGCCTGGGATTGCTCCGACCCAGGTGCAGGACCTTGCACTTGGCATGGTTAAACTTCATCAGGTTGGCATCAACCCACCTCACAAGCATGTCAAGGTCCCTCTGCATGGCATTCCTTCCCTCCAACATATCAACCAAACCACACAGCTTGGTGTCATCGGCAAGCTTGCTGAGGACACACTCAATCCCACTGTCCATGTCACTGACAAAGATGTTGAACAAGACGGGTCCCAACACCGATCCCTGAGGGACACCGCTCATTACTGGTCTCCAGCTGGACATTGAGCCATTGACCACAACTCTTTGCATGCGGCCAGCCAGCCAGTTCTTTATCCACCAAGTGGTCCACTTACCAAATTGATGTCTCTACAACTTAGAGACAAGCATGTCATGTGAGACAGTGTCAAACGTTTTGCAGAAGTCCAGGTAGATGACATCAACTGCTCTACCCCTATCCATCAGTTCTGTAGCCCCATCATAGAAGGCCACAAAATTCCTCAGGCAGGATTTCCCCTTAGTGAAGCCATGCTGGCTGTCACCAAGCACCTTGTTGTTTTTCATGTGCCTCAGCATGCCTTCCAGGATAATCTGCTCCAAGATTTTGCCAGGCACAGAGGTGGGACTGACTGGTCTGTAGTTCCCCTGCTCATTCGTTTTCCCCTTCTTGAAAATGGGGGTTATATTTCCCTTTTTCCAGTTGTTGGGAACTTCACCTGACTGCCATGATTTTTCAAATATGATGGACAGTGGCTTAGCAACTTCATTTGCCAGCTCCTTCAGGACCCCCAGATGGATTTCATCAGGTCCCATGGACTTGTGTATATTCAAGTTCCTATAGATGGTCTCGAACCAGATCCTCTCCTACAGTGGGCCCAGGGTCTTCATTCCCACAGTCCCTGCATCTGCCTTCCAAGATTTGGGTGGCGATCACATGCTTAATGTATGCTCCAATTTATTTCAGGTTTTATTTATAAAAGTCCACTACAGGTAAAGTAGAGATTATTGCTCTTTTTGAATATCTGGTTTCCTTGGGTAAAGAAATTTTCCACATGAAAAACAGTAGGCACCTTTGAGGAGCTGTTTCCTTTCCAGCATTTTTCAGTACAAAGAGAGAAGAGATTTGTACTTCAACATAAAGTTTTTTAGTCCAGAATCTGGGCGTTTAAAACAGGTCTGTTATTTGTTCTGAGCAGCCTTTGAAACAAGGACCAGGCAATATCCAGCAGAGACTAAGGGGAAGAGAGTTTGGTGTTGATTTAAACCAAAGAAGCTAAGTCACTTGGAGATCTCCATTGCCCTCTCTTAGAGAAGTGCTTGGCAGTCAAAAGGCCACTTCATACTTCCCCCGTAACTGCACCTTTTGAAGCCGGTGGAAGTCACCATCTCTTGGACTGCTAAGTCAGATACTCGAACAGAATGAATTTATTCTGAAAGCAAAGAGAGCACAGGGATCCAGAAACAGAGAAAATCAATTTCTAACAGAGAATGAATTTTCACTTCTACCCCTGTCCTTTAGATAAGTGGATGGATGAGTGTATAGATATATTCTTTTATACATATATGTAAAAGTATGTGTATACATATATGTAAATGTATGTGTATATATACAACAGAAGAATTTAAGATGGCTCATAGGTATAAGACATAACTTGACAGCTACCTGTTAACCTTAAGGGTTTTCTCTGGAATATTTTGCTCCTGATATACATTCATGTAGCAGAATATCTGTTAGTCAAACACTGCTTGTTCAGAATAATGGTAACTTCAAAGCAATGAAATCATGTTGTGCAAGGCACCAGGGAGCTGTTTAAGAAATATTTCACATAAAATCCTTTTCAGGAGCCAAAGTTTTCCTAATGATATATTTAGAACTTGATACAACATAGTTTGGAAAGTTTTTATATACAAATATTTTAGAAGTTAAGTTTAAACTGTGAGCATTGAAATTCTATTGGAAACCCAGTAACTGCAAAATTGTAAGTCAGTAGTATAATCATCCAATTAGCAGCTATTCTTAGAGTATTAGTTTCTGTATTCTGGATGCTTATTTGTGCCATTTCAACTGCAGTGTGCTCCAGATTTTAGAGCATAGCTCTTTAGATTGGTCTCCAGCTTCCAGCATTAAAGTATTACAGGAACATATTTCAGTGAACTGTTGACAAAATTATTATTGCAGGGACCAAGCTGTTAAAAATTTGGTTTGCAGGGAAGAATGTAGACATTGTTTGCATGCAGTCATTTGGGTGCTAAAGTGGAAAATGAATGGGATCCTGAGTGTAGAGAAATTCCATAGAAAGGCAGACCACAGCAACTTGGAGATGCTCGCTGCTGGGCAGCCTCGCTGATCACCAGAGGGAGACAGAGCGTGTAACATTTCAGGATAGCTCTGGAAGCAGCAAGAAATTCACAGGGTGAAGGTAGTGCAAGATCATGCGAGTTTCCAAAACAGCGTGATATATGTATAATAGAATCATAGAATCATAGAATAGTTAGGGTTGAAAAGGACCTTAAGATCATCTAGCTCCAGCCCCCCTGCCACGGGCAGGGACACCTCCCACTAAACCATGCCACCCCAAGGCTCTAACCCGGCCCTGAACACCACCAGCGATGGAGCATTCGCAACTTCCCTGGGCAACCCATTCCAGGGCCTCACCACCCTCACAGTAAAGAATTTCTTCCTCATATCCAGTCTAAACTTCCCCTGTTTAAGTTTGAACCCATTACCCCTTGTCCTCTCACTACAGTCCCTCATGAAGAGTCCCTCCCCAGCATCCCCATAGGTCCCCTTCAGATACTGGAAGGCTGCGATTAGGTCTCCACACAGCCATCTCTTCTCCAGGCTGAACAGCCCCAACTTTCTCAGCCTATCTTCATATGGGAGGTGCTCCAGTCCCCTGATCAACCTCGTGGCCATCCTTTGGACCTGTTCCAACAGTTCCATGTCCTTTTTCTGTTGAGGACACCAGAACTGCACACAATACTCCAAGTGAGGTCTCACAAGAGCAGAGTAGAGGGGCAGGATCACTTCCCTCAACCTGCTGGTCACGCTCCTTTTGATGCAGCCCAGGATACAGATGGCTTTCTGGGCTGTGAGCACACGCTGCCGACTCACGTCCATTTTTGTATCAACCAACACCCCCAAGTCCTTCTCCGCAGGGCTGCTCTGTATCTCCTCTCTGCCCAACCTGTAGCTGTGCCTGGGATTGCTCCGACCCAGGTGCAGGACCTTGCACTTGGCATGGTTAAACTTCATCAGGTTGGCATCAACCCACCTCACAAGCATGTCAAGGTCCCTCTGCATGGCATTCCTTCCCTCCAACATATCAACCAAACCACACAGCTTGGTGTCATCGGCAAGCTTGCTGAGGACACACTCAATCCCACTGTCCATGTCACTGACAAAGATGTTGAACAAGACGGGTCCCAACACCGATCCCTGAGGGACACCGCTCATTACTGGTCTCCAGCTGGACATTGAGCCATTAACCACAACTCTTTGCGTGCGGCCAGCCAGCCAGTTCTTTATCCACCAAGTGGTCCACTTACCAAATTGATGTCTCTACAACTTAGAGACAAGCATGTCATGTGAGACAGTGTCAAACGTTTTGCAGAAGGCCAGGTAGATGACATCAACTGCTCTACCCCTATCCATCAGTTCTGTAGCCCCATCATAGAAGGCCACAAAATTCCTCAGGCAGGATTTCCCCTTAGTGAAGCCATGCTGGCTGTCACCAAGCACCTTGTTGTTTTTCATGTGCCTCAGCATGCCTTCCAGGATAATCTGCTCCAAGATTTTGCCAGGCACAGAGGTGGGACTGACTGGTCTGTAGTTCCCCGGCTTATTCGTTTTCCCCTTCTTGAAAATGGGGGTTATATTTCCCTTTTTCCAGTTGTTGGGAACTTCACCTGACTGCCATGATTTTTCAGATATGATGGACAGTGGCTTAGCAACTTCATTTGCCAGCTCCTTCAGGACCCACGGATGGATTTCTTCAGGTCCCATGGACTTGTATACATGAGGCTTTACTACTTTGCCGTTTTCCTCAGGGTGTGCGTGCAAATGACAAGAGACAGGAGAGTAAGTTTGCATCAGCTGAGGACAAAATACTCCTGAATATAGGCAAATTCGCTATTAGTAATTTTATTTTATTCCAAGTTAATGCAATACTTCTGCAGTGATGAATTGTTTGACCAAATCAACATAGAAGCACTGTAATTTGCTGGGGTGCAGCCTTGTTGAGAGAGAACTTAAAGGGTATTTGAGACTTCATCTTCAAATCAGAGGTAACCTGTTGTTATTAAAGAGGGCATGACTACATCGACATTTGTTTCAAAACTCATAAATAATAATAAGGTAAGTTTTGGTGGCCAGAATACTAGGGGGGAAAGTACATTCTCCTTGATAACCACAGTACTTGTAATAAGCCTGTGTTACACCATGGCTCAAAAGATGGCAGAGGTCATTTCTGCCTGGGTACTAGTGCTGGACACCTGCAGAGAAGTGAGATCAGCTTGTGGATGATAAACTCATGCCTTCCCTATTTCATCAGCCAAAAAAAAAATGATTTATAAGTCTGTAGTGGTGTTGCAATGACTGCTGGAAAAAAATCTAGCCACCAAAAATCATGGTACTGCTCCAGGCAATAGGTCTGCAGATCTCAGAGAAATCATAATTACCTGGATGAGACGGCTTCTCACAGCTACCGCAGTTAATCAGCATCCTCTGTTCTTAAGAAGTTGTATTTGATAACTGCCTATCTGCTAAATGTCTTCATTCTGCTTTCTATCTCACTATATTGATAGGAAAGAAAAAATCGGCAACTTAATGATTTGCAAGTAGCTGGGCTGTCACACACTGTTTTTCACTGAAAGACTATTCAGTGTCATTTCTCTGACATGTCTCAGAGCAGAACCATTCTGTAATGGTCAAGATAATGTGGACTCTTAAGTATTCTGTATTCCAAAATGCACACAGAAAATCTATCATTTTTTCTGTGTGCCACTCACAGTTGCAGGAGGCACAGATCACTTACACAGCACTCATTTCAAATTACCAGGTACACTACAACTTTCATCTATTCAAACACAGGGACATGTAGAGTTATTTAAAGTATAGGAGAGAAACAAAGGAAGACACAGCACCTTCCACAGCATGGAAAGGAAAAACATTCTGTTAATCATATAGCAGGTATCTCATTTTCTTCTGTTCACAAAAGTGCCTTCATGTATGGCTTCAGGCCTTAATTCATTTTGGCTATTGCAACTGTTCTGCAAAGTGTCTCATATGCCCGTTCTATGAACCATTTCTTTGGTAGCACTAAAATAATGCCATTTGTGGACTGGTTCAGGCCAACAGCATTACCTGGTTGTTAATTGCTTAGGCTTGGCTTCATTGAAAGGTTTTCACATTTAAACATCTCAAACAAATAAGCAGACTCATTCTGATCTTCTTTTATGCTACCTCCTCTCAGATTTGCTGAGTTTCTGCTAGTTATCACATGAGTTCTATCTAATAGATAAAGAAAAAAGACATTTATTTTTACAGGTAGTACGCACATTCATCTGAGTATTACCTGAATGGTAAGTTTCTGTCCTCATCTAGTATGGTTTGCTTCAGGAAATGTCTGTTAATGCAAACAGAAACCTAAAAGCTTGACATTGTATCTATCTTGAGCATCCATTGTAAGATCATGTTGGAAAATAGACACTACTATTGTTTTTATTTCATTGGAGTTTTTTCCTCTTTAATTTAGTCATTTACACTTTATCCATCATGATAAAATTGAACCATCTATACTGTGTCATATCAGCCAAATATTCTTTCTAAAGAAGTTCCTTGGGAATTTTGTCATTGGTTTTCATCTATACCGGGATTTTTTCCCACTGTTTATGATATTTAATATTAAGTAATATTTTTCGTCTCCAGAGATCTTCAGAGTTTCTCTCATGCTGTGGACCAGCCCCCAGCCATTCTTAGTTCTTGGAAGAATTTTTTTCCAGTGATGGGATTTAGGTTTTAGTTCAGCACATGCAGCGTTAGGTGTGTATATATAATGTTTCTATATCAAAAGCAAACAGTTTTGTGAGAGCTTCAGTCTGTATATGCACAAAGACAGGTTGTGTGTTTTAAAGAGCTATTGTTTCATTTACTGGCAGAGCAGAACATGGGAGAGCCTGATGAGAGAGAACGAAGATATTAACTATTTTGCCCTGAGAGTCGGGAAGATAGCTGAAGAAGCAATTTTATACTTTCCCACCATCTGCAAAAAGATTTTCTCAGCTGGTTGGTACAGGCTGCTAGAGACCAGGAGTGAGCTCATGCCTGCGTCTGTCTCACAGAGCTTCCTGCTGCAGTTGCTGGAAAGCCCATTTTCTCTTTCCACAGTTTCAAGCAACTTTGCTAAGGAAAGACCATGACATCATGAAAGTGGAACACACAAGCCTTTCTATGAGAGGCCAGCTTCTGAAAACTAGAGGTTTTCCCCTTTTATTTGGTTTTTTGATTCAAAAAATAAGTTACAATTTGATAGCAATAGGAAACTGCTAATAACTCATCTTTGATTTCCATGGTTCTCATTGGAATCTAAACTGGATCAGCCACTGGTTGCTGCTCAAATTCTTCTTTAACTGCACCTGGGTTCTTTCTCTTTTCCCCTCTTCCTGGAGAAAAGGGAGGGTTAAGTCCATGTCCTCACAAAGGAGTAATAGTTCTTCTCAAAAGACAAGTCACAAGCAAACTATTTAGTTGTAAACGTCTCACTGAAGAATTGGTACACGAATGAGACATGACTTCATCCTTTAACCAACATGCTTCACTGGTCTGGGGAACCCTGGTGCGTTTGGCCCATTTTAGTCATACTTGTCATGGGAGATCCTTAATGACTTAGTAAGGTAGCTTTAAAAATCTCCATACAGAACCCAGCATATGGTATATTTATTGGCAAAAGTTAATCCCTGTAGGAACAAGTTCTGCAGTAACAAATGATGAATTATGTGGCTTCATAAGCACTCATGTCATCAAACGCACCATTGACCTTTTTACATTTTCAGGGGGATTTTCTACTGTGCGCAGTTTCTTTGGTTTGGAAGTGAAGCAGTTTCACAACATGTCCTGAAGGAAACAGGTAATCAATAATTTCAGTTTTGGTTACTGTAAAAGGTAAATGAGACCCATGTATTTGTTGGGCAAGTAAGCAATCTGGCTTTAGTAAAGCTTAAACAGGGCCTAACAAAGAATGTGAATACTCAGTACTGGGTTACAAAGTCAAATTCCTTGATAGATAGAAAGAAAGAAGTAAGAGTGGATCAAAGAGGTCTCACAGTGCCAGAGGAGAAAACGTTCATTTATAGCATGCTTTTTTGGGCAAGAAGTAAAACTAGGAAAATGCCTCACCCCAGTGAATACGTCTTTTATGAATTTTAACAGAAAATGTTTATAAGGCAGCTTTCAGTTAGCAATTAAGAGGATGAATCCTCATTTAGGTTAACCCGAGAGATGATCTGAATTTGTTGCCTGAATCCTGTGATTATAATTTTGGTCTTCAGCTTGTTAGGTCATGGAAACTCTAGGAACCATATCGAGAACTGGAGAAGGGCTACCTAAAATGATCGCACTGAAAAATGGACCAAAGAAGACAGGGATATGGTTATGTCTGGCTTTCCTAATAGCTTGAGACTAAACTGCTCACAGGAATAGCATCTGAACCATCAATGCAGCAAGATAAGGCTGCTACTGGAACCAAAGTACCACTTCCAGCAGAATTGCTTTCCAAAACTAACATTTAAAGATCTCATACAGAGGATCAGCTATTACTATGTGTATGTAACACTCACAGATCTGTGTGTACAGTACACAGTCTGTGCTGCATGCAAGTACCCACTGACTACAGCACAAGCACAGCTGGAACAAAAAATGCTTTCTTTTTTTCATTGACTATAGTCCATGTTAAATCCAAAACTATAACCTGTGTTGAGCTAGCTGATGAATTTGAGCTCTTTTGCCCTGCCTTAACCGCTGCCATAGTCTGCTGTACCCAGAAGTAATTCTGAAAACTGGGTGCTAGAGCTGGTATCAGGTCAGGAAGTCCATGTAGGAGAAATGGAACCTATGTTTCACAAGATGCATCTGCTGCAAATCGAAACTCAGGAATCCATACGTACAGCAGTAATGTAGTTAGTTTTGGTCCTTGTCTCTTCCAGCACTCTGCACAACAGCCGAGATGAACAAACAACACGGTGTTGCAATGCGCATACGTGCTATGACAGCTGTAGGCATACAGATAGCTGTTGGAAATACTTTTTTTCCCTGCGGGTTAATCCGTAGAAGGTGTGTAAGTAAACATGAAGGCAAGTTATCTAGATTATAATTCATCTGTAATTCAGATGTGAGCACAATTCTGAGGAAGTTAATATTAACTTACCACCCATTGCATTATGTGCCCCTAAGATCAGTGATAGGAATTGTGCAGTGATTAGTCAGACAGAAAGGGTGAGCTGCTAGCTGAACTGCCATCAGTGTTTCTCTGTTTTAAAGTATTTCCTATGAGGCTTTTCTCCCCGGCTTGTCTGGGCTGGACCATATTTCACTGTAGAAGCAGAGCAGGGTTGCAGATGAAGTTGAGTTAGAAGTGCTACTTTCATCACTTTTGTGATACTGACCAGAATCACAGTGTGGGTGCGGGAAGCTGGGCATTTTCACAGCTCCCCTCCCATTACAGATCTCAGGCTGCCTACCCACACCCACAGGGGCTGTTCAATAGACACCTGACAACTACCTTCCCTATCCTTGCTGCTCACCCTGAGGTCTCAAGGCAAGCAAATGTCTTGTCAGCATCCCAGAAACAATTCTAGAGGTCCCACTCATCACAGAAGTATGAGGCAAACTACACTATACTAGCACAGGCACACTGGAGTAATCTAAGCAGACTGAATCACTTGGGGCTTCGACTGCCAAGAGAATTTTTGGGCCCTGAGAACATTTACATGCCCTGGGGCTGGGCTGTGTTCTCCATCCCATCATGACTAATGGTTTTAATTGATTGGAACTGCCAAGCCCAGCTGCCAAGCAGAATATTTTACAATCCCTGTTCTATTTATGCACCAACAAATACAAAACTCAGAAAAGAAAGTGTGAAGCAGAACTGCAGAAAAGCAAACTAGCAGAGAGGACTGTGAAATGATGAATGACAAGGCACTGAGGGGTGATACTACATGCGAATAGCTGCGCCTGGTGCTAGTGACTGCTGAGAGCACTTCTAGAAACAAGTCTATACAGATCTATGAAACAGCACTTGACACATATTTTGAGAAGTTGCCTTACTTTGAAATATCCACTGGCCTCTGCTGGAGATGCATTTGCTCTTCTGCTTTCTGTCTTTTTCAGGGACAAATGCCACCCAAATTTATCAGCTTTGTCAGAGCACTTTAAAACATAGAACTAAACCTGCTACAAGATGACAGCCACAAAGGATCTTAGTAGGAGCAGATTGTTTTTACTGAGAAAATACATTCTTTGGAAAAGACCATTCTCCTCTCAGGCAGCATTGCAGCTTTTTTAGCCAGCTAGAGTAAAAGATGTTGTCCTTGTTTGATTCCTGCTGCTAGCCAGAATAATCAGTGCATGTCTACTTGTCACAGAGGAATCATCTTGGAGGAACATTGTATTTTTAAGGCTGGTTTTTACACCAGCACATGATAGCCCAAACATTTACTACAGCTGATCCTATCTAAAACATCTTTTTTCTTTCATTGCAACTTAAAAAAGACCCACGAATAGTAGCAACTTCTCTCACATCAGCTCCTCAGCACTGACTGCCAGCCTCCACAAGCCTATTTGGCTTACCTTTACTCAGATGAGGCTGACCCTCCAGTTAGTTTTATTTTTTGTAGTTTTAGGAATGCATCAAACTTAAATGAAACACTTGGAAAAAGCCAAAGAATATCTCAAGTAGACCCCAGGAGGCAGGAAGGGTAATCCATAAGCTATGACTTTCACTTTATCCAGATTTGCATTCTCTCTGCTTTTGCTCTTAAAAAAAAAAAAAAAATTAAATTGTTATTATGGACTTCTCTTTCCTCTCAGTCTCTAAACCCAATCTTTCCCACAGCAGAGGTTGTCTGCTTCTGCTCATCAGCCAGTAAAATCAAAAAGTGAGAAGTGGATATATTTCCAATACTTGGTAAGAGCTTATCTGAGCTCTTATAACATTTTCTTTGGGTTTCTTGACTGTAGCAACGAGCAATGAGGTGCCTGGCTGAGTCTGAAAGCAGATAAGCTTGTCAAAGGACAATAGCAAAGCAAGCAGGTTCGGTAAGCATCTGTGTTAGTTGTAAATAAACACAGCCTCAATCAAAACAGGGAAGGCAGATTGGCTCAGAATTACTTCTGGGCCAGAAGACAGTGCATGAAGCAGACGACCTGATCTTTTGTGTGATCCACCAGGAGTGTTTTATAAGCAGAACTGCAACACAGTCATTTGTCACTGTAGGGCTGGGAAGACGACTGCTGAGTTTTGCCCTTCTGTCTGCCTCCAGATATGAAAATTGATTGTGTATTGATTGTATGGTATATTGGCTTACTGCTAACATCGTAAATAAGGGCTGTAAATCTGCCCACTTTTTATCAGCACCAGCTAAGCTAAGAAACTGCCTACATGGGATGAGTGTCCTACCGTGTTTCTCATCCAGGCATTGGTAGCAGCAGCAAGGGGGGGGGGGAATGACTAATTATCTTCATGTGACATAATGCGCGACTATGGCACGGCCAGGTAGCAACAGGTGCTGGTGCTGAAAAACGCTTGTGAAGTGACCTGCGCACCTCTTTACTCCCATGCAGCCTTGCTGGAAGGAGAGATGCTAAACTTTCCTTTTGGCATTCCTTTAGCAGGACATGTTGTGGGCTCTAGTATTCCCACTAGAACAACAGAGCAGTGTGCAGGAGCGCCGGCGCCGAACGAAAAACCGCGCTCTCTCTAGAAACTCCTTTCCTCTCAGAAGGCAGCAGAGGGGGCCCTCGCCACGCAGTGGGCAGCCTCCTGCCCAGCAGAGGCTGCGGCTGGAGGAAGGAAATATTTGGCGAGTTCTTTAACACAGAAGGATGCACTGTAAAGCTTCTGTGAGAAGGGAGGTAGAGCCACCGGACTCCTGTCTGAACCGAAAACAAATACAAATTCAAGTTACCTATGCAGAAGAAGCGTCACTGCGTGTGGCCAGCTGTATCCTTCTCTCGCTCCCTGCGGCAATTCTCCTTCTCTGCTACAGGCAATCTGAGAAGCCACTTTTCCCGATCACTCCGCAGTGACTAGTGCAGGCATATCTGATGGTTTTGCTCACTTTACTAATACGCAGTTTGATTTGCATGGTTTTGGAATGGGCAGGACTCGAAGACACACCCAGTGAGGCTGACTTGCTTCCTCTATATTCAGGAAGATCAGACGCAAAGTATGTCATGCCCTTGATCCTGCCTGATTTTCCAGGAAGGTAAATTAGAACTACACGTTTGCAGTCACCATGAATACAGAACATGAAATGAGAACTTTCCAGAATATTTGCCTTTTGCATATCAAGTGTACAGGGTGAAACTGATAAAAACTACTAACTTTATCTACTACTAAGTAGTAGAAAAATACTAAGTTTTCACTAACAAGGCAGGGTTTTTTTTAAATCACACACAGAATTAAAAGATAGGTAGTTATCAAGCACTGATAACCAGAATTCATCTTATTTCTGGGCCTAATTCAACAACACAGCATTAATGCCAACGCAGTAGCATGCACAAGTATTCAAAAGGGAATCTCATTGTACAACTCTGTCAAAAAGTACGCTTATGATTACAAGTATCACAGAAGAAGAGTTTGGTTTAGATTATTATTATTTCCTGAGATTTCATGTTCTCTACAAGAATAAAAGAGTAGAGTTGTCATGTGGAAGTTGTTCTTGCCACATGACAAGAATTAGGTGACCTTTGAGGTCACTTCCAACCCAAAACATTTCATGGTTCTATGATGGTGTGTGTAATTTGTACTTACTACATTTGTGTTTATTAAGCAAGAACTGTATACCTTAGCATAAAAGACAATCAATCCCTGATTCAACAGCCTACAATTCAGAGTCAAAACAGAAACAGGAAAGAATGGCACCAAAATCTTTTTTTTTTTTTTAACTTGTGACATTTATCCTTTCCCTGGGATTCCACATTATACAGACGCCTCACTTCATGAGGTGTTCTGTATTCAAGTATAATGTAACACATGATGTTTGATTCCTCAAATGGACCAAAATTTTCATGAGAACCTAGAAAAGGTTTTATGTAGAAATTGTAAAGTACTTCCTTATTACTTCTTTCTAAAGTGGTTGGACAACAGATAGGCTGCAAGGGAAAAGCAGGGATAAAAGCACTAGGCTAAATAATCTTTTTTTAATATGAGTTTTGAGGATTTATGCATAAAGAATATAATAATTTCCTTTTTCATAATTTACAATCAGTCATCTGATTATTTAAAATATGTGATTAGCATGTATTTCTAAGCAATTTTTTTCCCTACAGGAAACTTCACAAGAAATGTCAAAGTTACTGTACCACTGATCTTCATGAAGTATAACTTTTTGAGTAAACAGAAAATATCTGCACACCTTTCAAGGAAAGTTTTTGTAATTAATTTTTTCGTATTGGTCTTTTAGGGTTTGTTTCTCTGTCAATCACATGGAGGAAAGAGAAATATATTGCGCATACAATATTGATTCAGATGGCATACTCAAACAGCACTGTCCATCTCTCAGAACAACCTGCTTGGGATAAACAGTGAGAAGCCAGCAGCAAAGTACTAGCTTTTAAAGGGAGGAAAAGTGAGGAAGGACCATGTGAAACAGAATCAAGATGAAGAATTTGAGATGAAAACTTTCTGTCTTCTCCAGATTTGTGTGGCAAATGTATTCTTAGGAAGGCATCACAAAGTAACATCAAGCTGAACTTGCTTAGGACCTGCTGAAACACCTGTCTGCTGCACCTCACAGCACAGCATGGGCATACCCTGTGCATAGACCTCATGTGCCCTCACAAGGAACACAAACTCCACAGAGATTAGGAGCTGAAACTAGGTTTGTGGCCTCTTGCAGCTCAGGAACCTTTGCAGATTTATTCGTTTCTTACGTACCCAAGCAGCAAGAATGTCTGGAGCGAGAGAACAAGGACAGTATGAAAAAGACAGAAATATAGACTATTTGCTTGCACCCATGTGCCTCCTCGACCTTTTGTACCACCTCATGTCACCCCATCTGTCAGCTAGAGTCTTGGAGCCATTTGATGTGCCCTTGTGTCAGTGAGTAGCCAAAAAGCACAAGGAAGCTGGGGCTCAGGCTGGCTGTTATCACCCGGTGATGCTGTAACACTGAACACATTTCTAGTGACTTTAGTCCTCAAACTTTCACTGAAACGGGTCAACACTTCTAATGCTTCTCTGAGTTGGGTAAGGAAGCACTGCTGCTCTGAGTTTCCTGATGAAAGAACAGTGGCAGAGTAGGTATGTGACTCTCATAGCCTTGAAACATCACATCAGCAATGTGCCTCCTCTCAGCTTTCTGATGAGTGTTGTGTCAGAGTGTCCCTTCAATCACTTTCCAATGGAACCACACACTAGATACACTAGAGCTTTGTGGCAGTTCAAACCTACCTGGAAAGAACTACATTCTCTTTGATACTTTCCATGTCAGTAAAATTGTGCCTTAGAGATTTTGCTTTTCAAAGGATCCTGGCATATAATAGGTTCTGTGGAAAAAGTTGGAATAATAAATGAGTTCATACAGTGTGCAGGAATGACCTGCGGTTCTGTTTTTCACAGTATCCAGGAAAGCCACCCTTTGCTGGCTTGCATTATGCTGCTGAGGTGCTGCTGCTAACGTGGTACTACTCCTTGACCATTTTGACTAAAAAGGTAATGTTTGATTTGGGAACAGAGCATTTTTTATTTTAAATGGAATAGAAAAAAATTTATTTTAAACCCTAATTGCATACATGTCAAATAACATGTCACATTTAAAGGCTCCTGTTGGAGGCAACCACTCTAATTGTATATGGACAGTGTTATCTAATTTACCCTGCTTTGAATGATTTACTGGTATATTTTGCTGTGGGTTGCAGTATTTAGTTGTTTAATAATCTCTTTTCTTTCTATTGTGATTTATGAGATGGCATTTCTGCTTGTTTTATACCAGCATATTATTTCGTCAACCAAAATCTCTTCATGCAACAGCGATATACAAAAAAGATAGAAGAGAGCAACCCGTAGAGAGTATCTAATGTTTCCTTTAAACAGATTATTTAGGGGGAAACACATCAGAGGAACCAATTTGCAAAGCAATGGTGGGTTATATGTAAAGAACAAATGCTACAAACAACACTCTGTGGGTTTGCTTCCGTATGTTTTGCAGATCTGTGCGTTGTCTGAATGATTAATAAGGACAAAATGAAAATTCTTTTTTCCCTTTTGAGCCTTTGTACGTTTTCCTTCTCTCCTGATGGTGGAGTCATATCCTCTGTCTTTGCTGCATCACATTTCCTCCGCACCTTTCTGGCCTTATCTGGATCCAAGAACGGAAACGGCACAGGGACTGACTATTGCCCTTCTCTGCTACACAGGCTACTGCAGCAGGCTGGGGAGGTTCAGAGGTTTTTGTCTGATTTGGTAGCTTAGTGCCCCTTAGTCACAAATCATGAATGAAAAGAGGATGGAACAAAACCTAAGTATTCCAGGCTGTGTGTTCAAGGGGCTATATATGCATCCCAAAGGAAAGATGTAGAAAAATAAGTTAATTATGGTCCTTAATATCTCCTAGTCAGATGAGAATGCTGGTGCTTGATTTGATCTTCTTCTACATGGATATCAAATTTGGATTTCATAATATGTAATTTTATAAGTTTTTTCACTGAACACTCACTGAGTTTATTTATAAAAAACATTGGAATTTACTGAAATTAAATAAAATATGCTTTAGACCTGTGAAACACCTGGTTTACTATGAACTCTCCACAAAATACAGTAATGCAGTGACAGCAATGCCAATACCATTATACAAAGTAGAGAGAACAATGTTGTGAGGATATACAATGCTTAAAAGAAAATTTCATGTGAATTTTTTTATGTTTTATTAGAACCAGTTCTGCTTAAACAGTCACCCATCCAGATAATTAGTGTGAGTCCCAAGCAGTTGAATGGTGATGTACAGTACATGCAGGCAGCCTTCTTAGATCAGAAAGAAAGGCATAAACACAGTGTTAAACTGGTGTTGTTCAGTTTTGTACATGTATAAATTCATGGTCCTGTTT
The DNA here is from genome assembly GCA_028858755.1 of Ara ararauna. Classification (NCBI taxonomy): domain Eukaryota; kingdom Metazoa; phylum Chordata; class Aves; order Psittaciformes; family Psittacidae; genus Ara; species Ara ararauna. The sequence continues at coordinate 52,686,948 of CM054410.1, forward strand.
CTGGCAAGAGAAAAAATTAAATTGGCTTATGTAGGGACTGAAATTTACTCAAAATATTATCAGCTAAAGCATTAAATCTCTGATTATGGCTTCAGTTATTTACTATATATATGATTCAGATGTCAGCATGATATAATCAGGAATTTCGATGGCTACAAAGAAAAGAAAAAGAAAACAGCGATAAAATTATCTCTGTTGACACAGAGCAAATATATGTGTCTGAAATAGGAAGCTGGAGCCTTGTTGTTGATTTCAAAGAGCTTTGGAGGGAATGTAAAATACTTGGTACACTATTGCATGAGGTGTGCTTATACCTTTAATACATGTCACATATTTGTCAGGGAGAAAAAGTTAATCTATTTTTAGAAACAGACTTTGCCTGAGAAAAGGGAGCATGAGAAAGTACAGTTCCCACCCAAGCTGCGAATTGGTATTTCTGGGTTAAGTGATCAGAAGGCTTGATGGTCCTACTCAGAATTACAGGTTTACATGCTTTCTTTCTCCATCTTTATCTCTGTATTCACAAGTTCAATGGATACCAGGTGTTCAAGCAAAAGATTACAATTTATTCCCTTGAAACAAAAAAATATCAAAGTTCAGGTGACTTGAAAATATACAACGCAAACAAAAGCAAGACAGAAAAGAAACTAACATTTTATTTTTTTTAGCATCAAAGCTGCTTCTGATAACAGAAATTCAAGAGGGTTCTTATTTTCATAACAAAGCTAGTCAGTCAGAGAGCATTTTCTGAGGAAGCGACAAGAGAAGCAGGGTGCTGGTTTAGATGGAGGAAATAAACAGGTATGGTATTCTGTTATCTTTCCCACAAAATGTAAAAATTTGAAACATTAACTGTGGAGGCAGTGTTCAGAGAGTATATAAACCAAAGGGCTTTTTCTAATCCTTTACTAATCCCTCACTTATCTCTCCTACTGTACATGCATTGTTAACAAAGATACAAATGGAGCAGAGACATTCAGGCATTCTAAAGGAGTTAAATTCCCATATTTCCAGTACAAAATGCAGAATACCCTCCACAGAAAAAGTCTTTGCACTGACCATATCATATTTAATTTTTAAGATTTATGAACATTTTCACACTATTTATTAGCTCACATATGCATATTTCTGGATTATTGAAATATTTCACTTTTTAAAAAAATTATGGTAGATCTGGACATTTAAAGATTATGTAATGATCACCTTTGAATTATACCAGTGCACTAATTTTTCATTATAATTTAGGAATACATAACAGGAATGTAACTAAATTTCTACAATTTTTATATATATTTTATGAGATAAATGGAGTTAAATATTTACTTTTGCTGAAAAAAAAATAGTTCTAGTGGAAGAAGACCAGAAGTTGGTCCCTAAGTGATATTCCAGCCCTTTTTTGAAATTTAGTTCAAGATGAAGTTTGGTGAAAATAATATAAGCTATTGATAGTGAATGCACTACTTATATCTGAGGTGCAGGCCACTCATGGCAGTAATGAATTTGGCATTTGGGTGTTCCATAGACCTGCAAGATTTTGTTAAAGGATACAACGCAACTGCCGTTTTTAATCTGCTCTATTTCAGACAATTTGAAAGAGACACGGCTACAAAGCTAAAGCACAACTTTTTTAGCTTAACCTTGTTTTTTGTTTTATTTTATAGGTTACTTCTATCATTTTGATTTTAAAATTGCAGTAGAAGGGAAAACCTTTGCAGATATGACTTGTATAATCAAGTGTTCTTGATTCCACATCCATTCGTTAGTGTATATTTTAATGGCTAAATGTAGCGGATTATCAAGTCGTCAGGTATGGAGGTGTCTGTGACAATATTGTTTAATGCTAGATATTCTGCTGAAAAATCTACTCCACTGTTCATTGTGTGTATGATGATGCTGCTGGAGGAGGTATGAAACAAAGTTACAAACAAAATAAACTAAAAAAAAAAAACACAACTCTTTGGAGACTGGATAAATAGTAAGAAGCATGTTTAATACAACTAATTTATAGATGAATGTGGTGCCAAGCCAGAATACATTAACAAGGTAAGGCTGCAGGGTCTCTAGGTAAGATAATATATTGCTTTCATTAAAAAGCAATCTGCATGGACCTTATCCACTAACACTGGAAACTCTGCAGCTGTCACCTTTATCAGGGGAACAAGAGCAAGCCACTACATTTTAATCACTGGAGTTTGTCAGGAACGAAAAACAGCCAGCTTCCAACAAATCAACAGACATGTATCCTGATAAGGAGAGTGAATTGGAAAAGGACAGCTACACCCTGCACTACACCACCTTTTCTGGAGTGATCAAAGCGCTGTAATTGTATCAGATAAATCTACTGAATTAGGCTCTGGGATGAAACACACATCTTTTCATAAAATAAATGCTTGCTTACTTGAGTCATCTGTGACATATTTCACTTTTTAGTTTGAGTATTCCCAGTAGTCCACAAAGGCATCAGGAGAGAAAAATAGAACACTTGTATCCAAAATCCAACAGCATTTTTTCCAAAGTACCTTTCCTGATCATTACACAGTAATTAATATCTGCACTGCAGTTACTGAACTATTCTTTTGAGTAGCTCTGCCAATAAAAGTAAATATAAATATTTGCTAATACTCCTTGTATATGAGTTTGTCATATTTGATTTACACAAGAACAGATATTATTTTTCTATGGTAGATAATTATTCTTCAAAGAGATGTCAGTAAAGAACTGAGAAGGGCAATGCTTGTATAATAAAAACTTGAAGATTCTTGGAGAATGCATATTATGAGAATCAACTTTTAACCTCTAATGATATCACAGTTGTATGGCAACTATATGGTAGGCAATGATAGCAGATATGAACCCTATTATGGATAATATAACAAGAATTTCCCGTTATAAAAGATGCATTTACTATAAAACTGTAACGGAAAATATTTTTTTGTCCAAGAGAAATATGGAAATATTTGTTTGCTTGTGCAGGGACAACTGTAACTTTTCTTTTTTTTTAAGGCAGGGAGAGGCTGATAGACAAGACTTTTTTTTTTTACAGACTAACAGAGTAAAAGACAGTTAGGTTTTGTGGAGAGATATTTTCATTTGCAAGAGCTTTGGAGTACTGACTAAAATCAGTATAATGTAATGCAGAGGTCTTTTAAAAAGTAGTGATTCTACTACTGTGTATACAAAGCTTGGAGAGAATGAAATATATCATCTTCATAGGATTTACTGTTCTGAACTCCCCACTAATGTACTAAATTGGCTAACATTAGCCCATTTCAATGAGCTGGTAGGATCCTTGGTGACAGTCCAGGTGAGAGCACTTAGCTAAACAGCTGTCTACCATTTGCACAGCAGTTCAGGTTCTTAATCAGCAATGGGAAGCGAATAAAATAGCTATTACCTCAAAGTAACAGTATTCATCTTGAGAAATACAATGCACAAAGGATCATTACTGTCGTCTGTTATTTGTTACTCATTAGAAGACTAAATTTAAATGATACATGTCTTCTTATTTATAGAATTTTAGAACTTTCTAACATTCAGCAGATATTTAAAAAAAATCAAATAAATCTATGTTATTGGAACCCTTCAAGATAGTTTTGTATATCAGATCCATTCTCCCACTGCTTATTAGCATACAGTAAACAATTAGCAAACATCAAAGCCACAGATCTCAGAAACTAATTGGAGTTCATAACCAGAAACTGTGTTGCTAGGCTGTTCTGAGAGCTCAGCCTCAGAGAAAGTATCCTGTGCTTCCTCCATGAGGACACACGTCACATCTACAGCAATTAAAAAGGCATGTGGAGGCAGGCACTGACAGATACAGTCGGGTCACCACAGAGACTCAGCAAAGTGCCTGAGCAGTTGTGCAGGACACGCATCCAAGCCTCCATTAGAAGTCTCAGACAACAGGATTCTGATTTCCACAGGCGTGGACTGTATGTGATCTGTAGCTGTGTGACTGCTGCTCCCAGAGCCCCTTTACCAGGCTTACACGATTATGCCAATGCAATAAACCAGAGTTAACGGGACTGTCTGCCATATCTTTCTGCTGATTGTAGGCCTGGCTGGCTATCCATGAGAATCGCGCAACATGATTACAGCTGTCCTGTGCTAAGCAGGTAGCTAAGCAAACCAGCCCTTGTCACTTTCCCTGCTATGATTTTGTTCTTGCTAAAAGCAGTGATATCCAGGCATCACTACCCATGTCTCAAACACAGAGAGAGCTTTATGTGCGCAAACACTGTTCCCACATGCTCAGACACATTGTAGAATGAATCCACAAATATATTACTTTCCATGGCTTCATTGGGAGACTTAATTTATTTGTTTGTTTGTTTGTCTGTCTGTTTCATATCACAATGGCCCCATACTTCTTAACTGCTACAGACGTAGGGACACAAGATTTTATTCTGATGGCTGTAAGAAGCTCACTAGACTGCAAAGAAAACCTTGTTTCCAGGCTGTGTTTAATACTACAATTGATCTCAAAATATAAGAGAATGATGTTGCTAAATTATTCTGGAACAAAACTGGGAATTATGATTGCATTTTCTATATTCTCCAAATATTTATCTATGAAAGAACCCAGACTGGATTTTGTCATATGCTTGAAACTTATTGCTTAGCTGAAGATGAGAAAGCCAAACATGAAATCAATTTATTCTTATGTTTCAGCCCTCAGAATCAATTATTTTTTATCTCCTCTGCATTTCAACAGTCCTTTTAAGGGTAAAATAATAACCAGAATGGCATGAGAATCAAAGATTTCTTTTTGGCTGTCATTTTCTTCTGGAATAAAAACTTGTGTAATTCATCATCTGAAGAGCTACTGAAATAAAATCACCAATACTCTGTCAACACTACGAAGAAAGTCCCATTGTCTTTCTGTTTTCTTGTACTTTAGAAGAGAAGATCTGAGTATTTCATGTTGATTGCTTGATTGGCTGCACTGGGACTCTTTAAAAATACTAAAAAATTCACCAGCCTGGTACAAATCAAACACAGGCTTCTATCAATCATGAGCCTGGGGTATTATCAGAGGTTTTTACCCAGAAAGATGTCATTAAAAGTTGCAGAAATTAATTGGTGCCATTAGCTGTAATGGTCTTCCCTGACACAGTTTCTCAAATGTAAAGAAAAATTATGGATAAGGCAAATTCCTCATGGGATTTTTATAGATGCCTGCTTTGTTCTGTTATTGTTTATTACAAATGTTATTACTGTGATCTATTGCCCCATCATGCTTTGTCTATACTGCTTATACCATTTCACAGCCCACAACAACTGAGGGCTTCTGTCACTGACCAAGATAGCATTAATTTTAAATTCTATGTTTTATATATTCCTATAGTGATCTCTAGGTGTTAATTTTTTGTGTTTAAAATTTCATATTCAAACAGGTCTTGTTCTGATTGATTAAATGTTGTCAATGAGCTTCCTAGAATAATTGTGAAACTTCTCTCAGAATGCTCATCTTCCTCTCCAGTGAGTTTAATTGCTCTACAAAGCTGCAGAAGCTACTAGTTTATTTCAAAAGTTTTGTTTTGCATATACATGAAACAGGTCTGTTAGAGCACAGTTAATTCACTTCCTTTCTAAATTTATTACTTATAAGACTATCTTCTTCATTGCAAGTTAGATTATCCTGAGAGCTAACCTTCCAGAAAGGTAAATCTGTAAAAACCAGAAAACAAAGAATTCACTCCATGTGTTACAGCAGTACGTATATAAAAGCAAATTAATCTCCCAGGATTAGATTTGAGATTCACAAAAGGTTTCATATTTAATACCAGCAGGTCTTCTTAATGCCATCACTGAAGTCACATTATGCAATTATATTGCATTTTCCATTCTGGTTCTTGAAAGATCCACTTAAAGGCATTTGGAACAGTAAGTCTTGCTTTAAAAAGCTGACATGGATTAAACTTTAAAGCATACTTTTCTTATTAAACCTCCTCAGAATATGCTGTGTATAATTTATTGGACCTTTAGGTTAACCTGTTTGGTGTTTTCTGTAAAACCCAATAGATTGAGTCAGATATGCATTGGCAATATAACCAAAACCCAATGAACATGGGCAAAGAGGAAATCCCATTGCTATACTATAGTTTCAGCAATGGCGGGGGGAAAGAAAGAGGGGAAGGAGCTTCACCTTGGGCTTGGGCTCGAGCTCATCATACTCACGTGTGAAGTAGTGTAAAAAGGACCAACATCTTTAACCATCAGCCCAGCCTTCAGTCTGTAAAACAATGATGGTTAACCTGTCATCTTTCAGTTTTAATCTCCTGTTGTATGTACTGGTAATCTGTCTCCTGCGCATGCATTTTAACTCTGTCTGGTGATGCCATGCCGCTACTCTACGTAGTTCTGGTACCTTCAGTGTACAGCTTTCAAACACACACTTTATCTCTTTATGACTTTCGGTTTGGTTTTGTTTGAGTAGTTTCAGCACTGTGCTTCAGTGTTCAAATTGATTACCGTGTGCTAAAGTTGTAAATCCTTGCATAGTCCCAGAAGGAGTTTACTGAAAACAAGAACAATGGGCTGTATGGGCTCAAGGGATAAATAACACAAAAAATGCAGTAGTTTTGTCCGTATGTTTTGTTTTCTGTGACGCGGCTTCTCTTGCCACTGAGAGTCCTATTCTATGGTAGGTGTTTGGTGGCATATTTTAAGTGGCATTATAGTCACATCCTGGTTGTAGTAGTCAAACATCCCCATAGCAAAAGTAAGACCATTGTTACTTAGACTGTTGCTGTCTCTTCAGGAAAAAGGTCTGCATTTCAATAACTCTAGAGATTGAATATGGTATTTCTCATAAAGGCAGCTTCTGCAGGGCAGCATGGTGAGACTGAAGGTGTTGACAAGTCTCATCCTGTGAGTCTCAGATCAATGAGAAAGGGCTTTCTCTACCCACCATTGGTGATATCCAATACAACTACTCTGCCATCTCTTTTTCTTTGTGTTTATTTTTCCAGTCTCATCTCTCCATTGTGGGTCAGTCACCCCATATCATTTAATGGTCCTCGCTGGGAGTATTAGAGAGCTGTTGAGAACATATCTATATGTTTGATATCGCATTGGGTTGTTCAGGCAACGCTACTAAATTGGCACAAATTTAAGCTGGAGCTCATTGTGATACTGTTCCCATCTGGAATTGTTACTTTTAGGACCACTAACTTCACTATCCATATAGATAGCTACTTGTGGGACCACTCTGTTCACCATTAAAGCAGCCTGCGTATACGTGTTTCTGCAGTGTCTGGAGCTTAAAGCAGTGTTTAAGGTTGGGATTTTGCCTCCCTTTGCCTGATCGTCTCCCAGATCCATGTGATATTTTCAGGTGCTTATTATGTGTATGATGCTGAAGCCATGTAGTGAAGGTATGATGCAGCTTGTCTAGCGATATGGCATTTACAGAAAAAGCTGTAAGTAGGCAGACACATCTTTTTAAATCAGCTAAATCAACTATTCATCATATGGTTTAGATTAGTCATTATTTTGTAAAGTTGTGATCTATTCTTAAACATCTCACAAAAAGCCTACATTTGACAGATGGTTTTCAACATCCAGTTCAACTCCCTGTAATTCATGCCTAGAAAGCTAAAATGACATGTCTGAGATCTCATAACCACTGTGTGTCTGCTTGTACTGAAAATGGAGACTGGGTTGCATGTCAAATGCCTTGCTCATATTTGCTTAATTTCATGGAAAGAAGAGCCCTTGGGTGGTATTCTGTTTCTTCTTTCTGATTCAGACAAACTTGTACAAAGGTACTCAGAAACAATGCATCAGAAAGCTCCGGGGTGCCCACATGAGCAACCTGCACCTAGCCCACTCCATTGACTGCCAGCTTCCAGGATGAGGCCCTGAGGAGATAACATCTCCAGAGAGGTTGGGCAGTTATCTGCTGCAGTCATTTCTACCATGCAGTGTTATCTTCCCTATACCTTATGGGGTAAGGAGGTAGGTTGTCCTCACTCACCTTTAATTTCCCCCAGGGGCTTATCAAAGGATATATAGTGTGGATACAAGGGCACCAGCCTGCTGGAGCTCAACCTTTTGCTCTGCTTTCCATGTTGCAGTAGCAGCAACCAACAAGTCTCTGAATGGTATTTCTTAATTATGGTCTATGTATCGCTCTTCTGACAGCCATCCTCACAATAAGGTATAAAAATCAGTCTGCCAATGTGCTCTGGGAGTAGAGTTAGGTTTTCTTAGAGGATATTTTTCTGATTTATTGAATCTGGTGATCACTTCACAAAGTTAACAGAGGGAAACCTTCATTTTTTATCAGATCATCCATGTAGTCAGGCTATGAGTCAGGTCATCCCTGTAGTCAGGCTATGAGACTCTGCATAAAGACTTGGCAAGACACACACACACACACACAAAAAGGCCACTTGTGCGTCCCGTAGTGTTGAGACAGTGTGAGAAGGGCCTGCTTCTGATTTCTCACTGGTGTAGTTGTGCTGTTCACAGAGGTGCAGAGACAATATGTAAGAACAAAACCGGATCCTCTTAAAGCGCTGGAACAATGAGATGCAGACCAGACCAACTCTTTTTCAGAAATGAGTCGGGGCTTGATTCTTAGTTTGTGTAAACTGACACAGCTGTGACTAACTTTAGTGGGGAACTGTGGTGACTTAAATCATTTGAGAGGCTGGCTCCCAAGGCAGAGCAATGAGAAATGTAGGACAACCAAAAAGAGACATAGACCATTAGAATTATGTTGATAATACAGAATTTTTTACATAGATACTGCAGGCTTGTTTTTAATCTTTAAAAATTTAATCTTTTGCTGTCTTTAACACAGAAGTTGATATATTTTTTATATGTTTTCAAAGGTCAGACCCAAAATCATGCTCCTTTAGAGGTCTTATGGCTGTTTGTGCTTTTTTGATGTTTGTATCATCACACAGGCCTGATAAGTAGATGAATGACCATGATAAATGTGCATAATTAGAAAGTGATAAGAATTGGAGCATCTGACATGAGTTATGTCTCTGTTGTACAGAAATGGAGATGCTCTACTTTTATCTTTACTTTCTAATTTCTTAATTAGAAAGAAAGCATATTTTCCACCCAGTGCGTATGTATTTGGCAAGCATGCTGTCTAATAACAAGATATTTCAGCCAATGACCTTATTATAGATAATGCTGCAATTTCTTGTTTAAAAATGTCTTTCCTCCCTGTAGATCATGAGCCACAGGACCAAGCTTCATGCAGTGATACATAACAAAAATTTCTAGACATAAAATCTGATGGGAAAGAAGGATTAAGGCCCAATACAGCAAGCTTTTGAAAATACATGCTCATTTTCTCACATATATGGTCTGATTCAAGTTGCTGGGATTAGTTACATGAGTAATGACACACATGTATTTTAAAAGCCTAGCAATTGAGGTCAGATTCTAATCTGAGATCCCCAGAAAGTCTGGATCCTGAAAGCCTTATAAGGGCAAAATTCCCTCTAATGAGATTTCTCCCATTGATAGGACTCTTGCTTTAGAAAGACAACAGAAGTGTAGCCATTGAAATAGTCATCTAATAATGAGCCTTTACATGCTGTTGGAGAAATAGAGCTGTGGATTTTTATAGAAAACGCGGTCTGTATTCAGCAACCTTGACTTTCCAGAAATCAAATGAATGGTCTGAATTAATGTACCATTCAGCGCTAGGTTGCTTTCAATCCAGTGATAGTTCATTGCCTTACATCTCTACTCTGCAGAGATTCACAAACTTGCACGCTTTTTTCAGGCCAAGCAGTTCCACTGAAAAAGGATACACATATGTGGAAAAAGAGCTTAATGAATTGAACTTACTTCTTTCAAAGTGAGTGGCAAAACTGTTCTCTTGAGTGAGAAGAAGATAAGATTAACAGTAATAAAGCTATACCAAGTTAAGAAATCCTGCATGCTGTGAGCAGCAAAATTGTATTGGCTTCAAAATCTTAGAAAGAGAAATTAAAATTAGTCTCTTTTGCTTACATGCTGCATAACTGTTGCAAAACAGTATTTTATTCTGCCATTTAATTATTTGCATAACTTTTCTGTTACAATACAAAATTACTTGTGCTTAAAAGCTGTTATGAATAGTTGAAAGCAACTACCCCAGATAACTGCAAAAGCATAATGTGCCTTTGTTTTTGGTTTTTTTTGCTTCAAAAGGCAAAGGCTGTAAAACATCAGAAATACTATGTGTGGCAAAGAGGAAAGAAACATTTTGTGGAGTGTGTTTATTTAGATTTTCTTGGTTTCCTTTCAAACTAAGATTTGTTTACTGGAGGCATTACAATTTAGTGAGACAAATTAGGCTAAACTTTTTATCTCTGGTGGTTTGCACATGCACTGATTGAACTAGTATTTCTTCTAAAGATTGCCTAGGAAGATAAATGAACAAGAGGAGCAATTAGAGTAAGGAAAAACTAAAGATTGGCTGACATGATTTAAGTTTACCTCTAAGGCAGTTTGTCATTTTGTCTCTATAATCTCTATCAGAATTGACTAAAACCGTAAACATAAATCATTATACTAATTTATTTCACCATACTATGGTCTGGGAGAAGATTTCATTTTTTTTCAACAGACTTTGGGAGAGTCAAGCATTTGCGGAACTTTTTTTAATACAATAAAAAAACAAACAAAGAAATAAAAAACAAAACAAACACACACAAAAAAAAGGGGGGGGGGGGGGGAAGCCAGCTTACAGACTCATTGATTAGTATTTCAGCTTCTTTAAAATCTGATTTTTTTGGTATTAAGCCAAGAAATATTTCTGTTACCATTAGTAAAATATCTATTAAAAATTCAGAATAAATGGGCATGGATTTTATTTTTTAAGTGACTGCATAAAGCTTAATGCAACACAAAATGTAATGCAAGGCTATCAGTTAATACTTCACACTAGACCAGTTAATAAGGAGCCTTCTCTCCTGAGATGCATCAGAACGAAGTCTGTAGGACTTGCGAATACCTTTGTGGGAGGGAAACCAGTAGATATCTGAGGACATCCTGCAGTATAAATCTCCATGGGCTGTCACAAGGCCTGTTATAGACTCTCCAAAAATAGAGCTCTGTATATCTTCATTAGGAACTGTACTAACAACACTGGCAGCCTGCAATTTTATTCAGACACTGTGGTAAAGCAAGGATTATATTATGTTGCTCTTGTCAACTGAAGATTTCCTTATCAGTGACTTTAAGGAATGGATTTTCCAGTGCCATTTAGACATCTACATCCTGCTGACTTGCCTATTTGTGAATGGTCTCATTTGGTATATATGCTAATGGCAGCATTTAGACACATCACTGCCTAAATTTTTCACCACAAGAAGCGCCATCAGAGATTTTGTCTCCCTCTGTTCCTTTATGCCTCCACTTCCACAGACCCCTTAGGACACAGGCTGTGTGCTCCCTAATTTCACAAGCAGCCAGCCACACCAAAACCAGAAAAAAGAAGTTTAGTTCTGACAGCTAGATCCAATGAAAGGGAGAAGAGGAAATTTGTCTCCAGGTCTGGGAAGGCAGCCTGCAGCTAAAACTGTTTAAACATATTGTGAATATTTTGAGAGTATTTCTAAACCATGGCTAGGGGTGCTAATCTGAGGATGACTGGAACTTCAGGATTCTGTTTTCCTATGGATCTGTATCTCTTTGTTGATTTGCTCAGTAGACCAAGAAGGAGAATGTCTGCCACAGTCATTTCCCCTGGCAGATTATTTATAGTTCTCTCTGCCCTGTGTTGGCACCAGTTGTCATGAAGCCATGAAGAGTTTAACTTTCCTTCAGACCACTCTCCCTGCATCTCCCATAACCCTATGTAATCAAAGGGTTCAAATGATGTTATAAGGGAATACAGAGGTAAACATTACACATACATGCAGAACATGATTCTATAAGCCATTGGTAAATATGATAAACCAGGATCCATCAGTAAGTATTTTTAAGCAGAAAGCTTTAGGGTTTTAAGAAGTCTAGCTTGCCTTGATGAATGTTTCAGTTACCAATTTTCCATGTATTTAGACTAAATTCAGCACAAAGAGAATATGGCAGGAAAGTGTGTCCTTCCATTAATTCATTGCTGCTTAACATAATGCACACATCACATACATGCACATCTCATTGAGAAATATGTACAGGATTTGGTGTTCCACTAGTTGCACTGGACACCCACTGTGGGTGGTAGTTTATCCTCCAGCCGATAGTGATCCCTTGTAGTCCCTGCAAACCACAGAAGCAACCTGCAGGGTTGGGCACAAGCACTGGAATAAACTTCACTACCTGTGTTTTCCTTTCCTTCCACTTTAGGCTTTTTTTTAACTCCCCCTTTCTCTTCCAAGTATGAGTAACTGAAATCCCACTCTTTTTCAGGTTTGTATTTCTAGACCAGAGCTTTTACTAGCTGAGCTGCAGGAGCAGCTATAAACACAAACAGAAACCTCTGACTCTGAAGAGTCAAATTCCCACAGAATAAAATAGAATTGCAGGAGCCTTTACTTCTTTTTCAACTTGATTTCCTATGTTTTTTCTTAGGAGACATTCTGTGAAAAGTTAGGTGAGTTTCTTATCTTTCCCCCCTCCCTTTCATACCTAGACTGGCTATTAGGGCTGGAGCAGTAATTTCCATAATTAATGGCAATGTGTGGGAACAAGAAATTGCTCATGCCCCAAAATGCCAAAGACTTCTAAACTTCTTTGAAATAGTTCTAAAGTCAAGATAAGTGATGTAATGAACCAAGGTTAGTTCAACTGCTGCTTGCCCTAAAGTAAAAGATGTGATTGCAAAGAGCAAATATTACAGTGCTCTCTATGCAGGTAGGCCAAGCTATATGCAAGCCAGAAAATTCCTGTTTAGTTATAAATTCACTCAATAGAGGGAAAAGAGGCAAACAGTGCCAGGTCTTCTGCCTGAGCAGGAGAAACCTGTTGAGAAAAGATTCTTCCCAAATTTGAACTCCAGAGGGCAATAGTCCACAGCATGACAGGTATGTAGTTGTTTATTAAAAAAAGGTCATTTCCAATACCTTTCTTGATACTACCAGCAGGGCAGGGTTCATGCCAACAGACACATAGCAGTGGTGAGTGCAGCACTTACAGCCAGAGTTGCCAGAAGTGTAGCTGGTAACAGAGTATGGAATTATTTGGGCTCACATAATTAAAGCTGCAAACACTCTTGCATGGCTTTGCTAATGCAACACACTATTTAACTCTGATTAATCAGGAACAGAAATGTCTAAATATCACTAAATTCCTTAATATTATGTTTGTTTTTTGAAAGATGCACTGGATAAGGCCTATGTTTTTCAAGTAAATCACTCCCAGTCTTGCTGTGTCACTGGCAATACCTGTAAACCCCCCTCAAGCTTCTTACAGCTATTTAGTTGGGTTTATTTTTGCATTCTTTTAAAAACACCTAAGTTTTGGGGCTTCTACTTTTGTGCCATCAGCTGGAGCAATAGCAAGGGTTCTTCAAAATTCCACAAAGCTTTTGGATGATGACATACTTATAAAGGCAATACCTACGATGCCAGAACATTCCTATCTACCCTGTTAATCCCAGAAATGGGCACAGTAATTACAGATTTGTTATCCCTGGGTGCGACTCTTATTTTTAAAACTGGAATCACCACATGGGGCTTAATATTGTCATGCTTGCCTCTAACTAAATCTAGAATCTGTTCTATTACCGCCTTCGTACTGAAAGCCATACATTTGCCTGATTTAGACTCCTGAGGGTTGTATTTCCTTCTGCAGTGATAACCTCTTGTGGCAGTGGCATTCCACTGTACTCAGGAAACTGCTGTGCAGTGATACTGAAGAGGATCTTTTTTTAATTATTGTTCCTCCTTACTAATAAGAACAAGATTTTGGATGGAAGTACTGACACAATACAAAGCAACACTGAGTGAGGGGATCATATCCAAGATAGAAGTAAAACTCAAATTTACCTTTAAGTCTTTGAGTTCAATGTGAGTTTAAAATAGAATGAGAAAATCTTTCTCTGACAATTGTGAAAGCTCTGGCATATAAATTCACAGGTCAGGCAGTAAGGGTTTATAAGAAAACTGTGATTCCACTATCAGCTTTACATGTTCATAATTAGCAGTTTACAATAAGGGAAAACAAATGGTCTAAGCAACTTAGTCTCTCAGAGTTTGATACCATTCTTCAGTAACTGATGCAGCCAGGATGGATGGGGTTTAGAGCAACCTGATCTAGTGGAAGGTGTCCCTGCCTGTGGCAAGGGATTAGAACAGGATGAGCTTTAAGGTCTCTTCCAACGCAAATCATTCCATAATTCTGATTCCCTGATTCTATGATTTTGTGGAGAAGGTTAAACAAAGCTACCCGTACTTCACTGAAGTATCTGATACACGCTAACCTGGAATATCATCAGTTAAGGTTGAGATTAACATCAGAACTGTGAATTTGATGGTAATTTGCTAAAATGGAGGTGGCAGCTTGCTCTTTTGAACAGAAGATTAAACAGCTGCTCTAAGGTTACAGGTGGAGCTTCTGAGGGGTCGTGATGGGGAATGACATTAGTTAGCAGTCTTTGCACAAGTTATACAGTTGTCCAAGATGCAGAGCTGAGAGGAACTGTCAGCAGCAAGGGATCCAAGTGTTCTAAAGGAACAACCAAGTAACTGTGAGAGTTACAGTAACAGAAAAAAAGAGGCAACTTAATCATAAAACCTGCCCAATTAATAACATAGGTACTGATAAAAATCCATGGTACTTTTGAGAAACTTGAAAATGAGAGACAAAAAGCAGTGATTATAGATCACAATACAGTCCTCAATCTTATGAGAACAAAAAACAATGAGATATATGCATGACCAGAAATATTGTACAGAGACATTATACAAAGATTTGCTGAGACTTCATGAGGATGTATGTGGCATGTAAAGTTTTAGTGTCTGTTAAAGATTAATGAAGTCTGCAGCTGTTGAGAAAGATGTTCAGGGAAGATTAGTAGCTTACGAAGTCATTCGCTTCTACTCACCTCTCTTCGATGTGTCTTCAAGGTGAAGAGAGTTCCTATCCTCTTTTGACCCTGATGTCACAGAAAATGGCTCTTTGTATGTGGATTTGTAGTTGTCATTAATTTTTTGAGTTACATGCCACTCTTTCAATTTCACCCACAGGCTCTCTTCCTAGACATTCTTTATTTTAAGGGCAAGTTTTTTTGGAGGTCTTTTCCAATGGTGTCTTTTCTGAATAGGGAAATGCAGTGCCTTTGGCTTTTGCCAGAGTGTTTCTTCTTGCCCTTTTTGTGGACTTAGAGTATAAAATGTTTCCTATGTGCCATGCTAATACTGATGCTACAACAAACATCAACGTTGAATTGAAGTTCTGAAGGTATATGAAAGAACACTTTCAGGTTAGGAGTAGGTGTGCTGCAGAGATCTCTGAATCAAAACTGAGGCAGGCAAGTTGAGAAGGCTACACAGCAAATATGTTAATCCTCATCCTACAGAGTGACCAACATAGAGTGTGTGTGTAGGGGGGGGGTTATGGAGGAAACGATGGAGGGAAGGAGGGAGAGGTTGTTCATGTGTGCGAAAGATTTTCTGTAGATTTTAAATCATGTCTTTGGTAGGACACATTAAGAAAAAAAAAGCTTGCATTTGAAGCACAGTTCACATGAGCCTGTCTTTGCGTCACTGAGCAGCTTAGCATCTGTATTAAGAAATAAAAACATAAAAGTAATGCCTCGAATATGCAACTAAAGCTGTCCACATTACCAGAATTTCCATTACTACTGATGCATATCAGTCTTCATATATGAGAAAACAATTGGTTTTGCTCTAGATCAAGCTTGTCTGTATCAAAAGCATGTTGTACATTTTCATAGAATCATAGAATCATAGAATAGTTAGGGTTGAAAAGGACCTTAAGATCATTAGGTTCCAACCCCCCTGCCAGGGGCAGGGATACCTCCCACGAAATCATGTCACCCAGGGCTATGTCCAATCCAGCCTTGACCACCACCAGCAATGGAGCATTCACAACTTCCCTGGGTAACCCATTCCAGTGCCTCACCACCCTTACAGAAAAGAATTTCTTCCTCATATCAGTCTATTTTAATGCCAAACATTACTACTATTCTGTAACATGAGTTTGTATCTATTAATTATGTGTTGCCTTTTCCACCCTTGCTTTTCCAAATCTCTCCCTTCCATCTACTTGCTACTCAGGACACACACAAATGAAGTATATTATACAGTGAAACAATTAGTATTTAATGATGCAGTTTTGTTCCCTATATATTTTAATAGTTATCACCTAAATTTATATCCTACCTTTCTGACTTTTTTGAGCCTGTTAGAGTTTTTGGGCCTACTGATAGAGTGCTGATGCTGAGCTACAACTCTACCCTGTACTTTGCTCCTTGAAGAATGTATCCTTTGCTAGAGCATCTTCCATGCTGGCCACAGATTTCCTTCATCTCCAACACTTTAAAAAGCCCCTGTAAGTTAGTTTCCACTGTTTCCACTAAGGTTCAAGGTAAAAGGGTTGCATGAATAGTAGCAAGGGGCTGTGTTTTAAGGTGTCATCAAACCTTCCCATGCATAAACCTGCACTGAGCTGTGTTTAATTACTTTTATTTGTTTTTTTAAGAATGATTTATTGAAGTACCATAGTATATGAGTCCATAATGCTGAGGTATATTTTATTCAAATGCATCTTTCAAAACGGGAGAAAAGGTAGGACAGACAAAACATGATTGCTAACAAGAGCTCACACAACTTTCAAAATGCGATGTGGCAGGCATCTCTTCACACTCTGGGTAAATGGCACACGGTACTGGGAGACATTAGGTTTTTAAAAGTGAAGTTAAACTGATAAATTAGACTTCATTTATTGAACAGCAGTTACAGCCAATTGCCCAGGGAGTCATTTGACACCTTTGAAGACCCTGCTAACTTAATTGGTGATAGTTTGGGGGCTGAAGGAAACATTTAAGCCTGTAGCAGCAGGACACCATGCAGCATGAAAATGGAGAAGACAGGCATTCTCACTGACAAGGGGAGTCATATATAGATTTTTGTGTCCATTGTTTTTGCTTATTTGTGTGTGTGCTTTACTCAGTCAATCAAATATAATTGACACCACTGGGTTCTGTTGTTTCGTGGATGACAGGAGTTAATGCAAGAGGAAAAAGCTGGAAGTAAACTTCCCCCTGAAAGGCTGTGTAAAGGTTTTTCCACTGGGCTTGTGACATTTTTTGCTCAATTGTATTAATTGATGTAGTGACAAGGCAGTTGGAAAGATGATGGATACTGATCACTACACTTTTCTTTTTTTCTCTCTTTTTTTTTTTTTAAGTGTCTGGGCATTAACATAAACTCTGCCTTTGTGTAAGAAGTAGAAATGCAGCCAGTAATAATGTAAAATGAAGGTTTAAGCAGCTGCAGACAGTTTATGGGACTCAGCAGTCATGGCTGGAGATTCCTATAGAATGAGCAAAGAATGTTGCCTTGGGACAGACTTTTACTCAGGACACTGATGTCCCCACCTTGACTTTTCTGTTCTCTTTTTCCGCATGTGTTGGAGCCCTCCAGATGGACCAGTTTCTTGCATCAGTTCAAAGGGCTGATCTGGCTCTTCCTAATCTGGCTCTTCCTTAGATTTCAGGTATCTCCAAATTCAGGTTGGAAACATAATTGCCTGAATGAGGTGACAGAGGAGGTCAGCAGATTTTGGCTTCCACATTTAGTTACCACAGTTAGGTGACTGGTTTCCAGCTCTGCAGAGTACAAGTGTGGTGATTCTTGGATTTAAGATATGATGTAGTAACTAAGCTGCACATTTCTGTGAGGATGCTGACAAGATCACACGCATAATGTTATTCTGCCTCACAGTTTTACACAGAGGACACTGTAGTCCCAGCACAAAGGAGATACCTCACATGAGCATCGACCAAGTTCAGAGACAGAAGCAATGTGGCAACACAAGCAGAGCATTGCTTTTGAATATACATACTTGATCCGAGCTAACATAAACATCAATCAGTCAGTTTCCTAAAGGACACCATCTCTGGCATTGCCTCAGTATGTAAATTCCATAATCTTAGATTTTTGGAAAGACTTGTTCCTCAACCTCATTCAAAGGAGGTGGCAAACAAGGAATTTGTAGGAGTCCAGGCCTCTAAAAGAGAAAGTCTGAGGCCTTGACACAAAAATGTAAGTACACCTGTGAATCAATGTTAAGGGTAGCATAGGTATCCTCTATGAACCCACAGGTTGAATGAATATTGAACTAGTCATACTCTTCCATTTACTCGTCTGCAGTTGTGGTTACTAGGCTGTGATAATTAACACATTCTGTGCGTTTTAATGTCCTAAATAAAAACTTGGCTTTAAATGTCCCACCATCTTCTTCTGGATCCTATTATCTTTTACAGGGTTAAGTCCTACAGGTAAGAGAAAGTTGTGCCAAGAAATCTCATCTAGATGCAATGTTTCATGAAGAAAATTCAAGTAAATGCAGGAAAACCAATGTCCTTTTTTTTTTTTCTTTTTTTTATAAGTAAATCATTCCCATGGGTGCCTCTATGCCATAAACATTTGCTTCAGCAACTTGAAATAGAAGAGTTGTGCCCACAGCTTAAGTGATCCGAATTCACTTCCTCCACTACCACTGGCATTGTGTGTGAAAGTGGCAATTTAGAGTGAGAGCCAGAAAAGGACTTAATGTCTGCTCTTTCTGGAAATTCTCAGTACAAAGTGTTTTCCTCCCACAATGCAGAAAGCCTCATAAGAACAGGATGCCCACAAAAAGACAACCTGTCTAGAAGTCCAAGTTGACCAAAAGGAAATATCTGGATGAGACAGGCACAGCTCTGTTCTTCTCTGTGAGCCAGTGAAAGGTGGGGGGATACCTCTTTTAGCCAGAACTGTAGCCAGGTATAACCTCTTTTCTCTATATTTCTAAAATTATTCTTCTCACACAGCATGTTTCAGGGTGTCGTGGCTTAAGCCTAGCCAGCAACCCAGAAACCACGCAGCCGTTTACTCACTCGTTTGAGATAAGAACAGTCCAGCAACTAACGTATAACACAAAACCACTACTGCTACCACCAATAATAATAATGATAAGGGAAATAATGAGGGAAGAGAATACAACCGCTCACCACCCGCCGACTGATACACAGCCTGACCCAAGCAGTGATCTAGCCCTTCTGGGTAACTGCCCCCAGTTTATATAGTCGGCATGACATGCTGTGGTATGAAATACCTCTTTGGCTGCTTTGGGTCAGATGTTCTGTCTCTTCTTCCTCCCGGCTTCCCCTCCTCCCTGGCAGAACATGAGACTCAGAAAGTCCTTGGTCAGACTATACATTACTGAGCAGCAACTAAAAACAGCGGTGTTATCAGCACTGTTCCCAGGCTGAAAGTCAAGACCACAGCACTGCACCAGCTACTGAGAAGGAGAAAAATGACTGCTACTGCTGAACCCAGGACACAGGGCTACATTGGCTCACAAGGAAAGGTGCCTAGCCATGGGTTCATTGCCTTCCTCTTTCTGATGTGGAACAATGCTTTGTACCTGGGCTTGGGAAAGCATCATGACCCCAAGTCTGTATGACACCAGATGAAGGCTGTGACATTGGCTCTTGCTGGAGCTGTTTCAGGAGCGGGTGGATCCAGCCAGCCTGCAGCCAGGTTTTTGCTGGTGGTGACTGAGGGAAATCATTCTCCTATTTCAGCAATGAACAGTTCAGTGCAAGGCTTCTCTGATTGTTCACCAGCAAAAGTGAGTATAAGTTTTGCTGGTGGACATACGAGAAACTGGAGACGGTCTCTTTTTGTATTTGCAGACTGCAAAATTATTTTACCTGTATTTACCCACATTGCACAAATCCCCAGGAAATGTGCAACAAAGAGGATCCATTGTTTCCCTCTGATTTCAAGTCTGACAAACTTTCCCCTTTGAATGCCTTGGTGTGCCTGATCATAGTGCATAGTGTGATAGAAGAAGCAGTCAGTCTCCTGCAAGAGCAGATATCTCTAGGAAAAAAGGTGGAAACATTTGCAAAATAAATCATAGATAATAAAAAAGCAGATACTAAAAGAAGGTAGACAATGTTAGTGCAAAATTACCTTAATAGTCAGTGAAAGAGTAATAAATAATTTCTTTTTATTTCTTTGATGCTCATTGGTACAGTTTTCCCATTTGGAAAGGGGAGGTCCATCAATACAAAGCTGCAGTCACTTCCAGGTATTTAACTGTTATAATTTCTAGTCTTACTCAAAAGCCTGCAATAAGCCGCATACAATTAGACTGTATAAATGACTGTGTACTTTTAATGTACAAGCTGATGGAGGGGGGGGAGGAGAACTAGGTGATCTTAAGGTCCTTTCCAACCCTAACTATTCTATAATTCTATGATTCTATGAAGTGAAGAACCAGTCAGAGATGTATTTCTGCTTGAAGAATGCCGAGTGGCTATCAAAGGGAGGGCCATGAGTTTCACACTTCACTGAAGGACACAGCTGTCTACCAACAGTGCAGGCTCCTGGTATAAAGTTTGATATGTTTGCATACATATGGGAAGGAAAATCTTTGGTTTTATATGGAGGACTAAGGTCAAGTAAGAAGGTTATAGACACTACACATCAGCAAATAAGGAAGGGAGAATGTAGGGAACGGCAACACATCTGAATGAGGGAAGGGGACTCTTCTTTGATGTAAGCTTAGTGTAAGCAACTGAATTTCTGTACTGTTGATTTTTCAGCTTTGACTTTTGCATGTATAAGTGTTCTGCGTATTTTCAGATTTTATGGGCAATAAATGTACTTAGCCTGCTTTGATTAGTGGCTTAAGGGAACTAGAAGACAACACAATGTTCCTTTCCTAAGGATGTGGTGAGACTACAAAATGGGGCCCAGTGACACTTGAAACATTTCAATTCCTCAACACATCTTCCACACTCTAACCAAAGGACATGAGACACCCCTTTGAGCTGCACAGCCCATGGTAAAGTGCGCATCACACAAATCAAAGGAGGCAGAAACTTCTCAGTGACTGTTGATGACACTGAAGGCTCTCTGAAGGCAATAAAATACTGAGACAGAGGCTTTAGCTTGGAGGCTCACAGAACGTGTCATCTTCACAAATCAAAAGATGAGATTTTCTTGCTCAAGTAGGAACCTGTAAAATTATGAGGAAGCCAAAAGTCAGTATCTTGAAGGAAAACACAAAACTTAAATTATTCGCCTGATTCAATAGAGCCTTCATGATGAGACTTTTCATTTTGGTGCCAAGCTTATCTTAAGCATTTGAATTCATTAATTTCAGTACACTTTCAGTCACATCCCTGTAATGTCTAAGAATATACAACAGTATAACATGGAGTATGACACAAATAGGTGATTTCTCTGGGGACAACATACACAACAAACTGCACAACCAAATCTGGAACTCATTTTTTCTGGAACCGGTGCAAAGACTTCTCCTTTGAAATGTCCTGCTACTTCAAATGGAATTAGTATATGACTGTCATTGTAATTTGGCAGACAGATTTTAAAATGTGTAAACAGAACCAGCCACCTTCTATTGCCAGGGAAAGCACCACATGTCTGGAATTGTGGATTTCTTCCAAGGTGATATGAAAATGGTAAGGTGTTATGTGAAGTCCCCTGGAAGTCCAGCACTACATATATGCCAACAAAAAGGACAGACACACAAAGGATGATTTGGACATACGCAGGTGAAATGGGGTTTGGAACAATTTTTATCATTATTACTAATCTTTTCCCTTTGGATCCCTTACAGATACTTTTCAAAGTATTGATGTCACCCTGGAGTTGACCTTACTGATTAATCCTTCAGAAGTTTGATCATATATGTATTGATTTATGTTTCTGTGATGTGTTGTGTCATTATATGAAATAGGAGCATGGCCTAGCACCACTGAAAAAATCTGTCAGTGGATGTTTTGTTCCATTTCAGCAGGAAATTTTTGCTCTATACAGCCGTTTTATGAACAGAGAGGGAGTTATTTCCAGCCATTCACGAAACTGAAATAGCTCCACAGTGTTAGTACAGTGTGAAACAAATGTACAGACACTCCCCCTGCAGATGTTTTTAATTTTCTGTTTAATTTTGCCAATGTGATTATGGGAGTGTGGGAAACATTGGCACCAATGGCTGAGTCTGTAGTCACCATCCTTTCTGTGTTTCATTATGAAGCTGGAAATACTCCTCTGTGCTAGGAAGAAAATCCAGCAAAGTTTGGGAACTGTGGGTCTAGAATCTTCTATCTTTTCATAGTGGAATGGGTTCTACTTTCAATCAAAACATAAGAAAATAAAAAAGGCAAATAGTGGCATTTCTTGTTGAGATTATGAATATCCTAACTTAAGCCTCATCACAACAATTTTTCTAGTTATTCTTTGCTTGTTTGCATGGTAAGTAGTTAAGTGCCTAAGATAAACAAGTGGAAATACTTATGCTAAAAATTGGAAGGAATGCTGAATTTGTTCAAAGCAAAATACTTCTCAAAGCATTCCATAAACTGTCATTTGTGGGAACTGTGATGCCCTTATGAAAGCTCACTAATGCATGACACAGCTTATCTTTCAATTCACCATCATCTATTGAAGAAAAATCTTGCTTTTGTATTTATTATTCTTCTCGAAGTATACTGATTGCTTTACAGAAGACATGGAAAAACATACTTATTCAAGAGGCTTTCAGTGTGTGCTTCAGCTGTATCATAGTTATTGTGACCAAAATGGAGGCAGCAATGGATGTGTCCCAGTATAAAACATATGTGATTCTACACTGTAGTACTGAGGAGTACACTCTCATACTGCTGTCAGTCCCTTCATGCTTAGCCATAAATGCTATAGCTTCTAATCAAGCAACATTTTTTATTTCCAAACCATCATTTGCATACTCGTTTGGATCCATATACATGCATATGGATGATGGTGCACATTAGGCAACTACAAATCTATCTACAATTGTATTTCAGTGTTGCTTTATCTGTGTGTAAATGAAAGTTTGTGTTTGGTGTTTCTGCAAAGCTAGATTTGCCTATTTATTCTCTGGCTGGATTTGCAGCAATGAAAAAGCTGTAGTGTTCTCTTAGACAAATTAAATGAGGTTATACTCTGTGTGATGTATGCTGACACCAGCTCTGCCATGCAGAGAAATGCATCTGATCTATGTGTACATGCCAAATGAGCTCAACAAATTTTGTGACACTCCTTTTACATCTCCAGTAGGTAAATTTTGTCTTAAGATATACAGGGATCCTGACTAATCCGCTGAAACTGTGGATGTAAGACAAGCAGAGGTTTTAAGTTAGAGAAGGCTGGAGCAACTGTACCTAGCTGCCCACTGAATCATTAATGCCTTGTGGCATATCTCCAGGTTATGGCATGAAGCCACCACTGCATCACTTCTTCAGTTTCCTATGCACATCACAGGTGAATGCAGTCCTAGACTCAACTTTCTTGCAGTAAATACTATGGGAGCTGGCTTTTTAAATATATTCGCTATTGATATATTTATGTAATTAAGCTTTTCTAATGGCCTTTATTAGTACGAAGTGCCTTTTTCTACTTTATAATTAGCATCTAAATTATGCACATTAGCTCCAGATTTTAATAAAGCTTCAAAGGATCTAGGTCTGAAAGTGCATCAAGGAAGACATAAATAAGAGTAACATCCATAAAACACTATCTGCATATGGAGATTATAATGGAAGTGCATTATTTTTGATAATGTCTTGGGTTTAATATCCTGAAATTTTGATACCTGCAGTACAAAATTTATGTTTTGTAAAATCTAAATTTGCAGCCCATCAGAGCACTGCACTTCTGCTTTTTCACTCATAGTCAAGGCAGGTGCTTTGATGTATATGCAAATATGTTAAAGTTAATGGTCCTTTTATGAATGCAAGCACTTGCCAAGATCGACTGTAAAATCTGAACCCTCTTTGGTAAATAAATGAAAGAACAGCTTTTGAAGAGATTTCTTGGCAATTTTAATTAAACCTGCTCTAAAATCCAAAGTCATTAGGCAGAACAACAAAATTAAGTAATAAAAATAGAGAAGGGTCAGGAAACATAGAATGATGTTGAGCCTTTCAGTGGGTTGTCTTACCCTTCTGTTTTTCCTGAACCTATGCCAAAGTCATATAGGTCTAAATTTTGTTTAATCACCATGTTTGTGTGTATGCTTGCATTCACCAAGCAGGATGACTTTTTCAGCTAATTTAAACCAGCATTTTGGATCAATGTTGTTAGTGTTTTACATCAGTGGAGAATGCTGCCTGTGCTATCTAGCTGGCATGCTAAAAGAAAATGTTAGGGGTTTCTTGATGTTGGGTGCATCTTCCTTAACGCATTCATAGGTGAATGAAAGTGTGATGTGCAAGAAATACTTGACACCTGATGCAGTTGGATTCATGTAATAGCCACAATAGTTGTAGAGTTCACTCTAGCTTTTGACACCTGCTCTTCACCTACCACATGTGATCATGCTTGCATGTTGGGATGAAGCTGGCAGCATTTTTGCAGGTCCTCCAGGCACCTGTGGTTTTTACTTTTCACAGTAATAGATTAAAAACAAGCAGAGCAAACTGTTGGTGTGGTTATCCAAAGTTCGTTTTCTCTTTCTGTTTATTTTCCTGCAATTTCTTCTTTAATACACCCTATTGATCTAGGGAGGGGAGGTTTAGTGCTGTGCCACAGCTACATGCTCCTTGGGGAAAGAATAAATAGTCCCGGGGAAAGAATAAATAATCCCAGGGAAAGAAGGGGAAGAAAGGAAATTAAAATAATAATAATAATAAAAAAAAAAAAGCCTGAAGATTGACTGGGGGCCCTTGTGGATTTCTTCTTACACCAGGGCATCATTTAAGTCTATGTTCTTCCATCTACCTTGTTTGCAGTAAATAGCTGCCCATTATGTCAGGTCAGGCAAGCGCTGTGTCGTCACAGCTCAGCAGCCATGATCAGCTTGCCAAGCATGCAGGGGATGGCCTCCAGGGAGCAGAGGCGTGTGTCAAGTTCTTGAGCTGTCAAGGCTCAAAGCGACAGTTTATCTGGAGGGTTTAAAACATCCTAGCAAAGTTTCCCCTTCTTCCCTTCCCCCCTCCTCTTGTTGACAATCTGCCTAAAAGAAGACAGATGCTGGAGCAGTTTTCTTTAGACCTGTTTAATTCCAGAAGGTGCAATGTACCAGATACGATTCTGCCAGTCTTTTAAGAGACCAAGTTGAAGAGGCAGACACACTGCTGTGGGGAGGGCAAGGTGTTCTTTATGCAAGCACAAATATTTCCAGGTGAATCTGATTCTGTCATTGTACCTTCCTTATGTTTTATAGCCCCTTAAAACAGCACTATGTTATCAATAGGGGTTTATGAATGATGCCAAGTGCAACGAACCATACCAAGTGTAAGGTCTTACACCTGACTCAGAGCAATCCCAGGCACAGCTACAGGTTGGGCAGAGAAGAGATTCAGAGCAGCCCTGTGCAGAAGGACTTAGGGGTGTTGATTGATGAGAAAATGAACATGAGCCGGTAGTGTGAGGTTGCGGCCCAGAAAGCCAAACATATCCTGGGCTGCATCAAAAGGAGTGTGACCAGCAGGTCGAAGGAGGTGATCCTGCCCCTCTACTCTGCTCTCGTGAGACCTCACTTGGAGTATTGTGTATGGTTCTGGTGTCCTTAACATAAAAAGGACATGGAACTGTGGGATCAAGTCCAGAGGAGGGCCACAAGGATGATCAGGGGACTGGAGCACCTCCCATGTGAAGATAGGCTGAGAAAGTTGGGGCTGTTCAGCCTGGAGAAGAGAAAGCTGCTTGGAGACCTCCTAGCATCCTTCCAGTATCTGAAGGGGGCCTATAGGGATGCTGGGGAGGGACTCTTCATTAGGGACTGTAGTGACAGGAAAAGGAATAACAGGTTCAAACTTAAACAGGGGAAGTTTAGATTGGATATGAGGAAGTTCTTTATTGTAAGGGTGGTGAGGCACTGGAACGGGTTGCCCAAGGAAGTTGTGAATGCTCCATCGCTGGCGGTGTTCAAGCCTGGATTGGACAGCGCCTTGTGTAACATGGTTTAGTGTGAGGTGTCCCTGCCCATGGCAGGGGGTTGGAACTAGATGATCTTAAGGTCCTTTCCAACCCTAACTATTCTATGATTCTATGATTCTATGATATATATTGCATCATTTTAGCCTTAGAAAAAAAGAGCGTTGTCTGCAGATTTGTTTGCATGAAAGCAAGGTTTGTCTTGTAGACAGAGCTGAATCATCTATGAGAGCATATCTTAAAATGCCAGTTTTATATCACTGCCACTTTTGCAGGCTGATTCTGTTCATAATATAAATCCAGAACCATTTGTCCTAGACATTATGTCCAATACAGTATGCTTTTAAAACAGAACTTCTCAAAAAAAGAAAAAAAAGTTATTTTGTACTGTCTTCGTAGTTTGTTATCCTCTGATCACAAGGAAGCACATTTTCACTCAGGACAATCCTTTTTCTGCTTCTAAGTACCTTTTGCCACGCGTGAAAGACAATTTCTATATTTGCTTCCCAAACTACACCTATATCAAGAGGGGATGCATACCTTTTCAAGACATCTCTTATTTTACTGTGCTTCCTTTCTGTCTTCTACAAGCAAAACCCTTGCAAACAGCAATAGAAAAACCTCATTTGAGATGATCCTGCCATTGCCCATCTCCATAGAACAAGAAAAGGAAAAAGAGTAATAAAAAAAACCTGAAATATTACTTCCTCGCCACAACTTTTGCCGAGCTTGATCTCTGAATAATTTCCTTTCTCCATCAGAAGTTACAGAGTTTAGAAGAGTTTCCAGCAGGGAAAGACAGTTTAAACTGGGGAGTAGACAGAGAGGTGCATCAAGTTTATTTTCCTGTTTCTCTCATTCTTCAGACAGTGCCCTTAACGTGCCTGCAAACAAAAGTGAACAAATGATTTGGACTTCCATATGCATACCCTCAAATTCAGGGCCAGCAAACTGGCCTGCAGGAAGTTCTCAGTTCTCTGTATGGTTTCCCAGTGCTGTTCATAATGCACATGCACACAACACTGAACAAAAAGGCACTCGCTCACCCTTCCTTTAACAGGTAACCAGTCAGATTTAAAGTTAGCATCATGATCTTCTGGTAGCTCTTTCTGGTTTGCACCTTCCAGAAATCTGTCTGGAAAATTTCTCACAGAAGCCACCTGAGTAACCACAGAGGTCCATTATAACATCCATCCACCTTTTAGTATCTATTCTTCAGACAGGAAATGCTCACAATAAATGTTTGCAGAAGACATCCAGCTAATATCTGAACCTCTTCTTAGAGGTTCCTTACTGAATGTCTTTTGGTAGCCATTGTCTTTTCAACTGATTTCTATTATTTTCTTCTGATTTCCAGCCCAAATTCAGATAAAAGAAATCTATACTGACCCTGATACCACTAGCAATGGCATCAAGTCTATTTCTCTGGTCTAGACTGTTTCCAATGTCTCTCCAAGTTTTCTTGAATGTGTTATGTTAGATATTGCATCCTAACCTGAATTGACAAGTTAGTTACTGCCAGTAGGGCAGTGTTAATCTCAATCAAATAGGTACAACACAGAATGCCTTTCTGTAGCACTAACCTTTACATATGCGGCCTGCACTATGCTGGATTTGTAGCGTGTACTGCCCGGAATCGAAGGAAAGGAAGCTAAGTCACTGTGGTAATTTTCATTTTCCCATACTATCAGCAGGCTGCTAAGATAATTTTTGAAGAAAAAAATCATTGCAGATCAATTATCACAGGTTATTTATCACTAGATTGCTCTGCAAATCTTTTTGAATCATACTTTTGCCTGGAAGCTTACCAGCCACTGGGTGAGCATCTTGGGCTACCTCAGATCTGTAAACTGAGCCTGGACACCCTGGCACAGAGATGTCAAAGTACAAGGTCTCAGAGTGAGTTTCCACTGTTAAAAAACTAAACAAACAAACAAACAAACAAACAAACAAACAAATATATATATATATTAAAAAAAAAAAAAGCCAGGACAGTAAGCTCCCACAGTGCTAAAATTTCACAAGGAATGCAAGTACATATAGTTACTTTTAGGCTCCTCAAGCCTATGTTTATCACAGCACAGGCTCAGTGGATTGCTGAGTCACAGCGGAAATTTGGAGTTACATCTGGGTAGGTAATCTCCAGCTGGTGCTGGTGCTCTGCGTGCTTGGGCAGTGTTATCCCTCTGAGAAAGGTATCGTGGTTTAAGCCCAGCCTTAAATCAGCCACACAGTTCGCTCACTCATTCACCTCCCTTTTTCCTCCCGCTCCCGGAGGGATGGGGAGCAGAATCGAAAGAATGTAGCTCCCATGGGTTGAGATAAGAACAGTCCAGTAATTAAGGTATAACACAAACCAATGCCACTAACACCAATAATAATAATGATAAGGGAAATAACGAGGGAAGAGAATACAACCACTCACCACCTGCCGACCGATACACAGCCTGACCAAGCAGTGTTCTAGCCCTTCTAGGTGACTGCCCCCAGTGTATATAGTCGGCATGATGTGCTGTGGTATGGAATATTTCTTTGGTCAGTTCGGGTCAGGTGTCCTGTCTCTGCTTCCTCCCAGCTTCCCCTCCTCCCTGGCAGAGCATGAGACTCAGAAAGTCCTTGGTCAGACTAAACATTACTAAGCGGTAACTGAAAATGTCAGTGCTATCAGAGCTGTTCCCAGGCTGAAAGACAAAACCACAGCACTGCACCAGCTACTAAGAAGGAGAAAAATGACTGCTACTGCTAAACCCAGGACACAAGGACAGCACAAGATTGACATCAAGAACAAACCTACACTGTTTTCATCCCCAGCCATCCCCTCTCTTATCTGTCCTAGTGCATAGCACAGAGCAATGGCTGGTATTCTTCCATTTTGTTGTATCAAACATCCTCAGTCGTATGTTTTTTTTTTTTCACTAAGTAACTGCAGACTGTGTGAAAAAGACTAGTAAAGCAGGAAAGGTAACACTCCATGTTAGAGATTCTTTACATCCTTTGCATAAGTTGGTACATGGCATAGAAATGTTCATGAGGCAATTAACTATTTTTTAATTAAATGGAATGTATAAAGAATGTATCCTAAGTATAGGGATATACTCTTAATAATAAAGTATTGACCATGATATTGTTCTCTATACTGAATAACAGAACAAACCTGTGAAAAATATGTGATCATAATGCATAAAACCAGTTGGACAACCTCATAGCGGGCACAATCAGACTTTTGAGGGCATGATGCACAATGCAAACATGGTGCTGTTTCAACAAATTTTTTTTTTGTGTCTGTGAAACAAAAACTGAGCAGACAGTTTGTAAAGATATGTTTTTTTCTTTAATGGTTTTCACATATATCTCCATGGAGAGCCATGTTTATTCATATTCCATTGGAAAGCAGGAGTTAGATTATAGAAATTGCCAAGTAACACAGCGACTGATGAATGCATATTTTAAAATTATTTTTTCCTATTACACTGAAATCAATAACTTCAATGTATCTCCTCATGAATGGCTTGAGTTCAAAATCACTATTTTTCTGTCTTTTCTACATCTTCCAGTAAATCAAGATAGTGACAGGGTTAACTATCTAATGGACCATTTAGATTTGGTTTTGACAGGGGCCTATGAATAGTGAGCCTCTTAACAGCAACCCATAACCAAGCCTTTTGAAAGAGCTCCTCCCTGTTGTTTTGTGAAGGCTTTGAAAGGTATTGTCACCATTGTCAGAAAGCCTTCCTGAACTTTGAACAGTGTTTTTAAAGAGATTTATGGATATGGCTTTCTCCACTAAAATTCAAAATTTCAGAGATGGTATGAGAACTCAGGATACTACTGTTAGGATTCTGTTAGCATCCTACTGGTTTTATGGTGCAGTGAAAACTCACTAAGCCATACTTTAGGATACCGAGTCTTTATCCATCTCAGGAATGCTCGGAATTACAACAAAAGAGCACTTCAATTAATAAAAAACAGGCTGTAATCAGGAAAAGAGGATTTATCATAATGAAGTCCTCAAGTGGGATTTTTACTGTTAAAATGCATCAAACTCAATAACTGAGCTATATTATTGCTATTCAAAGAAAATTTACCTACTGATTAAAAAAATGTCATTAAAAGGAAAATGATTGGCTGCAAAAGTCTTCCCCTGATGAAATGTGTTGACCTAAATGATATTCCTCAAAGGTAAGTCAGAGTGTTATGTTCTGTTCTCTTATCGATTGTTGATTCTATGTGTACCTCTGGGAACAGAAACCACAAAGAAATGTTTTGAAAGGAAAATGAGTGACCTTTTCTATGAAGGCATTTTAATACTATGTGATGCTGAAATAAATAACTGAAAGTGTAACAAAGAGGGAGAAAATCTTTGTGAAAAAGTAGGCATTTTTATATGCTCAAGATGAATTCAGAGTTATAATACAGCAACTGCCATTTACCCTGAACATTATAGCTTCAAACCAGCCCTTCATGCAGTCAATATTGAGAGGTAAGGTAAAGTAGCAGTCTTTTGCACAAAAGTATGAAAGCCCCATCTGGTATGATAGATCATGTGTTGCATCATTGGCATAGCTGGGAACCAGAAGTTTCTACAGTGTTGGGTTTTTTTTTTTTTTAATTTGTTTATATATAAAACAAACCAAAAAAATTATTTCCTGGGGTTTTTCTGTTTGTTCAATATTTCAGTCAAAGATAGTGGTATTGTTTATTAACCATGACATCTTTCATATCCTTAAAAAAGAGGCTTTCTAGATATTATAACAGTAGAAGGAAATTAAAATACTTTTATGTAACAAATATCTTGAAGATAATGATTACTTTTAGCACAATATTTGAATCATGTTTCTGAAAAGCTTATTTCTCGCCATCTGTCAGGCTGAGTTATACATGCTAAGTTACATATGAGCCTTAGAGGGAGCGCCATGTGACTTATTCTTCATCAGTTTCTTTGTGGTCTAAAAAGAACTAAACAATCCATTCCAAGCCTAATGTATTCCAAATCCCAAGAGGAGGAAAGAGGGTAAGTGTGGATCTATAGAGGGTTATGACCTTTAAGAGAACTCCAATTACAGATACTGTAGGTAATTTCTCTTGGATCTTTACATGCCTCAAGACTAAGTAGTAACTATTCTCGTGTTCAAGACACGGCTATATAAACTAGCATATATCATGACAGTACTCCTGAATGTTTTACTTGGACACGGTGTTAATAAATCATAGGAGCAGTTTAACACTGAAACTCAAACACAGCAGAATAGAAATAACAAGGTAGTTAAATTGGAAGTTTTTGTAACATAGTGCAAATATAAATATATTTTTTTAAACAGAATATTCCATCTACATTTTATATTTCATTATTCCTAAATTATAATAGTCTTAAAACTGATCAAACTGAGATTAGCTAATATTAAGAAGAACTAAATCAATAAATGGGATACCAGGGAAATGGGGTAGAGACTTAAATCTTCATCTTTCCTTCCAAAAATTCCTTCCCCAAATTCCCCCTTTTTTTTACTTTCTTTTTTTTTTTTTTTTTTTTCCTTCTTTTCCTTAAAGAGTGAACTGGTTAATTTTTTTCCTGGTATTTAAGTTTTTCTGTGTTTTTTGAATTCTACCAGGAAATAGAAATCAAGTATTGAACATAAACATCTGCCCTGACAGAACTAAATCTGGCCAAGCATGTTAAGAGCAACAAGAAAAATTTCTATATGCATGTTGGGAATAGAAGAAAGGTGAGGGAAAAATTGACCCCCTTCCAGAAGGAAACAGGAGACTTGGTAACCCAGGACATGGAGAAAGCTGAGGCACTCAACAGCTTCTTTGCCTCAGATTTCATTAGCAAGTTCTCCAGCCACAACGCCCAAGTCTCAGAAGGCAAAGGCAAGGACCGGGAGAATTAACTGTCTGTTATAGGAGGAGATAAGGTTCAAGGAATCTGAGGGTGCACAAGTCCATGGAACTTGATGAGATTCATCTGCTGGTCCTGAGGGAACTGGCAGATGTAGTTGAGAAACCATTATCCATCACATTTGAGAAGATGTGGCTGTTCAGTTTCTGATGACTGGAAAAAGGGAAATATAACCCCCCTTTTTCAAACAGAAAAGGACAGCTATAGACCAGTCAGTATCACTTATTTGCCAGCAAGGTCATGGAGCAGATCCTCCTGGAAACTACGTTAAGGCATGTGGAAAATTAAGGGGTGATTTATGACAGCAAATATTGCTTAGCTAAGGGCAAATCATGTCTGACCAACTTGGTGGCCTTCTATGGCAGGGTCACAGCATTGGTGGATAAGGGAAAAGCAATTGCATCACCTACTTGGGCTTGTGCAAAGCTGTTCTGCACTGTCCAAGACAGCATCCTTATCTCTAAACAGGAGAAGGATGGATTTGATTGATGGACTCAGTGGATAAGGAGTTGGCTGAATGGTTGCACTCAAAGAGTTGCCAACAATGGCTCAATGTCCAAGTGGAGACCAGTGACGAGTGGTGTTCCTCAGGGGCTGGTACTAGTACAAGTGCTGTTTAGCATCTTTGTCAGCAACGTGGACAGTGGGACTGAGTGTGTCCTCAGCAAGTTTGCCAATGACACTTGGCTGTATGGCGCATTCGACACATTGGAGGGAAGGGATGCCATTCAGAGAGACCATGATGGGCTCAAAGGTAGGTAGTGCAAACCTCATGAAGTTCAACAAGGCCTAGTGCAAGCTCCTGCACATGGGCTGAGCCAATCCCAAGCACAGACACTGGGCAGAGGCTGGGTTGAGAGCAGCCCTTAGGAGAAGGACTTGCGGGTGTTGGTAGACGAGATGCTCAACGTGACCCAGCAGTGTGCACTCACAGCCCACAAACCAACTGTACACTGGGCTGCGTCTAAAGAAGTGTGACCAGCAGGTCAAGGGAGGTGATCCTGCCCCTCTCCTCCACTCTCATGAGACCCCACCTGGAATCCTGCTTTCAGTTCTGGGGTCCACAGGAAAAGAGTGGCATATACCAGCTGAGTAAGTCCAGAGAAGGGCCATGGAGATGATCAGAGGGCTGGAGCACCTCTTCTATGAAGACAGGCTGAAAGAGCTGGACTTGTTCTGCCTGGAAAAGAGAAGGCTCCAGGGAGACCTTTAGCAGTCTTCCAATACTAAGAGAGGCCTAAAAGAAATCTGGAGAGGAACTTTTCTATAGGGACATGTAGTGATAGGACAATGGGGAATGGATTAAACTGAAGGAAAGGAGATGTTCTCCTTGTCTGTTGGAGATGCTGACTGCAAGGGAGAAGGAGGAATGAGAATGCCTGGAAAAGAAGAGCACTGCAGAGAGAAGCAATCAAGAATTTTCCCAGCATCTCCAGGGTTTTCTTAGGTTGAAGAAATGGATCAGGCCAGCAATATCACTTCTTCTATCATACCAGCCATATGCCTGGTCTGTTGCTACAGTGTCCCCTCCCCATAGCCGTACAAATGAGCACACTTTTTGTGTAAGCATTCATCTAAGCTCCAGCACTCTTCCCCACAGACTACTTGCCTGCTGCCTGCACAGCCATTAACACTGGCACATCTCATATCCCCGTCAAATTCCAGCAGCCAGAGCTGCCTAAGCAACAAGTCATCTGAGACTCTGTCTGCCATGGACACCGTGGCAACCACCCTTCAGTCAGGCAGGTTGCATGTCACCCTCCAACCCTTGTGCATACTCTCAGTTCTCTCTGATGTTACTAGAGCATTGTTTCCTGCAGAAGTAGTTTTGGTGGCTGTTGTCATTTTCAATGGTGATTGCTGGTTTTCAGGTGCCAACGCAAGTTCCTATCATTTGCATCTTTTGGTTTATTTCTTAAAGTTTCATTTTCCTTTTAAAGTACCATGAATGTTAGCACCTGCATTTTTTCAACACTACAGAATACTTGCACTGTGAGAATTGTCACTGTCTACACAGTTGCCTTTTTTTTGGTTTTTTTACATTTTTTGGTGTTTTATGACTTTTTCCAATATTTTTATGTACCTTTGCTGCTGTTTCTTTTCTTCAATGTTTTTGATGTTTTTGATTTTTACTATTAGACTTTTTACTTTTCTAGTTTGCTCATGCAATCTGCCTGCATTTGATTTCTATTCTTAACTCTCTTTGCATTTGATATCATTGTTTGCACAATTTACACCAATTAAACATTTCTGGCTCACTGCACTGTTTGTACAAGCAGCCTGCCTTCCAGGTGAGAGGCTCAGGCACGAAGGAGTAGGATAGCATTAAGATCTCTACAGAGCCTGTTGCCTGTCATACACAGTCAGTCACACTGAAAGGAAGAAGGTGGAGGAGGAAGAAATGACAAAGACTAAGACAAGAGCAAACAGGAGGTAGTGTAAGGGGAAACACGGAAAGAATGAACTATGAAATCAGAAAATATGAGATGCCAAATATTTCAGGTTTCCTACAAAACAGTGACTTAGACTTTTCTAGCTCCTTCAAGTAGCAAAACAAGGAAAATTAGACCCACCATACCCCCTGGAGTGGGGTGGTTCCATCCTCCGTTGGCCATAAAACACAGACAAAAGAAAACAAAAACCAAACCAAAACAAAACAAAAACCAAAACAAAACAAAACAAAAACCACATTATACTACTGACTGAGAGTCAGTCTTGAATGTAATTCAAATAGGCTTCTGTCTTCACTTTTAAACCACCAAAAGCATTTTGCAGTGTCATGTGGAAGTCACCAAGTCAATAACTGAGGTCCCTCGATAAGATACCTTGATCCTCTGGGGAGCAGAAGGTCTGGTTGAAGGCCTGGT
Organism: Ara ararauna; assembly: GCA_028858755.1. NCBI lineage: Eukaryota > Metazoa > Chordata > Aves > Psittaciformes > Psittacidae > Ara > Ara ararauna. The sequence goes on from CM054410.1 coordinate 52,721,777, forward strand.
CATACTTCCAATCTTAAACTTTTCATGATCCTCCCCTCTTTGTAACCTGAACTACAGTCACCATGCACCCCTGTCTTGCTTGCACAGACATTGTGTGGCAGGAGAAGGTCCCCACATGCAAGTTACCTTCTGATGGGTGTGACTGTTACAATCCTCTTGAGGCAACATTGTGAGCAGAACACAGTCATATACTTGCAAAAGAGCACATCTGATTAAATAATTTTCTGGAGAGTCAACAGGCCACAGAGCATGCCAGATTAGAAGCCTATGAGCAAGAGGGTGCACCAACCAGCAAGGCCGCCTTCTGCAGCTACTTCCTCGGGGAATGAAGTCATTTTGACTGACATGCTCAACAATGGCACTAAAACCTGCCATGTGCTCCTGCTAGCTTCACGCAAATCAGACCCAACCTCATCATGTCTTAAACTGATCTGTCAAGGGATCCAGTGTAATCCATCATGAAACTTCAGCCTTCACAACAGATGTGTGCTGGTTGTAGTTCTGCCTTGGACGTTCTGGCCAGTTGTGTAACAACACCTCAGATGAAGACCTTTCTTCCTAGTGACTGTCCCATAGAGAAGCAATTAGGTTTTGGAACTGAATTATCCAAAGTTTATAAAGAAGGCTATGAGATTGCTCCAAGGCCAGTCAGTGTAGGCCCTTAGGACCCTTGCGTACGTTTGCTTCAGGTTAGCAAAAGACAATATTTCAAAAGAATCTATTGACATGTCATGTTCTTTAAGGTAATATTAATAATGTGTTTAAAATAGGTGATGTAAAAGACAAAGTTAGAGGTAGTAAATACCTTTCTGTGAACTACAAAATGTGATTACAGGTATAGTGAAGATTTGCTAGTTGTGACTGCAAGTACTTTATATTATATTCAGTATATACAAGATATTGTCACTGGAGTAATTTAACTGATCCCTTTATGCAAACCAGTATGATGGGTTTGTGATCAGACTTAGCTGATCACAAGGAACACAGTTGTTGGTGTTCTGAATTTGTATACAAAGGGACCAGAGATCTGTTAGCAGAACATGGTTCCCTCCAATGTTTTGTCCAAGTTCACCTGTCACTTCATATAGGCTCATTGCATTTAGGAACGGCGTCAATTATTTAAAGTGAAATGACGTGTTAGCACAGGTTAAAAGCTTGTTTATCCAGCCTTGATTTTCTTTAAGTAACAACAGGGAGGATAACCATTCCAAAGGGAATGGACTAACATATGACGTTAGTCAGATATTCTGAGCTATGGAATTATTTCTAGATGAACAAACTCTTCAAAAAGCTGATTTATAAAAATAGTGGTCATTCCTTTACTTTCGTATTATGTAGCCTGGATCTTTTAAACTTTTTCTTCATTTACCCATCAGGATTTCATACATTTTTAAATCTTATATTTTCCTGTGGAACTGTTGAACATTTCTAATGATATATGTTCCATTAGCCTCCCCTTTTGAACTTCCTTTAATCTCAAAATAATTTGGAGAGTCACCTTACACCAAAACAAACCAAGTCTCTGTACCAACATCTGTGGTCTTACAGGAACATTTAATATAGAGAAATCTGTCTGCAGATGACTGGAAAGGTAACCTTATTTTTAAGATATTTTTATTTTTTAGATTGTTTTGTCATAAAAAGACCAGAAGGCGAGGGAGAGCAGGCCAGAGGAAACTTCTTTGTGTACCTTATTTTGTCAGTAACAGTAGAGAGCATAATTTCATACCAGGTACTATACTTTCAACCTAAGAAGTAGACTTTAGCAATGGACTACAGTCAATGTCTTGAGGAAGACTGTTTATTGTTGCCATACAGATCTCTCTCTCTTTTTATTTTTTCTGGAGTTGTAACTAATGTTTGGATACTTCTTGATAACATCTCTCCCATGTACGTTCCAGATTGCACAAGATCAGTATATTTTTCAGAGTCACATTTTTGCCTTACAGCAAAATGTTGATACAATCGAGACTGGCTAGGTTACAGACAATCACAATTTTTTAAAGTCGTGTTTCGTATTAACACAATAAATCTATCACATGAGCAGATAAAATTATACACCAGATAAGCTCTTATAGTTTGTTTACAAAACTGCCAGGATGATTTTTAGGGCTTTATTTCACTGTGCCCATGTAGACACAACTGATATAAGCACTTGATAAGATTACGGTTTTGTTCTGCCTCCAAGAAAATGGATAGTATTCTTCCTTTGTTCAGGGAAGTTGCCATGGTTTGGGTTTTCCTTGAACGTCTCCATGTAGGAGGCTGGACACTCTTTTAGGCAACGGGGAGCAGCTATAAAACTATTTTAGTATTGTAGTCATTCTTTTAAGGTGTATGAGTGGGCAGCTGAGTGTAAAATGAGCCTGTGGGTCACCCAAAAACTGTCATGTGAACTAGGAAGGAGGAGCAACATCTTTCATCTCAGGTTGCATTTGTTTTCACAGTGGCCCACAGTGGATGGATGAGTAAGCACTTCTCATTGCAGATCCTCTTGGTGAGAGAAGGCTATTGCACAGCATCTGCCAGTGGGGACTGGCAGGCACGTTTAGACAGAATTTTTGGAGATCAAGGGAACAAATGCATGCAGCAGACAGCGCTCAGCCTTTCCTCTCGGGGCACGGCCTACCTCCCGTCCTGTTAGCTGGCAGGCAGAGGGTTGATGCAGTTGTTTCATGGCCTGGTTGAGACCCCTGGCCAGCGGAGCTCAGCACCACTCCAGATTGTGAAGGACTTTTTGTGTTGGCCACAATGCATTCTTCTCTCTCATAAAAGTAATGCATCACGCGGTGATGAGGAGCAGAAAATTGTTGCTCCTGGTTTTGGGACCATCACAGTGGACAACTGCATGTGCTGCAGGGAAAAGTCCCTAAGGAGGCTGCAGCCAAGACTGTGAGGTTAGAGCACACCAGTGGCACCCACAGAAAGAAATCCCACTATGAGCGCCTTGTTGACCTGAGAAAACCAGAGGCTGTAGCAGTGAATGTACTGGATATGGATATCTGGTTAATAGGTATGCAGTGAAGTCTTGCGTATATCTTCTTCTTTGGAAAAGAAACTATAGGGCAGAATGTTTTAAAAGCTTTAATGATAAAAACCCTTAGAATGCTTTATTATGTTGAACACATAGTATTACAAACCAGAACAAACTACCGTATAGTAGACAGAGACCTCTATTAGTAGTATCAGTGGTCTGCACTAATATTAGTTACCTACAGTAGCTGATTATTGCAAGTAAATAAGTATTTATTTAGCATTTGCTTTCATTGTAAATATACATGAAATACGTCTTTGGGATTTTTAATTGAAAGTGTTACCAGTTGATCCATTTGGAAGTTGTTCAGAGCAATAGTGAAAAGGCTTTGTGATTGGATTTGTAGTCTTCTGCCCTTAGTCTGTACACACTCTTATTGATTCAGGTAATGCATCCATTGGGGAAATAAAAATTTTAGGCCTTATTTAATTAAACTAAATTACTTTTGTGGCTTTTACATAGTTTTGCTTATATTTTTCTCTTCTGGGAATCCCATTAGCATGTGTTGGGCTTTGTATTTTATTTGTAACCAAAATAACAGAGCAGGAGATAACTTCTGTGAATTGCAGTAATAGGTAACCTATCAGAGAGCACAAATCAAAAAGCATTGAGTCTACATTCTTTAAAATATTATTAAAATTCAGAAAATAATTAGAAAGGTGGAGAATCTAAAATGAGTTGGCTTGGATTTGTGTTGCCATATTCCTTTTGATACAAACTTCTTTGTATGCTCAGAATGCAGCTGACTGCAAAGCAAGTTTCAGATATAAAAAGGTCTTTTTAAAGACAAGGAACAGGTAAATGTCTGTAGGCAAATACCTACACAATATAACCATCAGTTGTAGTATAATCTCACCCTCATCACCTTCATCATATGCAGTCTGTAGGGGTGGAGGAAAGGTTTCAGAATATGTATTCTAGAGGACCCAGGCTTCTCACTTATGGTAGTAAATTCAAATTCGTAAAATTAGGAGATAACTTTGTATATATTTGATCTCCAGTTCTTTCAAATCTGTTAGTGATTCTGTGAAAAGTGTTTGCTTTAATATTCATGAATCTATGCACCCATGTGATTATAAGATAGGGAATGTAAGCGGCAAACCTCAGTATTCCTTGGTTATGCCCTTCCTGCCATGGTGTCAGTATTTCTGTGTCTTACGCTTGCCTGGAATTGCGACAGGCAGATTTAGAAGGAGCTCTAAATGAATGGTAAGGCTAAAGGAAATAATTTCTTCACTGTATTGAACAGGTTTTATAATATTAATAATTAGATTCTCAGCTGAGATAAACTTTAATCATTCTTATTTAATTAGAGTTTTCTTTACTCTGCAAATCTTCTAGACTACACACCAAAAGGTATCTTATTTTTCCTGTGGAGTTTGTTTCAATAGCCTATTCCTAAACATTTTCTGAACAGGAGGATTGGAGGGAAACAGGCAAAGAATTATAATATAGATCTCATATTCTTATATATCAGCTGTCAACTCTCATTTCCACTTGTTTTTATGTTCATAACAACTTATAATGACACATCAGTCACTCAGGAGGACAGTAATTGCATTAAAGCATTAATTTGTTTTCAGTAAAAATGTATCTCTAAATATATCTCTAAGTAACTAGATGAGTACAGAGGAAAAATTCTACTAGCAGTCATTATGCACCATATTCCTGAGCATCCTGAGAACATTGTGGTCTTTTTCTGATTACAGTAGGCTTTCATTTTCTTACATGCAAGTTTAGTATCACACAGAATTTCTGAACTAAACAGTTTTCCACACTATTTGCTACACGATAGAACACTGGAAAACAAGCTCTGTCTCTGGGCTTAAAACCACACATTCATTCACCCTCATAAGCCTTTTGCTGCAATACTCAATATATGTGCAGTCGCAAATACATTGTTTAAAGATATTACTGGGCTTCTGTAACTAAGCTAAGCATCGAAAAAATAATAATAATAGAGGCTTTAACAACTGAAGTATCTTCTGAGAAAACGTCCCCCATTAACACTATAAGGACAAGAAATATTTCCCCACAGATGTTAAGAAAAAGTGATGGCTTTAGCTCTGCCTGTTGGAGAGAAACTTATGTTTCCTGGAATGACTAGTGCTCCTCATGAGAGAGCTTATTCTTTTTGCCCAGTTACTTTTTAAGAGTATCTTACCCCTTGGAACTTTTATAGAGCATCAAGGGCTACAAGTAAGCAGGATGGGATGGAGCAGCCAGGCAAGTCACAGGAGGGTATGGGGAAAAACAAAAGGCAGCTCAGCACACTACTCTTGGGAGTGTGCCAGCACCACAGCTAACCCAGATATATTGTAGTCCCGATTAGGCATACTGCAGTAATGGAAAACTATCCATTTCATTCAATATTCAAGGTGGGCAGCTGTATAACAATTTGTTTCACAACAGAAAGTTGACAGAACAAATCCAAAACAACTCTGTGTGTGTGTTTACATGGGAAGCTATTGGCATCAGCAGTGCATTTGAAGGTGTGTTTCAAGTCCCTTATGCTTTTTGTAACATTTTCAAATTCATTGCTGTCTTCAAGATGACAGGAAATTCAGGTCTGCCTTCCTCCTGGGAGATCTTTATTCACAGACAAGTCAAAAACCCTTGACGAAAGGCAACCAAGGGAACTTGCTGACCTTTTAGCTGCCTGTCTAACATCAGTGCAACTATTGCTTCCTGATAAAATGAGAAATTCAATTTAAGGGGAAATGGAGCAGGTATTTGAGTAGGCTCTCATTTTATTTTACTTCTTGGGCTGTCTCTCAAACAGAAAACAAATGCAAATAAACAGGACTCTACCCTTCGTTCCTCTGCAGTTACCAGAGCTAACAATAATGCACATGAGGGAAACATTATTCTTGTACCACTGTCCACTCCTCTGCTTTCTCATTTACTCACTGATGTTTATCTCCCAAATCTAAAACTGTCAATTAAAAATCCTACCTTTATGTTATCCCATTAATTTTTGTCTTTAATTTTAGGAAGAGATTTCCGCTCTATTGAAAACCCATCAGTGCAATCTCGGTTCTCTGGAAATTACCTGATTCCTCAATCATGGTCAACCAAAGTAATTTCCATAGCTTGGAGGACAACTATAATGCCAGCATGTACAGAGCGTTCTGGGTTATGCATGGGTTTCTCAACTCATCCAGCAACTTTTCTGTACAAACCCTTTTTCATCTTCCACACTTGCCCCAAATGAACTATTTGTTTCTAATATTTTCAGCATGAAAGCCTTGAGCTTTCACATGGAAAGTCTTGGCTGAAGACTGCATAAGGGACTGAAGCATCTCTCCTATGAGGAAAGGCTGAGAGATCTTGGATCCTGGAAAAGAGAAGGCTCAGGGGGATCTCATCAATATATAAAAATACCTGCAGGGAGGGTATAAAGAAAATAGAGCCAGGCTGTTTTCAGTGGTGCCCCTTCACAGGACCAGAATCAATGAGCACACACTGAAACACAGGAAATTCCTTCTGAACATAAAAATACTTTCTCACTAGGAGGATAATCAAGCACTGGCCCAGGTTACCCAGAAAAGAACTAGAGTCTCCTTCTCTAGAGATACTCAAAACCCATCTGAAAACCCATCCTGGGCAACTGCCTTTAGATGTCCCTACTTGAGCAGGGGAGTTGAACCAGATGACCTCCAGAAGTCTCTTCGAAACTCAACTCTTCTGTGATTATGTGATGCATACAGGACATTCAAAGACAATAGATAAAGTGGGTTCTTCAAAGCGGAAGAGATGTCATTCACAGAAAATTAAAAGAACACTGGTCTCCAATTTTGAAAAAGGCAGAGAATGATTATACAGGGGAAGTTTAGATTGGATATGAGGAAGAAATTCTTTACTGTAAGAGTGGTGAGGCACTGGAATGGGTTGCTCAGGGAAGTTGTGAATGCTCCATCGCTGGCGGTGTTCAAGGCTGTATTGGGCATAGCCTTGGGTGGCGTGGTTTAGTGGGAGGTGTCCTTGCCCCTGGCAGGGGGGTTGGAATTAGATGATCTTAAGGTCCTTTTCAACCCTAACTATTCTATGATTCCATGATTTTAGTCTTTAGTGCACTAATTGTTAAAAATATTTCAAAAATAAAGTTTCCTTCTCAGTTTTGGCATGTACATAAAGATGCAATATTTTATTTGCCAATAGACACAAGCTATAGGAAAATTTCAAAAATAAATTCTCTGATGCTTGTAGAAACTAAGGCACCAGTCTGAGCGTAAGTTGTGGTCTGTTTTGAAGAGTAACCCCAAAATGTAAAAGTGTTTAAGTAAAAAGTTTAATCTTAGAATTTATACAACAGGGATGATTTGTACATATTTATTGTGTATCATTTGCATCATTAGTTTATGCTAGTCAGTACATCCAAATTTGGAAAATATTTTTTTGGAATATTTTTCCCCTCCTAAGGCTACAACAGAAAAAAATATCTCTTGTGAAGAGACAAATAGAAAAGGCAAATATAAAATTATTCACACTGTAGAAAAGGTGATTGAGGAGGAATATTATCAATGAATACAAATATCTTATGGGCAGTTGCCAAGAGAACGGGGCCAGACTCTTTTCAGTGGTGCCCAGTGATAGGAGCAATGGGCAAAAACACAGTAAGTTCCATCTGAATGTGAGGAATATCTTCTTTCGGCTGCAGGTGGCAGAGCACTAGAACAGGCTGCCCAGGTGTGCTGTGGAGTCTCCCTATCTGGAGGCATTCAAAACCCAACTGAAAACAATCCTGTGTAATCTGCTGTAGACGACTCTGCTTTAGCAGAGAGGCTGGGCTAGGCGACCTCCAGATGCTCTTCCAACCCAACCATTCTGCGACTATGTGACCTTTTGGGATTTTGTTAGAATTTTGTTCGAACATGGATTTTGCAGAAACATCCCTGTTGTACATGGAATAACAGCATTCTAGCTTAGCTAGGCATTGCAGTATATCAGTGTTTCTTGTAGTTTCAGTTTACTGCAAGTAGCTAAAATGAACTTGGTAACTAATTGCCTCCCTCCAAGCAATCTGTAAAATCTCATGAATGGAAGAGAACAGAGATTACTATTTCCTCCATTAGATGCCCAGGAATAAATATATTGCTTAAGAGCTATCTGCTTTCTTAACAACCCTTGCTGGTTATATGAACAGTGCTGTATTCAAGCATATGGGAAATATCCTCTAGCACCGGAGGACAATTATCTGCCATAGTAACCTGCTAAAATTCCCTAGCACTGTGCAGGCCTGCCAGACAGCCCCCTGAAAAGCAAGAAGAGCCTTACTAGAACTGTTCCCAGCAGGCAGTTCACAGGCAGCCAGCTTGTTTTGGACTTAGAGTTTATCTATATAGTTGCGGACTATTCTATGCAAATTGGCCTTAGTTGATCCCATTTAATGCATTAGTATAGTTCAGCTTCTTATATGGGCTCAAGCATGGTGACTGATTAAGCATGGAAAGGGCAATTATAGCAGAACTTTGGCATCAGCACATAAGTTTTTACAGCAATCTCCTTTTCACTATGTTCTGCTACTTCTCTCTCTACATCTAAGAATCTTACTGCTGTTGAACAAAACCAACAATCTAGCAACATTTTTCTTCAGGCAATTAGTAATGTTAACATCTGATGTAAAGATGCATTTGGAAATTGTGGAAATTGAAGTGACCAGCACTGAGTGGCCAAAGTCTACGAAAGAGCTGAAGTCTCTGGTCTTCCTTGCTTGTGTTCTCCTCTCACTACAGCTGCAATTACTGTTGATGCATGAGTTCCTGAATTGCCACTCTTAACACCACCTGCACAATTATTATTTTTCCTTCAATTGTATCCATGGTAACAAACATTACATGTACTGTGTGTGCAGGACTGCTATGCTGATTTCCAGTACCTGTGACTGAGATATGAAAATGTTTTCTCCTTAGCATTTTTTCTATGATTACTGCCCTCCCTGCTTGGGGAGCAGGAAAGAAAATGGTTTATTTTAAAGGGCTTTATGGAAGGCAGGAAAATGACAGAGAATTTTTTGAATGAACTGGAAATGTAGAACTGCCTCATTTCTCCTGAGCTTTCAAGAGATCCAGGTAAATGCTGCAGAGGTACTACAGAAATAACATTACGTGCTCCATCAAAATACAAAAATGTTTCTCACTGGAAAAGAAAATCCTCTTCCTTATGTAATTCTGTTCTGCATTGCTTCAGTGATGAAGTGATAATGTATCTCCTTTTTTTAACTGGCTGTTTCAGTACATTCAAGGTACACTCAGGACATACAACAATCAGATCTTACCATCTGTTTCATATTCATCCCACACATCCTGATAGTAGTGGAAACTGCTGTTTTCAAATGGCTTCAGCTTCTGTGTGGGCAAAGAAAAGCCAAACCAAATTGTCATCTCTGATAAAAATGAGACAGCTGCTTTTCCAGGCCAAATTGACTCTTCAGATTTGCATTTGCTAGAACAGCCCCACTTTGTGGACCATCCTTCTCTACATGTTCCGGTACTGCCCATTAACACACTTGAACTTTACTGCAGTTACATGCACAGAGAACAGGGACTTTACCAGGGGGATGGTGGATCAGTTTGTCAAGCTCACAAACCTGCTATCCAGACTGCCATGGATCATCACTCAATCGTGTTTCTGAAACATTCAGAAAAATCAGTTTCTCCAAATGTCAAGCTGGAAACAGAAACATGGAAGTAATGAGCTTTTTTGATTCCTCTCTGAGATTTTTGCAATTCTGCTCTGCTCTGGCTGAAATTTTTCTGCTACAGGAAACCTGGATAGTTCAGGTTGCACGAACTACAGATAAATACTTCAACTAAATTGTGGAGCTTCCGGCATCTGTCTAGCTATTATTTTTCTAACATGTATAGCTTTCTTTGGAGAGCACAAGTCAAGGTTAGCAGCATAGAATCCCACAGCAAATTTTAGGAAAGTTAGATGAACACTTCCTTGATTCTCACTAATTCACTGCTTTGGCTAAAAAACAAGGTCACATTTACAAAAACAGTTATACTCTTTGTATTTTAATTCAACTATTATGCACTACCATAGCGCTGCAACGCATTAGGGCTTCATGAGGACCCAAGTAGTGTTAGCTAAGAATTTATTTTTTTTCCAGAAAAAATAACTATGCGTACCACCTAAAAACAGGTATTTGTTTATTTTTACTTTTCCAAATTTTATTTGCTTATCACAGAATGCAAATAGGTTTTTCATGCAGAGGCACATATCATCTTTCGATAAACTTGTATGCGCATATGAACCTTTTAAGTACTCAGTACCAGAATTTTAGCTAAGCAGCATAATTTTCCCCGTAACTTTGCCTTAGGCTGCCTATAATTATGCTGTTGATGATAGTCTCCATAGAAAAATCTGAAGAAAAACCTTCCACAAAGGCAAGCTGAAGGACCCTCCTCAAAACTGTAATGGTTGCTGTCGCTGCAGCATTCCTGAGTTTTGAATCAGTGGCATGGGAGCAGTTTATTGGCCACCAAAAATAGAATATTTTGGATTATGTGGAGGTGCAACAGGTCATAGCAATGCGCATGGTTCTGTGAAGAAGGGTAATTGTTGCTCTACCCCCAAAACCACAAACTTTTCTATGTGAAGTACAGATGCACTGTACAGCAAAGCTCCTATTATGTTATTCTGTCGTACAAGAAAATAAGGTACTCAGTCATACTGTAAATCTTATTCTTGCTATGTCTCATTCTGCAAAAGTTTCAACTTTTAAGATATGGTAGCAGTGTCATTATGCATTCTGAATTGTATCAAGCTAAAACATTTCCTATACCTGGCTGTGGCATATCCCAGCTGGAAGAATTCAGAAGTACCATGTAAAATATGTCCTCAGAAACAAGATGTCATATAGCAGTCTCTTGGCAACATTAACCACCAAGGATGTAAGACACAAATGAATATTCTGGAATATAAGGAGAGTACAGAAATGACTGAGAAAAGAGGGCAGATGAAGTAGTGATCACACAAGATACTCTGCACTTGCTGGAGTGGCTGAGATGCAGTCACTTGCAGTTTGTGGTGGCAAAGCTGGCATTCCACTACTTCTTGCAGATTTGTTGGTGTATTCCACAATTTAAAATAAGGCTTCTTTTGGGCTACTCTATCTTCTTTCTTAATCACTGGTGCCACAATGCCACTGTGGTTGCAGCTGACTGCCAGGCGCCCAACAATTATAACCACCCAAAGCCATTTCCTTTTTTTTTCACAGCTGCGTCACCTGCTTTGGGGGTACTGCAAAGCCACTGAGCAGATAGATGAGGCATGTCATACCGGGGGGAAGTTTGTAAAGTAACCCTGCAAAAAGATCTCTTCAGCAAGATCCATCTGTAGTGAGTTGCCAGGTCCATCAGTGGTGACATCTTTGTCTCAAAGGTGACCTCTATAAGATATGAAACATCTAAACATGGCAGTATATTTCTTAAGTGACACAGAACTTGTGTAAATGTAGCAGTTCACTACGGTTTTAGAAAGGACATTTCTCCTGCGTATTGCAACAGTCACCTAGTGTCAACAGGTAAGGAGAGATGCAGAGCTTGTCCCTTTAAAATGAAAGCACTGCTCTATGGCATTGAAAAAAAAAAACAAAACAAAAAAAAACCAAAGAAAATGTACGTTCCAGAGCCCTGTCGCACATAGTTCCCATGCCCTCATAACACTTGTGCCAAGTGTCAAGACCTGTCATAACATCACGGAAGAGAATGTCTAGCTTTGGAGAGGGGAAAGGTAATTTTCAGTAGTTTTAAAGCCAGCAAATTCAATGCATCTGATAGATCTCCTGATATAAAGGATGTGTTGGACTGGGGCTAGACTAAAATGAAAGGCTGCTCAGGAAACATTCACCTTGCAGTCAATTCCAGAGACCACCCTATTCTCAGTCTGAGACAAGTCTGAGGATGTTGTGGCTTGAAACAAGGGAAGCAAAGCAGATTCCTCAGGCTTCAGTTCTTTCCCCAGTCCTCACCTTCTCTGCTGTGTACAGAAAGGATGAGTGAATACTCTGGAGACAATTTGCAGTCCAGTCATCTATGCAACCTACAAGATCCAAACTATATTTAGAGATTAATCAAAGGTAATCCTCTGGGGTTTTCACAGTTTATCCCTGCAAAACTTGTCATTTCCTCAGTATATTGCTCTTGAATGTGGTTTGATGAGGGATACTAATAAATGGGACATTTATTCTTTAAGTTTAAATCATATTTAATAGAATTTACTGGTTAATATTTTAGTATGCATTAACAGTTCATCTAGAAATAATATTTTGTCCTAATTTTTCCAGATACTCTGCAGATCTGTACACCCAGCATAAAGAAAATGAGCCGTCTGTTTGCCTACATGAAATCCGCTTCCTGGCGGTTCCCCCAGCTGAAGTGCAGGCTCTCAGGAGATCAAGGAGAAGACCCAGACCACTACACAGTATTGATCACAGATGAACAGTCTGCGGCAACAAATCCTAGAGATAGCTCACCACTTTTTTTCTGAAGACCTTTTCAAACCTTTCTCTAATCACTGAGTAGAAAGCAGTAAATTAAAGCAGCAAGTTGAGGCTTTGGAAACACTTAGCAGACAGAGTGCAGCAGGAGAATGTATGAGAGTTTGAATTATTGTATGCTTCAAGCTTTCACATTTGCATTTGAGTCATAAGTTATGGAAGTAAGCATAAATAAGAATTAAATATCTGCAAAGTCTTTTTTCTTCTGTGCTTTGATTGCAGTTCTATTTTATTTATTACTCCCAAAAGGCAGCCAAACTTCTATTATGTGACATTCCTTCTGTAAATTGTTAAAGAATCACAAAAATAAAATACTTCACAGCAGGTTTTTCCTCTATTGCTACTTGCCTGTGGTATTATCTTGGTCCCTATCCCAATCCCCTCCTTAGTAAGTGATTTTTTTTCTTGTAGAGAAGCATCTTATTACATAGATTGTCTGCCTCTTTCTGTCTCTTTTTCTTTAAAGCCAGGTGATTTAGCTATACGGGGTATTTTATGTTTCTGACACTTTCTATGTTTTTGTAATATTTTCTTTGTTAGTACCTGGAATACATTAAAATTAAATAAATTCTAAAAAAGGAAAAAGATGATCCTTTCATGAACATATGTCAAATTGTGTGCTAAACAAAGTTAGAGGCTATATAGGTTTTCGTGTTGTTAGTGAAAGCAGCATTTTCTTGCCCCAGTTGCAACTCTGGGCTGTTTTTCAGGACATCTTTGCTGTAACAAAAATGCTCCTCTGAATTTCAGCCTTAGTTAATTTATTGTCAGGTCATATTTATTTTTTCTTATATCAACACTTTCCTCAGATAGCTGTTGTCCATCACAGGTATTCATACCTAGCTGTATTTATAGAATATACTTTTCTACCCTTGGCTTTCATTTTGCTATACTAAACAATCTTAAAGGTATTAAACTTGTGCCATGGAGGGCATAAATCTGAGAGTTTCACTTCTAAAACATTATAGGTTTTTCATTATTTATTTAATTCCCTCCCAAACAGACCAGCCCCTTAAGTACTGCAATTATGATTACTAGTCCGTCTTATTTCTATTATTTCTTTAATACTTGGTTTCATCTCTTACACTGGTTGTTCTTGTAGCATGCTGTCTGAGCTTCTTGAACGAATATAAAAATATTCCAATTATTTCTTTCTTGACACACTCAAATTCTTCAATGAATTATATCCACATTTTTGTTGATGATTTATATACTGTTATCCACATTCGTCTTAATTTTTCTTATAATTCTTCTTTCTCTGCTCCTTTTTCGTCTGCTGTTTTGCTCTTCCATACTTCAGGTTTTTGAATTAAAACTAGATTTGGAGGATGCATAACTGCTTTCCCTTGATTAAAAGTTCCTATCCATCATGGCAACATCCATTCCCAAAATATAGTGCTTCAGGGCCCAAGGAGAATCCACCTGCCAAATAGGGCAGTCCCAGTAAGGCTTTCTCAAGAAAACATATGTGCAGTTGACTTTCTCATCATGTTATCCTTTCTTTCAGGACAAGATGCTGTTTTGAACATCTTCTCCCTCCATTTCTGATCTTTTCCGAGGGAATCACATACTGTCATTGGTCCTGGTAGGAAAGCTAGCATTAAATCAGGATTGTCTCCTTACCTTGTATGTGTTCCTACACCCCATCCTTGCTCCTGATGGTCAGTGGCTCTTTCCTGGGGGACTGCTCTGGTGTCAGCCCAACCCATTCTTCTGCTAAAGGAGACCTCAAGCTGCAGGTCAGTCAGTGTCAGTACCAGTGCAGCATTCCTGCTCCACCCTTGCAACACTTGTCACTGGCCAGAGACCAGTGCTCCTTACTCACACAGCATTAAACCCTGGCCCATTGGCTATCTTTATTACCCTGCATTTCCCAGGGGTAACACAGGGTTACTCTGTGTTCTCTTTTTCCAAGAAGAAGGAACTCAGAAGCACACGGCACTGCAGTTCCCACACAGTGGTGCTGGCTGCAGTGGGCATGAGCTGTGAACTTGTCAGAGATTTCCTGCTAAGCTAAAACGAACATGGCAAAGTCTGTAGAGGGAGATTGTGTGTTTTATCCCCAGAGCAAGCCCCAGGCTTGCAGCATAGCAATTGGGCCGCCTTGCTCTTTATTTTTTAAGAATTGCCAACAAAGTCTCTGCTTAAGAGACTTTATTTTTCTGCCAGCAAGGACTCTGTTATCTGAGCAGTATCTTGCCTTTTCATAATTCTATCTAGGTAGTTCAGTCAACCATGAACAGTGACTCAATGACCAGCTTTAGTAATTTTTATTTTTGTACAGCTTTCATAGTAGTTTTAGTTTCATTAATTTACATGTTTATTGTTTCAGCATTCTTTTGAGAAGAGACATCCAATAAGTAAAATAAAATATGCTTAAGCAATGTTCCCAAAACCCAAATAGAAAGTAATTGTTTCGTTTAATCCTGAAAATAAAATAAAAATTTTAAAAAATACAGACTGGACTTTTATAAAACCTCTGTTTTTCTGTTTCCTGCTTTGTGCCGGCTTCTCACTGACCTGTGTTATAGCATGATCCTGCAAATCACTAATACCTAGAAGGATGTTAAATTTTGCACAAGCTTATTTTGAGGATCTGACCACGTTGCAACAGTCAAAAGGCAAAATGTTGCTTAAGCCCTTAGTTGCATCTATTCTTTTTTCTTTTGTGTTAAATCATGTATATAGTGTTATGTAAGAAAACATTACTTAATAGATGTCCACGCAGACCATACATTTTGTTAAGCACGGCTGCCTTCAGCATACAGCATTGACAGGAGATGACAGAGAAGATAACTTGCCCTCTGGCACCTTATATCCTCATTCTCAGTCCATTATCCTAAATGCTGGAAGAGCTTGGACTGAGACCTCTTTGCCATCTGGCTGCCTTTCAATGTTTTGTCCTACAACAGCTATCTTCATTCTATTTATGGACTGAAGGGCATATATGGAGCTGGCTCATCAGCCCACAAACCTCTCTTGTATCTGTGTCAGTACATGGAAGTAGCAGCATCTGACCACAGACTGCATATGCACAACAACAATAATCCTAGTCATACTTTTAATACATATTCGTAAAGAAAAGTGAAACTAGTTATCCCTTCAATCTACAGTCTCTGCTGTTCCCAAATGCAGAAAACAACCTGCAGCAAATAATAATCCACCCCATGAGCACAAACAGTAAATGCAAAAAAAATCCTAGTATGGAGACACAGACCGAGTTGGGCTGCACTCAATGGAATTATTTCTGCTTTTTTTCATTAGTAGTATGTTATCAGTAAACTCACAAATAAAATTATATCACACTGTCATCAGTCTTTTCTTAATGCACACTGAAAATATTCCTCATCTAAATCTGCTTCTCTTTCAAGCCCAGCTCTGGAAGCTAATCAAAAAGAATCAGAGTTCTCCTGGCCCAGGCTACACTGTAGCAGACTGACAGTGATGCTCGCTATCCTTTCTGTATGCTGTTTTTAAATATTTTCATAAGTGATTTTTTTGTTATTAGTTCTCATTGACATTGCCAATCGCGGGAAAAATGCTGTTCCTGTTAAAATGCAGACTGTCCACATGTTCCTTTCCTGGACTGGTATAACAGGTTTTTGTAAGGACTTTTTCAGAAAAAGGAAGAGAATATCAACATTCTTGTTTTCTTAGCCCAGAAATTTCCCCACTTCCTCAATATTTCTTCAATGTGGAAGTTGCAAAAAATGGCTATAATGTAGCTGTTGCATCATCCAAATGTCCTTTTGTAACTGATATTCTGTGTATGGGTAATCGGTGCTTCCATTTTAGACCAGCCTAATCCCACATTATACAAATCTCAACAGCACTCCAGGGGTCAAAAGCCTACAGGTACTATCTACATTTGCTGTTTTGTTTGCATTAAATTGTTCAGCACTGACCCGCATATTATCTACACAAAAAATTTCTTTGTCTGTTCAGCATACAGTAATGTGTTGGGGTCAAATAATTATCACTTTCCAATAACTAGTATTAAGCTGTTTTCACAAATCTTCTGCCTTCTCAGCAAAGTTATTTTTAAGCAACTTTATTTTATAATGAGTTTTACTATTTCTAACATCTGTGGCATTTTGTCATGTAAACTACTCAATAGTACTACATAATACTGTCCTCTGAGAGAATCATCATTTTTTCTCTCACTTAAAAAATAAGATGGTAATGAAAATATGTACTTTTCCTTTACCTCATAATGAGATTTTTCTGCTTATTTTTTTAAAAGTGGAATCTATGTAACACTCAGAAATTACTGCATTTCTTAAATGGAAAAAATATTACAGCTTGGAGCATTGACTTGCTCATTCAAGTTTTCTGTCATTATTAGACAATTTGTCATTAAATACAACAAGAAGAAAGAAAATCCGTATTTTCATATGAATATTCTGAACAAGGTTTGAGAAAACTAACTGAGGGCTATGCAACCTTTTGGGAAAACACAGGTATTTTTAAATCAGTAAAAGAAGTAAATATTCCTGATATCTAATAGCATGTCAGATACCTTAAAAATAGGCAGACTCGATAAGGTCTACTGTTTAACACTTCTGTAATATTTTACATGGGAGGATTTTTGCTGTACTCACAGTGTAGCGTATATCATACAGAGTAAAAATACAGTCTTTTGTAAGCTAGGAAATTCAGACCTGTGAAGACCCAGAAAAGCTTACCTCTAATCCCTGTTATTGACACTGGCCAGTTTTCAATACACATATCAGCATCAGCCAGTGAATAGCTGTGTTACAGAGAGGGGTGCAAACTGGACCAGTTTTGCACAGCAGTGGTACACAGCTAGTGTTGCCTGGGAGGGGAGAAGGTACCACTACCTTCCAAGCAGACTGCCAGTGGTAAGGTAAGTATGTACGTTCTGTGTTAACAGCAAATAAATTAATTAATGAGTAAGCCAGCCGCATCAATGCTACTTCCTTGTAAAATGAAGGAGATATGCTATTCTTGCCTGTGGAATAAAGAGGCAAGGAGCTCTGACACAGTCAGGGACCCCTCAAATTCCCCCTTACTGGGTTGGCATTTCCTAGCAATGTTTAACACTTCCTTCAGCAGACAGATAATGGACATGATGAAATAGCAGCAGCAAATATTAAGCAACTCAGATCCTCTGGAAAATCTAGTTGCTGTGATTTAAGTCCCTGGGTGTTTCCAATGCTGGTAGCATCCCTTGGCCTAAAAAATGTTTTCTTTAGGAGCTCTATTTCAGAAAGCTCTGGCTCAAATGGTTTCAGTTTGCCTGACTGCATCAGGGATCTCATAAGGGAGTCTAAGGAAGTATCAGAAAAATGAGCTTTTATACTGAAAATAAAGTCAGTTATAATTTAGCAGTCATGAAAAATCATGTACACTCCTAAGGGCCTAATCTCCAATTGCTCCGTATATTTTTTACTATTTTTTGCCAAAAATGAGTAAGTGTAAAATGTTACCTGAGCTGTTTGTATTCCACTTGGGTAAATGCCAATATATTGGAAACCAAGATTCATATTCAACATTTGAGACACGAAACACTTGAAATTTCTTGCTCCCAGCTATGGGGAGTAAAAGCAGCCTTTTCCATTGTTTGCTGCTTTGGATTTACCCCTGGTTGTTGTTTTGGATGAACTTCACTTTTTTTTCCCTCTCCTGGAAATCACATTGGATATTTAGTCACCAAACCATCTTCCCGCTTTCAAGAGCTGTCCCTCTAAGGACTTAAACCACGCTCATATCGGCCACTGTATGACCCCAGGGCTCAGTGTTTGGGCCAGTTTTGTTTAATATATTCACTGATGATCTGAAGGAAGGGATTCAGTGCACTCTCAGTAAATTTGCAGACCACACCAAGTTGTTCTGGGCCCATCACTACAAGAAAAACATTGAGGTGCTGGAGAGGGTCCAGAGAAGCGCAATGAAGCTGGTGAAGGACCTGGAGCACAAGTGTGTTGGGGAATGGCTGAGGGACCTGGGGGTGTTTAGCCTGGAGAAGGCTTGGGGGGGACCTTATTGCTCTCCACAACTGCCTGAAAGGAGGTTGTAGTGAGGTGGGGGTCAGTCTCTTCTCCCAAGTAACAAGCAACAGGACAAGAGGTGACAGCCTGAAGCTGCACCAGGAGAGGTTTAGATTGGATATTAGGAAAAATTTCTTCGCAGAGAAAGTGATCAGGCATTGGAACAGGCTGCCAAGGGCAGTGGTAGAATCACAATCCCTGGAAGTGTTCAAACACCATGTAGATGAGTCCCTTAGTGACATAGTGGTGGTCTTGAAAGTCCTGAGGTAAAGGTGGGACTTGGTGATCTTAAAGCTCTTTTCCAACCTAGCTGATTCTATGATTCCATTGATTCTATGATTCTATGTACCCATTCACTTGAGCTGAGGATTGCAGAGTTGAGCCTGAAATCCGAAAGATGCAGAATTTTTCCAGGTTTTTCTCCCTGTTTGATCAATATCAGTAATTTTTAACTCGATGCCTCTGATGAGTGGTATGATCTAAATGTCTAAAGAGCACACTGCAGCTCCATCTCTGATGCTGCGGTGAAGCTCTTATGCAGAGATACTGCAATATCAGCCTGTGAAGACACTGAAAAGGCTGTTATCCTTAGTGCTTTTAACATCCCCGCTCTGACACGAGATCCCGTACTAGTCTGCAAGCATTTGGCTGCTGGAGGAAAATGTGCAGACATTCTAAGAGATTAGATATGCCCATCTGAGCTTCAAAGAAATGGAAACTAAATGTGATTGAAACATGTCAAAGTCTTGAGCTTCTGTCATTTCTTAGAGAGCTCATCCCATACTCTGGCACTGTCATTTCATTAGGCTCCAGCCATGGAGGGACACCTTCCCCCCATCTGCTTTCCCCCACCACCCCATACGGCACTGACAGCTTGGAGCCCTGGCATCACCATCCAGGGTGCAAGGAGGAGCTGGACCATGAGGAGATAAGAGCTGATGGGTGGCATGGATGGCCTGGGGGATGAAAGAATGCCCTGGGACCTACTCAGCAAGTATGTGGTGGGAGGAGATGATCCTTGCTACTGCCTTGGCCCTGCATCCCTGCCTCCCACTACTGTTTGGGAAGGAGGTGAGTTTGTAGTTATGAGAGCATTCCCACCTTCTTGAATGGAAAAATCTTACCTGAGAAAAGGTCGTAAAGTGAGTTTATGCCTTCAAAAGCCTTAACTAGGCTTCCCAACCTACACATGTAAACCTTCATCACACTCCACTGGTTTCTTTTCTTCCTATTTGCTCAAGCACAGGGCTCCTGATGACCACAAATGTGTTTGGTAAGTTATTACCCTGCCTTTCTGCCACTTAACCCACATCTAATTTCACCTCTTCTTGGTACTGTAATGCAGGAAAGTCTTCCACTGCTTGTTTGATATTTTAACATCTTCAAGAGAAGCCATTGGCTCTCAGTGTTTTATAATATCTAAGTCATTTTTGCAACTGGCAGAAGTTAGGATAATCCAGCAGGAGAAAAGATGTTGTCTAATTCTTTTGTACAAACAGTGCAAAAAGGGATTTCCAAAGTTGTGCTTTCGCCTTTTTCAATTACACAATTCAAATTCCTACATTATAAAAAAAAACAAAAAACAAAAAACAAAAAACAAAAAAACAAAAAACAAAACTAGCCTTCCAAACCTGGGAGTAATCCTTTGGATCTCACTAATAGGTTGTAAATATTCTATTGTCACAAAGATATCTGAAAAGATGAGTTTGGGGTTTTTTAAATGAAGTTGAAAAAACAGGTGTTTTAAAAATATGAGGGCGTGGAATGTGGGAAAAAAGAGCAAACCAAATTTATTGTTCTTTGAAGAGACTTTAAATATTATCACCTAAAGCTAGTTGATGGTCTCTTTTCAGGAGTGAAGTCTCTTTAGCAAATGAGTATTTAATAATCCCCATGCACTCATTTTTGTAATCATTTCAGTCTTATATTAAATATTACTTTTTCAGATGTCTCTCTGATACCAGGTATGTGTGTCAGTGTTTGGACAGAGAATAATTGGATTCATATCTCTGTTATGTTTTCAAATTGCTAGGTCAGATCTGGGTCCTTGGCTTTAAATTCTTCAATTCTATTCTAAGTCAAAGGAATGTGACAGATCTAATACCTAGAATAAGTTATTAACTGCAATGATGCATAAACCAGTGGCACTTTCAGAAATAGTAGTCTATAGTGTTTCTGTTTTCTAAAGAAAAAAATAAAATATAATTTCTTTTTTTCTTGCAATTAATGTAAACATTTTTCTTGATTAATCCAGGAAGAACTTGAAACTGATGTGCCCATAAATACAATCTTCTGTTATTTTTTTTATTGCAGTAATAATTTCTTCTGGGATTAGTTTTCCTTTCAAAATTATAAAAGCATGAGGAATTTATACACACATGTGGCATTAAAGTATCACTAGCTATAAATAAAAAGGGCCTCTTCCTACCACAAACTGTTTATGAAAGCCTAGTATAGAATTACGGGCTGTGTGGAAAGAAATCAAGAAAGATTGGGCAACTAGGAAACTTTGCCAGCCTGTACATGTGCTCAGCTGAAACATAGAGTGACCTGTTGAATTTGTAAGACTGAAAATTCTTGCTTCTCTTACATACTAGTTAGTTATAGCTGCTACATAGCATACTAGTTGCTTTCTGCTTTAGCTTGTTTTATCCCTGCTCTTTCAGGGCCCCTGGTGTGGCCCTTTAAGGTGGAAGCTGTGGTTCCTACATGCAATTTTGCCACAAGTTCCTTGTGCTTGTGGCTTGAGAGGCATCTTTTTCTAACTTGCTTAACTGGCTTTTTTTATGAGGATATGCGCTTCTCTGTTTGGGTAATGGGGATTACTTGGGGCTGAGGAGAGGGCAACCTACTATGCCTGTCAATAAATATGTTTTGGTTTTAAGATATTGTCTTAAGGAATTTGTCTTTATGTTAACAGTCTAAAGGATCACTGGGCTACTCTGAATACCTGAATTTGGAGGATGGACTATGGGAAAATGTAATAATTTTTTACTGCAGAAACTGATACAACTATTAAAAAAAACCCACAGAGTACCACTCTGGCACACCAGCTCTGGGAATTTTTATACATGAAATGTAGGTGTATCTCTCCACAGTTGGTATTTGCTTAAAATAACCTAAAAAACAACAGCCATACATCATATTTTACATCCTGATATCCTCAGAAATAGGCTAGAGCACTGTGCATAAAATTACTGACAGATATACCTGCTCTCTTTGCAGCTGTTTACATTAGTAACCTCACAAACAAGCCAATTTTTAATTTTTTAAACAAATTATGTTTTCAACCAGGATGATATTATCTTCCTTTGTTATAAAAATGGTGGAACTGGTTTCCTAAGTTTCTCCTAAGAGAAATGATGTAGAGTACAGACTTGGACTTAGGGCTCCTATGTCCCAAAAGAAGAGTATAACTTCAGAATTATGTCTCTCATTTTCACTGTAAAATTTATCCTAGATTTGGAAAAAAAAAAAAAAAAAAGTTTTTATAAAAAGTTTGCATTTCAGCATCTGCTTGCAGAAAAATCTTTTATTGAAATGTTGTCTATTAACCTTAACTAGAATACAGAGTACATAGCATAGAGCAACTCTAGAACAAAGTGACTTTAATGTTATATCCTTTCTACTACAACTGTGGCATTTTGGCAAAACTGCCTACTTGACTAGAGCCAGGAGGATTTATAGAGCTGTCATGAAAGCCTGCAAGAACCAGTCAGGTTTATCTACAAGAATACTTTAGTTTATCAAGTAGCATGATAATCACAGCACATGATGACAATGTATTGTCCTTTTAGGAGTGCTCTCATAACAGTCTCCATCCTTCCCATTCAGAAATCATGTTTAGTAAGTATTAAATATTTTCCCTGAGATAGTCAGTACCAGAAGGTCTAACAGCTCTTAGCTACTACCCAGCTAAGCACTAGTGATGAGGGCAAATGACAGGGAGATAGTACTTTTTATTATTATGATTGTGTTAATATCTTTCTAACCTTTTAATCTTGATCTTCAAGGTTTTTTTCAATATTATGCAAAATTATTTAATAGGTATATAACATCACCATGGCTAAGCGTTTGGGCTAAATTGGTAAATTATAGGAAAACTTGAAGCTGAAACTGCTGTGCTATCTTTGATTCACCATGTTGTGTCTAGTTACAGCCAGGACCCTGAAGCAGTGGGGAACACGCTGCACCTATAAATCATGACCAGTCATGTGCGCGCTTATGCCTTTGCTGTTATTTTGCTATAAAAATCACTTTCTGCAGTTTTAAGGTACCCTTGGCATTTGTGATGTTTTATGAATAGTTTCTTTTATACCAAATGGTATATTGTGCTGTGACAGTGCAGAGACATTTTGTCTGTCACACAAGTTGTTGCATAAGGCACTGTTTCTTAGTTGTGTCAATATCACTGACAGCCAGTATGAAAGTAAGAAATACATAGGATGGTGGAAACAACTGCAAAGCAGCTTATTAGAACTGCTTTAATATTTTGCATAACCAAAACATGTTGCTGCTATAGGGAGGCCATAAGTGGACTGGAATCCTTAAGGAGTGATAGAAATCTGTCAGTGAACTGAGTTAGGTGTAAAGATCCACAAAATGCAGGAATGAGAATCATCAGCATAAAAGAAAAGGGAGCTCACAGTTCAGAAAATTGATACTGGGATCTTTCAGTTGCTAGTTTGTACTACATACAAAGCTACAGTGGTGAACTTGGTGATTTGAAAGTTGTTCTGCTCGTGGGGTTTGGGTTTTTTTAAATAGTGGGGAAATAGCAGTTTGGGAAGTATGGCAAATTGAATTGAAGCAAATTCCGTAAGTATTGAGGTTTCAAATTTTGGGTTTTTTTGAACGAAAGTAGCAAAAAACAAGTCATATCTTGGAAAAAATGTTGAAACAGATTTTCATTTCGTACTTTTGTTGATGTATTGAAGGCAGTTTTCACGATGTCATCCAGATAGTTTAAATAAACTGTTTGCATATAAGGTTAACAAGCTGCAGTGGTAGCAGGGTCTGTGTGGGATTATATTAGAATTAACTTGATCAATTACTTTTAGTTACAGAGGTCTCCAGATGAGACAGAAGCCAGCATATGCAGTTTGGCAGATGAAGAATCAGTGCAGTCAACACATGCCGTGAAGGTAATGAACATTCTTTCAAACTTCATTTTTCATCCTGAGCAGAGAGGACAACTAAGCCAAGACTCTGCTACTTAGAGCAGCCAAAATGATAACCATATATAATCATAATAGAAAACCCATGGCTTAAATGCAGTTGAGAAGGATAAAATAAGCATTTTGCCATTAAATCAATGTTGTTAAACCTGGAATTTTCATTACGATTTGCTCTGGAGCACATGGAGGTTCATCATTCTTGAGATGCAACTTCTGAATTACAAGATTGCTGGGTATTTCTTTTGATAAACTGCCTGCAAGAAGAAGCTGGGCTACACAACATTTAGTCAACTCAGGGGAAATCTCTATGACAATGCATTTTATTTTCACAACTGAACTGAAACTCGGGAGGACTGATTCTCCTGGCCAACTCTCGTTGACGGCAGTGGGAGGCACACATGTGAAAGGATGCAATGTTCTCTGTGCTGTTCAGCACTCATACTCTCATATACACAAAACTCCTGATGATTTACGTAGGGTTTATAACTATAAAGTAAGATCACAGATTTGCAAGCTGCCTGCAATCCATATCTGGAATCTGTTCCGTGCTAAGGAGTGAAGTTTGTCATTGATTTGAAAATTGATAGAATTCAAGCATAACTAAAATGACACCTTAGTTTAAATTGAAAATTGTGACAACAAATGCAAAAATCTTATCTGTCATGCATTGCATTATACATATATGCTACTTTCTATCAACTTCATTTTCTTTCTTTTCTTGGCTCTCATTCTCTATGAGCAAGTTTAATATAGTTGCAACATCATTCACAGGTCCATGAATACCAAAGAATTTGATTTTTTTTAACAATATAATAACGTTGCTCTTCTAAAGAAGGCTGATATATATTTAAAGCGTAGATTTAGAATGTTATATTTTACTTATATGGTAATGTTTTATAAATTTTCCTTTAACTGTAGGTGTACAATTTCAAATTAAGTTGAAATTGTCAGGTGGCATGTAGTGTTAAAAATGTGACAACTCAGGATTATATTTTATGTTATGTAAGATTAAGCAGAAGTTTAAAAATCTGTCTTCATTATAAATCTGGTGTATCCATTGGAAAAGAGAAACAGTCTGACTATTTAAATGCATCTTTTTTAAATTACTACATTTAAAGTAAGATGATGAAGAAATGAAGCACATTAGTTCTGCTCAAAATCTTGTAGATCAGAATTGCTTATACCTTCAACTACTTCTTTCCAAAAAATATGTGAAGCAGTGTTTGCACCCAATAATTTTTTGTTTAAAGGTGTTTAAATAACCTTATATTTTATTGAAATATCACAGGTAGTTGAATTCATTGCAAGCCATCATGCTCTAATTTTTAAATTCTATGATTTACAGTCTTGCACAAAAGCAAATTTCAATCAAACAATTTCTGGTGGCCACATGTCTTATTTCTCTCACTTAGTGCAGTCCTCTCATCCATCCACAAGTTTTACCACGGGATTCACTTCACATTCATACGTTGGCATTTCTAAGCCGTTGCTCTTTGTTACCTTTGGACAAAGATTCTGGGCTGAAATCCTGTGGTTCACCTGGCACATCAATTATTGCCATGTAGGTTTTAATCTGCACTGTAAGAGTAAAGATGGCCTTATTAAAGACTGTATTATCCCTATCTTCCTCCTTCATATCTCCCACTGTTTTTTCAATAGCTCAAATAAATGCTCTTTCAGCTTCTTCCATTTGCAGCACCTAGAAAACACAGCGAGTAGTACATAGCAGAAGCATTCCCAGCAGCGGGTAGCCATCAGGTATACAGCAAACCAGGACATTAGGATTTGCTGTGGCAGGGAGCAAAGGACACTTGGCGTGTGCAATCAGCACCCATGGTTCATTAAATGCCTTTAAGTTGTCATAGGAGAGGTTGCCTGTCGAGTAGTAGCAACCCATTGCAGTCAATTTTGATAACATTATTTCCCTATCAAAAATTTAGCTATCACAGATATAATGAAATGTTGACAGTAGGAGGTTTAAAGTGTTTTCAGCATTTAGGTACTGGATGATACCACTCACAAGAGACATTTGCTTTCACCATAGCTTTTACTAGACAGGAAACTCTACTTTCACCCTGCATCTGCAGCATTATTGGCTGTCAGGACATTCTCCTTTAGGCTGTCTTTTTTGTTCTATTTTATCTGGATATGTAAGAATGCACATCTGAAGAAATGTTTGTTGACTTCTGTGGGGTTTAGAGTTTATATGTCTGGGAAAACTCAAGAAAACTAATTCAAATTTACTAAAGGTGTGAATTTAAAGTTGTGATTACTTTAACAGCATCATGTGTACATTCCCATTCAAAATTGAAGTGGCCCTAACTTGATTTAACTACATTTACTTCCAAAGTAAATTAATACATTCTAAATGAGAGTTAGGTACACAGAAATTTAATGTGGTTTGGCCAATCCATTTTGAAAGTTAATTCAGATTGATTTTTCTGCATGTTCTGGACAAAACCATCAGCTCTTAAATCAGCTCTCAAATGGAATGTGAAATCCTATTTCATTTAGGTGTGTAGTCTAAAATGTTACTCACTGGCTCCTCTAAGGATTATTCTCTATGTCTGCAGCCTATGCATTATCCCTAGAGATATTTTTTAAGAATCAAGATACTATTTTTGTCATTTGAATAGTTTCTACATTATAATTCCTTTGCAATACAGGATTCCTACCAAAATGTCACTCAACCTCTCTGGACATTTGAGCACTTGTTATTGAGCGTTTTTTAAATATATGTTTTCAAATCAGGATTTGAGAGCTGTTGTAAATCTTCAGAAGGAAATGAACAAATTATTGGTATATCATGAACTAGTGCAGAACAGAACTAAGGGCTGTAAAGAATATGTATGCAAAAGGTGGCATACCAGGCTAACTTACTGAAGTTATCTTAAAATTAATACAGCACACATGTATACAAATACAGGCTCTCCATAAATTAAAAAATAATGGTTATATATTCCAAAAATATGGACTACAATGTGTACCACAAAGATCCATGTTAACTGCTGAATCACTGTCGGAATGTCATACGCTTATTTGCTGGCTCTTGTAACAGCAGAATGAAATGTAGCAAGAAAGATGTTTGCAGTTGATTCTTGATAATAACCAGCCCCATCAATACAGAGGTAGTTAATGGTCTTTACTTAGAGCATGGTACCACGTAGTCTGTTTTACCCAGTTAGCAAATTCAGAGCAGAAGAGGAACTGTTATTTTCCACAAATCTAAAGCATACTTTACTCTTCAGAGAGAACAGTTAGTATACCATTAATTCACCATTAGCTCAAACAACCCCATTTGTTGATCGATTGACAGATGGACAGAAAAAAAATATGTATGATATGTATAACCTGCAAAGATAAGCTTGATGAAGACTTATGAAGTGCCTCAGTTAGTTAGCATAACAAATTTTACTGGCAGTCAATAAAGATTCGTGCCCCCAAACTTCTTGGTGATTTTGATGAGAGAGTAAAGATATGCCTGCCTAGGAAAGTGAAGTTGTACCACATCCTAGTGTACTGCTTCTAATTTAATTAAGAGTTCATGGACAGTTTGTTTTCTGATAGCACGAACTAAGACAGTGCTGCTGCAGTGACTGCTATTGTTGTCAGTGTTTGCCCAATAAAGTTGGTGTGGATAAACTAGCACGTTACTTTAGTCACACCTTCATTTTGTTGTATAAATGAACCTCAAAAAGGACAAAGTCTCTGAAAATTAGACTACTACATAAATGAGGTTAAAAAAAAAAAAGATTAGGGAACTCTGAATATAGAGGTGAAATTAAATTTAAGGATATTTAAAGTATGTAGTTTGAAATGTGGGATAGATTGTTCTGCCAGTGTTTAGCTCTCATGAATACTTGTTTTCACTTGCAATTGGAATAATTTAAATGCCTAGATTCAGTTTACAGGTATGAATTCATTTATGCTTAGTACTTTTGCAATTTTAACATCTGGTCTTAATATCGTATCTTTTCTTTCAGATCAGATGGTATTTCATAGAAACATAGAATCATAGAATGGTTAGGGTTGGAAAGGACCTTAAGATCATCGAGTTCCAACCCCCCAAGGCTATGTCCAGCCTGCCCTTGAACACCACCAGCGATGGAGCATTCACAACTTCCCTGGGCAACCCATTCCAGTGCCTCACCACCCTCACAGTAAAAAACTTCTTCCTTATATCCAGTCTAAACTTCCCCTGTTTAAGTTTGAACCCGTCATTCCTTGTCCTCTTGCTACAGTCCTTAGTGAAGAGTCCCTTCCCAGCATCCTTATAGGCCTTCTTCAGGTATTGGAAGGCTATGAGGTCTCCACACAGCTTTCTCTTCTCCAGGCTGAACAGCCCCAACTTTCTCAGCCTGTCTTCATACGAGAGGTGATCCAGTCCCCTGATCATCCTCGTGGCTCTCCTTTGGACTTGTTCCCATGTTTCCATGTCCTTTTTATGTTGAGGACACCAGAACTGCACACAATACTCCAGTGGGGTCCCACAAGAGCAGAGTAGAGAGGCAGGATCACCTCCCTTGACCTGCTGGTAATGCTCCTTTTGATGCGCCCAAGATACAGTTGGCTTTATGGGCTGCAAGTGCACACTGAAGCTGGCTCATGTTCATTTTCTCATCAACCAACACCCCCAAGTCCTTCTCCGCAGGGCTGCTCTCAATCTCTTCTCTGCCCAACCTGTAGCTGTGGCTGGGATTGCCCCAACCCAGGTGTAGGACCTTGCACTTGGCATGGTTAAACTTCATGAGGTTGGCATCAGCGCACCTCACAAGTGTGTCAAGGTCCCTCTGGATGGTATTCCTTCCCTCCAGCGTATCAACCGAACCACACAGCTTGGAGTCATCAGCAAACTTGCTGAGGGCGCACTCAATCCCACTGTCCACGTCGCTGACATGGATCTTGAATCAGATCAGTCCCAACACCGATCCCTCAGGGACACCACTCGTTATTGGTCTCCAACTGGGCATTGTGCCATTGACCACATCTCTTTGCAGCCATTCAGCCAATTCTTTGTCCACCGCCTGATCCAACCATCAAATTTATTTCTCTCTAGTTTAGAGACAAGGATGTCGTGTGGGAGTTCATTCAAAGATCTAAGGTACTAAATCTTCCAAAACCAAATATAAAATGCCTACTCAAGTGCCACATTTTTAGATCTAAAGATTTAAATCTAAATCCTATCTTTCAGCACAGACCTGTCCAGAAACTATGCAAAAAATTAAGCTCTCAGTGTGTGCTGCATTCAGAAACCAAAGCCAGTTTTTGTGATTTCAGCACTGTATTTCCATAGTTATTTGTGGCTATTTATGGAAAGGATATTCAGTATTTAAAGAACTTCCTACAACCCCTTCCTATGTCTTATGGGAACAGGAAAAAATAAACTGTCTATAAAAAAAATGTACAGATGATAAACCCGTTATTCACACTCATGTCTTATTTTGTGTACTATTCCAAGCACCTCATAGTATATACACCTTGTCCAGAATTAGCTCTTACGTTGACAAGATGATGATAATTTGATACACAAAAAAACACACTGAAAAAATATAAAGCTTTAATTAACTATAGAGTAAATTGATTCAATTTTCTTTTGGTAAAGGCTATTTAATATTTCTCCCTGAATATACAAATATTTCTCTGGGACTGCTGAAGCAAAATAGTAGTAAGTAGGGTACATTCACTGAAATGTCTAAACAGCACTACCAATTTCATGGCATAGAAGGTTCATTTAAAGTACTGTTGGTTACTTGATCTGCTAAGGTTATGGCTGTATGAGCAGTCAGTATGGTCCAGGACAAATATATTTGCAAGGTTTATATCTAACATAGACTGCATGTGTGCAAGCTGTTGTTAAGCTGCAATAAAGCTGTAAAAAATAAAAGAAGATAAAATTGGAGTTCCATTTGTGAAACCAAGCCTGCAGTTCTGACTGTGAGAGTGCAAAAAGGCTAGGGCTGGAAGACCTCTGGTATGCTGCACTCCCTTGCACAGCTCAGTGGTGGCAAAAAGTGCTCCCTGAACTCACCCTGGACAGTGTCTTAGTGCTTAGAACCTGCTTTAGTGCAAGGGTGTCAGTCTAAACCACTGCCAAATACAGTGATTTATCAGAGCAGCATATATCATGCAACTGAGTTCAAGTTCATGTTGCAGCCACACAGCTAGTGATGTCCCTGAGAGACAGGAATGAATGACACCTCTACTGTGGTGCTGGCATGGAGTGATGTGTGAAGTTTAATGCAGAGTTAGTCAAGTAGCAATGACAAAATTAATAATGAAGAACCCACTCACATTAGGATCAGTGAAAAAAATTATAGATACAAAACAGTGAACTTCTAAATTTTGCTGCTTGACCTGTTATAAGAAAAAATGAAGATGTATTAATTTTCCCTATCTCTGACTTCAATGAGTAAAATTTAGGCCTAATTACCGTTCTTCTTCAAAAAAAAAATTAATCAGTGGGATAAAGCTTGCTTACATCCTGTCATATTGGAAGTAATCCCATGCTACGTTTGTGGCATCTTTAACCCTTAATAATTTCCTGTTTGACTGAGCTTTGTAGTTTTTGAATCATAAATGGATTTGGGGGAAATTCCATGACATAAGCAATTCTTTCAAAGTCACTGCTCCCTTAGTCATCTGGGAGGCATACATATGCATTGCATCACCAAGGAGCACTCCT
The DNA here is from genome assembly GCA_028858755.1 of Ara ararauna. NCBI lineage: Eukaryota > Metazoa > Chordata > Aves > Psittaciformes > Psittacidae > Ara > Ara ararauna. Next base: position 52,752,186 of record CM054410.1, read on the forward strand.
TAACAGCAGCTGTAGGTCCTCTGTCTTGCAGCTAACTGGCTCTTGGTCCTATGTAAAGTCTGGCCCTTCATGGCAGGCTCTCACCACATTTCTCTGCTGCAACTGCTCTCAGCTGCTTGCCCACTGACATAAAAGGATTAGGGATCTTCCCCTTTAAACTTTATAAGCACATTTTATTTTGTAGCTCCTAATAAATAACTTGTGATATGTCTGCTTCTTCCTCAGTATACTCTTTCCTGCTGACCCTTCTTTCTCTGTAATGTGTGTACACCCCAATTTCTTCTCCAGTATAGCCAAATTTTCGAAAAGGTTCAAGAGGGTATATCTAGATTGCTTTACAACACCCAGCCTCCCTAAAAAACTGTTACTAAAGGGTTTCTCTCCAGGCAGATACCTTACTTAGTGCCAGAGGGTTTCATTCCTATACTAAACAACAGAAATGCAAGAGTAGCATGGTAAGTTCTTCTCCTTCAGAAGAAATCACAGCACCTGCGAAAGTTTTCTTGCTCTGTTTCAAGCTCACTTTTCAAACCCCAAAGTTGGCAGCAGATTAGTTTTGGTTATCTTTTTACTATTTAAAAGGATGAAAGGAGTCATTACTACACGCAGTGCGGCAGTCCCTCTGATGGCAAGTTCTGTAACAACCAGGTATCTTCTGAGTCACAGCAAATCTTCCACAAAGACAGAAGGTATCTTATAGTACCTTGGGTGCTCAGTCATAGATAACAAGTCACAGCTCTTTTGGCACTGGATGAGTACATACTGCACAGAAAGACATCCACTGTCCTTATTTACAATTTAAGACAAGAAACAACAGGTAGTTTAAGCAAATGGGAAAGGCTAATAAAACAGTACAGTAAACCTGGCAGACATGAAACACTAGAACAGAAAGAAATAGAAACATCAAAAAACTGGTCTACTACAGGTCTTTGTGACATAAAAGAACCTCTGGATAGTGTCAAGTGGTAGGTGTTGTAGTATGTATTTGCTGGCTAAAAAAATGGTAAAGGGCCAGCTCTGAGAGCAGACTTCATTAGCCTGAGGCTCCATTTAAAGTACTGTAGCTGCAGTATTCAGCTTCCATCTCTTAGGAAGCCAGAGTTGTTCTCTACATCCCTTTAATCCTTCACACACAGACATAAAATCTCACACACAGAGAAACAAAACTTCACAGTATTGAATTTTAGTATGATTCAAAACTTATTCAATGTATTTATCCAAACAAGCACGTTTAGGAAATCAGAATTAAATAACAGTCTGTAACAGTTGTGTTTCACATATAGACAGATTTTTTTTTATATATATGATAGCTCTACTGATCAAAATAGACTTTTATCTGAGCACTGAAAGAGACTACTGGACTTTTAAATGAATTCCTATGCCAAATGTAAATTTTCTGACTTCCTAGGTGTCAGTTTTAAAGCTCATAAGAAAAAAAACTCAAGTGTTTTCCCTACAATACAAGCAGAAATATAATTTTATTTTATTCTTCTTAAAAATGCATACATTGATTTTGTTCAAGTTTCCAAGATAAAATGACTATTCATAAAAGAACAGCATAATTCAGCCTACAAGATAAGAATGTGTTATTGTTACAGGGGAAAGTAGCCCTCCATTAAAGGCTCCTAAGAAGTTTATTTGCCTTAGAAGAATTCCTGCTTCAAGACATTTGCAGTCAGAGGAATACATATTTTCACCTGTTACATACAGCACAGGCTTGGAAGGTAACCTACGTCATCTCAAGGTCTAGATAGCCAGGTCCTAATCCTTGTCTGTGGCTGAAGAGCATACTCACAGATTCAAAGGAGCAGTGGTCTCATAAAGGCAGCCTCTACAACTTTCATGGTTTGGACCAGGCATCTAACAGTCTTGTCTCCTTGCATTTTTTGCAGGTGGGTTAGCTCTCAGAAGACCTTAGAAATGAAGACAGTATCCAGCAGCTGTGGGCACAGTGTCCATTCTTGTGTGCCAGCAGCCAGCCAGAGCCTGACACCAGAGTTTCTCTGATGCTGTGCTGCCAGATGGTGCATATATCAGGGCATCCCACTCATGACAGACAAATCTACCATTAGGAAATCATCTGCACTGGGCCTGGAGCAATAAAGACATCTTCTGTAAAGGAGAAATGGGGCTTATTGTCTTAAATCCTGTTTATGTTCTGGAACAGAATTAAGCAGCAAGTGTCAGGTGTACAGCTACATGGGAAACCGACAGCCTCAAAAAAAGCCCTTTCTGGCTCAGTCTTGCTCACTTAGGCAGTAAGACCTTTTGGATGGAGCCAAACGATACAGTGTTGGTGGAGGACCTATCCCAGTGGGCTCCAAGTTGGTGACATGGACCCATATATGCTGTCACATTTCAAAATACTTAGAAGCTATTTGGTTATATTGTTATTATTCAGTGGATGCGAGGAAGTGCAAATAGTATTTTTTAAAAGCCTCAAAAGAAAGTTAATCTAGCTTTGTAGTGTTGCTTGTAATGAATAGTCACTTTCCAGCTAGTCAGAAGTCTAATTACAGCTCACTTGCAAGCAGACAAATTAATTTATCTGCAGACTCAGTTTACAGTGCAGGCACACACATGCATGTTGAAGTGCATGATAAATGGTGCTGAATCTATGATTCTCTTCTATATTCCTTTCTGAAAGAATGGGATTTGATATCTGTTCAAAGCATAAAAGAGAGGATAAACAAGCATCAGTCATTTCTAACCAGAGAATTTCAGTAAAAAGAAGCAAACAAGATCTGTATTCAGTTTATGCTACCCATAAAAGAAACAAATTCAAATGCTGAGCTTTTGAGAAAAAGCAATGAGAAAAAAAAATCTTAAGTATTAAAAAAAAAAAAAGAGAACTAAACAACACCTAACCCACAAACAAAAATCAAACCAATAAACCAAAACAAAAAAAAATCAGAGAGGGGAAAAAGTTAAAAATAGATGAAGGACACTTTACTATATCCTCCACAAACAGACTAGACAAAATACCCGGTTGGCTCCTAAAACCACCTCTCTCTGGTCTGGAGAGGGAAGTTCTGCTGACACCAGAATGACTTTTGTGGGTATGTGGTCAGCGACCTCTCTGCCCAGCCACTTCACCCCAGTGAGATGCATTCCAGAGGCAGCTGCCTAACACCAGGCTTACTCTTCATTTGGTAGCAGTCGGTGCATTCAAACTGAAGTATTTTGACAGGTAGGAGGATACCATGGCAAAAAGCCATAGTGTCAGTGCTGAAAAGAGAGGGAAGAAGCTTTGCCAAAATATACTCCCTCATAGCTGGCTGCTTACTGTAATCACACATCATTTATTGAATATGAAAGACAGTCTGATACAGGCAGGGTGCAATGACCTTGCAATTTATTTCACTTTTCTTTGTCACAGACAAGACACAGCTGGATCAGATTGAGGTTCTTATCTGCTCTCTGACCAACATACACTTTTTCCGCTGCCTAACATTAGTTTTCTTTACACAGACCAATTAGGATTCTTCTTCAGAAGTTAGCAGCTCAGATGCCGTGCAGGTGGTTACACTGACCTGGCTCAACTACTCACTGCCAAATGTGTCCAGAGTACTGTCCAGTGTCTCAGGGGTCTCCAGATACTGTAGAGGCACTGCCTTGCTGACCTGATCTGTGCTTGACTAGAATGGAAGGGGAGACCACCAGGACTCCTCCCACAGCCACTGCAAATAGCACTTGCTGTATGGTGCATCCTGACAGTTAGCAGCTCGGACTGCCAGAAAAACAGTGTTGAGTTTTTTTCAGATACCATTTTGGGAATATCTTAGGGTGTCATTCTGAGTTTCCCACTCCTGGAATGCACAGCCCTTATTAAATATGTCTGTGCAATTCCAGGCATTAGATGATTTTCTTGAATATTAACAAGTTAATTTCTGCTGTGGTAAACAACATTATCACATATAAGATATTTACACAGAGTAAGATAGAACATGCATAAAAATACTAATCTTGTTAGGCAGCTCCATGTTTTAGATGCTACCCACTCTTTGAGCTCTCCTCTTATCTGCAGGTACTTTTGTTTAAATGATTAATTTTGTTGACATTATTAGGCTCGAAGGCTTGGATTACTTACAAAATTAAAAAAAAAAAAAAATGCATTCACCTCCTTTCAGTGAATCCAAATTCCCTTTCAGTCTTTTCATAGCATACAGACAGTGCTACACTCCCTGGAAACTTGACTGATTTTATTTAACTGGAGTCAACCAGGACAAATATACAATTGACACATAAGCAGATAACAGGATGTGGGCAACTTTTGGCAGGGGACCATCTAGTGACATGACAAATCTGCTGCTTTCATGCCAGATGCCATAAACAACCACGTATGTGCTGCTTTTTTATAATCCACAGGGCAGGTTACACAAATAGGACAGTTCAGACATCTATTCTCATGATATACATTTGCTGTAGCCAGCAAGCATAGATGTATTTTCTTAATGGGCTTACTTGCAGAAAGTCACTAACTCTTAATGTGCACAGCAGCTTAGGCTCAGAAAGGACTGTACGCTCATTCATTCACCAGGCCTTGAAGTAGTCATGTGGCAAATACCACTTTGTTCCAGCCATCCTGTAATCTTTTTGCTTTAGTTAGCTAATTAATATTCAGTGTTTATTATTCTTCCAGGAAAGCACCACATTTTTTCATTTTGCCTGAACAGATCTTCTCCATTTGTTAATGTACTCTTTTCTCTCTGTTTTTACAGGACACTAATATCGTTTGCATGTGCTTGCTTATCTGTCGATCTGACATCACGAAATTTCATACTGCAAAATTCAGCCCAATTCTTTGTCCTCATAAATGAAATGAAAGCAAATACGCAGCTCTGTAGTGCTCTCACAAATCAAAGAGTAAGTGAAGGACCTAGGATTGTCTCTGACAAAAAAAATCTTACAGTGAGTAAGAGACAAGCATAAAGTCACATAAGGCAAAGGCAAATAAGGTAAGAAACAAGTTTTGTGTGCCCCCAGTTTTCATAACCTTTACTCCTAGGCACTTGGGATGTTGTTAAACAATAACAAGAAGCAGCAGATTATTTCACCTTACAATGCTCTTGCAAGAATGAAAGGAGGCTAGCTTCAATACTAGTGAAGTCATCCAGGCACTTCTGAATTCCCTAAAGAGCTGGGATCATAACAGTTTGAGAAAGGGCTCTCCCAGGTATCACATGGTGGATGTGGCACAACAGCACAACACAGCTCATAGGTCCCTCCTGACTCCCTTCTGTGTTTCATAACACTTAAAGCCATACAAAAAGATGTCATGCCCAAAGGGTTGTAAAAATAAACCCAAACTGATGTGAGAATGTGGCTGTGGAAAATCAGCTCATGAAAGCCAAATCTGACATTATTTTTGGATTTCATAGAATTTATTTTTTGCACAATCATAACCTCAGCTGTTGCTCTGGGAATTATAATGTAATGTTTTTCTACATAGCCTTTAGGCCGCCAATTAATGAATTCTTGGAGATTGCTACTATTTGTATAACATGAAATATACCAAGTTTATCTGCTTTCCCATGGTGTCCTGTGAGAGGGTGATGGAGCTATTCTCCTAACTGAACTTCAGTTCTAATATCAATAAACTAAACTCTGATTCACAGGCAGTGCTGGTGTAAATGTCTTGACTATACTCCACATCAACTCAGTGCTTCTTAGAGAAAAACTCACTGAAATTTTCTTTCTAGCTGCTCTCTGATGAAGTAGCTCATCACTTTCATCACTGGAGCCTTAGACTCATTTCTGTTTTATCACATACATTAATAGACCTTTTGGGATGGATGTTGTGGAGACAGTACAAGACTGTGAGAATTCTTTCCTACCATCAAAGCTGGTTAACAGCTTTGAAGCAGATCCACCTCCTAGGAATGATGGGAGGCCCTACATATAAAGAGAATTCCTGTGAATTTTCCAAATCAGGGAAATACAAAACATTTTAGGGTTGCTTTTTTTTAATTTTTCTTCTTCAAGGACCTACATGTTTTCTTCTCCTGACTACTGTAGTTCTTTGGTACTGCAGCTCAATTTTCTTGCCTACAGAAAAGAAAGGCACCCTGCATAAGTCCCAGTATTTTGGGGGGATTGTTCAGGATCCTGAAATGGATGGGTGCCATGCTGACAACTGCTCAGAGCAGATCAACATACATCTTCTATTTCTACAAGCAATGTCACATTACAAGTTACTATATCAGCACTAAGCTATCTCTTTTTCCCTCTTTTCATGGCATATGAATCTTTTCTATTAGACATCCAGAAATATAACATGCTTCAAAACTATTTTAATTCTTTTTCTCACAAAGAGTGTATAAAATTAAACATAAAGGCCCAAGGCTAATGAGTTATAAATAACCCAGTGCTTGGCATTTCTTTCATGTGCATAAACTTCTTTTTCTTTTCCATTTTAAATCATGATTTATAAACTGGAGTTTCACAACCCAGCTGTTAGCCTTGGGGATCTATTTCAGAACAGCACTGGAAAGAATAGGTCATCTGGAGCAGAGGCTGTCATCGATGCTTCCAGCTAGTCCCTAACCTCACAATGGCACTAACTGCAGAAGAATGTAGATGTAGCAACAGTTATTGTAAGACAGTGAGAGAAAAAAAAAACAAAAAACATAAAGGAGGTTGGAAATTGACTACAAAAAAAAAAAAAAAAACTCTGCAAGAATTTACATTATCAATATCCAACTTTATCATATCTGGACAGTTTTGGATACACACTGGTAGCTTGGAGTTTAGAAAAATGGGATTCGGTTCTCCAGATAATTTTAAATAATTTTAAAAACTATTCTGTTTTACAGAATTATTCTCTGCCTTCAGCTTTACATTGGAAGTGTGAATAACTTCCAAGAAACAGGCAGAATCACCATAGTGTCTCAGGTTCTGTTTAGGCATGCAGCATTTTTCCTTCTACCTTGAAATTTTCATCTCTGCTCCAAAAATTAGAATTAATACCAAAAGATTATATGTTCCAAAACTGGATCTGTACACATTGTCAGATAGGAGACAAATGAGTACAAGGCAGTAAGATGAACCAAAAAGTTCTTGACGTCCATTCCAACTCCGTCTCCTACGATCCCATGATAAGGCAAAATGCTATCACAGACAGATACATAACTGACAAAAATAACTGATCAGGTTGAACAAATATGAGAGACAGCACCATTTTTTAAAGAATTCCTAAGAAAATACTGCATACAGGATTTATATTGTGACAGAATGATCTAGGTGATTTTGGTTTATGTTTCAGGATTACTATCTTGCTTTACGTAATTGGAACACTTGTTTGTGTTGGATGCTTCCCTTTTAAAAAATCCCTTGTGGCTTCTTTTTCAGATATAAATAAAGTTGAAAAAAAATATGTGAAGTATGGATGAAGGAGGAAAAACAACAGATCCAGACTCCAAGGTACCATTCAGTGGCAGCAGATGCCAAACATAACAAGTATGCTTTACAACAAGCTTTACACACCAGTTACCTTTTTCAAGAAAACTCTGAGGCAAAAAAAAAAAGAGAGATTTTCATTCTGCACCTCTTGATAAGCACATTTCAACAATCCATGAAACATTGTCATCTTCCATGCAGTGAGAGAATCCAGTGCTTATTCATGCATTTATGGCTGCACTCTAGCAAAAGCTGCGTAGGTCCAGGGGAAGCAGATGTCATACTGCAGCCTGGCAGAATGGGAATGACCCAGTCTGCTCCCTATTTTAAGATCATATATGCATAGACCACTCTTGAAAGACACTGTCCAGACCACTGTGTAGTGTCTCATGAAACAGCTGATCTACATGTATCAGAAAGTTTTCTTATATTCTGCACAAAACTTTCCCATATGCAAATAAGCCTTTACTTCTTGCCAGGGTATAGGGAAATGCAGAATGGCTCACCATCCCTTGTCTTTACACCATTCTTCACAACTTCTCATATATTAGATTAGTATCGTGTACCTCATTGTTTTCTCAGCTTTTCCTCTCAGATCATGTTATTCAACCTCTTATCTTTCTTGCTGCTGTCCCCTGAAGTCTTTTTAGTTTGTCTTTCTTACTGTGCTCTGAGGACACAATATTCTTGATTTTAGGCCTGAGCATAGAGTTTAGTCGAAAAAGACCACAATCTGCCCCTGCTGCCTTTTATAAAATGCTCTTGCAATATTCCCAGAGTGAAAATTGCCTATTTTGCAGGTGATGCCTTCCTGATCAGCTTTTGATCTCACCCTCAACTTCCTGATGCAGTTTTGTTTCCTCATCAGTTAGTCCTTGTTTTGTATTTGTGCATTTCATATTTGTTTTCTGTGATACTTATTTTTTTTAAAAATTCTAACAGGTAATTCTAAAGTTCTTCAATTTCAGAATTTAATCCTCTCACTTATCTATAAAATTTATTAAGACTGAATCTGGTTTCATCAACAAAATTACAATTGAAGGACTGACCCAGAATAGATTATCAGTTTACCATATCTTTGTATTTTGGCTGTGAAGCGTTGACTATTTGGTTTTGATATGGCTTGTTGACTCCCTGTTGTGGTTAGTGGATGAAAAAACAACTTGCTGCCACTTCCCATCAGTTTCAGATAGCTCCTCTGGAAAGCAGATATGTCTTTGAAAATGCATATTACAGTAATTACTCAAACCAATCAAGTGAAATGTTTTTTCTGAAGACAACAAACCACTTAGGATTGCCAGTCAGTGATGTGTGATGGCTTTGACTTAATAGATTATTATTTTTTAATATTGCAAGCCATTTTTACTTCTTTGTTCATTCATATGTTCCTCACCTTGGATGGACAATGTGTGAAGCATTTCTTACCTGGCTAACCGGTGCGCAGGTTTTAGGATGCTTTTCTGGAGCACATTATCTGTGACTTCTGTGACTGAATTTGTTATCCACTTCGTAAAGAAACATGAAGACAGGCTACAGTCACACTCCTCTCACAGTAAATTTTGATGCACGTAGTTCTCTACCAGCATAGCTACTTAACCTAAAGAAATTGTAGCGCCTGGAACAGCCGAGGTTTGAAGTTAGCCACCAGAGGGAGACTACCTAGCTCCAAATGTAGCACAAAAAGCTCCCACAGAAAGGAACTATTTCAGAACACACATTTTTAAAAGAAAGCCTAGGAATACAGGACATAAGTGTCAGCCTTGAAGTATAAGTATAAACTGTGTTTCAAGTGTAGTTTAAACACCTGTGTTAGAAGAGGAAGTTTCTCATTATACTGAATTCATAAAGTAACATGCTTATTATGCCAATTTGACATAAATGTCTGGGGAAAATGAAATCAAATGCATTGTTTTTCTGTGAGGAAGAAAAGGCACAAAATCCTTTGACTGAGACCAGTGAATTCTTCTAGAAGTAACAAGCTTGTCTAAAATAATAAGTTCCATGTCAGCATTCTGACTTAGCAAAGAGAAATATATTCTTGGAAATAGCTTAGAACTTCTATAAGAAAACGAAAAGCTCACTAATCCAAAATATCATTTGTTTCTCCCTTTTTTTACTTCTGGTTAAATAACAGTATGGGAATTTCAAAACTCTGATGGTTTATGTTCATGATTTTTTGAGAGAAGTGGCTTCTGAATAACATTTGCTCTCTAAACCAGAAAACCCACAATGCATTCCCATCATACTGAAGTCATAATTACAAATCCACTAACGTTTTCCATTTTATTTCACTTGGATATTCTAATGCTTGGATCTAATAAGCAGTACAATATCAGCTATTGTCATCTATCAGAAACTCAGAAAGGACTTTAATTTCCTCTGTTTTAAAAGGCTTAAGTAAATACGTATAAACCGTTATCCCATGCAATGCTCAGATGGGTTAAAAGCAAATGGCAATATCTTTATGTACCTCCCTATGTTCTTATTGTCAGCTTTCAAGGTATCTCCTGAGTGCTCCAGTTGTACCATGAGTAAGCCATGAATACAGGGGAGAGGATATATAGTGCCTCAAGATATACAACCCTCCAGATAAATAAAGATTGTAAAGAGCTTTGTCCTACATAATTTTAAGCATAATGTTATATTTCCTGTAGTGTAAGCAAGTATCCCTGTCTTGGATTCAACACTAGCAGTCATTTTTTCTCCTTCTTAGTAGCTGTTGCAGTGCTGTGGTTTTGACTTTCAGCCTGGGAACAGTGCCGATAACATCGCTGTTTTTAGCTGCTGCTCAGTAATGTTTACTCTGAGCAAGGACTTTCTGAGTCTCATGCTCTGCCAGGGAGGAGGGGAAGCCGGGAGGAAGAAGAGACAGGGCACCTGACCCAAACTGACCAAAGAAGTATTCCATACCACAGCACATCATGCTCAGGATGTAAAAAATAAGGGCAGGGGCCCGAAAGAGGGCATTTCACTGCTTGTCGGGCTTGGTATCAGGTGGTGAGCAGTTGTATTCTCTTCCCTTGTATTTCTCTTATTATTATTACTGGTGGTAGCAGCAGTGGTTTGTGTTATACCTTAGTTACCGGACTGTTCTTATCTCAGCCCGTGGGAGTTACATTCTTTCAATTCTCCTCCCCATCCTCCCGGGAGCTGGGGGGGAGAAAGAGGGGGAGAGTGAGCGAGTAAACTGTGTGAGAGGCTTAAATCACTACAATCCCTCTTCACAGGTTCCTGCTGCCTAAGCAGCTTCACAAAAGCACTGGTGTCCGTGTTGCACTCTCGTTTCTCCCAATCCTCCCAGTCTTCACCAGCTCTTCAGACAATGTTGCCACTGGGGAAAGCCCTGATACGTGAGCAGCCTGCTCAACAAAAAGGATGCGCCAGCATAACTTTTTCAACCCTTCCTAGATGAATGCGTACGTAGAAGTTAACTGGGCACATGGACTGTCTGATGACAGTAAATGTTGGGGCACATACCAGGAGCACAAAATGAATAAGCAGTACCTACCAGAGGTACACTGTTAATGTGCTGTCAGGAACAGCAGTTATGGTCACACACTCCCTCAAAGTCTGTTTCTGGACCACTCACCTGCAGGCACTAGGACCCTCTTCTGTGGGGACAGATTGTGTTGTGTCACTGCATGGTCTGTGCTCCATCCTTTCCTGCTCTATGCTACCAGACTGCCATGTGGGGAAGGGATGTGACATCTCTGCTCTGGACAGCACAGATGAAGCAGCTGCCTCTCTTATTGTAGCTCCTACCACACTGAGAGCTCCACGTGGTTTTTTTCCCTTGATGGAAACAGGGACCTTTCCAGCAGGTGCCTATTGGTAGCATGGCAGTGTGCACTTTTAGGAAATCTCTGGAGTGTTTAGGTAAAGCCAAAGAATAACTAAAGCTCAATCCACACAGGTGTGAGTCTCTAACCTTTTCATCTCATTAGGAAACAGGTACCTGAATAACGTTGGGGGTGTAAGATAATTTTTTAGTTAACTAAAAACATGCAGACAGTAACTGGTCACACTGCCCACCTGTGGAAATCAGTTGCATGCATTGCCTTTCTGTGCTGCTGACAAAACTTAGCCAAATGTAGAAACAAAGGAATCATTACAACACAACAGAACTATGGTCCCACTCCAACCACTAAGTAAACTCTACTCCCATATAATAAAATGACTACAGGGTAAACCTTCCAAATGTCAACAAGCAGATAATTTATATTTTAAAACTTGAAGACTACTTAGCCTTATAATATTCAACTTAGTTTCACTACGGGTGATACTACGCTATATATATGTCTAAGTCTTTCTCAAGGTTTCAACTACCATGTTGATTTTTGTACTGAACCAGATTTATTCAATTTTTATAGATCAAAAAGTACTTTAACTGAATAATATTTCAATCATTGGGTATGACAAAACAAATATTCTCTAAACATGAAACTTAATTCTCAACTATTGTTCCAAAACCATCACGTTTTCTTCACCACTTCTTACATGTGCTATTCATTACTTCTTTGCCATGCAAAACCTATTTAATACTATAGTCCTGTGTTTCTGTCATCAAGTATGCGGGAGTTGTTTCCAGGCCATCTGGGACAAAATCAGCCAGGCTCATTCAGACTGCACTCTCAGCTGCATCCTGCCTGCAGTGGCAAAATCACTTCTGACTGCTCATCTCAGCTGATTGGTTGGAAGATCAGCACAGCAAGAACCTCCTATAAAATTGGGCAACAAATAACAGAGCACACTGCATCCTCTGCTAGCACAGAGGGAACTGGGACAGACTTTTGGATTGAGCCAAGTGACTCATCTGCACAGAACAGATACCGTTCCTAACCCATGCCTTGAACTGTCCATTGCAACCAAGCTGTTCCAGCATGTTGATCTTACTGGTATGGCCATTCAACAGCAACCACTCTCCCTGGCATCACAAGCAAGCAGTCTGTGACTGTTGACAGCCAGGAAAGCAGCTGGGAAAACATAGCTTAGAAACACCAGAAATCTGACCATCCTTTAAAAAACAAATGCCTCAAAATAGCACATATTTTGTAAAAACTGAACTGCTCTATGAAGAAGAAGGTGGATATGTTTGTTGGAGGAAATTAATCAAAACAATTCAAGGAGTTCAAATATCTTGAAATAATTAATTCCATGGACTGGTTGCATACGTTGTTCCAGATAAATCAGTTTGTCAGCTGTTTATTATCTATATTCCTAGCATCAAGCAGGAAGTGGGAGGCTGCTCTTCCTTCTTCCATTTTAATCTGGAAAACTGCAATTAAGAATGAGGAACTGAGATAACATTCCACTATTCTTGTATTAATATGCCACTGTACTAGTAACCACGGAAAGAGAACACAGTCATCTCCAGGACAAACAAACATTTTTGTTGTAGCTAAAAAATTTGTTAATCGAACAAGATACAAATTTATATAGACTGACATATAGTCTCTGTAGGGAGAGTATATATACTCTATCTAGAATATATACCAAGTATACAGAATGTATGTAGCCTCTATACACCACATATATATGCTGTATAACTCTATTTATAAATTGTCTATATACACTGAGAGAGAGAGAGAGAAAGATAGAGAGATTCTCTATCTCCCCACCCTTCCACTCCCTATGTATTGTTTTATAGCAGCTTTTTCCATGGTTTGCACCTAAAAGATCAAAGTGAAAATAGCTAAAAGATCAAAGTGAATATAGCTAAAAGATATCTTGTGTCAAAGAGGGCATCCACCTGAGTAGCCCAAGGTAAGGGTCAAAGGTAGGGTAAGACTTGCTACGGGTTTCCCATATGGTCAGTAGAAAGACATAAGGCAGATAAGTGGGAGGGGTCTAGAGTAAACTGGAATTGCTGTCTGAAGATGTGTATCTCCTCACAACTGAATAGTGAACAAAAAAATGGGGATGCTTACATTACAGGCAATTTAATATCATGCTGAAAATTATGTAAGACAAAGCTCTTCCCGATCTGTCTTTTTCTGAAAAGGAAAACATGTCTAGGACAGAAAGTCTCTCCTTACAGTAGTGGTAGGTTTTTTAAGGAGGACTGGTTAGGAAACATTAAGATGATCCCACCACATGCCACTCTGGAATGCCCATGCAGAATATCACTAGTATCATTGTAAGTTCATGCTAAATTAATCTTGAACAAGTTCAGTGATAGCACTGAATCACAGTTGTAACCTATAGTATTGAAATGAGATGCTTGATGCCCTGTTTTTTGACATACACATTAGCTTAATCAAAGCAAAGAGAATGTATTGTAGTATAGAACATAAGATAGACAAATAAAAGATTAAAAATCTTCACACACTGTTCTGTGGCTACATTTCTAGTTTATGCAGGTCAATCATTTAAAAGATCCCTGATAAGACACTGACTGAACCTCAACGATTTGTTTCTACAGCTCCCATCTCTTTATCAATGGATTCTTCACTATTTTATGATGCATGCTCCTCTTAAGGACTTCCCAGAGCTCTCAAAGCTGTTTTCTTATGAAAAAATCTGAAAATGTGATTATTAATTTATTTAGACAATATTTGATTGCTTTCTCAATGTTTTTGAGCGATTAATCTTTTTTCCTTGCTCTGTGTTTAGCATCTGCTATCACCTGAAGCACAAACTTGAAGGAAATAGATTTTCCAAGCCCAAACTTAGGCCTCCAAAGGATAAATTTAGTTGGAGCACAGTGAAAGAAAATTTGTCAAAGAAGGATAATGTTGTAAAGCCAGATTTTGCTTAATTTGCTTAATTTGCTTAATTAAGAAAATATCTTAAATAAAAATAGATAAATGTATTGCATACTGTATTAGCTCTAGTGGCAGCAGGGCCAAACTTTTATTCTGCACTGGTGTTCAGAGGATGTTTGTAAGATTTCCTTTTACTTTTTGGGAAACCCATAATCAGCATTAAATTAATAAACTAATTGTTAGACAGACAGTGCTATCTGGTGGAAATTAAATATGTTAGAAGCCTTCCATTTTTCCTACTTATCTTTTTCCTGGTCTGGCTATAATGTAGACAGATGCCCCAAGTCAGTTTACAGCAAAATTGTAAATGATGCAAATTGCAGCTGCATTTGGGCTGTGGAACTTTGAAATAAAGCAAACAGTGTTTCGTGCATACTTACTGTGCAATTTTCAATGAAAAATTGCTTTCACATGCCCTTATCTTATATGTTCACAAAGTGGGGGGAAAAAATCTCAGAGGATTGTAGATCATACTCAGGAAAAAATGACTGGAGACATTTGAAACAACTTTTTTTGGCGCCTAGATCACTTAATCCATGCAAATGCAAACATTCTGGGAAATATTTTTAAGTTTGAGTGTGGTTTTTGTTTTCTTTAGTTGTAGGGCTCTGGTTTTTTTAAAGCAGCAGCCAGTACCTGTGCCAGTTTGGCTGGATGGGAAGGGGGGTAATTTTTTCTCAGTTTAATTTTGAATTCAGTATTATTAATAGTATTTTGAGTCAGGTTAATTCTACAGCCACTTTATAATTTTGATGATGAAAAATACCATAATTAGCAAAAAAAACCTTGTTTAAAATTAAAGCTCAATAACCTAGAGTTTATAATTTAGGATACATACTCTGCTTTAATTTAAGATACATATTATGCTTTGCTGAATGAGACTTTCTTACCTAACTGCAGTTCTCCTAAAGTCAAGCATTTTTCTATGTATTTGTATAAACATCCTCTCTAGGCAACGGAAATATGCACTCATCAGGGAATCTGTCTTAGCCTAAAAGTTAGACAGGTGGCATTCTAGAGAAAACATCTTTTCTTTTTACTGTCTCTTCTGTAACTCACAAATTTAGCTGAATAGCTTAGACTGAATTCCTGCCTTTTAGTCAGCTAAAGTTATGATGGCAATCTGTACCCAGAATACATATGAAAATGCTAAGGGAAAACTGAAGTGCAGGGTTTTGGAGCTATGCGCTGGATATGTGTGTTCTCAAAATTCCAGCAGTGGTCTGAGAGAGCAGATTTACATTCTGTTACTTTCTGCGTTAAAATAAAAGTGAATTACCTCAAATCAAACCACATATGGCAAACTGAAAGAGGCAAACTATTTTAAAGCACTGAACCTTCATGTAAGAGCAGACGCAACACTTCCCTTCTTTTGCAAATGCATACTTGCAGCAGAGGAACAGCTGGAACACAAAACCCTGACCCTTCACAAGTTCTTTGGAGACCCACTTGGCAACTCCCTAGCAATGGCTTCAAAGTAATGAAAACATACAAAATACATTGTCATCATAAATAAAAATATTGTTCCATACCCATACGAAAGAACTTTAATTCAAATAAATTTTATAAATGGATGAATTAGCCACCACTATAGCTTAATGATTTAAGAATGCAGATCTTTCAGAAAAATCCTGTGATCAGTAAAACCTGCTTTTGTTTCTATGGTAACAACTGAAAACTCTCAGCCACCTCAGAATATAGCAAGCCCTCTGTCACTGTGATCCCACAGCACCGGGAGTAAGTTCCTGCATGCAAGTATCATAGCCTCACAGCATTGCCAAAGCAAGCAGGAAAATCAGCTTCCTTCCCACAGGCTCGACACTTGGCAGAACAATACAGTGTTCTCAAGCATTTTAGTCCAGTGGTCAACTGGAGAGGCAATTACACCAATTTTTGCTGCATGTCATTTCTGGTTTTTCCCATGCTGCCATCTTCTCTACCTCAGCCTTTTACCACTGTTCTCCATAATGTTGTCACACATGCAAAAACTTCCTTTTCATTGCCATTCTCCCCTACTCTGTTCTCAAATCTTCTAAACTTAGACTAGCTTGAAAATTATGACTTTTTGAAAGAGAAAGACAATATAAACTTTTGACACCTACCAAGTGATAACACAAAACTATTTTGATCTCTCTTCTTACCGAGTCCTACACTACAGGGAAACAGTAATTCTAGCTGAAAGACATTCACTGAAATGCAGCACTGGTTACAGGAATCTTTGTTAACAAAGTGTTTGTTTTCTGCAGGTGATTTTTTCTCCTTTTTCTTTTTTTTTTTTTCCTTCTAAAAACAGACACTTGGAAATTGGATTGTTATTTTTTCCCCCCTGAAACTGTTTTCACTATGGTTCCAACCCTAATGTTCTCACTAAATGAAATTTTCCCTGGTGAAATTAGATAAAAATAAATAATAATGTTAAATTCTCCCCTGGTGAACCAGTGATGGTAACAGTAAGGAGGCATTTCTGAGCAGTTCCTAATGCAGTACTAGAAACTAGCTGCAGAAAAAGAGGATCACCTCTGCCCTTGTCTCCCAGCTGAGGAAAAGAAAATGATCTACAATTGAAGAATCTGGGAATCCACTGAAGAAAAAATGTTTAATAGCCAAATGAAACCTTTTCTCTGACCAGAGGGATTTTCAAATGGTCACTCTCAATGTGCCACAAACGGATGGCACCAACAGAGATTGCACACTGACACTGTGCAGCCTCATTACCCCCACTATTCTGTTATTTTAGGTACCCTTGTACAATCCAGTTTTGGGTGAAAGAATGAAGATAACCCAAAATATCTATATAAACAGCTCTAAAAAATTATTCAAAGGATATGCACCGAAATTAGTTGCTCTATATACCACTAAGACAGCTGCTAAGATTGCATATGAATCTTTCAGCAGACCGATGGTTTCTTATGTTCCTACCTAAAAGACCTGGCAAGTTAGAGAATAATAAAAAAGTTAACTATATTGGTTTGTTACCAAAATATTGTAACAATTTATCTCTCTTGAGATAGAATTGATTAACAAAATGCTGCAAATGTACATATCTTAGATGCAACCAGCTGTAGTCTTTAAAAGATTTCCTTACATTCTCTGACAGTCGGAAAACAGGCCAAGTCAGCTTTATATTTATATAAACGTATCAAATTCTCTCAGTCATGAACCATGGGCTTGCAGACACATGACCCAAAAATTTTACTGAGCCAAACAAATAATTACTCAGCATTTAGGAACCCTTAGCTCTCTTTACTGTGATTATATTTTTCCCTGTGGCCATAAGCAGATGCTTGAAAAAGGATTAGTTCCAGTCAGGTGCATGCAATGCTTCTACAAGTATTGTCCCACTTCCAGCCATTTGGGAATTTTTTAGACACACAGCTTCTACTTTGGCAAGGGCTGCTTCATGCCTGCTTGCTAACAGCATCCTTACACTTGTTTTCAGCATGACTACTGTACTGGGACACAACTCCTTATGAGCTTTGAGAGGCTGCAGTCAGTGAACAGCTGACTGTTCACTGCATAAACCCAATAAGGATAGCTTGGAGGTTGCTGTATGTCTCTCATCGACTTGCAACAGCACAATTTAGATTTAAGGCTGGAAGGCATTCTGTCCCTTCTAAAGCATAAGCAGTGGAGGACAGTCGCGACAAAAGATAAATGCATACCACAGTAGCCAATGTTTCTTGCTTAGTTCTCACCTGCCATTAGTGCCTATGAAGATCCAAAAAAGTACTATTTTTCTACATCATCTTACTATTGTAACAGAGTAAGCATACCGAGCTAGTGCTAGTAGAGCTTTATATTTTAGTATATTTATATTTTAGCATACTGAAACATCAGACAAACTGGGGAACAGAAATTCCCATTCCATTGATTGAGGGCTGTATCTGTCACTACTCCAAAGGGAAATGAAATATGTAGCTAGTAAAATAACTACTCTCTTTCACGTAGATAATAATTCTTTTTCTCTAATAAATGAAAACAATGACCATTCACCGGCAAATAATAAAACAAAGGTGACAAAAGAAATTTTTACTTTTTTTTTTTTTTTTGTAAAATAGGCAATTAAACACCGAAAGAGGCAAATGGCATATGTTTCACAGAAGAACAGTCATCGTGATCTGAAGTGTAACGTTCATTTGGCTGACTGGATGAGTGGGTACATGTGTCAAATGCACAGATTTTGTAAATATTTGTGTTTTGTCATTTTTCTTAGACAGGCTGACTCACTGCAGAGCTTTACTGCTCTGTACAAGTACAGGCACTTCACAACAGCACATTATTCCTTCTTTAATATTTTCTAAATGGGAAAACTAAAATCTCCAAAATTCATCTACTCTAATTCTTTGCATTCTGGTGGTTCTTGTTCCCTCACTGCACATAGCCATATTCCTCACCATATCTCTTAGTGAGGAAATATTCCTTCAGTATTTCTTGAACATTTATCTTATATGACATTTTCATAAAGAACCTAATGAAACATCATATGTTAATCTCTTATACAGTAGGTACAAAGCTGGTTACAAAACAAAGCCAAAGGCTATTTTTTAGTGATTACCATTTTTATGAAAGAGTGCATTGTATGAAAGATGACAGTGGTCTACTGTAGGCCTTATATGATTTAATATCTCATCAGTGATGCAAGAGGGAGAATGCATAAATGCATATCATATTTGCTAGTGTTATCAAACAGCTGTAGCACTGCAGCACAATTCAGAATGGTCTACACAGATGGGAGTAAATGTTGGTAAAAAAAAAGACAAAATTCAGTAGGAAATGTGAGACTTCACTACAAAGACTGATTAAACCACTTCACAGATACAAAAAGAAGCCAGTATCAGTTCTGAACATGATCACACACTGAACGAACCCTAACAGCACCATGTTTCTACAAAGTCATATTTCGTATGAGGGTGTGTATAACTGGCATGATAATGATTGTAAAGCATGAGGAATACCTTTTCTGGTGCTATACAGCAAAGCGCTAAAGCAGCTTACCTACAGAGGTTTTGGGTCTTCTTCATCAGAGATGTTTAAGAAAATGCTAGAGAAACATCTTCCAGAAATGGACTAGATAACCTCCTGTGGCTCCTTGCAGATCCAAACCACAGGCACAGATCTCAAGCTTGTATAACTCACTATCACTCTTTCTTCCAAAATAGCTTCTTAGAATCATAGAATCATACAATCAACTCGGTTGAAAAAGACCTTTAACATCATCAAGTGCAACCACTACCCCAGGACTGCCAAGACAAAAACCATGTCACTGAGAGCCTCATCTACACCATTTTTGAACACTTCGAGGGACGGTAATTCTACCACTGTCCTGGGCAGCCTGTTCCAATGCCTGATTACCCTCTGTGAAGAAATTTGACTCCCCAATGAGGCGTACTCCAGGGACACTTCTTAGTCTTGAGTTTGTTCCAGTTTCATTGATTTTTCAGTTGCTATTAAGATAGGATGAGAAAGTTGAGGCTGTTCAGCCTGCAAAAGAGAAGGCTGCATGGAGACCTCATAGAATCCTTCCAGTATCTGAAGGGGACCTAGAGGGATGCTGGGGAGGGACTCTTCATGAGGGACTGTAGTGAGAGGACAAGGGGTAACGGGTTCAAACTTAAACAGGGGAAGTTTAGATTGGATATGAGGAAGAAATTCTTTCCTGTAAGGGTGGTGAGGCACTGGAATGGGTTGCCCAGGGAAGTTGTGAATGCTCCATCGCTGGCAGTGTTCAAGGCTGGGTTGGACAGAGTCTTGTGTGGCATGGTTTAGTGGGAGGTGTCCCTGCCCCTGGCAGGGGGGTTGGAATTAGATGATCTTAAGGTCCTTTCTAACCCTAACTATTCTATGATTCTATGAAATCACAGTGGCTATTACATTATACAATACTAAGAGTCAGTGAAGTCTGAAACGTAAGAAATTACAAAAATCTAACATTTTATTACAAAACCTTGATTCACATTGCTTAGAATTTTGTCATTTTCATTCTGCATCTAAGTTAATGTCTTTTGGACTGGTGAACAGAGATATATCCAAGCAAAGTAGCAAATGATATATTGCTCATACCCAAATAACTTCTTGTAACTATTTCAATATTTCAGCATCTCTGTATCCTGAAATACAGAAATGACAGTCTAATACTGTTGTAGTGTTCCTTTTAAAAGATATTTAAAATTGACAATAAATAAATACATACCAGTGAAGCCTGTTTCTGCATGATAAAAGGAAATTTTTACTGCATAACAATTCCTAAGAGTGTTTATGTAGAAGGCTTTCTTTGTTTCCGTGTCTCTTCCGCAGGGCTTGCAGAGCACACAGATGTGTGGGCAAAAGCAGGAGAGGTACAGTGTAAGTTTTGTGTGGCAGATGTATTCTCATGGAGGAACTGCTGGCTAGTTGGCCAAACCCAGAAATTATCATTTCTGAAGGGTTTTCAACTTCTCTCAAAGCTAATCAAGAAAGTATGGAACCTGACAAGTGCTGGTAAAAGTAAATGAAGGGACATAATAGAGAAGGAAAGACACCCCTAAAAACTGGTGTGGGTAAGGCTAGTACTGTCATTTGGAGGTTTGCTGCCTAGGTGAAGGAACTGTAAAATGTTATTCTAATTAAAAAAAAAAAAAAAAAAATCCAAAGGCAAAGACAAAAACAAACCAAAAAAACCCCAAGCAAACAAACAAACAAACAAACAAACAATAAAACCAACAAAAAACCCCAACAAAACCGAAACAAACAAAAAATCCTAGCTGGCTCAGTTTGGGCAACAGAATTAGTAAACAATTTTGGCTTTAATTTGTTAGTCTTCGCTCACTGCCTTTGTAATGGGCAACATACTCCCACAGGAATACTCTGAAGATGAAATTCATCTGTGCCTGTGAAATACTCAGATTGGTGGCAACAGGAGGAAAGCTCATAAGGAAACAAATCTTTTTGTCTTCAGAGTAGGGCTGGAACAGCATATAATAAAGGAAGTACAGAGCTAACTGTTAAGAAACAATAAGGAAAAACAGTGTCTGAAACCACGTGGCCAATGCTTCTTGGGAAGGTGGCTGCTATACAAATGACAGCATGTAGGCAGGTAATTAAAGCAGGCACACCACACATATATACACAAAGGCCTGAAACAAGTTCCACATGTAAACTTAGCCCTGATGTTTCTGTTATTCAGGTTAACTTTGCAACCTTCATTTTCCTCTCACATAGCATTACAGAGGTGGATTTACTGGCTGCAAAGGAAGGGGTACCCAGCTTCCACTATCTTACATAGATAGCTTCCACTCCCTTAGATTCTAACTTTGTAGCATGAGGTAGAGTTGACAGCTATTAATGTATTTGTTGAATGACACGCACATTAACACTCACAGGGAGACAGGAATGAGGCTTGGCTTAAAAGTGAGGTTTTGGTTTTTTGCAGTAATACATCATGCTCTCATATGTGATTGGCTTTTTTCAGTCACCCTAAGTTTTCCTGCAGCATTAATGCTTTTCCAATTGATTTGATTTCTCCATTTTGGATTACTATTTTTCCACTCAGATACTTATACGCAGGTTTTTTCAAACTGAAATCTCAATTACTTAAAAATTCAGGTCCTGTAGTTACCTTCGTGTTACCTTGTCTCCTCTGCCATAATAATATCTATAACAGATTTCTGTGGCCACAGATCTCAGTAGTACTGGAAAACTAAGTAAAAAAGAACCCAGCCTATAAATACGATGTTGCTTTGAACTAGAGAAGCTAAAGTACTTACATACTTTTCCTAATGACTGACAAAAAACCCCAGCCACAGCTGACATCTTGTTTGCTCTTCATTTTATTCTGCTTCTGTAGCATACTCAACTGGTGTGATAGATGACTACCTCAAGGTATTTCAGAGAGCTGATTTATAGTCTAGCCACAGGAGCATTAAGGGCATGGGTGTGAATCTTGATGAAGTCAGAAAATCAGTTAGTCTTGTAGCAAACTATTAAACATCCAAGTACTATGCCAGATTACCACACTTGCCAGAAATCTAAAAAATTTAATACACATCTTTTTAATCACAGCAAATAAAATTATGGTGAAATATCATAGAATCATAGAATAGTTAGGGTTAGAAAGGACCTTAAGATCATCTAGTTCCACCCCCCTTGAAATGGGCAGGAACACCTCCTACTAACCATGCCACACAAGACTCTGTCCAACCTGGCCTTGAACACCGCCAGCGATGGAGCACTCACAACTTCCCTGGGCAACCCATTCCAGTGCCTCACCACCCTTACAGGAAAGAATTTCTTCCTCATATCCAATCTAAACTTCCCCTGTTTAAGTTTGAACCTGTTACCCCTTGTCCTCTCACTACAGTCCCTCATGAAGAGTCCCTCCTCAGCATCCCTCTAGGTCCCCTTCAGATACGGGAAGGATGCTAGGAGGTCTCCACGCAGCCTTCTCTTTTGCAGGCTGAAGAGCCCCAACTTTCTCAGCCTATCTTCATATGGGAGGTGCTCCTATCTTCATACGGGAGGTGCTCCAGTCCCCTGATCATCCTCGTGGCCCTCCTTTGGACTTGTTCCAACAGCTCCATGTCCTTTTTATGTTGAGGTTACCAGAACTGTACACAATACTCCAAGTGAGGTCTCACAAGAGCAGAGTAGAGGGGCAGGATCACCTCCCTCAACCTGCTGGTCACGCTCCTTTTGATGCAGCCCAGGATATGGTTGGCTTTCTGGGCTGCAAACGCACACTGCCAGCTCATGTTAATTTTTATATCGACCAACACCCCCAACGAAGAGTCCCTCCCCAGCATCCCTATAGGCCCCCTTCAGATATTGGAAGGCTGCTATGAGATCTCCACTCAGCCTTCTCTTCTCCAGGCTGAACAGCCCACATAACGTATAATGTCAAAAGACACAGAATTATTACTGATGTGATTGAATCGTTTTTTCTAGATAAAGTGCACATATGCCTGATATTTGAAAAGCTGCCAGGAGCAGCATAGGAGACCAAGGATACCACATGAAATGAGAAAGGCAATAAGGATGCAATAATAGTGCCATCCACAAAAATCTAGGCGTCAGAGACCTGCACTTCTGGATAAAAAATATTTGCATATTTTGAATAGATTTTTTTAAATTCTTTTTTTTTTCCTCTGTATTTTTAGATCTTAAAAAGACCTCTGAATGTTATCTAGGGATCTATTGAACAGCAATGGGCTCCAGTTAGGAACAGTGTAAAAATGTGAATAGATTACATTTCATGTCATAGTCACAGCAAACAACCTAAAAGCCACTACCACTCTTGTACAGGAAAGAGAAACTTGGATATGCTGGAAAAATTCCTATTCCCATGAAACCCAAAAATGCTATCCAACCTGGTAAATGACAACAAAGTTACCACATCTTCTAAGTAACACTGATGCTGTAGCTATGTTGGTCTCAAAATACATCTTTTACTAGAGTAGCAGTCAATTTTTCCTGACCTGAGGAAAGCAGGAAAGCTTGGCTGTTCCTTTTTCATCTACTTCTGTGTGTCTAAGAAGAGATATTGTCACTTTTGCTGGAACTTCTGCTCATAAATCTCCTCTACTTCTTAACTGCTTTTTTATTTGTAATTGGAAACCTGGAGATCCTGACTATCAATGAAAACTCAGCTCTACTGAACAGAAGATTTACTCAGAACACTTGTAAATAAAATGTCCTCATAAAATGTTGTCAGATCTCACCAGGGACCAGCACTCCAATTCTCCAAAGACAGCACTCTCCACAATTTCTGACGTCTCAAGCTCGAGCTGTAGAGATAAAATTATGCATGGCACTTACATGTTTCCAAGATAACATGTATTTCTCTTTACATATTTACAACTTTCTCATTATGTGATTGGGAAGATGCCTAAATAAGACTATTCTTTCCATTTAGTCTTTACTCTGCACTCTGCAATCACTAGAGAATTGCCACCTGCAACCACTAGAGAATTGCCACCCTTGCCCCACGTAGGTCACAGCCTGTAAAACCAGGCTTATTTTTCCTGCGTGAAGAGCACCGTCCCCATTGGAAACGGTTTAGAAATTAACTTCAACCCATCAAACATTAACAAAGTCCTCATGAAGAGCACGCTGAGTGTTCCTTAACTTTAAACCTTAACTTTATCCATATGGAAAACAAGAAACTTTCCGAGCCTTGTTCCAATGTTGCAGAAACAGCAGTAGCAGCTCAAATCAGGTGTTAAGTACCCTAGTTAATGCTTACTATAGGGACGCTTGACATCTGAGTTCTTTTCTAAAGCTTAAAATTTTGGAAGAATTTATATCGTTTATGAGCTAGCTTACAAATGCAGGAAGGGAAGAAAAGCAATCCGGAAATAGTAACTTTGGGAATGAGCTCGCAAATGCTTTAATTTGCACAAGACACGTTACTTTAGTGGTTGTGAACACGATTGCACCGGACCAGGCTGCCCTGCAAGAGTGGGGCTTAATACTTCTAACCCTCACCCCTAGGGAATATCCCCCTTCAAACACTGCAGTGAGCAGTTTCCTCGCAGAAAACCCTTTCGTAATTCAACAACTGACATGAGCAGAGGTAAAACTCCTCCACGGCGGTGGTAGGCAGCGGCGGTAGCAGAGGGCCAGCCCTACCCTGCCGGCTGCCCGCGCAAGGAACAGAGCGCTCCACTGCGCTGACCCACTCCATCACCCCGAGCCCCGACACTGCACAGCCCCGCCATCACCGCCGCCGCCGCCGCTCCCCGGCCCCCGTCACGTGCCGGGGAGAGGCGGTCCGGCCGTCACGTGAGAGCGGGGACCGCGGCTGGAGGGTAAGATGGCGGCTGAGAGGGAGCCCCCGCCGCTGGGGGAGGCGCGGGCCGCCGACCTAGAGGAGCTGGAGGACGGCGAGGATCTGTTCACCAGCATCGTGTCCACCCTGGAGGTGAGAGCCCGCCCGACGCCGCGGGCACTCAGCCCCGCGCTCGGGCCCTCCTCTCCTCTCCTCTGCTCCCCGCCGGGCCGCCGGTGCCGCGCTCCTGACCACCCGGCCTCCGGCCCTTACCGGCCTTGCCCCCTTCTGCGGCCCCTCCGCCTGCCGCTGTTCCGGGATCGGCGCTTCCCTCACGGCGGGTGAGGGGCCGCGGCCCTGCGGGGGCTCGGTGATTCCCTTCCTACTTCGCCTGCCAAAGAAACTGAAGCCTCGTTCTCCGATTACTGCGGTGACAGGTCGCCGCTTTCCCTCGTATCTCCCCTTCTTGTCTTGTCGAAGTGGGGCGGGCAGCACAGGATAGATAAATAAATATTACCACCTTTTCTCTTTACACAACGCCAGTTTCGCTGAGCCGTTTCTTCCGTACCCCTGTGTTGTCGTTACGCATACCTCCCTGTTGCGTGGATTAATAACACCCATTTTTCTTTCTTTCGCTTATTCCCGAAGCTTCACCTCCTTCCAGTTTGCAGAGATTGGTAGAAACTTATTCCTAAGCCTGATGCCGCTGGTATGGTGCTCGACCCTGGGGGCGGGAGCTGCCGCTGCGAGCACTGAAGGCAGGAAGCAGCAGGACAGGTGGTGTGAAACCTGCTGTTGTTCAGAGAAGTCAGGGTTTGGAAGACTTGAAAGTTTGTGGTGAATGCATCTCTAAACCACACTCGCTTTCCATGTCAGGTCTCCAGTACAGGATCCCAGAAAAAAAATGAATGTGTATATATGTCCAACTTCTGAAAAGCGCTTATGTGTTCATTCATCATAGTGGGAGCTTTTTATGCTGAGTTGTTGTGGTCATGTTTCATCTATGTGTTTTGCCAGTATCTTCTGGAAGAGCTTGGTCCTTCATGTATGTAGTTGCCCGTTTAAGAAGAAAATTATTCCTGTGATTCTTTTCCTGAAGAGTTTCCTGTCCCTGACCTTTGCAGTAATAGGATCAATGTGTGTTTCTTTGCTTTACTCTGACTATTGCCTGTCCTTAACAAAAAAGGTCAGTATACAAAGAGGCTCATGAGCTTGCCTTCTCTCAACTCTATTTATTTATTTTTATAGATGCGTAGTATGTTTATTGGTAGAAAAAGATCTGTGGGAAAACGTTGTGAAGGAATAGCAAATGATGTGAATGACAGTTGACAAGAATTGTATCAACTGACTTCATCTCAGTGTGATACCGTGTATATCACTGGAGTCTTGTTCTCTGCTAAGAAAGACTGCAGTGTAATATAAATAATGTCTTTACTGATATGGTCAAGAATTAAAACTGCAAAATTAAAGTAGATTTAGTGCCTAAATCACAGTTACAATGAGAAGTCCTCATATTAATGATGAAAAAGAATTACAGAAAACTCCTCTAATTGCAAAAACTGGCCAAGGAATGCACTTTGTACTGGGTGGTTTGGCTGATGGTTCTGTTGTGCTGATTTGTTTCTACATAGTCTGTTTAGAAGAAAGTAGCTAAGTAGAAAGAGGAAGCCTCTTCCCTTAAAGAGAAGCTTTGAAAAGCTTTGTCAGTAAAGCCTTTTTTGAGGTCTAATCAGCTACGTTTGGGGAAGAGCCATAATCTTGTAATTTTCCTGCAAATTTGTGAGGAAGAGATCATGAAAATTGAACTACTCACCAGCTTGAACACGTATAATTATTGTCTTATGCCATGGGCCTAATTAAACTTCTGTCTTGAGTGTTGTTTTATTCCTATAAATATTCATGAAATAGCCATTTCTAACTGAAAATGGAAGTTCTGTAGTAACAACAGAATGGCATCGTGCTTTAAATAGTTGATCAGTAGTAGTTTGCTGATACCAGGGCATGGCAAAGGACAGTGAGGTCCAAGCCCAGTGTTCATGAAGGCTGTGGTACTTTGAAAGGGTTCACAACTGGTTTATCTTGGAGCTGTCCATTTGGTTTTTGCAGGATTAATTTAATTGCTTTTGTTCTCTTTGCAGCTCGCAAAAGGTGTGCTGCTTCTTTCTATTATGGTTTGTTTGTGCAGTGGAGAAGCAGTAAGAGCTTCCACTATCATCTGTGTTAGAAAGCACATGCTAATGCATCTTAAGATTCTTCTGACAAAATATAAAACTGATTCTCTTATAAATGGCAAACATGTAATAAAGATGTAATATTTAAATATGGGAAGGCTTGCTGACTTTAGTAGCTTACCTGTATCGGCAAATGGAGAACACTGTATATTTCGAATTGAAATCTCTGATGTGAAGAAAAAGAAGCTGGAGTTTTAACTTTCTTATGCACATATACTAAAAGTTGTGTCTTGAATTAAATCCTTGTCATGGGTTCAGCAGCAGCAGTCATTTTTTCTCCTTGGTAGCTGGTGCAGCGCTGTGTTTTGACTTTCGGCCTGGGAACAGCGCTGATAACACCAGTGTTTTGGTTACTGCTTAGTGATGTTTTGGTCTGACCAAGGACTTTCTTAGTTTCATGCTCTGGCAGGGAGGAGGGGAAGCCGGGAGGAAGGAGAGACAGGACACCTGACCCAAACTGACCAAAGAGGTTATTCCATACCACAGCACATCATGCCCAGGATGTAAAGACGGAGAGGAGAGACCCAGAAGGGTGGGGGTGCACTGCATGGTCGGGCTTGGTATTAGGTGGTGAGAATTGTATTCTTTCCTTGTATTTCTCTTGTCATTATTATTATTGGTGGTAGCAGTAGTGATTTGTGTTATACTTTAGTTACTAAACTGTTCTTATCTCAACTTGTGGGAGTTGCATTCTTTTTGATTCTCTTTCCCATTCCTCTGGGAGTGGGGGGAAGAAAGAGGGGGAAGTGAGTGAGAGAGAGAGACTGCGTGAGTTAGTCTTAAACCACAACAATCCTCTTAATTCTGGAATGTAAAACACTCAAAGGTCACTGAGCTGTAATACCTGGCATTTCTGGGGTGCAGTGGGAACACATTCTAGGACTTGAAGACTTGCTGGGTGACAGAGAATGAAAATGCTTCCTTTTCTGTGAACACAGGGCATCTATGGACTTTGGACACCTGGCTGAGCAGCTTGTCCGAGATGGTGGGGTGTTCTTTTCCTCATTGGATATCCACAGTGACCCAGTGTAGTAGAATGATTACTAAGTTCTCATTGTGCCAACCATAATGTAGTGTCTAGAGGACTGCCTCCATTAAATCCATGATCACCGTCTGGTCTCCCTTTAGCTGCCAGAGGTGCTTTCATCAATGGGAACAGCCAGACTGAATCATACAAATGATCTAAGCCAAGACTGCATTTACAATGATATGCAATGGTGAATGACATCTGAAGAATATTGTTGTTCATTATATGTATGTGCTGGTAGTCACCTGCAGCGCTCTCTCAGCTAACAGGTTTTGTAGCTCAGGGACTTCCTGAGCCATAGGTAGCATTACGGTATTAATAATTTTCCATGGACTTATCTACTTGCTAAATTTTCAAGTGCATGGTTTTTTTTGTTTTGTTTAGAATGAAACAAAACAAAAATCCATGTCCATGATATGCACAACCGGAAGTTCTGTAAGTTAACTGTGCATTGTGAGAAGAGTAATCCCGTTACAAGTTTGTAATCAACAAATTATTAATTTGCTTTCTTTGTCCTGTGCCACTATTAGAAAAGTCTCGGAATAGCTGTATGAAAGTCACTTTTGGTGACATATATTAGAAAAGTGTATGTTAAGGTTTTCTGAAAAATTGCATGTTTTGTTCTAGTCTCATTTCATCATTTCCTCCCCCTTCTTCCTCTTTGCTCTGGTTTGTTTCCTTGCCACCTTCCTTGTTTATCTGTTCCTTCTTCATTTCCCCTAAACTTCTCACTCATTGTGGTATTGCCTATCTCTATCTTTTGTAAAGCAGGTGCCATGTGAATGTGTAGCTAAACTGCCACCTACACATTTCAACTGGTATTTATGTTCCTGGTTTTGTTTGTTTGGGGGAGGAGTGTTTGGGGCTTATTATTTGTTTCTTTTTGTTTGTTTGTTTGATTTTGGCTTGTTTTTTGTTGTTTTGGGTTTTGTTTGTTTCTTTTTGTAAAGAAAGAATATGTTAAGGCTCTTGAAAGTGATCAAGAAGCAGTAGATGTAGTAGTCTGTCAAAGACTGTCATTTAGGACAGGGTGTGTATATAATCTCATTGATAGTTTATCAGTTTGCATCAAAGATCTGCAGTATGTATTTAGCTTTTGTACAGAAGGCACAACATTAGATAGGCACAGAAGTCCAGATGTCTTTAATGATACTTACTGAATTTAACAGGGACAATTACAAGAGGAGCAGTAAAAGCCACACTGGAATTTCTGACAGGAAAATGTTAAGTCCTTTGACACTGTACTATACCTTTGGAGAAAACTAAGTCTGTATCCAAGATTAATTGATGTAATTCTACTGGCAATGTATGTCTTGTTCCTTAGTGTTAAATCCAGGCTGTAATAGAAGCATGTGTGCATTTGTTCTAGGATAGTTGCTTGTGTCCTCTTACTTTCTCCTGAAAGTGTTACTGTCCTACCCTTGAATCTGTTCCCTTGGCCCATGCTGTGATTTGTGAAACCCCTTGGCGTATGCTGTGATTTGTGAGCTTCTGTAACCCTATTTCAGACAGTAAGATGGGTTAACTTTAGCATCTAGAATAGTATGATGCTCAGCTTTTGTCAGCCTACTGTGTTGTGACTGCAGGGGGCTTGGAGGAGTTCAGACAAGTAGTTGAACTGGTTTGGGGGGGACCTTGCGCATTCATAGAAGGGAGGATGTCCAAACATTTAAGGCTATAATTTTAGCTGTCAGAAAATGTGAGAATTCATTCTTGTTGCTTCATAAGTCAAAGCTATAAAATACTTGGTTATTTCCACTGACTGTAGTGCACAAGAGAAGAGGATAAGCCAGCTTGTTACTGCCATTTCAAATTGAAATGGGCCCCTAGGCCTCTCAGCAGTCACTTGTTTTATAGAAACATTATCCTGAGTATATAATCATCCTGACTGTCCAGTGTACCCGAGTGGCCTGGTCATTTGGTATCTTGATTGTTGGATGCTTGACCTGGCTTTCTTTCAGCTCAGGAGTCACTGTACCTTTCAGGAAATTGAAATGTTTTGACATTTTGTAGGTTGTTGGCTTCCAGTAAGGTTAAAATTTATAAACAGCTGTGCTGCCTGTGTGTGTCTGGGCCATGAGTTTTTTTTGTCAGTCTCATTTCCAATTTCTTGTCTGATACTCAGACTTTCACTGTGCTACTAACTCTCCTGACAGCCACTTTAATTACCATTTTAGCTGTATTTCACAGTGATAAAAGAGCAAAGTTGGGGTAGGGTCAAACTGTACTACGTATGCTTCCGGAGTGTTTCTGCATTGAATTTCTTTGCAGGCTGGAGCAGAATCCAACAAGCAGTTTGAGAGACTGCTCCTTTCATTGCTCATCACTGCAGTTTATTTGCTGGTTTCCCCACATTGTAGGTGGGCTTTTCAGAAAGTGGCAACTTTTGGCAAAGGGAAGGGGATGTATCCTCTTCTGTCATTTGAATAGACTCGTTCCTTATTGCTACCATAATGTGGTTTAGAGGAATATAATTTTTTTGACTTCCTGATGTTTGCTTTCATCTTCTTTCTATTTTCAGCAAATAAAACCTTGAGTTAACACCTCTAGGTTGAGAGAGCCTTGATTTCGTATGTCCTCTGAAAAACTATTTTCTACTGTGTCTGAATTTGGCAGGTTTTTTACTGTTTCTTGCTTACTTCTTCTGTACCAGAACTTAAGGTGAATGAGGTCTGGACATATGTGGGAGCCAGGATGTTCCTCTCTGCTGCTTGAAGTAAAGCAGCAGTGCCATACTCCATGTTGGGACATACACTTTTCTTGGAGAGCTAGCTATGAGGAATGCCTCTCCTTTAAAACTATTTTCTCTGATATGTTTATGAAGTGCAATCTGGACTTACTTTTTCAGTGGCTTTTCAGATTTTTTAAAACCTTTTGTAGTCTGTGGCATCTGTTGAAGCGTAGCCTGAAGTGTTTACTATCCGTTTTAAATTCTGGTTCTGAACTTAAATTATGACAACTTAATGCAAAAACTAGAAAGCAAGCAGTGGCACAATTTACACTTGCTCCTTTTAAAGTGCATTGTCCTGGGTTCAGCTGAATGTAGGACATGCATGTATTCATGAATAAATATGCTGTGGTTGAAAACTCCTTAGCTAGCCATTTTGGGTGTAGTTGCAGAAGTGAGTCTTGCAAGTTTTCTAATACTATGGTAGTAAATATAGTTGATAGCTATTCAAAAAGGATTTTCTAACTGAAGCACTGATCTTCAGTTTGGTGTGTGAATAAGCTATACTTTTGGTAGCCCAGCTTCAGTATTGCTTTAATTTTCCTGCGTTTCTTCAAGTATTTCTATTTTTCACAGAGTAAGTTCTAGTCTTCAGTGAATTAAAAGGACTGTATGGCTTCCTTGTACAGTACAATGTGACCCTCTGTGGCAAAAATCCCCAAATTCAACCTGTTGCAAAGCTTCAAAATTTCTTACGGCCACAAGCAGGTTTGAATTGTTTGGATGGCATGAATGCATTCTTTTTACCTCTGAAAAACTGGTATAAAGCACTTGGAGATTTTTTTTTTTATTATTATTGTTCTTTTTCTTTGTACAAATCCAGATTTTAATCCAGGGCTTTCCAAAAGGAACTTTATCAAATTGCATTGGGCAATACTAATAAACTTATTGTAGATATTTCTGTAGCAACTTTTGTTTCATGTTAATTAAACTTGAGGAAGTGGGTGACTTTTTTTCTCACTGATAAAGAAATAAAAAGAGCTGTTGACTAGCTCATCTTTTGTTCATTGTTACCGTGCTAGGAGTAGGAAATGGAAATAGCTGCCAGGCTTTCCTTTTGGTACATCTTGCCTTGTTTCTTTGCAATTGAAGAATGTTTGTTGCAATAATTCTTACATACTGTCACATGGCACCTGCTCTCTGCTTATTATTTCAATTTTTCCCTTTTCTATTTTTTTTTTTTTTTTACAACAGTCAAGTCCTTCATCTCCAGAGCCAGCGAATCTTCCTGCAGAAGACCACAGCACAAACTCCAATGGTCCAAAGCCGGCAGAAATCATGCTAGATGATGACAGAGAAGACCTCTTTGCTGGTAATTGCTTTCTTCTAATATGTCTGTATAGCTCTTTTGCTCTTGGACTGAAAGAGATGTGCTTTCCTGGGAAGGAGGGTGTCCTGGTTTCAGCTCTAACAGTTAGTTTTCTCCTTCCTAGCAGCTGGTGCAGGGTTGTGTTTTGGGTTTAGTCTGAGAACAATGCTGATAACACACTGATGTTTTAGTTGTTAAGTAATGCTTACCCTGATAAAGGACTTTTCCGTCTCATGGTCTGCCATGAGGAGGGGCACAAGAACCCAGGAGGGAGCAGTGACAGGACGCCTGACCCAAACTAGCCAAAGGGGTATTCCATACCACAGCACATCATGCCCTGTATATAAACTGTGGGGAGTTACCCAGCTCAGGTCAGGCTGGGTATCACCAGGTGGTGAGCAATTGTATTATGCATCACTGCTGTTTCTTGGTTTTTTTTTCACATTCCCTTTTTTGTTTTATATTCTCTCCCCTTATTATTTCCCTTATCATTAGTAGAAGTAGTAGGTTTTTATTATACTTTAGTTACTGGACTGTTCTAATCTCAATCCATGGGATTTACATTCTTTAGATTCTCATCCCTATCCCACTGGGAGTGGGGGGGGAAGAAGTAGGGGGAGTGAGCAAGCAGCTGAGTGGTGCTGAGCTACTGACTGGGCTTAAACCACAGCAGAGGGATAAAACCTTTTAACAGTTTGACAGTGATGTACAGGTTGGGGTTTTTTTGGTACTCAGTAATGTCAGTTAAGTTTATGAAATACAAGTTTTTCAGTGGTGTCAACTGTCAGTGCAGAGTGTGGCAGTGTTAGCTGGTTAATAACATGTTCTGCTGGCAGTAGTAATAGTATTTATGTAATTAACAATATCCAAACCTGTGTGTAAAAAGGATTGAAGTTGCATCCGTTTTTTTCTACTTAATAAATGATACAAAAGCTGTCACAGTCTTTTTTACAGTTATAAATAAGGATAATTCGTGTCATATTGGAAGTTGGAATGTATTTCCTTTTTCTTAAGACTGTTGTTACAGTGAAAAGATAATGAACTGGCATATGGAACCAGTCGTATTATTTCACTGTAAGTCTCTGATACTTGACAGTCCTGCATGTTTTGGAGAAAGATGTGTGAAAGTTCTGATAAACAATCAGTGAATAGACAGCACATTTCTAATGCTTCATTCATCTGTCATTACTCTGGTGGTGTTTCTTGACTGTCCTAACATGGATTATAGTTGCTGTAAATTAATAGTTGTAGGAGTGTTAACTATTGAAGAAAGGAAGTGTAATATTTTGAGTGCATTATGTACATCCAAAGATGATTCTGAATGCTTTCTTCTCAATACTAACATTTTTCCTATTACTACATACTGAGTCAGTTGGCAGTCTGTTTTGAATACAGTCCTCATCTTGTCTCCACTGATTCCCTGATGTAGTAGTTTGAAAATAAACTTGTTAGCCTTTAGTTCTGGGATATTTTGTATAGATACATGTATACACATGCCTATTACCTTTGTTCTGAACTTACTAAATATGTATTTGCATATATGTGAACTTATATTTGCTCATGACGCTGTTAGAATGTATTGACTAGTTTCCTGATTTCCTGAAAAAGTTTTAGGAGAAAAAGAGAATAAAGAGTGGAAAGATAATCTTACTTCTTTTGTATTTATATTACCTGATCTTATGAAGACCAGCAGTGCTTTAGCAATGAAACTTTCTAGTACTAGTAATTTGGTTATTTAGCTTCAGTATATAAACCCAGTTTTTTATAATCATAGAGCCATCTGGAATGAATATTTTAGGAAAGCCTGTTCTTCTTTGGGTAATATTAAAAAAAAAAAAAAAAGTATCTGGAGGAAATATTGAGGGGGACCAGACAGAATGAACAAATGTTAGCAGCTAGACTGATTCAACTGAAATGAATGCTGTGAGGATAGCACGCCGGACTGATTTCTTGAGTTTGAGTTTTGCTATGAAAGACATTCTCTTAAATGCATGCAGCACTGAACTGAAAGAATCTAACATACTTCATGTCTAACACAAGTAAGACTGGTCCTTAAAAGGTCAATTTATATGCAGACTGAGGCTAGTGCAGAGTCTCAACTAGAGGAAAGAAGCAAGAGTGATTTATGGAGCCTAAGACAGAATATGACATCTGTCGCAGGATGCTGTTCTAAGCTGGAAGTTTTGCAATACAGTTGTGCCCTGATGATGGACTTCTGTCTTTGTATCACTGTCAGCATAGGTGTTCTCAAAACCAATATCGCTCTGCATTTACAAGTATAACTGTTCTTTTCCTTCTTAGGACTATTTTGCTAGACAATGATGTTAATCCATCTGATTAACTTTCTGATACTGATTTGCAATGAATAGAGACAATATGAGAAGGCAGCATAAGGTATCTATTTTCTTGCTTCCAGCATAATTGCATAACCCTGGCTCTCTATGAAAGCAGGACTTAATTTACAAGGGAGTGTGATTGTGTTTTTTCCTTCAACATGATGAAATTCCAAAGCAACCTATCTTGGCACAGCTTGTAGGATTGGTTAACTGGAGAGGAAGAGAATGATGTTCCACAGCTTTCTAACTTACGTTGCTTCATTGAATTATTAGACACTGTAAA
Source organism: Ara ararauna (assembly GCA_028858755.1). NCBI lineage: Eukaryota > Metazoa > Chordata > Aves > Psittaciformes > Psittacidae > Ara > Ara ararauna. Next base: position 52,787,003 of record CM054410.1, read on the forward strand.
ATGTGGGTAAAGAAATTCTATAGGTTTGAAAAGGAGTTACTGTGAAAGGAGGGATTCTGATGCTTTGGGGGCATAAACAGTTCTAGTTTTGCAGACTTATTTGTAAAAAATGTGATAGCATGTGTCTGTAGCTCTTGTGGGCTTGATAAATCTTTTTCGTTATTCCATCTAATAATGCAACCTAATAGAAAAGGAGGTGAGGGAGAACAAATTATATGATTTCCTCTACTGTTTTAATGCAGTGTAGAGCCTGTGATTTTTTTTAGGCTTTTTTGACTATACTTAAAACCTCTTTGCTACTGTGTTTCTGCAGCAGCCAAAAAACAGTACATGCAATAAAATGTTTTAGATGCTCATTACCTTGTCTCTGGTGACTCATAAGTGACTCATTAAAACTGGGTTTCCAAGGTGGAAGAAAATGTGTTTTCCAGCTGTCATTGGAGACCAGTAAATTTTGCTGCTGTATTTATTAGTATAATACTGGGGAGTTGTGTATGAAAAATTTTCAGTGAAACTTTTACACCTAGCTATGTCATCTGATTTCTCAAAGTAAGAGAATGTGTGTAAGAGACACAAATGCCGGACTTAGTCATAACAAATCTTTTTGTTGGAGAATAGATCTTCAGCTTATGTACTACTCAAGGACTGCTTTTCTGAGGGGAAAAACAAAAGCTAGAAAGTGTAAGAGCCTGCTGTTATTGTGTGAAGCTAATACTTCTTTTCCCTTCAGAATATTTTAATGCTTTTGTTTAAAACAAGAAGTACATCATCCTTGTGTCTGTCCTGCTGTTCCATCACCCCCTTCCACTATCTTTTACATTTCATTCTTCTAGGTTTATGTAATGTCTGGGATGCATCCTGACTTGAGGGGAAAGGTAACAGGAGGGACAGTGGCATAAATTCTCCTCTCTCTTCCTTAAAAAACTTTCTGCTTTCAAGTAGATGCTATTTTCTCTGCTAGGTTCTTCCAGGAAAATAGAAAAGAAGGACTAGTAGGCAGCACCTTCAAAAATTTGCTCTTGCTCAACAAACCTGGGGTTGCACAGCTTTAAAAATACTGGTGTGGGTGGAGTCTAATGTCACAAGTCTTGCTGAAGGGAAACTTCCTTGCCTTTCCAACTGCTTGTTCTTGCTGCTTTTTCTTTTACAGAAATAATGCACAGTTTAGCAGATAGCTTCAGCTACCTGCTGAACAACAGCAGGGGGCTAATCCCATCTGGAGTTCATGTTACTCACAACCTAGAGCAATTCATGATACTGATGGCTGTGTGGATATAAGTCTGAAAAAGAGTGCTGGGGTGGAATGTGCTTGTGTTTCATCTGATAGCAGTGTTGGTTTGTTATGTTGAATTTGCACACTTTTTTTCATGACGTTCTGCTTTTATAGTAACAAGAATGCTTTCTCAGCTGCGGAAAGGGAGAAATCTGTGTGCTTTGAATCATTTTATTACTTGTTTTATAAGCCTGTCTAAAATTTGAAGGTACGGAGAAGTACTTAGTGATGATTAATGGTTTGTTTCCCAAACACACATGCTGGAATATAACTGGTGATAGAAAAAGGAAGAATTGAAGTGGAATTGCCTGATTTTATATTTTTAATTACTTTTGTATGTATATAAAATACTATGTTACTATACTATATATAACTTTTTTGTGATAAATGATTCAGTGGGATAGTCATTAATATATATGTGGAGTGCTGTTAGCCAAATGAGAGACTTACCTCTTTTCTGTGTTTAAATGTTGTTCTTCTACCAGTCTGAAAGGTTTGCTTTTTTTTTTTTTCCCCAGTTGCCTCAGCATGACTTCCCACCTGATCTGAGGTTTTGAATTGAGGTTGTTTTTTTGGTTTAAGATGAAGTATCCTTCCTGTGGCATTTGAGGGCAGGAAGCACCAGTAGGATTCTTCAGAAAACTTTAGCAGTCAGAATAAAGGAATAATAAGGAAATAAATCTTTTCAAAGAAAGCTCTTAGATAATCTTTTGTTTATGTTAAAAATAGAGAATATGAAAAGGTGAATGCTTTGAAGGTTAGTTTGAAATCTGTAACTATGGAAGTCTGAGAGCAGTGAGACACTGGCACAGGTTGCCCAGAGAAGCTGTGGCTGCCCTGTCCCTGGCAATGTTCAAGGCCAGGTTGGACTGGGCTTGGAGTAAGCTGGTCTAGTGGAAGGTGTCCCTTCCCACCCAAACCATGCTATGATTCTATGAATTTGAAATTAGGAAGAGCACTGCCAGCAGGTTGAGGAGAGTGGTCATTCCCGTTTGCTCAGTCCCTCATGGGGTGAGGCCAAATCTGGAGTGCTGAGTGCAGGTCTGGGCTACCTCTGTCTGCAAGAGAGACATGGACAGACCAGAGGGAGTCCAGTGCAGGGCCATGAAGATGATTAAGGACATGAAGTGCATCATATAAGAGTAGAGACTGAGATAGCTGTGGCTGTGCATGCTGGAGAATAGCAGGCTATGCAGGGAATCCTGCAATGTACAAATACCTGATAGGAGGGAATGAAGAAGATGGAACCAGACTTCACAGTGGCACCCACTGACAGGCCAAGAGGCAATGGATGCAATCTGAAATACAGATAATACATATATATATATAAAAAAAAAAAAACGGTTTGGTTTGGTTGGTGGGGTTTGGTGGTTTGGTTTTGTTTTTGGTGGTGGTGGTTTGGTTTTGCACACTGTAACTATTTCACAAATTTTAAAGTAGATCTCCACTTTTCTTAGTAAGGATCAAGTCATATTCATTGCATGTGCCAGGCTTTAAAAAGTTTGGATGAGAGATGGTGTATTTTCTTTTGAAAATTAAGTGGTTCATATAGGCAGAAGTTGCACAGGTTTTTTCCAAATTACATAGTAAACATTTTTGGTAACTCTGTGACTTGCGGAGGATCTGTTTTAGTGCCTTTTTACCTGCTGGGTAAAATACTTACCACAGGAAGTCTCTTTTGTTAACAACACTTGAGATCTGTTGGAAAGTCAATTTTGGTATCAAATTCTGTGGTCAGTGTTATCTTTTAAGGAACTACAATTCTTGAAAATGCAGATTTGGCAAGAACCACAGCATTAGTTATTTAAACTAGAACAGGAATTTCTGTGTATCCAGGAAGTGTGTAATTTGCCAGTAGTTAAATCCAGTTAGCGGAGGGAAAGCACATGAGATTTGTAGAGCAGAGATTTATGTCCTATTTAAAGATAGATGAACTGCTACAGTCTGAGAAAAGTATTCAGTTTGTACTGAACTCTTTTAAGCCCCGAAGAGACTGAAGATAGTTAGTCTTACTAGTCAGAATGTCTCACCTGCTAGTATTTCTATTTTACAGGTTGTGAGGCAGGGGTGTATTGCTGCTGTGTAACTTCATTTAACAGATGGCTTGGTCTGCTCAGTTATCAGCCTACGTGGCTAAATTAGCTGTTGTTCAAAATATGAAAACTAAAATTGGTATAGGTACTGAAAAAGAGCTGCTTGTGTGGTAAATAAATAAATCATTAGTTTCTGAGCTATCTCATGCAGAAATAAATTACTTGGCATTTGTGACTTCTCTAAGAGACTATTTACCTAATAATATAGTTAAAATAAATTATTTTTTTTAAAAAATAGGCAGCCTATGTTGCAAGATAGTTGCAGATGATCATATTAAACTTGTATATCGATTTGTGTGTGTGTGTGTGTGTGTGTTTGTAATTTTTGTGATGCATATCTATCTCTATTGCAGGAAACCTTTGCTAACTCAAACTGTTTTTCTAGAAGCAACAGAAGAAGTTTCGTTGGACAGTCCAGAGAGAGATCCAATACTGTCACCAAAACCTACTCCTGCAATCACTCCTGTAACACCTGCTACATTAGTAGCTCCCAGAATGGAGTCAAAAAGTGTAGCAGCCCCTGTGATTTTCGATGGATCCAGAGAAGAGGTACGCAGTAAACTTATAAATTTTGAAAAGGTCTGCTTGGTTTTTTTAAGTTTTTCTTTTTTTTTTAAATCATAGTTCCTAAATGTTGACTCATGGGATCATCCTTTCCTAAGAAGTTTGTAAAAGAAAACTGATTCTGTTTATTTTGCATATAAAGTTTACTGTGAATTTGACTCATGACCATACCTTAAGATCTCCATTTTTATTAAACTTACATTTTATGAAAGACTCTGAAATTCTGCATTGTTAGATCTCAGGCAAGTATCAGAACATTTTCTGTTACTTTTCTCTTCCCAAGCTCTTCTGCTACGGAAAACCTTAAATAAAAAGGTGTTTCTGTGTTTTTATTAGGGGCATATTGAAACATCACAAATGAGTAATTTTTTTGAAGCACAGTTTCTTCTGGCATTGTATGTGATACAATGAACATACTCCTAAGATAAATATTTACTAAAATTTTTGAGGCCATCAAGTCCTGAGAGAAGGCTGCCATACTGAAAGCTTTTGCAGGAAGGCTTTAGTCTTAGAATCACAGAATCATTTAGATTGGAAAAGACCTTTAAGATAATCAAGTCCAACGATAAACCTAGCACTGCCAAATCCACCACGTGAACACTGTTGCAGTGACAAACAGTGTTAGAAATTATATTCATTCAGTGGTGAGCCTGGAAGGGGTTTTTAATTAAGCAAACATGCTGACTTTTCCTCCTCTTTCCTCTATACCCTTATCCTTGTAATCTTACATAACAGGGAATCACATAACCTTGTTAAATATGGCATATCTTTTTCCTAGATTGAAGAGGAAGCAAATGGAGATTTGTTTGATATAGAAATCAATGTATCTGACCCAGAGAAAGTTGGTAAGTTCCTGGAGCCTAGTAAGTCAGGTAGTAGACTGTCTTATCCCTTGAAGACTATTCTGAGATTTTTAGCTTGATTTCTCATTCAGTTACCTTTTGGGAATTATTAATAGCAAAAAGGAAAGCTATTTTTTGTATATTTTGGAACAAAAAGTGTATGGAGGGATTAAAAAAAATTGCCCTATGATAAGAATCTTAATTTTCTTACAGGAGATGGCATGAATGCTTATATGGCTTACAGAGTAACAACGAAGGTAACTTAGTGCAGCAAATAATTGCAGATAACTTTGTGTCATAGCTAAGTGGATGGATCAGTAATTCACAAGAAATTTATTTTTATTTTTTTAAGACATCACTTTCCATGTTCCACAAAAATGAATTCTCTGTTAAAAGAAGATTCAGTGATTTTCTTGGCTTGCACAGCAAATTAGCAACAAAGTACATGCATATTGGTTACATTGTGCCTCCAGCTCCAGAAAAAAGTATTGTAGGTAAGTATAGTTCCTGTAAGGTTGAATTTAAGCATGATATTTAAGTACTGTAATAAAAATTAAGTATTTTAGTACATGTTAGGCTTGTAAAATAACTAATTTTTCTGGACAAATATTACTTATTGCTTATCAGGTGGTTTGAACCTCATACCACCTTCTTGTTCTTTATCAAATACTTTGTTCTCTATTTTAGAAAAGTTCAGGTTAAATTGGAAAGGTAAGTACTGGTCTCTTCCTAACTCAGACCAGCATTGATAATAAGGAAGACATTTGTCTGAATATGTGGCCTTCTGTTTCTTATCTATCATTCCTTCTTCACTATTGCCCTTCAAGAGCTGATAAGTGTATCAAAACAAAGATATTAAATGAGAGTTTATTTTTAACTTGTGCTGTTGTCAGTTGCCTGTAATAAACAGAGCTTCATACATACTCCACTTCTAATACTGTTTCTTTTACTCTAATGCTGTCAGTTTCTTTTGACCACCATGAACGCTAAAACCTCTACTTAATTCTTCTTCATTCAGAAGACGCTTTGAGTAATGCTAGTCTATGTGAATGCCTTGAAGAATCAGATCTTTTCTCTGTGAACTCAGAAGCATGTGTGATCCATTGAAGCAACTTCAGTTTTATGCTCTAAGTAGTAGAGGTTCTTTCATAATAACTAAATCCTTAAAACTCTAAAACTTGTTGAAGTCTTTTGGCTGTCTAATACAACTAAGTGATTGGACTCTAGAAAATGATATGTGGGGACTGGCAGGACTCAGGGTTTGGGGTTTTCTTTTCTGATAGTTTTGAGTGTAAAGATAATGAGAGCTGCAGCTTTTCACATAAGTAGGAATAGGCAGACTGAGTAGATGCATGCAGCAGAAAGCTTGGAAAAATCATGCTTTTAATTCTGTGGAAAAGCATGGCATTTTTCAGTGAGACTGAAAATTTGGTCTGAATTTTTGGTAGTTCTTGAAAGTAATGTATGAATTTGTAATAAGTAATTTCTCATTTAATAAAAATTAGCTTAATTACAAATGCTAACAGGGCATATAGAATCATAGAATAGTTAGGGTTGGAAAGGACCTTAAGATCATCTAGTTCCAACCCACCTGCCAGGGCAGGGACACCTACCACTAAACTGCGTCACCCAAGGCTATGTCCAATCCAGCCTTGAACACCGCCAGCGATGGAGCATTCACAACTTCCCTGGGCAACCCATTCCAGTGCCTCACCACCCTTACAGTAAAGAATTTCTTCCTCATATCCAATCTAAACTTCCCCTGTTTAAGTTTGAACCCATTACCCCTTGTCCTCTCACTACAGTTCCCCATGAAGAGTCCCTCCCCAGCATTCTTATAGGCCCCCTTCAGATACTGGTATGATGCTAGTAGGTCTCCACGCAGCCTTCTCTTCTGCAGGCTGAACAGCCCCAACTTTCTCAGCCTATCTTCATATGGGAGGTGCTCCAGTCCCCTGATCATCCTTGTGGCCCTCCTTTGGACTTGTTCCAACAGTTCCATGTCCTTTTTATGTTGAGGACACCAGAACTGCACACAATACTCCAAGTGAGGTCTCACAAGAGCAGAGTAGAGGGGCAGGATCACCTCCCTTGACCTGCTGGTCACGCTCCTTTTGATGCAGCCCAGGATATGGTTGGCTTTCTGGGCTGCAAGCGCACACTGCCGGCTCATGTTCCTTTTCTCATCAACCAACACTCCCAAGTCCTTCTCTGCAGGACTGCTCTGAATCTCTTCTCTGCCCAACCTGTAGCTGTGGCTGGGATTGCTCCGACCCAGGTGGAGGACCTTGCACTTGGCATGGTTAAACTTCATCAGGTTGGCATCAGCCCACCTCACAAGTGTGTCAAGGTCCCTCTGCATGGCATTCCTTCCCTCCAGCGTATCAACCGAACCACACAGCTTGGTGTCATCGGCAAACTTGCTGAGGGCGCATTCAATCGCACTGCCCATGTCACTGACAAAGATGTTGTCCCAACACCGACCCCTGAGGGACACCACTCATTACTGGTCTCCAGCTGGACATTGAGCCATTGAGCGCAGCTCTTTGCGTGCAGCCATCCAGCCAGTTCTTTATCCACCGAGTGGTCCGTCTATCAAATTGATGTCTCTCCAACTTAAGAGACAAGGATGTCATGTGAGACAGTGTCAAACGCTTTGCAGAAGTCCAGGTATATGACATCAACTGCTCTACCCCTGTCCATCAGTTCTGTAGCCCCATCATAGAAGGCCACCAGATTGCTCAGGCAGGATTTCTCCTTAGTGAAGCCATGCTGGCTGTCACCAAGCACCTGGTTGTTTTTCATGTGCCTCAGCATGCCTTCCAGGAGAATCTGCTCCAAGATTTTGCCAGGCACAGAGGTGAGATTGACTGGTCTGTAGTTCCCCGGCTCATCCATTTTCCCCTTCTTGAAAATGGGGGTTATATTTCCCTTTTTCCAGTCATCGGGAACTTCACCTGACTGCCATGATTTTTCAAATATGATGGACAGTGGCTTAGCAACTTCATTTGCCAGTTCCTTCAGGACCCGTGGATGGATTTCATCAGGTCCCATGGACTTGTATACGTTCAGGTTCTTAAGATGGTCTCGAGCCAGATCCTCTTGTACAGTGGGCCCAGGGTCTTCATTCTCACTGTCCCTGCGTCTGCCTTCCAAGACTTGGGTGGTATGGTCAGAGCATTTTCCAGTGAAGATGGAATAAGGTTTCTAGTGCCCATTGGATGATACAACATTTAACTCATATATGAGATATGTAGTTACATGGAAATGTAGTACTTGCATCACAAATTCATCTGAAGACAAAGCTTGGTCTGGATTTGAGGTACCACTTGAACAAAGGATAAATATTTGCATACATAACAATTTGAGGTACCACTTGGACAAAGCATAAATATTTGATACACCTGGAAGTGTGTAAAATGGTGGGAATTATTGCTGTCTAAGCAAGCGCTGGCTGTCACTTCAGATTCCTGTATAGAGACTTTGTTAAGCTACAGATAAGTTGGGAAAACACACAGACTCTGTAGGACATTTTCCAAAGAGCATGAAACTCTTGCTTTAAACTTAAACTTCAGTGCACAGGTAATATTTAGTTCTGTACAAAAATTTGTAGTCCATCTACTTCTGATTTTAGACGTAAGATGAGATTCTAGGCTTATTTAAAATGAGGCATCTTAAAGCAGAGATGTGACCAAAACAACTGAAAGTAAGATAATGTGTTTACATCCTTCATTTTCAAAGTCTTAATCAGAACAGCATACATTCGGTGTTATGCAGTGTATTGTACGGAAGTCCTTAGTCTATTCACTCTGTTATACTGTTGATAACACGTGGAGTTTTAAGCTCTAGTTATATTTTGGTGACAGGTGGGTGGGGATGGCATTTTAGACCTTAGCCACAGATTCAAGTGGTCAGTTATTGACTGTGGAATAACAGGATAAAACTGAGTCAGGAGTGAGATGGAGTTGGACATTCATCCAAACTGCCTCATTGCTTATATATGTGTGTTGGAAAATTATGTTTTCTGGGTTTAGAAAATAATCTATGAAGTCACAGATCCTTTCCAGTGAGGGATTAGAAGAGTGCTTTGGCAACAGAAACTACTTTTACGCTTGCATTTAAATAGACTTACATTAGCAGAGAAATAAACTTGGCATGATAGCTGGAAATGTCAGTATCACAAGGCAGGAATTAATCACATTGGACAATTGGTTATTACCTTTTAATTTTTTTTCCTTATTTTCAAATGTAGAGGATCTTTTGTATTTAACTGCAGCATTTCATGCTTCCTGCAGTGAAATATTAATGAATAATATGTAATGCAAAAATATGAGGCACGTGAATTACCTCAACTCAATACTTTAATCCTCGATACTTAATTTTACAGATAAATTTGAAGACTTACATTACAGTAGTATACTTAATAAAAAACGCCAATCAGACTTATGATGTTACAGAGAAGGGAAAAAGTAAGGCTTCACTGACAGGTTAAGGAATCCCTTCTTTTTTCCCATAAGGATGCTGTTTGTCCCCTTGGTGGCTTGCGGCATGAAACTTCTGAAGCCAGAAGGAACATCGGGAGAGGAACAACTTTGGGAAGTGTTGACCTGGCAGGTCACAGGGCACATATTCAGGCTTTCAGAACTTCTAGCTGGAGAAGCACAGAATTAACAAAGCAGGAATATGTTTGGACTGTATCGTAATATACCTTGCTTGTGTTTTAGGGAATAAAAATAATTATGAACATGCAGTGTTTCATGATAGTTTTGATAGGACTCTTGGGGTTTAGCAAGAAAAATGCTGACCTCAGTCTGACGGTTTTTGAGTTCTTGTTTTGCTGAGGGTGAATGTATTTGCCATACCATGGTACATCAATAACTTGGGCTCCCCTGTTATAGTTTTTTGGCCACTCTTGACTTGGGCAGAGGAAGTGATGTAAAGCTGCATGTATTTTATTCTAATAATTTTAATCTCCATTCAGTTCATAGTTGTTCATATGCTTCAGAATTTTCAGAGCTGGTTAGTTTGCCTTAGTTGACTAAAAATTCCTAGGTTTAGAAATTAAATAATAATAGAATGAAAATATTGGTAATAAACTTAATAAGCTTATAACATGAGATTTATTTTACTATTCTGCTTTCTCTGGGTAACTGTTTTCTTCTTCTGAACAAGAGTAACCAGTAAGACTGTGATCTTCATTTAGGTTGTCTTCATAAATGCAAATTAAACTAATTTTGTGTAACTTTTAGTCACAATTAATATATTACAGGTAATTCTATATTTCACAGGTTTGATTCCACAAAACTGTGCAGCATGCAGCATTGATGTTTTTTCTGTTGCTGTGTAGTGTTTTTCGTTGCAGTTTGACTTAAATACATAAACTTGGGTGAGCTTTGTCTTCTAATCATGTCAGTTATGTTAATGATTGATTTATGATAAAATCAATATGATGCTATTTTCTTCAAAGGCATGACCAAGGTTAAAGTAGGCAAGGAAGATTCTTCATCTACCGAGTTTGTAGAGAAAAGAAGAGCAGCCCTAGAAAGGTAATGTATGTATCTAAAACTTGTTTAACCTCAGAATGACTTGTGATATACTACGTGGGCTCTGTAATTGAGGTCTAGGCCATCTTAGATTGGTTCTGGAGGCTGTATGCAGCTGCCAATTTTTTGTGTAGAAATGGAATAATTCCAGTTAATAATGGGAAACGCAGCCTCATTCATAGCGAGGATTATAGTTAACTCTTCAAACTGGTTAAAATTAAGATTGTAGAGATTCAGTAGGTAAAACTTTATCACTTTAGCTTAGGCATTTTAGGTTTAAGGAATCAAGGCATATGAGAAGTATCTATTGCGTGGAAAATCAGCTCTTGGGCAGTGAGACAGGTGAAAGAGACCTTCAGTCACTTGAAAGGAAAATGGCCTTTTGACAAACAGTACATGGATGAGACTCACTAAATTTTGGCATAAGAGATATTTGATCTCTCACTCAGCAGTGGTATACCACTAATATTGTTCAAGTACCTTTGCTGTGGAAGGGTACTGTTGCTGAGCCACTGCATATTTTCCCCTGTGGGCATGACTAGTAAAGCCTTCAGAAAGTAACTGTTAAAACTTACATAAGTATACAGCTTCAATTTTGGTATAATTTTACAGTATGCTGTATGTAGATTGTTGTAATGCAATCACATCATATGAGACCAGCAGACCATGTAACAGTGAAGTCAAAGGTTTTAGATTGTATACTGAAAGACCTAACAGATAATGTGTGAAGCTCTCAAACTTCTGGAGTTCCAGAGCCAATCTTAAACAAAAAATGTGTGTAAGTACGATCTGAAGAATCACCAGGGGGGTAAAGGAATGAAGGGGCATGGAGACTGAACTATCATCTGACCCTTTAGAGATGACATTTTAAGAGTATTCAAGCCCCATTACATAATGAGTAAGGTTATGTGCTGCATTGTGCCTGGACACTTTTCCATGCTGTCCGGCTCATTAACTCTGTTTTTTTTATCTAATACTTTAATATTTAAAATCATAGGTACCTACAGCGAACAGTAAAACACCCAACCTTGTTGCAGGATCCAGATTTAAGACAGTTCTTGGAAAGCTCTGAGGTATTCAAGTTCTCTCAATTTTCCCTGCTTGTTTCTAGATATGATAACCTACAAAGCTATATGTTCTCTTTGTATTGTGCAATCGAATTGGGCTGTAGCCTTCATGGGACAGAATGGGGGAGACTACTTAGTGAATGGTGTGTCTCTGCCTGTGAGAAAAGCTAGAGAGGTATTGTCCAAAGGCTATTGTTATCTGCATGCAAGTTGGTCTGTCCAGTTCTGACTGAAGCTCATTATACATGATGAAAATCCATAATTGATGTTACTGATTGTTACCTAAGATCAAGAATTAAACTGGCTTGGAAGCAGGTCTATTGCCTCGAGGAGTCCAACTTAAGGTGTGTTGGCATGATAATGTGAAAATGCTAGCAGTGCTGCTGGCCAGGCTAGATGTTTCATGAATAGAGAACTCCAGTCACTCATGCTATCAATCTGGCACCTTTCACAACATTTAGTATATTGTTAAAGATACATAATATCTCTTTATAAATGTGCATAGTGGATTCACTGTAATACTGAACTGTCTTTTGGTCAATGTCAATATCTTTAGTTATACTAATAAGTCACAAAGACTTCACTACTGACAAAAGCATCAATAGCTAACTTATGGTGGATTTGTCAATGCTGCTGACAGACAAAACATCTCATGAAGGGTAAATGGTCTGACATAGGGGCCACCTTGTATGGCATATTCAAACTAGCCTGAATAATCATATCAATTAAACTTGTTATCCCTGAGGATTTGTTATCCCTAAGTACATAAGCAAATACTCAGTTCTCTTAATATGCATGAGGTGGGTTTTGAAATCTGGCCTCTACTGAAAAGTAGAAAGACATGACCTTTTATAATCAGCACACAGTGCAAGTCTTGCATTACAATTAAATGATTTACAGAATTTTTTTTATCTTACTTGTTGTAAATCTAAGCTTTTCTGTTTCTGTAGTGGCAGTTTGTTTTCGGTAGTGTATAGGTGGTTAGTTTAGGACCATTGGCTAGTTGATAACTTTGAACAAGTGGCTTATTTGTTCCATTTAAATGTAAAGATGTAGAAGTAAATAGTCTGTATTTTTAACTTTTCCTCTTGAGAATGTAAAAGTAGTAAATCTGAGAAATTAGATTCCACTATATTGTAACACATCGGAGTAAAGAAAACACTATATCCTTTTCTTTCCCCCTTGTGCCCAGTTAAACCTCCATCCTTTTAACCAGTCTGTTTGCCCTTATTTGTCATTCAATTCCAGCTGCCGAGAGCAGTTAACACCCAGGCTCTGAGTGGAGCAGGAATATTGAGGATGGTGAACAAGGCTGCCGACGCTGTCAACAAAATGACAATCAAGATGAATGAATCGGATGCAGTAAGAGCTGATTTTTCGGCTTGAATAATGAGACGAATTAATGAGCTTCAACAATTGCATTTTAAAGCTGTAGAAGTAGAAAATGGGTTATTAATTTGCTTATTGGCTTGAATTCTTAGCTTTATCAGTTGACCACCCTGGCAGTGCCTGGATAATTTGGTTCTTTAAAACCAGAAATGTGTTGGTAATCTAATTTGTAATGCTTGACTCTTTCATCTTTTGTCAGTGGTTTGAAGAAAAACAGCAGCAATTTGATAATCTGGATCAGCAACTTAGGAAACTTCATGCCAGTGTCGAAGCATTAGTCTGCCACAGAAAAGGTAACTATATTTTTTTGTGGCTGCATGAACTTTAGGAGATAGTGGTGAAACGAGAACTTGGTGTGTCAGAGCTCTTGAGTAATTAATAGTTATATAGGGTATTTTAATGCACAAATCTAATTACACCTTTTATTCAAACTGCTCTGACATTTTTGCATACCTGTTTTTAATCTTAACTTTAGCCAGAATATCTATAATTCCTGAAGTTGCTGTATTGATTTAACATAAATGTATTTCTTGCAGAGATTCAATACTGTACCTAGTAAGTGACCCTACCACAACAGATACCTATAAATGTATCTTTCGATCACATGGCAAGCATCATTTCCTTCTGAATACAAAGTGGCTGCATAAATGCATTTAAACATCTTTTGATTCAGTATTGCCCTGTTAACTGAGTTTAAACTCTTAAACAGGAATTTACTATTTTTAGATCAGCTACTTCTAAGGTAAACTTTTCTGGAAAGCTAAGTAGTCTCAAAATACCAGCTTTTGGTTTACTTACTTTAGAAAGAAGCAAAGCCTGCAAGTTTATATTTTAATCACTTGTTCTGCTGTTTTGTCAAAGATTGCTTTCCATCAGATGATTTCAAACACCCAAAACATAAAAGATTTGATTTGTAGTTCAAGGAAGACCGTAAGTGTGCCTTCTGACACTACCATATTATCTTAAAATATGGGATCACCTTTCAGCTCTACACTTTTGAAAGTGCTGAAGATGTCCTGAGTTGCTTTCTCATGACTCTATCAGGAATTACTCTCAAAAAAAAAACCCTGTTGGCTGGATGTCCTCAAGACTAAGGGGTGTTTTTAAGAATTAATAGACTGTGGAAGTCTGTTTACTATTGATTTGACACCTGCTCATACATTTGAAGGAGGTTTTTTTTTTTTTTTTTGGTTTGGTTTTAGGGAGTTGTGTTTAAATTGTAGGTGTTTTAAATATCTGAAGACATTTTGCTTCGATAAACATTTCTGCCATTCTGATGCTTCTGTAGAGGCAGCACAGTTGCAGCATACCTGCATTTTTAATCCTGAAGTAATTTGGATTAAACATTTGTTCGAAGGTCCTTCATAGGACTTAACTTAGTACAGGATGACTTACATGGGATTTGATGAGACAATTGCCAAGCTCAAAACTTTACCTTCATGGATGTCAGCCATGCTGATAAGAGTTTATTTGTTTTTCTTTTAAGGCATGTCATGTGGCAGTGCATTACAATATGCACAGCTGAAGGTACTTCAGTCAATAGAACAGACCAACAGAAATAAATTCCACTCACAGGCGTAGTGGTTTTGTGAAATGGTTGGGGTTTTTTTCAACTCTGAGCTGCATGGAACAGCTATGCTACAGACCTGTTAAAATTGTTCTGAGTTTGCTCTGTAGGTGACTTGGCTTTTGTTTTGTGGGCTTGAATTTCCTATGAATTCGGCATTTGGAAAATAAGTGAAGTGACATGTTTTTTCCATTTATTTTGTTAGGCAGAATAGGCATGACATTTACAGGCTCAGGAAAACATTTTCTAATGAAGAGAGGTTTTGTGCAGTGGTTTTTATCCAGTTTCACTTGGATATTTTATCATGAGCTTCAGGAAATTCAGTTTGTATTTATTTTCAGCTGGTGAAGTTAGGGTTGAAATAGGGCAGAGGTCTCTGCTCCTCTGATCTATGTTGCAGACTATTATAACAAAGTAACTACATTATACTGAACATTACTTATGTATTTCAGAGCTTTCAGCCAACACAGCTGCATTTGCTAAAAGTGCTGCCATGTTAGGTAACTCTGAGGATCACACTGCTCTATCTAGAGCTTTGTCTCAGCTTGCAGAAGTTGAGGAGAAGATAGATCAATTGCATCAAGAGCAAGCTTTTGCTGATTTCTATGTCTTCTCTGAACTGCTTGGTGATTACATTCGTCTCATTGCTGCAGTAAAAGTGAGTACTACTACAAAAAAATATCGGTTTTCATGTTTAAAGTCACTTTCCTCAATTGTGGGTTTAGGGTAAATGTATAGGGCAGATTGGGTAAATCTGTAGATTTAGGGTAAATGAATGTGTGCATTTTTCACACGCTATAACACAGTTAGGCCTAAGCTTTTGCATTAAATTTAGCTGAGTAAAATGAATGCATCCATGATCAGTTATTCCAATGATAAAAATGAATGTGATCAAAAATGGGAATGGATTAATAAGATCCTGGCAAAATGTAAATGGTGAGCATCATCTAGTTTGAGCAGTGTTAATTATTCACAGTATTTAAGGACTCCATACATTACTGTGTCTAAGCATACTGTACCTGTTCTTTCAGGTTACTTATTTTCAAGCATGTTTATTATGAGAACATAATTTGTCTGTATTTGGTAGATAGTTTCTGTAAATAAATAGATACAATTTGTATCATCTTATTAAAGTAAATAATCTATTTTAGTGTAAGTCATGCTGCACAGCATTATTAGGTTTTGATACGGGAAGGGGTGTCTATGAATTTTAACCAGGAGTATCTGTAAACTTGCCAGGTTGTCAAAGTATACTACCTTAGTCCATTGGTAGCAAAAATGTATTGCTGAATATCTGTGTAATCCATACGTATGAACAGTTTGCTAGAATCTGCGCTTAAGAGTGTATTTGCGTAATAGAGCACTTTGTAGTGGTTGTTTTGGTAGTGTCTTGAGGGAGTGAAGCACATAAAATGGTTTGGGGCACTCAGGTGTCTGCTCTGAAAAGGCTTCTGCATACCCTGTTATTTGTGGAAGGTATTGAGCTGTGTGTTAGCATGCTGTCAAATGAAATGCAAGAAGACGTGTTGTAGATGTGGTGAGGTTTCTTTAAGAATACTCATTTCAAAATTACGTTTTCCTACTAGGAATTTAGATAGCTCTAACAATTCCAGTTGTTCAATAAATTTGTCTCTCCTTACAGGGTGTGTTTGATCATCGAATGAAATGCTGGCAGAAGTGGCAAGATGCTCAGGTCACTTTACAAAAAAAACGTGAAGCTGAAGCAAAGCTCCAGCTTGCCAACAAACCTGATAAATTGCAGCAAGCTAAAGATGAAATAAAAGAGGTAATGTTACCAAGCGTTATTTTTGAGGTCAGACTTTCTACATTAACTCATTCATTCTGCACTGATGCAGTATTTATGCCTCTTTTTTGTTTGGTTTTTTTTTTTTTTTTTTTACACAAACCACTTACTCATTTGCTGGTTTTCATATTTACCAAAATTGTTAAAAGGTATTTATTTAAAATACTAAATGTGTGCAGTTGTTACTCATTGTAAGATCTGTGAGGCAGTTAATACTGTCTCTACAGAGTCTGGGAGATGGGAGGGAGGAAACATGGACAAGTTAATGCTTTTTACCTGTTAGCAGATTGCTTGAGTAGAGCAGAGGGGCATCTTTTGGCTTCTAAAGATAAAATCCAGTTAAGACAACTAATGGAGAACTGTTCCCATGTTTTGCTTAATTACACAGCGTATCTACCCATATATATATATATGTATGTATATATGGTGTAATTTCAGTAAAAATAAATCTAGCATGTTGAAGTGTCATAATTTATACACTTTTTCTGTTATGCTTCCCTAAGGAAATTGAAGAGGTAGGACAACTTAATTATTTAACATCAATACATTCTGAATATGCACCAGTAATCTTCCTCAAATAATGGGAGAACGTTATTGCAGATTTCAAGCTCTCTTATGCAGTTAATTTGTTTGGCTTCATCATTGGTCACAAACCCCATGCTGCTTTGTTCTTTCTGCCCTTCAATTTATTTTGCATATGGTATTGAAGTCACTCATTAACTTGGCTTTTTCTTTTTTTTTTTTTTACTCGGAAAACAGTGTTACTCTTGTGACCACATTCTTGTTGGTTGCCTGTCTTGGTGTCACCCATCTCTCCACTATATAAGTGAGCTGGAACTCCTCATCAAAAATACTTCCTAAGTATTGGAAGTAGTGGGAAATGCTCAGTGACCATTTCTCAGTCCCAATATTGAAAGAGTTAATGATATTGTTCCTGAAGGATTTATTTTTCCTACTTTATTAGATGATTATAGAAGGTTGTTAGTAAACCCACAATTTGAATATGCTGATTGAAGGTTATTGCTGCCATTGAAATATGTTCAGAGTTGCTGAATTCTGCAGTAGTAGTTCTTCTATCAGAGAAATTGTGAAATGGAAGCTTATATGTAGCTTGAGCTTCATACATGACTGCCTTTTGCAGATAAAAGGCCAAAGAATAGTCCTAAGAATACCTCATTTAATAAGGAGAAATTTCTGCTTG
The DNA here is from genome assembly GCA_028858755.1 of Ara ararauna. NCBI lineage: Eukaryota > Metazoa > Chordata > Aves > Psittaciformes > Psittacidae > Ara > Ara ararauna. Next base: position 52,804,346 of record CM054410.1, read on the forward strand.
TCAGAAACTGTAAGGTGTCAGACTGCTATTCAGTGATAATTTTTATAGGACCTGACATTTGGACTTGGTGAAACTGGGATTTTGGAGGCCTGCAGAGGCTTTCACTGAAGTCTCAGGCACTTCCGGTTGCTGTGGTAGGAAGGCACAGGCAGTCTTCATCTTTTCCTTGACTGAGTTTTGTATTGTTTCAGTTAATTAGTAACTCTAAAGGCTGTTCTTTTATAGAGGACATCCCATTATGACTTGCTGCATAGCTTCATAATGTATGTCTGAAAAGGCAAAAAAGGTATTCTGAATAAATATAAACTAAAAATACAAACACATGCTATTGGAACATAGATCATGTTCATCTCATATCAGAATAGTAAATTGGCACTGCACCATAAAATGTTTTTTTGAATAAATAATACCACTGGATTGCTGACAGGAACATGCTGTGTTTGAGTATGTTGCTTCCCTGTTGTCTTTCTCTGAGGAAGTTGTTACTGGATATATTGGCTCCCAAGATTCAGTAAATATGTTGAGGTGAGCAGATACAGTTTCATTTTAAAGATGTTAGTCTGCCTGTACCCAAAGTGTGAGGCCCACAGGCTGGTTTGTTTTTTTTTTTTTTTCAGTGTATCTGTACAGCTAGCTTAAATTTAACAATGTAATAGATGTGTAAAAGTAGTTATAAAGTAATGCAGATGATGAGCTCTTGTTGTGTAACTGGATATCTTCTCCCATAAACTAAGGAGAATGTAACCTAGTGTCATGTATTGTTACATGAATGCCACACTCCCAACTCCTGCTTTCTATGGAAAGGTTCCACCAAACAAGAAAGCATGTGCTTTGGCTAGCTTAACCAACATGCATTTTGACTGAAAAACTAATAAACATATCCTCAATGGCTTATCATCTGCGACAGAAAATATGTTAATTATATACTTGACCATAGGCTGAGATGAAGAGTTAATCACCTCTTCTGGGATTGGGAAGAGGCAGGGAACTAACTTTTGAGACTCTTTCACACTTGATTGGACAGGTAGCCGCAGAAAGCTTACAGGTTTAGTTTCCTTTTATAGTAGTGCTTGTAAATGGAATAGTAAGTAAAGCTTTAGAGATCCCTTTTGGTTTCTATGGAATCTTTTAAAAAACGTTATTATGTGTTCCTTAATTGCAATACAAAGGTATTTTTACATTTCATCTACAAATAGCATTACCTTAGAGATACCATTGTTTTAACTGATGACATCCTATTACACAACTTATAGAATCATAGAATGGTTGAAAAGGACCTTAAGACCATCTAGTTCCAACCCCCTGCTACAGGCAGGGACACCTCCCACTAGACCAGGCTGCTCAAAGCCCCATCCAACCTGGCCTTGAGCACTGCAAGGGATGAGGTAGTCATATCTTTCTCTGGGCAACCTGTTCCAGTGCTTCATCACTCTCACAGTAAAGAATTTCTTCCTTATATCTAACCTAAATCTCCCCTGTTCAAGTCCAAATGTATTACTTTGAAATTGTCTTTGTAAAACCTTCCCTTAAGAACACCAGAAAACCCTAATAGGTCTATCTCAGTTCTTGAGTGACTATCGCTGATACACTAAAAAAAGTTCATGTGTGTGTGTGTATACACACACACTGATAGACTGAATGGACAACACAAAGTCTTATCTCTGCATGTCTTTTCTTTCCTTTGCCAGTGGGAGACAAAAGTTCAGCAAGGGGAAAAAGATTTTGAACAGATCTCCAAAACCATTCGGAAGGAAGTGGGAAGATTTGAGGCATGTATAATTTTGTCCAAGTAAATGACAGTTTTAATGTAGATAATATTGACATTCCAAGTAAAATTTGTTCAGAGGTTAATATGCCATAATTTATTTATTAACAGAAGGAACGAGTGAAAGACTTTAAAACTGTTATTATCGAGTACTTAGAGTCATTAGTGCAAACACAGCAGCAGGTAAGACAAAATTAAATTTTGTACAACATAATTTTCAATACTTTCTATATTAGGTTAGCTAAAAAAACTTGGCTTTAAGTGTAGCCATTTCTAAAACATAAAGAGAACTACTTCTAGTCTGTACTGTATTGCAGAGTAACATAGTGATTGCAGTTTCCCAGCTATTGCTATATTCCCTTGTGCAGCTCTTATTGAGGAAAGCAAGGGAGAAATTCCCTTAGGGATATGAGCAAGCAGAGGGTCTTGTCATCTTCTGAAACTGAAATCTGAAACTTTCATTTATAGATTGGAGTAAATTATAATGAATGTGTGCTTAGACTTAGAGACTTGTATACTTATATGTTTATTGTTCTTTTAAAAAAGTATAAAATCTTACTGAATATTGTAAAGCAGTAAAGCAGATTCCAGATTCTGACTACCTAGAGAGTGTCTGGAGTTTTTCCTTTGTTTATTTGAAGAATATAACCCTTCAGCTTTGTTTCATTAATTAAAAGAAAAAAAAAAGTCTTACCCGTAGAGGTAAGAATAGCAAACTGACCTTATAAACAAATTCTGTATAATTGTATTTTCTCGCATTTTATTCAGTGTGTGGTAACAATTGTGTTGCTATTAGCAGATTTATGTATTTATTACTTGTATTTTTCCTTGCTTAATGTAATAACATAAATGGATAATATGAAGCACCTATGTTCTTATTTTGTCCAGTGAACACAAGGTTACCACAAAAGGAGGAAGATATGTGTTTTCTAACATTCACTACCTAATAATGAGTGTTTTTCCCTTCTCTTCAAGCTAATAAAATACTGGGAGGCATTCCTGCCTGAAGCCAAAGCCATTGCCTGAAAGAAGAGTATTCCAAATGAGAATACACTCTGAATGCTTGTCCTGGATAGAACTAAATTCCACAGTGAAATCACTTTAAATCATCCAAATAAACCACACTATATTTTAGAAATTAACATGTGGCTTTTTTTATATACTACAGCATTTTATTAACAAGCTGCATGTCCTGACCCTCTCTGAAGTGGACTGTGGCATGATGTTCTGCAATACATTGCTGAATTGAACACTATTGTGTCTTAATACTTGCACTGAAATGTGCACTGCAAGGCCAGAAAGCTGATATTTTTGTTCTTTACAATACAATGTTCTGTAGTATGTTTACCTGATCTTTATGAAACAAATCTAATTGCATTGATTAATGTTCACTTAAAACATTCCTGTACAAAAATCATGGTTTTGTGATTAAAATAATAAAGGGATGTACCTTGTGAAACCTCAAGAGCTCTGGTTTTGTGCCTGTAGATACTTACTGATGTTCTTACAAGTTATATTTAGAATCATAGGCTCATAGAATAATTTGGGTTGGAAGGGATCTTAAAGCTCATACAGTTCCAACCCCTTGCCACCTTCCTGTAGACTAGGTTGCTCCAAGCCCTGTCCAGCCTGGCCTTGAACACTGCCAGGAATGGGACATCCACAACTTCTCTGGGCAACCTGTTCCAGTGTCTCACCACCCTCATAGTAGAGAATTTCTTCCTAATAGTCTAATCTAAATCATGGAATCATAGAATAGTTAGGGTTGGAAAGGACCTTAAGATCATCTAGTTCCAACCCCCCTGCCATGGGCAGGGCCACCTTGCACTACACCATGTTGCCCAAGGCTCTGTCCAACCTGGCCTTGAACACCGCCAGCTCCATGAGCATTCACAAATTCCCTGGGCAGCTCATTCCGGAGCCTCACCACCCTCACAGTAAAGAACTTCCCTATACCTAATCTAAACTTCCCCTGTTTAAATTTGAACCCATTACCCCTTGTCCTATTGCTACAGTCCCTAATGAAGAGTCCCTTCCCAGCATCCTTATAGGGCCCCCTTCAGATGCTGGAAGGCTGCTATGAAGACTCCACGCAGCCTTCTTTTCTAGAGGCTGAACAGCCCCACCTTTCTCAGCCTGTTTTCACACAGGAGGTGCTCCAGTCCCCTGATTATACTTGTGGCCCTCTTCTGGACTTGCTCCAACAGCTCCGTGTCCTTCTGTACACAATACTCCAGGTGAGGTCCCACAAGAGCAGAGGGGCAGGATCACCTGCTTCAACCTGCTGGTCATGCTCCTTTTGATGCAGCCCAGGATACGGTTGGCTTTCTGGGCTGCAAGTGCACCCTGAAGCCAGCTCATGTTCAGTTTCTCATCAACCAAACCCCCAAGTCCTTTGCAGGGTTCCTCTGAATCTCTTCTCTGTTACTGTTTTCCAAATGGACATTGAGCCGTTGACCACAACTCTTTGCGTGCAGCCATCCAGCCAGTTCTTTATCCACCGAGTGGTCCGTCTATCAAATTGATGTCTCTCCAACATAAGAGACAAGGATGTCATGTGAGACAGTGTCGAACAGTTTGCACAAGTCCAAGTCCAGGTAGATGACGTCAACTGCTATGCCCCCGTCCATCAGTTCCATAGCTCCATCGTAGAAGGCCACCACGTTGGTCAGGCAGGATTTCCCCTTAGTGAAGCCATGCTGACTGTCATCAAGCACCTTGTTGTTTTTCATGGGCCTTAGCATGCCTTCCAGGAGAATCTGCTCCAAGATTTTGCCAGGCAGAGGTGAGACTGACTGGTCTGTAATTCCATGGGTCATCTATTTTCCTCTTCTTGAAAATGGGGGTTATATTTCTGTTTTTCCAGTCATTGGGAATTCCACCTGACTGCTGTGATTTTTCAAATATGATGGACAGTGGCTTAGCAACTTCATTTGCCAGTTTCTTCAGGACCTGCGGATGGATTTCATCAGGTCCCATAGACTGTGCACGTTCAGGTTCTTAAGATGGTCTCAAACCTGATTTTCCTCTTTCAGTTAAAAACTGTTCCCTCTTGTCTTCTTGTTACATGCCCTTGTAAAAAGTCCCTCTCCAAATTTCTTGTGGGTCCCCTTTAGACTGTTACAAGGTCTCCACTGAGCCTTCTCTCCTCCAGGCTGAACAAGCCCAACTGTCTCAGCCTGTCTTTATAGGAAAGGTGCTCGCTCCAGTCCTCTCATCATCTTTGTGATCTCATCTGGACATGCTCTGCCAGGTCCACATCCGTCTTGTGTGGGGCCCCAGAGCTGAATATGGTACCCAAGCTAGGTTCTCATGAGAGTGGAGTATAGGGGCAGAATCACCTCCCTTGATCTGCTGGTCACATTTCCTTTTGATGCAGCCCAGCATGTGGGTGGTTTCTGAATGCACACTGAAACTGGCTCATGTTCAGTTTCTCACCAACCAACACCCCAAGTCCTTCTCCTAAGGGCTACTCCCAATCCAGTCTGTGCCCAAGCCTGTGTTTATGCTTGGGATTGCTCCGACTAATATGCAGGATAGAGGAGCGCTGCACAATATAAAAAACTGTGGTTATCTTATGTTGTACTAACGCATTGACTTTCCACCCTTGCCCCAGCCACCCAACTGCTCACGCACTTGAGCTGTTCCGAAAGCTACCTACTTACCAGGTCCAAACAGTGTGGCTGTTAGAAGTACTGAATTCTGTATTTGATTCCGTGAACTCCTGTAGAAAACTGACTGACCGTTCTGAAGTTATGATTCTGCCTGTGTTCTTTTCAAGTGGTCTTATTTGTATTCCCTAGCTGATTAAAATGCTGTGTGATGTTTTAGAAAGAACTACACCTCTTTTAGAAAAAAAGCCATCTAAATCTTTGAGGGAATAAAGAGATTTAGATGGCTTTATTTTATAAAAGGTAATAGAGAAAATACTGTTTTACTCAAAGTTTTATCAAGTATTCTCAATCTTGCTACTATTTACTTAGGAGACCAGTATCTGTAGGCATACAGTGAGATACAAGTTTACTTAAAACCAGTCTTTCTGGTAGCAACTGAAAAATTGGCAAACTGAGGTTGTGATCTCACGATCTTATTAAGGACTATCTCTTATTTTAATCTGGTCTCTTGTTTTGATGTGTACATTACTTATCACTTTGATTAGAATTGTTATGTGCATTTCTTTGCCTACTCCTATTCTGGAAATTAGCCATTCAGAAAGTCCTTGAATCATGAATATTAGTGGAAACTGATCTTTCAGAGTTTACTGTGTTCATTCCATTTTTTGCTCCCATGAATCATTCCAGCATGATGAATGCTGAATTCACCCCCTATTCCCCCTGTTGGAGTAATTGCACAGTGACAATTTTGGAAAAAAGAAACACATAAGTGGCCAACAAAGAGAAGAGGGGGTTTTGGTTTCCAAAATATATTACATTTTTGGATACTCTGAAAGTTTGATTGTGAAAATGCCACATTCTTATTTAAATTCAATAAATTATTAAACATTCAATTATTTGAGTGTGGCATACTTCACTGATTGGACCTTATTCTAAAGAGTGACAATGTTTCTGTAATCATGGAAGGTTAAGATAGAGTCTAATAACAGGCAATAGTTAAAACTGGAGTACAGTTTTAAAACCATGTTGGATGGGCCTTTGAGCAACCTGCTCTAGTGGAAGGTGTCCCTGCCTGTAGCAGGAGGGTTGGAACTTGGTGACCTTTAAGGTCCCTTCCAACCCAAACCATTCTGTGATTCTGTGATATTTATTAATTTATTTTACATTCTGGATCAAGTTAACTTAATAATATAACCCAAGATAGTGATACATGTAACAAAAACCAGAACTGAAGACCCAACACCTGCAGTTCGTATCTTTTGGTGCCTGCTTAACGGCTGAATTTGAAGGCAGCCTATGTAATTGTTACAAGTAGAGCTCAACCCTTTTACAGTTCTGCTTTTAATAAAGGAGTTTATACATTACACTGGTTCAAATCAAGCTACATTTAAAATATATTCTCCTTCCTTTGTTGCTTGTAGGAATCATTGTATCATTTGTGCAATTAACTTTCAAAACCAAGAATCCTGGATAGTTTTCAGCACACATTGATAGCATTTTGTGAATGAATGTTTCTTTAATTTTTGATCCTCAGTGTATGAGACAGAAAGACAATCCTTGGCCAGTCAGCCATGTGAGGAAATCCTATCTTTTCTTTAGATGTAACTTTAAAGATTAGCCTACTAGTGATGATGTATTGTGCAAATTAAGTATTTAATATTCCAAAACATATTGATGTATTTGAATTCAGCTCACCATGTAATCTTCCTTGTTCCTCTTGGCTGATGCACAGTCAAAAGTTCCATTATGTACTATTGAATTTGAAACCAGATTAATGTCTCAAACTTTTCTCTGTTAATAAGTTACATGGCATTAGGGAGAAAAGTAGCTTTTTCTTGAAATAATTGGTTATTAGATTGCAAACAACCATAAATAGTGTTGGGTGAAATTTTCCTACTGGTTTCTCATCAGCATATATGTGTTACAGCATAAATGGTGTAATTAGAATTGTACATTCATTTTGTATTAGGGGAAGAACAGAAACTAAACTTGAAGACTGGAGTCTTAACCGGAAACTAACAATAATGATAGCATGGTAATTTTTTCTCTAGCATGCTCCCATTTACAAGACTGATTAGACTATTATCGTATAGCTAGTCTACCGTTTTGATGATTGTAATGTACTTACCAATCATGCTTTGGAGGAAAATGGGATTTCTTATTGACTCCCTCCAGTCATCACTGCATTCCAAGGAGGTGGTTCCTACAGAGGAAGTGCATGGGACTGGAAACCCATTCACTCCTGTCACCACTAGCACAGAGCAGCACTGGGACTGTCCTGCTGGTCGCCAGCAGTTGAGGGCACTGGCTCAGCAGTAGTGTTGTGCAGAAACAAATGCCCCAGGACCATATTGATTTGACATCAGGTAATTTTTTATAGGTGTGGTTGTTACTTTGTATTAACAAAGTTTAGCAAAGACAGCTAGTGTTAGTTTGCTTTAGTTCTCTTGCATTTAGTGATAATCCTTCTGTTTTGTATTGAGTACTTCGAGTCACAGGTCTTGGTTTAGAGCACAATATAATTAAATTTAACTGGTAGTCAAACAATGAGAAATGGAGAGCTTGTAACATTTTTCCTCCTGATGTTTCTAGTCTAGCAGGAAGCAAATTAGTTTTCAGAAGATGTTTCAGAAGCTGACCTTAGAAGCACTGAGATAGAATAACCACAGAGGTTAGATGAAAGTAATCAGCTGGTTTCTGTCCGCTTTTGAGGTATGTCTTTATACTTCACTGTGCTTGTGCGAAATCATAGAATCATAGAATAGTTAGGGTTGGAAAGGACCTTAAGATCATCTAGTTCCAACCCCCCTGCCAGGGGCAGGGACACCTCCCACTAAGCCATGCCACTCAAGGCTATGTCCAATCCAGCCTTGAACACTGCCAGCGATGGAGCATTCACAACTTCCCTGGGCAATCCATTACAGTGCCTCCCACCCTTACAGTAAAGAATTTCTTCCTCATATCCAATCTAAACTTCCCCTGTTTAAGTTTGAACCCATTACCCCTTGTCCTCTCACTACAGTCCCTAATGAAGAGTCCCTCCCCAGCATCCCTATATGTCCCCTTCAGATACTGGTATGATGCTAGGAGGTCTCCACGCAGCCTTCTCTTCTCCAGACTGAACAGCCCCAACTTTCTCAGCCTGTCTTCATACGAGAGGTGCTCCAGTCCCCTGATCATCCTCGTGGCCCTCCTTTGGACTTGTTCAAACACTTCCATGTCCTTTTTATGTTGAGGACACCAGAACTGCACACAATACTCCAAGTGAGGTCTCACAAGAGCAGAGTAGAGGGGCAGGATCACCTCCCTCGACCTGCTGGTCACGCTCCTTTTGATGCAGCCCAGGATACAGTTGGCTTTCTGGGCTGGAAGCACACACTGAAGCCGGCTCATGTTCATTTTTTCATCAACCAACACTCCCAAGTCCTTCTCTGCAGGACTGCTCTGAATCTCTTCTCTGCCCAGCCTGTAGCTGTGGCTGGGATTGCTCCAACCCAGGTGCAGGACCTTGCACTTGGCATGGTTAAACTTCATCAGGTTGGCATCAGCCCACCTCACAAGCATGTCAAGGTCCCTCTGGATGGCATTCCTTCCCTCCAACATGTCAACCGAACCACACAGCTTGGTGTCATCGGCAAACTTGCTGAGGGCGCACTCAATCCCACTGTCCGTGTCACTGACAAAGATGTTGAACAAGACTGGTCCTGCATGCACATAAATTCATAATGGTAGCTACTTCTTAGAAGATCAGTGGGAAATGGTGATGCTGCACATCTTAACCATTTAGCCTCTGAGTCTCTTCAGCGTTCATAAAACCTTACAAGGTGAGTTTTAAGGTGCTGCATTTAATACAGCTGTGTTTTGCTTTTAATTTTGAGTGCTTCCAAATGGTTTGGAGGTTGGGGTCAGCAAACTTGCATATGTGAGGTGGGAGTGCTACCCTGTACAACAGCCCTGCCTACTAAATGAATCTAGTATTCTACCTTCTGCGTTTTCCTCCATTACTTCTTAAATCATCAACACAGCTGCTTATTTAGGGGAGGTAGTTTAATTTAATTTGCCCAATGACTAGAAATCATCTGTACTTCTATAAAATGGTTTAGTTTAGTAGAATCGTTGACTGATTTGGATTGGAAGGGACCTTAAAGCTCATCCAGTTCCAACCCCCTGCCCTGGGCAGGGACACTTTCTACAAGACCAGGTTGATCAAAGCCCCATCCAACCTGGCCTTGAACATTGCCAGGGATGGAGCATTCACTGTTAAATAATGAAGTAAGAGGCTGCTTCTGAGGAATAGCCACAATACGGGAAACTCCTCAGCACTCAACTTCTCCCCCCTCCCATCACTTCACGTATCAGTTCACAACTGGCATTATGAAAGGCACTGTGCTTGCACAGCTACCGAGAGCTGGTTGCCCAAGAAGGCACAGGAAGTGGTTTGTGCTGTGGTGTGGATTTAGGACTGGACAAACACATCCTTTTTCTATTTTCTCCTAGTTTTATTGTGCTTCAAAGCAACGCAGCTTCCCTGTCATGTTAAAGCCGCTACTTTCAAACCTTGTTTTAAAAAGCACAGGTTTTAGAGGAACCTGCGCTGTTGTTACCTCACACCTCTCCCTCCAGAGCTAGCTACCTTTGCCCTTCCCTCACTGGACCATAGCAGCTCTGCTGCCCGGCGAACACCCCCGCTACGGAAGGCTCCTCCCTTCGCCCTGCGGGCGTCGGTTCTTCGCACACCTTTAAGGTGGGCGGGCGGGCGGCCCGCCCCTGCTCGTGCCCGTGCCCGTGCCCGTGCCCGTGCCCGTGCCCGTGCCCGTGCCCCTGCCCCTGCCCCTGCTCGCCGTTTGGCCCCTGACCTGCGCCTTCTGCCGCCCGGCGTGAGGCCGAGGAAACGGTCGCAGCCCCCGAGGACCAAAAGCCGCGCCGCGCGCCCCGCCCCGCCCGCCCCGCGTCATATGCGCAGCGTGACGCGCTGCGTGCAGATGGCTGCGGCGGCCCCGCTCGCCGGGAGCCGTCGGCCCTGACGGGGAGCCGGTGCCCCCGGCCCGGCCCGGCCGCCATGGAGGTGTACATCCCCTCCTTCCGTTACGAGGAGAGTGAACTGGAGCGGGGATACACGGTGAGCGGCGGGACTGCGATGCGGCAGGAGCCGCGCCGGGGGCCAGGCCGCTGCGCAGGTGCTGGCCTGAGGGGCCGCGGGGCAAGGCCGCCCTGTCGTGCACTGGCGTGCCGTGCTCTGACCGCCGCAGCGCAGGACGGAGGGCCTCGATCTGTCCGGGCTTCTCCTGCCCCACGCGAGCGTCGCGCTGTGGAGTGGCGGCAGTGACAGTGGCAGCAGTGGCTAATGCGGCGTAGCCAGCAGGTAGAGAGAGGTGCTGGCTCTTTGCCGCCCAGCCCCGCTGAGAGAGGCTCGGTTGGACGCTGAGGCCAGGTCAGGCTTTGGGCGTGCGAGCCCAGCGCGGAGCCAGACGTGATGAGGGGGCTGGAGCACCTCTTGCTTGAGGAAAAGCTGAGAGGGCTGGAACTGTTAAGCCTGGAGAAGGCTCGGGGGATCTCAGCACTATGTACAAATAATTTGGATGGAAGGAATGAAGGAGGAGGAGCCAGACTCTTCTTGGTGCTCAGTGACAGACACCAATGGGCACACATCACCATACAGGGAATACCATTTAAAGACAAGACGAAGCGTGTTTGTTAGCATGAGGGTAGTCAAGCACTGGCACATGTTGCCCAGAAGACTGTGATGTCTTCATCCTTGGAGGTTCTCAAAACCTGACTGCTCATGGTCATGGGCAGCCTGATCTAGCAGACCCTGCTTGAGCAGAGGAGTTAGTCTGCACAATTTTCAGAGGTCCTTTTGACCTCAGTGGTTTTCTCATCCCATGGAGCTGTTGGGCTTTAACACTTTTCCATATGTTGTTGGGTGGACCAAAGCGCAAGGCGTTTGACCAAAGATGGATATTCAAAGCTAGCTTCTTTTGTTAAATCTACTCATTCAGTAGTTCCCACCTGTTAAGAAATACTAGGGAAAAAAAGTCTATTTCTGTAGAATTGCCAGAAAATTGATTCATGAAAGCATAGTTGCATGAAGCAAGTGCATCTACCTGATGCTAATGGTGTTTATTCTTTGGCAAGTATTTGTAAGCCTTGTAAACCAGTTTAGATGTGTTAATATAGGAGTGTAACTGCATTAATATTTCTGTTTAGCTGAACTTAAATGTAGGTGGTACCTTACAACATGGCTGCATGATTCTGGGGAATGAAACTACCTTTAAAACATTCCAGCTCAGCCTGCTTCCAGCATGTCCCAGTTGGGCAGGATAGTTGAAGTGACATAATGATTTCTAAGATGTGCTTATCACACAAGTAGGATTTTTCATAGCAATATAAATTTTTAGTTTGTTTTAGTGGTTTGGATTTTTTTTATTTCTTTAATAGTAATTCTGTCAGTCTCTTGCTATCCAGAGAATTTGGTTTTTTTTAAATACTATAAATGTTAAGCTGTGTAATCTTCAAACAAAGCTTTTGAAACACATTTCAGAAGAAACAAAATTGTCTTTCTAGAAGTCTTTCAAGAAAATGAACTTGAAAGCGAACATGTTTGATTATTGCAGCATTGTTCATTATTATAGCACTGTTCCTTTCAGGTCACTGGTGCTCAGTCAAGCTCATGGATCTGAAACTTGCTCTGGCTTAGTAGTTTGTTTTTTTGTTCCTACGTGATTACTTTGCATCTTCAGTGAGTTGAGGGAGTTCTATACCACATTCCATACAAAAATTATCATGCTTTACATTATCAAATATATCAGTTCAGGGATTTCCCTGACCAGGAATCTGTTCTAGAAGTCATAGCTCTGGGTGAGGCATGCTGGTGGGAGAGGATATAGAAGTTTGTTCTGAAAGTAACATGGTGTATTTACTTTATGTTTTGAAGAGCTTATGGGTTATGCATGAGCAATGCTTATTGTAATGTAATGTAATTGTCAGTTTGTTACATTGCTAAATAATTTATGTATTGTTCCAAGCATAAAAGTTAATGGCTGAAGCAAATGGGTACGCTATAAATCTTCCCTCCAGCAAAACTGAGTTTACTGGGAGCTTACCATTGCTCTGTACTGGCTTGAAAGATACTGTGTAGGCAGAAATACTAACCTAAGAAAAAACAGTAACATAGGAATTATTTTGCATTGAGCAAAAGGGTGATTTCACTTGGATGGTTGGAGCCTGTGAATGTTTCTGAGTCCAGACCACATAGCTGTCCTTCTTACAGACATCATTATATGGGTGTTAACAGAAGCTGTGGGTTTGGTATATATTGCTATAAAATATGGGGATTGTAGGGTGTTGAAGTCTTTGTGATTGAGTAGATGTTTCAACAGTTCTGTGCTGACTAAATCTGATGAGTTACTAAAGTTGAGAAAAGTGGAGGAAGTGGAACTATAAAGTATTTAGTCTCTTTGAAACGTAACCTTCAAATTAAAGGAATTGGTGAAGTCCTGGACTAGTGTAGTGTATATGAGTGAAATATGTTTTTTTCCATGAAATTATATAGGTAATTCAATATGAGTTCTTGTGCACCATCAGTATATAGTATTAACATCTAAAATGGTATGCTGATAAAAGTCAAAGAAATTGTGTCCCCCTGATGAACACAACTGTCAGACTGGTAACTTATAATGAGAGGGCTGAGGTGTTTAACTTTTTTGTCTTAGTCTTCGCTGGCAATCTCTCCACCCACACCTCTTGAGTGGATGGGCCTCAGGGCAGGCACTGGGGGAGCAAAGTCTCTCCCCCTGTAAGAAAAGATCAGATTTGAGAGTAATTGAGGAACATGACCTTATATACATCTACGGGACCTGATGAGATGTGTCCCAAAGTCCTGGTCCTGAGAAAACTGGTTGATGCAGTTTCCAAGCCACTCTCCATGGTATTTGAAAAGTCATGGCAGTCAGATAAAGTCCCTAGGGGGTGGAGAAAGGGAAGCGTTATACCTGTTTTTAAAAATGGTAGAAAGAAGGACCTTGGAACTACCAAACTGTCAGCCTCAACTCCGTGCCTGGGAAGACCATGGAACAGATCCTCCTAGAAGCTATGTTGTGATACAGCGAGGGCAGGGAAGTGTTTCAAGACAGCCAGCCCAGCTTCACCAAGGGCAGGTCTTGCTGGACCAACCTAGTGGCCTTCTAGGATGGACTAGCTACCTCAGTGGAAAAGCTACAGATGTTGTCTGTCTGAACTTCTGTAAGGCCTTTGACATGATCCCCAACAACATCCTTTTCTCTGAATTGGGGAGATACAGATTTGATGAGTGGACTGTTTGGTGGATGAGGATTTAACTGGATGGTCGCCTCCAGAGGGTAGTTGTCAATGGCTCTGTGTCCAGATAGAGATCAGTGATGAGTGGAATCCCTCAGGAGTCTATATCAGGGCCAGTACTGTTTAGTATCCATCAAGAACATAGGCAGTGGGATTGAGTTCACCCTCAGCAAATTTGCAGATGACACCAAGCTGAGTAGTGCAGTTCATTCACTACAGTGAGGGGATGCCATTCAGAGGGACCTTAACAGGATTGAGGAGTGGGTTTAAGTGAACATCATAAAGTTCAACAAAGTCCAAGTGCAAGGTCCTGTATCTAGGTCAGGGCCATCCCCTGTCAGTACAGACTAGGGGATCAAAGGATTGAGAGCAGCGCTATGGAGAAGGATTTGGCAGTACTGGTGGATGAAAGGCTGGATGCAAGCTCATAACTTAGAAAGCCAACCATATCCTGGGCTGCATCAGAAGAAATGTGGCCAGCATGCAAAGGGAGGTGATTCCACCCTTCTACTCTGCTTTGGTAAGCCCCACCTGGAGGATGGCATCTAACTCTGGTGTCCTCAGCACAGGAAAGACATGGACCTGTTGGAGCAGGATCAGAGTAGGGCCACAAAATGATCAGAGGGATGGGGCACCTCTATTAAGAGGAAAGGCTGAGAGAGTTGGCGTTGTTCAGCCTGGGGAAGAGAAGTTACAGGGAAATCTTATTGCAGCCTTTTAATACTTAAAGGGGGCTTATAAGAAAAAATTGAGAGACTTTTTACAAAGTCCTGTTGAGACGGGACAAGGGGCAACTTAAACTGAAAAGATGGGAGATTTATTTCGGACATAAGGAAGAAATTTTCTACGGTGAAGGTGGTGAAACATTGGAATAGGTTGCCCAGAGAGATAGTAGATGTCCCATTCCATGAAACATTGAAGGTCAGGTTATGTGGAACTCTGAACAACTTCATATAGTTGAAGATGTCCCTGCCCATGTTAGGAGGTTGGTTTTTTAAAGGTTCCTTCCAACCAAAACCGTTCTATGATTCTATGATCCCAGGAGTACTACTTTACACAGTTGATATTTTACTGTTCACTTTCCCACAACTGCTAACTTGCTTAGAATTCAAATGTATTCTTGGAGTAGCTGAGACAAGGAGCTATCGGATTATGTGATTAATAGCAGAAAAGGCTGATGGAACTTGGGGCAGATAGATTATTGGTCATGTGCTGGCTCCCCACCAGTGCAGTAGTATGCCAGGGGGTTGCAGAGGATGTCTTCTGCACTGTGACTGTCAGAAGCCACTGCAGAGAAACAGGGATGAAAGATGGGGATTTGAGAAGTGGGGACATCAAGTCATCCTATTTTCTTTGCTAGAAATAATAACAGTCGTGACCTCCTGAATGAAATGAGAGACTGCAAGAAGACCCCTTCCTCTCTGTGGTGGCTCTGCATGGCTACCAAAACATGCTTTCCTGATATCTCCATGTTTCTGCTTCCTTATCTATAGCAGAACAGAATCCAGTTCCTCTTGGATTCAGCTTGCCACTGTGTATTTTCACTTCCTGGAAAGTCACAAAAAAGAGTGTTTGTCCTTTCCTTTAAAGAAGCCTATTTCCAATTTTACTGGTTTGTTTTCAGCTTGCTTTCCCTGAAACCTGTTGTTTCAGATGATTTTCTCCTTGGTATGGCTTGGCAGCACTGGGAAAGTGGAATGAACAGAGTCCCATCAGCCACTGTCTAGCTTTAAAAGCAGAATGTAGAATGCAATTCTGGAGAGAGGGTAGAAGTGACTTGCCACAGAAACTGAAAACTTCTCTCTAGCTTCAAAGGGAAAACTACAGAGAAATTAAGAAGTAGAAAGGGTGGAGTCTCGACCAATGAAAGATTGGTTTGAGGAAAGAACAGATTAGAAAGAAAAATGAGGAAGAAGTGTTTAATGCAACACTTAAGATGGGGATCTGTCAACAAAGTAATGGGAGATGCACTCCTTTCAGTCTTTGTTTCGGGAGCTCAGGTTTACTAAAGCGTACTTCCTATGGTATAGAACCTTTTAACCGCCACCACCTTCCTCCCCCTGTGCGGATCACACACATGCTCCCCTACCCCACCCCCCAAAAAAAATAAAAATGACAACCCTCAAACCAAACAACAAAAAAAGCCAGAGTAAATTTGCACTTGTTCCAGTTCTGTTTGGGCTATACACAACATGATGAAACATAGAGTAAGGAAAATGTCCGTTTTCCATGTGGACAATTAGATTTCATTGTCAGTTTAAATTGATGACACTAGCTTCCAAACTATTGAGCCTGTGCTAATAAATGCAACAGTTGTTCATAATTTGGCAGTGAATGACCTTTAAATGTAGATGCTTACTAAGGATGTCCCCAGGGAACAATTCAACTTCGGAATGACACCCATGTGTTCTTGTTATCATTTAAATATGCTCCCTTTGTCAATATCAGAATAATAAATACTGGTTAGATTTCTAATGTTGATTCAGATGCTAGGAAACTTACTGAATAAATTAGTGTACATTCGATTTATATTGACCAAAAAAATTTTACAGTGGTATATTACAGGCCAAGGTGACATACATTTAAATATGTTGTAGAGCAGAGGGCATATTTGACTGACACATGTGCTTACTACGTTTTTAATTAACACTTCCAATACTACTCCCCAAATTGCTTCTGGAGTTGCAAATGTTGTGGAAGTAAGATATGACATGTAAAATCCTGAAGTCCATAGGCTTTACGTCCATAGAAGAAGCAGTTTAAGTATTAGGCTATGCTCTTGTTTCTGGAAGTATAAAAAACTACAAGGACTTAAAGTTTGGCATACCTTATATATATGCCTTCACTGAGTCTCTGGGCTCATGAGTTTAGTAGTTTTAAAAAATCTGAGCAAGCTCTGTGTGCCTTGATTATGAAATCTGCCCACATGAAGACTTCTTGCTTACCAGTCTGGCTTGTACAAACTCACCACTCATTACTTCATGTCACAGGTCCTGTTGAAATCAATGACAGACCAGTTACTCTAAGTTCAAGGAAGTTAAACAGAAATGTTATTTCTGTTAAATCAATTAGGCTTTTTTTCTTTTCCTTTCTTTTTTTTTTTTTTTTTTTTTTTTTTTTATTTTCCTGGTGTCTTCATAGAGAATTTTGTGGTTACACCGCAGGGGAGTCAGAGTAGGTCAGTACGGATACTTTTCCGCATGGGGTGATGAAGAGGATAAAGGTAATTTGATGGATGACAATGATTCTGTAGTGTCAGAAAAATGCTCTTTTTACCATTGTTTTTATTTTCAGTTCCAATGAAAGAGCATGTATTAGTGGGAGAAACAGACTTGTTAATTTAGGTCAAACATTGCTGTTACTGAAAATACTTTTGTGTGTGCGTGTGTGTTAACTTGTGCATTTGTCAGCAGTGATGATTAAATTTGTTTCCTCCAGTTAGTTTTCCTGTTGACAGACTAAGTCAGTGATATGAAACTGACCACTTGGTACCCAGTGGGGAACTTAAAGAGTATGAAGTAAAACACAGTGAATTTTGCAGTGCAGGTGAAAGCAGCTAAGGCAGAAACTGGAAAAAGGTAAAACCAAAATGGAAAATTGACTGAATGTATGCATGACAGTTATTTAAAGCTGTTTCATTTTTGTGTGTTAAATCTGCTTTGGGGTGTAGACAGACATACAGCACTAGTGATCTCTACTTCTTGTGCAATTGCTCAACCACTACCCTTTTCCTTCCCCTGATTCACAGTCATGAAATCCTGATGGAAATGGCTGTGCAAGATTTCTCTGCACAAGAAATCTTTTTTTCTGTGTTCCTGAAGGGAGGTCAGCAGTAGGATAAAAAGGTGGCAGCTTTATTACCTGTATCTATTTACCATCTGATAGACCAAAAGTTGACACACTCTGTCAGTAAAACATAAGTGCAAAACACAAGTTACCTAATTCTCTCCCAAGACCTACTGATTTGCAGTTTTGATGAGGAAGTTACATTTTCAGAAAGATAGGAAGTAGCAGAGCATGCAAACATGCATCGCAATGAAGGTATATTTGAATTCCATTGACTTTTTGAGAGGTAATGGCAAATCTTTGTTAATAATATAATGCTACCAATGGAATTATTTAATCAGAGGATCCGCGCAAATGGCTCTTGCTGGTGTTTTATGTCTGTATAGCATCAATTTGTGATACTTGTAAAGTCTTATCAAAGATAGCATTAAGCACATGCACATTTTTTGCTTCCCAGGAGAGAGAACACACAAGGCTTTCAAACACAAAATGAGGGAAGATGTATAGTAGATATCTTTCTTTTTTTTGTTACTGCAACACACATTTTAATTGGTCATTGAACTTTTCAATGCCTAGTGTAATTCATTCCAGGTTTAAATGGTGAAGTCATTTTGGAATTTCAATATGTGATACAATTTTTATGTTAGGTGACTGGTGATTCCTGAAGAAGCTGAAGATGTGGTTTTCATCTACAGAACTAACTAGGCTATTAAATTAATTAATATTGCAGTAGCAGCTTTAGAAAGCTATCTTTTTAATAATAGGTATTTATTTTTAGAGCAACTGGAAACTTTACATGAAAATTCTATGAATAATTCAAAATTATTAATTGGAAAATACCATGAGATATCCACTCACTTATAGGTTTTAATTTTTGCAGTCTTTGTGAAGAATGTTGTCTGTGCTGCTAATTTACATGGATTCTTCTTGGACTTACCTATCTCTCTTTTTAAGTTCCTTTGTGAAATTTCTATATGGAGGAATTTAAAGGCTTGGTTGTATGGAGGTTGAATATATGTAAATCTTAGTGGGTTTTGTAATGATTAACTTTGAGTTCATAATGGTTATCAATTATTATCTTTGAATTCACAGAAATAGGAAAGAGATCGGTGGGACTTTATATGGCACCTTAATGATTTGACTCTATTTCTTACTTAATAGGTTAGTGAGGACAAAGTTTAGTCAGTCTTGACCCTGCTGCCAAGATGGAGGAAGGTCTTCCTGGCACCCTGGCAGTGAGGAGAATATAGAGAAGACAGGCTCTTGTCAGAACACTTGGTGATAGAAATTCAGTGCTACGTTTGGGTACCGTGGAAGTACTTATATTGGATATGCACCATGGAAATGTGCTAGTGAAGGCCTTCCAGCTACTACGTTTTGAATACTCTTATTGTGAGCAACCATTATTTCTCCATTCTCCATTATACAAGAACTGTTTATGGACTTGTATCAACTTTTCATTTTCTGTTTCTTTTGAGCTTGTCTGTGGCTTGGGGAAGACTGAAACAGCATTTTTATAGAGCATTCTGGAAGGTGACATTGGTGACAAAGCAGAAGTGTCATCATTCCCTTTGAAAGTGGCATTGTATTTTTAATGGAAAATGAAAGAAGTGCCCTGAAGGTGTCCTGAAGATGTCCTGATAATAAAGATCCTGTAGCTAGAACATGTATACTTTCTTCCCAGTAACTGTTTTTTTTTTTTTTAATTATTATTTCAATCTATAGATCATGTTCTAAACATTTCACATTTCCTAAATAAATACTGTGTGGTTATGGGGTTTTTTGTTTGTTTAGTTTTGGTGGTTTTTTTTTTTTTAAATAAGATATTTCGGCACAACAGTAATGCTTGCATTCTTTTAGGCATTGTAATAAGGCAGGGCGCAAAGAGCATGAGAAGGGAGCAGCATCATCATTCCATGTTCTAATTAAAATATGTTTCCTCTCATTCGTCTGCTGCTGGTGCAGTGAGAGCTCCACCTCCTGTTCAAAACAACGTTCAGTTCTATAAATGTGTAAGTAGGAAATTGAGAAAAAATGCTGTTGGATATTGAAGCTGCCACCAGTGAGCTACAGTAAGTAATTTGTAAGAAATGACTGCCAAGCCTCCACTGCATCTTCCATTTACTATATTATTTATTTGTATGTCACAGTGTTTGTGGATCTCAGTTAAGACCAGGGCCTGTAGGTGACATTTGTTAAATTGTGTACCATGCTACACAGTTTCAAAAATCACTCTTGAAGGGGGTTGCTTGCACTTGATAACTGTGTTTTCCTGATGAGATGCTGTGAAAAGTTATGTCTATCCAAAATGTTGTTACTGGCTTGACTGCTGAAATCTTTAATGTGGTGAAAATGATATAAAAGTCTGAGTCTTTTCTCCCACTAGTCTACCTTGAAAGCTGTGAGAGAAAATTACCGATCGTCATTATTTTATTTTTTATATTCCTTGTCTCTCCTGTAATTGATTCACTTTTTAAAAATTGATTCCTTTTTTATACTAGGGCAGAAGGTATTCATGTGCTGCAAGTATCTCCAAATTGGAAAATAATGAAATCTAAAGCTTTCCTATCATCTCTTTACATAAGGACAAATAAAGAATCTTGATTATGTGGTGAAACAGTCAATTGTTTAGCAGCAAGTTTGTATTGATTACAATGAACTGCTTTTAGGAAAAGTGACCATATGTACTTCAGCTAGCTGCCTTTACTTCTGGTCTGGCACAGGGCTTTTGTTTCTTTGCATATAGATTCCCTTCTGTACTCTTTACATAGTATTCAAGCTCTCTCCAGGAGTAGGACTCCCTACTTCTGCAATTAAGATGAGATGGTAATTACTATCTTAACTTCCTTGTTCTTTTGAGATGTAGAAACATAAGGAGTGTGTGTTCAGTTTAATCATAATGGACTAACAGATTTATAGTAATGTCAAGGAATGTTATAAAAATATTTACTTTGCTTGAAACATGAAGAAATGGATATTCAGGGGAAAAAACACAAATGAAATTTGGAGTTGAATGCTATGCCATTATAGATTCAGAAACTAGTGTTAGCCTACTGCTTTTCTGATTTTATTACAAATTCTAAGAAAAAAATATGTCCCATGATGACATACTCTAAATGATACTCCAAACCACTCAATGCTTAATAGCAAGTTAGAAACCATTTAAATGCTAGGTTTTATTTAAAGATCCATTCTCCGTCTGAAAGCCAAAGACCTAGCTTTTCACATTGCAGTGCGGGAGCGTGAAAAGGCAGAAAATACTGACATCTATTTTTGGTATTGAATAGAAAATGTCAGAGGCCTTTCATTTTGCTGAGCACTCAGTGTGGATGTGTGATTGGTAGGGGTACAATCTTTGCGCTATTTCCTCTGCATGTTTTAAAAATTCCTGTTTGACAGAGATTACAAAGCTCAAACAGATTCTGAAGTGTGGCTGAGTATGGGTTTTTTTAGTTTCCTTTCCATATTTCTCCTCTATATCAAAATCTGTTCATTTGGGCATTTTGATTTACCTCTCTTTGGTGAAAATGTTATGATGCCAGACTTACAGATTTAGCCATAAATTCTTTGTACCTGTTGGGAAGAGGGAAAGAATATTTGTAGATGTATTTTAAAACAATTTGGTAAGAACTTGTTAGGAGTGTTACTGAGGGTAGTAATTGTATCCTCTCTAATTAGACAATCCTTAGGCTGGCCTGGATTAGAGACCAAGTTGGAGAACATACCCTAAACTCAGCACTTGTAGCTAAGTTCTTTAACAGTTTCTCTTTTCTTTTTGATGCCTGCTTGCTATTACATATGTATCAGTAACATAAGGACAGTACATTAATGGAAATTGGAAACAGTTTTAAGGTACTTGGTAGAATCATTTTTTGTCTATGTGCCTTCAGTCTTCATATTTGATTTTTTTTTTTTCCCTTTTCTGCTAAATGGTTTGTATCTAATTGTAGCTTTAGGGAATCTCTTAAGTATATTTTCAAGGCTGAAAAAACCTGGTACCATATGGTTTGTAATACAGACCTCTAAATTAAAAGCCTGATTTTTTGCCTAGGCCATGGGAGAAAGAAGGGAGTTTCTCCTGAAAGAAGAAATCCTTCTGTGAACTAAGACGACATGACTAGAAGTTAATTTCTTAAACCTAAAGCCGCTGTTTTTTTATTGTTTTTGGTTTTTTTTTACCCCCCCCCTTTTTTTTTCTTTTTTTTTTTTTTTTGTATGTGAGAATGTTTTGGATATCATTATTCTTTCTAAATTCAGTGGCCAGGATAATACTACAACACAAAACTTTCCTACCTGCTTAGATGTTTAAATAATACATTTTGTGAACTGATACAGAAAATATAGTTACTTTAGTTTTGAAGGGTATTTGGTGTCTGCGAAAGAACTGGCAACATGGTGCACATTCAAAACTGTTGCTGCTCACCAACTAAATTGTCAAAAATTGCGTATTTGAAAGGAGGTAAAAACCTGCTTAACCACAGGTACAACTGTGATCTGTTCTGGGCTAAGAACTTAATGCCCCATTTTTCAAATGACTTTTTACAATAACAAGATAGTGAAAAGTGAGAAGCTCATGAACTTGCCTGCATGGTTGTTTCCAACCTCAACTCTTCTAACAAGCTCCCAAAGTTGCTGTTGCTTATGGAAGTGGAAAATAGGCCTGATAAAAATGTTTAGCCTGCAGGGCTGTGTTTTATTTATCATATCACAAAAGAACAATGTTTTGTTGCATCACGGTCAAAATAGAAGCGACCTTGCTTGCTCATGAGTGCTCAAAGCCTAGAGATAAGAGGCAAAATAATAGAGTACAATAGAAAGAGTGTAGTGTAATTACTTGTGGCTTGTCAAGTGAAGCCCTCTCAGGCCCCAAGTGATTCAAATCTGGGAACTGTGCATCAGTTCTGTACGGTAACCATAGCCAGCATCAGAGAAATCTCACCCAGCTTCTCCGACAGTACTGAAATTGCATCAGTTTGTCATACAGTGAGCATGCCAGCTTCACACAATATCATTTGCTTGCAAATGGGCCTGGCCTCAATGCCCTGAGACACATTCTTTGGTATCTGACTCTTGGCCTGTGATTTGTCATGTCTCTAGTGCTATCGGCGTAAAGTAATGTTAATAGATTCTGATGGTTTGCTTGTGGAAGGTAAAGAATGCACTACAGATTGTGTCAGGCAGCTTTCTATGGCATGTAGCATGGTAGAGGCCCTCATGATGGTAATAGCCAAACAAAGGGTATGGAGAAATGAGAACCCTATTTTGAGTGTTATTTAATGCTCCCCTTCTCAACACCCTGCTGTGGACATCCTTGCTAACTCAGCAGGTTCAAGAACTTAGCAGCTCAACAAAGCAGTGTTATTTGTGCTTAAGGGTTGTTTACAGATGGAACATACAGCCAAAAATCAGTGGCTTTGTTTCTCCCTATTAAAAAATTAAAGTGTGTAAAATGCGTAAAAATGTTGACAAGTTTCCAGAGGCTAAACTGTGAATACTTTTTTCTCAATGTTTAACTCTGTATTGTTCGGAGTTTTGGTACTCTACATAAAATCACTGCATTTTTTAGGGAGTATGTTCTTTAATACTGTAAAATAAAAACAAAATAAAGCTTGTACAATTTATCCTGAAATATATCTTGTGTAAAATGACATCAGTATGATCTAAAGTGTAGATCTAAGAATTTCTTCATAGATTTTAATTGCAATAGTTATTTGACAATTAATTGGATTACTAAATCTTTGTTTGGAATAGTTTTCTTGCATTATGAAATAACTATATGGAATTTTTTCACTCTTTCTTTGACACCACTGAGATGAGATTATTTTGCCATTGACAACTCTGATCTTTGCATCATTTTTTTTTCAGCTGACTTCTTTAATTGATTACAACTTTGGTGCAACAGCCTGCAGTATAGCTTTCCAGAATTCTGTTGACATTAATCGATTAATGTGAAGGTGTTAGTTAGTGATTTCATCTAAGAAACATTCAAAACCATGTCAGTAATCTGTTCTTAAAAACTGCCAGACCATTGAATCTTGTTATTTTGAACACGTTAGTTTGGGTTAAAAGGATTTTTCTGGGGGGAAAAAAAAAAAAGTCGTGAATCCTATGGGAAGAGCAGATTTGTATTTTATTGTTGTACATTAGTGTAGCATACATGAACATGCCTTAATATTTAACAGATTTTTTTAAATATATTATTAATATTTATGGTTTCTCTAAGAAGCTTATAAAAATGCTTGAGCATGACCTATTTCTTCTTAGCTTTACCTAGGGAATTTCTGACAACAGCGTGATTATGAGCACCCTGCTAGCACGTCTGTGCAGTTCTGACATTTTCTTTTGCACTGTAGCTTCCACATTTGCTTAGCAGCTTTGCATAGCTAAACAAAATTTTAAAATGAGCATGCATTTTTTTGTTCTAAATATATTCAGAAAAGTATTCTTGTGTTATACAGTACCTTGGAGAAATTCTGTGTTAGGATTGGAACTCTACTGTTCAGTATTGCATATAAAAAGAAAGGAGTTTCTTTTTAAGCTTAACACAGACCTACTTTTGGAAGTATGTTTTGCTTTTGTTTCTTGGTGGAGGTTTTTGGTAGGGGATCAGCTAGCTTATGTGAATGTTAGCTGTGCATTAGTAAAACATCTGTGCCCTATTTCTCAGTGAAAAAATGTGGTTAGTTGTACAAAGTAGAAGTTAGTTGAATCCAGTAAGCATGCTTTTAGCACAAGGTTGGTTTGTACTCAGGGCAATCTGAATCAGTTGCCACTAAGCAAACGTTAAAAGCAATGAAGTACTGTGTTCAGTGCAGTCTTCTTAGATTCAGATAGGGGCAGAACATAGACATGCATGCACACACGTGTTTGGATATATGTGGGTGCAGGTCTACAAAAGCACAGGCATACGTCAAAAATGGAAGGATTTATTGGATTGTATTGCAGAGCAGCCTGGTTGAGGTCTTGTATCAGTTAATGTTTTAATGACCCAGATGATAGACTAAGAGTGTCCTTATTTAAATTTGCTATCAACACCAAGGTGGAAGTGACTGTGAGCATGCTGGAGAACAAGAATGGAATTAAAAATAATTCTGGTGAATTGGGAAGATTTCTTAAGAAAGGAAAATGGGGAGCTAATTCAATAGGAACTGGGTACCAAGTGCTGTATTTATCAAAAATAATCAGCAGCACAAAGTAAGGCCAACAGATTATTAGGTAACAGGTATTCCTAAAAGGATGAGGGGCTCATTGTGCATTGCAAGATGGCCATGTCACTGACGTCATACTGTTTCAGAAAAAGCAATTGCATGTTAGAGTTTCAAAGGCTGCATGTAAAAAAGCCATCTTTAATGAGAACTGTATACTAAGCATGGACTGCTGTGTCTGATTTTAGGTACTGAACTCTAAGAAATATGGGGAATATGGGAGAGTGTCCACAGGCAAAGGCAGTGTAGGAGGAAATATGCTGTGTTACACTGCTTTCTGGATCTTTGATCACTGTGAAGAATGAAATACACCAGGGGCGGTTTAGGTCAAAAAGAAAACACAGAGCAGGAACTTCATAACAATCTCAGTAACATGAAAGGCTGTTGAAAAAAGAAAGGAGGCAATCAGTCTGTGGACTGGAGATGCTGTGCTCCTGTGCTGTGCAATTCCTGTCCTGTCCACCAGAAATAAGAAAGAGTAATTACAAAGTGCTGAATAATGAATAATAAAGATCCTGCAGCACCAGAACACACTTCAGGAGTAGGGTATGGAAGCTTCCTCTGCATGAGGCTTAGATGTTTCTGTCAAGAGTAAAAAGTATAGTTCATCCTGGCTGGAAGCAGCAGGGTGAGCTGATAACTCCCAGAAATACAGAGCCAAAAGAGACATGAGGTCCTTCAGAACTGGCAGATAATATGTAGAAAACCCATGTAAGCAGATTATGTGGATGTTCTGAAGCTCAGTTGGACATCTTCCAGCAAAGTCTTCCTCAAGCTTCTTTTTGTGAGCCTCCTTTGATACTTGGCAATTGTCCTTTGCATTATTTCAAAAATTACTTTCCAAAACCCCAGAGAACTCACCCAAAGTAGCTTGCTCTTTTTCTCTTTTCCTGGGAATGGTAGGAGTATCTCATAGTGGAACAGTTACTGAAACAATTGTGAGCTTCTCAATGAAGAAGAAACATCTTCTGTTAGTTTGCTCAAGAGAGCCTTTGGCATGGTCTTCCTGGGAGGAGGTAATTCTTTTCTGCTCCCAGCTTTAAATTTTGAAGTAACAACTGTACTTAGAGCAGACTTGTCACATCAGATTTTCCCCACTTTTTTAAATATTACAAATATTATTCAGTAAAGCATTTATGTTCAGTATTGTTTAGTACTTCAGAGTTGGACTGCCTATGTTAGTTTCAGTCACTGTAAATGTACATAGCTGTATAAGCTAGTCAAGAAGCTGCAAAAATTCAGTGCCACTCTTACCTCAGTACATTTTCCTGTGTGTAACGTCTGCCATAACATGAAAGCATTCTAAATGTTTAAATTGCTAGATGGGTAGCTTATTAAGAGCTGGCTAGATTGATGGCTTAGTTGTGAAGCAGAAAGCAGCACAAGAGTAACAGGAATCCTTATCAGAGCTTTGGGTCTCCAATATAAGTGCAGGCCTTTGTCCTCATCTGTCTGTTAATAAAGGAGACATTTTTATAGGAGGGGAAAGCCATGCAGGAGCCCTTCCCACAGTTAACACCTGAAGAGCACAGGTACCTTCTGCCTCAATCCTCTCACATGTGAAGAGGCATGAAGGTAAACTCTATAAGTTTGTAAAGATAGAAGGATCTTCAAGTTTGCTAATGACTGAGATAACAGAACAAAACCAGCCGTTTGTGCCGTTTACTCCCAAATATTTTCCAGAGCTGATCAAAGAATTGTATTTTTTAAAAGAGAATTTCAGGGGCATTTGTAGGGCAACCATTGTTATATACCTTTATTTGCAGAACTTACTGTAGGTGCCACCTGATCTTGAATTAATGAATTAGTCAAGCATATATTTTCAACTTTGTGGGATGAGCTTCTGCTTGTCAGTGTGTGCTTCAATGCTCAAAGATCAGTGTCATCTCCTTTTCCTGATGTTTTTTTGCATGTTCACTGGTAATACAAACCTTGTCTCTGCCCTGATGCAAGAGGCATTAGGTGATGACTCTTAAGTAAAGTTCTTTTGTGCTTGTTCCCATGTGCCTTCTGTTGAGCTCTGACATGCTCCATCACATCACAGACCATGTACTTTGCCAGAAGTCACAGGCAGAGTAAGACAACACAGCGGTGCTCTACCACCTGCCATTGTAGTCCTCTTGCTTCTCTTAGAGACATCCACAGATGGTTTAGCTTCGCTTGATTCTTGATGTGTGTAACTCATTTGTTGTTTATGTTTAGATGTAGCTTTTTGTCCTTAACACCAAGATAATGATCAAAGAATCTTCTGCATCTTATGCAATAAGCTTAACACAGAATATTTTAATACCTTAAAACAGAACGCTTGGTGCAAAATACTGGATGTGCAGCAGTATGGTGATGTGCCTCTCTCCCTAGCACTAAATATAAACCAGTTGTATTTCATTGTCCTTGGCATTAACAGGATGTTTGAAGCTGTACAATATAAGAATCACTAGTATGCAAGAATCATGGTCACTAAGAAGGAATATGATTACAGTAAAAAGTTCTTGCCCTCATGGCTCAGGCACATTTTTTTAAGGTAGCAGTGTCAGGTTGTGGTGGGCGCTGTGGTAAGTAGGCAACATGAGTCAACATTCATGCATTCCCCAGTTACAGACCCATTTTACCACCTGCATTACAGTAGTTTATAGATGGTAAAACATTATTCCATTTAAAAATTATGAGTAGACTTGCAGAAGAGCATTGGGGACCAATTTACCATTCTCTGGAATTTACATTACCTGGGGACCATAAGTTAGTAGCCAGTTAACCTGTATGATGGCCGACATGTATTGACTGTCAGCCTTTTGGAGGCCTCAGTGCTGGATCACCCAAGCACTGGAGACAGAAGATATAACTTTGATTACTAGCATTCCAATGGTTGGTTTTATCCTGAGTGTTCAGTGCGTGCATGGAGTGCCCAGTGGGGGGGGGGGGGGGGGCTGGGGTCAGAAAAGTCGAGGTACCCTGAGAGAATACTCTGAGAAGGAGCAGAGTGGAAATCCCCCAGTCAGCTAGGTATGCTGTTATACCCACTGTCGTGGTTTAAGCTCAGTCAGCCACACAGCCTCTCTCTCACTCCCCCCTTTCTTTCCCCCCCCCCCCCCCCCCCCGCTCCCGGAGGGATGGGGAGGAGAATCGAAAGAATGTCACTCCCATGGGTTGAGATAAGAGCAGTTCAGTAACTAAGGTATAACACAAAACCACTACTGCTACCACCAATAATAATAATGATAAGGGAAATAACAAGGGAAGAGAATACAGCTACTCACCACCCACCAACCGGTACCCAGCCCGACCCGAGCAGTGATCTCGCCCTTCTGGGTAACTGCCCCCAGTTTATATAGTGGGCGTGACATGCTGTGGTATGGAATACCTCTTTGGTTAGTTTGTGTCAGGTGTCCTGTCTCTGCTTCCTCCCGGCTTCGCCTCCTCCCTGGCAGAGCGTGAGACTCAGAAAGTCCTTGGTCAGAGTAAACATTACTGAGCAGCAACCAAAAGCATCAGTGTTATCAGCGCTGTTCCCAGGCTGAAAGTCAAAACCACAGCACTGCACCAGCTACTGGGAAGGAGAAAAATGACTGCTACTGCTGAACCCAGGACACCCATGCAGTCAGAATGTGGCTTTGCCCTGCTGTACAGAGATCAGGGATTTGAAAGTAATGTAGATAAAAAGCCGTGGTTTGATCAGAGCAGCCTACTGATGTAGTAGTACATCTGTAGCCATCTAGAACTGATGTGAGCTTGGCAGCAGCTTTGGCACTGTGTTACTTCCTCCTACTACAGGTTGGGAATCAGGGTTTCTAATAGACTTAGGGCCCTTCTTTTGGTGTGGACAGCTTGGAAATGTAAAAAGACCACCCTTTTCGTAGAATCATAGAATGGTTCGGGTTGGAAGGAACCTTTAAAAATCATCTAGTCCAACCTCTTAACTTGGACAGGGACATCTTCCAATAGGTTGAGCTGCTGATCAGTTCCAACCTCACCTTTGGCACTTCCAAGTGATGGTGTATCTGTAACTTCTCTAGGTGGCCTGTTTCAGTGTCTCACTCACCATGTTCAATGTAAAAAAATAAAATAAAAAATACAGAATTCTTCCTTATGTCCTACCTACATCGCCCATCTTTCAGTTTAAAACTGTTGCCCCTTGTCCTGTCACAACAGGACTTTGTAAAAGCCTCTCTGTATTTTTCTAGTGAGCCCCATTTAAGTATTGAAAGGCTGCAATAAGATCTCCCTATAACCTTCTCTTCCTCAGGCTGAACAATGCCAACTCTCTCAGCCTTTCCTCATAACAGAGGTGTCCCATCTCTCTGACTATTTTTGTGGCCCTGCTCTTGTCCTGCTCCAACAGGTTCATGTCTTCCCTGTGCTGAGGACACTGAAGTTGGATGCCGTGCTCCAGGTGGGGTCTTACAAGAGCAGAGTAGTGGGGTGGAATCACCTCCCTTGATTGCTGGCCACATTTCTTCTGATGCAGTCCAGGGTATGATTGGTTTCTGGGCTGCAAGTGCTCATTGCCAGCTCATGTTGAGCTTTTCATCCACCAGTACTGCAAATCCTTCTCCACAGTGCTGCTCTCAATCCCTTTATCCCCTAGTCTGTATTGATGGTGGGGATGGGCCTGACCCAGGTACAGGACCTTGCACTTGGACTGTATTAGAATTTATGATGTTGAAATTTATTATGTAGGCTCACTTCTCAAGCCTGTTAAGGTTCCTCTGAATGGCGTCCCTTCCCTCTAGTGAATGAGCTGCACTACTCAGCTTGGTGTCTGCTCAGTACAGTGTTTGGACGGCACTTAGAAGCCATCATGTGTAAGACCCACCGCAATAATGGTTGAATGCTTACTCACTGAATAGTGCCAAGATCTTAAGAAATAAGTTTTTAATTATGTCTTGAGGCATTAAGACTGAAGGGATTGATTAAGTTATACACACACAGCATTATTTCTTGAATTTGCTGTCTTTGGGGTGCTTGAATTTTAACTTCAATGTTCTTTTTTTTGTATTCTTTTTTGAACATAAAAATATCTAAATTTATACATCTACAGTGGATGTTGTAGTACTTGGTATTTCAGTGAAAACAGTAGCAAAGTTCACTGCATAGTTTTGGAAGAAAAAAAACTGTAACAAAATAGACTTACAGTCTTCTTAAATGTTTTATAGCATGTCACTGTTCTTTTTCTTTTTTCGTTTTTCTTTTATTCTTCGTCTAACCTTGTAAATATTTAAATATGGCTCCCAAAAATAAAAACTCTAGAAAATGTTGAGCTCCTGTTGAAGTCTCTAGGGCTTTTGTGTGCTAAGTTAGAACTGGTTCAATGCATTTTAAAAATATCTTTTTACTGTAATTGTTCGTTTCAGCAACCTTAGCTAGTGGTCAGAAGTAAGAAGCAGGATGCAGGCCAGCCTGCTGGTGACCACTTGGAAGCCCTGAGGTTCTGCCTCTGGGTTCCAGCTACTCCTGAGCAACTGGGATGAGGATGTCTTCTATAAGTTCCTGGTATGAGCACGTATTGAGCAACACTGGACTGACTTGGTTTAGATGCAGTGGAAACTTGCAGTCATCACAATATTCTGTTCCCTTTAATTTGCAGGGATTTTGAAGCAGAGAGAGTAGATTTCTATTTTATTATTTAAGCTTTCCAAGCAAAGGTTTCCTTCAGGAATGGGAAATAGCACTGCTTTCTTTTGCTGGATTCTTGGAATTAATCCTGGCTGAAATGGAGTCAGAGGCAAATGTCCATTTTGTTTCGTCAACCTCCCACACACTTTATGTTGTAATCACATGTGTGTAGTTTAAAAGCCCAGTGGTGAAAGAAATGCATTGGAATTCACACTTAGCATAAGCTTCTTTGTTTTCTAGTTGTTGTTGATCCTAGTTGGATACTGATTTCACACGTAAATGTGTGTATATATATTTAATATATACATATATATTTATAAAAAATCATAGAACATTAGGCATTTGATAAACACCATAATCTCATTAAACTGTGAGTGTACTCCTCTTAGTGTTAAGATCTTGAACTGATCCTTCTACAACATGAATTGCTTAAATTAATAAAGTAGTGTATTAGGTGATAAAGTATGTGTATTACACAGCACATTATTGGTTACCTAGCTTATTATTTAGTTGTATATTAACGCAGAAAGTATTTAGACAAATAACTAGATACTTTTGTGACCTTATTTTCTATGTATAAAACAGTAGCAAGCGCAGTCTGATTCATGGGGGCTTATTGTCATAGTTGCTATTCATGTTTAATTGGGAAAGTCCAGGAAGTATACATTTTTCTCATTTAAAACCTCTAGTTGACTGAAGTTTGTTTCTCCTGTTTTTTCTTAGAAAAATTTTGGAAAAAGATTGGAACTCTTCATGATAATGTGGCTTTTGGCTATAGATTCTGGTATATGGTATTCTTTACAAGCCATTCATTTGATTATTTTATTTAGAATAATAATAAGAGTGTATGTTTAAAAGTCCATAGGAAGCACTGGAGTATTTTTGCCTCTATGGAGTTAATAATATTAGTCATTCTGTAACTTGAATAAGGTATAGATGCTTTTCATGTGAGGATTGTCCTTGCAAGCTAGCTCAGGTACACTTCTTGGAGGGCTTGATGGGTTGTCACTTTGTATCTTTGAGGGGGTGTCTAGCAGACCAGTAGGGGTCACTGTATGCATTGAATTTAGGAAATACATAAGTCATTTTAATTACTTTATTAAATTGTGTATGCTAGCACACTTGGAAATAACAAATCATAGACAATAATTCATTATTTGTCATAGTATTCTATTGTCTGAGTTGGGAGTATCTGTGCAAAGCATTTAATAGTTAGCATTTTATAAGGTAAGCGCAAAGCACAGTTATGTCAAAGACTGTATGTCTAATAATACAGTTTCAGGAGGATCTGACTTTGAAAGGGTCTTCACAGCTTGCTGAAAATAGGAGCGTGCTGAGAAAAAAGTGGTTCTGGCTGGAGCTGCTGTATTTTCTTGTCCTAACATAATAAAACAGACTGGAAAGTGTGATGAGGCAGGTTGATGTGCCACATAAATGCTTTAATAATGTTTGCTTGCATTTCATTCAAAAAACAAATTTTAACCCATTTTAACAAGTCTGGCAGAAAGATATGTCAACCCTGTTTTTCCTTCTAAAATGTGTGCTTGAAATAGATGGCTGATGATACTCAGCTCTTCTAAGGCAGTTAATCGTGCAACTAGATCATAATCAATGTGGTCACTTTGAACCAATATGTAAGATCCATCTGTTTCTAGTTTTTCTGTAGTGGCAATGTTGTGAAATATCTCTTTCCCTTCTGCCCTCTCCTAAAATCCGTATCTTGGGATTTTAAATGTTTCTATATATGGCCGAAGAAAGATGAAAACACATAAGCGTTTTAATCCTTTCTTAAATGGGGCATTTATCCAGTTTTAACTTAAATGTGAAGAATGAGAATTCTTGTTTATAATACTTTCATTACTGAGATTTCTTAATGAGGGAAGCATTGCACATAATTAGATGGAACTAGCTATGCTATTTATTTTCATATCCTTCCCATGATCTCCTCTTCAACAATTGTTGCACTACTTTTTGTATGTGTGTTATTCTTGCCACAGCTGTGCCTTCAGGAACTTTCATATTGATCTTGAGCTTTCTTTCAAAATGTTTTGAAGCCGTTGAGAATCTTCAGCATAAGTGGTCTGTGGAAAAAGCTCTGTTTTCCAGGAAAAACCACCCAGGCTGGTGCCCTAGCTGCGATCCAGGACCTGAGAATTCAGTTTTTGATTCAAGCAAATGAAAGTGGTCTGGTAGTTTGCTGCAGAATAGCATGGAAAACCATGTGGAATGAGGTGAAACTGAGGTAGAGAGTAAGAGCATATTTGAAATACTCATAGTC
Organism: Ara ararauna; assembly: GCA_028858755.1. NCBI lineage: Eukaryota > Metazoa > Chordata > Aves > Psittaciformes > Psittacidae > Ara > Ara ararauna. The sequence continues at coordinate 52,836,920 of CM054410.1, forward strand.
TCTGCTTCAGCAGCTGCCTATAACAATAAAGTGATTAATTTATGTAGTAGTGGTACAACAGCAGATGGGAGCAGAAAGGAGAAATAGCAAGATAGCAGGCAGCAGCATCTCTTGTTTTTCTGTGACTGCTGAGATTTGCTTAATTTGATTGATGAGCTGTATCTGAAAACTTGTGCTGATCACTGTTGCACGCATTTCTCTCTGACAAGAGAACCAAAGATTTGCTCAAGTGTGTGTCTTGCTTCCTTTTTTTAGTGAATTGGTTGAAATTCTAGTTATATTGGAAATTTTTGCATTATAATAAAGAACATCTTTGTTTCTTCCTTCAGGTAGTTTTCATCTCTTTATGAAGAGTTCTATAGCATGGGAGAGAGGGAACGGTGGAGAAATAAGTGATGTAAAAGAGTATTAATCTTTTCCTTGTATTCTTTTTCTATAAAATTGACATTTTTCTTGATTAAGTAGTCTAAAAAGTGATATCTTAAAAGCAGAGAAGTGCCTTCAAATGATGATACATCTTTGATTGGAAAAGAATAACAAATTTAGTAATCCAGTAAGAAAAAGCAAATGTTTTCAGCAGATGTTCCTTGAATTAACAAAATTACTTTATCTTCAGTGTAAGTATGTTTTAGTGTAGCATATGACTACTTGTTTTTCATTCTTCTAACAATTGTTCTCTGCATCTCCAGTGCAGTCATTGCAGCTTAAGTGAATCACAGCTTTTCTAGATTCTCTCTGCTCCCAGGTATACTAATTGTTCTGGTCATCTAAGCTTAATATGTTTTAACACTTTTATATGTAGTGTTTGTTTCTTCAAAAGCTGATGTTTGAAACAAAAGCTTGCTCTCCTTTTAATTTCAAATACATTATGAACTTCTATTATATCAAAACTTTAAAAGATTGAACATGTGAATATTTATACCTCTTCAGTTGATGAGTACAGAGCAAAATTCTGCAGTAGTTCAAGTTAATGTTATGTTGTTAACATGGTAGCAACTGAGATTATTAGTTTTAAGTTCGGTAATATAGATTAACTATAGCATGTACTACTTAGTATGACCTGCGTATGATTTATTGTAATGGTTACTGATAAATGGGTAGTGATAATTTGGAGATTATATTATGTTGGTGTTTTTTAAAGGGAATACTTGATTAGGGCAAATGATTGCTGTATTACTCACTGACTAATTATATTACCTTTTTTGCAATTTTTTTTTCTTCAGAAAAGCTATCCATTCGAAGGTAGATGGGACTAAAGCTTTCCAGGTGGGTTCAGGGGGTTGATGTGGATTAGGAATATGACAAAATGTCAACATACTGTATTATAACTTCACATGCAACTTGGTAAACAAGAGACTAGGCGGGAGGGGAAGAAAACTTTTTGCTTCCTCATCCATGGGGAAAACATAGACTTGTCTCTCTTCAAAATGCATCCAAAGAATAGTTTTAGAAGTATGTTGACAAGATCACGAGATTTGTATGTAAACATATAGGAAACAGGTTCCTTTATCTAGTCTGAACATATAGGAAACAGGATCTCAGAAGATAAAAATATTTTATCATTTTATTGACTGAAACAGTGCTTCTGTGGTTTTAAATGAATGTGTGATTCTTTCTTTATGTGCTGAATTGCTGTACATCCATTATAAATTTGGATTCTATTTGTAGGCTTTGTATTTCTTAAATCACAGATATAGCTATTTATTTTTTTTTAACTCTATCTCACTTTCAGGTATACTTTAAAAAGGTCAAAAGATCAGTAAAATATAATAATAATTAAAAAAAATAGTTTACAGCCACACATAGTAACATAAGTGGGAGCTGATAACTGTCAAGCCACCTCAGCAGGGTAAAAAGACTTACTACATCATACAGTAGTGAATGTTGCACTGGTTTTTGAAGTTACTGCTCGTACACTGTATTTCATACAGAACACAGATCGGTCATTTTGCCGAGGAGCAGAGTAAGAAGACTGAAGCTAGAAGAGGGAGCAAAAAATGACATGAAAGTGCATTGCAGAAGTTGTCATGAGATCCTCAGTGTGGGACCCTTTGAATGATGTGCGTTTAGTGCAAAGATGAACCCGTGCTCAAAGGAGCTCTCTTAAGTGATGTGTTTTCCAATGGAAAGATCTGATTATGTGATGCACGTTGTAGTGTCTCATGCTTTGGGATTCAAGATAGCAGAACTGTAATTTACTGCAAATTAGTAAACATGGGTTTTGTTTTGCTTAGTCTTTCAGGACTCCTTTTAAAAATGTTAGGTTCTTGATTTATTGTAAATATTTTATAGAACAGCAGCCTATGGCACTAAAATCTATACTTACCCACTAACAAAGAAAGATAACTCTAATGCATAAGGAATCCAAATACTAGTTTTTCTTTTGACTTTGACTTAAACTCCATTGAGTTTAACCAGAAAAAACAGAAAAGTCATTGCTTCAGCTTAGTGTGCCTGTCTAGAGAAAAGTGATTATACCCCTACAGGCATGCTTTGAGCAATGGCTTGGGCATTTACCCAGTTCATATATCCCTGTCATAAAGAGTCAGTTTCTGTTCTTTTGAAGTCAGATGCAGTGATGTAGGCTTTTTGTGAATTATTCACAGGGAAGAAAAAGTCTTCTATCTCTTCTAAAACAGAAAGAAATGCCTGTGATGTATTTTCTCATAATGAGATAAAGGAATATTAAAATAATGTCCTAAATATGAACAACTAATTTAGATTATTGCATGCTGCCATTAGGATCTGCTTTTCCAAATTAAAATCCAAATCTAAAAGTAATTAAGAAGTAACATTATCAGATCTGAAATTCATTTTATGTTATGTTAAGATTGAAAGAGCAAAGTGTGTATATTATAATTCACTTTCGAGTTTTGCATGTTCTCTATGTATCCATATGTCAGCAGCCTGCCCTACAGTCTGTTTCCAGTCGTTCCAGCTGCTATTGTTTTAGAGTGGAAATGTATGGCTTCTTGCTTTTTTGTGAGAGAACTCATTCCAAGGTATGTCCAGCAAAATTTGGAAGTGATAAATACTGTGTTGTGTATGCTTGATTTTCAGGGTGACTCAATATTGATTAATTTCTTTGAATTAAGAGAGGTGTTTCTTGTGCTTTGGACTTAAAATAAAGCAAACAGTTCTAGATCCAGGGTTAATTTAAAATTAGATTAACTTGGGTGTTTTTGTTTGGGTTGGTTTTTGTTGGGGTTTTTTTTCATATCTGGCTATGAATTGTTGCCATCATCAGTATCAGTATCAAGGCTCTGAGCCCAGATATTTATGCATATCAGACAACTGAGATGAAGAGAATTTCCTGTTTTCTATATAAGCAACAAAGTACAAGAACCAGACTTGGAAACGACAAAGTGTAATTTGTCTGCAACTTCTTGTCTAAAGATATTCTTGATAATTTTGAGTTCTTATGAATAAAATCCTATGTAGTAAAGAGTTTTATGGCAGAATGTGGAACAGTTCTTTGTCTTGCTTTTTTTTATTTCTTTTTTTTTTTTTTTAAAAAAGGTTAGTGCTAAAATAAGTTTCTTAAATATACATAAAATGGCATCTTATCTACACTGTGTATTGTCTGGAGTACTTCCTCTTCTCTTCCCACTAACTTTGAGAAGATTACAGACAGTTTGCTTTTCAGACATTTGACATCACATCCATTGAATGTATGTGTGACTGTTTCTTTACATCCCTTTTTCCCCTTAGTTCTGTACGTGTTGAATATGCACGGGTTTGTCTATGTGCAAACAAATACAGACAGCTAACCATAGTGTCTGAGATGACACAGTTTCTGTTAGATATACCAGGCTGTTTGGTAAGATTAAGTCCTTCATTTTATTTTGCTGAATCATTGTAAGTATTGGCATCTGGACTGAAATCTCCCATCACAAGTAATCAGTACGCATTGAAAGTCTTCTAAAAATTCAGGAGAAAAAAAAAAACAAAACCAAAAACCAAAAACCAACCAACCACAAAAACAAAGGGAAAAATGTGTTTTGCCAGGGCTAATGAAATAAATTCAGTCTTGTAATTGTTGTGCTGCTGCTATTTTTTTGTTAACCTCTTTTTTTTCCACCCCTCTCCTTTTTTTTTTTTTTTTTTTCCTGTAGAGTAGACATTGGAAGTTTTATTAGAGTGAGATACTATTAGACTGGGAAAAATACTTCCTCTGTACCTGAAACTTGATCCAAATTTAGCCAAATAAGCTTGGAAAATCTCTGTTTATCCCAAGGTTTTTTTCAGCCTGAAAGCAAAATTATTCTAGACTTTTTTTTTTTTTTCCCAGCAAGTGTGTTACAAGAACACCAAGGAAAGAACAAGACACATTTTTAAGTTACTCTTTTTGTCTGAAAGAAGTTTCAGTGATACAACTGAACTGAAAATATCAAGACTGCTGTCGTTTTTCTGTTGTTAGTAAGTCACATACAGGATAGGCCATGTTGTTTCTACTGAGAAATAGCAGAGTACGTACTCTGTTTAAGACAACATTCACTTGCATTTCTCTGTTATTTTTAAATCTTGGCTTTCTCTAGTTGTGTAGGGCTTGGATTTAGTAAATTTATAGTCTCATGCTACTTGTCTAAGTGATAGGAAATCCTTCTTTGAGATCTGAGTCTTTTATCTCTATCCCCTTGAAACTGAAATAACTTTCTGTATATCTGAGGTGGCCAGTAGTTTTGGTTTGAATTTGAAAACTCTTTTCAAATTCAAGTAGTTAACCTGAATGCAAGACTTAATTTAAAAAGGCCAAGCAACACTTACCCATTGTGAAGACTGACTTTTGGACCGTCGGCATCTTTTCCCTCCCCTGTATTTTTTATTTTGAAACAAAGACCTACTGCTGTTATCTACTGTAAGATATGAAATGGAAAGCAAGTTCTTCTGAGGTTTGTGCTGTAATCAGTGTACCCCTAGAAGTTTCATGATTGCAAGTTTTTCCAGTAACATACTGTCTTTTTGAATCACTTGGGTTTGCTTTATGTTAAAACTGCTTTGAGTTTTCCAGTTGCACTGCTAATACAAACATAGATTCTGTAAAGAATGGTTGTATACTGTAATTATATCCTTATAGGTTACTCTGTGGAAAATATGTTTATGTTGGATGTGGTTTTCTACTCAACAAAAAGAAGAAAGTAATAAAAATAATATTTTAGCTGCAGCACACTTTTTATGGAGAGCTTCTGCCCAAGAACTCTACAGTGTTGAAATCAATACAGTTTGAAAGACACTCATGCAGCTGATATAATAACCTCTGAAATACTAATGAACAGTTATCACTTCCATTGGGAAACTGTAAGAGTCCCAAGCATAAAAATGGTCATTTAAAATGTCTTTACTAAGCACCACACAATTCTGCAGAACTAAATCTCAAGTAGATCTTGCTCCCTAAATGGTAATTCTATCTTTTTTTTAAAGGTCAGCTCAATTAGATTTTGGCAAGATTGAGTCTTCAGTGTCTCTCAGTGTATTCATCAGGACACATTGGCTGGTAGTTTGCAAGTCTTCTTGAGCAAAATGGGTTAGTAATACATTGGTACCAGTACAGATAGATTGTCCTCATCACCGCATAGACAAACCCTCATGAGAACTGTTCAATTCTTTAAGCACTAGTGGCGTGATATAATGAAGTTGTATTCCGTTAAGCACTTGTATACAAGGGAGCAAAATGTCATCACCTGAGTGTGGCTGCATTTCTGTGATACAACCTCATCTGTTCCGTCAACTAGTTTTGCTCTGATCAATAAGCAGTTTTCTGTGGCCTTTCACTACTGTCAGATGTCATTGAATGATGTAAATACATGTCAGAAACTAGAAACTTGACAGCTTCCCTAGACTAAAGAGAAGTGTGGGAGGGGATGTACTGCTGGGATAGGATAGACAGAAATGACAGCTGATCTCTGCTGTGTATAAATGATTTGATATTGCTACATACAAGATTTTTCATTTTCCGTAAGCATGCAACAAAATGACTGTGGCTTGTACAAGTCAAATCATTCAAAAAGACTGAAGGGAAAAAGAAAACTTTTTGTATTACAGGGCAGCACTGACCACAGTGTTTTAAATGGCCCACTTAGAAGTTACCTCTTACTGTATTTTTGTCTTTCGAAACTAAATCTTCAGTCCTACTTGCTGTTAAAATGAAGGAAAATTAAATAAATATAGAAAATGTTCTCCCAGGCAGCATACAATAGTAATGTTATTTATGCTAACATACTCTTTCAAAGCTCCAGATAGTTAATTTCTTCAATATTTCACGACAGAATTGAAAAATGGAGGGCTTTTGGTTGGTTGGGGAAGCTTAAAGAACCTCAAAATTGATAACGGGAGTGAAGAACAAAACAGTTGCATTCTATGGTGGGGAATGTAGCTGAAATGTGCAATATTTTTCTCATTTGAATTTTTTTTTGTTATACTTCATGATTCCAGTGAGGATCAACTGCCATAGGAAATAGTACAAAGAGGAGAGAGATTAGTACTATTCAGTATTTTATTTATAGTTGATTGTATTATGGGTCTTACACTGTGGAACAGACTCTAGCTGCAGTTTTACCATAAGAAGTTTACAACACAAGTTCCAGAGCATGGTCTTCTGGGAGGAGAGGAAATTTCTGTAATAGATGGTTGGCACTAGATAAAAATTTAAGCTGTTTTGACAGGAGCCATGGCATTTGGCTTTTTGTCTTGAGGGTTGGTTTAGTCCTTCCTATACAGCATAGACATCTTTACTGGGTTTGCTACTGCTCAAGAAGGAAAACATGGAAGTTGTGAGTTTGAAGAGAAACCGAATATATGAATAAAATGAAATGTTTTTCTAAAAAAATAATTATTTTAGTATCTAAAGTAGCACCTGCTAATGCACTAACAGATTGATCTGTAGTCTGCCTACTTGTAATAGCAGTCTCACTGAGCTTGCCCTCCACCCTGCCCTCCTGGCCACTGGCAAAACTGGTGAGAAGATAGGGATGTTATCTTTGTGAGAGATTGGATACATGTTTATACACGTGTGTAATTAAGTACCAGTCTACCATATCCAGTTGAGTATTTGCTACCTTAATTATGTTATCATACTTTAGTGTTCTTATCCATTGTACTGAAATGTGATTTGTATGAAGAAAAGCTCAAGAGCCCTCAGATTTGGTACTGTGCTTCCCCTATGAGAGGCTTGGGCATGTGCCATGTGGACAGTGCTTATTTGGTTTTCACCGATCACTCACCATACTGCCTATGTGTACCAGAATGTCTCAGCTTAAATGCCTGGTTTCAGAGCAGGAATCACGATTCCCGTCGACTTCTGGAGTCCTCAGTTTGGGCCCCATCAGCTGAGGGGGTTTTTGCAAGGCTTTCAAACAATAGTTGTCCTCAGCTGGAAAGCTTAGACCAGGTTTTTCGAGAGGGACATGAATCTTAGTTAAACTAAACCAGTTGAAATTAACTGTATTTGCTATTTTTTCTGACATCAGCCCTTACTTCGACCTTTCCTTTATATTGTTAATTATTTGGTGTGATTTACCTTTGTATTGTATACAAGGAGTGGCTAGGTGCTCATCTGATGTTACACATTTGTACCAGTGGAAAGTGTGGAAAGTGATGCCAAGTTACTAATTGCTACTCTGCTAGCATACTTTAATTAGTTTACTGCATATGATGAACTATTGTGGTGAGAGACTGTTGGAAAGCTTTGTGTGGGCTGATGTTTATTTTAAATCAGAAAACTATTTTTAGTTAATTTCTATTTTGTTATTTCTCTGTTTGGCTTATGAGCTCACTAAGAGCCAGTATTTTTTGCCTTCCAAGTGATAAACATTGTCATTCTTTCTGATACATAAAATGACCAAAATGATTTTACAGCAACCTCTAGTGTGTGTAGAATAATTGTCAGAAAACCAGAGTAGTGTCAAGGTGTAGCTTTTAGGTGGGACTTCCGTTACTGACTTCATTGTGGTCATTACCCACTTCTTTGTTGGGAGAGAAAGGGAAATGAAATCATTATTCAGAAAGAAGATATTCCATCTGCAGTCTTGTGTGTCTGGACTCAACCTCTTGAGAACAGGTACTGAAATTCTCTAAAAACTAGCAAGAGGGTTCTGCTGCAACCTAATGCCTTCCTGTGCTTTAGGACATTTCTTAGGTTTAAAACAATTACTGCATATTTTCTACCTATTACATTTTTTACATAATCACCTTTATTTTAATTTGAATACTTGGTTGCTAGAACTGACAAGTGAGATTGGGTATCTCATAGTCCAGAATAGCTCCTCCAAATACTGTAACCTCCCGAATACATTGAAAATCCCCAAATGAAGAGGGAAAAATTACACTTTCCCATTATTCACAATCCCACTTTTGATATTTTAAAATCTCTTTCTAGAGCTGTTTCTGCAACAGTGCTGAAATATGCTGTCAATTCCAATACACTGCACAGCAATATAAAGATTAAAACTCATTTGAGATAACAGGGAGTTGTGTGGTCGCCCCAAACATAGAATCATAGAATAGTTAGGGTTAGAAAGGGCCTTAAGATCATCTAGTTCCAACCACCCGGCCATGGGCAGGGACACCTCCCACTAAGCCGTGCCACCCAAGGCTATAGCAATTTTATACATCATTCTGATTTTTCTCTCTGTGTATTGTATATTAAAGTAAACACATAGCCAGGTTTGGGGTTTTGGTTTGGTTTTGGGATTTTGTTCCCTTTTTTTTTTTTAATTTATTTTTTTATTTACAGATTTTGCCATGTTTCTGTCACTTCAACTCCTTGTTCCTTATTAAGACTTCAGAGATACAAACCAGTAGCTCAGTAATTGCTTTCTTGAATCTGCCTTTAATAATTACATTTAGTAAAGCTGTATCGAAAATTAGAAAGGCAGAGACTAATGGAAAACTAGATTTTTCACTGAATTAGAAAGCAAGACAATCCATATATTGACAACATTTCAAGTTGAAACAGATCAGGAAAACTGTTTTGGACTGTCTGTGCAAAGGGGCAAACACAGGCCTGATGTGCAGTGGCATCTGCATTTTATACAGCCAGAGAAACTATAAGAGATTTCATGTAAATAGGTGTCTTGAGAGGGGACAGTACAAATCTGATTTGGAAGCAAGTCACTTGAGGTTTTTTTCAGTCAGAGAACCTCTTTTTTCTTTGCATTAACAAAAAGTCTAGAAAGTACAACTTTTCACTGATTAAAATACCTTGAAATGGGAGGTGAGGAGAAGAGGAACCATGTTTTAAATTCTTGTTTTAAACTGGATCATAATCTTCAGAATAGTGTTTGTTGAGGTTGGTATGAGGTCATTGTAAGCCAGTTTGTGTGACGGGGGTAGAAGAAAGAATGAATAGGGACATTGTTTAGTCATTACTGGGACTTTTCACCAAAAACTTCAGGCATTTGAGTTCCCATTTTAAGAACAAGCAAAACCATGAAAAATATTTTCAGACTTCTATTCCGGATATATTGAATATTTTAAATGCCTCTAACTATAAGCAGGCAATGTATTTATTTATTTATCAAGCACATTGTGTTCATTAAAAAATGGTAACTTTGTGGTAACTTAAAAATAATTAAAAAAACCCTCACAAACAAAAATACCCCAACAAAACAAACCAAGCTTTAAAAGGTATACAGATCTTGCAGTGTAAATAGATCTTCTCTCAGTTATGTAGTGTTAGTTGGATCTAAAAGCTTATGCTTACAGGATTTTTATTTTAAGCTAGGTTTATTTACTGTTCTGTCTCCACATGCTTTCCCTTTTCATGTAGGAACTGAGCTGTTTTGTTGAGGTATGTAATTTGTGTATCTTTGAGGTTCTGTAGTGTTTTGAGATTGGGATTTGCTTCAGTTATCTGCTGAATAGGCGCTGTGCCTAGCAACATTATTTTACTACTGTCAGCATTTTTGGAGACCCTTATTTTTACCCAACAGTACAGTCACACTTACTATACATTTAGTAATAGTTCAGTTTGACTACATAATGCTTTCTTCTGCTGCTTTTTAGGACGTTAACAAAATTGGTCATATGTCTTGCCCAAATCTTTGCAAGGTTTGGATCAATATGCATCAGCAGAGTGTAGACCCTGTGATTTTATGGCACCCTGGAGCAATTAAAATAAACATGGAAAAAGAGAGTTTTGGTTATGTAAATGTATACAGTTTGTTTATTGGCTACTCATTTTACTGTAAATTGCTGCTGAACTTTCAATTTCCAGTATGTTTGACTGAACATAGGTTGATGGTTTGAAGGCTTCTGAACATAGAAAAGCATTGATCTTCTCTTGCTAGAAACTTCACCTTTAATCCTGATCACGTAAGATGGAATGTAAATAGTAACTTTCATTGTGTTATATACACATCAATAAGTATGTAGTCTCAAGTGTATGATAAATACATGCTGGTGATCTGATAAGCTCTTTCATTAATCCAGCAACTTTTATGACATATTGAGAGGTCTAGTTGTTGCTAGTTACCTTTTGAACCTTTGTTGAGGAAGCATGCTGTACTGTTCAATGACAGCAGCAAATATTCACGATTGGATCACCAGCAGTCTGAGAAATTTCACTCTTCTTTGTAGTATCCATAAAAGATAATATTAGCCTTATTCGGAATGGCAGTAATGATTGTGTAAGAAAGCGCTGCTGAAGTCACAGAAGAAATGGAGAGAAACACAAAGGTGACACCAGCTTGAGATTCCCTTCTGGCTCTCTGGGATTGCTGTTTGAGCAAGCAAGCATTATTTGTAGTTTAGGAAGGATTTTGTCTGTGGTGAATAAATTACTGTTTGAATGGGGACTTGTCAACCTGACTTTTTTCCCTTGTATCTGGTGGGAAAGTTGAAAGGCTCTTAAGAGGATAAATAGTGTGAAGCCAATGGGAATATCTGCTGTCTCCCATCCCAGCCATCTTCTTCAAAATATTGCAACAGGATCTTCACAAAAAAAACAAATTCAGGATATCATCTGATATCCTTAATCAGAATAAACTTAATCCTTCAAGGTAGTTACTCCACAAAGCAGAAGGGCAAATTGCTTCCCAGCAACACAAAACTCTACAAATCTGTGACAAAGTAAAAGTTGGGAATATATAACTGGATCTTCAAACTGTCAGCCAAAAAACAAGCACAGAAAAGCAGATATTTTTGTCTTTTTACTTTTCCTCCTGAGTTAAAAGGAGATTTCATAGGATCACAGAGTCATTTAGATTAGTAGGGGCCCATGGAGATGTAGGCACCCCTCACGTCACCCCTGCTCAAACAGGGCCAACATAGGTCAGATTGCACAGAGTCTTGACCTATCATGTTTCAACTTTCTCCACCACCACTCCAGGCCCCAGCTGCAGTGTTTATCCAGTGAAGATTTTCTGATGAAACTATTAAATAGTCCAGATTTGGCCCTAGATCTGTCATGCTCTTACTTTCCTAAAAGAATTGAGGTTTGCATGTAGTAATTTCCCATTGGTTCTTTTTAAAAAAAGAAAACGAAGGGGAAAAAAAAGAAGTTGCTTTCAGTACAAAGATCTGGGAGTGGGATTATACATTTTACATTGTTTATTTCTGATGGGTAGAATTTTACAAGCTCTTTATTTATTTCACAGATAGATCTCATGACTCATGCTGGGGGAAGTCTCTTTTGAAACCCAGCATGTTGGGTAACATGTAGATAAAGCAACAACTGTCCAAAAGCATTCAAGTGCTAGGGTTTTTTTCTGAAATTATTTTAGAAGTATTATCTTGTCACAGTAAACTGCAGTAATAATTAATACCTTCCTTTAAGACCGTTATATATCCTATCAGTCTTTACAGTCAGCAATCTTATGTTCAGTTTTAGTAGGGCATTGCAGTTTCATGTAGAAATGATGATCAGGATCTTAGAAAGCTAGCATGTGATACAGGAATAAGAAAATGTCACTCTTCTGACACTAACAGTTTTTTGCCTACACACTTAAATGAACTGGTTTGCTTTTTTTTTCTGTGATCTTAGAAAAATTAGAGGAGTTTGTTCTACTTTAAAATCCTCCACTGGTTTCATTATTTGTTAGCAATTGCAGTGATTAAGAAGTTTGAGGAGAAATAACACTTTTTCCTTTTATGTATTTCAAGAATACCAGAAGTATGAATACTATTTGATGATTTTTCAGTTATGTAGTGTCAACAAATGCCAAAAACGCTGTTTAGAGCAGAATTCTGCAGTGGCTCATGGTTTTGCAGGTTAATGCCTTTTTTAAGGCTTCTCTTATGAGTTAGAGGAGCAAGGAGTTATTTTCCCTGAGACTCTCTTTCCTCAGGTAGAAAAATCAATACTGCATTTTCTGGAATAGCTTTTCTGTTTCCTTCTCTACCTCTTTAGTATACCCTAGAAGGAGGAGTTGAGAAATGTTGGATCTGTGTGTAGTGGTCCCTGCAAGGATACAACTTCTCATGTTTATATAGCTAGATGGCAGTGCGTGTAGTAGCTGACTTCAGGAGGCATTTGTGTTTGTGTGTGCGCTTGCCAGGTTTGGTGGTGGGCTTTTGGTTTTCTGTTGTTCTTGTCCTTTCCCCTGCATTTTACATGCAATCCTTATTGAAAAGCCTTCTTGACAAAATCGGGAAGAAGCAAGTAAGTGCCAGAGTTAGTTTTTCATATCCTGAAATCAAGACCTGTACAACAGTATGCGAGGTGAAATATGTTTGTTGTCTGCATGGGTGTAAACATGTGCATCACTGCTCTGCATCCACTGGGTCTCTAAAGGCTTGCCATTTTAACCTAGGAAAAAGCATGAAATAAATAGTTCAGTGTTACAGAAGTACTTGGACTATAGATCTAAAGTTTCCCAAGTGACTGTGATGTTACCATTTGCCTTAATCTTGAGGCCATGCTTTCCATACATATGGTTTTCCTGCCTTTTTAATTTTTTTTTTTTTAATTCTTACATTGAAAGAATTCTGCGGGCATCATCTCTAGGGCTCATTTGTTCCCATGACACTGTCAATCCCGCATGCTGAGCTGAGAAGATGCTCGCTAGGGAAAAATAGCATGTGACTGACCACTGCAAGTAAGTAAGTGCAGTGACACTGGATTGCATTGTGTGAATAGTTTAAATGACATTTTGAGTGCTTAAGTTCACAACCAGTATTTCTTAATAGTTTCTGCCTTTTCTACCCCATAGCAGGTGGCTGGTAATAATGGGAAGGGAGTACATCATTTGGATATGCCCGAGACGTACGACCATTGTATGTGGAGCTTTTAGGTCCTTAGTACAGGCCTCTAGACTAAAAGGTGTTTGGTACTTTTTTATCTACCATCTGCCCCACCAGCAGTGGAGGGAGGGAGAGGAATACTGTGTGTTACCAGTGGGTTCTCACAGTGAGCAGATCCAGTGACATACTTTTCTGATTCATACATGATGAAATCATGCATTCCCTTCAAGGTTACAGGAGCTGGACTAATTCAGACTAAAAAGCTCTTCTGATCTTCCTCAGCCTGCTTTTTGTAATGGTAACACTGTACGGTCTTTTCAGGTGGTGTTCCCTGTGCCATATAGTATAGATTCCTGTCCAGCATCTCTTTCTTACAAAAACTAAAAAGCATCCTCCAATCTTTTTTCTGCTCCCTAATATCATCGTGGCTCCTGAACTATAGAAAAATACTCTGTAGGCCTGAAATTTACCCCAGCTTTGTGGAGATGCCATAAACATGAAGTCAGTAGGGATGCACTGTAAAAATAACAGAGCACCAGGAATGCTGATGCTGTTGGAAGACATGCATTATGCACACACTGTGCAAAATTTTGTTAAGAGTTTGCTCCAGAAATTTATGGGTTAACCAGATTTGCCTCCCAGCTGTCTTACTGGTTTTGTTGTCCTAGTCCTGAAGGAATTTGTGTGAAATGGCATGGGCTTTCTTTTGGGTTGGGTTTGGAGGTTTTGATTTGGTCTTTGGCATGTGCGAAGTAAAATATATTTTTCTTTAAGTTTGTGTTTGGACTGTCTCAGTTGTAACTTTCTAAAAATATTTGTGTGAATCACATACCTGGTATGAAAAATCTAAACTCAAAAATTAAAGGTTGGCAAAGCTATATGTAACTGTGAACAGTCTTGTAACGGAACATATTAGATTATTATAATTATTCCTAGCACTGCCATTAACTTATGTTTTGTTAAATTAACTCCATCTCAGGTCCTCTTCAAATGTTATTGAGATGTTAATTAAAAATAGTAGTGTGTGTGAGCTGAAGTATGAAACAGGAAGGATGTAAGATAAATGTCCCTTAGTTACCCATTTAGATTTCTTACCTGTGAAAATGTATATGTGAAAGAAAAGATAATTAGGGACAGAGCTGTACAGAAAGATGTGCAACTGCTGAGGCAGTTGAAGGTGGCGCCTTATACACATACAGGGTAAGTCAAGTTGCATTTTTCTGCATTGTAAATAAAGAAATGGCACTTTTTATAAATACATAAAAGAATCAACTTTCACTGCAACTAAGAACTGAAGGTGAAGTTTACATTCTTTCTGCAGGGAGGCACTGGAGACTCACAATAATAGAGCCTCTGTAACAAAAAACCCATTTGAATATTTGTGGCAATGTTTTTGTGAATAGAAAGGACAAAAGTTTTATATGCATTACGGAAGGTTAGAACCAGGAAAATGCCAAGATTTGGTGAGGTTTGCATAGGGGAGTGAAGTTGTCAGTAAGTTCATAATAAGGCAAAAAGAAAGTTTGAAGCCTCAGAATGAGGGAAGGAGTGATATCTTTGACAGTACTGCATTATGTCTGTAGCAACTTATTATTATTTTTTATAGTACTTTTGAATTTGTCCTATTGAATTTAGAGGTTTAAATAGGGGAATTGGTTGTTATCTGCAGGTGATGAACATCCAGAGTTTTCTAGTGGAGTTAATAAAGATTTTTTTTCAGAAGATATTTTTTTCACCCAAGAACCAGGATATGAAATGTGACACTCAAATTCCAGCTAAAAATTAGTATATGGATATTATTTCTTCATTGTGCTGTATTTAGGAGTCTGTAAGCTTTTTTTACTGAAGTGTTCAAGCCAGGTTAGTTCTTCAGCAGCCTGTGCTTGACTGTTTCTAAATTTTATTTCTTGGAGGAAAAAGCAGTCACAGATTTTTAGACTCGTCAATGCTATTTTTTGACTCTGATGCTTCTAGTTAACATTTGAAGAGATTGGCATACTGGGTTGTCTTCAAGTGACAGTTAGCAATTAAACATTTAGCACAATTTTCAATCATCTATTGCCTGTCACTTTGTTTGCAGTATGCATGTTTTTATCTTCACATTGCCATCATCAGACTCGATTCATAACTTATTTCAAATCTTTCTGAAATGTGTTGGATACATAATACTTTATCTGCCCAAATACATGTGCAGGCATGTAATTACTTGATGTTTGCCTCACTATCTTCCAAGTGATTGAGAGGCTAGTTGCAAATTAACATAATTCTCATTGAATCAATTCTAATTGTCTTTCAAATGATAAATATTTAATTGTACAACCAGTTCTGATAGGTTATTCAATTGTGTATGACAAAATTGCTGATAGGATACTTTATATATTATCCTGGATATTGGTTTATGTTAGTATTTCTACTGCCTTTGAACCAATACAATATGTTGATGTAGTCTCCATAAGTGGTTGAGATGTTGCCTTTTCTCAGATATGTGTGTTTGAGTCAAATTTGGTGCTGCCTTAGCCCTTCCACTAAGGCCAATGCAGTTTTCCTTAAAACTCTGCAATTCAGCTACTTGTTGTGTTTTATTAAGTAACTCTAAGAAAAGAAAATTAAGAAATATTTTTTCTCTTCCCCCAGTACGTTGTGCTCAAGTCAAATCCAAACCCTGCATCCCTCTAAACTTCACACTCACCCTTGCTTCTCTCTGTGGGGCATCTGTGCTTCACTGACTGCAGCTCCTGTAGATATATCTGGTTAGAGCCAGGCTGGCTTCATTGGCAGTGACTGTTTTCCGGACTTTGACACCAGTTTTGCAGCTTATGCTGCCCACCCTGCTGCTACTGCTATACTGCCAGCAGTACCTGAAATAGTTTAAATCTGGTTTAGGAATATCTACATGCACTGTGGCCACTAAACCAACTAATCCCAATGCTTAAATGTAATACATGAAGGATCTTTGCTGAGCTGCACAGATTTTTAGAAAGGCAACATCTTTGACTACTTTGACTACCACTCTAGAAAAATGGTTCAGATGAACTACTTACGTTGACAGGTAAAGTGGAGCAGAGACTTCTCAGATGGGCTACTGCAGAGACCCTAATAAGAAATGATGCAAGCTGGGTATGTGGTATTTCTTACCCCCAGTATTTACTCACTATGAAGAATATGGAGCTGATTTTAATAGCTTGTGTTTAATGTAATGTGGCTAAATACTGCTGTGTTTCATGTTCATATGTGTTTAGTTAGTCACTAGCAGAGAAAAAAGCTAAATTCACATACCATGGTAGACATACCATAGAATATAAGACATGCCAGCTCCTTTGGCATACAATGCCAGCTTCTTTGAAGTGTAGTGCTTATCATGCTGCTGTGTGTATACTATTTTAATGTGTTCTTTGACACATATTTGACATTTTTGTTTCTAAACAAAACATCTGTGGTTTGGAAGTATAAGGTGACCCAGGCATTCTCCAGACAGCAAACATAAGTGTAAGCAAAGTAATGCAGTCTTAAACTTTCTAGAAATAAATTTAGTCTTGTGTCTAGCCTCTCAGTAAAAGGAGTTTTTTGAAGCTATTTTGCTGCAATAGGGGTACTTTCGTTGTCATTGGGAATTGCGTCCTGCCTTAGAAAGTGGGAGGACTCTATAGAATCCAAATAAAATAGCAAAGGATTTTGTGACAAAATAAAAGAGTCCTTATGTTTCATCAAACTTAGACATTTCATGTAAATATACTTTCACCATCAGTTGTTTTTTTTGCAATATTCAAGTGTTTTACCTTAATATACTATTTCTATTGGAAAGTTAATCTTTTCCGTAAAAAAGTATATGGTGGTTCTATTAGTAGAACACTTCTGATGAGAGACGTTGAGGTGATCCAGGTGAACAAATAGAGCAGAGCAGGCTAATTTTTTTGTTTGTGTGACTGTAGGCATTAGCATTTGTTAGGAACTTTCTCCTTATTCAGTAAAAGATCGACATGTTTTTCCTCAAGTTTGATTCTAAGGAAGTTAGCCAAATAGGGGACCACAGTGCCAGTGAAGTTTTAAAAGGCTGTCACCTGTGTAACAGTTGTGCTCTTCAGGGCTAATAAACTATCAAAAGCAGGTCAGATCTTGTAGCTTCTTGGTTAGGTTACAAATTAGATTTCCATAGTCAGTGTTTCTCTGGCAAGGGAGAGGCTTGGAAAGCCAAGTAAGTTATTTTTCAGGAAATGACAGAGAAGTTCCTATGGGATTTTATGAACCATGTGTTTGGAAAAGATTGGTTTAAAGAGAGTTGAAAAAATCAGAAAACTACTTAGTCTTATATGTCAGCTACTCTTTCATTCAACAGTGACAGCTCCGTAGAAGCCTCCCTCGAGCTTCCCATGTTGTAGGAATTACAAAACTATCCCCCTGGGTTGAAGTATAATTTGCTTTACTACCTCTTCCTGTAAACCCTAAGAAATATGACATACACTTCTCAAGGCCATCTCCAGAAAGAGTAACCCAAAGTCCTATGCATGCCTTTTGCATGTAATTCCTACCAACACTGTGCCATTTTAGGAGTGGAGGAGGCCCATGATGCAAAAGTGCATAGGAGAATGTGTATCCTTGATTATTTTGTAGTATTGGTGGGAAAGACAAACTATGTGCTGAAAGGTTCTTAAAGAGACTGTAGTCTTGTTTAGATAGCTGCTTAGCTGCTGGTACGAGTAACACTAGTGTTAGTGAAGAGCCAGCTTTTTCAGTAAATAAATGGCTGAAGGTTACATAAAATTAGTAAAGAGACATCTTATTTTAATAATGAATATCCAAGTTAGATTGCAGTAACGTGAGATTTAACAGGAGTTAGTGAAACAACATATTTGTCCTCTCAATGGGTTTATGTCACAGTAGAAAATATATTCATTATAATACAAAAATAGTAGGGCTCCTTCTAGGAGGGATCAGGTAACTGCTTCACACATGCTGCAGCTGTTGGGAATACTCTAGAAATCCTGTAGTGAACATTTCATTTCTCTGACATGGTCTCTTTCACAGACCTGAGAAAGCAGCATCATAATTGCATAGTGGTAAGCGTTGATTTCCATAGTTAATATGGACTTCTTGTGCTGTAACTTAATATTGTACATTTGTAATTAGGACTTAGTGAAACAGTCTGATTTTGTATAACAGACGTGACGCAGCGAGGGCTGGGGGAGGGGGCTGTTTGTGGGTCTTAACCAGATTTTGAGTTGGCTTCAGGAAAGGTAAGTACATCTTACAGTGGGTAGTGTAATGGATATGAATTTCTTTGTGACCCTTTTGTAAAAGTGAAAAGAAGCACTTGTTCTGAGTAGAGCTGTCCTGTTGGAGGTCAAAGCACAGGCACAAGCACTTGCCCAGGCCAGCTGGGAGGTGGAGGTAGCTGTGGACCCACAGCCTGCCTGTGAAGACTACTTCTCCAAATGACTGCGCTAGCCAGGCTGCCTCTCTGCAGCTCCTGCTTTCTGCCTGCTCTCGTGGCCATCAGGAAAAAGGGTTCAGCACATGTGATGCTGCTGCAAGGGAGGATGGATGACTGTCAGCTCTGTTCCTGTTCAGCCTTCCTCCCCTCCAGCACTCTGATTACTCTCAATTTCTAATGACCGATGTTTCACTTTTCTATCTCTTATACCATTTTTATCCCTCCTTAGGGCCTCAGCAAAACTGAATGGAGCAAACAGGGGTCTTCAGAGGTGTTCTGCATTTTTCTTTACTGTGCCCCTGTTTGTTTCCTAGTTCCATAACAGGAAGGGGACATTTTCCTTATGGGAAGACCATGCAGGAGCTTGTGTAGGGGCTGCTCCTGTAGAGTGGGGAGAATAATTGCTATAGAGAGGAGGCAAAGATGTGACTTGTAAGCACTTTACCTATGTTACAGAAGGCCTTAAGTCTCAGCAAGGGGTCATGGTGGTGATTAATTCAAAGTAGAATGGGGGAGATATACCAAAGTAAACAGCAGATGCAAGACAGGGAAGTGCCAGAACTTTGGAGAGTGTGGTTTGAGAGAAAAAGGGAGATTTCTCTTACTTCATGCCTTCATGATCCATGTCAGCCTGTCTCTGCGCCCTTGAGCTGCCCTATGCCCACTACAGAGCTGAGTTTTGCTACTCCCCCTTCCAAAGTATGAAGTCAGAATAAGTTAATTTGTTTTCATTTGGGGGATAGCGAGATTCAGTTTTATCAAGGCTGCTCTGAAGTTTGAGTTGGCTCTGAATGCTGCCCTTGTCTCCGCCTCTGCTGTGGAGGGCAGAAGTATGGAGCATTGCCATGAGGCACTTACACCCCTGATATACCAAATTGCTGCTATAGCTACATGCAGCTCTGGTTACCACCAGCCCCCAAGTGCTCTTACTGATTCTGTGGAATATTATTTTCCCCTGGATCAGTTGGGTGGGAATAGGTTTAAAGTCATCTTTTGATCTCTGCTATATGCCATAGTCTTGTTCCAGTTATGCAACAACTGAGACAGAAAATGTGCTATTGTCTGTACAATAATGAAACACTGAACACATGGAAATCTGATTACTGTTTCATGGACCGTAGCTGTCATTTCATTTGCTCTGGAATTCCTTTTATACAACCATGACAAAGGTTTAAGGTTGAGTTTCTTGACGCTTCGAATGTATTAGCTGTTCCTCAGACGAAAGTCTGTCAACCATACTGAAGCATCTAAAGGGATGTATTTATTTCTGAGAGTAATATTTTAAATAAAATTAGTGTAACTAAGCTTGGTCTTGAGAGAGAAAAGCACAGTACTAGAATTTTGTGGGGTTTTTTTACCTGATGGATGTTAGGCAAATGTATCTGTTTTTTGTAAATGTCTCTTTTTCTGCTTCTGGTTTTTGTATCTCCCCATTCTAAACAAGGCTGCCCATTTCTCAACTGTGATTTTTCAGAAATTGATGTATTTTGGAATTAATTTTTCCAGGTATAAATAGGCACAATATGATATTAATTTACCATAGTTGTAAACTGTGTAGTTAATGTATTTTCCATGACTGAATTTAAAAGTTCAATATCTGTATTTCTTATATAATAGAAAACCAAACTGAAAAGTTACTGTTCTTGTTTTTTTCCCTACTCCTGGTCATGTTTGTCATTCTTATCTGTTTTTTGTTGAACCAATCATTCTGGTTTTTTGAGACAAAGTTGCTAAAGCTGCCTGTTTTCTTATCAAATTAGCAGTTAAGAGATGTCCTTTTGTATCTAGTGTAAGCATTTGACATAGGTAAGAACTGAAGGAGGGCAGTATCAGTGTTATTTAAAGAACTGAAGGAGGGCAGTATCAGTGTTATTTACCACAGAGTTCTTGAGGTACACTTAAGACATTGGTGGGCTTACTGGAAAGCATGGGTAGTTTTTAAATGTAAAGTCATATAAATATGTCATACTGGTTCCTATTTTGTTCCATTTGTGCTTTTTGTCTTGGAAATTCAAAGTGATAGAGTACCAATTGTTTGCCCATCCATAATCCAGAGTAGTTACTACATTGTGCTGTCCAATTTCTGCAGCGAGAAACATAAGTGTTCTTGTAAATAATTAAAAAGGATCATTAAGTTAAGAGGTTTACTAATGATCAGAAACCAATAAATTTGAGAAAATGGTAAAATTAGGTGTACTTGCTAACAATAATAAATGAAGAAAATAGTTTCCAAGATCTGAACAGAATCTGTATCATTGGAGCAAAGTGGAAGCAAAGAAGCAAGACAAAAAAATTTGGGGTTTCTTGTTGGACTTTTTTAAAATCATATGTAAATCTGTTTTGTAGTTGGACCTGAAAGTTTTTACCATAGGAATTCTTCTTGGAAGAGTTTCCTTCACAGCTTTGATGGTTATGAATTACAGTGGCAGATCTGCAATTCCGCTAGGCAAAATACCAGCATTATTCATATTGATATCCAAAGGTGTTTGCCGCATACTTCATTTATGTGGGTTAAACTCTGTTGGAAGAATGCTTTTAATGGATAATGATCTCCTGGCATTGTGAAGATATCTTTAGTAACTATTGTGGCAGCAACCAAGAAGGGTGAGACATTTCTACTTTAAGAGTACTCATAAAGAGTTTTTTAGTTGGTGTCTTTATATCTATGGTCCCTTGTATCCAAGTCAGGATGAACTGCAAATCTTTCAGTGCAGTGTAATTTCTGGTATTTCAGTGACGGAAAAGCATTTTACTTTTCTTATTTGGTGATTAATTGTTGCATTTTTCATTTAACTGTCACTTATAAGAAGTCATATGTCTTTTCAGAGTTATCTGTTCATAGAACATGAACATTTTTACATGAAAAGTAATTTCCTTGCAGTATTGCATTTTTTCCCCCATAGTTCTTCCGTCTTTATTTTGGCACTTGCATCTGTGTTCACTAGTTTCCTTACATTGTTTTTCTGTCAAGGTCTGCAATTGCTCAGTTAAATTTGTGTGAGATTTGTCTATAGCTATTTTGAATCCATGAAGCGATCCTCTCTCTCTCCTAAACTGATGTATCTTTCTGTCTTTCACACAAAGCCATGTTATTATATAAAATAGTGACACAGAAACTCACTTCTGTGCTTTTAGTTTGCTCTTGTGAATTGTGATCTGGTAAACAGGAGGCAAGCCTAGAATTTATGTTATTATATAAAATAGTGACACAGAAACTCACTTCTGTGCTTTTAGTTTGCTCTTGTGAATTGTGATCTGGTAAACAGGAGGCAAGCCTAGAAATAATGCTGAATGAAGTCATTTAATAATATGAAGTTCATAAACACAGTATGTGTTATCTCACTTACTTGCATTTCTGGGTTTTAAGTTGCTTTATAAATCAATTCAATATTTAAATTTGCATTAAATGAAAATATTTACAGAATGTCCACTTATATTTCTGAAACATAGATGCAACAGTAAGTAGATTAGAAATGTGATCTGCAGTTTTTTCTTTTCAGACATTAATTTTCAACTTCATGCGTAGCAGATCTGTTGTGTAGCTTTGTAAATTTTAGATGGCTGCTAAAGCTGGATCCAAGAGCTTTGGATGGTAGGAGGCAAAGTTAAAGCTTCTATACTGTCACGGGCATTTGAGGGTGTAAAGATATCAGATTTGTGGGTTTGGAAATCATGCCACTGTGCGTGGGAAACTGTGGTTCTCTTTTCTCATGTCTTCTGTGAAAGTGACCACCAAATATATTTTTTAGTGTCATGTTGTTAGCAAAAATTATAAAAAAGTAATTAAAAATTTTCTAAGATGAAAAAGGAGAATGAATAAATGCTGCATGCTTTTCAGTGTTCTGTAGCCAATTCTGTAAGTCCTTAATCAGTGATGAAACACAGAACAGAACAGATACATGCTTTGAAAAGAAGGTCCACAGAGAGATTTATATTTAATTTCTTCCCGATATCCAGCTATTCTCCTTTAAAAAATGTCAGGTTTGTAGTCTTCAGAGAGAAAGACATTTCTCTGAGGTTGCACATATATGACTAAAATCAAAATGGGACTGTGCAAGCCAAGCCATGATTCAGAAGAAAGTTACCTGCCAAAGGAGTGCTTGTAGCTGAGGCAGGAGGCCCTTGCACTTCCTCAGATTGCTTGGCAAACCCTGTAACCAACAGAAGCGCTAAACCAACAGTGGTGTAGTGGCTTTTAGCTGACAGAGTCATAAGTAAGAATTGTGAATTGCTCATAATTCCTGGAGATTTAGTGTCAAGTTAATTCAGAATTGTTGCAACACCTTAACTAGTGACTCATTGTCACTAACATAACTAGTTTTATATTCTATTATCTGTTCTTCCCACCAAGATAACTTGAAACTCTCTCAATGCAGCAGCTTACGCGTGCGATCCAGAGCATTTGTTCCTTGCAGAGCTATTTTTTTTTAACAGTGTGTAGAATATAAGATGTAAATCATGTTTTCCTCTCATATAATTAGTATTAAGTCTCAACTGAAGAAAAAAGTCTACATTGATTTTTCTTCGCATGTGATTCTCTTTACAACTCAGAACTCACAACATATTCCTTAGGGTCCCTTGGAGTTTATTCATGTGTAGAGGAAAATTGCTTAATAGCCAATAGCTGTTCTCCCAAAATAGGCTAAATAGATAACAGAAAGGCCGGGGAAACAGTGAACCCAAATAAAGTCATCTGGTCACAGGGATTAGGACACAGAAGTAGTCCTTTTCAAAGAGGTAGAATGTAGCACAAATTATTACTAGGATCTGAACTAATTTTGGTAATGTAAACATTGGTGTGAAATAACTGCAGTCCCATCCTTAACTGCATTCAAACAAAAGTAGATGCATTTCAGACTGGATTTAATAAAATGCTGTCTTGTTTCTAATGTGGTTTGGCTAGCCAGTAAAAACCATAGAATGGTTTCTAACATGACGTGTTTGAAAGATTCTAGTGGACAATACAAAGTGTTTATCCAGCTGGACATGTTGTGACAGAAACAGGCATAAGCGCTGTTTGCAAACTTATTTCAAACAACTTTTTATTTGGCCTAAGTTTTGAGTCTTGATGTAATCATGTGTCCTGAACATTGTCTCTAATTGGCCTATAAATAATTTTTTCCAGCATTTTCTGAGCAAAACAGAAAGCAAAGAAGTCCTAGATAGACCAGGCACCTTTTCTGTATTGCTTTTCTGCTGATTTTGTCTTTATTTAATAGACCATGTTTTCTTGAGCACTTCAAAATATTGCTCATCACTTGCCCTCAGAACTGACCCAGTGACCTGAGAATCAAGAAAATGTCATGCTAGTGACTACTAATTAGTGGACCCAGAGAGGATCTTCTCCTGGCCTTTCAACCTTCCAGAGGCAGCAACAAAAGCTGTCACAGGTATCATACAAAGAAAACAAGCATTTGCAATGTTTGGGAGTTTGTTCTGATTTTTTTTCCTAGGGTGTAGATGGTAGCACAGTCTCTATTGAGACTGTAGGTGAATATGTTAGGAGGAAATAAACCAACAGTAGAGCATTTGCATCTATTTCTCCTTTTCTATGCTTAACATACTTCTGTTACTCAGTTCTTACTGAACATGCCTGTGCAAGTAACATTAATCTCTGTTTTATTATTTATAATTTTCAGGTCTTTAAAATAGAGGTGCTTATGAGTGGAAGGAAACATTTTGTGGAGAAGAGGTATAGTGAATTCCATGCACTTCATAAAAAGGTAGTAATTTTCTTTTTAAGATGTAACTTTGTTTTGTCTTAGTTGTGATGTTTTCCTTTCTCAAAATTGTTACTATACATGGTTTATCTTAAATACATCTTGTGATTCATATATCTGGAAATGAGTTCCCAACTAACTCGGATTCTTGTTTTTGTGGAGGGGAGTGATGACTTCTCACATGTTACTAACTTGCCTTTTTTTATTACTGTTTGCATGTTGTATTGCTGTCTGTAGTATGGGTTTTTTCCTTCTTGGAAAGTCACAAACTAAGACGCATTCCTATAGCAAATAAATGTGTTACTTGGTTTTATTCACTTAGGCAAATAACTTGTTAGTTCTTTCAATTATGTTGCTAACCTCCTATATATAAAGCTGAAAAAACAACTCGTATACACTAGAAACTAGACATGAAAAAGACTGAGTAGAGCATCTCACTCTGCTGTCCTTCATATAACAAATGTGTTATAAGATACAAGATATCTGATAACCTTGTCTCCTGAATCATCATAATAATGTGTCACAAGAAACTCAGTACTTTCAAGTCTGGTTATCCCCTAATTGTTCAGCTGAAAGGCTCATGGAGGCCAAGTATTGTGAAGGAAAATTATGGAAAAGAATTACAGCCTATTGCCGGAGGTGGACTGCAATGAAGAGCTTCAGTCCTTCATTCCTAGGACCTGAGTCAGCTGGACATCTGTTGGTTTGTAGCTCTCAGTGGCAGTGGAGTTGTGCACACTCAACTGCTTTGACTGGTACTGCTTGCCTTAAGTATGGAAAAGCTTCTCTGCATGCAACAGAGAAGTGCACAGGAGTTTACAGCTCCTGCCACTGCAGTGTCAGAGGAGCTTACACACACCAGCATGTATGCTAGTGGTCCTGAATCAGCTCAGGAACGATCTCATTCAGGGAAGAAATATTATACTGGTGGAAGACAGAATGGCTTTACCAGCCATATATGGGTTACGAATATAAGCAAGCTCATGTCAACAAAAGGCAACTATTAAACCATCAGTTTGTTGGCCCTCAAAAGTCCAGAGAACAAGGGTATATTTTGCTTACCTGAACTGTAATTAAGATGTGCATGTATTCCTTGCGTTTTTGCTTCTTGGCCCAGTTAAGGTATCAGCTGTCGCTTTTTAATATTTCCTTGTTTATTGTTTTAATTCAGATGTGTCTCAGATATTTTCCCCCTTGTATTCACATTGAATACAATCAGCAACAGTGTCAGAATCAGTGGTACAACTTGCCCACCAGCAAGCCTTGCAATACGCGTGTGCTTTATTTTACATTTCGGACTGATGCTGCAATTGAAAGTCAAGCAGGTGAGCAGAGATAATACAACTAAGTTAGGAAGCATTTTGAGAGGAAAATTGGGATTTATATGCTTAAAATGCACCCTGCCCATGATTAGAATGGAATATTTTCAGTTGCCAGAGACCTACAAGGATCATGTAGTCCAACTGCCTGATCCCTTCAGGGCTGACCAAAAGTTAACGCATGTTACAAAGCGTGTCTGAGTCCAAATGAGTCTAAAATACTGATACACTGATATATCAACCACTTCTCCAGGAAGCCTGTTACTCTGTTTCACCACCCTCTCGTTAAAGAAGTGCTGCCTAATGTTCAGTCTGAACCTTCCCTAATGCAGCTTTGAGCCATTCCCACATGTCCTGGCACTGGGTACTAGGGGTCAGAGCTCAGCACCTCCTTCTCCACTGCCGCTCCTCAGGAAGCTGTGGAGAGCAATGAGGTTGCCCCTTAGCCTCCTTGTCTCCAAGCTAGACAAACCCGGAGCCCCCAGCCACTCCTCACAGGACATGCCTTCCATCCCCTTCAGCAGCTTTGTTGCCTTCCTCTGGACACATTCAAGGACCGCATCCTTCAGCTGTGCGGCCAGAACTGCACACATTACTCAGGGCGAGGCTGCACCATCACTGAATCAGAACTTGGCTATTGGATTTAAAAATTATTGAAGGATGTGCAAGGAGACTGGATATGTTGTGTGGCTCCATGTTTATCCTTCACAATGAAAATTTCTAAAAATAAAACTTTTTCACATTTTTATGTAAAAAATAAAATCAGGGAATTAAAATTGCAGGAGCAATTGGAAATGGAATGGAGTATTTCTCCCAGACACGCACTTTATTATGGCAGACAGTGTAAATTGTAAATGATGAGCTGTAAAGCACAAGCTGAGAAACAAGAAGTGTTTGTGTTTGTATAGCACCTTTAACATTTAAAGGGTTTTAAATAAGTTTGTCAGTCTCCCCACATGAAAAAAGCATTTGTTTCTTGTATTACTGTGAGAGATAAGGCATGATCTAGTTTTCAAGACCAGGTTGGACAGGGCTTTGAGCAACCTGGTCTAGTGGAAGGTATCCCTGCCCATGGCAGGGGGTTGGAACTGAATGATCTTTAAAGTTTTTTCCAACCCAGACATTCTGTGATTCTATGAATACAACAGGATAATCACGTATCTTGATGAGTTGGCCATGCTGTGTGTGATGTGCTCCAGGATGGGGTTTGCCCTCTTGGCTGTCAGGGCACACTGCTGACTGATGCTGAGCTGCTGTCAACCAGCTCCCCAGATCCCTTCCTGCGGGGCTGCTCCACAGCCACTCCTCTCCCCGTTTATACTTGTACCCATTATTACTCCATTCCAGGTGAAGATTCTGGCATTTAGACTTGTTAAATTTTATCCCATGAATCATTTTCAAGACTCAAATCTGTCTAGATCCCTCTGTAAGACCTGTTGCCCCTTGAGAGTCAACAGCACCTCCCAGTTTGCCATCATCAGCAAACTTGCTAATGGTTCATTCCAATCCTGCATCCAGATCATTGATAAAAATATGGAACAGAACTGTTCCCAGAATTGAGCCCTGGGGAATGCTGCTGGTGATCAGCTGTCAGCCAGATGTAGCCCCATTTGCTACAAATCTTTGAGCTCTTCACTTCAGCTGGTTCTTCACCCAGTCGTAAACCTGCTCATTTCACAGCTAGACAACTTGTCCAGAAGGATGCTGTGAGGGGACAGTATCAAAAACCTAACTAAGATCCAGAAAAGCTACATACACTGCCTTTTTCATCTGCTAGGTCAATGACCTTATCAGAGTTGGGCTTGTTCAGCCTGAAAAAGAGAAGACTCTGGGGAGACCTTATAGGAGCCTTCCAATACCTTAAGGGGGTCTGCAAGAAGAAGGACTTTTTTCAAGGGCATGTAGTGACAGGAACAGGGGGAGTGGCTTTAAGCTGACAGAGGGGAAATTTAAATTAGACATTAGGAAGAAATTCTTCCCTGTGAGGGTGGTGGGACGCTGGCACAGGTTGCCCAGGGAAGCTGTGGCTGCCCCATCCCTGGCAGTGTTCAAGGCCAGTTTGGATGGTGCTTGGAGCAGCCTGGTCTAATGGAAGGTGTTGGAACTGGATGAGCTTTAAGGTCCCTTCCAACCCAAACCTTTGTGTAATTCTGTGATTCTATGACTTTTTGTGAACCCATGTTGGCTGTGCCTGATGACTGCATTGTCTTTTAGATGCCTTTCAGTAGTACCCATTATGATCTCCATCATTTTTGCAGAAGCTGAGGTTAGACTAACAGAACTGTAGTTCTCTGGGTCTTCCCTCTTGCCCTTCTTGTAAACTGGAATAACATTGGCTAGCTTCTAGTCAACAAAGACCTCTTCAGACTCAGTAGACCTTTAGTAGATGATTGAGAGGCGTCCTGCTGTAGCATGTGCTGGCTCCTTCATTGCTCTAGGATGAATCCCATCAGGCCCCAGGGACTTGTGAGCATTCAGCTGATACAGCTGGTCCCTTATAATTTCAGCATTCACAAATGGAAAGTCACTCTTCCCACACTTGTGGTCTTCCAACTCCAGGGACTGGGCAGCCCAAGGCCTGTCAGTATTCTTAAAGACTAAGGCAAAAAAAAAGGCATTGAATGCTTCTGCTTTTTCTTTTTCTTCTTCCCTTTGAAGTTGTCTAATTTCACTGTAATTTCTGGAGTTGCACAGTTATTCCACATGGGAGTCACAAAAGATTGCATTCTCACTCTCGGATTTGTCTCCTTGTACCCTGATTCCTTTGCAGTAACTTCCTTTACAGAGATTTCTCCTTAAAACACCAGAAAACCAGAAACGATGTTCACTTTATCTCCAGAAACAGCAGCAAAATAAACAAAATAAACAAACTGGAAAACCAGTTATTCTAATCAGACACTTTGCACCACTCTTCAGTTTGTTCCATCTTACTCTTCATCTGCTTGTCTGTTTATATTATTCTGCAAACTTGATAGTGACTTTTCTTTATTTGTTCCTTGTCCCTGGCAAAGCACCCAGCATATTTTGCAACAATATACCTTTTTTCTTAAGTCTTGCTTTTTGAAGCTGTAGTAAAATTTCAGTAAACATGTTTGAACAGCTCATGCTCTGAACCTTTCTTAGTGCTTTCAGTGTTACAGAAATACTGGAAAAAGCATTCTCTGGTAATACAGTATGTGATTTCACCCTTCTCTGTTTTGTGTTAGAGCAGAAAATATCAATGCTTTTAAAAAAGTAGGGTGTGTATTTGAACAGTTTTTATTGGAGAAGAATATTTTGCACTTGTATCTTGATTGTTCTTTGTGAACAATTTGTTCACATCTTATGACACTATTTTCACTCAGGTCCAAATACCGGTTTGTTTTCAGCATGCTAATGAGGTATTTATGTTTTGTTCCTCTCTTACTCATTAATTCAAAATGTAAGTTTCACTCCAAATTGCTGTGAGTACATGGTAGTTGGAAAGGTATCTTTAGACTTGCTGCATATTCAAGTTGCCCTTAGTGCTGGAGATATCTGTAGGAGCTGGAGAAACAAAGCTTCTATGGAGAACTACCATGATAGCAAATGGGAATAAAGGCTGAAGGGGAGATTGTACCTTTCGCCAGGGAAGGACATGCTCTTCTGGCATTGTTTTAAGGAAGGGGGACTCCAATGCTCATTTAAGCGATTATTTATTCATCAGAATGCCAATTAAAGTTTTGATTATTTTTTTTATCATTATTTAATTTTTTTTAAAGCAAAGCCATTTCCAAGAACAGAGGTGAATAATTCTCCTTCCTGGGTTCAACATTTTTTACATTCCAGTTGTGTGAAAAAAGTAAAGCTCCACTTCTTCCGCCATCTGGTTGTAGTGGAAAAGGTTTAAAATCTTTCCAAAACCACACCAGGAGTACCAGTTATTTCCTTGACAGAAACTATCCACTGCTGTTGTTATTTTGAAATAGTTTTGCATAGGTCCTTAACGCTTTGCCCTGGTTATGAAAGGCAAACTGGGCCTTTCAAGCTATACACCATTCACATTACAATATTATTCAAGTTTGAACAGAAGTTTTATTGTTCTGTCATGGAGAGCTTTTTAGAAAGAATTAAATTCTTTCTATATGTATAGAATTGTTAAAAATACAACCACTTATTGCCTAATTATTTTTTATACTATTCTTCCTTTACATTTTTAAATATTGGTAGTTCTTTTTAAGCACCAGAATGCTAGAAGGTGACAGCATTACACCTGCAGATTTCACTGCAGTGAAATCTCTGAAAATCTTAAGCTCTTTGCATCCTGTCTTGCAAGTTACTTATAATTTTAGATTACTTAGTGTACAATATAAATCATCTTGACCTCACAGTTGGGCAGATAATTATTTACTTGGTAATTTGTGCCATCTTTTAGTCTTGCAGGAAATAGAGACTACAGTATGTCAAATAGGCATTAGGTCAGTGTTATGGACCTAATGTATAACACAGTAGGAAGGTATAACACAGTAATTGTGCTCAGATAAATAGTTCTTTTGTAGGGACAGGTCTAAAGAAATACACCTAACACATACATAGATTTGCTTAATATTCTTTGACATTGTAATAATTATTTGTTGCAATATATTATTTCAAGCATAAGAAAGTGGGCTTATTTACTTCTACATCTGTAAAGCACATGCTTTATACCTACACATAGTACCTGTACTTGCATATTTAAGCAAATGGGGTTTGGATGGTTTATGTAAGAGCGCCGCACAGCACAAAAGAATTGTTAATCATCAGCTGGTGGTACCAGCCACAGAGCATTTACCCTGTAAGCAGCTAGGCTTTGGAGGACACTTGTTTTGTTTCTTCAACATTCTCAACCAATATAGATGAAAAAATGGGGGTTCATATTCTGGCTTTAAGATTAGTCAGTAAAAGTACATGGATTTGGAGTTTTGCTTTGGTGGGTTGTTTTCTCACTTCATGTTTAATTGTAATTTAACACTGTTAAGAAATAAGCAAGTGGCAAAATGTTTCAAGAGCAATTGAGGTTTCCTTGCAGTAGCTGCGTTACTTGTGATTGTAGAGACATTGATATGTTGGCACTGCTTTTTCCTATAGTGACATCTCAGCAAGCTTAAAAATGAAATGTAAATTCTCAGTCTCCCATGGGCATGCATGTCAAAGTCAATTTTGAGTTTCTTTCCATGCATTCTTTGCCTCAGATTTACTCAGGCAATATCTACCAGAAAGAATGTCTAATGTCACCTTCTATTAAAATGCAATGAAGTCTATTTGAGTTATCATTTTTGTGCTGTAGTTTTGAGGAAAACATTAATATTTTTGTGTTTTGAAAAAAATCCTGCAAGCGGATTCTTAGTGTTCTCAGAATGCATGTTTGTTTCCATCTGTATGCAGTCATGTATTCAAAGACACTTTTCTGTATGTATCTATAAAACTTTCCTAAGCTAATCTTTAGAGGAATAATTATGGAGAATTATTGGAAATACATTCAATGGCAATCTTTCTGTTTCTCAGTATCAGATATTAAACACAACAGTCAATCTGTTGGTGCAATCTGAGAACATAGGTATTTTTCTCTCTTGATTGCCAGCTCTCCAGAGAAATGGTTAGCTCTCCTGTCTGTACTTCTTCCACCTGTTCATCGTTGCCTAAATCCAGAGTTCCAAATTGTCACTGTGTTTTGTCAGTGCACTTAGCAAAGTAATACCTAGGTATGTCGCAGTAATGTTGTAAGGTATCATCCCAGGCTGACTAATGGGGAATTCATTTCAAGTATTCTCCTGTAGCTGTTGTCATTTTGTTTTAATGCAGTTAGTCACACCACATTGTTAGTAGGGTTCCTCTTCACTGTCCAGGGCAGCTGGACCTGGAGATTTGTAATGGTAACATGTAGGTATGAAGTCTTCTGTTACTTCAGTGAGCTGACAGTGAGTAATTTCATTGCTGTGCTGTTGTACTTTATGCATTATTATTTTACCTGTACTGCTTCATCTCTAACAGAAATCTTTTGTTTACTCATACTTTCTTTCTTGTCTGCATTTCTTTTCATTTGCAGCTCAAGAAATTCATAAGAACTCCAGAAATGCCTTCAAAGCACGTGAGAAACTGGGTCCCCAAAGTCCTGGAGCAGCGACGGCAAGGCTTGGAGTTGTACTTGCAGGTGAGTCTCCTCTCAGCACTGTGAAAGTAAAATCAACATCAATTTTCAAAGTGGTGGTGTCCAAAACATTTAAAGGTATGAAGTGGAATGTTTTTCTGACAGGCAATTTTAGAGGTGGGAAATGGATACAGCAATGATGATTATCAAGCCTAGCAGCTAGAAATCCAGACTGTTTGGCATTTTTGTTCCAAATTCACACAAAAGCTGCTGACTGACTTTAGTGTACCTGCTAGTACCTTGTTCTCCTGTGCCTAAAATGGTGAAAATAATGTTATCGTTCTGGCTGTACCAATCAAAAGTGTTGCAGAAGGGATATGAGGAGGCTTTATCTATCTTGGCTCTATTTAGACAGAGTAGGGAAGAATCCGCTTGTCAGATTTATATCTCTCTATTGTCATACCTGTATGTGAATTGTTCATCTAGTTGGAATAGGCACCTGTCATCCTGTATTCATGGAATCATAGACTCATAGAACAGTTAGGGTTGGAAAGGACCTGAAGATCATCTAGTTCCAACCCCCTTGCCATGGGCAGGGACACCCCACACTAAACCATGCCATCCAAGGCTCTGTCCAACCTTGCCTTGAACACCGCCAGGGATGGAGCATTCACAACTTCCCTGGCCAACCCATTCCAGTGCCTCACCACCCTTACAGTAAAGAACTTCTTCCTTATATTCAATCTAAACTTCCTCAGTTTAAGTTTGAACCCATTTCCCCTTGTCCTCTCACTACAGTCCCTAATGAAAAGTCCCTCCCCAGCACCCCTACAGCCCCCCTTCAGATACTGGAAGGCTGCTATGAGGTCTCCACGCAGCTTCTCTTCCCCAGGCTGAGTAGCCCCAACTTTCTCAGTCTGTCTTCATATGGGAGGTACTCCAGGCCCTGATCATCCTCATGGCCTCCTTTGGACTTGTTCCAACAGTTCCATGTCCTTTTTTTGTTGAGGATACCGGAACTGCACACAATACTCCAAGTGAGGTCTCACGAGAGCAGTATTCATCTCAGTTGGTTTGGAAACTTGCATTTTAAGTTCCAGATTCTACCTATTTGGGTTCTGATTTTGCTACAGACTGTAAAAGGATTCTTCAGGAATGACTTAGACATAACAGACATCTAAATATATCAGAGATAAGTGACAGCCTTTTTTGATAAATGGAATTTCTACTCTCACCATGGTTGCTTTAAAAATCCCCTATGGTGTCGTTTCACAGCTGTTTCTCTGGTGACAGTCAGATTAAGGTGGTCTCCTAGACGTGTTCCCAGTTCACTGGACATTCAGCTGTACTAATGCAAGTACTGTTTTTTTGAAAGGGATCATAGAGATTACCTTAGTCATAAAATAATTTTTGGAGGAAGACAAGACTGAGAATATTCAATTTTTACTCATATCAATGTAGTAAAAATAGCAAAAATGTCATAGATCTGGTTTATGGCATCATCCACAATTGCAGTCACACATCTGGAAGAATGGTGAAATGTAAGATAATGGACAGTGAGTTGCATTCATAGAAAATAGATGGTAGCCTGCACTGCTCAGGAACGCCCCTGATTCTCAAGGAAGATTTGTGAAAGAAAACTGTTTAAGGAGGAGAATGGAATAACATTGGGACAGAATTACTTCTGGCATTTAAGTTTTAAAAGTAATTTGGAAATAAGGAGGAAAACAGCTCAGATTTTGTTCTGAGACACAGGGAGCAGTTCAGGCAACATAGTTTATTTTGCATTTTAAAATATTTAATTAGTATTGTTAAATGCAAAAATTTAATCATTTTTTTCATCTTCCTCTGTGGTATTTATAGCATCTTTGACATCTTAAAAATTTTATTGTGTGGGTGAAAAAACATTGCTGTTGGATAGACTTTGGTTTTGAAAAGGAATTGGGTCTTTTTGGTTTTGATGGCTGTCAGCACAGCTTTCTCCATTATCAGTATGTTTTTCTGTTACAGCCGTTTTCTGTGATTATTTAATTTTTTTTCTGATTTTCATACAACTCTCTTTTGGAGCATATTGCTACTAAGGCATGGATTTCTGTTACAAGATTGATTTTCTTAAAAAGATACAGGGGTATCTTTTGTAAATATAATATTTAAGATATAATATAAAGGTAGCACTTTATAATTGCTGATAAACTTTAAAAGGACATCTCCCCCTGCTGGAAGAGTCAATCAACTCTTGGTCTTGTGCAGTCTGGTACATTCAGTTAACTTTTTCCCTCTTGTATCACCATTGGCTATCATAAGAACATGCAATGGTTTATGTTGGAAGGGATTGATGGACATCATTTGATTAAAACATGACAAGCCTCTAAGTTGTATCCATACTCATGTGCATACTAAATTAAAAGAAAAAAAAAAGTCATTGAATTCTTGGCAAACTACCTAATACATGATTCTGCTAATGGAAAGCAGAACTAATCATCAGTGAAATTTTAACTTGTAAGATAATGAATAACCTGATTTTAGACAGTGAGAAGTTCATATTGATACACTCCAGTTATCAGGAGGTTTTTAATAGTGCCGAGCATTTTCTAAGACACAATGTAGAAACATGCTACAATTTCAGAAGACATGATCAGTTTTTAGCTTAACAACATGTATATAAAATATTGCAAACATATTTTCAGGTGATATTAATGAGAGTTAATCTGTAACAGCAGTTTGGCTACTACTATCACTAGTCAGCTGTGGTACTACAGGGCAGCCATTTGTGCTGCTGATAAACTATTATGGAGTCACAGTGGTCACTTGTTCAAAAAACAGCCAGAATGTCATGGGGAGATTAAGCATTTACACAGATGTTACACTCAGATATTTTTTTCTTATGCAATATATATTCATTTCTCAAAATTGCACTTTGCACCTTGAAAATCTATACAGGCAAGAAGTAGTATGCCACGCAGACTGCAGTCAAATACAGAGCTGTATCTGACATGGTCTAATCATACTGGGTTCTTTATTTTTGATGAAGTAGTCTTCTATAGTTAAATGTAGATAAAAATGATATGAAATTAAAGTAGTAAAATCAGTATGTATCAAGTGATAAAGAGAGCAAGAAACTCCCCTATTTGAGCTGCAGGGTGCTGCAGTTGCAAGTGCCTTGTTAGTTCTTTGTGACTTTTTCAGGATGAAATCTCCCTCTTAAATCCTTTTAGCATGGGTGTTTTTTTTCTTGGAGTGGAAAGACAGGAGCTCAGAAACATTTAATTACGTCTTTCTGAGGAATAACAAAATTGTGAATAAGTAAAATATTAAATTTTGAGATAAAAATAGTAATTTTCTTTATCAGTATACACTGTTGGTTAATATTCATCAAACAGCTTACTTTTCTTCTGTTCTTGAAAAGTTGAGTGGGAAATTTTTTTGTTGTAATAGACCAGTTTTCATTGAATTGTGAAAGAATGATTTATCTATATTATTTTTAAGTGCCTTTCATATTTTACAAGTTTGGAATTTATAACTTTTGTTTTTAATACTGTGAAACAGTTGACTAGTAAACACTAATATGCGTAGTAATTCAGCTGCACATATAGTAATAATACAGAGCCCTTGTGAATACTGAGAACAATCAACTGATTGACAAGAAGAAAGGTGATTATGTTTAATTTATTAATGAGGAAACAAATGCAAAGATAAGTGAATGGCAGAGTGCGGCCCCAAACATTCAAGCAAATCAGTATGAAGCAATAAGCTATTGCTTCTCTGCTGATCTGTGGTAACTGTCTGTGTCCATGATCTTAACCTACAGCACAGAGGGCTTGAGCTGGTTTAGTCTTCGCTAAATAAAAAAATGCCTATTACTGACAGTGGAAGCGGACTAAGTCAGTTCTCATGACCTTGTGGTGGCTGTCAACTAAGAGTTAATAAATCAACTGGTGCGTGTTATAAATTCTAACTTAATAGTTACTTACTTGAATATCTGAGCTTATATCTTGTAATACAGCAGAGATCCAGGTGATTTTTATTTAAAATTTGTAAAATATGTATCACTGGATTATACTATTGCTGACAAAAATATTCTTGATAGTAGTATTAGACTGCAGCAAGATTTGAACTTAGCTATGACTTGTTTGTGGTTACAAAATATCTTTTATCAATATGTTTCCTGTACAGTTTGGTGTTAAGAAAAAGTGGAAGATACAGATTTGAGGGAGCTGGTTGTGTAGGGAGGAGCCCCTAATTTGAGAAGGGCTGCCAGCTGGACTGCTCTGAAAGTCTGTGATTCCTGATAGTATGTTTGTGAGCCTGGAGAAATATAACTGCTTGAAAGTACCAGAAGATGAAGGTAAGTGTGGAAGATGATAGGACAGAATGTTAATAAGCACTGTAGCTTCTGGGTGGCAGTTATTTGAGTTTTGTTTTATTTTTTTTTAATCCACTGTATAATCTTGTACTGACGGTGTATCACAAAGCAATACAGAAATGTAGTCTGCTCTGGAGTCATATTTAAAGGAGTCATAGATCACTTGAAATGCTCCCACTTGCACAATTATTATTGTGTATGAGTTCAGTAAGTCGTCTTGTGAACAGACCAACTGAAGAAGTAGATGGGGTTTCATTTTGGACATTGAAGACATTGTTGGGATTCCTGAGGGCAGGACTGAGGGACCTTATCTAAATGGTTATCGAAGCAGCTGCATTGTCAATCTGATCAGCATTTGTTACAAATAGATTTTATATAATGTACTCTTGGAAGAGGAGTTTTTATGGAGCTTATTTCCAGTGAATTGATAATGGGAAAGAATTTGATCTAGCCACCTGCTCTCTACTGATTTGGAGTTAGGTCATATCCTTGTCCCAGTAAGCTGACACTGGATGTTATTGCCATCCAGTCTCTCTGCCCCAGGGACTTGCCCTTTGACAGATCTGGCTTTTAAAGTTCAATGGAATAGATATTTTCTAACCCACTTGGGCAAAAGAAATCTCATCATTTGCTGATATCATCAGTCCAACAAGGTAACAGGCATCGTTAACAGAATTTACTGTGAAGTGGCACCCACAGCTCAGCATGAGACTGTGTAGCTGCTGCTAGTCTTCACTCAAATGTTTTGGGTGTGGAGGGAGATTTTGGAAGGGACCCATCTTTTTGATGAGTTTCCGGATACTAACTCATTACTTCTGGTCTTCGTGACCTGAAGAAATTCTTCTTGTGGCTGGCAAGATTCTAATATAAAACAGAGGGCTGTAAACCTTCTGAACTGCTCTGCATGTGTGTAAGGTCTGTATGTACATATGTCTCTAACCAGAGTTAATATGTAGAGCTAATATTTCTGTCTTGGCTGTGGTCAAGAAAACATACTTCCCTTTTATTTACTCTTGAACTTTTTACAAAGAGAACAGTCCTGATTCCTGCAGATAAGATTGGTTAAAGTGCTGCTTGGCTGTGAGACTTGAAGATTTTATGAACTTCAGCATTCCAGCAGTTTCAGGAATCCAAATCTTAAAAATGAGTTATGTAGTTTATGGAGCTGGACTAGAGATTTGTCTTCCATTTAAGGAAATAATCTGAAGATTTGAGAAGTACTTTGTCCTATATTTCAGTATTCTTCAAAATGCAGTTGTCTTTGAAAATATTTTAACTACCTATCTTTCGAGAAAAATATAAATAAAACCATACCTGTTATGATTTTGCTCTTAAGAAAGTAAAATCCAACCGTATACTCCTTAGCTGTCTTAGTTTCCAGCAGAGCTGAGTTAGGAAAACAGTGGATGGAGTGTTGAATAATGTGTAGTTGCTTTATGAGTAAGTTAATCAGAAATATAAAGGAGAAAATCACACATTATTATAATGCATTTTTTTACTCTTTTTGAGGGAACAGTTGAACACCAGTTGAGATAAAAAAAAAAAAAGCCCAACAAATGAGCCATTTGTGCATCTCGTGACTGCAGAAGGAAAACTATCTTACAGAAATTTTGCCCAAAGTGTTGTTTCTTTGTGGGCCATTATGATTTTCTTTAATTACTTCAGTTAGCGTTGATAAATTCCTTGTGGTAAAGTTTAAATAAATAGCCTTTTCTGACAGGACAGTGGGTATGAACAAATTAATAAATCTGAATGGAAGCATTAAATAACCTTCGCTATCCCCAGAAAACCCTCTGATATTAGTCATCAGTCCAAATTATATTCTAAAACTTTTGAACTGTCTTTCAAGTTGATTTAGTTATGTGCTGTTGCTTCATAAAAGTTGTAGATTCAAATTAGAAAAACTAAAATACTGAAAGGATCTTTTTGTTGATTTGGAAGCTCCATTGTAGAGCATTTCAGACTTAATAGAGCATTTCATATTGCAAATGAGGATAAAAATCACTTTCTTTGAGTGTCATTCATTGCCGCTTTTCACTATCATTTTGGGGAATAAGATAATATATTTTCTTATGGGTTTTTCTTTTATCAAATTGTGAAGAAAAAGAGTTTTCCATCACCTAGTGGGAAGTTTCATTAGTTCTTCACTGCTTAATTGATTGCATTTCTGTTGACGTCTTGCAGTTCTAACAAGAAGGAATGCAAACTCAGCCATTTATAGCCTTGTCCATCCTCAAGAAGACTGAGAGTCTAAGAAAAGCCATCTAGACTCCTGACACGAGTCTGCAAGTACTCCGCATCATGCATTGGCTAAACCTTTGCCTTTCAAAAGCTAAATACTCCTCTGCAACTGTAGCTGAAATGCTGCTTCAGAGCTATCTTGGCTGGAGTAGGATTAGAAAAGGAGGAAAACAAATCCTTGGTGATGCACTGGATTTTTCAGTTTTTTCTTTTGTTTGTGAAGTGAAGATAAAAATATCCCATGGTAGTACATAAAAGTCATCCTTAGCTCTTCTAGGTGGAACAAAAGCTAGGATTTCACATAAAGACCGGGAGATCTTGGTTGTGAATTTGTTGAAGCTGGCGTAGTTGTCTAGAATCAGAAGCAATATGTAAGTACTTTCTAAATGGAACAGTTCTTGATGTTCCATTATTAATATTAAAGAAGAAAAAAAATATTAATATCTGTAGAGGTAGATGGTTTTGAACCAGTGCTGTTGCAGCTGTTTGGAAATATTGAGATCTCTATGTGTGATACATGCATTTTTATGAGACATTTGTTTGCCTTTCCCCAGTAAAATCAAGTTGGTTACTATTTAATTCTGGAAATGTAACAGCAAAATGATCTTAGAACTATTCAATGATCATTCAGCTATTCAAATTTTATTTCTGTGCAGTTCACATTCATCACATTTATCCATTCTCTCAATGTTCATATTCCTTACAATTGTTCTTCCTTTATATTCTCAGAAATCCATTCTGTATCAAGCAGTTTGTTACTCCTGTATTCCTGTGTGTCTTTTCCCAAGGGTGTCATGAATGCAAAACTTTAAATTTGCTCCACGGAAGATTGGAAAGGTTTATGGAAGAGTAGGTTATATCAAGCATAGAAAGTTCTCAAGCTGGACATGCCTTTCAAGGCTGTTAGAGTATTGGAGAAAAGTTACTTATATGTTAGTCTTGTTCATATATACTCTTCCTTATTACTCATTTTAGCCATTTTTGGAGATTGGATACATGCAAGTGGACCTTTGGTCTGTACCATTATGTTTTTTCTTATATAGCCCTTGAAGTAATTAAACACATACTTCTGCTTCAGCTTTCATTAGATCTGATTGAATATTAATGTGTTTTCATGAACTGAGCCCTGTATTTCCACAAACACTATTCTTAAAGAAAAGAGATTGAATCATATGGCTGAGAAGACATGATTGAGTCATATTGATATAATGAAGAGGTACACAGGTCAGATGCCACTGTGCAAAGCATTAGTAAAGGCCTTTTAAGACCAAATACTTTACCTGTGGGAGGTAAGTGGCTTAATTGGCTGTATATTTAAAAGTGAACTTGAAGGAAGAAATTTTAAGCTATAAAACTTTTGTGCAAAATGTGAGCCTATTTTTGTTCTTTTCCACCTTATCCTGTTAATTTCTGACCTGTGGGTTTTCTCCCACTAGACTTCTCTTTAAGCATTCCCCATATTTAAGAGCAGGAGCTGGGCAGAAATTACTTCGACTTCCTTGTGTCATTTATTAACCACCACAAAGATTTCTGCAAAAGCAATCCTTGCCTTTGTCCTATGTATGCATTCACTGTTGGGATCTACTTCTAATTAATTTAAGACCAAATCGGCTTATTTGCAGGAAAAAAAAAAAATCTCATCAAGTCCAGAACAGATGCTTATCTTTCTGATTGCTGCTTCTGGAAATCAGTTGTTTTAAACGCGGATAAATACATCGGGAAGAATCAGTCTAGCATTAGGAAGTTGCAAGTAAAAGTTGGATTCAGTGAAATAAGATTTAACTGATGTTTTGCTGGCAAGTCTGTTGAATCACACACATCTGTTAATCACATTGAAAATTCTCTCCATTATGCAAAATTATTCAATGTCTTCCTTTTCTAACTCCATTTAGTCTGCAGTAATCAAGGTTGAACTGTACCTGTAAGGAGTTCTAAAAGGAATGGTATGAGAAGTGTAAAAAGACAAAATGTTCTTTGTCCTCATTAAAGATTGTGAGCAGAGTGTTAAATAATATTAATGGCTGGGATTGTCAGTAGTTAACAGTACTTTCCTAGTACAAGTGATTTTATTGATCGATACAGTCTCAATGTAACAGGGCAGATTATTCTACTGATTTTATCGAAACCTTAACTAAGTTTGTTAGTGTACCACATATCTTTAAATAGATCTAGATGATGATGTAGATTAAGAAAAGCAGACCACCATCCATCTTTTTTTGATCGGTTAATAACTTAAATCCATCATTGCTGCGACCAGGTATTTTAAGATGCTGTTGTGCATACGTGTTTCTTGGGTGGTACAGTTACATAGCTGGTTTTAGATGGCTGTGGATTTTAAAGAAGTGTGCTTGATACATGCAGGATTGTATATTTGTTAAGATGAGGCAGAAAGCAAAGGAAAACGAGAAAGCAAAATAATTCTGTAGATAATTTAAAGGAGAGCCATTTATTAACAGTGTCTGTTTGTGGAGGTGTTTACTGCAGAAATAGTTCAAGCATTTTTCAAACATGCTTAGGAAGATTACCTGGTTTCTATTTTAAGAGATACATTTTTTGCTTTTCAAGTGATACCATGTTGTGGTTTGTGATTCATTTTTTTTCATTCATCTACAATAATCTGGTTTTGCTGTATAGAATTGTGCTGCATGAGCACTCTCATTTCACTCTTACATGTTAGAGCGGATCAAAATAAATTTTACTCAGCTAAAAGCAGAATTTACATTAGAAGTCATAAAAGGTTTAGAAATCATGCCTAAATGCTTGTTCTCTTTTCATTATACCGTATATCATAACACTGTTGTGTCACATACTTTCACCCAAGTTAAGATGAACATCAAACTATACTAATTATGCATTTCTGTGCGGTGAGAAACGGTCTCTGTCATGACCTGCATATGCTCAGAGTAGCTGTAAGATATTTTAAAGGGGAAAGAAATAAAGTTCTTTGCCTGAGATGTCACAACCTGATAAAGCAGAACTAGGGATATTAAAACTTGAGTGCTGGTGCACTGCTGTATTCACTGTAGTCTACTGATGGCCAATTGTTCTATAACCATGATTGCTCCTGGAGCAGTAGAAAGCGTGAGATACTTACTTCGTTTAGTCATGATGATAGAAAAAATGGTCACCTTCCTTATCCTGAAGGCAGCCCCTCATTTGACATGTAGGCATTAATTTTCTTTTTCCTTAATAAATATTTTATATATTTGCTTGAGCATCTTTGGAGGGAAAAAAAAAAGTCAAAAAAATTTTGTATATTATAATAAAGGGATGAAGGAGGGAGCTGTAATTCCTGCAAAGTGTCCTTATAATCACCACTTGAAGTATGGTAGACAGTTTCCTTCGTCCTTTTAATCAATCTACAGCATTCTAAATGCATTTTCATTTCCTACTATGTGTTGGTTTGCATAAGCTAATACTTACTTTTGATGTACAACTGACTACCCCTTTTTTTAATTGGA
Organism: Ara ararauna; assembly: GCA_028858755.1. Classification (NCBI taxonomy): domain Eukaryota; kingdom Metazoa; phylum Chordata; class Aves; order Psittaciformes; family Psittacidae; genus Ara; species Ara ararauna. Next base: position 52,878,716 of record CM054410.1, read on the forward strand.
CTTTTAAGGCAAGTTAAGTCTTAAGGGCTTTTTCTTCAAAATTAATCTGTAAAGTTACTTTACGAATTGCCAGTGAGTTCATGAAGAAGTGAATAACTTCGTCTTCAAAGCAGGATTTGAATTTGCAAGTAAGGCATAGGCCATGTTCGGAGGTGAAAGGAAGAAAACAAAATATAAAATGTATGCTGAATAACTGAATGCCATCCATTCTGTGCTTTGGATGAAGAACTGATTCTGAAGGGCAAAACTAGTATGGGAACATACTACATATGTAAGCAACAGTAAATAAATCCTTACGTATAAGGAAGCTGAATGAAAGTTTGATTGATAAAACTAACCTGGTAATTCTTGACTTTGAAGTGTGCCATAATAATGTTTAATGTATTTATCTAATAGTGTATCATCATAGGGTTTTACCAGAAAGATATTGAATTTATTTAACTCAGAATTCTTGAACTTCTGCTTATAAGAGTCATTGCAAGGAAAGAGCACAAGTCAGAAAAATCCTTTACAAGAAGGGCTGCTTAAGCAAGAAGTTATACCATCAGTAGCTAGAGAGGTGAGAGGAGGAGGAAGCTACTAGTCTTCCTCATATAGGTTGTGTGAAAGTAGTCATTGAACCTTCTCCTTTGGTTCTTGCAGTAAATTGGACTCCTACATTAGATATAATTCCTTTGTGTGTCTTTCCTTTTCTTGGCTTCTGTGCAATCTTTTCTAAAGGCTATGTTGAAGGATTTCAAGAGTATACTGAGGGGACAAGGTCCTGTGCTCATGGGTAGCTTGTTATCTTCTGCTAACATTTTCTCAACACATCAGTATTGCTTGCCTTTACTTCTCTTTTCACGTCTTTATTGTCTCTGTAATCTGAATATAATTCAAATTTAGTTAAGTGTGAAAAAGTTAATTTTACTGAAACTGTTGATTGTAGAATGTCTTCACGGTGGGTACATTTACAAACATTTAAAAACATCACTGAATAATATCTAAACTTATAATTCTCATAAGGATTCTTCCTGTTGACTTTAAAAACATGAACATTAAAATAAGAAACTTTCATAGAGTTGCTTAGCATAAATACTATGAATTATATATAAGATTATTATATGTATTATTATATATTATTATATATTATTATTATATATATTGGTGATGCAGTTTCTTTTTAATTTCTCATAACTATTATTGTCTTTAATTTTTCTTCTGTAAGTGAAAAAAGTTTGCAGAAACAAAGCATGAAGCAGAAGTAGAACCTTTAATTTCATTAGGCATGTTGTAACTGGTGAAGATTAATGTATATATGTCTTGCTAATTCATTTCAATTACTCAGTTCATATAAATTCCCAAACCTTGTTAATTATGCTGAAGTCAAGTGGTAATTTTTAACAGTATTTCCACAGCTAGGGAATTTTCCTGGTCTAACCTTGCCCTCCTGTAGAAACTCTCAGCAGATTAGGTATTCTGACTCTAGTCCATTCATTTCCAGCACAAGCCTAATTGCTGCCGACTGCCTGCCACAGGTACCCTGGTTATCGTACATTTAAGGGATGCAGGTTCTTCTGAGAACAAATAAGGAAAGATTAATTGTTTGTTTTGTTTCATCCCAAGAGAAATGTGGGAGCTTAATCAAGAAAAATAATTTCTTCTGTTGATTTGGCTTATTTGTGGAAAGGGATAATTGTATAGAGGCAGGCATAGAGCTATGCATTTTGAAAGAAATTTTGCAATTTACCTCCGTCGGAGGCAAAGATAGAGCAAAATGAATGTAACACAGCATTGGAATTGATGGGGATGGTTCACATTTCTCATAGTAAGTAATTTGGCTGCTGGGCTTTTATTTGAACCAATATTGCTAGTTGGTATTGTCATTTGTTTTGTCTGCTACTTTGGATATCTAATAAAGGAGACAATAGTAAGGGGAAAAATGCTTTTCCAAATTGTCCTTAATTGCTAGAGCACGAAGTGAGCTAAACACTCTGGTATTTCCAATTAAAGAACTTGTTTCCAGCAAGTACTATTAAATCTATCTTTCCCAATCTGATAAATAAGCTATCAGAGAGTGGAACAGATTAATTGAGAGCAATTAGTTCAAAGCTCAATGTAACAGTCAGAGTAAACCAATGTTATCAATGAATCCAAATTTTACGTAAAGCAGTAAGAAGCAGTGGTGCAACAAAATAGGGTTGCAAGTAACCACTAAGCACAAAGGAAAATTTTATCTGTGATATAAAGGTACGGCTTGTTTGTTTCTGCTCTCAACAGAAGCACTAAAAAAAGCCTTTTCTTTTCAAGACCTTGGTTGCAGGAGTGTCAGATTGTGTTTGACGCCTCTGCTGTGTACATTTCTCCTTGAACATGCTGCAGGAAATAACACACGTGGGAAAATCTCAGGTCCTACAATTCAGAGCCAATCACAAGATGCATTCTGATTGCATCTAAAGCTCAAGAAAGCCCTGCTTATACTACAACATTTGTGGTTTTTACTGTCTAGTACACATGGTACTCTGTTAAGTGTCTGCTTCTGTTAATAACTAGTAACCCATGTGCCTGATAGAGACTTAAACTTAGCATGTTGAATTTTGATTCCTCTTTAATACAGGTGGGTGTCCCTAAAGACATTTTTGATGGGTGTTCTCTTCTTTCAGCAGTCCATGCACACCAAATAGTATTGACCCATGTGGTATAAGCATCATTCTGCACGTGGAACCTCTAGATATTTCTCTTAATGACAAATGACACCTAGATAATCTTCTTAAGTCCCAGCCTTTTTCCTTTTGAGAATGAGTGCATCAGCATGAGGAGAAAGCCTCTCTGTCACCTTAGATATCAAAATAAATTTATAGGCTTCGAGTATTAGTATATTCAAAGAAGGTATTACATGTTGGTTCTGTTGTTGATATTTGTTTTGTATATAAGGCTTTGGAGTAATGTGCTCCATCAAGAAGGCGGCAGGAGAGGATTGCACGTAGTCAATTGCACACTAAACAGGCTTATTTGTATGTCAGTTTTTACAGAACTATGTTGGCTAGGTAAGTCATATTGCCGCAGTGCGTGTGGGCATCACTCATGTAAACTGATAGTACAAATACACCAGTTGCCACAGCTTTTGAAACTGCTGTCTTGGAACAGCAGGTTTTGTGGTGCGTCCATGGCCTTTACAGCAGCAAAGTGGCTGGAGTCTGGTTTTGTAGAATTACAGTTTTAAAATGGTTAGACACAAATCTTATTTCTTATGCTGTTGCAACCCACTGGCTGTGTCTATTCTAGGAAAATGAAAAGGTCAGTGATAACTTTCCCAATAAAATGTTCTTAGAAAACGTCATTCCAGTTACGTGTATCTGACTGGGGGAGTTCATCCTCCATTTTTTAGTGTCTTATCTTTTTTTATTTCCAGAATATCATAATCAGTAGGGAAATCCAGCATTCATAGCTGTGCTAGTATGATATCATATCAGCTCATGAACTGATGATAACAGACATGCCGCAACAGACGTAGCACTTTGAACACAGATCACTTACAGTATTTTTCTTTAAATCCTTGCTGGCAAGTCATTGGAAGATAACAGTTGCATACTGTGTAACTGTGGTTTTCTGAGCAGTTTCCCTGTTGTGTTGGCTTCTCAAAAATGTTCAGAATGTCCCCAAGAAATCAAGAGGAAGTTAGCCAAGTGAAACCTTTCCCAGTTTCGCCAGATATCAGGGCATCCAGATGTCCAAGTGGACTTTTCAACATGGGATCCAGACCACACGCCTAGTTCAGTGGGGAAGATTCCTAATGTAATGTTTCAAAAGCACTCTTAAAGTAACAGGAGATTACAGAAGAGCAAAGACCATGCGCAGGATTCATAATCGCAGCCACCAGAACTTAAGCAGCTGGGTCTACATTATCCAGTCAGATGTTTCTCTGTGTATTTGGACTCAGTCAATTTGGTCATGCAGCAATACATGCTAATAGTTTTGAACAGCAGCAGTCGTGTATCTTCAGGGTTAGGAAGCAGTTTGCTTTTTTGTAATGACATTGTATTTATATGCCATGAAATAGTGCTTACCTGCTTTACAGGTGGATTTTTTTGTAATTAATCAAATTCAGGTAAGTTTAATCGTGCAACCTTAATGAATTATCCAACTTTAAAAGCTGGAATGATGAGGACAGGTTCTGTAAGAGTAAATTACCATAGGATATTGAAATCTTTTTGTAGTATTGGAAATAAAAGTTAGTAGGTTTTGTGATGCATTTGTGCTCTAATGATGCAGGAGGCTGTTGCTGTGGTCCAGTGCAGATGCTCAGGAGCAGTATGATTAGTATAAAAGTACAGACAGCACTTCAGTGCTCTAACAGCCTGCCTTGGCACCTAAAAAAAAAAGAAAAAAGGATATGACACAAAAAAAAAAAAAAAAAATAAAATCCCAGTCGCTTGAGATTGACCAATTATTTTAGCCCAATTTTACAAAACGGTGATGTTCACCAATTAAGTAAGATGGAAGTCCACCACTGACCATTGGTTGATGCTGATATATTGGGCAGATGGAGGAGCTGGGTTTGTTAATGTGTGGATGGACAGGGCACTAATCTATCATCACAAGTAAATTGTGTTCACAATCTAAATTATTTTTCATGTAGTATATTTACCAGTTATAGCCATCATGGTATCATATCTATATTTGTATGTTATCTCAACTACTACTTTTTTATATTTACAGCGGATTCTTTTGACTTCTCATGTCAGTACCCATCTTCCCACCTTTTCTTGTTTTGTTGGTTTTCCCCTGAAATTTCATTTTATCCCCTTGACTGGTTTATTCAGTCTACATATCACTCATAATGGTGTCTTCTAATGATCATATATTGAAGGATACCTCTGTGTCCAGTCAACAAAGAATGCAAGGAGTTTTGTAGACTTCAACCGTAGATCCTTTCTGAGCCCTTATCCACGTATGCTTCGATTTCAGGGTGCCAGTTCTCCAAGTGTACTTGCACTGGTGGCATAGAAACATAGAATCATAGAATAGTTAGGGTTAGAAAGGGCCTTAAGGTCGTCTAGTTCCATCCTCCTGCCATGGGCAGGGACACCTCACGCTAAACCATGTCAACCAAGGCTCTGTCCAACCCAGCCTTGAACACTGCCAAGGATGGAGCATTAACAACTTCCTTGGGCAACCCATTCCAGTGCCTCACCACCCTCACAGTAAAGAACTTCCTCCTTATATCCAATTTAAACTTCCTGTGTTTAAGTTTGAGCCTGTTACCCCTTGTCCTCTCACTACAGTCCCTAATGAAGAGTCCCTCCCCAGCATCCTTATAGACCCCCTTCAGATACTCCCTTTTTTTTCGTTAACATGGAGTCTAGAGTCTGATTAAGCTGTCTGTGCCACAGTAGTATTGTTCTGTCCTTGTGCTGAGGCACCAAGAATTGTGACAAAATAACAATTTAAGGTTAGCTTCTGATGTCAAGGCTTACTTGCAGGGTAAACAAGAGCCTCTTGGGACAGAATACCTGTGCAATGCAGTCTTTTTGCAAATTCTTCTGGCCTGGGAAACCCAGAGACCAAATATTGATGTCAGAAAAGAATAACAGAAGTAAGGAGGACTGCTGTCTAAAAATGCCAGAGTATATGATTCAGGAATTCTTGATTCTCAGTCCGCTTTACTGGACAAAATTAAGTTCTCTAATTGCTGAGTAAGGGACATCCAGCAATTGCTATGTGTGAAAACGGCATTAAAACCATGAAATTATAGAGAGCAGTTTGACATTTTTGCAGTATTTTCATGTTATGTTATTTTTTAACAGAAATCCAGGCAGCTATGTTATTTCTGTTAGGGAGCTAACTTGCAATTTTGTTTCTCCTTTCCAGACAAGTCATCCTGTTTTCAATAGCAAGAATGTGGAGAGTTTTAGCCAAATCAGAGCACTGTAAAATTACTATGCTGTGGTAAATGCAGCCCTCTGAATGCTGCTGCTTTTCTGCCATCAGCACAGCAGAAGTAAATAAGCATTTGCTGACCAAGTTAGGATGGTTTCTTTTCACAAGGAATTGCATTGTTCCTCACTTTTATCACGGACTCCCTTGCTAGTGAGTTTTGGGAGGGACAAGTGTCAAGGAACAGAACCATAATGAAGTACCTGTGATTGAGCAAGTATTACATTGTTTCGTTAATTCTGTAAAAACTTGTCAGTTTGCAACCCAAATAAATGCCTAGAGTGCATAAAACATGGAGAAGAGTGACCTCTGGAAGAAAAATCAATGGCAATTCATATTTCATATGTCTGTAATTGCTTGTGAGAGCACGGCAGCAGTTTGTTTATAGAGCAGCTTGTTCTACCAGGGATTCTGTCCTGACTTTTTCTTCTTCTCTGTGGTGATGCCTGTCGTGGACTGTGAATCACAACCAGATGCAGCAATAGACAAGTTTTATTGGTGATTTTTTATAATTTTTTTCACATTACTGTCTTCACAATTGCTGCGCCATGCTCCGTTTGAGCCTTTGCACTAATCTATAGTCCCAAGTAAATCGTGTTCACAACGGTTTCCTTGGAAGACTCCTGAAGCTGTTTTTTACATTCTTTTCAGTAGACAAGGCTTTATCTTCTGGAAGTTATCCATTTGCTAGTGTTCTAACCATCAAACTGAATCCATTTTGTGGCCTTCATTTTTAAGCAATTTGTCAGAGAGTCAAGGAATTCTCAGAGTCTGGTAATTTAAAGACAGAATTTTGAGAATATCTTTTTTCCCTCTGCTTTGCTTTGCTTTGCTTTGTTTTGGTTTTTTTTTTTTTTTTTCATCTTTTTTAAGAAGCTGTTGGAAGATTTGTATCTCCACTGAGGACTGAGATGTCATAGGGATAGAGAAAATGCCGCTCAGTTTATGGATTACTGTTAGGTCAACAAAACTTTGGCAGCATTGATTAACTTGACAGTGAGTACAGCAGTACATTTATCACTTATGGCTGTGCTGTAGAAAATCTAATAAGAGGCAAACAATTCCCTTTAGAGCAGTAACAGGCTCACTGTGGCTAACGGTGCATGCACTGGAAATTTCTGACTTTAAATTATACCCTTGCTGCTAGTTGGGTCATTGACTCAAAGCTACTGCGCTTTCACTGCTATGTTCTGTATTATTAATTTGATCAAAATTGTTTTGGCTTCTGTAAATGTGATCAAACTGTATATTGGAGATCGTGTAAACTCGTAAGCTTTTTTGAAGAATCCATGCAGAAGGAGCTTGATCCGAGCTTCGTTATGCAGAAGGGACAACAGCTGCCTGTTACAACTACAGATGTTTGGGATCTTACAGGGTCTTTTCTTTCAGAAGAAAGATTTTGAACTATTGCTTACAAATCAGCCTCTAATTCACACATATAAATAAACCCAAAACCCAAACCTGTCTTACATTTAGTAAGTTTCACTGATTGGTCAGAAGGACCTTTTTCGTATGTGCAAACATGTGCTTTGTTAATTACCAGTAATTATCTTAAAAATTCTGTACAGGTTGATTTATAAATATGTTCTTCCAGTTGTCTAGTTTTTGTGAGAATTATGCGAATCAAACAACGAACAAGAGATTTTCTGTATCTCCTGCATATAGTGTTGCTGCTTGACTGTAAGTTAGTGTCTGGTTCTAATCTGATCATGAAATGATTTTTTATTCAGCATTGCTTGGCTTCACCTTAATAAATCTTTTCTAGAAGTCCATGACCAGTACATTGGGAAGTGTCTTCACATTGCAAATCTAGAGAACAGGTTTTTGGTCTTGTTTCTTTAAGTCCTTCACTTGGTAGTTCTCTTAAATGGAAGCCCTGCATAAGACACTCTTCTACGGAAGTGTACCAAGATTTTTTTCAGTTCAAATTACCAAAAGTGAGTAAGGCCCACATATCTCAATAATTGTGTTTTCTGGGTACAAGCAGGTAGGAACAATGAAGAAAATGCAATAATTTTAATTTCAATTAAATGCAGATCAGAACATCCAATGTGGAACTACATTTGTAGCTTTATATTTGTGATATAATCTGCAAAATTGCTGTTCAAATAAGAGAGTAGTTATTTTTATTAGCATATATGGCTCTACAGTAGACAGCCTTTGTGAGTAGCAATTGTTATTTCAAGTATTTTGTGTTATTTTAGGAAGTTGTTTGAATTGGAGGTTTTGTTCTGCAATATCTGTAAAAATGATGTCGTTTTCTTTGTTGGGAGAGAAGTATTCTACTTGAATCAATTGTCAGGAGGCTTAATGTAATAAGGCAGTTTGTGGTCTGACTAAAAGAAACACTGTGCAAAAGAAATTCCCATAGCAGTTTGTTTTTAACAGAAAAACTGAATTCGCCTGAAACATAAATACATCGAAAGCCAAGACTTAATAAGGTAGAGCAGCTTTAGAAGGTAGCAGAGCGGGTTGCTGTCCAAAGTATGTCTTTGCTACAATTTAACCAGGTATCTGTGTTAATGATAGTAGACCTCCATCAATAGCATAACAGCAGATTCTTTGCAACAAATTATCAGGCAAGCTGACATAAGGACCCTCTGTACAGTGAGGGGGAAAAATACAATTGAAATAGTGCTTCCTGTTTCAATGTCCTTTTTTTTTTTTTTTTTTTAATTTGCAGCATAAACTTTTGTTTCTTTTACTGTATTTTTAGAGGCAAGAAGACACGTTTCCACACTTTTTCCTGGGTTCATACAATAAAGGAGTTACCCTACTGCCTGCCTTACTGAACAGAGACCTGATATTGATTAACTATCACACTGGCATCAGAACTACTCTTAGGATTCAATTTTTTTGTTGTTTTGCATATTTTATTGATCAAAAGTGGTAAATGAGCATCAAGCGTGCAAGAAGACGACGAATTGTTTACTTGCATAAAATAACCTTTCAATAAGGGAAGATGCATTGCTCACACTTTTGGTGCTGTTCTGCTGCCCGAAGCAGATGGCATTCAGCTGCTATTGATTTGCTCCTATAGTTACAGAGCAGCATGTAACAAGAGATGCTCATTTCTCTGAAAGAGGTAAGGTTTTTTGCCAGGGTGTCGGGATTGAAAAAGGAAGGACAAGGCATTTTGAGGATTGTTTGGGGTTGGGTTTTTTGGCAAGAAATAAAAGGGGAAACTCGCAACTTCTGTTAGCAGTTCTGTGCAAACAAAAAGTGGGGTTTGTGTGCTTGCAGCGAAAGGGAGTTACTTTGTCTGGTTTTAGCACTTCTGGTAATATTAATTCTCACTGCAGATTGAATCCATGAGCAAGCAGGTACTTACGGTTGAGCATACAGAATTTAGGATCAGAGACTCTACACCACACTTCCTAGCTGCTGTATCTTTTATTTACTTTTTTTGTCCCGTGCTTGTTTAGACACTGTCAACTCCTTAGCAAGACAAAGTCATGCTGCAGTATGCTGGGCTTGGTTCTGCAAACAGTTCATTTAACTGATGAGTAAAGAATTTAATAATTTGCTGTTGGATCTCTTCTGTAATGGGCGTGAGTGGGAAGAGGGACAAACAGAGCTTTTTCTGAAATTTTGCAATGGTATTTAACACAAAATTTTGGCATGAACCAGATCTTTGACAGATTTTAATGAAAATTACATGTATGATAAAGGAAGGTTTCAGTAAATAGAGCATAGGAATTACTGTTTTAAGGCAAAACATTTTAGATAATTGAAAGTCTCATTTCTGGAGGAGTAGTGTGGTGGGTGGTACAAAGAAGCAGGGTGCAGTCCCCAGTCAATCTGGTTTAACACAGAAGTAACCCATCTGTCAAGGTCCACATGTGTGTTAGTACAAGAATTAACCAACTCAGCCTATTGATGACAAAACTGGACCAGTTAAATATTCTGACAACACATATTAAAGTCTTCCTTGCCCCCAAGACTGTTCTGCAGTGACTGTTACCACTGGAAGTGCTTACTTTTGATTTTTGAACAGTCTTGAGCATCTTCCTGCTCTGATGTTGTTTGGCAAAATAATTTACTCTGTTATGACTGCCCTGTTATCCTCCAAGTCATTTATATTGTCTTCCTTTTTAATGAAAATAATCCGTGAATTATAAGCCCTGACAAAACATTCTCACAGCATAGTAGCTAGTTATTAATCAAAAATTTAATTTAAACATACATATTAGTGTCTGTTAAAAAATATCCTACTTCATCTCTTCAAGCTTCTGTTCTCTGACATTGATTCCAACTTGCCTGTGTAATTTATGAAATGCTCTCTAAGCTTTTCTGATATCCATATGGTTAGATGTCACTTCATCTTGACCATTTCTTAAGCTGCTTCTGTAGCATAAGCAGGCAAAAAGAGATTGTCTGAGCCTTTGACTTTAACCTGTTGGTTTCAGTGCAGAGTAGAAATTTCTTATGAATGTTTTCCAAAGAGAGCAAACCTTGTTGAATTTCTCAGAAAACTGATGCTTTTTAGTCAATGGCCAATGCTGTCAGCACAGCATCTACTGCATTGTTCTAAGTTGATTGTGTCTTGGTCTCCTGTGGTGCTAGGGAAATGTTTAAAACATAAGAATTATTGCAAACATAAGGTAATTCAATATGATCTGGAAAAGTGCATGTTTTAAAACAGATTTTTCTTTTCTACAGTGGTTCTACAAGCAAGCGAGTTGTTTTCACAAATTAGAACAAAGACATTTATACTATTGTTCTATTCCTGTGGTATCTATTTATACTGTTAAGACTGACTTGTTTTCCTCAGCCTCCCAGTCTCTCTCATTTCTGAGTTTGCTAGTGATCAAAACTTACTTCGTGCTTCTCTGCCCTTGTGTGAACAACCTCATTAACTACAGAATTAGGATAGCAGAGTAAGTTGTTAGTATGTTAATAATTTGGGGAACAAAACAAAAGGAAAAAACCTGCAGACTTTTACCTCACTTTTGCTGCTGTAAGTAAATGTCTTGCAACTGCAGAGTGTATTTTCTTATTAAACTGATTAAAATCATAGAATCATAGAATCATAGAAGTAATGGAAGCTTCAGTTTTTAAAATTAAGCTTCTCAATTTCCTTGCAGTGACTCTTCCAACACTGTAAAATAGCCTAGAGTCCTTATTCAATACCACTTTTTGTGCTGAAAGAGCTACCAACATACAAAACTAAAAAAGAAGAAATCCCAAAAAAACCTCACCATATAAATCTAAACATATTTGGTCAGCTACGTTACCCCTTGTTACCTCTGCAAAAATGGCACTGTGAGTTTACTAACCCCTGGTGCAGTGAATTCCCTGTGCTTTCTACATTCTCTTGTTTGGAGTTTGGAGTGGGTACCTGCTGCTTAGTCTAATTAGTTTCAAAGGGAATGTCGAATCATTTCTCAAGAGTTCACTGTGACTCAAAATCTCTGACAAGAAAATATCAGGGAGACAAAATAAGAATTTATTGTAGACTTGAATAGCATTTTTGTTACAATATCTTGTGGAAACAGTGCAGATGAGGAAGTCATCCCTCAATGATTTCTAGATTTTTGATACAACATTTGCATGAAATTAACCTTCTTGTGGGAGAGCAAGACTTAGAAACTTGATTTTCGTAGGTAATTTCCTCAGTCTTCATCACATACCTGTCTCTTTCCTTGTTCCCAGCAAAACCAGCAAAATTAGAGCTGTGGGATGCTTTTTTCTGAAGCAAAAAAAGTGAAAATGCTATTTCAAGGCTATTCTTAAATGTTTCAGTATTGTTCTGGGCTTTTTCAGTTCTCGCAAGCTGCTTTATTTGACCAAAACCACATTATCCAACCAAAAAATCCAAGATCCAATTCAGCGTAAGTGTTTTAACAGAATAGTCTGTGACATTATCCAGAGACTGGAGGCTTGGGGAGATGAAGAGAAAGTTGGTCATGCTGCAGAGCTATGCTTCTGTTTCTCTGACTGTTGAGGTAATATTGTCACACTTGGCTCTGAAGAATGGAGTACAGCTCAGTTCTTTAATTGCTCATAGTTTTTCTTTTTATAAGGGGCTTTTTACAAGCATAGTAAATACAGTCGGTAGAAAATACGGCAGTGCAGGAAAAACAGTAAACACTCTGTGTAGAGATAAGTGACAATTTTCTTCAAACTCCTCTTTGAAATATAATAAAAGGAGAAAAAAAATTTTTATATATATTTTAGTCTGTCTTGAAAGTAAGCATACAAATACAAACTTGCAGCCATTCTACAGCCAAAACTGTATTGTGTCAGGCAGCATTTTTCATGAAATATGAATTAATATATCTCAAGTGTGACTACATAAAACATCTAGCGAATTGAAATAACAGTCATTTCACTTCCGTTTTACATTCAGAAATGTATTTTCTCTCAGATAATTTGTATTCAGTACAGGTAAACCAAGACAAACAGTGCCTGGTTCCAGGTAACATCTTAAGTTTTCTTAAAATATTTGTTGTGTTCCTTTAACTCTTTCCTGTTTTATCTTTGTTTTGTCCTAAAATTATTTTGCTTTGCAAATCTTTAACGAACATGCATATTTCTAAAATAAAACGCCTCAGAGTTGACAGCAGGGAAGAGGTGTTGGATTATCGTCCCTGCATCACCCCTTTGTCTTCACTGCCTGCAAGTAGGGATGCTGGCTGCCACCATAGATGCTGGTCAGCCACCAGCTCTATCCTCTGTCCCTGGCAGTCCTTCACATAGGATCCACTGAGCGGAACAGAGCTCCCATGTCTCTTCAGCAAATCTCCACTCTACTGCTGGGAGATGAAGGAGGTAGAGGGGCTGTGGGTGCATGGAAGCCAACAAGTTAGCTTTCATCATGGAGTTTTGCTGATGAGAACTGGCAGGTGGGAGCAGACTCTCCCAGCCACCTAAATGGCACAGAGGATGAGGCAAATGAAGAGAGGAGGGAGTGAGGTGGCCATCTTCCTTCTCTGGGAGAGCCATCTGCTACTGTGGACTAGTACAATTAACCCTGTAGCTCACCTGGCATACTGTAAAATAATTTTTGGAGCAGATTAGACTAGAGGTTTCTCTGGGAGAATAGCCTGCATCTGATAGTGCCCAAAAGCAGGTACATGAGGGAGAACAGAGAGAACATGCCTTGATAATTCTTTCTGGATACACTCTGCATTTCCATGCATTTTCAGTTCAATGAATTCCTCTTCCATCATTCTGTGTAGTCTCTCCTTTAAACAAACACATTTTTTAGCATCGGCAATGTCCTGTGGCCCATGTTTCAACTACCTGTTCCATGAAGAACTGTCTCATTACCTCTAAATTCTTTCCTTTTTCATAATATTAGCAGCATATAATAATTATTTCTAATGAGTCCTTGATTCCTTTTCCAATAATTTCTAATAAGTTTGTGATCTGTTTTTTTAAAGTTGCTGCTGGCTAACCAGCTTGTCCTTTGAGGGGTACATCGTAGCCCCCAGCATCTCACTTCTCTGATCACTAATGGTCAGTCTAAAGCCCATCACTGTTACATTTTCCAGTATGCAACACTGTGGGTTGTGTTCTCCTGTCCTTTCTTTCAGGACTTGTAACTCCTTATGTTTGCAAGGGTCATGGCTGTTCGTTTGCCTCCAAGTCTTTGGAGGGGGTCTTTGTCAAAAGTGTTTTGGAAATGAAGGTATGCTTAAACAACAGGGCCATATTTATCTGTGCTTCTTGGTCCTGTCAGGGATTGCAGTAAGTTTTGAAACAAGGCCTCCCTTAACAGCAGCTCTGTGATCCTTTTCTGTCCAGATGTATTTATCCACGCACTACTTACTGCAGTTGTTGCTAACTTCCCTGCGACAGGTGTACCAGTTTATAAATCCCCAGTTCTCTTACGAGACTCTCTTTTTTTAAACATTTTTGAAATTTTTTTAGTCTTACTTTTCTAAAGCAGCTGGAAATAATATGGTATGGACCAGTGGCAAATCAGAGAATTAATCAATGAGTTTCCTTAGGCAAGATAATGTGTGATCCTGCTGATTTGTTACTGTAACTGTGAGCAAATATACTTCTCTGTGGTTTATGGCCTCAATTAGAGACATCCTTTGATGAGGAGACCAAGGGGAAAAAAAAAAAGAAAGGAAACATCTGCTCATAGCTTGGACAAGCATACTCTTTACCGAGTAAAAAACTGGATGGCCAGGCTCAAAGAATGGTGGTGAATGGAGTTAAATCCGGTTGGTGGCTGGTCACAAGTGGTTGTTCCACAGGACACAGTACTGGGGCCAGTTCTGTTTAATCTCTTTATCTGGGTGAGAAGATCCAGTGCACCCTCAGTCAGTTTGCACATGACACCATTTGGGTAGGAGTGTTGATCTGCTGGAGGATAGGAAGGTTCTGCAGAGGGATCTGGACAGACTGGATGATAGGCTGTGGCCAGTGGTGTGAGGTTCAACAAGGCAAAGTGCCGGGTCCTGCCCTTGGGCCACAACAACCCTATGCAAAAAAAAGAGTAACGCCTTTCCAACCTCCCTTGTCTCCTAGGTCAGTTCCAGCTGCGTGATGGCAAGAAGGTCATGGCGAGGGGTTCTTGAAGGTCTTTTGTTTTGGGTGGCTGGCTTGCTTCTCTATGCTTCCCATTCAATGCTCCAGGCTTGGGGAAGACTGTCTGGAAAACTGCTCAGTGGAAAAGGACCTGGGGGTGCTGACTGACGGAGCTGAACATGAGCCAGCATGTGCCCAGGCAGCCAAGAAGGCCGACAGCATCCTGGCCTGTATCAGCAATAGTGTGGTCAGCAGGACCAGGGCAGTGATCATCTGCCTATACTGCACTGGTGAGGCTGCATCTCAAATTCTATGTTCAGTTCTGGGCCCCTCACTACAAGAGAGAAACTGAGGTGCTGGAGTGGGTTCAGAGAAGGGCAACAAAGCTGGTGAAGGGCCTGGAGCATAAATCTGACTAGGAATGGCTGAGGGAACCGGGGTGTTTAGTCTGGAGAAGAGGAAGCTCAGGGGGGACCTTGTCACTCTATACAACTGAAAGGAGGTTGTAGTGAGGTGGGTGTCGGTGTCTTCTCCCAAGTGTCAAGTGATAAGATGAGAAGAAGTGGCCTCAAGTTGTACCAGTGGAGGTTTAGATTGACAAACATTGTTAAACATTGGAACAGGCTGCCCAGGGAACTGGTGGAGTCACTGTCCCTGAAGGTATTTGAAGAATGTGTAGATATGTGCTTAGGGACATGGTTTAGTGGCGGACTTGGCAGTGCTTGGTTAATTGTCCTGTTTGATGATCTTAAAGGTCTTTTCCAACCTAAATGATCCTGTAATTCTAAGGAGTTATCTCATACTAAGAAGACAAGAACATTTACTAAATTCCAGTATTTAGAGAAGCATTCTTAGGACTGAAGAAACACTTGCAAATTTGGAAAATCTGAAACTCACCTTTCAGTACCGGCTTTATTTGTCTTAAAGTATGTCTTTGTGGTAGTCTTTAATTACCTGATCTGATACTATTGTGGTTTTTTGCTGCTTTATTCCATCTGACCTCCTCTTCAGTGTGCAAGAGCATAGAAGGAGAGCAGCATCTGACTGTGAGAAGCCAAAAAACCTTCCGGTTTCCAGACTTTCCAGGTGTTTTAGTTTGAAACCTGAATGTTGGAGGGCATATGGTCGTCTACAGTGTATTTGTATTTAGTTCCTTTAAGCTTTCAGAAAACAGTACTTCAAGTGTTAACCTATTCTGCTTTGTCTATTGTGTACTGTGTATTGTAAATGTGTTTGCTTTTTTCAAATCTTCTTCCTCTGTACTTCGAGGAGACTTTTCCAAGCATAACTACCCAATTTCTTTACCATCCTGGAATGTGTATTTTCTAGATCTACTGATTGATATATATGTATATTATTGTCTAAGGTATTCCTGCACCTGTTTGTTACCAGTAGCATTATTGACAGGGTCTTAATTACTTGTTAATTGTCCATTGTCTTAGGTGTCCATTGACTTTTAAAAAACACTTCAATTAAGCCATTTTAAATCAACATTTATTTTGGTGTCTTTTTTATCATTAAGGGATCTGTTTACTCTTTGCAATACTTCTTCCCAATACTAATTTTTAAAAGCTTTTCTTGTTCCTACCAACTTTTTTTTTTTTAATATCATTAGCTCATCCTGCTCTTCTGCTTCTTTTCTTTTTGCTCTGTTGATTTCTTCATTTCTCAGTGAGCTTTGTCCTAACCTCCAGCCCTTTGAGCAGTGTCTCAGGAAATTATATTGACTGCTTCCTTTCATTTTTATTTTTCAAAGGAACTGTAGTCTGTTGCACTTTGTTTCTAATCTTTCAAGGCTTAGTCTCCTATTTTGCTGCAGAGATATTCACTGTTTGCTTCCACTACATTCCCAGTTTTCAAAAAAAAATCAGTGTTGTATTTTTCACATCAAATGGCTTATGTTTGTACGCATAGCCTCAAGTCAATTTGTTCTGCACATAGTAGTTAAATATTAGGTGGAACTGCAAATGCATAATTAACTAGCTTTCTATCTGAAGTACTGACTACCTTAAAACTTAGTCAATAGTAATTTTAATGAAAATTATGAAAGTGCTTTAAAGTTAGGTTAAGTAAGGCTTAAATAAAAGTGTTAATAGCTTACAGACACTGTTATAAATTTCTGCATACATGTTTTCAGTGATGATCCAGCAGTCATATAACTTATGTGGCTTCCTTTCCATTTAGTTCACTTATCCTTCATGTACTTTGAGAATGCTGTGATAGATGTATTTGTCACTCAGGAGATACCTTGCAAGTTTTAAGCTAAATGGAAGTATAACAAATGAATCTGAAAGTTAGTACAGAATTTTTTATTCTCCAGTCTTGAGGTTCACAGGTGCAATTCCCCTCTGCGCCTTTTTTTACTGTTGACTTCCCTTTGATATGCAGACTAGGAGTGTTATCTAGCTGGTACTTTGCATGGAGCATCACTTCTGTATTGTTATATGTGTGTTTGCATGCTTCTTGTATCTTTATACAGGGTTTTTAGCATGTTTGATAATCTCTTGTCTTGAAAAACATGTTTCTAGTAATAATGAAAAGCGGGAATTCCTTAGTAAAACTTCAGTGACAACTTATTTAGAAATAATTCTATAACAACATCCTTACTGAAGAAGGAAGTGGTTTCTTCACAGTTCTTCACAATGGGTAATAGAAAACATTATTGTATCTGCTATGACTTTTCTGTTTTTTAAAGCTGGCTCTTTGAAGTCTGGTTCCTTTGTCTAGTTGGTTTTTAGTTAATGTGTTCTTTTGGTAACTTTTTTATCATTTCACGGGACTGTAAAGCACTTCACGAAAAGCAGGTTAGTGGAAGCATATAGACTGTAAAGTGTTCTAAAAGATGTGGGGTTTGCTCCCAGTGGAGACTGACACTCCAGCCTACTTACTGTAGCTGGAATGTATTGATTTTCTTCTCCCCCATTTTAGCTGCACCACTGAATTAGGTATTGTGAAGCATCTCTCCCTATGAAGAGAGGAAAAACTGTCATGAACTTTTTCATCCTAACAGTACAGCATTTCAGACTAAACCTGATTGAATGGAAAAGTCTGTAAGGACTCATAAAAACCTTGTAACTCAGCTCCCCTCTCACATTTTTTGCTCTCCAGCAGCTGTTCCACTAACCTTGAGAAAGTATGATAGGTGATGGTAAGAAATTGATTTTTGAACTATTAAAACCACCACCACTAATAATAATAATAATAAATAGTAATAATAATAATAATAATAAAACCTGAAAACTATGCATTCCTATGGCATGATCTCCTAAGGTTAGCAAAGTGGTCTTGTTCAGGCTTTCAGCAGGATGTTCAGTTACTCTTATAATTGGCTGATGAGTAGGTTTGGACCTAACTAAAATGCCAGTGTTCGATTTTGCAGTGTCCTCTGTAAAGACATGTCACCATTTACCCTGTCTTTAGAGACAATTTTCTAAAAAGGAAACTCGTGGGAAATCATTATGCTGTTTATATGTCTCCCTTGTTGGAGAGCATTATCCTGTGATATTTTAGCAGTGTTTTCCACTGCATGATGGCATCTAGGTAAGGTTAAGGCAGAACAAGTCCCTTTGCAATTTTGTGACTATATTTTACTTGCTGAAGGAGAAAAGATAACCAACAATTAAGTATTTCAGATGTCACTGTAAGAACATGTGCAACTAACTAATCAATTAAATCCTTAGGGAACATGATTCTATAAAACTGATAAGGTAGAAAAATTGGGATTTTTGTGATTTGTGTTACATAATAATTGCACTTATTTGATGGAAAAGACATTTCTGCTGGTGTAAATACTAGGCTTTCCCTTGTGTGTGTTGTTTTGGTTTTCTTCCCGGAACGTAGAGTAGTTCATTAAAGTGTGACAGTAACAGATGAACACCCTTTATGATTTTCTAAGAATGTATGGCGTCTATACTCTTAGTTTAGCTGAAATCAATGAGTTTGAAAAATGTATTTCTGGAGTCACTTCCAATCACTTGCCAGAGGTTGTGTTAGGTGTTTTAGTTTTGGAGGTTTTTATTTATTTTAGGAAAGAAATACACATGCTGGTTTTGGTTTTTTTCTTAAAATTCGTCTACTTAGCACTCTGGGGCCCATAACTGAAACTCATTTCTATGGTCTTTATACAGTTCAGATTAATCGGAAATTCACATTACAAACAAACTAATTGTGAGACTTTATTTCTTTGAAAATATCCATCTTCTAAGTTTCAGATTGCAGAGCAAACAGGTAATAGTCATATTTACAAGCCAATGACATATTCACTTGAACAAAGGCTACAGTTGAGCATATCACATCATAAATTATTGATAGTAGTGTAGAGACTTTACCTTCTGGTACCTTTTCTAATCAGCTATTATTTAAAGATCATCAAGTCAGCAAAATACATATGTCACAAGTTTTCAGTCAGACATTAAAAATCAGTTCTGTTATGAGTTGCCCCACTTAAATTAAGCCAATTATGTTAACGTTTATTTCTGATTTAAGAGCATTTTTTTGAACAACTTATATAGGAAGCTGAGCATGCTTATATTTTTCTCTGGACATCCACTTTGGGCCACCAGCAGATGTAGGAAATGGAGCTACGCAGACACACCTGATACAGTAGGGCTGGGTTTTTTTTTGTTGTTGTTGTTGTTGTTGTTCCCAAAGTTTTTTTCTCTTTTCCTTTGGTTTCTACCATGTATAGTAAGTGGATGGATTATACACTGGCGCTTTTTTATACCAAAGCAAATGAAGTTAAGCCGGAAGATAATTTCCCGCTTATCGATATAATTAACTTGTACATCCATTTATTTTTTAATTGCTTAAAAGGCATGTCACATTACATCGTTGAAAAATCCTCCTTTGTTCAGTGCAGTCATTCCTGCCTTCATAAAATTCTGGAAATGACAGAATTCCCTGTCAACAGAGGCAACATCCAAGATAGAGTACAGTGCAAATTGCCTTTGCTTCTCTGCAAATTCTACATTTTCAAGTTTATTGATCACCAAAGCAGAGTTATTGACAGTTAACAAACTATATGGATTAGCACACTAAACCAAATGCTATTTCCTTACATATTTTTCTGAAAGACATTTGGTTGGGGCAGGGTTAGCAGCGCTTGGGTTAACTTGATGCATGTCATAGAAAAAGAGAAATAGAATAAGGTATTAATCTGGAGTGAGTGGAAATAGAAACAAATAAGAGCTGTTGGGAGTTTTCCTTTTATACAGTCATGTATCCTTTTCTTCCCTGACAATCACTGTTCTGTTGAGGAGCCTCAGCAGGCAGCTCAACTTTTGGAAGAAGTTGTCAGTAGGTGTAAGTATGAGGTTGCATGTAAGCATTGTATGCCCTTAAACATCTTTATATAACTTTTTGCAGTTCTTCATTGCATATAATAATTAAGAATATTTATTTGAGCCAACAACATACATTGTTATGCAATTCACACACCTTCTGAGTATGCATCCTCCTTCTGTGCATAACCTGAATGCAGAACAGGATAAATTCTGCAGCAGCAGAGTGCTGACTTTTTAGAATGCAAATGAAGTGGCATTTTTTAATGCAGCATCTTCATACAGAGGTGAACTGAAAGGCTTAACACTTGCCAACATTTCAGACCTCCCTGTTTGTTACATCCATTGAAATCTAGAACAGGAGAGTTCAAAAGCTGCCTTTTTCCTGGGTTTTGTTTATTTTTTCAGACTTGTTAGTGATGGCAGCAGCTGTTGAAGAACTGTAGATTCTGAATTCAGATTTGCAAATATAACATAAAAAAAGAAATAGTTCTCAAATATCTTTGTTTTCAAATGTGTTTCTCTCTTTAAGTCTATGTGCATCTTATGTAATTTTAACACTAACTGGGTTTTTGTTACACAAATAACCAAACAATTTCCCATAAAACCTACTATAAAATCTAGAGGAATTTCTAAATGTCTCTTCCAACCTAATTTTTTCTGTAATCTTGTTATTCTCTGCATCCTGTTGTGTCTCCCTAGTGATAATTATAATGTACAACAATATACACACAGGAGTAAGTTACCCCCTCAATGTAAGCAGAGTAATGTTTCTTCCCATTGCCAGTCTTGTTTCTTCTCTGGGTTTGTTTCTTCTAATATAGGGTGTGAAAATGATCAGGATGGATGTGGATAGCTTTACTCGTACAAGTTGTTTCATTTATAAATCTAGTGAAGTTTCTCCCATGCATACATCCTCTCCAGATCAGGACTTCGTGAAGGAAGGAAGGCTTTTTGGGAAAGAACTTGTGGCTTTCATTTGCATGTGAAGCATGTGTGTTATCCAAATATATGGCAGTGTGAACAGTAAATAAATAGGGGCTTAATCTTTCAGGTGAGACATTGGTTGAATTTATGAACTATTCTGTTTGCCCCATGAAAATGAAAAGATCAATTATTATTTTTGGTCTACTTCTTTGAAACTGTCAGAGATCTACTTTTTCTTTAAGAGTCATTGTTTCATGGTGAACATGCACTTAAGAATCTCATTTATTTGCTACATATTTTTAAGTGTACTTGTAATTAATTTACTGAAAATTGTAAATCATCTCATCAATGGAAAACAAAGGAGGATGGAGTCCAGTCTTCATGTTACTGCTCTGGAAAAATGTGGCACGTCTAGCCAGCAGCATTTGGTCAGAGCTCTGTCATTAGCAGTCGCAGTGCAGATAGGAGTATGTTGTAAGCTCATCTGTCAAGCTAAGCAGAGTTTCTTTCCCTTGTTAGAATTTACCAAGGCATGTATTAATAAAATTGCACCAAGTGGAGACTTCAGTTTTCCACTGGTGTGGCAGACAGGGGTCTCCTGTGAGGTGAACATAAAAGCCCTGTGTTGTAGCTGATATGCTTTAAATAAACAGGATTTTATTCACAAATGAGTGTGCCAGTAACTTTGTTCCAGAATCAGACTTCTCTGCTTGAGAGGCATCTAGCTTGACACCAGTGATGGCAGGTGAAAAACAATGTAGTAGCGTGAGCTGAATGTATTTATATGTGATTCATTAAGAACTGTGGCTTTCCTACTGAAATGAAGTACTCCAAAATAGGTGTAAGAATTGAAAAGTGTTGCAAATGGGAAATGTTTTGATAGCTTGAATAAAAGTGTGCGATAATTAAGATACTAAAAAATCTTGGGTTTCTATTGTGCCTTTTTTCTTTATTTTTTTACAGACAGTCATTTTAGAAAATGAAGAGCTCCCTAAAATATTTCTTGATTTCCTGAATGTTCGCCATGTACCTAGCTTGCCAAAAGCAGAAAGCTGTGGGTAAGCTCTCATTTACTGAAAAATACATGGAGGCCAAAAGGCCCATATTCACTCAGTGCTGATGCAATTCCATTGACTTAAAATGGTCTTGCTGCCAACTCTAACACTGTAAAATAAATGGGCATAACGTTCATGTTGAGAATGTTTATATATCCCCAAAAGGTGGTAAAATAAATCCAGACTGTTCAAAGACACAAGTGAGGTTTCATGTAATATTCTTGGAAAGGAAAGGAGAGTTTAGATGAGGAAAAACATGATTTTCTCATAGATCTTGAAGTATCTGCTGAAATGTACAATACTCATAAACACTCACTAAAGTTGCATAGAAAGCCTTTGCAAATGTCCAGTGGTCATAGTAACTGCACAAAATAGAAGTTCATTCTATGATCCTTCTATGATCTCCCTTTGTGTGTTTGGAAATGGGGTCTTTCTGATGACACCAACCCAAATGGCCCCATTGCCTTTCCATTGGGAAGGGTTCTTGATCAGGGTGGGAGAAGGGAATCTTTGCATGATCAACGTAATGACTACAGAAATACCCCAAACAGTGTAACTGGAAGCTCTGTTACCATCTGCAGCTGTAAGCTTTGTAGGGAAAATAATTTCTTTTGCTATGCAAGCTGACATAGTTGATAATCCAGCAGCATCACCAGAATTTGCTCCCCAGAAAGCTACGTGGCTCTTTCCCACTTCAGGGGAAGCTCTGTGGATCTGCAGTGGAGGAGCAAGGTGAAAAAAATTGAGGTAATCTTGAGGCCCTCCGTACACTGGAAGGTGTCTGGCCCAGGGCAGTCTCCAGAGGGACTCAGAAGCTTACAGACTTGTAGTTTTCACTTGCAGTGAATAACCTCAGGCAATACCTTCAGTGGGACTGTACCCCAGTGCTTCATAGACAAAGAGATGTGCTTGTGAATCTATTTCAGTAAAATGGATGCTGTCATTTCCAAGTAGTGGTTATTGTAAAAAGATATGATCTCCCACATTTATTCCATCACATGACATTATGCAACTACTGACTATTAAAAGATTCCTCCCTTTGATGGTTCTTAAAGGATTTGTTTGGGGGTTTTTTTTTAGTGTAGAGTTTATTCAGTTTAACCAAAGTTTCCTCTCACTTTACTTGCAGCTCTTTTGATGAAACAGAATCTGAAGAATCAAGGTGAGCTTGATGCCTACTCTTTCTAGGACACCAGATTAATAAACTACTTGAAATTATTGGTGTTTACTGTATCTGTTTGGTGCAGTTGACAAAATTTCAGTAGTTTAGTATTAAAATTAGATGTGTTTATAATCATGGCTAGTTTCATCAGCTGTGGTAGATCCATCCATTTGTAGCATAAATAGAGCATCCTTATATTGAGAAATTCCTTGCAAAACCCTAATAGAGTACTGCTAGCTCTGAAATAATTTCTGGGAATGTTTTTACCCATGAAAGTGTATTTTAGATAGCAAGAAGATTTGCCAGAAGGAAACAGAGGTTTGGGTTTTCCACCATGCGTTTGACAGGTCTTTGTATGTACCTGGTTGAACTACTTGGCACGTGCATGTACAGAGCAGAGGGAAGAGGGCTGGTGGGGGATGTCTGTACTGTGCCCAGGATAGGAAACAGCCCTGCAAAGGGCTACCACGAGCTGTGGTTGTAGGTGATCTTGCAGCCTGCATTACATCAGGTACCAGGGAGGTCTCAAAGCCAGCTGCCAGCTGCCCTGCTCCTCCTGGACACAGCCCCTTCACCTCAGCTTCACACTGGCAATTTTGCTGTGCAGCTGAGGAGTGGTGAGCTTTGCTCCCAGGAGATGAAACCTGCTCTTTCTGGGCAGCACTGATGTGCAGAAGCTCACTGGCCACGGCTAACGCATGGCTCAGCCACCTCACTTTATCAAAGCTAGTTTGTACAATATTCTGTTTGCTGTCCCTTGATACTGACATCTCTGTTCTTGACCTTTCCAGCAAACTGTCCCACCAGCCTGTGCTGCTGTTCCTAAGGGATCCATATGTCTTGCCTAAAGCCGACGGTAATCAAACCTGTCATCTGTTAACAGTGCTTTACTGCTCTGACCCTGCACTGCATAAACCACATTATTATTAATACCAGCCTAGTCAGATGACACTGGTCCAAAATCTAATAACCTGCCAATAAAGCGATAGTTCTTGTGTAAGAAACCATTAAAACACTAAGTGGGGTGGGTGATTTATAAAAGGGTGGAATTTTCTCCCCCAGTTCTTCTCTCAGACAAATCTACTGAGAATTCAAGTCAAAAGACAAAGAACGTTGCCTTTCTTTTCTTATTGTTGACCCTTTGGGCTGTTTTGCCTGAAGGATTTGAACTTAGAGGCACAGTCTTTTGTAAGTGCTTTTTCCCTAAATACCAGTCTATCTCCTGTGAGCATGTTTGTATTTCCATTTGGATTATTACTATTTCTTATCATTTATAACCTCTAGTGCTCTTTTGGGGGAGTGGGGAGGGAGAAGAAGAATGTAGAGTTTAATTGATGTATTTCACAGGACATTTGCGTTAACCTTCATCTCTGAATATGTGGTTCAAAAAAACCGTTTGAAAGAGCTTTTAATTAAACGCTTTTTTCTTTTTGCCTTTCTTTTTAAATAAAAAGTTCTTTGCATTATTAATTCAGAGAACTTACATTATGTCTTAAATTAAATGTGTACAGGTAAAACAGAAAAATCATTTTTAGTAGTGTGTTCCTCCTGGTTTTATCATTTTACTTGTTTGAACTGGTACTTCTACTAAATCTTGTACTAAAAATTAATTACACTTTCAAGGGAGAATTTTCTCCCAGAGCTGCAAATTAAGATTGTTTCATATAGCATTTTGTTTGATTTTAGAAAATATTGTATTGAAATGAACAGGGAGGTTCTTTAGCTGCCTTGAACGTCATAAAATTTTTAAGAGTAAATTTAGGAAAGAACGCTTGTTTGCTTGAAGTTTCTTAGCCAGTAAATTGTACTTTCACATTTTCTCAAGATGTATATAAATACCTGAAGGGAGGCTGTAAAAAGACAAAGCCAAGCTCTTTTCAGTTGGTGCCCAGTGGCCAACACTCTCACTGTGAGGGTGACTGAGCTCTGGCACAGGTCACCAGAGAGGAGGTGGAGTTTCCATCCTTAGAGATCCTGAAGAGCTCTCTGGACATGGTCCTGGGCAATTGGCTCTGAGTGTCCTTACTTGAGCAGGAGGCTGGAGCAGATCACCTCTGGAGGTCTCTTCCAGTTCCAGTCATTCTGTGATTCTGTTATTTTTTTCAGGGTATTTTTCAAAACCGTAGGGACCAGGCTCACATATTTTGAGAGGTTTAAATAGTCTCTCTGACTGGCAATGTCCACTCTAGCTAGTGGTGTGGCCCGATGGTATTGACCCTATAGAGTCTTACTGAATTTGAACTGAAGTTGTAGTTCTAGAGTGAAACAGTGCAGAGATCTTGTGTGACCAAGGTCCACATCAGAAGACACATTAAAAGGTCGTTTAGTTTTTGGTCATTTAGACTTGACTTAGCACTGGTCTGGTCACCTGGACTGAATGCACATCTGAGGCTGGAGCACACATCAGAAAATTGGTACACCAAAGCACGTGGAGAGATTGTTACTTTAGAAGATCACTCCTGACCCAGGTGACAACACAGTGCAGAAGCACTTGCAGAAATACCTCTGTCTAAAAGTTGGTCCAGATGCTACCTATACTGGTATTTAGAATGGATCACAATTGCATGTTTTAATCTTACTGTTTAATGTTCCTCTTAATTGCAAACTTAGATTCCTTGAGAGAATGTGTAATGAACATAATTTAATTCCATATAATTCATGAGAGAAAATGGATTTCATAGTAAGTTACTCTGAAAATGAAGACAGCACTTAATGTTTTCAGCCAACATGTAAGGTTTTGCTGTAAGACTTCTATTCAGGATTTTGCAGTTCTGTGATGGTCTTCCTTTCCTAATGTATGACTAAGGCTGAGCTTCCTTTTCTTGAAATCATTAGGAACTTCATAATGAATTTTGTAACTACTCCTTTAAGTAGTGCATTACTTGGATTAAGATAAAAGCCTCTTCTAATGCATGCCATGTTTAAATATTAAGTAGGCCTCATTAATGACATCTGAAACAAAAGACTTCTATGACTTTTGCCAAGTCATTTTCTGGCCTTGACACACAGTATTTGGAATTTCATGTGGCATATGAATATTCTTTGTATTGGAAGACCCTAAAACATCAAATTCATTTGCAAATTACTCTTTTAACTTGAATTAAAACACAGATTGGAATGTGAGTTGTAGTTTAAAAAGGGAAGAAAACTAAATCTTAAGTCTAGAGGTCCTACTAGTTAAGTCTGTTTGGAAAGAAAGAAAGTTTTTACAGCTATTACACACTGCCTTTAATTCTTCCTTCATTTTCAGTTTGCAGCACAGAGAAAATACAGATGAGCTTTCTAAAATTTTCTCTCTCAGATCAGTTCTTACTTTGATAGACTTTGATTAATTTGTAAAAAAACAGCCAAGGTTGTTCAGATTGTGACCAAAAGTGTCCAAATGAATAACTATTAATTTTGTGTACTCTTTGAAGGTGATCTGTGAGAGTTGTTTGGCTCAGAAGTGGAGTTATTCCTCCCTGGATACAGGAAGGCCTGTGTTGGCATCTTCCCATAAAACAGGAGGTTGTGTATTTGTGGTTTTTTTTTTTTTAATGAAATAAACAGTTCTTTCTGCAATATAATACTTGGAGAACACCTTTTTCCCCCTTCATTGCACTGTTACTTTTCATAAACTATCATCTTCCTATTATTCTAGTGACTGGACTTAAGCATTTTTGAGTTGCAAGACAACTTTGCAAAAATAAGACTCACAAATACAACCCTCACTGATTTTTCACACTCGCTTTTTCATAATGTCTCTGAGTGCATGAGCACATCACCTTTTGTGTAAGGCAGCCACTCCATTTTTAGGGGTGGGGAAAAAAGCCCAACATGTACTATTTCAAAGAAAAATTAATTAAAAATCTAAAATGCTACAAATTGAAAATGATGCCTCAGAAGCTAAAAAATGGAATCTCAGATTTAATGTCACTTGTTCAAAAACTGCTCTGATGATTCTTTAAGCTGTGTCTTTAAGCTGTATCACAGATTTGCAAGACTGTGCTTCAGTGTATTTATACAGTCAACTGAAATAAATATACTTGAATTTTTTTAAGCAGCAAAGCCTCACAGTAAATTTGATACTGTAAAGTTGTATAATTTTTTAAATCAATACTCATTTTCCTACATATTCTGTATGTTACAGAAGAACCAGTAAAAACTGGTTTCTGGAACTGCAGCATTTAATTTAGAAGGAAAGCATCAGATTGCCCTTACAAGTGTATTTTTAATAACATTAATGACAACAGCATAGGGTTATTCTGCCAGGGTGACTGGGGATAGCTGAGCTTGCAGGACTTGAGGAATCATTATTGGATTCAAAGTATTAACAAGTAATTTATAATTATGACTTACTATGAGAAGCTGGGAGAATTATTCATGTATTGTTCACAGTGGATGTTGCAGTTTGTTAAAACTTCCTAAACTATCTGTTTGTAACATCTTTAATACACTGGAATCACCTTATTAATGCCAATGAGATAACACATAGCTAGGAAGGACTATTTTTTTCCTTACCAAGTCCAAATCTACTTTTTGCTCAGTATTTTTACCTCCAGAAATATTTTAATGAAAGAATAAGGGGCAACATCCCACCCACATTCGGTGACCTAATTTACCAAGTATCTAATGATTTTTATAAAAGTTACATCTCCCCATTTTGAATAGCCTGTAGGCTGATAAGTGAAGGAAAGATCTGATTAGCGTGGAAAGTTCTGTATCAGAACAGGTTGCCCAAAGAAGTGATAAATGCTCCATCCCTGGCAATGTTCAAGGCCAAGCTGGACAGAGCCTTGGGTGACATGGTCTAGTGTGAGGTGTCCCTGCTCATGGCAGGAGCGTTGGAACTATATGATCTTAAGGTCCTTTCCAGCTGTACCCAGTCTATCATTCTATGGTTCTATAAACAGTCTGTTCTTCTAGGCCAATCCATTTCCTGGTGTGGCAGCAATTTTAAGATCATAAGAGGTGATCAGAAAATCTTACTTTTAATGCCCACTGATTTAAGTGAACCCTCCATTAAAAATGCAGGAGTTGGTGAGTTTGAAAAATAGTTTCACTCCAGTAATGCACATTCTTACATTCCCCTGCGTGGATCTGTTAACTGTGTTCAGTCGGGTAATTCTTTCATGCTAAATTTAGCATGAAAATTCAGTGCCAGTTGCCTCTGCATTTGTGTTAAGAACATAGTGGGGTTTTTTTAACTTCAGATATTAATAGGATGACTTTTTGTAACACATGATGTTTTATGTTGATTAGATAGGCTGAAATTTTCCTACCTCATATAATCATCTCTGACTGTACAGGCATTCTCAAGTCTTCTCAGTCTAAACATTTCTGTAACCACAATGGAAAAACAGCTTTGAAGTATTCCCAGTAGCGATCTTGGAATTTCTTCAAGTATATTGAGATTTTGTTAGAAACTGAATTGCCAGTGTAATCCATCTTCCTTGTGAGAAAAGATTCAGATAAAGAGCTGGAGCCTAGCAGCATTAAGTATTAGAACATCCCTTTAAATCAATAAGCTACAAATCTGGCAGCGCATTCATGCAATGCCCAGTGCTACACTAAAGTGGCTTTAGTGCTGAAACAGCATTACTAATGGCACATCCCCAGCACGGATAAACAGTGGAGTAATGCAGTAACCCACATTATATGAGGCCTTACCTAGTTAAGTCTCACAAAAACATTTATATTGTGCTGGCATAGGTAAGAAAGCAAGGTTCTTTCTTTTCTCTTTTCAGATGACTTTCCAAACGTAGTTATAGAAGGCATTCTACATGGAATATTTTATCCTCATTTACTGCCCAGGTAGAAGTAATGTGTGGCTAGAAGAAGCTGAAGCAAGTCTCCGAGTCATGTGTAATGGAATTAACAGGAATAAGTATCTGGGATATGAAAATTATGCTCAGAAGGAAAAGGCACGACCTGTTTAGGTTCAAGCATTTGACCATTTTAAATAAAATCAGTGTCACTACAATTGCTGCTTTAAAAAAGAAAAAAAAAGATGGAAGCAACAGTATTGAAATTATTTATACCTTTATATGTTGACATGCTCTAATTATTTAACACTAAAACCTGAAAGTCATACACTGAATTACACTAACCTTTGAAAAGAATTGAAAGCTTTACTAATTATTTCTGTAATTTCTACCATAAATTACACTAAGCATTTTTACAATAGGATTTTTCCCAGCATATTACCCATTGCTGGCACTGGATAGATTAAAAGTGCTGGCACTTAAGAGACTGTGTGAGAAATTGCACCAAAAAAAAAATTAAGAAGAGACTGAAAGCACCTTTCAGTATTTAGTTGATTTCTCTTAAATTATTTTTAATCTGCTTCTTAGCATCATGCTGGAAAAGAGCCAGTGCAGCTGTATGGAGAGTTCCTGTTGGAAAACATTGCTTCCATGTTTTGAAATACATAGCTCGCTCTCAGGAAATTTTGTAGATTTCAGCTGAAGTGACTTTATGTACCAGGGGATTTTCCATGGCATTTACGCATCTCCATTTAGTTATGACATCTAATCTGTGTGTGTGTTTACTCTTCACATCAACTTGCAGACTGTAATCTGTGTCTTAACATTTTGTAAGTCACAGAGCACACAGCTCTGTGGTAAGCTGAAACAAGATGATTAAGTAGTAAATTAATAAAACTAAAAATGATAAGATGTATAATTATATATATATTTGTTCAGATTTAACTGGAAATTTGTATGTGTGCTACTGGACTTTACGAAATAAAGTACTAGAACATGAATGTACTGCTTCAGTGTGTTTTCCTTGCATTTCTCTGAGCTTGTGTCTCAGAGATGGTCTCACAGATACCTTCACATGAAGCACAAGAAAATGCCTGGTTGTCTGCTCATTTAAGACTCTCAGCAGCATACTATGTGAGCATAATAGGCTTACAAAAGTGCGTGTTTTGGGGAAAAACTTCAGCGTAATTTAAGAGCCAGTAAGTCACTGGGCTCAGAGAAAGGAAGCGTTGCAGAAAAGCCATATTGGCAAAGCTAGGCAGGAACAGCAGTCTGGTCCTAGCAGCGCGTGGGTTTTGAAACTGGCTGGGGTGTTGAAAAGGTGGGCCTGTGACCGCTGCACTTGTTCAGTCAGCAGAACCCTCTACATTGTCTGCAGGATCAGCCTCCAGAAAAGCTTTCAGCTACCTGCAGAAATTGAGCTATTTGAGGGAGTGAGGCTCTCTCACTCTCACTGCCCAGCACTGCTTCCCAGAGAATTTTACTTGAAGCACTAGAAATAAAAGTGAACAGTGGTTGAGATGGGAAGCCTGATTGCCTAGTACTAGGCACATTCAGAGACCCTCCTCTAGCTTTGTTTAAAGAGGACAGTAATCCTTTCTCATGTCTTGAAAAAAAAGTGTCGGTATTTACCCTCAAGAGAGGCCCTAGGGCTGCAAATGGTGAACCAGCAGAAGCACCTCCTTGAGCTGCAAGTGACCTGTCACAAGGAGCAGAGGTAAATTGCTGCCCACAGTGTTTTCCTGTTCCCTTACAACGGGGGTGCCAGTAGGTACCTACAAGCTCTGTGCTGTCCCAGTTCACACTCTCCCCTCCACCACAGTCTGGATACCTCACCTGGGCACCAGGACACCCTTCAGGAAACCATCACCACAAAGGTAAGTGGTGTGCTGTAAACTGTGCAGGTGGGTGCATCTTTCTTCAGATCTTGACATCGGTTCTTCTACCTCGAGTTTTGAAATACTGGAAGCTCAAGAAAAAAATCCACATCTCTCTCATTAAAGAACCTAACAAACTCAGGTGTCTCTACGTGGTTACCTTATGCTGACCTTGTTTCAAAGCTACCAGTTAAGCTGTCAACTTGAGTTACTTAGAAGCATTACAAAAACAGTGAACCTGAAGTTGCATCTCTGACACAGCTCAAAGCTGCAAAAAAGAAGCATTTATCATAACTAACTTTAGCTAGGAGTTACAAAATTCACTGTGCTGTAAAGCAAGGACTCTTCTGTTTTAATCATTTTCTGATTATCCTACTTAACAGTAGACAAAGCTGCTCTTTCTTGATTACAGGATTGCGCGTGAATACTGTTGCTTTCTAGGAAGACAGCAGGGATTTTGACATACTATGAGCAAAGAAATATACCATCCCTGCTCTAGTCTTACCACCTCATTTCCTGAGAAGCAGCACCTCCTATACACTTTGCAGAATCACGTAGAATCACAGAATCATAAAATAGTTAGGGTTGGAAAGGACCTTAAGATCATCTAGTTCCAAGCCCCCTGCCATGGGAAGGGACACCTCAGACTAAACCACGCCACCCAAGGCTCTGTCCAACCCGGCCTTGAACACCGCCAGGAATGGAGCATTCACAGCTTCCCTGGACAACCCATTCCAGTGCCTCCCACCCTTACAGTAAAAAACTTCTTCCTTATATCCAATCTAAACTTCCCCTGATTAAGATTGAACCCGTTACCCCTTGTCCTCTCACTACAGTCCCTAATGAAGAGTCCCTCCCCAGTATTATTATAGGCCCCCTTCAGATACTGGAAGGATGCTATGAGGTCTCCACACAGCCTTCTATTCTCCAGGCTGAACAGCCCCAACTTTCTCAGCCTATCTTCATACAGGAGGTGCTCCAGTCCCCTGATCATCCTCATGGCGCTCCTCTGGACTTGTTCCAACAGTTCCATGTCCTTTTTATGTTGAGGACATCAGAACTGTACACAATACTCCAAGTGAGCCTTTATTAATGATCTAAAAGATGGGACAGATGGCACTTTCCACAAGTTTTCAGATTACATGAAATTTGGGGAAGATATGATTCGGGAATAAGCACTGTGCCCTTCGCTCTTAAAAAAAAAAAAACAAACAAACAAAAAAAAAAAAAAACCCCACACCAAAAAAAACAGTGTGCGAGGATGACAGAACTGAGTTTCTTCAGCTGAACAGAAAAGGCTTGGGGAATCTCAATGTGCTCCGTGGCTGACTGGAAGCTGTACAGATGACAGAGAAAAATGTCTTTTCAGAAGTGCACAGCAAAAGGATGACAGGCATCAGGCAAAAGTTGCAGCACAGAAAATTCTGAATCACTAATACAGAAAAGATTTTACCAGAGAGCAACCAAACACTGGACCAGGTGCCCACAGAGATTGTGAAATCCCCATCAATTGAAATTACTGATTTGAGCAGAAGGTTATAAGGTGATAAAAGAGGCTAGAGGCACAGAGGGAAAGGGTATAGAAAAAGCTCTTCACTAGGTATTTATTTGAAAACAAAGCTTATTTACTCAACGTATTTCTTTTTTTTTCAATTTTAAAAATGCTGATAGTGTTACAGAAAATAATATGTTCAGTTGAAAAGGTGGAAACACTGCAAAAATTTCCAACAATGACAAAATGACTGCATTTCAGATCTTGAAAAAATAAAAATACATCTAAAATTTTCATTAAAGACTTTCTGCAATTTAGTGACATATGTCATGAACTTCAAGGAGTGACAGCTCCATAAAATTGTTACAGAAATGCTCATATCTTTTATGTATCTGACAAATAATAAGTACTATCTAAATACAGCCTGATGTATTTTGAGAAGAAAACTCAATAGATGGTTGAGATCAGTCAAAAACAAGCATTAAAAAGTGATGGTTTATTTTCCATTCTGACCATTGGTCTCACCAGTCACCTACTTCAACTACAAACGGCTCTTTTACAGCTATTTTGCCGCTGTTCACAATCACACAGTCTTGAAGGGGCCGGTCATGTTCATCTGTCTGCTGGAGTTCTATCGAGTGTACCACAGACTGTTAACAAAAAAGAGGAGAGAGTTCAGTTTATCCAAGGAAACTCCAGTGACTCAAGACTGGGACCACATGAACAACTAAGTGCTCCGAGCATTACTACATACTAAGCAACTTTAAAGACCTTCACCCTGCTGAGTTCTCATGTGCCTTTTTTTTCCCCACATAAAACAGTCAAGCCACTCTACAACCCAAACACGGCTTACAGAAGGAAGGTTGTTTGCCCTTCCATAAAAACCTTAACCCAACGAAAATATTATGAAAGGACAACTCAAAATATCCTTTCAGCTGGCCGACCCTAGCACATTCAGGGTCCATCTGTAGCCTATGAGCAAAAAGTGTAATCCAGAGATCGTAAAGGATAAGAAGTACTTGTTTTTCTAATTGTAACAGCATAACTGGGCTTCAAGAAATCTGATGCATTAATCTAAACTAAAAATTATTCTGAGTTGCTTCTCAAAAATTTTCAGCTACTACTGTAGCTCATGAGAATCAAATTCAATATGAATGTGGGAGCGGGGGAAAGTGTTCTGATGAGTTTTTTGAAACTTCTCAAAGAACTGGTCAGTGCAGCACTTCAGGTTTCCCCTATTCATTCCAAAACACAGATGAAACAGAATGACTTAAAAGGAAAACCAGACTACTATGAGTACGATCAGCTGGAAGTACCATTTTTCAATTTAAATTCTATTTGGCGTTTGATCAGTTTTGCAGCTGTGCAGAGCTGGAGGAAATGGGCTAGTTTTCTTTTTTAAACAGATCTGAATATACCTGTTTGTATACTTTACATTCACGATTCTAAAAACCCTAACATTAGAAGTGTCATCCTTAACTAGTACATGCTACAGAAGTAGACTTTAGCTTGTAGAAATACAATTATTTCATGGCTAACAGCATTAGTGACAGGGGAACCTGAACTTTCTGCATTTGTAATCTGCAAAGGTGTCAGTTGTGATTTCGGTGGTCAGTGGCCTAAACAAAAGCTGTGAAAGCCAGAGGCATAGCTTAAGTTTCCATTTCTGCAGTCACCATTTGCATTTCTAAATCATCCAGCTTCGGCTCTTCACAATCGTTTTCTACCATGTACATACCAGATAACATTCAACTGTTTTGAACCACAGTGGAGTAAATTACACTAATGCAAATAAAACGTGGCTGAACTTGTCCACATTTTCTTGGATAAATCTTGCCACTACTTTTAGCTTACCATTCCATCAAGGACTTTGCCAAACACTACATGTTTTCCATCTAACCAGGAAGGCTTTGTCACACTGATGAAGAACTGGGATCCATTGGTGTCTGGACCAGAATTAGCCATGCTAACCCATCCAATTCCGTAGTGTTTAAGCTTGAAGTTCTCATCTGGAAACTTCTCCCCATAGATGCTTCTTCCTGTGATACAAAAAACAGAAACAAACTTAAAAAAAAAAAAAAAATCCAAACCAAACCCTTTTAGTTCAAAAAAGGGGAAAAAAAAAAGTATATATTCAGGACTTGAAGATTCATTGTTTGAGTAAACACAGCAATATCACTGTTCCATTGTCAGCGATTCCACAACTAAAAGCATTTTGGTGTAAAGAAAAAGATAAGCTAAAACATCACATGTAAGGAGAGAATATTTAAAGCTGATGATGCGTTATCCTTTGAATTTAACAAGGAAGCTGAGTACCTTCAAAGGTCCTCCTTACATACAGCACTGAACAAGTGTACTTCATCCTAATTCAACGAATTTAAATTATGTATCTATGGCCACTACAAATTACGTTGCCATGTTTTGTGACAATTTTAATCTTCACTTTCCCAACCTTTCCTCCTAATAAGAAAACACTTTAGACATGTCTAGAAATATATGTAGACCAAATGGAGGTTAGCCTAAAAGGTTTGTTGTGAATTTGTACCATCCATATTACATACAGATTTTGATGTTTCTAAGATAGTTCAGAAGAGAAAACATTTGAGTCACGTTTAAACCACCATCACTTTGAAAAGAGAAGGCAGTCTGTCTCATTCTTTACTTGTACAGTGCCTAGCACAGTGGTCACACTGCTCCCAACACCACCAGCTACGATCCCAATAAATGGTATTAGTAGGCAAAAAACACTGCCTACCTTTAATGCTAAAACTGTGTCTTTTGTATTTTAGCCTTCCCCATTGTTCACTGTAAGGAAAAGGAATGTGTGTTTTCCACTGAGTCCCAGTCTGGAAATCACTGACACTGCATGCAGGCAGTTCAAATCCTATCACGTGAAGCATATGCGTGTAAAGGAAGTGATCAGAAGCCCCAGTGCAAGAGATGGGATTGCCCTCCTTAGTGGACCTTAGTGGACTGAACCGCTCTTCTGGAGGCTCATGAGTGATGGACACAGCCAGAATTCACACCAGCGGTAAGTTTCTAGGTTTAGAATTAGTTTGGGGAAAAAAGGGGAGATGACATGACCCTCATTTTCTAATTTTGCTAAACATTTTGAAATTCCCTCCCACAGCATGTTTCTTACGTTTCCACAGAACTGGCTGAGTTCCTTCCCTACCTGCCTTCCTTCTCTCTACACAACTTCACTGTTTCATCACAAATTAGTTTTCTGCTGGATGACTTGAACTGGTTCACATATACATGCAATCAGCGAGTGCCTCAGTGGAGGAGCACTGTCCCAAAGCCAGGGCAGGGCAAGGGTGGAGACTCCATCTTTTGGAGACAGTATGTTGTAGTAGCAGCTCAGCTAGTTGCATGGCTCCAGCCCACCACACAAAGCCATGCTTCCTGAATGGGGGCCAAGTCACAGACAGAAAAAATCTACCTGCAAAAACTGAAGACAAAGGAAGCTCTACACATACTTAAAATCAAGTAATCCAAATAATGGCAGCTCATGTTCCAAGATGCCTGGAAAAGTGCTAGATGGTCTAAAACTTTTTTTCTTTTTTTTTTTTTTTTTAATATTTATTTCATTTATGAGCTGAAAGACTGAGGGAATTACACAGTTTTGCCCATCATTTCAGCAGGGATTCAAAGAAAGGAAAGAGAATCTGGAAGATACGTAAACATGTTACCTCCTGATCCATCTCCAGCTATAAAGTCTCCCCCCTGAATCATGAAGTCTTTGATCACACGATGAAATTTACTTCCTTTGTATCCATATCCTCTCTAAGAAAATGAAATAATTATTTAAATTAATGTAACAACCGGTTCTATAGAGTCACATGGAAACACACATGGGTGAATGACCAGTTTCACAGATATACCACCACCAGATACAAACGCTGGCAAGAACATTAAACTGAGATGCAGGTGAATGTAGCTGACTGCTCTGCCACAAAGCAGGTTATCAATGCCACTGTCTTTATTTGACTGATATCCTACCACTACTTGCTAGATCTGCATGGCAAATACAGTCTGAGGTAGCAACATCCAGCATCTCATAATTACATCTTGTGAACCAAGCCCCAAGGACCTGAGAAGTCACACACCAGTGCACAGCCTTGGGAATGGAACTCTTGCACAGGCTCCACTGAATTAAGATTGACAGTTCACAACTGAAACAGCATTAAACAAATATCTACTTCCCAATCCAAACTTGAGTACACTTAAGTGGAAGAAAACTGCAAACATACTTCTCCAGTTGCCAGTGTAATGAAGTTCTCCACGGTTTTGGGGACAACTTTTCCAAACAATCCGATTACAATTCTGCCAATATCTTTGTCTCCAATCTTCACGTCAAAGAACACCTGAACATTTTTGTGAGTAGAATAAAAGTGATACAAACATAAGCGCAACAATAACGCCAAGCTTTTGAAAGTACAAGGTATTAAGAACCCGCTTCTGGTTGGTCTATATTAATAGTAACTCTCAGTTCCTGAGTGTGGTGTTTGAGAAAAATACTTCCAGAGCTATCAAAATCAGGTTATGCAGAAAAATGTTTGAGAACTGGTGAATTAACTTTTTGTTTCTCACTGCTTTTAATGGCTCAGGGAGACTGCTGTATCACACGTTTGAAGGCAGTGTTCAAGAAGACTTATCCCTGACATGCATGTCTTTAAAGCTGTACAGAAAAGACGAATCATGAAAGTAGGAAAGAACTCCAGTGTGGTGAACAATAACAAGGAAGTATAGTACTGACAATCCCCACAAATGATAGTTTGCTATCCACTCATAACCTTTACTGCTCTAAGCATTACTATGTATGTGATTAAGTACAGGCTAAAGCCTAAATGCCATAAAATTGATAAACAGGATGAAGGCAAGTCTAGAGGAGGGCCACGAGGATGATCAGGGGGCTGGAGCACCTCCCGTATGAAGACAGGCTGAGAAAGTTGGGGCTCTTCAGCCTGGAGAAGAGAAGGCTGAGTGGAGACCTCAGAGCAGCCTTCCAGTATCTGAAGGGGGCCTATAGGGATGCTGGGGAGGGACTCTTCATTAGGGACTGTAGTGAGAGGACAAGGGGAAATGGGTTTAAACTTAAACAGAGGAAGTTTAGATTGAATATAAGGAAGAAGTTCTTTAGTGTAAGGGTGGTGAGGCACTGGAATGGGTTGTCCAGGGAAGTTGTAAATGCTCCATCCCTGTTGGTGTTCAAAGCCAGGCTGGACAGAGCCCTGGGTGGCATGGTTTAGTGGGAGGTGTCCCTGCCCATGGGAGGGGGTTGGAACTTGATGATCTTAAGGTCCTTTCCAACCCTACCTATTCTATGATTCTATGACAATCCTACAGCTCAAGCAAGGAGTCGCCTTCCTAAAAATGAATTCAAACCTGATGGAGAAAGGCCCAGGCTACATTATTCAGCTAACTGCCTAGAAGCTTGACTGTAAATGCTGTTAAAAAGCAACTTCAAAAAGGCCAATGAGTTATAAAGCGTTTGAATACAGTTCAGAATATATGAATATGTACTTGAACGTGCAAAAATGTTCCAAAAATTACTGAAAATAGAAACAGCTGTCAGGAAAAGAGACATTTTGAGGTTCTGTAAAAGTTACATAAAGACTATTACAACTTCTAGGAAACAGCAACATGTATTCCTATGATGTGGTATTTGCTGTTCCTTGTGGTGCTCAACCACATATTGCTTGCCTGCAACGCAAAGAAATCAGTCCAGTAATGATAATAAATGACCACAGTCTCTTCAATATGAATGCCTCTTTCACGCTCTCCTACTAAACATTTCTACCATTTCTTGATCTTCCATGTGGTTTTGACTCTTGAACTTTTTTGGCTAACACTATAAAAGCTCTATAAGGAAAATAAAATTCCTTTTGATACACCTCATTCATTTCCTTGGCACTAAATAACATAAAATTCTCAGATGTGTGGCTTCCAGAGTATTAGCAGCACACTTTAACCAACTTTTTAGCGTTTTTATAAACACACCTCTCTGAATTTTGCCACCAGGGTTATCTAGGTGAGAGGTATTGGCTGCCTATAAACACACCTTATTTTACCTGGAAATACTGTCCTAGTAGAAGGACTGCCTGAAATATGTAACCATTATGTAAGTGACACAACTGAGGCTGCCAAACAGTGACCCCAGATAGCAGTAACATTAAACACTTTCACAGACCACATGGAGTCAAGTCCATCACATACTGTAAACCTAACCCAACCAGAAGGCTTCACCCATGGCAAAGCTACTCGCCTAAGCAACAAACCCAGTACTTCCAAAAGC
This sequence comes from Ara ararauna, assembly GCA_028858755.1. Classification (NCBI taxonomy): domain Eukaryota; kingdom Metazoa; phylum Chordata; class Aves; order Psittaciformes; family Psittacidae; genus Ara; species Ara ararauna. The sequence continues at coordinate 52,916,953 of CM054410.1, forward strand.
ATCAGCTAATTCTGTGAACAACAGTGAGTTCCTGGCTTCCTGTTAGCACTCCACATACCTGTGCTACCTGCCTGGTGATTTTCAGAAAGCTCTGTGCTTCCAAAGAATGCACCACAGAACATGTCAGTGCATATTTCTGGCAAGGAAATCAAACATGGAAACATTTGGTAGCCATAGGTATTGTTTTTGCACAGAGAAGCCATGTTCTCTTAACCATAGAATAGTTAGGGTTGGAAAGGAACTTAAGATCATCTAGTTCCAAACCCCCTGCCAGGGGCAGGGACACCTCCCACTAAACCATGCCACCCAAGGCTATGTCCAATCCAGCCTTGAACACCGCCAGCGATGGAGCATTCACAACTTCCCTGGGCAACCCATTCCAGTGCCTCACCACCCTTACAGTAAAGAATTTCTTCCTCATATCCAATCTAAACTTCCCCTGTTTAAGTTTGAACCCATTACCCCTTGTCCTCTCACTACAGTCCCTAATGAAGAGTCCCTCCCCAGCATAACCATATTTCCTCAAGTTCTGTGGAAAGTCAATATGCATACAGGCACTAGTGAGCTGGTCAACACAGCAGCCTCAAATCTCAGAAAACATATGGCCAGATTCTTCACCAAAAAGTCTTAAAGAAAATAAATATTATACATTTTCAGTCTTACTAATATTTATATACAATCTTATTTACAATTTACAGTATTTCAAGACTGAAATGAAAAAAAAAGAGTGCACCAGTAAAAGGGGCTGGTTCTCATCAATATATTCATGTATAATTTGCACAAGATGGTGTATATGAAGTTAAAAAATGGCCAAGAGTACTCAATTACTTGGGGTTGGGAAGAAGTTGACTGTGAAACAAAGATTTCATGATTCCTACAGACCAGGTAGTACAATGACAAATAAACTCTCGATAAATCCAAATACTGCCGATGGAAGAGGACTACACAGCCACAACAAGGGGTCCTAAATCAGCTGCCACTCAGAAAAGACATCCGGAGACACCATGAGCAGTTTGATAAAAAGTTTGGCTCTGGGCTTGTGAAGAACAGAGAAGAAAACTGAAATTTAGTAATAATTAGACATGGATAAGGACAAGAGATGAGCATAATTATGAATTGTATACATTTGCTCTATGCATTCACAGCCTAAGTGCTTTATGTAATTCTATCTTCTCTGTCGCAGAATGATAAAACCAATCTAAATAAGATAAAGGGCAGCAGAGATGCTCAAAGATTTGGAACAACTTTTATATGAAGAGAGATTAAATAAAACTATGCAAGCTGGAACAGAGAACTTCAGTGATTTGGTGAGCTAAGTAAAGTTATGACTGGCTTGCACAAGGAAGATCAGCAGCTGCAATTACCTATGTCCCACAGCGGAAGATCAGGAAAGGGCACAAAATGAAATCCCAGGCAGAAGGTCTGAAAAAGCTAAGTACTTTATGCTCAATTAAACTGCACTATATCGATAGAAGATGATTCGGAGGCCACAGCTTATGAGGCTTACCCTCAAAAAAACAATCAAACCCACGGACTACAAGTCCGCAGCCAGCGGAGACCCCCCAGTACCGAAGTCTAACTTTAGAAGCTACCGATTCTGTAAGGCAGAGGCAGACTTCGCTAACCCAAAGTTTGAAGTGTTTCAGCGCCAACAGAAAGGGAGCAAGAGGTTAAGAAACGCCAAAATCAAAACACTTACAAAATGGGATAGCGAAGGCATTCGTCCAAGCCCTGCCCGGAGCCAACGCGCAGGGGCCTCCCTCCCGCCCGGCATCCGGCCCGCGAAACAGCGAGCCGGCGAGGGACCGGAGTTACACTTACAGGACCGGAGCGAGAGACGGCCCGCACCCCCCAGGACCCGCCGGCGACGTGAGCGGAGTTGCCAGGAAAACCACCCCCTGCGGGGCCCGCTGCGGAGACGCCGCGGCCCCCCCTCACGAACAACCCACCCACCCCGGCTCGCCCCAGGCCGGCGCCAGGGGCCACTTTCCGCTCAGCAGAGCCGCCCCACCGGCGGGCGAGAGTCACCTTGGCTGTCACGCTGGGTCCCCTCTTCTTGAAGCTCTCGGCCGCCGGGACCAGAAAGCAAAGGCAAGCGATAGCGCCAAGCACCACCGCCGGCGCCCCGCGGGCCATGGCGCTGAAGCGAGCGCTGCGGCGCCTGCGCCCGCCGCCGGGCGGCTCCTCCCGCGCCATGTGGCGGGGGGGGGGGGGTCAGCCGCCCGTCCGAGCTGCGGCCAGTGCGGGCCTTGTGGCGGGCGGGTGAGCTGTCGAGGGGAGGAGGGCCTGCGCTGAGCGCGGCCGTCAGGACCGCTGGATGTGCTGAGGTGGGCGCTGGTGTGGCGCGGTGTAGCCGCCTGCCCTCGGACCCTTTTGCTCTCCTCCGGGCCGGGCTCTATACTTGGTTTGTAGCGGGGCTGCCAGGGTGAGCCCCGGGTTCCGGCTGCGTTTGTGCTCTTCATAGATGTCGCGGTGCCCGCTCCCTTCGGGGAACAGGAAGAAGTGTGGTCTCCTGGGGCACAGCCTCGCCGAGCAGGAGCGGGAGTTACCAGTGAGGGGCTAAAAAACCTTTTCTGGCTTCAGCTGTCCACACTCGGGAGTTACTCGAAGAGCCCGCTCTTGGGTGAGGTAGCCAAAACTGTAGATGTTCAGGGGATCTTGGAAGTGGATCATCTCTGGGGTACCTCAGGTGCTGAGTAGAAACGCGACCCTCTAAGGCGCTTGTAATACTCCTCGATTCCTTATGTTAGCAGTAGACGGGACTGGCACCGATATCAGCACCCCCGGCTGTGAACAGTAACGAGCTACTCCAAATTAATTCACCAAATTCAAATGTCTTTCGCAATCCATTGCCTACGAAGTCAGAGAGAAGGGGTCCCAGTCTACGAAATTACTTTTGACACTGACCTGCAGCCTGTACTCTTCTCTGAATCTTGCATTCAGAACTAAATGGTGTTGGTGCTACAGTCCTCAGAAAATATACAGCTCGTGATACATAGTGAGATTTGTGGCTTACAAATGCCAGCATATCAAAGAAAAATGTTTAGTAGGTACTGATATACTGAAGCAGGAAGCTGACAGTAGCTTATGCAAACACACTTAGGGTTAAACTCGGCAGCACTGTGTTCATGGGTGTATGGCATAACAGCTATGCAGGGAGTTTGGTGTTGGTTGAAAAGGTAGCCCAGAGCTCATATGCCTGAGGAAGAATAAGCTCTGCACTGCCACACACACATTGTCATTGCTGCTGCATCTCTCAGGTTGAGACTGCGCCTCCACTACCAAGTAGTAGATATAACAGTTATAGAATCATTGAATCATTTAGGTTGGAAAAGATCCTGAAAATCAAGTCCAGCCATTAACCTAGCGCTGCCACATCTGCCAGTAAACTATATCACTAAGTGCTATGTTTACATGTCTTTAAAATACTTCTGGGGATGGTGAATGTACCACTTCCCTGGGCAGCCTGTTCCAAGGTTTGACGACCTGTTCCATGAAGAAATTTTTTCTAATGTACAATCTAAACCTTCCCTGGCACAACTTGAGGCCTTTTCCTCTTGTCCTATCACTTGGTACTTCTGAGAAGACGCTGATGCTCACCTCTCTACATTTTCCTTTAAGGTAGTTGTAGACAGCGATTAGGTTCCTCCTGAGCCTTCTCTTCTCCAGACTAAACACCCCCAGTTCCCTCAGCTGTTCCTCATCAGATTTGTGCTTCAGACTCTTCACCAGTGCCATTGTGCTTCTCTGGACCCACCCCAGCTCCTCAATGTCTCTGTAAGGAGGGGCCCAGAACTGAACACCGGAGTCATAGAATGATAGAATCATAGAATAGTTAGGGTTGGAAAGGACCTTAAGATCATCTAGTTCCAAACCCCCTGCCAGGGGCAGGGACACCTACCACTAAACCGTGTCACCCAAGGCTATGTCCAGTCCAGCCTTGAACACTGCCAGCAATGGAGCATTCACAACTTCCCTGGGCAACCCATTCCAGTGCCTCACCACCCTTACAGTAAAGAATTTCTTCCTCATATCCAATCTAAACTTCCCCTGTTTAAGTTTGAACCTGTTACCCCTTGTCCTCTCACTACAGTCCCTAATGAAGAGTCCCTCCCCAGCATCCCTATAGGCCCCCTTCAGATACTGGAAGGCTGCTCTGAGGTCTCCACTCAGCCTTCTTTTCTCCAGGCTGAACAGCCCCAACTTTATCAGCCTATCTTCATATGGGAGGTGCTCCAGTCCCCTGATCATCCTCGTGGCCCTCCTTTGGACTTGTTCCAACAGTTCCATGTCCTTTTTATGTTGAGGACACCAGAACTGCACACAATACTCCAAGTGAGGTCTCACAAGAGCAGAGTAGAGGGGCAGGATCACCTCCCTCAACCTGCTGGTCATGCTCCTCTTGATGCAGCCCAGGATATGGTTGGCTTTCTGGGCTGCAAGAGGTGTGGCTTCACCAGTGCCAGGAACAGGGAGATGATCTGGCCTGGCCCTGCTGGCCATGCTATTGCTGATACAAGTCAGGATGCTGCTGGCCTTCTTGGCTGCCTGGGCACAAGCTGGCTCACGTTCAGCCAGCTGATTGCCAATATTCCTAGATCCTTTTCTGCCCATCAGCTTTCCAGCCACTCTTCCCCCACCCTGTAGAGTTGTATGGGGTTGTTGTGGTGCAAGTTCCAGACCTGGCACTTTGCCTTGTTAAAGCTCATACCACTGGCCACAGCCCATCAGCCCAGTCTGTACAAATCCCTCTGCAGAGCTTTCCTATACTTCAGCACTTCCAGTCAACATGGTGTCATATGCAAACTTACTGAGGGTGCACTCAATCACCTCCTCTGGACCACTGCTAAAGATATTAAACAGAACTGACCCTGGGGAACACCACTTGTGACCAGCTGCCAGCTGGATTTAACCACTCTTTGGGCCAGGCCATCCATCCAGTTTTTACCCAGCAAAGAGTATGCCTGTCCAAGCCATGAGCAGAAGTTTTCTGTCCTGTGTGCCTTTCAGGTGGCCTGTCCAGCTGACCAGGTACCTCCTAGCAGTTGAGGAGTGCTGGGCGTCCTTCTGGAACACTTCTGGTTTAGTTTCATCTGACAGGAATGTAGTTTGTGCGTAGCAAAACTTCTACAGTGAGAGCCAAAGCACAGTAAGTGGGGGTGTTGGAAACACCTGCTTCAAAAGTGCACTCCTGATCCAAACTAAAAAGAACCACAGATTTACCCTAATTCACACCTTTGACTATAGGTTGATCATAGACTGGTTTTCGCTGGGGATGTCACTTTTCTGTTGTTTTGCATTCTGCCCCATGTGCTGCCTATACTAGTGCATCCAGGTGCAATGAGATTTCTCATCAGGACACTTTAGTAAAAACTCATTTTCCAGGCACAGCAGAGAGTGGTGATTACTTAATTCCACGCTACATAACACATGAGTAGAAACATCGAATGATCATCTTGCTGAATTGGTGACTGACATTAATAGATCCCCTTTCTTTAAGAGGTGTAAAGCATCTGAAGTTGTGTCTCCTCAGTCAAAGAGCCGCCTGGACTAATGTAGGCTTAACTTTGGCATCTGGTCCATGTGTTGGCATTCTGTAAAACTGAAGGCTTTACTGCGAGTGTCAGCAGTGGTGGCTGTGGGGCTTCAGGGCATGATTCAAGACATTTGCCTGGTTTCCTTGTAGCTAATTAGATCCATTCATCTTAGTGCTGAAACAAAACTAGTCCATGTGTGTGTAGGTGGTTAAAGTACTTCTGTGATCCTGTGGTTGCTGTATTCAAACTCACATTCTTATTTAAATAACAAAGCAGGCCCAAAACTTTTCTATCTCTTTTGATAGGTTCTTTGTTATGTCAGTGCGCTTTCAATGGGTATGTGAGTAGGAGTGTTTACTCAGAGTTATCTAAGTATGTGTTTATTTTCTCTGCCAGTTTGATAAGGTACAGATAATTTAAAATTATGATTCCACTGCCTTCCTTGCATTGCATCACCACGTAATAATGGTGATGGACTAGCTCTGGAGTTAAGATTTACTGCACAAATACAACAAAATCCAAAAATATACTGATTTTTTGCAGTAGTTGTTTATAAATTTTAAAGAGATTGTACGTTGTACAAATATGTTAGAAAATAGTTTGGGATTTTTAGCAGCCCACATATTTACTTCATCACATAAATTTCAATAGTTAAAAATCCAGAAGATGAGAATTTAATATTTCCACTCTCTTTATCACTATAATCTACCTTTGTTACAGCTACCTATTCAGTATTTGTCTGCTCAGGCATTACACTTACACTAAACAAGAAATGGTACAGACTGTGGGATGTGATGAAAATGGAAAAAAAGTTGTCTTGGTACATGTAAGGGGATGTGTTAAAATTCTTCAGCACTCTGAAGGTAATATTTTTAGGTTTCCAGTGAGTGGTACAGATCATTTTCAATACTCCAGGTGTGTGCAAGGCACAAGGTGGATGTTGACAAAAATATGGGAAAAGGTGGTGTCCTGGGTTCAGCAGTAGCAGTCATTTTTTCTCCTTCTCAGTAGCTGGTGCAGTGCTGTGGTTTTGACTTTCAGCCTGGGAACAGCGCTGATAATACCGATGTTTTTAGTTGCTGCTCAGTAATGTTTACTCTGAGCAAGGACTTTCTGAGTCTCATGCTCTGCCAGGAAGGAGGGGAAGCTGGGAGGAAGCAGAGACAGGACACCTGACACAAACTAACCAAAGAGGTATTCCATACAACAGCACGTCTTGCCCAGTATATAAACTGGAGGCAGTTACGTGGAAGGGCTAGATCACTGCTCGGGTCAGGCTGGGTATCAGTCAGCGGATGGTGAGTGGTTGTATTCTCTTCCGTTATTATTTCCCTTATCATTATCATTATTGGTGGTAGCAGTAGTGGTTTTGTGTTATACCTTAGTTACTGGACTGTTCTTATCTCAACCTGTGGGAGTTGCATTCTTTCAGTTCTCCTCCCCATCCTTCTGGGAGAAGGAGGAGAAAGGGGGGGGGAGTGAATGAGTGGCTGCATGGTTCTGAGTTACTGGCGGGGCTTAAACCACAACAGTTCTTTGTGGCACCCAACGTGGGGCACGAAGGGTTGAGATAATGACAGATCTGACCAGAGCGGGTTTAATCATGTTTGTGATAAGCATTCGTTGTTTTGGATTAATAGTCACTTGTCACAATGCTGATTTAGTGGCTTTCAAAGTTGTTTTTCATGGTCTCAGAGTTTCAGCATGTCGTACCTTACTTACAGCTGGTATTTGCTGTTTTTGTGTTTATTGGCTGGGGGGCTTGGGCTAAGGTTCTTCTTTCACTGTACTTTATGGTAATGACTTGTATTACTATAGACTCATTGATCATGAAACTGATCTGTCTTGCATTCCCAGGGTGGTCATCACCTCTATACCTTGTGAGGTATATAATGGAAGTGTTTAGCAATTGCACATCTTTTGTTTCCTCCTTGGGTGGTCAACCTAGGAAGGAGACATTCTCTTATGTTCCCGGGTCCTCCACCAGCCTATTTGCAGCATCATTTGAGAGTTCTGAAGGTTTTGAATGACCTTTGGTTACCCTTGAGACCTGCCTGCTGATTGTAATGGAAATCAGCATGTTGATCATACAAAGTGTGTTTTTACCCATGGCCATACCACCCTGGAAACGGCCCATTTTGTCTTAGCTCAAGAGTTAAGCAGTGTCGGGTTTGGGCCTTGTCTAGGGTTAGATGACAATATAGGGGGACCACCAAGAAGTTTTCCCCAGCGCTGGACAGTCAGGAGTGGCAGGGTGTGCGGGACAGTATGGGCAAATATCTAGTCCACTGGGCCCCTCCAGTGCTTTGGAAGCATCATAGATGGAAGACAGCTCTATGGAGTCCCCGAAGACAAGTTGCAGAAACTGCTGAAGGAGAGGGTGAATCGAGTCAGTTTGCTGAGGTGAAAGCCATCCAGCTGGCCTTGGACATTGCTGAATGAGAAAAGTGGCCAGTACTTTATCTCTATACTGATTCATGGATGGTGGCAAATGCCCTGTGGGGGTGGTTGCAGCAATGGAAGCAGAGCAACTGGCAATGCAGAGGTAAACCCATCTGGGCTGCTGCACTGTGGCAATATATCGCTGCCTGGGTGCAGAACCTGATGGTGAAGGCACGCCACATAGATGCTCGTGTACACGAGAGTCGGGCCACTGAGGAGCACCAGAACAACCAACAGGTGGAAAAAGCTGCTAAGATTGTAGTGGCTCAGATGGACTTAGATTGGCAACATAAGGGTGAATTATTTTTGGCCTGGTGGGCCTATGACACTTTAGGCCATCAGGGCAGAGATGCAACATATAGATGGGCTCGTGACTTGAGGGGTGGACATAACAATGGACACTATTGCCCAGGTTATTCACAAGTGTGAAACATGTGCTGCAATTAAGCAAGCCAAACGATTAAAGCCTCTTTGGGATGGAGGACGATGGCTGAAGTACAAATATGGGGAGGCCTGGCAGATTGATTATTTCACACTCCCACCAACCCGCCAAGGCAAGTGCCATGTGCTTACCATGGTGGAAGCAACCACCGGATGGCTGGAAACATATGCTGTGCCCCATGTCACTGCCTGGAACACTATCCTGGGCCTTGAGGAACAAATTTTGTGGTGACACGGCACCCCAGAGGGAATTGAGTCAGACAGTGGGACTCATTTCCGGAACAACCTTGTAGACACTTGGGCCAAAGAGCATGACTTTAAGTGGGTATATCACATCCGCTACCATACACCAGCCTCTGAGAAAATCAAACGTACAATGGGCTGTTAAAAACTACATGGAGAGCAATGGGTGGTGGGACTTTCAAACCTTGGGATACATATTTACCAAAAGCCACCTGGTTGGTCAACCCCAGAGGACTCGCCAACAGGGCTGGCCCAGCCCAGTCAGAACTTTTACATACTGTAGAAGGGGATAAAGTTCCTGTGGTGCACATAAAGAATTTGCTGAGGAAGACAGTCTGGGTCATTCCTGCTTCAGGTAAGGGCAAACCCACTCGTGGGATTGCTTTTGCTCAGAGACCTGGGTATACTTGGTGGATAATGTGGGAAAATGGAGAATGCTGATGTGTACCTCAAGGGGATTTGATTTTAGGGGAAAACAGCCAATGAACTCAATTGTATGCTATTGCCTGCTATGTAGTGCTTCTATAGCTCACCAACTAGATGTCTTCAAGTCACCAGCGACTGGCTCTGACATCCCTCCAACCATCATCCCAACAAAGAATTAACTTTGATGAAACCAGAGAACTCAGCAGTGACCAGACATTTCGCAGTGTCATTAGCAGGCAACATTCCAACACTTCACACCATCTCTCCTGCTCTGAAAGACTGTTACAAGAGATGGAGCCCGGCATCTTGGACTGGATGAGCTCAGTAGCTTTATAGGGATTGATCCATGCGCTAAGGAATGATATCTCTCTCTTTGTGTGTGTGCATATGTATATATATATATGAGACAAGAGTGAGGGTATATTGAAAAATGTGGGATATAAGCATGACATGAATGGTACGGAATAAGGAGTGGATACTGTCCTGGGTTCAGCAGTAGGAGTCATTTTTCTCCTTCTCAGTAGCTGGTGCAGTGCTGTGGTTTTGACTTTCAGCCTGGGAACAATGCTGATAACACCGATGTTTTTAGTTGCTGCTAAGCAATGTTTGCTCTGAGCAAGGACTTTCTGAGTCTCATGCTGTGCCAGGGAGGAGGGGAAGCTGGGAGGAAGCAGAGACAGGACACCTGACACAAACTAACCAAAGAGGTATTCCATACGACAGCACGTCTTGCCCAGTATATAAACTGGAGGCAGTTACGTGGAAGGGCTAGATCACTGCTCGGGTCGGGCTGGGTATCGGTCAGCGGATGGTGAGCAATTGCATTCTCTTCCCTTGTTATTTCCCTTATCATTATCATTATTGGTGGTAGCAGTAGTGGTTTTGTGTTATACCTTAGTTACTGGACTGTTCTTATCTCAACCTGTGGGAGCTAACATTCTTTTGATTCTCCCTTCCATCCCTCCGGGTGCGGGGGGAAGAAGGAGAGGGTTGTGAGCGAGCAGCTGCATGGTTCTGAGTTACCAGCTGGGCTTAAACCACTACAGGTGGACCCATAGCTAATTCTAAGCTTTGAATCTGAAACAAGGCAAATACTGGCTGATGACTGTATTTTCTCAGAGCAATTCAGTCAAAGTACTACACTAGTTCAAATCATGATCTGCAGAGGATCATGCAGTGTTCTAGGAAGACAAGAAAAGATGGTCTGCCTGGGCGACTCCTGAATTTAATACTCTTTAATATTCAGTGTAGCACTGAAGTGTAGCATACCTACTAGTATGCTATCTACTAGTATATGTATACCTACTAGTATATGCATGCCTACTAATATGCATACCTGCTAGTATACTACCTACTAGTGTGGGTAGGCCTGTTCAGTGTAGGTATGCTGAACAATACTATCCCAGAGTTTCCTTTCACTATCAGTAAAAATGTTGGTGTTTGCAAGGATGACTTCCCTATTTACTGAAGCGTGAATATGTTTCATCCATGTACAAGATGGCAGTATGAGGCAGGAAGAATGAAATGAGCACTGAAGAAGTTTAAAAACAGCAACATGAGACAGGATCTGGATTACATTATCTTGGAAAGTTTATGCACTTTGTTGATGCTGCTAAATAATTTCTGGAAGAAGATAAAACAATGTTTAAAGAGGAAATTTTGAAGAGGCAGAAACTTAATATATTCAATGAAAACTCAATTTTACACAGAAAATCTCTTCCTGACGCTGAAATAAGTACATGTTCTTTTTGTAGGAATTTAATATCATGACTATCAAACTGAAAATACACAAAAGCCAGACGAACATTGGGCTTTATACTAACTGTGAAAAGACAGAAATCCTTACAATAAAACTAAGGAATAATATGTAAAAAGTCATCTGTTATGACTTTTTTTTTTTTTCTCTAATTATAACTATCTTGAAGATTTGGGAGTCTCTGCAATCTCTTTACACCTACAAACTAATTCCAGTCTGCTGAGGACTACACTGAATTCACTGTGGCTTTGCACAGGGTCAGTTTCTCTACATTGAAAAAGAAGTGCAAAGTCAGGAGAGGATCTACATCAGAAGACCATTCTCTCCTGTTCCATCTTCCCAAGTTATGAACAATTAGTTCACCTCTTCAGAACAGAAGACTGTTATCATTTCTCCCCCCAGTTTTCTTTTCCGTAGACTAAACAACCTCAATTCTTTCAGTCTTTCCACATGGGTCAAGTATTTGAGCAGGCGTCATCTGGCTGTGTAGTTTTTAGTTGAAAAATTATTTTTATCCTTAAATATGAGTAGAAGTTGCAGACAAGCACATTTTGTGATTCCTTGCCTTCTTTTTTTTCCTTTTTTTAAAATTGATCAAGTGACATGAGGTATTGTGGCAAAAATTACATAGCCCATTTGAAAAATATGTTCAAACTATCTTGTGTTTCTAATATGGTACACCAGACATTTTGCGTTTTAGAGCTAGCGCATGTGTGTTATTTTGGTGCTTGCTGTTTCTGAACTAATTAAGCCTCTAAAAGAATAATTTACTGCTGTTTGACAGTCTTCAATGCAAGTAACAGTATCTGTAATGATGTGTTTCATTGCTTCTGATGGGTTCTTTACAATTTAAAATGATGGGTACAGAAGAAAGATTTATTAAACATATATCATCTGACAAATTTTGATTTCTAGTAGTACCAGCATTGCCAGTAATTGTAGCACTTCCTTTCAGCACTATGGTGTTTTAGTAAGCTATGATTTATCATAGTCATACAGAAATATTTCATATCCAAATTGCTCTAGTGTATCATGCCATACAGGTAAAAGAATTCTGGACATGACATGCGTAATAATAATGCTTTATGGTTCTATGGGCACTTTCATCAACGTTGACTGCTTGACAGCTGCCAAGACAAAACTTGGAGTAAGCACTGTGTTCTGTAAGGCTGCTGTAACTGTGCCTTTATTTTTCTTTCCTCACTTTGAAACAGGTTTTTGATTCTCAAATGTGAATCACTGAAAGTGTGTCGTATTTCCCAGGCCCGTTCTTTCTCCATATTGTTTCACAGTGCCATCATCACATTACTTGTCTTGGTTTTTTAATGTATCACTAGCAGAGCATCGTCATATGTTAAAAGCAAAATTTTAATTCCATAAAGACTATGAAACTACACTGCTTCATCTTATACATTGTCTGAATTATAAGATTGTTAAAAGCGATAAGATACCAGGGCCATTGTAATTGCATATAATTCTAAGAGACCATGGTTAAAATACCCAACTTAAGGTCAACAAATTATGTCACTATATGTGGCCTTCATGAATAATGAAGAAAGAGGTTTATGGGGAGTTCTGTTTGTGTTTTTTTGTCTTTTCCTTTATGTGACTTCAGAAAGATGGAGTATATCATATGTGTTGTCACTTCTATTAAATCACTTGTAAAATGGCTTAGACTTCTCCTGTCATCTGGTGCACTTATCCAAAATAAATGTGTCCTATGCTCCAGATAAGTGTCTTCCTTTTGGTGAATAGTTTTTAAGCTTTTTAGATTTTGTATCCAAACACAATTTGAAGTGTCACACTTTCCACTCTAATGGTCAAAGCATTTATTTAGATGATACAGCAATGTGTTTTCAGAATAGTGCAGCTGGAGCCAGAACCGTTTTTGCTTTGAGCACATTTGTTTACAGGATATCAGAGCTATTTGCAATGGCACATCTTACTGCTGTAAGCATTTAGCACATAGTCATTCATTTGGATCCTGTTTTTCATAATGTCTGCAGTTCCATAAGATTCCTTATGTGAAAAGGAAAGATCTAGCAGTAAAGCCTAGCTGTAAGGAAGTGTACAGTCAGATTTATTTGTTTTCAAGGCAAAAAAGCTAAAACTCAGCTAAAAAAGATGAAACTTCATAGCATCTTAAAATTCTGTTGGGGTTGGGTTTTGATTTTTTTTTTCTTTCTCTAATTATTACCTACAATAAAGATTCTAGTTCTCCAGATGCTTTTGCACATCCATTTGCTATGGCTGTGGTCTCTCTTCCATGGAACTACTTACACCTAAAGGTAAGTACAGAAGTGTTTGAAAAGCATGCCTTTGTCAATTATCTTTAAGTTCCAGTAATTGATACTTCTAGCCTGATAATGCCCAGAAGTGCAAATCATGATACACAGCATGTGGCTCTGGGCTCTTAAGGGAAAAGAGGGGGAAATTCCTTCTTTAAAAAGGCAAATGAGAAAATTAAAAAGTTGTGAAGCCGCATCCTGTCATGTGTGTATGGTAAAGAATTGATCCAGCTTTGCTCTTTTCTTATGTGGTTTTTCATTGTTATTAATATTGGGGGGGGGGGGGGGTTTGACAAGGAGAAGGTGGGGGAAGAAGGAAATAGGAAGAGTGAAACAGAGAAAGTTTGCTAATAGTTCGGGAGGTGAATAGCAACTTAGTAAGTAACACTTGGAAAACAACTAACATACTCATCATTGAGAATGCATGTGCATGGGATTGGTCCCCACCTTCAAAATACCAGAGAAGATTGTTGATAGTCAAGAGAAAAAGTGGGGCTTGCAACTGTTGAAGAAGACAGTGATAATGGCAAGTACAAGTCATAATGAAAGCAGTCAGATGTTTAGAGAGCTTATGTATGAAAAGGGATAATTTTAGAAAAAAACCTGACTATCTTGAGCCAGGGAAAAGGCAGCTTTTAGGATGGTTTTAAGTGGACAAAAAAATGTTGGTGGTTTGTTTCGAGGTGAATGAAAGGTGAGGATAAATGATATTTCTCTCTTCAACTCAGTCTTTAGCCTGCTGTGCTGACAGACATACAAAGTTACCTTCATGGAAGTATGGCTTAAAAGATCCAGAGAAAACAGATATGTATAATTTCAGTGTCCCTGAAGTTCAGCATTGTTATTCCCATGCTAAACACAGTGTCTGATCAAGGACCTCACCTACCTAGTAGGTTTCCAATCAGTAAGATGCAGTGTTATTGAAAAGATGAATTAATTTACTATCTTACAGAGCACACTACATAAGAAAGTTATCTTAAGCTACCTACAAAGATTTGGGGCCAGTTCTTCATCTGCGTATTTCCTTTTAGCTTTGAAAGAGATTTCATGCTTATACATGTGTACCTACAAACACGACTTAGATACCACCCTATTTGTTTCATGTTTCAGGTTGTTATATACTGAAATACATGAAAATACATGCTGAAGTAAAGAAAATATTTGGTTAGAGTTGTAATATTCTTCCTTGAGATGTTGCAAATTAGATATCAAATTTCTGAGAAATGCACACCATAATCCTTTGTCTATATGAAATAGTTTTGTCTGGATTTTTGTAAATTAAGCTTGTGCAGTAGCTAAAGGAACTCTGCCAGTATTTCATAAGAGTCTAGAAAAGGCCACTAATGCTGCTTACAAGACAGTAAGTGCTCAGGCAAGTATATATTTGGTGCTTTTCCCTTTTTATCTTTTGTTTGAACAGTGTTACAGTCAGTCATTTATAAACTTCTGTACAGTGATCCTCGTTAAGTATTTCCATGTCAAGTATCTAGGAAAGTTAGATGGTTTCTCGCACTCAAAAAAGAAAAGCAGTATCTTGACTAGCATGATACAATAATTCTGCATATATTGATGTATTACTGGTGTTTGCATGGGTATTTTCAACATTCAAATGAATGCCATTGGTGCTCTCTTCTTTCCCTGTCTTATCTTATTTGAAGTTGATTCTTCCTATTCCAAGTGATATGTTTTATAAAAATCCTACTCCGCAGTGCTTTGTGCATTCTACTTGTTGTGCCCAGCAACTTGTTACAGAAATCACCCTTATATTTTTTCACTGGTTTTTGTTTTTATTTTGTTTTTAATGCTGGTAATGAATGGTAATATAAGTGTGTTATTTTTGATAAAGGATTTCTAGATAATTTGGAAATAATTCTGGTTCTCAGTTTTGGAGAGCTGCACTGATGGCAGTGGGACCCATTTGCACTGGGTTGGCCTTGGCTGGACACCTCATGCCCACCACCCTGCTTAATCACTCCCCTCCTCAGCAGGATGGGAGAAAATAAGATGAATAAAAAAATAGTGGGTCCAGATAAAGGCAGTTTGGTAAATCAAAAACAGACGTGAAGGAAAAAAAGATTTATTCTCTGCTTCCCATGAGTAGGCAGTGTCCAGCCACTTCCTGGGAAGTAGGGCTCCAGTAGGCGTAGCAGTTGCTCTGGAAGACAAGCATAATAACAAATGCCCTCCCTTCTTCCTCCTTTCTCTTAGGTTTATTGGTGAGCAGATGGTCTGAAATATCCCTTTGGTCAGTTTGGGTCAGCTGGCCTGGCTGTCCCCTCTCAGTCTCTTGCCACCCACAGCCTACTGGGTGAGTAAGAGGATGTTGGAGAGGCAACCCTTATACTGTGCAAGCACTGCTCAGCAGTATCAAAAGCACTTGTGTGTTATCAGCACTGTTCTAGCCACAAATATAAAGTGCTGCACTATGGGGGATGTTATGAGGAAAATCAGCTATCCCAGCCAGACCAAATACACCTTTGCATTGCCAAGTCAGATGTTCAGGGTTGCCTGAATGATCTCAACACTGAGTTGTCATTATTGAAAGAGGAACCAAGAGACCTGACATGAAAAGCTTCAGATTTACAACCCTTTGTTGAAGACTTTTCAACTTTCTGTTGTTGGAAGTGAGCTTTTGGCGTTAGGGAACTTCTCAGTATTGTTTTTAGACCTCACAGGGTTAAGCTAGTGGAAATTAATAGTGTTTTAAGTGTCAGCAACCCCCCTAAGCCCTGAAGACTACACAAAGCATTTTAAAACAAGAACTTCTTACAAAGTACATAGAATATACATAATGCATGGAAATGCAAGTGTCTAGAATGACAATTTGCTCGTACTGCTGTCAGTTCTCAATATTTAATTCATCAGAAACTGATGCTGATGACGTCTTCCACTTGGCATTTGTGTTCTCTGTCTTTCATGTGAAGCAAGACCTGCTAAGTCTTAACTGTAAATATTTGTTCTTAGTATAATGACATTAAATGTTTTACTGGGTTTTGGTTTTATCACCCATTGATACTAAGCACTGTAACATGTCAAAAAAAGTAGAAACAGTCTGGGAGATTTAAATTGGTCTGAATGAGCAGAGCAGGTTTCTGAGCAACCTGATGTAGCTGAAGATGTCCCTGCTCATTGCAAGGGGGTTGGACTAGATGACCTGTAAAGTTCCCTTCCAACCCAAACCATTCTAGGATTCTATAAAAAGGAATCAAATTTATGATTGTGAGCAAAGTGGTATAAATAGCTTAAGGATCAGATGTGTTAGTATCATTTTGCTGGGAAATGCTTTCAGAAATATGACTTCACATTGTGTTTTAGACTTTGAAATGTTTAGTGTAATTTTAACATACTGAAGCTTTCATTATTTCTTAGGTCTTTAGATTGCTTATACTTTGCTGGATGCCATATCTTTTCTATGTCTGGAAGCATACCTTAATTACATAATGTTTTGGATGGCACATCTCACAGTATTTTGGTTGACAAAGTAATGATTTGGAACGTGAAACATATTGCAGAATCCCATTTATATTATTTTACCCATTAAGTTATAGATAATTCTCATTAGAGGGCTAAAAGTCTTACATTCATTATTGTTTTTCAGTTCAAAATAGACTTTGGTGGATTTGGATCGAATGCCACAAATGCTACCTGGAATCTGATTTATTTTTATGTCAATTTTTACATATCTTAAAATGTAGCCCTGGTTTGTAGCAGAAGCAGCAGAGTAGAAACAGAGCAGATGTTCTCTGATGGTATCTAGGGATGTGTCAATGGTATTCTTAGAAAGAAATTTTGGCTTGGCAAACTCTGGTGGCATTTTTCTGCTCATTAAAACATCACAGTGATAAAGTCCATGTACTGCTCTGTTCCAAAATGTTCAGGCTTTTTTAAACATTAGCATTCTTATGATTTAATTGGTACTGCAGGCTTTTAGGGAACTCACTTTTTACAGATCTCTTCCTTCGTGTCTTTTCTTCCATCAACCTGACAAGTGAGAAAAAAATCACTCCGAAGACTGCCAGTTGTGGCTGCTGCTGAAGGCAAGGGATTACAGTGAATACTGAAAATTCAGTTCCAGGAAAGGTTTTTCCATTCTGGGGCTATGCCCTGTCTTTCTCCCAGTTGACAGAAAAGCCAGCACTTTCTTAGATTTAACCATGTTTTGTGTCAAAATTTTCTAACTTCAGAAAGCGTAGCCAGGGAAGTGATAGCTTTATATGCATCCCTTTGTAGAAGACCTCAGTCGTGTTTAAATCCAGAGTTTATTCACAATTGTTGTACTCATATTTTGCTATAAAAGCAGACTGCCATTATCATGTGACATGCAAACTACTGTTTTCACACTTGAGACACTAGTCCTTGAATTTGAACTAGTAAATCTTCTTGAATGTGAAGACAAAATTGGTACTCATTTCATAAACACATTGGCTATGTATTTACGTCTAATGCGGCAAACATTCCCCTAGAGGACAAGCAATGTCATCCGCAGCTAAAGTGTCTTTTAATGACATGGTTCATTAATTGTAATGTCATTAGGAAATTAGATTCAAACGGTTTAGGAAAGCAGAATGAATGTTTGAAATGTAAGTTAGAAATTGGATCTTTTTTTCTGCCTCTTTAGTATCAGTGTAAACTCCATTCTTACAAAGTGGTGTTTGTCTCTGTCAAAGCAGGATATAGAAGAGCACATGAATAGCGCATGAACGGCGCGTTGGTGAAGCCTTCCAGCAGGGGTGTCCTTGCTGGCTGACCTTCTCTTCTCTCTGTCTTCTGTCTGTGATGCTTCCCCATTAATTGCTTTTTCTGTCTGAGTAGGATTTTTACATTTGGTAGTGCAGAATTTGTACATTTGGCAGCCTGTAAGGATCAACTTGGCTAAGTTTCTGTAGTGAGACTGAGTGTCCACACATGGTCTTTTCTGCCAGAAGGTATGAGTGGTACAAGGGACATTTCGCAGTCATGATCTGCTTAAATGAAGCTTATCCATAGCTGTAGCTGTACCACTTACAAATTCAAAGATAGAGGCGTGATTCATGCTGCTTCTTTCAGATCTAATATAGGTCTGCATGGCTATGCACATTATCACAAGTCATATTTCAGCCATGACCTGGATGACCAAAATTTTCAGGGGTCCCAGTCCTGATTTCTGGAGATAAATAAGATGACCATGGCTTTCAGATCAGTTTATTATAAAGAACTCCTGTCTGAAACCTGGGACAGGAGCAGGTCATCTGTAAGGGACAGCTAAGGAGACAGGCACAAGTTCATAAAGCTGGGATAAAAAAGTTGAGGTTTCAGCTTTCCTTCCTTTCTCTTCCCTTCCCACTGACTGATTCAAAGATTTACAAAAAGTTTTAGCTCATCAATGACTTATATCACTACCTCATTGCTGCACAGAGATCAGTGGCTCAGTTGTAGGCCCCATCTGTTTTTCACAGGTTACCATTGGGAAAGTGACAAGTCCTCACTGGAGCAGCCTCCGGCAGTATAATGGCAACTGTGTATCTTCCAGGGGATGTTGTTGCCTCCACTATAAAAACATCAGTATGCTGACAAGAAATAAGTGCAACTAGCTCATCCTGAATCACAGCAAGGTCACAATTGTGCTGTGAGATGATGCTTTGATACCTATCTGAGATACAGTTTCCAGCAGTAAACAGACCTCTGCCATCACTATTTGTAGGCTTGGCATTCTATCCAAAATTGGATAATTGGGTAGCATCAGTATCTACAATTGCCATATTTAACATTTTATTTCCTGGAAACTTTGACTTTCTCTGCTGTGCAAGGACCTGGTTATCAGCAACCAGTGGATTTTGTTGAGATCTTGAACAAATCTCAGGTGCTGCAGCTGAAGCTGGCCAGCTAATGCTGTTAAGAGCCCTTTAGTCACTGAGCTTCTATTCAGCTTTGCATCTGCTTTTCCAGTAGGATCACCTTCAAAGTCATGAATTGTCTGAGTGAGTTGAATGAAAGCAATTGTCCTTCCTTTAATCTGTGCTTTTGTCACCTACTAATAGTGCCTTTCTGTATCTACCTAGCAGTTATGCCAGCAAAACAAATTTTAATAGAAAGTAGTAGGAAGTACATTTTCAAAGGGTCTTCCGCTGTATTCACGGCTACAGAAGTTAAAATTATGCCCTGAAGATTAAAAAAAAAAAAAAAAGGCAAGATTCTGGCATGAGTAATGCCAGCTGCTGTCAGTAATATCATATGCTGTTGGAAGTATCAAACAGGTAATGGCTGTAGGACTGAGTGCATGCCCATGATTCTGGATAAAACTTGAAATTAGTTTAATTACTTGCTTGATTCCAAAACTGTAGTCCACTAACCAGTTAAAAATTATCTGTATTTTGTTTTCTGAATAACAGATGTGTTTGGAAGGCATCATATTTCAGAATAATAGAATTGTTTTCAACAGAACTCAGGGCTTCCCAAGGAAGTGTTTTCCAAAATTTTTTTGGGGAGGGAAGAAGAGGTCTTTTAGGTATTATCTAAATCTCTTAGATACTCCAGTGTCTTTCCAAAGAATGTGATTCAGGAAATGAGAAACAATCTTATCTGATTGTAGATAGCTATAGATCATGAGGTATTTGCTGTTTTCTTAAGAACATTTTCCCTACAAACTTCTGAGGATAGCAGGCTCTACTTATGGGGAGTTGCCAGTCCTGCAGCAGAAGAAATTAGTATAATCTATGCAAGAGGACTCTGTGACTGAGGAGCAGAAAGAAGGCTTTGCATGCTGTTATACCCATCCCTGACCCAGACCCAGCTACTTATAGAAGCTCAGAAGCTGCAGTGGCAGTTCCATTTCCCTGATAAAAATATTGGCACTTGAAAAAACAAAGTTTTGATATTTTGATATTTTGATTATTTGGTTTTCAAAACAGCCTCATCATGCAAAGTGCTGCAAGAAACTCAGGAAGAAATTGCCTGAAATAAGTAGCCAGAAAATGCACATGAGAGTAGTGTGAGTGGGCTAACAGACATGGTGAATGCCTGGTATGATTTCAGGTGTCATCAAAGCTGCCATTGACTTCAAGAGGCTTAAATCAAGGGTTAAAGTGTGATGTTAAGAGCTGTGTGGCAGCCTAGTTCAGACTACAGCCAGGAAAGACTATACTCAACTACATTAAATCTTGTATGCTTAGAGAATATATATCAGTTTTAGCTCCATCTCATGATCAGTGTGGTAATTCAATAGGACTTGAAGAACAGGCATACTCTAGCTTATTCTGGAAATAAATGTATAATTATAAAGAGAAGAATCAGTGAAAAGGCAAGCAGTTCATACTTCTTCTAGGTGTTTTTTTTTTCCCCAAGAAGCACAAAAAAGAAAAAGATAGATTGAAGAAAGTAGTAAGAACAAGACCAAATTACTCTCAGAAACACATATTTTCACTCCTGCCTTCTGTTTCTTTTTTCACCTGAAGGCAAAAGAAAAGGGTTATTAAAGTTTGTCTGCAGGAGCACATGGCCCTAGTGGCTAATGCTATTGACTCTGAAAGAAGTAAGGATCGGAAAGGATAACATCAAATGTAGTCTTTACTCGAATTCTAGTTGATGGGATACAGCTGAGGGAGTTTGTTTTAGGAAGAAATGGGTTCAAAAATCCTAAAGCATGAATGATTTTTATTTTCAAGAATTATTGGTATGAATCATGTATGCATAACCTTTTTTGTGAGTGTAGTTATAGATTGTGTATTTCTATTATTTTAATTTTTATTTAATTCCATTTTCCTGCCTTGGTTCAGCCACATAGGAAATTGGAGTGGCAATATCGGGCTTTGAGAAAAATCAAGAGAAATAAGGAGAAAAAATCCCTTTGCCTAGACTGGAATACTCTTTGGAGAGCAAAGGATTTTTTTCTGCAGAAGGACTGAAGTAGATGTTTCAGAATTTGCCAATCAAGAGACACCTAAAAACTAAGAACTGTCCTGCTCTTATCTCAACATGACAGAAGAGTAGCTTGAGAGTTGAGTACTGTAGGGAGCTGGTTTTGGAGTTCAGCTGCTTTTACTGACCCTTTTTTCCTTTTCTCAGTGTAAAAATTGTCTAGAGGCCAAGAGCCATGATCATTCTGCAAGGAGTTGCAAAAAGTTTTCATTATTGATTTAATCAGCCCAACATATAACTTTAACATATCTGCAGTTCTGAGGCTGTTATTCTAGAAATATATCCAAAGGCCATCAAAGGAGCGTTTCCTATTGAATTTCAGAGGGAGAAGCATTGAATCAAGACCATTTGTGTTTACTCATAGTTACTCAGAAAACTTTAGCAGAAGATCTCTGCAATAGGTAGAATTGGAGCAGAAAAGGTAACAAGTCTGATTAATTACTCACAAATGGTGATACCAGTCCCCCATTTTACATTAGGCCCCTGCGTGTTTCTGTATGTTATTGAGAATAATACTGATGAGAAGATTATCCTCTTTGTCTGTAACTGGAGCTACACATTATTTTTCATTGTTTCAAGGCCTACACTCCCTAATCTTGCTTTTTCAACTCAGAACTATTCCCTGTAGCATCACTGAAAGTTACACTGTTAATTTCTATTATTAGCAACCATACAAAATCAGGAAAATCAGCTACTATTTGGTATCATTTTCATTTTTAAAGTTTTTATTTTATGCAGTTTTAATGCTGGAGTTGATGGTTGGACCCCAGTTCAGGAATCCCCAGTACAACAGACATGGACATACTTGAGAGAGTCCAGTGAAGGGCCGTGAATATGACGAAGGGAGCATCTCTCCTATGAAGAAAGCTGAGACTGCTGGGACTGTTAAGGCTGGAGAAGAGAAGGCTCCAGGGGATCTCACCAACTTATATAAATACCTGTATGGAGGGTGCAAATAAAACTGAGCCAGGCTCTTATCAGTGGTGCCCCGTGACAGGACCAGAGGCAATGTGCACAAACTGGTTTCCTCTGAACACTGGAAAACACCTTTTCATTGTGAGGGTGTCTGAGCACTGGCACAGGTTGCCCAGAGAGATGGCGGAGTCTCCATCCTATGGGATACTCAAAAGCAGTCTGGTCATGGTCTTTGGCAACTGGCTCTGGGTGTCCCTGCTGGAGCAGGAGGTTGGACCAGCTCACCTCCAAATGTCTTTCCAATCTCAAATGTTCCATAATTCTGTTAAACTCCTGTTTTCACTGAGATTTTGAACTTCTATTACTTGTTGCTTACAACCCTTTCTCATGATAAAATACATAGTAATATGATTTTCCAGTGTGTCCAACACTTCTGTATGATTCATCCATAAGAAGAAATACCAGAATTACTGCCATACGAGGTCTGTCTTCAAACTTACAAAAACAAGCGCTGAAGCCATCCAGGTTGTAGCAAATGGCTCATTTTCCTAAAATAGAACAAACAGCAACATTTTATCCTCTTCTTCATCATGCAGAAGTATGCAAAGAATTGTCTGCTAGTAATTAATATGGCAAAAGTGTAAGAAAAACAAGGCAAGACCTATATGAATGTGGAGGCAATTCAGGAAAGATTAGCTAAACCCCCAAATCTTAAATGTCCCGTTCTCAGAGTTAGCTCCAAGAGCAACATTGTACTCCACGATCTAGCTGTCAGGAATAGGACTTTAGGAATAGCAGCTTTACCAAAGGCTCTATTCATCACATTTAAGGTCATGGGCAAAGGAAATCGGTTCACTTCTGGACCACTTTCCACTGAATGACTTTCCAGAGTGAAATTCATAAAATAAACAGTCTGAATGCTGCAGTGCTGTGGCTACTAAGGAGTTGCAATTGCATAAGACCACTGCCCAGTTTTTCCCAGGCTTTCAGATGAAGCTGTTGTCTTTGGGCTCCATCCTTTCCAGATGAATGTCATTAGTTCATTATGAATTATTATTGCACGTGCATTCCACATACTTCATATGACAAGCAGGGAGAGCTGAAGAATACCTAGGACTTTAAAATCTTGCCTCCAAGGCTCATGCCCTCAGTGATAAGAGAGGCACTGTTACTGTGTTGGAACAACTTCTGTGTTATAATATGGATTGCTGTTTGAATTTGTTTTCCAGGTTTAATCTTTCAGGTTATTTCAATACCATAGTAGAAATAGGGCTATAGCTGAAGCACAGAATCATAATCACTGTGAATGTTAAAGTTACAGGTTGTACAGTATCCTGACAGCACATAATTCTTCTACAGAACAAGTCTCCACGGCTTTCTGTAGTCTAAATCAAATTATCTGTCTTTGTGTAACTTCCTGAAAGATCAGTGGAGAACACAGCTGTTTGGGACTGACACGTTGTAGAAAAAGCAGCCATGAAATAAAGTAAATCCATTTTCCTGGGTTGTCAGTCTGTCTCAGTCCTACACTATCATCAATGATCTCATTTTAAAGCATTGCACTAGCTTTTTTTTGTTCTTGTGTTTCTTGTCTGGGCACTCCACTGCTTCCTGTATGGTGCAGGAACCTTCTCTCCATGTCTTCTGTAGGGCAGGTTAACTTTTTTGTTATTCTACACGCACCCCTTCCCCTTACTATTGAGATCATTTCAGATACTCTTACAGCATGTCTGATTTTTCCCTTGTACCTCATAATTCTCATCCCTTTTATCTTTAAAGTTTAATACTCAGCTAACATCAGTTGAGCAACTTTTGAGGCAGCCCATGTGAAGGAAAACAATATAAATAAAGCTGTTCTGACATAGGTTGTCACCTTAGAAGTGCTAGAGGTGTGGACAGTGCTTTATAAAGTTATCTGTTTTTCAGCTGCTGGGAATGAAATGTGACAGTGCAATCTCTATTTGTGGTTAGCTATATAGGGCAGGGGCATGGAAGGCTCCAGTGCCCTAATTCTGTTTCATAATGATTCTGTTTGTGACCTGGGACAAATAACAAAAGCCCCCTCAGATACACACGTGTTTAGCTGTTCACCTGACATTTGTTCCATTGATTTCAAAGTATATATTTTTGTGTATGAAGTCTAAATCCATGCTTACCCCATGTAGCATCAAGACCTGTTTTTTTCACTGACTTAATTTCTTCATCTGGACGATGAAGAAAGAATTTGAATGAATTGAATAAAGTCTGAGTAAAACTTAAATAAAATATATGATACCTTTGTATTCCTTTTTTACTGGACATAATTGTCTGCTAGACAAAAGCAGCTTTCTCTTATACTTCTGATTACTTCGGGAAGTTCTAGATTTTCTCCTAAATATATAATAGCCAAGCCACCCTCATAATGTCCTAAAGAGCATACCACCTCTATGGACTTTTTTTTGGCAGATGTAGTCAAAGTGAATGTTCTGGGCTGCAAGTTAAATGCTGTTTGAGTACTTCTTGACTGCATGTACAGTTACAAGTTTAGACTATATAAATATGTACAGAGATGTTTTGAAACAAGCCAGATTTGCTTATTATTCCAACCCAATTGCTGGTCGGGCAGTCTGCCCTACTCTCTTTTAACTTTTTATTGCAGGGAAGCTGACTAATCTGGCTCTTCCTCCATCAACAGAACTTTGTGAACTGTTCACATCCCAGTTTAAGAACAAAATTAAGATCATTGTGAGTCAGCTGACCTCTAACGAATCTGCCAACACTAACAATTCTGTAATTCCAAATCTTGATTCTGTCACAATTCTCAAGCTACAAATGCTTTTGGCATTTTATGCTCCAACACCTCAGGGCACTATTATGTTTTGCCAAATCTTTGTTCTAAACAGTTACAGTTTTTCTGGATTCTCTAATCCCTCTGGGTTCTCACATTGTTAATCTTTCTTTTATGGTAGAGAACTTCTTAATAGTGCCACAAAGTAAAACAATATCAGTCCAGTTTTTAAGAAGAAAAATCTGTTACCATTAGAAGATCCAGCATGTTGCCATCTAATATTCAATCATTCTTTTTTAATTTATTTATTTTACTGATTGTAACACATTGCAAATGTGGCAATGTCTTTCAAAGAAGGTGTCTTGATTTTCTCTTAGGCTGGATCCTGTCTTCTGCACTATGAAACCATGTTCCTAAGAGTTTATTTTTGATCTTAATACCCTGACTGATGATGAATTTTTTGCTGCTGCTGCTTGACCTCTCTATTTACTTTGGCATTATTTTGGTCACAATAGCATATTAGGTCTCTTGGCAACCCAGATTAATTTAGCTCTTGTTTTCATTGAGACCTATTATGCACACAGTCATTCTGCCTTTCTCTTTCTGTCCCTCTGTCTCATTGCAGATATACACAGGCACACACACTGAAGAGTATCTTCTACATACCATAGCACAAAGCAGTCAAGCAGAAGGGGTCTGACACTTAACAACCAACTCTCCTGGCCAGTGTGTGGGTTTATCCACTGTAATTCAATTAATAAATGTAATACCTAGCACGTGTACGTTTCTCATCAGAAGATATGAAAGCTTTTTACAAAGATGCATAATAACTACTATCTCTGTAGAGACACTGTTGCAGACAGGGAAATTTGCCTATTATGTTATTGGGGAGGGTAGCTAGTCAGGGAACAGAAAGCAAGATATCAGCACATAGTATCATGAAGAAAGGCATATCATTACTGGAGTTTCATGATTTTTTCATCCATCTTGTCTGAACTTATTTATATGATGTAGTTTTGTGCTCACTGTTCAAGATATAAACAAGTTTAGGTCCTGTTTCTTTTAGTCTTTATCTGTCTTAATAAAAGTGTTGTATGTTGTTTGCAAAATCTTAGTTTCCAGGCCATTTTATGTATACAGCACTACCAATTGGGTATCCATTTTCCAGGATGTAACTTAATGCTATACAGGCTGGCAGGTCTGTTTAAGTATTCAGGTGTTAGATCACTTCATTTAGTAGTGCAGTGTCTATATTAGTGCTGATATTTTGCTCAGCTTTTTCTCAAAATTTAAAACAAAGATGTGTAAAGCTAAATCATTTGTCGCTGGTTCCAGAAGGGAATTGCACCTAGTTTCCTTGTTTGCATTATTTATCAATGCTGCTGGTATTCCTGCCTTGTAAATCAAACGCCCTTTTTTACCAACTTTTATCATGCAGACAACTAAAAGGCATTATTCTCAGCCTTTTTTTTTTTTTTTTTTTTTTTTGATACATTTGGTATTTGTTGTGTTTCTCAAAAAGACTGCCAAAATTCACTGCTCTTTGAAGATTATATTATTTTAAATGTTTTATATGATCATGTCCTCTTAATTTAATTTTAATTTTAAATTCTATTAATTTAATTTTAATTTTAAATTCTATTCTAATCTTAATTTTAATTCTATTCTCCAGAATGTTTTGAAATTATCTGGGATATTTCAGTAAGTGATCTGACTTTCCTCAAGTAGGAAGAGAAATCTTAGAAGCTTAAAAAAATGAAATCTTAATTCCATTCTTTTTGGGTAATTTTTTCTGACATTTGTAAGAATATATAAAGTATTATGGTTGCATTTAATAAAAAATGTATTTTAGGTAGGTCCAGTAATCAACCACTCAAGGTATAAAATACTAGTAATTTTTATCAACAGACTTATGTGGCAAAATGCTCCAAACATGGCTTTTAAGTGGCTGTGACAATAGCATAATGAGGGTTGGGTTTTTCATTGTCTTTCAGATATTCTATATTACATTTGCTCTTTTGAGGGGCTTCAGTGCAGCCGATCCTGAAAACCCAACCTGTGTTCTAAAGTAAAGCTGTTTTTTCCTGATCACACCATACCATGCATAATAAAGATTGAGAGAATAGCTAACAAATCTGCTTATCATACATAAATGGAAAAGTATCTAGTTCATTCTCCCGCAGCTGTGTTAATTCTAAGCAACTGCCAGGAATTAAAGTGGTAGAAAATATGTTTTAGTCACAGAAAAATAGAAAAACGAAGAGCAACCTCAATGTATACTCAATATGGACCAGGAGGAAGGCTTTGGAAGGTGGCCTTTTTATATAGTCACTTTGCTGACCACAGTCAAACTTCGATTTTAAACAAATGTAATTGTACCAGTCTTGGTGTAAAAGGTTTAGGAACTGTTTTCAATGCAGTGTAAATTTACCATTGCATAAGCTAAAATTAAGTGCACTTAACAATAATAGCTTTTTTGAAATGGTAACTTCTACATGCTTATTCATGCTAGGTGACTACGTTTCCCTAACTACTCTCTTTCTCGGATGTATACCTTAATCATGTGTCTAGTGATAATATGTTCCAAAATTCTAGTGAACCAGATCTAATAGATCCAGTATTATATTCTGTTTTATGCAGAGTCTGTCCCTTCTGACTGACCCACCATTTATTTGCAATCTTCTTAGGATAGAAATGTAACATATTATATAACCATCAGATTAAATTCCAGAATTCTGTATCTGTCAAAATGTGCAGATTTTAACACAAATGAATAGAGATAAATGTTTTGTGACTCAAGTTGAAATTGTGTGCAAGAAAGATTATATTGCCTACATGCACATCAACATACCATTTCCCTTTCTAGAAAACTCTCTTTTACAGAAAAAAATACAGTAAATAGCCATTGACCACACTCCGTGGAAGACAGATACACTCTGAAAACGTGACTTTCAGTGTTTTTTGTTCAAAGGTTAAGGAGGCTTTGTGGAAAAACTGAGTTCTCCTGCTGAACCTGAAAGAGATTCTCAGGTTATTATGAATTCGGTCTGTGAATGTTACCACCATTTGTATATAATTAGGCAAAGTTAAAAAGAAGTAATAATGATTCTGTGTTTTTTTCAGGTCGTGTGAATGAGGAATCATTTTCCATCTAAATCACTACTCAAAAGAATTACTGTAGCCTTTAGCCATGGCATAAATCTATATTTATATGACTCTTACTGCTTTTGCCCAAGGTATGTGTTCAAAGAATGCAAATCTTCAGCATTTTCCAGCAATGTCAAGATGGCCAATATGTCCTTGATTTAAAAATGGAAACTCTGTACTCTGAGTGCTAGATAGTGTTTATTGTGACAGTTGTCTTGCTGAAATCAGTGAGACTTGGGATGAGCTGATCGAATAAAATTTCCCCATTCTTGTTGGTCTTTATTCTTGCTTATCAAAAATTTAAGCAAAAAAGAAGACCTTTTACAATAAGGGAGCCTCTCAAAGTGCATGTTTTGTGTTTCCTTAACGTATCTACTTCCTTCCAGTCCTATTATTTTTGCTTTGGAACTATTTATATAGTCATAAAAGAAATACTTTAATATCATATTTCTTTATTGTCTGTACTTCTTACTTTGTTCTACATGCACTGAAGGGAGTCTAATGTTGCAGTTCTATGTTAAATCTGTAAAGTCTTTATTTTGAAGCTTTGCAGCTTGAAAGAACTAAGAAAAACATCAGAACTAAGAAAAGCTCAGGAAAATATCATCTGTACTCTTTTTTTTTTTTTTTTTTTTTTTTCCTTGTTTTCTCTACACTGCTTTTGTACCTTTACATTTCCTGATACTAATTTCTGAAACAAGTGTTTCTGGGCTCTCTTGCTAGCTACTCGCCTCTTCTGCCTCTGCTCTTGCCTGATTTTTCACAAATCTGAAGAACTCCCAGGAGGTTTCATGGAGAGCCAAACTGCATGGTGGACAACCAAATCAGGAGTCAAAATGGCAGGAAGAATACATTTTGAAAAGTACATGCCAGGGTTACTCAGGGAAAGCAGAATTTAATAGAGCAGAAGGGTGAGATCAGGAATGTACCTGCCTCTCCTCCTTGAGATGCAACTGGAATCTGCTGTTCCGGAACAGAAAGGACAGCAACCTGGCTGCTGAAAGTAATTTTTTATTTTTTTTTCCTAGAATAAGTCTGAACTATAAAAATATTGCAAGTTTTATTTAGATGGTCGTGGTTTAGATTAGGTTGGATTTGTGTGATGAGTCCGTTTTTTTTATCTCTATAATAAAACTCACTTGTACCCTAAGTGATTAAATAGCTAAGTTAATGTTTTTATGTTATCAGTCAGTGGGGTTTATGGCATTTTGCCTTAACTAGTGCCTTGTATTGAAGTGTGTGGCATTTTTTAATAAGAATACACAGGAAATTATTCTAAAATGTAGATTTTTAATGTCAGAAGACACTAGGTTGACTGCCTGGCATGCAGTAGAAGTCTGTTCAGAGAAATGAGTGTTTTCGTATAAAAAATACTGACAGCATTCCAGAATACTATGAATCCATTTCAGATAAATGATATCTATCACACTATCTACCGCACAGTAATCTGTCCATATTTAAGAAGTGTAATTTGGTTTTCTATGTCTCTAAAGAAGAAACATGAGTAAGGATTAATTTGACTTTTTGGAAAAAACTCTATTGAACAGCATATACTGCTTGTTCTTAATCATACATTATATTGGCAATATGACATTTTTGATCATAGAATCACAGAATGGTTTGGGTTGGAAAGGACCTTAAAGATCAGCTAATTCCAGCCTTCCACTAAACCAGTGGCTCCAAGCCCCATCCAACCTGTCGTTAAACACTGCCAGGGATGGGGCATCCACAGCTTCTCTGGGCAACTTGTTTCCTGGAAATATAAACATAATATGTTCAGAATACTAACTTTCGGAAAATTCAAAATCATAAAGGCTGTAGTGGAAACAATAGTCCTTACAAGGAGCTTTACAATAAAAGAAAAAATGCATTATATTGCAAATAAAATTTAAGATTAAAAAAAATTAAGCATTAAAGTTTTATGTTTAGTAGAAATTTTTTTTTTTTTTTTTTTTTTTGAGAAAAAAATCCTAAAGGTACCACAAATGCCTTTTTGGTAGAGTGGTAGAGTTCATTTTGCTTCTGGACCCATGTTCTTTTGAGTGTCATAGGCTGTGTATATCATAGACTTTAGTGTCCCACAAAGAGCATACACAGAGAATTTCTCTGTGTAGATGTATATGTGAAGAAATTACCAACTACTGTTTATTTTTATCTCCTCACAGTTAAAAATCATAGCTTGTTCAGCCAGAAGAACCAACAGTGTGGGGGGTTCCTCCCGTTCAGCGCAAGACTTACATTAACCTGCCTCTAAGGGTGTTTTGCATTATTCTGGCTGACATGCTCTCTATAAGGATGTGACTCCTTTTCCTACATCTGTCTGAAGATTTTAAGCTCCAGAAGAGATGTGATAGTTTTTTTTTAGGATGATAGCTTCTTAAGCTCCAAGAACAAATTCCACAGTGAAAGTATAATACTGTGGTTAGGTTACCAAAATCTGAAACACCTGTAGCTTACTACTTACATGTTGTCCTATAGACTTCTGTCTAAACTGTTGAAGAGTGGACTTTCTCATATTGTAAATTAAATAACAAACAGAACATCAGAAAATCAAATCGCATAGTTTGCAAACTCTGTAGTTTGCAAGCTCCAGGACCTTCAGGCTATGTTCTTGTGACAGTCTGAACAATGTGTTTTAAGATCTCTGTAGTGGGCTTCTCTCACTGGAACAAAAGCAGCAATGGCAATCCTTTGAGGATTAGGTGGAAGGAGATATCCCATAATTCTTCCTGGAGGAGCTGTTTGCGTACCAAAAGTGGAGTGTGGGAGGAACAGTATTCCAAGGTTTGATCTTGGCTCAAGGAAGGAGCTGAAGTCCTGTGATCACAGCAGTGGCTTCAAAGGGATGAATCGCATAGATTTGACACTCTTGCAAGTGAAGATGGTTTATCCAGTGTCTCTGATGTGTGAGATTGTCTGCAGTGATTGTCAGACAGGAGATTAAACTTTTATTCAAGACACTTCATCCAGTCATCCACATGGAGCCAAAGCAAGTGCCAACCAAGTCCTCACATTCTAGTCAAGTTTCTTCTACCCATTGTAGCCACTAACTGCTCTGTAGACAGTTCACAAAGCAGAGATGCAGATAGCCAGTGCCTAAGTCTTTGTTGCTTTCCTGCATTGTTTGTTGTCAAGAAGTTAGATGGGGTTTTACAGCTTGTTGTTTATTAACCCTCCATTTCCCTCAATGGTTATTCCACTGCCAGTGTAGGCATTACCTGATCCCAGCTGCTATAGGCTGTCTCCCACTTCCTTTGTCCTTCCATTCTACCTGTATATATCATAATGCCATGATTTACCTTGTTTTTTCTACTTTTTCTTGATGCGAGATCATGTTCTGGTAAATTATCTGTGTTTTTCTTTCGAGCACCAGGAATTGCTACAAGCACATTGATGTGCTTAATATCACGGAGTGTTCTCAGGTTTACCTGGTCAAGATTTATTATGTTTATGACATAAAACTGACCTTTTTTTTTTTTTTTTTTTTTTGTCTAGTGGAAGATTTTCCTGTGGTTATTATCAGTGACTGTTGAAGGCATTTTGATTATTCTGTGTGGAGTATTCTCTTTCTAAGGTCCCCTGGACATTTTCCCTGGACCAGTTTGTTTTCCAGTGCAGAGACCTGTAGTATCCTTTGTCTTTCCGTTTCAATACCTATGGTATGTTGTATTCTGGAAATTTTTTTTTTTTTTTTTTTTTTTTTTTTTTTGGTCTTTTCTACTAAAAGACTCAAGTTCGCTAAAGGATTTTTTGGGGAGGAAGCAGGAGATTGTAGGGCTCTTACAGCAGACAGCAGAAAGAAGCACTTTAAGTTTTGACTTTTTTGAACTTCACAGCTGTTCCACAGTTTCCTGCAATGGTAGTGTATTGAACTCAGTGATCAATGTGTTTGTTTTCACTCTACACTTTCTTCTTTCTAAATCCAAGAATCAGTACTTGCATTGCCAGTGTAGCAGAACACCTAACCTGTTCCAGCCAAAATGTGGAATAGTTCACAGAATCATGACTCTCTAAGAGCTTTGTGTTTTACGGTTGTCTTTTTCTAATGTCTGTTCAGCTGGATGGAGGCTAAGTAGCTGTGACAGGATACAGAGAGCCTACTTGTTTTCTCCAAACAAGGGAGTTAGCTCCAAGGGTAGATTTAGCACAGATGCACAAGGTGAAATAACAAGGCCAGTCTGGTTGTCAGAAGGCAAACAGGAAACTAGAAAAACTGCTTCTTGTTAATTGGAAGGGAAGAGTGCTGGATTTCACACTGGGGTGCTTAGGCAGGTTTCTATCCTAAGGTGTGTGGTCATTCCACGTATTTCCATACATCAGCTGTTTTGATTTTGGCTCCCTTGCCATGAATAATTCATGCTGTAAGATGTCAGAAAGTAAACATTGCTGCAGAAAATTACCAACTGCAGTATGATTGCTCTTTATCAAAAAGTCAGTTCTTTTGTCTATGTGATCTATTCTCTGAGCAATTGCATTTCTGTATTCAGTTCTGGGCTTCAGTTGCCGTGATCCGGTAGTTCTAGATAACATCATAGGAACTACTTGACCATGTGAAGAACTGAAACAAGTATTTGTCTGGTAAAGCTCTAGAAATTGAACCAAAGCAACTATTGTGGAGCAGCAAGATCTCTACTGAGTTCTTTCAATTGTTGGTTCAGATATTCCTCCTTGAAAGTCCATCTTCACATGCTATTCCTTTACCTAGTAAACACCATTGGTGATAAGATGCTATTCATTACTCCTGCTGTAGCGGCCCAAAATTTTCTGTTTGGTGTTAAAGCTGTGACCAGATGCTTTTCACAGTATGCACAGTACACAGGACGCATGTCTTCCAATAGAGCTGTTACCCTCTCCACACATCCTTCTCTACACATGAAAGTCTATTGAAACAGTTATTCCTGAATCATGATATCAGAATGAACACTTGTATTCCAGAATTTGACTTACTGAAGAAAATCCCTCCAGCCAGAGCCCATGTATGGGCTTATTTTAAGCAAAATATCATCTACCAGATATAGTCCAGCAAAAAAAAAAAAACCAAAACCAGAAACAAAAAACAAAACAAAAAGAACCACTCAAAGACTGTTTGCAGGACAGGTATTTCAGACATGTTCTTGCAGCCTTTTACCACGTGGTTTGTGAGGCAAAGGAAAACATAATCCTTGGTTTGAATTTTTGTTCCCTGGGGTTGTCAGTCTTTTCCTTTCCTTATTAATAGATTCACCAATGATTTATGAACAGAAAACAAAAAAAAAAAAGGGTTGGGGTGAAGGCAAACCTACCAGATTGCAGACCTAGAAAAAATCTGTTAGAAAAGTATATGTTGTGAAAAAACAGTTCAGTGGGAAAGATAAAGTGGGAGTTTTTCTGGTTTTTGTTTCTGAAGCATTGAGTCAATATTATGGTGCTAAGCCAGAATTGAAACAGAACCCCATAATTTCCATTTATTTCTGCAAACATTATGGTGAAACCACAGCATTCTCATGACAATACTAAACATTGAAATGCTACTATTCTTGAGTTTTGTCCAGGCCTTATCATTCTCATGTCACATGCAAACAATCATATTTAATAGATTCCATATTTATGAGAGCTATTTTTAGATAAAGTACAGGAAAACTCTTGAGATTATGTCTTGCTGTTTGAAGTAGCCACCCAGTGTTGCTTAAGCATTCAGAAAGTTGAGTCACTTAGTTTTGGAAAGCTTGACATCTGGGGTTGTACAAGTCTGCCTTTCAGAGTGCTCCTTTACACTGTTTCTGAAACTATGGCAGATTAAATACATGCAAAAGCGTGCACTCAGCCATGAGGGAATATAAAATCACAAAATCTGTGCTTTAAGATGTCAGGTGTGTTTAAAGTATTCTGCCTATTAATCTTGTTATCACCCAGAGAATGGATTTTAAATTGTATAATCCTATCTGGAAAACCATCTTAATACACTGTTACAGATTTAACTGTGTATTTGTTTTAAAAAAGCAGACAAACAAAACGAAACCTAAAATCAGAATGGATATTTGAACAGTTAACTTAATTCTCACATAATTGAGAACACTTTCAGATAGGCTATGTGTGAAAGCAGTAATGAAATGAAGTCAAATTTGTGACGTTTTAAGTTCAACTTCATGTATAGCCTGACTTGATTTATTTTCACTTGGTCTTTACAACCGAGTAATTCCTTTTCTTGTCCCATCTGCAGTGTGCCATGCTTGAAGCAGAGTTTGTTTTGTTGGTGGACATAAATATTTGAATCTGTCTGTGAGGGGGATTTGGTGGCTTGGGGAATTGTTAATAGACTATAGAGCATTTCACCTCAAGGGTCACCAGTTCACATCCGTATCAGGTCAATAGTGGCAGAAAGTCGTTATGCATCTGTCTGGCATCTGCTTGGTGGCCACTGCCAGATCATTTAATAATCTCAGCCAAGCTCCACGTGGTCAGGTGCCGTATGCTCACCTCAGAGCAGCGCCCTGCAGCAGACCTCCTCGCCCTGTGTCTCACCACCTGCTCCCAGGGAAGGATCCCAGTCGCTGCTTTTAGGGACCCTCTAATTCCTCCCCCAACACCCTTGATCGGGCTCTACCAGGACCGGCGCTTCTCTTGGTCTGCCTCCCTCCGGCACGGCACTGAGCTGGCAGCAGAGCCTCGGGGTGCCCCGCACTGTGTGTGGGGGGACAGCCCCAGCCTCCCCACCGGAGCCCTCCCCACTGTATTGGAGGCCAGTCCCGGCCGCTGCACGGCACAGGCAGCGGCAGCGGCAGCGCGCCCTTCGCTCCCGGGGTGTCGCGCAGAGGGCGCGCTGTCAGAGAAGGGCGGGCCCGGGAACGGGAGTTTTGGTCCGTTTTTTACCCGCCCCTGCCGCGCCTCTGCCGCTTTTGGGGGAAGGCGAAGGCGGAGGGAAGCGCCTGGCTTCAGTTCAGGAAGCGCTCGGGAGGTGGCGAGTGCCGCCAGGCTGCCCGGGGGTGGCCGGGCATGGGCCGTGCGGGGCTCTGCCGGGCAGAACGCCGGTTCTTCGCTGCCGGTACCACGTTTAAACCACGTGTGTGGAAAGAGGCCCGTGCACGGTGGAGAGCCTTCTTCCATCCCATCTCCTCCCTCTCTTCTTCTCGTCCTTCGAGGGATACTAAATCCAAGCGGTGAGAGGCAGGAGAGAGCGAATCCCTGTGAATCCCATCTGAATAAATGTCTGTATTAATGAATTATTAACTCGGCCGCTCATGACCTTAAAACTGGAATGAGGAGACGCCTAGGGCAAGAAGAGAAGCTGCTGAATCCTTTATCGGACTCCTGTCAGAGGTAACCGACCATTTGTCTTCCCCAGATCAGGAGAATTAATTAATATGAAAGGCAAACTTTTTAATTGTGTGTCAAACGAAATCAGATAGGGTGTCCCCGATACATTCCCTTCCTAGAGGGGGTTTAGCTCTCTTTTCTACCCCCATCATACAATAAAACCTTCGAGTTTCCAAAGAGACGGGCATCCTTCCTAAGGGTCATTTACAAAAAACCAAAACAAAATAAAACAAAATACCAACCAAACAAACCAACGAAAAGAAACAAAGGAAAAAAAAAATCTCAGGGAAAATGATGAATTTGGGTAGTTAATTTATCGATCTTGGCTCCTCTTCCCGCTTGTTTCATTTTAGAGGTAATTAATCAATGAAGAAAAACACCACCGTGCTCCCCCTTTACATTTAATACACTTACCCTCCTTATTTATTTCTTTTGAACAAATTCTTAGCAAATATTCACCAATCGATTCGTGGGCAATGGATTTTTATAAAGGCTTGATCGCTTTCCAAACGGTCAGTGTGATTTGTTTCAGTGCTCGTCCTCTAAATAATGAAAAACCCTGAGAGGAGGAGGAGGCAGAGTTAAAAACTGCTTGCTGTCTCTTTTTTTGGTGGGGTTTATTTGGGCTGTTTCGGTTTGGGGGTTTTTGGTGGGATTTTTTCTTTTTTCTTTTTCTTTTTTTTTTTTTTTTATTTTCCTGCATCTTTGCATGCAGAAGTCATATACAAGAGGAAAATAGCATTTAAATTAATAAATAAGTAGTAACAAATGGGCCTCAGACAAACTGCAGGGAGACAAAAGGGCGCGCACAGCCAGCCCTGCCAGGGGAAGCGTAACCAGAGGTCAGGGCTAGCTGAAGCCACCCGGGGAGGAGCAGGTTGAGGGGCAGGCAGCCCCCTTTGCCCCTGCTAGCTCTGCTCTTCCCGAGGGGTGAAGGGGCTGGGGACAGCGGTGCTCTGGAGAGGCCGGGACAGGAGCCGATGCCTGTGCTGATGAGACATGCCGCTTCGCTCCTCCCCGCTTCCTTCTGTGTCTCCCCGCCGCTGCCCCGCGGCCACTCGCCCCGGCTCGGCACGAGGGTGCCTTTAGTTAAGGGGACAAACCTAAACTACAGGGCTCACAGGGCCGCCGGCCCCAACCCGAGTGACCGGGAGCGGCGGCCGGTGCTGCGGCAGCCTCCGGCCCTGAGGACCGGCGGGAGGAGGAGGCTAGCCTTGTGCTTTTCTCTCCTTTTTTCCTCCTGTTACTGGGTCCCAGAGTGTCGGGCGGTCTGCAAATGTTATAATACCACCTTGATCGCTCGAAGCGCTACTTTGCCAGCTGTAAAAAAACCCAACAAACAGACACTGTAAGAGATTGAAGTCCTCCTAATATGAACCTACATGGAATATTTCTGCTAACAACTCGGGGCAAGTGCAGATATTGACAATATACTTAAGCCAATTAGCTAGGAGCTTTCCACCACTTCATTACGTTTTTCTAGCGTGAAACGAATTTTTAGAGATTGCTGCCACTAAACGCAATTCAGTATTCTTAAAAGGTGTCCGGTGAGGAAAATGGCAATAACGCAGAGATGCACATTAAAAAAAAAAAAATTAAAAGAGAAGGAATGGGAGGAATAGAATTGTGACCAGGAAGGAGCTGGCCAAGGACAAGACGCTCTACTAAGGCTGCGAGGACGGGAAAGACGGAGAGTGCCAATTCGCAGCTCAACGTCCGCAGCCGCGCTGGTGTGCGAACGCGTTGGCGCACAGACCGCTGGAAGCAGAACTTCACAGAGCAGGGCAGTGCTGCGAGAGGACTGGAAACTCATTGTATGTCGCACAAGGGAATTGACCAAGGACATAAAGAAGGTTTTTATAGGAAACTTTACAATCCATGAAAACCCCTGTTTTTTTCCCCCCTATTCGTGTTTGCCTTTAACTTAGGTGTTATCAATCTATAGAGCAGATGACGGATGACCTTGTCAAAATAACGCCAGTCAAAATATTTTTTTGCCCCAGCCCTGCTCAAATTTGTGTTAAAATGTCCTGCCTTAGACACAAAGTCTAAATAGAAGCAGCTTTCCCATGCTCCGCTAGAATGACTGGTAGGAAAGAAATAAACTAGAAACATGGTAGAGGGAATGGCAAAAACAGCTCTCAGAAGCACACGTTATGTTCGGAAGCAAGGGTGCTCTTTGTGGCAGCGTAACACCTGATAGTGGGGGCATTTCTGACACTACAGAGAGGTTTAGGTGACATAAGCGCTTAGTGTTAAATATTTCGTCTTAAATGCACGGGATACCGTATACATGCGATATATACCTAGGAGATTATAGTTCTCGTCTAGTTTTTCTTACAGTGTAGGAAAGAAACTGGAAAAAATACTCACTGATATGTGAGCTCAGGAACTGAGCAGCGGGGAGGAAAACGCCTGTTTTAAAGCAAAGTGGAAAGAAAAAGTCGCTAGGCATGAGAAGTTTCTCGCCACAGGTTGCACTTCTCGCTCTGTGCTGTAACCGAGGACGGAGAGAAGGAGGGAGCCGTGCTGGTGCTCGAGGGGATAAGGTCTGAGAAGGGAGAACTTCTAGGGAGGTGAGTACCCTCATGTGTGTTGGGACCTCCTGGTGAAGGTCTCGGGCAGCCAAGAGGAGCGGGGAGCAAGTTCATCCCGGGAGTTACAAGTCAAGTGAAGTAGGTGGTTCAGCACCAGGACCGTGAAAAGGGCCGGGGAGGTCTCTGAAATCCACCTTAGCCCCAGAGGAGAAAGCGGCCAGTGAGGCGAGGCCCCGGCTCCCGGGGGCCTGGCAGAGTGCGAGCCGATTCTGGCTTGGGCAGGGAGCTCCGATCCGGAGCTGGGGACCTTCTGTCGAGTTAAAAGCCCGGTTCTTCCCGGGGCACTGTGCTCTGGGAGCTGGGGAGCTGGGGAGGGAAGGAAAGAGAGAGAGAGAGAGAGGGAGGGACGGACGGACGGCGGACAGAGGGAATGAGAAAGAGAAGGGGAGGGAGGGAGAGGGGGAGGGAAGGAAGGAGGAGGGAAGGAGAGAAAGGGATACCTTTAAAAGTTGAGCAAGGAACAAAGTGGGGGAAGTTGCCAAAAATAGAGCACTGCATTCAGGCTCGCTGGTAACTTCCCTGTCCATCCCCTCCCTCCCGTACACACCACACACACTTGTATTTTGCGCTGTCGTAAAACCCACGTGTCTCTCCTGGAGTCTGCCAGAGCCGAGCCAGGAGCCCGGAGAGACTGCGATGAGCAGTCACGGCAGAGGGAGCCCGGCGGCGCTTAGCTAGCCGGTCCCGGCACCCGGGGGGGAGGCACCCCGCTTCCCCGCGGACAAAGACCGGGAGAGCCTCTCCTCTCAGCCCTCCTCTCACTGGAAGGCTTCTGCGACTGCCTCCACCGCCCAGAGCCGCTCCTCCGCGCCCCGCTCAGGTAAGGCAGCTTCGGGCCGGGGCGACCAGGCAGGGCCTCCGCCCCGCCCGGCGCAGCTCGGTACAGCCGGGCCACGGCTGGTACCTCCCAGCAGCGGCCGGGCGCTGTCGGGCCGCGTCCTGCTTCTGCAAGCGCTGCTGTGGAACGCAGAGGGAAAAGACTCGCTTGTGCGCGTGAGGATGAAGTTTCCTCCTCCCTGTTGTCAACTTTCAGAGTGGTTTGCTCCCGCTGGCGGAGAGATGGGAATGAAAGGGAAAGGCTGAGTGCAGCGCCTCGCCGCGCCCCGGGCGGAGGCAGCGGAAAGCCCTGCCGCTTCTCCCTCCTGTCCGCTCCGGGGGCTCTTCAGGCAGAGGCTTTCTCCTGCCGAACCGGGCACGGGCCGGGAAGCGGGGATAGTCCAGCCGCCGACCCCGGGCTGCCGGCGTGCTCGAGCACGGAGAGGGGGCGGGGCGGGGGTCTCACGTCCGCTGTCCCCTTCCTCTCTGCTCCGCAGACAGCGAGATGCTGAAGCCCGGCGACCCCGGCGGATCCGCGTTCCTGAAGGTGGATCCCGCCTACCTGCAGCACTGGCAGCAGCTTTTCCCGCAGAGCAGCCAGCTCAAAAGCAGCGGGGCCCTCGTTCAGCTTCAGCCGACCGAGAGAACCGAGCCCTCGGCTGACAGCCTCCGCCAGCGCCCGGCCTCCTTCTCCTCCGCCTC
Source organism: Ara ararauna (assembly GCA_028858755.1). Taxonomy (NCBI): domain Eukaryota; kingdom Metazoa; phylum Chordata; class Aves; order Psittaciformes; family Psittacidae; genus Ara; species Ara ararauna. The sequence goes on from CM054410.1 coordinate 52,956,216, forward strand.
CTCCTCTTCTTCCTCGTCCACTCTGTCTTCCTCCTCCATCTCCTCCTGCGTCGCCGCGGAGGCCGCTTCGCTGACCGGTCTGACCTCGCTGCCTGTAACCCAGCTTCCAGTCTTCGGGCCCCTGCAGAGCTCCGAGCCCCCGGCCGGGGGAGCGCCCGCTCCCCTACAAGGCAAGGACGTGTGCGGGGCTGGCAGCGGAGGCAGCAAATGCGGGGAGCGCGCTGCCGTCCGGTTCCGGTGCACGGCCGAGGAGCTGGACTACTACCTGTACGGGCAGCAGCGCATGGAGATCATCCCCTTGAACCAGCACACCAGTGACCCCAACAACCGTACGTATCATGCCCCTTCCCGCAGTCCCCGACCCCCGCCTCTCCCTGCACCGGGACAGCCCAGGAGCGCTCCAGGCTGGAGGTCCGCAGTCTGTACCGCAACAGCGCTCAGCGCGAGAAGTGTCTTCCGCCCTGCCCTCCCCTCCGTTGAGCTGCTTTTGCGTGGTTCCCAGCGCTTTCGGGAGGCGGGAGGTAGCCCCTCGGTAATAGCTGTTACTGCCTGAGACCCAGGTCCTTCCCTGGAAGGCACACTTCACAGGGAAGGTGGCTCTGGGGTGGGTTTCTCTCGGAGGACTGTTTAGGAAAGTGATTTCAGAAATGGTTCAGAGTGACTTGTTGTGAAGCTTGTCCTTTTTTGCTTTGCTTGTCGCACTCTGCTCCTGCTTGGAAAGCCTGGGCTTCGCCGAACACCCAGAAATCAATTACTACTCCGAGCTGGGCAGGAGAAAAGTTGCAGTTTTCATTATATAGACTAGGGCAAAGTTTTCCTCCCTCTAATCGGGGAGTTTCCCTTTCAAACCTTGTTAACACCTCGCTAGTTTTAGTTTTCACCCCTACGGAAAAGCATGGCATGGACATTTAATATGAAAAGCTGATTTTCTAGGGGGGAAAAAAAAAGAAGGAAAAAGGTCGTCTGCCTGAGTGCAAGAATTCATTTAGGACTTGGTGGTTCGAAAACGTTTAATACTGCTGTTGCTAATTATAGAGTTAGGGGGGGTTGTGGATTTTTTTTTTGGGGGGGGAGATACCCCTATTATTAAACATAGTCTGTATGGACTAGAGGTTAGCAATTCTAGAAATTGGTTCTGACTGTCTTTTGTTCCTCTATCTGCTGATACCACTCAACCTAGGAACTTATCGGGGTGAAAATAACTAGATGAACTATATTAATTGTTCAGCTTTATTGCTAACATTCAGAGAGCACGGATCTGTTCCCGTTAAAACACTGAAACATGGCTTCAGCGTATGCACTTTTAACAACTGCTCCGAACACCTCCTTTTATCCCAAGGTTTCTTAAAACTCTATTTTTTTGTGGTCCTGTTTTCTTCACCTCCCTGAAATGTCTGTTTGAGGACGGCTGTTGAGCAGACAAACGATATCCCAAACCAGCGACCCTTGAGCACATGCCAGAGCAAAACGCTGATTCGTTTAATTTTATTTTAGCTGTAGAGTGAGCTTTGAAAGTTTCCATGAAACTCTGTTGCGTACTAATCAAACTGCGTGGATGCTAGCATAGTCTTAATTGCTCTGTGTATGTCTTAAAGAGCGAAAAGAAAGTTGACTCTGAGTTTGGTGGGGATTTTTCCGCCTTCTTAGCATTACGAATCTTTCTATACTGAAGACGGAATTTGTTTTTAGCCACTTCCTCGTACTTAGTTTTACCCTGTAGTGAAGAGTATTAGTGTATTTTCTACTCTCGGGTGCAGAAAACTTGATCTCATAAATCACATGCACTTAATGGAATCTGAAATTAATCGCCAACCGAACCGTTCAGACATGCATGTTTTACTTCTCGGAGCAGCTCTGTAAACCTGCAAGATAAAGGTTTTAAAAAGAGAAAAAAAGATACAGAAGTTATGGGGGGTTGTGTTTTCAAGAAGTGAGGGGAATAATAGCAAACCGCAGAGTCACAGGCGACTCCGGCGTAGTTTATTGCCCAGTGCGGTATTAAAAGTGGTTGCGAGAAAGCAGGAGGGACACTTGTGAACGGCGTCAGAGCAGGCCGGGACAGCGCTCGCCGTCTGAAGGACAGGCACGGTGCTGGCAGTACGGGCCCCCTGTTTCTTCTGCAGAGAGGTCCACAGAGTCCTACCACTGAACTCGTTTACAGGCAGCTTTCGCTCCAGCGCTTATTCGGTCTCTCTGAGCAAAACTTCTAATGCAAGTGTCTCAAACTTCAGGGACCAGGTGCCTTTACTTTGGGCAGCTAGTCTGAAACAGAAAGAGAGAAAGCCGGCTGTACGTGAGGAAGGAGCGTGAGAATCGCGGGTTGTGCCTTGCCCCCATACCCTCCTCAGTCGTTCGCTCAAAGACTGCAGGGCACCAGCCTGGCCACCCCTCCGCGGCTCCGCGAGTGCCTCAGGAGTCACGAAGGGGGTCCGGGCCAGGTGGGATTTTCAGCCATCTCGACTCCGTCCCGCACCGGAGGTGCCCATTTGAGGGGCAGGAGATCGGGGTTGCGGGTGAGGTGAGAAGCTATCGCCTTAGAGTTACACTCGTCTGCTTCACTTCCAGCCCCGAGCCGTCCCACACGACACTGCAGAGAGGATGGTCCGGGTGCGGGCGGGTGGGGACTCTTCCCAGCCTGGCCCATGACCGCAGAGGAGACCGATAGGGCGCAGGCCCTGTCCGACTGCTACTGGCCGGTTTGGGGTTGGCGGCGGGACCCTGGCTGCTGCGTGCTCCTCGGGGTTTAATTGCAAATGTACCCCCTTCGCAAGCCAAGAGAATGCCCCGTTCTCTCTCCTTTCCCAAATGCCCCCCAGCGCCGAGCTTCCATCTCCTTCTCCGGGGCAAACCGTGTTCCCTGCGGGCAGACTCACCCGCCGGGCTCACTCGGCACGTCCCGGGACCGCGGGAACCGCGCGGGCGGCGGCGGCGCTGCTTCCGCGCCGGTAGAGCCCGTGGGGCGGTGTTGCTCCCGGCCGCCCGCCCCCCGCAGGCCCCGCTCCCCGCGCCCGGCCTTGCCCGGCGCCGTGTGGCCGGCTTGGGAAGATGGATGGGCGGCTGTTTCTCCATAGACGCACGCCTGGATCGTCAAATATCAATGAGTACTGCACGGTCTTGGGCGAGGGAGGGGGCCAAGGAGCTGCGGGTTAAGTGTCTGTATGTAATTGTTTTAAATTAAAAGGGATTTAGTTAGGGGAAAAATAAAACAAAACAAAAACAACAAGAGAGAAACAAACCCCTAATTAGGGCCCTGTAGTCTTTACTTCCAGGGAAGTGGGAAGTAAAGAGGATTATGTTAAAGCCCTGATAACGTGGCAGGCGGCTAGGGACTGTTCTCTTCCTGGCTGATGAATCTGGAAGGATAAAGGTATTCCTGGGCGCTGGGGGAGGGGCGCTGGTGCGTCGAGGGGATATTTCCCAGGGTGAGTTTGGGGGGTGCGGCTCTGGCTTGATCCAGTGAGGGTTTTTGAGTTTGCCCCTCCCTGCTGGGGAGAGGCTTTCACGGTGGGGAGCCCGCGACTCCTCTACCTTCGCCGGGAAGGGCCAAACTGCCACTGTAATAAATATGCTGTGCAAAACTGAAGCGTCACGCGAGCAAGCAGTTTGCACGCCTCTTCCCGTTCAATTTACGGGGAGACAGTGTATATATAACACGCTGTGAAGTGGATAGGTGTGGGGATTTTTTTTTTATTTTTATTATTTTTTTCCCTCTAGACTGCTGGTAACCTGTATGATTTAGCTATTTTACATCATTAGTTACCCAGCACCCTTAAACATAGCAGATAGCCATACATTAGATTGAGGTTAGAGAAGGTGGTGACTGTTTATTTAGGGTGATAAAATGGTCCATCAGCAGTAATCTCCATCGATATGTGCCACCAGGAGATGAAGGATGAGGGGACAAGCCGCAATTAATTGCCTTATAGTTCTGTAGGATAGAGTGGAGCCTGTGCGGACTGAACTTCGATCTCCTCTCCCAGAGCCTATTCATCATCTCTACATTGTGTATGGGGGTCTCTCAGGGCTAGGGGGTGGCAAGGTTTATCTACACACAATATTCTCCTACCCTTCTCATACCTGGCACGGAAATTTAATTCATTCATACCTTCAGTCGAAGGCAGGGAAAATCAAACCCACCTCCCCCAACCAGTCCCCAGCGCGCCGCGCGAAATTAACCCGAAACCCGCTCCGTAGGCGAGATGGGCACCTCAAACCCTCATGCCCCGTTCCGCCCAGGGGGGCCGAGGCCGGCCCTCGCGCACCGGTGATCGACGAAGCTGTCGCGGCGTGTTCCTGACCCCGGCCGGGAGGACCGGACCGGACCCCGCCGCGGCTCTTGCGCCTCTGCGGGATCACGGGCCCCGGCGGGCAGCGGGGAGCGGCGGGGTGATGGAGGGCAAAACCCCGAGGAAGGTGGGGTCAGGCAGAGCCGGGCCCTGGTGCTCTCTGCCGCCACCGATGCCCGGCGCCTCGGACCCGCCATCCGCAGCGAGTGCCGAGGATCGATTAAAAAAATAAAAATAAAAGGGATCTGAGGGGGAAAAGCGCACCCGTGTCTCGTCCCCCGCCCTCGAAAGCCAGCCTGCAGGAAACAGCGGTTAGGTCTGCAGAAAGAGACTGGTAACGTCTCACACATGAGGAAACTGAGGCACGAGGGACCCGTGATCCTTAGGAAAGCTCCAGCCCTCGATAAATGAAAGTCAACTGTCTCACCCAGCCCACCCTCTCTCTTAGCTGGGTACTGGGACCCAGCCAGGGACGCCGGGCCAACCGCAGTGATTTATATTTGCAAGTGAGTAATACTGTGTGAAATGATGGGCACTTACACTGGATACCTGCATGCTTGCAGTGAGTTATGGAGCAAAGGGTCAGAGGCCACCTTTCTTCAATACCAGCAAGCTGCAGGTAACCAGTATAACTGCACCTCTGAAGCATATTATTGCTGAGACAAAAATGTATTTCTTCCATTTATTGTTACAGCTGGTTTGCTGGTTGAAACAACATGTTGGGCCCTACCTTTCATGGACAAAACCTTTCTTCTCTCAGATTCCTTTAAATATGCAGTAGTAGCATTATTCAGGTTGGAGAGTGTTTAGAATTATATTTTGGGGGCAACGATGTGTACTTTCCCTTTTGCTTAGGTTTAGTACTTTTGAGCGTATTCACGTGGAGTTATAGTTCTGTTGTTGCACTGTGCTCATTTTTATGGAGGCAAATAAATGATAACATATTGCGTTCCTCCCAAAAGAGCTATACCAAACAGCTCCACTAGGAAATCTTTTAATTTTTTTCCTTGCTTTTTCCTCTCATCTATAGAGAGTGAAAGTACGAAGTGAGAAACCGATCTATTTCCAAATAGTCTGGCTGCATCTGGGCCTGCAATGGAGCATTCCTACTGTTCTTACCTTCTATATCTCCTAACTTTATCAGGAGACACTCTGCTCTGGCTGCAGTCATCCTTGCTTTTTCCATTTTCAGTAAATCCCTCAATTTTCTCACAGTTCCTGCTTTTTCTTGCCTTGATTTGTGGCTTGACTGATGCTATATTACAGCCAGTGGAAGTACTAATTTCAGCAGTCATTGGAGGAGGCCTGTACTCACACAGCTGCTCCCTGAGATCAAAAGAGAAGGAAAGGCACAATACACCTCGTTGACCTCTGTGGTGGTTCTCTGGAAAGCCCACACTTGTCCTACCTTGTCCTTTCCAGCACCTGTGTAGGTCTTAAAGGTTGCCATACAGTTAAGAGACTTTAGTGATGTCAGTGGACTACAGCAAAGCCCTCTTCTTTTCCATGTATTGTTAGCAAGTTGATGCACTGTATCACATCCTGCATTGCGGTACCTTGAAGATGATGTTGTTGATTCTTTCTGTGAGGCAGGGTAGTGTGCAGGTCTTGAAGTTCTCCCTTTTTTCTCTAACCTGATTAAGGACTTCCTTCCCTAGTCCTCTCTGAGGCAGAGGAATCCACTACTTACAGCTATGGTCTTTAGATGGGTAATTTAACTTTACCGAAAGTGTGCTTGGCTCAAAGCGTTCTACGTATCATTACATAGAAGTTGGTTACTGGAGAGGAAAAGATGCATGGTAGCTTTTTACTCAAGGCATGGTAAAATACATCAGTAGGGGTTCCACCTTTTTTAGTATTTATGAGAATTTTAAAAAAATTTATTTGTACAATTACATAAAATCTAAAAATAGAATATATGAAGCATGCAACTAAGAAGAATTTCAGTACTGCTTAGTATTAAAGACAGATTCCTTTCCTCTTCAACAAGCTGTAAGCCAAAACAGTTTCAGAAGATGTCCTATTTTCCAAATTTTCAGCTTTGGCAGGACAAAGGGAAAGGAACACAGCAGGAGATCAGATACTGTGGCTGCTAAGCATTAAGACATTACCAGTGGTTTTGGATAGTGGAAAATAAGTATCACATGTGTGACTTTATAGCGCTAAACGACAGTGACACAGTGTGTGTCTATACTCCTCATCAATTTCTTAATTTATTTTCCTTAAAAAGGTGAAATAAAATGTTTTATTTCTATAAAATAAAAAATAAAATAAAATTTGTTTCTATAAAATTTGTATATTAATATATTTCTACCCATGCACACATATTGTCAGGACAGAGTGAGGAAACCCTTGTTCTAAGCAGGTACTAAAAGTTGTGTGCATGTAAAGTTATGTATGTTCTCCTGGTATTGGGATGCAGGAAATTGACACTGAAATTGCCTGATTGAGGTTGTGAACAAGCCTTAGCATGTGTAAGGTAAGTTGCTACACAGACACAGTGTCTCCAAGAGCCATTAATAATCAGTTCTGATGAAAATTGCGCATCTAGAAGATGGTCAAAGAGTGCAAACAGGTCAGGTTCAAGGGCCTGCACTGTGTGCTAGTTGATATGGTGGTTAGATGTCCTCTCCTTAAGCCCTCAGTTTTCCTATCAGATGACACATGGTAAGATGCCAGATTTGTTTAAAATGTACTCACATGCCAACCTGTTTGGGCTTGGGTTTTTTTTCAATCTTTTTTTCCTATGTGAGTACCTTTCTGTATGATCTCCAGTGCCAGAAACCAGGGAAACTCCTGAGATCTTTGGATAAGCCAAAACCACAGCATTTCTTGATGACAGGTTTCAAAGAGGAAAGAAAAGATGTTGTGGTGATACCTCACTTTCCAAATTAGCTGTGGAAATAAAAACAACAACAACAAAAAAAGCCTGGCACATACTTGCTGCATTTATTAATCATGCCCGGGAATGGCTGTAGGAATATCTGCTGTATAATTTTTCTCAGGACTAGCCAGAAACCTCTTCCCTGATGTACTGCAAATCTCACCCTCAGCCACCTCTAGTTGACAGGGCTGAGAGAGCAAAACACCTCATTTTGCTACAGGGATTATATTATTAAGGAAAGGCCTTAAACCCTCTATCTAAAAGGCATTTTTTGGCCACTATAGGGAGGGTCCCCACTAGGGAACTTTGCCCTGCAGCTTCTCTGGCACAGCAGTGCCACAGGACTCAGACTCACCACTACCTTCCTGCCCTTGCAAGTGTCATAGGCAGGCCTTCTGCAAAAGCACCCAGGACAGTGAAGACCAGCTCGGGGCTTGCTTGCTTTCTGCTAAGATCTGTAATTGAAGTTACGGGTCGAAAACTTGAACAGATGAGCTCCAATCAAGAACACATGCAAGACTCGAAAGCATAAAGATTTCAAGGGAAATCAGCTTCCACGTATAACTTTTTAATATTTCCATATTGCTGAATGCATAATTTTTTTAGGGTACAATTTAGAAGAGGTGATGTGAAACGCTGTTTTGAAAGTGTTTTTAAAATTGAAAAATACAGAGGCCATATTTTGAAAACACAGCTTTAGTTATCCTTTAGCAGCTTTTACTGAGTGGAGAGGAAGGTTTTCCTTTGAAGGCTCTGTAGGAAAGATGTCTACATAGTACAGAGTATATCCACTTCTGAAGGAAGAACAGCTGAGTCAGTACTCCTGAGAATTGAAATTGTGGTTGCAGGCAGTCTAGCAAATGTAAATCTGTGGCTTAGACTGAGAAGTTCCAGCTTCTATACTGAATACTGTGCTTTAGTTTTGTAAGAATTAATGTAGATTGCATAAAATTATTAGCTGAAAGATCTAGGACTTTCTACATGAGTACTATGGCATAGTTACTGGTTTTCCTTCATATTTCTGGAATATATTTGTATGAAAACAAACCTTAACCGTGCTACAAAAGTGAAATGTGCTGAAGATGGTAACTTATATCAATAGATTTATTGTTGTGTTAACTCAGCATACCTCCAGAGAAATGGATCTCCTGAGCGTGAAACATTTTCCTGGAACTTGTACGTTCATGGCATATGCAGTAGAGTGCAGTGGAAATTTTCAATCAACATTTTCTTTGCTCAGAAAAAAAAAAAAAAAAAGACAATAAGATCTTCCCAAAATAAACATCATCTGTTATTAAGATCAGATAGGGAAATTAACATTTTTACAAACATGTCTTTTTCGTGGGAGCTACTCACAAAATCATACATGCTGGTTTTGTTCCTAGATTCAGCTGTTTGTAACAGGCAAAAAACATGCATTCCCAGGCAATACAAAATTTTCAAATGCATGCTAGGAATCAGTAACGATTTAATTTAAAGATTAGATTTGGCTATAGGAAAGAAAATTTCTGTGCACGCTCCTATTTGTCATTCATAAAGCTCTGTTTTATTTACTTTATTTTCTAAACAGACAGGCACACACATCTTAATGCAAAAAGTAGAGTGAACATTCATTTAAAATAAGGATGAAATTAAATCCTCTTTCAATGAAACCAGTGGGCTGAGCTGTGGTAAGGCAAATGAAGAGGATTTGTAAGGCATTATGACTGTGTTTTAAAATGGCTCAGGGAAACACACTGGGATGGTTTAAATGGGCTATTTATGTTAGTCAGAAAATTAATCTTAAAAAGAAGTGTTAAAATAAATTAATATTGTCAGGTCTGTGATCCCACCAGGCTTGCAAAATGTCTGCAGGCTTACTGCTCAGCCGTTGGAATCTCTTATTCAGGGCTTTGATGAGATTAGGAAAACTGTCCAAAGCAACATGCAGAGGGGCACAGTGCGTCTGAACGCTGAGCTGTCATGAAGTGATAGGAAAAGTAGAGGGATCTGCTTGATCTTGCCCATGGTAGTGACCGTGGTGGTGGCCCGCAGCACCATATTGATGGTGTTTTCCCCTCTTTGTCTCACAGGATGTGACATGTGTGCTGATAACCGCAACGGTGAGTGCCCCATGCACGGGCCCCTCCACTCCCTGCGGCGCCTGGTGGGCACAAGCAGTGCTGCTGCAGCAGCCCCTCCACCTGAGATCCCGGAGTGGCTCCGGGACCTGCCTCGGGAGGTGTGCCTGTGCACCAGCACTGTGCCTGGCCTGGCCTATGGCATCTGTGCAGCTCAGCGGATCCAGCAAGGCACCTGGATTGGGCCCTTCCAGGGCGTCCTGCTCTTGCCAGAGAAGGTTCAAGCAGGTTCAATCAGGAACACTCAGCATCTCTGGGAAGTAAGTTATCAGCTTTCTTTCCTTGTCAAATTTGATTGTTTTGAAGTGGACATTGAACATAATTGTATGTAACACTAGCACTGTTCACTATACGTTAAAAAGAAAACACAATTTAACTACGTGAACCCAGCAGATTTGAAAATGCAGCCAGGGCAAGTGAAAGCGTTGCTGCCCTAGAGGTAGTCATTAAAAAACAGTGGCACCTCAAAGCTCCGTCTGAGGATGGAGCTGTAATGTGGAATAGAGAGACAAGGGTCAGAGAATTCTGAAGGTTACAGCACCTAGTGCTCTTCAGCTTTTGACCTGCGTAACGAGAGCTGGCAGAACTCTTAGGTCACAATACTAACTGTATTGTCTTAGGCTGTTAATATGTGTGGGTAGAGATGACATATTGCACCATCCCTATGGCCTATGGACAACCCACAAAAGCTGCCAAAACAAGTGCAGAATCCTGCCCTGCAGCCCTGCTGTTCGCACAGTGAAGGTGTTGGTGCTTGTTCAAAATTCAGTTCAACTCTTGTCCTTCACCGACTGTGCACTCCCCTAACAATGTTTTCCATGCTTTTATGTGAAAGCCACTTTCTGCTCTCTGAAAATATGGGGGTTTTTTATATACTTGTCGCCATGTTAGAGAGTATAACAGCGTAAACTCATTTTGTATCACTTTGGCCATACAGGGACAAACATGCCAGCTACTGTTCATGACCGTGTACATTTTCTCCAGTGAAACACCAGAGTTTTTGCTTAAGTAAAGTATAGTTTGTATGCAGATGCTAACAAGAGCATCTTGTGATTAGTTAATTTAGAAAGAAAAGACAATATATGCTCACTTTACACACAGACCTAATAATAGAGAGCATGTATAATCCAACTGTGCATCAGTCCTTCTTATTTGCAGAAATAGCCTACTGTTTACCTAGTATTTTGCCATTTATTTCTTCTCTGCTTTGTGCTGGAAGGTGTAATTTCTTAGTTATGCTTAGTCCTCTGTAACTGCAGCTTCTGCTCACCTCAAGACTAATTACTATGGAGAGTCAGTAGAAGTGTGCTTGTAGATCTGCAGGTGATATTTACTCATCTAGACCAAACACATATCTTCAGAACAAAAGGGAATGTTCTTGCTGGTTAGAAACCCAGCAAGGAGTCCATGAAGATGCAAAAAGTACTTTTGTTGCCTTCAGTGGGTATAAGGTAAAAGTGAATGGGTTTTTAACAGATAATTTGGTGTTGTGGAGCTAGTATATTGTGTATAGCAGTTGTTCACAGAAAATCTGTGAATATTTGTCAGCTCTTTGAGACTCATCACCTCTTTTAATAATTATGTTCTATTTTTGCATACTATCTGTGTGACTTCTTCCTATGAGTAGGACCTCCTATGCATTTCCAACGTGCAAGCAAATAGTAAATAACCCATCAGAGTCTTTGTCTGAAAGTATTTATCCAAAAAAGTCATTGTAGCAAAAAGTTTTTCACATTAAGGCGTAAAAGATCAGTCTCAGAACACACCTAAATACGCTCAGTAAAACTTGATGGATTATAATCATTGGGAGTTTTGTTGCTGCCTTCAGTGGGGATGGAATTTCTCATGTATAGAAGACATAAATAAATCAGACTTACATTTGTTTCTACCAAAGCTCCTTGATTATAATGAGAACATTTTGAGATACGTTATTAATCAAATATTTCTTTTATGGAACACTATATAATGGTGTTGGAGGATTTATTTTCATTAGGAGGGATTCTGTGGTTCAGACTATGCTAATTAACAAAATATAAAATAATTAAATAGGCTTGCCAGATCATCATGTTACATAAAACACTGAAATTTAGAAAGAATAAATGGAGTTAGAGAATTTTCCTTTATCCTTAATTTTTTTTTTCTAAGTTATGGATCAATTTTATGCAGTTAAGTTACAAATGTTGATATCTTTATAAAAAGGCAAGAATTTTTTACTCTAATCTCAGATGAACTTAAAAGTTGTTTTAAGGCAATAAAAGAAGGAAGATTGTTGGGGGGAAAGAAAAGAATATTTTACGTACAAAGAAGAAATAGTACTGATGTATGTGCCAGGTTCTGACCACTGATACATGACGAGTTTTTGTGTGGGTTTGCTTCTCTGTTCTTAACCCACAACATAGATTCCTTGTTGACTAGAAAAGTGAGTATGTGTATTTTAAGTGAATTATCTTCAAATAATTCCATTTAGGGTTTTTTAGAAGGTATTGTGGGCAGCTCATGGTCTAGGATTATTTATGTTAATAGCAAAAATTGTTAGTAAAGAATCACATACTGTAAGCTCTAGATAAAAGTTTTAGCTGTTTCTCATTAGTTTTGGCTTTCAATTTGGTATGCCTTATCTATCAAAGAACTGATGTTGAATAAATAAAAAGTATAGGAAAAGAAAATAATCAGAAAGTGTGTGTGATTTTACAAAGCTGATCTATGAAAATAATTATAAGCAATTGAAAGTATGTGTCTGAATAGCCTGTATTCTTTTAGTCTTTATGGTATAGGAGTGTGGATTAAATCTCTGTAAGTGTTAAAGGAACATCTCATCATTGTCTGTTTATAAAATTGTGGCTTTAGACAATTCTCTTCTGCTGATCTTTTCAAGATAGCTGCAAATACGAGTGTGACCGCAGATCAGTTATTCATTAGATCTTGATGGACCCAGAGAGAACTTCTTTTTGCTTAGGACCATAAATAGCATTCTAATATTTTTTCTCTCAGCACTGCAAAGCAAAGTTGATAGATTCTTGTTTTCATTTGCAGTTCTTTGTGTACACCAGATAGAAGGGCTGTTGCAAAGACTTTTAAGCATTGTTACTGATTTGCTGTCTTTTTTTATTCCCTTTGTTGTGGGAAACATCAGAAGCACCACGTTTGATGTGTAGTTCAACGCCACGGAAATATGCCTTAGTCTGTCTGCACAAGTGTTCCCACCATGCGCTCAGTGTTTGCTTTGTATGTAATCCATACAGCATAATATACAGTGATTCAGAGTAAATTACATACCATTCCATTACCTCACAACAGGCCTTGACACCTATGGGTGTTCATGGGAAATTATAGAGTTCTCTTGAAATCAGCCAAGATAATTTTTTATAACTTACAGAAATATCAGCCCTTCAGAAAGCCAAAAATATTTGTAATTTTTTTAGTTATAGTTCTTTTTTGCGCCTTTGGCCCACTTCTGTTCAATCCAGAGTTTGCTTGTATTTTATAAAAATGCAACAAACTCTGATTTCTTTAGAACAATAACAGGGCTGGGTGTATTAAGTAAACACTCTCTTTGGTACTACAGGCATTTATTCCAGCGCTGCTTGAAAATATTTCTGATCTTTTTCTTTCTTTTCTTTTTTTCTTTTTTTTTCCCATTTTGAAATAATACCAATCCCTTTGTTATTGCAAAGAAAACAGAGACTTTCTCAGCAATTAGGTCTTACTGATGAGAATGAGATAATTTTCCCCTAATGTGTTTTCTAATAAAGAAGTGAAAAGACACACTTGATTCCAACATATATGAAAACATTATCTCAATTATTAATGTGCCCTTACCCCCTGGAGATGAATTAATCTAGTTGTGCATGTTTTTCCCTTTCTGTTTAACATCAAAATTTAATGAGAGTAGACTTAAAGAATGTATACGATACACACTTAAATTTTATTAGAATAAAATACAGAAGTTTAAAAGGCTTATACATTTTACTAATCAAAGTTTTTCAGGTTTCAAACTTTAAATTGTGAATTCTGGAAACAGCTAAGTCATAAATGTTTTTTTCCCCTGCAAATGCAATTTAGATGAAAAAGCTTTTACTGACAAATGTATCAAAGGACCAATTCTGTTTCCTTTTCTTCATTCACCTAAGAAGAGTTTGGGTTTTTTAATTTTTTTTCTTTCTGTCAAAAAAAAGTAGGTGAGCATTTTTTTTTTTTTTTTTTTTAGATTTGGAAAAGCCACAGAATGTCAAATATATTTTTCATTTTATTTTTAACTTGACTTAATTTAAGGTTGGCTTTTCTGGAAGAAATGCCATTCCACTTTTCACGTGTTAGGGTGTTTTTATAGGGATAAGCAAAACATGCGTATAGCAGGCCATTCATTAGTAAGTGCAAAATGCTAAACTTGTGCTACTGATTTTCATCTGAAATGGATGGGATTAACTGGCACTACCAGAAAGCGTGCATGCCATTTTAGTAAAGTACCATTTTGATACTTACTGGCCTTTTTGTGCATCAACTAAAGTCAAAGAAAACATTGCCTTGGACTTCATCTGGACCAAGAGCAGTCATTTTGCTGGGACGCATGCTGGCCAGAGTACATGCGGAGTCCTGTATATTTGTGTACAAATTAATATGCAGAGAGAATCCTTACCTTTCAAATGAAGCACTTGTTTCAGTTATGGTGATGGATTTGTATCTGGATTCTCAAGGCTGTAGTTTTGTACTAAATTCGCTGTTACAGCAAAGCATTGGGGGATAGAATTATGTGCACGCCGTCTTTCTATTAAAGTGAAAATTATGTTTCTCAGCAATCCATCATCTAGTATTCTAGACTGCTTGTCAGCCCTGTTTCAACTATGTCATGTTCATGAAATTCAAATAATTTTGTCTTGAAAAACCCCTTTGGTTATGTTACAATTATATCTTAAATTATTCAGAGTAACAGCTGGTGCCATTCTGTTGTTGTTTGCTTTGCTGTTTCTGAGGGTTTCGTGCAGTATCACATTTTGCATTTATTTTCTATTAAACAAGCACAATTATTTTTACTTTTGCATGGATTTTAAGTTCAGATGCTGCATCCTGGAAATATCCCTCATTTGTGTTCAGCAGTTTACTAAGCTGAAAATTCAGCAATATCACATTCAATGCTACAGATTCTTTAATTTATGTACCTTAGAAGAAAATTGTGCTAAGCTGCTATAAAGAAGCTTCCTAATATGGTATTTCTGGATCACTTAGCATCACTTTTTTCCAGATAACTTTTGTAAATTAGAGACTCATTATGTAGGGTCAATATAAAGTTAGTTTGATCCCAAATATAAAGGCTACATTGTGTTTGATAATTCTTATTCTTAGAAAAGCTGGAGTAAACCTTGATGTTTCTTTTAGAAACCCTGTGATTTTTACAAGACTTTTTCATGCCTTGTCTGTATGTTTCTCCATGTCTTTGGTATGTTTATACTACGTACAGAAGGTATCATATGCCTGACCAGATAAATAGGCCTCAGCACATGCACAACAAAACAAATCTTATTTGCACAGGGTCTTATTCTCTTCCTATTTAATGGAGTGAACTTTGGAACAAACTTTGGTGGGGAGTTGGATACTGCCCCAGAAACTCAACAGGGTTGCTGAAAACAATAATTCCATGGGCTGCACTGAACATGCAAGCACCCGAACACACACTATTCCCAAAATAAAATTTTTTTCTAAATTACCAGATCATGCAGTCTGTTTTTCCATAGCACATAATCTCACCTTGAAGATTTTATTATGTAATACACAAAAATACTGAAATGGAACCCAAAAAAACATAGAAGCTCATTTCTGTCTTTAATTTGATCACTACCTTTCTATATTGCTCAAAAGTGATCCAATCACCAACATTACAGAAACACTTGACCTTTTTTCTTTTTTTTTTTTTCCTTTTTTTCTTTTTTTCTCTCTTTTTTTCTTCTTTTTTTCTTTTTATAGTGAGTTAATAAACAGCAATTTCTATTGCTGGATGAAAGCTGGTTCATAAAGCCTGAAATTGCTCTCAACTTTTGATCCAAAGTGGGTGAATAAAGGCAATATTTTAATGAGATGTATGGATATCCAAAATGTGTTGCACACCTGATGCCAATAATATACTGGTTATAGACTTCCTAAGCTGCAACCGCAGCATACACCTTTCAGGGTAGTGATGATGTTCAGTATTTTGCCTGTCTCAATCACTGATACATACATTATGGTCCCTCAGGTTTCATGGCCTCAAACATGTATGGACTTTAAAATGCAGACAGTTAAGTAACAGCTTAACATGAAAGCTGGAAAATTCAGCCCAGAGTATACTTCTGTTCCACGCATTTGGCACCTTTTTGCAGATAAGTTACAGAATTCCATTATCCAAATTGTTACATATGTGTGACAAAGGTTGACCTTTAGTCATGTCAATCCTTTTTGTGTAGGCCTCAGGCTCCAGCCTAATGGCTCAAAGCCTGATTTACTCACTGTAATAAGGGCAGGAGGTCGAGCAATTGTCAGCTCCCCTGCTCATGCTCGTCTTGGAGCCTGGTTGAAGGCTGTTAACACAAAGCTTTTCAAAGTGAATTTACAACCACCAGCACTGACAGAGGCCAATCAGTACACCATAAATGTCAGGTTAGAGAGATTGAGCAGTAAGTAAAGTACTGGCAGCCCACTATTGGCTGAAATCAATTGCTTAAGGTTTAACTGAGAATAGCAATCCGTGCTTAACTATGTCTGCAGAGCCAGTTTAAGTGTGGAGAGCAAGTTGGAGGGCAGATTAGGTAGAATTACCCACCAGCAACAGCCGTGGCACCAAGCCCTGCGTTTGTTCCCCTTCTATACAAATGGTACCTGCACTGATGTGATTCATGATCAAAAAGTGTTGAACCTGCCTCTTAGCTACAGAGATAAGATTATTCTTTTTATGCATGAAAAAAAAAAAAAGGCTAAACAGTGTTGAATCTTACCCGAACAAAGAAGTCTAGGAAATTTTTTAATGTATTATTTCAGTAATGCTCAGTGATTTTTAGCCCTTGCTTCCAGAGAAGGCTTTTTCATAAGGAAACTGTGACTTTTTCTGTTGGCTTGCAAATTGAAGCTATAACAGAATTCACTAATGAGTGATTATGTACCTGATGGTCTGAATATCCATGAGATGTAGTTACCCGCCAGACTGAATGTTTTTATCATTTTGTGTAGTGACAGCTTGGACAACAATTCATTTGGCTTTGAAAGCATCAGCATTAAAATGTAGGAATCCTTTAAAATGCTGTATGCCAGGATTTATAAATTAGGCAATTTCCTTGATTATTGCAATAATTTACAAAATTGATTGTCCTAGTGTGGTATAGGCAGATTTCAGCAATGATCATTGACAACAGGCACATCCTCTAGTATCTATACTCATTGTTCCCTAAAAGAAAGGCCACTCTACTATGAGGTTATTCTCCATCTCAAGGTCAATTATGCATTGAAAAAAACTACTAATGTAGAAGATCACACATCTTTAAAGGAGAATCACACACACACATCAGCTATTTATGGACTCTGATGGTAGCCAGAACACTTATTTTTTCTTCAGTCTGTAATTTGTTTGCTGATGATCAAGGCATTAATTTGAGTCTGTAGTGCATATTCTGTTTGTGATCCACTATTGAAAGGTAAATAATTTTGGCAAATTGCAGCTGTAAATATTTGATTGAAGATTTAAAAGTCAATAATGTGTTTTATTTGTTGCATTTTAAAGTTCTAGCTAACCAATAGATATAGTGTATAGTAACTTCATTTGAGTCAATTATTTCTGCAAGACACAATAAAGGCATTTTGTCACAAAGCAAATATGCTCTAGAAGTTTTCCTATATTAAAACAAATACAATAAAGCTGCAAAACATTAGCCATCAACCACAAACCACAGTGCTTTCTACTGTGTGAAAATAAGCAATATGCACTGTAAAAACCTATGAATGCTAAACTTTAAAATGCAAGTGACTGCAGGTGATTACAGGAGATTCTTTTTGCAAACTGTAGATGAGCTTCAGTCATAGCTGGCAAAAAGCTAATTTGTATCAGGCCTCATGCAGATCAGGAGCTTCCAGGACTAATGTCCTGCAGTTGTTAGACAGTCCTTGCTCAGAAAAGGTAACCATTGATGTCACTAGGAACTTTGATTTAATGAGGTCTTCAGGCATGACTGAATAATACAGTATCACTTTAATCACAATTCTTGAATCTGTTTTTTCCAAGTTAGGACAACTGTCCCTTCAGAACCAGAGAGCCACCTCCATATTGTCTGCCATTGTCCATACAACCGCAGCACTCAGTTAACAAGAAGGTATCCTTGTCTAAATGCATTCATTTGACCTAAAGATAATATTTTACTGTGAAGAAAGGCTGGGTTGCATCACCAGTGACTGTGTAGCATCACATAATATTTATTTAGACAAATATTAGCATCAAAGAAAAACATTTTTTTTGGTATCTTGTAAAAAATCTGTAACTCATAGATTTATTGTTTATACTACATTGTGTATTTGCTGCATGGATTTAGCAAGATGAACGTAAACAATTCCGTATTTTAACAGTAATTCAACCTGGTATTTTCTATGTAGAGACCTACTGGTGTATAAGCAAGCAAATTTAGTGACCCCAGGGCACTGCTAAAGGTGTTTTGATTTTATCTGTGGAACTGCAAAGTAAGGAAATGTGGTTTAATGATGAGTGCAAGAAACTCCTACTGAAATAGAGGCCACATGAAGGCTCCGTTCTTCATGTTGTTCACCTGTCACAGAGTCCTGAATTTGGAAACAGACAATGGTCAGTATTTGTTACAATCCTAAACTCAAAAAAAAAATAATTCCTACATTAACTGAAGTGTTATATATAAAACTAATGAAGTAAGCAAATCTGGGGTTTGCAATTTTTACTTAGGCTACTCTTTCAGTTGTGTGAAACTCAGAATTATTTAAAAAATGACTTATATGTATTTTTTGCTCCATTCTGTATCAGTATTCAACGTGGAAAGCAGATATTATTTTTGAGCAATCTGTCAAATGAATATTCATGGCAGTAGTAATGCTATTTTCAGATAATCATTTCACAAAAAAAAATCTTATCATTGAAGTAAAAATAATTTTAAAAAGTTTTCTATTTCTATTCCTATTTCTATATCAAGATGGCTTCAATTTTGTCCCCATTTCCATTGCTCCAGTAAAAGAAGATGAAAGAGATGCACAATTGCTTAGAGAAAAATAAGAAGGACTCAGGTGTATTTTCTTATTTGTAAGATTAGTTGTTAATAAAGCACATCTTCATTTCCAACTAGAGATGTGAAGTTTCGCTGAGCTACAGATATTTTCCTGGGTTTAAATTTATTTATTTTATCGTGACCAGCAAGATTTTACTGACAGCTATGGTAGCAAAGTGGAATTCTTTCCACCTCTAAAAAAAATGGTTGTATTTCAGAGCAAACATTCTGAGAAGGATTTGACATTTGAGGGAAAAAAACACTGAACTTTAAAAAAATTTATCCATGACATTTCAGAAGCAGAAAATTGGTGTACAGGTTGGTTAGGTGCCTTTAGATGGCATGCATTTGGGAAGTTCAGTAAGAAATACTAACATTTCATCAAAATAAATATGATTCTTCTTAACTAATGCAAAAATATAATGAGAATACTTAAGCAAAATGAACAGGTTCCTGGAAAAAGTCTGATTTTTAACAAGATGGGGGACTTTTAATGCAGAAGAATGGAGACAGCAAGTAGTTTTTGACCAGCTATAACAGAAATGCACAAAAAAAGTTACACAAACTTATAAATTTCACTTAAAATTGCTGTAACCCTTTGGGACAGTTGGCAAACTGTTTCAAGCTAAGATCTTGGCTGTGCTTCCAGCAGTGCTCTCTTTTCCATGATCCCAAACCTGAAAATTCCTGAGTACTGTATTCTGGCTCCAGCATTTTTCTAGTGAGAGGGGCTTCCTGAGAAATTTGAGGCCCTGTTTCTGTGTTGGGATCAAAGCTTTTCATCCAGCTGAACCTGTTCTGTTGTTCAAGGACCAACACAATAGAGTTTAATTTGCTGTAAATCTTTCAGCAAGCTTAAAAGTCAGGTAAGAAGTGTAGGAAGCTAAATTTCTTATGCAATTTCAGCACAAAGATAACCAAAGTGAACACGAACATTGGCATTTCCTTAGACCATGCACTAATTGTGAAGATGCTTAGGAAAAATGGGTACTGCATTGTAAAATGGGTATGTCCAAATTTTCTCATCAATGTTGTCTCATCAGAATTTCATTCTCTGTTGTCATCAAACCAGGATCACATTCAAGTTACTGAGAATAAGAGGCATATTTTTTTTAAGGAATATTAACTGGCTTGCTTGTTTGTCTGGAATGGTATCTATTGCATCCCCCGTTTAGAGATGTAATGAATTTCTAGTAGTGAGAGTTCTTCAGCAGAAACCGCATAGCCTGGGCTCAAAGATGTCTCTAGCCCACCATATGGTGGAACACACATTAAAGTAGGCTATATATCTGAGCCTGGGTGGGCTCAGACAGTAACTCTGGCTGAGTAGCTATTTGACCTTGTGGTCTGCCATTCCCAACAAAAGATGGCTGAAGGTCAGCCTGAGGTCTGCAGCCTCCCTTTCCTCCAAAAACTACATTTGTCTGACTCTTTTCTTAACCTCTGTGGGCTTTTGTTTATTTAATAAAATGTTAATTTTTATGCCCTAATTACCCCAAAGTGACATGTCCCAGAGGCAGTAGTGTTTAAGAAGTTTTAGTTCATTGTTTGAAATAGATTTTTCCTATATTTTTGAAAGGCCAATTTATGCAAAATTTCATTGTTTGCTGCTAAGCCTAACCAGATGTCTTCTTTTTAAAAGATATAGTAACTGTCATGTTGGATAACTTCATGGACTTTGTAGAATCTTAATCTGCTTGATCCTTTATTCTTAGTTTATTATTTCCACGTTACTACTTACGTCTTCTGAAATCTCACAGCTCCATATACTATACTTTACACTATTCATTCCCACTGTGGCCTGCATGTCACAGTGGCTGTATTTATGATCAGAAATAGCTAGCAATGCCTCTCAGGACACTATCAATCACAATTTGAAATAACAATGATAGCCACAGAAGGAGTTTGTACAAGGCCTTCTCCCCTCTCTGAAGCTGAGCAGCACGCTGCTCCCGTACCACACCCTGCTCCCTGTTGGTGGGTAGTTTAGGAAAAACGCTCCTTTCTCAGTCACATTTTACTGTCAGATCATCTGTTTCAAGGGATGAAAGACATCAAGAATTTAAACTTGCTGCCGCATCCATGGAGAAGACCGCTGCTAGAGTGATAGCTAAGCTGAGCCAATTCCATGTCTTTGCAATAATTTAAGATTAGAGCCAACATAGGAAAGGTATGTACCACCATGATGTTTGTTTTATTATTTTTTACCTTTTTTTACTTCTGTTTCATTATGTTTTATTTTTAAAATGATTTTTATCTTTTTATTAAATTCTTATTTATTTTACTATTTATTACTATAAAAATCTTACATTAAAAATTCTTTTTGTGATTCCTGAAAAGGTATGCATTTGTCTCAGTACTTTCTTTAAAAAGGGTAAATATTCTGGCATTTTCTGTGTGGAAGGTGGTTTAATTTTATTGGAGAATTAGCAGTGATTTTGCTGTTCAGAGTGTCTATTTCTAGTTCTAGCTGTCATCCTACAGTAACTGGGGAAAAAAAAAATATTTCTATTTCACAAGCAAGGCTGGATTAGATGTGCATTAACCTTTTAGTAATTAATTCCATTGCTTTATTCAAATAATGAGACAGTCACTGGAACTGGATAATAACTTACCTGGTAAGTTACTTCTAAAGGAAGTAATGCTGAGAAACTTTTATGTAAGAAAGACTTTTTAGTGCAGCAGCCAAGGATTAGACTGCCACAGACTTAAAGTCTGACTGAATTTCTCCCTCCTTCACATTCTTTGAAGGTCTCATCATAAAAATCATAGAGCTAGATATCTTCCACTTTTCCTCAACAAATTCATCTATCTGTAGAGGCTGAAAAAGTGGACCTTCAGATCATAGGGAAAATGGGGGCAACAGACAGATGCAGGCAGTTAAAAACACTGTGCTTGAAGATGGAGAAGAGGATAGCAAGGCAATGCAGTGCCCAGTGAGTTTGCAGAAAGAGCCAGGGCTCTCTCAGACTAGACTCTTGCAGAATATTGCTGCCATTCTTTCTCTTTGTTCTCAGAGATTACAGGTAATTTTACAACTCTCTCACAAACCAGGCCAGGCTTGCCTCATAAGCATTACAGTGCTGATCTAGTTATTATTCAGTCTTTGAGCTGGTGCTGTCTGATGATGAGTTGTAGATACCCCACAGAAAGTCAGAGGAAAACATTAAGAAATCATAGCATTCAGAAGTAAATTTTTTCTCCTTTGTGTTGTCATGGATTTTTGCTCTGGATATTTCCCAATCTTTTGTTGGTTATTTTAAGTATTTTATCTATTTTAAGGTTTCAGAAACTTGGAAGTAGTACAAAACTTTTGGTGGGTAACTTTTGTAGTGCTCAATATTCTTGAGCTTGCAGACTTTTTCTCTTGTGTGCATGACAGCTGTAAAAGTACAGAATGAGCCTGGGGTGCTGCAAGCTCATACCACAGTGTCACTGCATGATTCTAAGCTTTCATTTACTCCCTTCCACTTTCCTGGCAGCTGGTGGTGTTGCGGAGTTTAAAGAGAACATGGTGTGGCTTCCAAGATCAGGACTCCTGAGCTTTGTCCCAGTGTCAGATTGCAGGATTTTTCAGGACTTTTCATTCTAAGTTTCATGGTGATTGTACTTGCCAGTGGATAAAAAGATCCCAGTGTTACTCCCCATTCCAGTAAAATGAAAATGATAGCCGTTTCAAAGAGGACAATATTTTTTTTTACATTTATATATCAGTCTCTTAAACTTTGCATCCTGGAGGAGTCAGTTGGAAAGGCAGCAGAAGACAAGGAGAGAGATCTTGGCTTTGTGCATGCATATTGGAATTTGTGTATAAGTTGCCCATCAGCATTATGGCATTTAACTCTCTAGCAGAAGGGTTATGGTAACTATAAATTGTATAAGATGCATAGCATAATGTGACTGAAATATTTTGAAGAGTTACCTTCTGTCTAGAGACCACAACCAGACAACTGTGGGAAAAGAGAACAGAGTACAGAGTGGATGCGGAGATGATCAACTTCTGGAGAAAAAGCCTGTGAATGGAGTTCTTAATGGAGCTTAATATATTGTCTTCATTATAGAAGAGGATAGATCTGATTTGTCTTCTTGTTATGGATAATTACATATGGGAAAAAAAGCCAGTAGCTGAAGTTTTGCAAAACACATCTCAAAAGAAGCAGGTAGCTATGTTTTTTGCAGTAGTTAAACATAAAAGAGGCACTTTGACTCTTCAAAAGGTCACAAGGTCATTGGATGCGTCAAGTTTTGCATCTTTGGGTTGGATGATCAAAGCCTTTGCCTTCATGGCCTGTGAACCTCCAAACCCTTTTCTTTACCTCCTGGGCCATACATGGGGAAAGTAAGACTGCCTGCATCTTCCTTGTAGCATCATGCAGAAGGGTCTCATCCTCAGTGGGGAACATATGGGAATTTCTTCACTCAACTATCTAGGCAAATTCTGCTTTCTCTTTTGTTCTTCTCCGTTTTGTGCCAGAGGACACAGGGATTAGGCTGGGAACAGTTAATCTCTGATTTTACAACAAACATATTTGTATCCTAGGCAGACTGCTACTGACCTTACAAGTTTGTCATGAGCTCTGCAACTTCAGATATGGTTGTCCTGGCTTGTTGGTACATCTGGGCATTTCTTGCCTTGGCAATTCCGTGCCATCATGGTGCATCAGGTACTCTTGGCACAGTGGTCCTCTCCCTTTTTACTATGCCTTTTCCTAGATGGAAGCTGATGGTTTATAATCTACAGCCTGGTGCAGATGATCGAATAGTCCGTTCTGGCTTTAAAATCCATGAATCTATGAAGCCAACCAGGAAAAGTGACTATGTCTATGTAAATATCAAAGCTGAGCTTTGCTCATTCTCCTAAGTAAGAGTTTCTATGCTTATAAATTCCTCTCAGCTTCCTTTTCTGACAGAGTGCAGCACATCAGAAGAATTGTCTGATAAAGATGGAGAGAGAAGAGAGAGATTATTATAAAAGCTAGCCATGTGGCTTCTTGCTAGGAAGTTTGCATATTTCCCTTACACATGAAGTGGCATATACAGGCTGCAGCTTAATCCAGATCTCCAGAGATACAATAGTATGGAATAAAGAGCAACAGTAGCCCCAATTTTTCTTGCAATGATGCAATTGCAGTAATGCTGAATGGACAGGCAACCATATACCACAGCCCCCACGGCTGTCACTTTGGCAAACCTTTTGATGAATTGGATCTTGATATTTACAGAATCTATTAAAATACAGCCCATCATGTGTTTGTTTATATGTTGACAAGATGATGTACACCCTGTGGGTCAAGGGTGATGTGAACTGTTTTGGTGTTCTTGTCAAAGCAGCTAAAAAAAGAGCATTTAAATAATTTTTGTAGAATAATTGTCTAAGAATGTAAGAGCAACATACCGCATTCAAACGCTGGAAAAAAATCTCTGCTGATCTGACACAAAAATCTGAGCTTGTTATCAATCAAAAAGACTTTCCTACTTCTTCTTTAATATGTTAGAAAATTGGCAGCTCAGATAGAAAAACAAATAGCAAAATTAAACAGAAAGGAATTGATTTAACTATCTGGGTGGTTTATCCAGTTTTATATAAAATTTTTCACTTGGACTTGTCATATACTAAATGTATTTTTTTTTGACAAATGAAGCTCTACAGCACATACAAAATCTTGAACTTTTTTGCTATAAATATTCTAAGTCAGAATTAGCTTTATGAGGGCATCAGATATATTTCTTTGAACATCATTCATATGTGTTTGATTTTTCTTTGCAGTTATGAATTAAAAATACTGTCTGAAATTAAATCCTGTCAGTCTGGTTGTCCTCACATATATGCCTTGTAAATCCAAATGTGGCTACATCAAGGATGTTATGTGTGAAAAATTGTTCCCCAAACTCATAATCCAAAGGATTCCAGACTTCCAGATTTATTGTATTTTTGTTAGATTATATTCTCATGAAGTGGGTTAAGAGCTAAGACAACTTCTTGTAGAGGAATCTTTTCCATCTCACATTTTTATGACTTGTTTTTTTCAGCACCTTGGAGTCATGTGCCTCAGAAATAAGTAATTCCTTTCCCAACATAAAGCTAGCACGTGGTCATTTCAGTGCTGTAAAAGAAATCACGGAAGAGAGCAGATAAAGAAGATGAGTTTCAAAGAAACCAAAAATACACAGTTTTCTGGGATTTGTTACGTGCATGTTGTCAAACTCTTGGAAGTATCCAAATGCTTCACTGTTTTAGAAGGGCATGGGTGCATTTGGAACACTAGTGGAGCTGGGATGAAAAGTCTGAGAGAGAAGAAGGGGGTGTGAAGGTGAAAAAGAAAGAATGAGTGGATAAAGGCTGGGAAAGTGAGAACTGGATCTGGGCAGTGTGAGAAAGGAGAGATCAGGAGTGTTGCAGATGAGGAACACAAGGTGACTGCTGGACATGAGCTCACCTGAGATCTTGTGCTGAAGAAGTGGTACTGTTGGCTCTCATGTCCCCTTGAGAAGAAGGACCTGGGAACAGCTCAAGTTACCTTCAGATTTCCTCTTGTTAAAAGTGACAGGTTATACTGGTTTGGCTCTGGTGAAAGCTTATTCCTGAGCCCTGGGGTCCCTTTGAAAGCTGCCTCTTGGATCAGGTCTGGGAAAGGAAGCAGAGCAGCCTATTCTTTTATTCGTATTACAGAAAGGAGGTTCATGGCTTTTCTGAGCTGAAATACTGGCAGATTTTTTTATTATTATTATTTCTTCTTCTGTTATATATTTCTAAGACTGTTCTGTCAAAGAAAAGTGCTTATAACTATTTTTTCAAAAAGAAAGGTGGGTGCTTTTCTTTTTTTTTTATATTTTTTATTTCTATTTTTATTTTTTTCTGGGACTGCCAACAATAAACTATTTAGAACTAGTTGTGAGATTGCAGTTTACAGTCACTTGACCAGATGGAGCTGAGCTGCTACCACCGAAAGCAAAGGCATGGTCATCAGATGCCAGTACTCTTTTGTCACGAAGGGGATACAACAATGTCCATCTACAATGGGATGTTGGGCTGAGTTATTTCTGAATGTTATTGCACCTGCATGGTAGAATTTTTGGTGTTGTTAACCTGCAGTGTGTCCAGGTGTGACAAATTAGGCTGCATCTGAAATGTTAGCAGGGTTTGAGATTCTGTCTCCTGAAGACATCCAAATCAGTATTCAAGTCTCTGAGCAGAGCTCAGTGATGAGTCTGAATACAAGATGTTAGCGTCCTAGGTTAAGAAAGTGTCCCAATTTGCCTGTTGTGCTGTGCTGTTCATTATGGTGGTCTCTACCTGAATGCTGCAGATTTTTCAGGTGCATGGCATGTGCAAACCTCAGATAGGAAAATCTGAAATTGGATGACTTTTTTTTTTTTTTTTTTAAACTGAATTTTGACTGGTAAACTCACAGCAGAATCAGGAAAAACTATCAAAACAATGGCAAAACTTGTACTTCTTTTTCTGGAAGCTTCTGTAAAGTTAATGTGTAACATTTAAAGCACTTAAGCAGGACAGTGTAAAGCAAAGGAAGGAAGTGAATGTGATTTGCAACAGAAAATGTAATGTAAAAAAAAAAAAATCCCATTCCCTTAAACTTTATCTTACTCTATTTTATTTTTATTTATTAACAGCTAATAAAGTTTGCAGTGTGTTTTATACCCCTGTAAGCTGGTACATGAATTACAGATGGGTGTCACGCTTCTATTCCATTTTCCAGATTTGCAAGTTTGTCAGACTGAATGCTTTTTGGACAATGTTTCTGGCAGTTTAATTAATTATAATAACAAAATGCTCATGCCTTTAACTGTACACTTTGGCAAGTATTGCAGTTTATAAAGAACTTCATCTCTCTAAAAAGGAAAGAATCCAATATATTAGTTAAGCTTTTTCATTTTTATAAATGGTCTTTGTTATGTGCTTGCATACATGGCAAACACACTTTCAAGCAAGAAGAATGAAAACTAGAAAGAACCAAATAGATGTCTCTTTCAGTGTCATGCTGATGGGCTCACATGAGCCTTATGAACAGATTAGCACCCCCACTTTCACTGGTGTGTTTAGAAATAAGGAGTTATGGCACAGGATTTAGTCACTGGTGTATTACAGATAGCATACTTTTGTCACAAAGGGCATACGACAGTGTACCTTTACAACGAGATGTTGGTTGAGTTATTTCTGAATGAATTATTGCACCTGCATGATAGAATTTTTGGTATTGTTAACCTGCAGTGTGCCCAGGTGTGACAAATTGGGCATAACCCTTTGTGTTAGAGTCAGGTGTTAAAAGAACCTGCCAACTTGCCTACTCATAACTGCAGTTGCTTTCACCAGAGCCTTAAAGGTGCTGTCCAGGGCTTGCTGGTCGTCTGCAGGACCTTGCTAAACATTCTGCAGATTACATGGAGGTCTGGGTTCAAAGGAGTCTCGTTAGGTGGTATCGTGAGCTGCATTTCAGTAGCACCATGACAGATGCTTTCTCTGACATTAGACAGGACCTGCACCATGCCCAGCATTGGCATTCTGCTAGGATTTCTGGACACACAGCTAAGAATGCCCGTGTGCTCATCAAAAACCTGTTTACAAGGGTCATGTCTGTGTATGGGGCACTCATTTTGACCATGAAATCTTGTCATAGCTGAAGGCCAAGAATCAATAGGCAGAATGGACAAAGCTCTCTTCAGTAGGGTAAAAACTGGCTTTCCTTGTAGTTGGTCTGGGTAATAAGATTATGGCAAGAGTCACTAGATGACACTGTTACATAGTTTCACACTATATTTTTTTTTAAGTGGCAGCATTCAATCTTTGAAGATGTGCTATAGTGTCTCTCATGTTTCAGTTCCTGTTAGTTTATACTGCTGCAAGCACCACGACAATTTTCTGTATGATTGAATCTTTCTGACTAGACTTTGCTGGAGAACAAGACTTATCCTTCATTTTGGGTAGGGTTGAATACAATTTGCAACCCAAAGACCCAGATTTGGCAGCAACGTTTTCTTCTCTGTTAAGAAAGAAATCTGCAAAGACCTCTGCCTTTGGAGAACTCCTAAGATATTCATGTCCACCATGGGAAAAGGCTGTGGTGACGCAGGGACTGCTGGTGATCTGGTGTGGTGTCTTTGGAGAAAGCAGGTCAGGAAGGTAGCCACAGCTGCTTTACTGGAAACCCACCTGCCCTCCCAGTTCAATCCAGTTCTGTGGAGGGATGGACTGTTTGGAGCCACCATCATCCTTCATGTGGAAACTATGCTTTCCTTTGTCCCTTCTCCCAGTGGAAGGCTAAGAGCCTCAGGTTTTAAGTAAAACTTTTTTAGTTCTCCATCTGATAAGGTTGAAATAGTTAGGCTCACAGGGCTCTATTATTTTATGCTTACATAGTGTGCAATGTCAAGACTTTGCTGCAATGCAAGCAGTGGTATGCAATTATTGTCAGCCTTCAGACATACTCATGTTCTTGCCACTCGCATATTATCTCAAGACTTCCAGAAAATGACTTGAGACACCCCAGCCAGGCAAGTCCTGAAATTAGAGTGGAAATGGCATGCTTTTAATTTGTTAGTTTGTTTTGTTTTCTCAGTTTTAGGCATCTGTCTGTAAAACTTTCCCAACACAGTAGTTTTATGAGCAATATGATAAAAAGTGATTTTTTTTTTTTTTACTTTTGGTTTTGAGTTGCCCTGCTGGAATTGATTACTGGGTAGGAAAGGTCATTTTAAGGAAGCAGCTTTCAGGAGCATTACAACCACAGCCCTTCTAAAAACTGCTTTTGCTGCTGTTCTCTGTAGGGGGGAAAAAGAAAAAAGGTGAAAAAAGCTGAAATTACAAAAAAAAAAAAAAAAAAAAAAGCCCATAAAACAATAAATAAGGATATTCTTTGCATTGTTTCACTTCACTGGCTGATAACATGTTTTCATAGTTTAGTCATAATGAAGGCTAAGAATTTTTGAGACCGAATGCTGCTATGCATTTAATTATAAATGTATTTCTATAAAGAAGCTATTCTTGTTTTGCTAGCAAAAATGTACAAGTCACACTCAAATATTAAGATGATAAAAACTGTTAATAATTTTTTTTTTCTTAAAAGCATGAGAAAGTAACCAATATAAAGACAACACAAAAATGGCTGACTTTTTTGAGCACTAGTGTCACTGAACTCCATACAGGGTTTGGCAATTTATAGCAGATTGTATCTGCACTCTTAGGCTAACATTAAATATCAGCAAGTTAAGTATCTGGTCTAAGTCAATAAACCTTGCTTATGATGAATTGCCCTCTGATGCTGCCAGTTTCTTTCCATTGTCTCTACAAGGACATTGGGTAATAGGGTTAGGTTACATACTTACTCTTAGATGGTTATTGTTATATGAAATGAATCCTACCTTCAAGTCACTAACAAATTTCATTTTAAACTGCATGTGGACAAAGGAAATAATCAATAGTACCCCAACATTTGTTATCAGTTTTCCCTATTATAAATTCACTAAGGGCATGTTCCATTGCAGCCAAAGATGTGTCTGCAGCTCTGGGCAGATACAAGTCCACTAGTTTTAATCAAGGTAATTATTTCAGCCTTAAAAATAATGTAACTCCAGCAATACTGAGCTTGCCATGGGATGCAAAACTTACAGTAAAACATGGTATATCACCTTAAGAGCATCCCATGCTGCTGTGATTGCCCGGCTGTTGTGACCCAGATAGCTAATTTACAGCCAGAGAACAGATTTGTCTATATCAGTCCCAGTCACTTTGATTGCAGTAGACATGCTTTAAGTCAGTAGGATATTTAATCTGTGATTATACATTATACTTTATATATATGAAAGCAGAACTGGGCTGTTTCCTTTTCCTACGCATTTCATCTTATATATCTACTGAAGCGAAGGCTCCTTAGTGTAATCATGCACTGCTTCACAAATACAGAGCCACCAGTATTTTTCTTGGATAACATTTGTTCCCAGTTGTAGCCATCAGAAGGTCAGAAGAAGTTCAAAATTACATGATGGAGTTTATCTATTTGTTTGGAAAATGATCTAGATATTGCCATAGGAAGTTATATTGTTTTGGTTGTATGATATAGGATTTTTATATTAATGCCATATTTTAAATGTACTTATAAAACAGCTGACTTATAAAACAGCTTTGACTACTATAGTTTAGATCCGTGCAATTTTATAATACAGACATTTGCAAATTTACAGTTAAAATTATTTTGGCAGAGACTGCACATAGATGCATTTTGAAAGAAAAACTTTGATTGCATCATGATGGATCTTTTGAGTCTTTTTCATTTCTGCTCTCAAAGATATTAAATCAATACAAATCTCAGGGCTGACTCTATGAAATATGTGAATGATGTATATGATGAGGTTTGGATTTTTTTCTCATTTGTGTGCACAATATATGTAGATGTGCCATTAAAGTTGACAGAGTGCTTAAGCAGAGTTGCAATGTTAATGGCATGGTTTACCTCAGGTGTAAAATGGGAATTGCAATACATATCTTTTATAATATTACAGGTGAAAAGTGCAATAATCATTTGTTTTAAGTGAGGTAATATATTCCTGATCTTTCTTTCCCATCATCACAATAATTTAAACATCTGCCAGCTATCAGCTTGCTGCTGGTTATTGTTGTACTGACTTCTAGAGGATTTACCCCATAATTCAGAGACTGAAGTATAGGCACTCCGCATAGTGGATCATGATGCCTTTTGACACCATTTGTAGTCCTTGCATGAAATTTTATATTTTTTTCAGGGTTGCTCATGTCGGTATGACTTTGGGTCTGATTCTGGTCCTATTTCCAATGTTAAAAATTTACTAGAAGCTGAGAGAGATTTTTTAGTGCTTGTAGATCTTGAATCTTTTTAAAGAAATCACATTTTAGTTTGAGAAAATGTCACAAAAGATGACATTTAAATTTAATGGGTATTAAATGTATCTATAATCAAACTATGTTATTGCTAATGATCTACCTGTAGTGACTAGAATTGATTTATTTCATAGTCATAACTGTAGGTCTAGGTAGACAGTAATCCCTCCTGCATTTTCACTGCATTTGATGTAATAGATACAGAAGTTAAATCTCCTGAAATGTGGAAAAAGTAGCAAAAAAAGTAAACGACAACAGGAAATGTCATTTTCTTCTTTCAGGACTGCCAGACATACTGTGTAATACAGGATATCCTGTATATATAGGGAAGTCAAATATGAAGAGCATACAGGGCACACTTTATCCTGTATTGTCATGGCAACAGTGCTTTTCCCAACATGCAGCAGCTTAAATTTCCAGAGATTTAGGAAAACAGCAACTGCATCTGGACCTATTGCCTATGCAATTGGTCCAGCACATGAGGTTTTTTGAGTGTGTGCATACTGTGCACTGCGACTTCTGTCCAGCGCTGTTCCAGATTTCACCTTCTTGCTACTTCACATTTCATTATGTGACTTCTAAAGGCAGTTATATGGTTTTGGGATGCTGTCAAGAAGATTATTGAAGATGCAGATGGGTATTAATGGGGATCAGGAAAGGTCAGTAGCCCAATCTATATCTCACTGTTGAGCAAAAGTTACTGTTTTTTGTGAGCATTTTTTCATCACCACTGTACTTCTTTTCTACTTACCTGTCACAGGGCCAGATATTCCAGGACACTATTCTTCCTGCATCCATAGTGAGAGACTCCACTGTACGTTTTGCTCTTCCATGTGCTGAACTTTCAATGACATCAGTGGCATAATAAGTGCATAATTAAGTACATAATAACTGAAAAATATTTAAATATTTTTTATAATTATACACTGGAATCAGTGAGGAAGTGGAGATTATTACAGCAGTGAAAGTTCTGGGGACAAAGGACACACATCCCTGCTAAAAACAGGCTTCATTAGTCCTGCTCACTGAGCAACTAGCCTTTGAACTATGGAATGCTTCTGAATGTACTTCATTATTAAGCCTCTGGTAAGTGTCTTTCCCTCTCAGTCAGTTTGTTTATTCATCCTTGATTCCAAGGATTTGCTCAATTTTCTAGTAAGTATAATATATTTCCTATCCAGATGCCACATGGGATTACTAGACAATTTACTTATCTGGACAAAATATATGTCTTTCCTTTGAAGCCTGGAGTAACTCACGTCCTTCTCTGCTCTCTACTGGAGAATGAAGTCTTTGAGAAAAAGAAGCAAATCTTCTGCAGTGGCATACTATCATATTCTGTTGGACAATCCTCAGTATTTCTTGACAGAATGAGTCAGCAGAGGCTAGAATCATGGCACATTAACCTCTACTGTCTCACTCTTCCCATACTCCCAGTTTCTTGGAGAGTTTTTAGACAAACTTGATCAGACTAAGATGACAGTCCTGGGATTGTAACAGCTGTTTGGACTGTCCCAGTGCAGTGTCTTATCTAAAGTTGGCCATGACTCTGTAAGAGCAGCGACTCCCTCCCAATGCTAAAGTACTTTTTCACCTTCTCCTCTCACCTTTTACTTTAATTTTTGGCTGAAAACATTGGACTCCTTAGTTTACTCTTGTTAGGTGGAGTGAGTGCAAGATGCTAAACAACCAAGGGGTTTCAGTTTAGGAATGTTTTCAAAATGATTATAAAAAAAGAAATTTACGTTATCCACAGTATGTTGGAGGTCAGTTCACCCTCAAAACATAATGTCTGACAATTATGCTTTCTCAGTGTGGGTTAGAAAAAGAATATAGTAGACTTAGGTAAACATCATTATTTAAAAAGTGACACATTTCAACAAAGACATAAAATTGTAGGCAGTACAGAAAAGAAGCAAAACCTTAGGAAACCATTACTTCATTAGGACAAATATTTTATGACTTTTCAAAGACTCCTTATTAAAAAGGGTGAGCTTTAGGACATTCAAGTTTGCATGAAATCATAAATCTGTCATTTGAGAACAAGTAGTGTTTCTTTCTATGGATAAATAGATTTTTATTACAGCTTCATCAAATTCTTTGAAAGTAGTTAATCTGAGTGTATGAGTAAGAGTCAGAACATGGGGTTTTTTTATATTCTCTTGTCTTACAAGTATAGTGGTTAAGCCAGTTAGAAAAGTCAACTCCATACAGTAAGTATGCAGCTTGTGAGGCATAAAAAAGCAGCTGAACAAGGACCATTTGCTTGCTATTAGCAGGAACATGTTCCCCTTGAGGAACCTCTTAGAACATACAAATTGACTCTATTATTTCACACATTCCTTAACTTCTCCCAGTCTTTCTTTAGTATGCCTTACTTTCCTCTTTGCCCTAAAATGGATGGGCTAATATGAGATTTAAGGTAATCTACCTTCCCAGTGGGGTGGCAGCCAGGGCATACTGGCAGGCCAAGAAGGGGCTTAGATTTTAACTTGTCTGCATGTAGATTCAGAGATAATTTTCTCCATGAATGGGAGGGAACTGGTAGGGCTCTGTACTCCACTGGGAAACCCAAGGCTTTTCTCTTCTGACAGAGGGGAGGTGTGGCAATTCCTGCTTAGCTTGGGAAAACTGGAAAGTCTCTTCTCCTCTCCCCCTCTCCCTCCCCATTAATCTCATTGTATTTTAGCAGAGAATTTCTGTGATTATACATAAGGGAGAAAGAGACAGGAAAAGAGTGGGGAAAGGTTATGCTTTCATCACGTTTTCTGGGTCTCCCAATTCATTTAGCCTTATCTGTGTCTTTCAGATTGCAAGCTCTTAGGTGCCATGACTGTTTTTATGTATGGCTGTAATAGCCTATCGCTGGTGTACAGTTGATAACTAGTTACAAATTGTTGGAGTTTTCCGAGGAAAGAACCAACTTTCTTTTTTTTTTTTTTTTGTTTTTACTTTTCTAGAAAATGCTGAGAAACTAAAACTGCATAAAAAAGTCAGTTTCAGAGAAAATTCTGATGAATAAAACTTTGGAAAAAATATGTTTCGAAACATCTAAACATGTTGTTCTTACATTTTCTAAACAGAAAGCTAATTTCTCAGTTCAGAACTCTTTTCAGCCTTAAAGTTCAGTAAACTTATTATGAAACATTTTATTATGGTTTATAAAATCTTGAAATAATCCAAATAACTTTAAAAAAACCCCCAAAACCCCACAGAATACTGAGCAACCCAACCAAACCCAGAAAACCTTGTTCCGAAACATTTTGTTATTGTCACAGTTTTACAAATATTGTGAGGTTTTGGCTATATCCAGTAAACTAATTTTGCATGCAGCTCTGCATGCAAATTAACACTGATTAATTTCCCCTTTGTATTAAACTTTGAAGATGCTGGGAGAAATCATTAAATAAGAACTGGCTTAATTTACTTTGTTTTTAGAATTCACACTTTGGGAAAAAATAAAACTTTTTGGATTAACCATTTTACTGTTAACATTTTTGATGTGGATTATAATCACTGGTTCTGTTGGTTTCTAATTACTTCATTTGGTTTGAGTTCTTTTGTAAAAAAGTCAACATTTAAGGAACAGTACACTTGCTGCTGAAACTAATCTGCTATTTCTGAAATATAGCTGCTGCATCTCTTAGCCTACATAAGGCATCTAAATGTTTACACTTGTAAGTGTTTGGGACAAAAAAAAATATACCGTCTTACCTAAAATTATTTTGGCACAGACAGCAGAGTTGAGAAAGGCTGGAAGAGTAAGGGTAAGCTGCATAATATTAAAGATGAAACAGAAAAATTCAGAATGGAATAGAGAAAAAGATGAACACAAACTTTTACATTCAGTCCTTGGTTTTTACTCTAATGAAGCATTCATGGGTGTTTTTCTGCTGCCTTGATAAAATGAGAGACAGAAAAAAGGAACATGATGAGAAAATGCCTGATGGGAGAGTAGAGGCAAGTAAATAGAATTTTGAGTAACAATGGTTAGATATAGAAAATGGAGTTGGCATTAATAGTAAGGAAAATATTTCTTAATCTACTTAGAAAAAAGGACAGAGAAGAACCGGAATAGCATAAAGGATAGTCTTGGAACAAGACCATCTTGTAACTGCATGCTGTTCTATGCAGTCATGGAGCAGCACAACATGTAGATCCAAATGCAACCTTTTATAATACATGTTTATGCATTGTATGTAACTTTATGAGTGAAGGTGTTTGACTCATTCCAGGAACAAGAAAACAGTCTCCTGCTGAATTGCCAACAGCATTACTGTCAGCATCTCTGTGCTGCTTAGACATCTCCAGTCCCATTACTGCCTTTGTTACATACCAGATAGCTTCTGAGAACTACCTGAAGCCCTGCAGCATGTAGCTTGGCTCCAAGCTAGCCTTTTGGAGATAGGCTAATTTATATTTATTTGTAAATCTGTATCATTCTACAATTTAAAAACTGAGTTCATGTATTGTAAATGAAGACCAGGAAACAGCTTTACTGGTTATTTTTAGATCTGATCTTTCTAGAGTATATATTTTTTCTTGGCATGAGTCTAGAATGTGGATGCCTAAAGGGGAAATGCTTAATTTTTGTTACCATCTATGTAATTTTACCGAATAAGTGCTTCCATTCTCATCTGCTGAGGCTCTTAGTCAGGTTTTAATCTTCACAGTGTGAAGATGTGATGAGTGCATGAGTGGTTACTCAGATTTGCTGGTCGTAGTCTGAGATTAATTACAAAACACAGGTTTGCAACAATGAGCTTGTCAAAATCTATCAAGCACTGATCTTTTTCCATGTTAGCAAATATAGAAAAGAAAAGGATGAAGGAAATTTTGAGCTGAAGAGCAGTTGGAACCCGCTGTTTCATCCACTACAATAGACAGGCAAAACATTGTAATGATGACTGCACCATTTGTTTACAGTATACACAATTTGCGACAGTGTATTTTATAACTCTAAAAATTACACTTAATAAATATGAGAAGATACACGTTTTCTTGATTACTTAAACCTAAATGTTTATTCAAGCTTTCATGAGATGTTTGTCTTAATTTAAACAGAGCTAGGACTGCTGAATGGATGCCATTTTTTTGATGTGGACTCAGTACACATGAAACAAGTTTTAATAACATCCACACTCATTTAACCAGTAAATGCATTCTACAGAGGATTTGTTTCGTTTCGGCTTGGTTTGCCTACTGCAGTCAGAATGAAACTGAAGTCGACTTTTTATACGTAGATTGTATATAAAGGCTTTGTCATTCATTTCATCTAATAAAATGATTGCTAGCTTTAATTAAAAAAAATCAGAAGAAACGTATAAATATTGCTGCTGTAGATCACAACAATACAGTATTACTTGTATTTTCCCTTTTGGTGTTGATGTTATATAGAAGTTGGAGACACTAACACATTGTGGATATTGCTGCTAAGAAGGGTAAAAGATAGGCTTGAAACACAGCCTGCGAGATGGAAGACAGCCAATGCACTGAAAAATGGCAAGCATCACATTTAACAGCTGGACACAGAAATATTTCTCTTTAATTTGGAAGGAGAAAATTTTTTTCACAGCAGGGCACTCTCGAAAGAGCGCAACATCAAAGAGGGTGGGTCTCCTCAGTCAAACATCATCTGGCTCCAGTGATGGAGCAAAATGAATGAACTGTCAGGACTTTTTTCCAGTGTGTATGTTTTTGCCAAGTGAAAAGTAAAAGGTTCAGTGGCTTGTTGTGATCACAGACCAAATCCTGATAGTGGGAAGCTGATTCCCTAAAGTCTTCCTCTGATCAGCTGACAGGCAATGTCTGAAGAAGACCCCAGATTGATTGATGTTCCACTTTGTATTGATGGCCTCTGCCATCCAGAGAGAGATAAGTGAGATATGCCAAATGCTTAACAGCTCTGGAGGGCTTCTGCAATTACGGCTCAAGCAATGTTCTAATCTAATGTTATAATCCTCACAGAAACAAACTCTCTTCCAAAGAAACTTAACATCTTACTTGCCAATACCAGACCTGCACTCTGGCAAGAAAAAACCTTATTTCATGTTCTGTGCTATGCATCCTCTGGCAACACCAGCACTGCTCCTTAATGCACCCTTTTCATCTGCTTCTTGACTCTGACTCCTAAGTATCACCATGCTGGTTTTCTGACAATCCTACAATCAAACAGATTTGAAGGAATAATATAAGGCAGGCATTTTTTCAATGTAAAAACATGGCAATACAGTTTGTACAGCCATTATTCATTTGTTTTATGAGGAATCTCAGGCATAGTTTATCATATACTTTATTACTTGACCTTTTAATCATCATCTGGGGAACTTAGCATTCCAGACATTCTGAAATATTCCAAACTAATAATATCAGTGTGCCTTATTATTTAAAACTCACAAAGGAGTAAAGTATACATTCTAAAATACATAATTTTTACTGAAATTCCTCATTTATGATAAGCCTTAATGAGACATTTTTAAAAGGATTGAAAGAATTATCTGTGGAGTCTGTACTGTAGTAGTAAAAGGGTGCTCTGGTGTGATAGACATTCTACACACACACTGTGTCCCTACCGGTACTTACAACCTCAGAGTGAATTTCAGTAAACAGTACATGCAAAAAACCAAAACCAAACCAAACTATCAAAATGGAATTTAAGTACTTGCTGTAAGTCATGTGATAAAACTTTTTCAGCACAGGAGGTGAACCCAGGCATCTGCAGAGCAATTCCAGTGTCTGAACAGAGGTGCTTCATGCCATTTTAATCCCTAGAAAGTATATAAGACATAAAGACAGGGCTGACAGGTAAGGGAGATCTGCTTGACTTCTGGAGCAGTCGCTGGAGGCTCAGTAGGATACACTAGAAAAAGTACCCATCATAAACACTAGTGTAAACTTAAGTTTTGACATCTGAATATAACTC
The DNA here is from genome assembly GCA_028858755.1 of Ara ararauna. NCBI lineage: Eukaryota > Metazoa > Chordata > Aves > Psittaciformes > Psittacidae > Ara > Ara ararauna. The sequence goes on from CM054410.1 coordinate 52,993,536, forward strand.
TCTTTACCCTAGTCCAGTGCCAAACCCTGATGAGTGGGTTACAACCATTGCACTAGGCAGCAATATTTTTGACAGAACAGAGTAATGTACTTGACATTGTTTGAAAGTGAGGTTACTTGTAGACAGGCTTTTGTTTCAGAGTTGGGTTTTTTTAAAACACATAACTCATTTCTGATTTTTTTTTATTTTTCCCAGTTTTTTTTTTTGTTTGTTTGTTTGTTTTTTTTTTTTTTTTTCTCTCCTAGAATGACCATGAACCATGAGTCAGGAATCGCAAAGTGAAGGTGGTGGAGGTCATCAACTTCTTGTGAACTGATGAGGTATCTCCAGAGATCCCTTCCAATCTCTGTGATTCCATTATTCCCCGATTGCTCCTGACTTAAAATGAGATCATAGCTTCTCATAGCAAACGCGAAGGAAACTTCTCATAGCAAATGTGAAAGAAACTCCCTCTCTCAAGTCAAGAAGTCTTGCTTAGAAAGTTAGAGGAAATTATATCTGCTTTTACATGCCTAAAAGCAGACAGGCATGCAGGGTTCCATTGTTTCTAAGTAAGAAACTCGAGTCCAGTTGACTTCAGTCACAGTTTTAAGTCTAAATTGACAAGGATTTGTGCTAGTTTTATTTTTACTGCAGGGAATATCTCTAGGAGCTATGTGCTTGAGAAGACAAGTACCTTTCTATTCCAGTTCTTAAAATGCTTAGGGGTATACAGTATTGGTTCTTTAAAAATCCTGTAGGTAAAGAAAAGAATTAAAAGTCCCAAGTGCTTCAAAGTAAAACCAAACAAAATCCCTAATTCAACAAGCTTTATTTACAGAATAATTGCTGTGCCATATATTCTGTGTGCCAGACTTTAACATCTGAAAGCATCACTAATCATTGAGGCTAGGATTTCTAAGCCTAAAAAAATTTGCTACCTTCTTGGAAGTGCTATTTCACACATAGACACAATTTCATGCATAAAGCTGTGAAAACATACATTGGAACCATGTTTTGAAACTGAAAGAATACTCAACAGAAGTTACAGGAGTAAGGGATCAAAAACTATTCTCTCCTTGTGCCATCAGCTTCGTCTTGGTCCGTAGTAAGATAAACCATGAGCCACATTTGAATAACAGACCTCCCTTGTCCCTACAGCTACCTTCTTTCTAACATATTAAAATCAGTGCAATTTGAATTATTTCAACTTATGAGTGTCCTTTGGTCCTCAGTGATTTCTCCAAGGTCACCAAATTTTCTGTAAGTCACTTTAGGATCTATATACTCGCTCACTTGTTTCAGCTGCATTGCCTAGTTTTTGATGCTGAGTGATGATATCAGACAAAATTTGGTTTTGCACATACTGCTTTGGAGTGTGGTCCTCTGTCACATTATGTTTGTGGCTAGCTGTGCTGCCCTTTTAATTCTTTGTCTAACTGGATGAGTATGCTAACTATACGGAAACAGGCTGAAAGAACATCTCAGCTGAATGACAGAGGACAATAGTTTCTTGTGAAAGAATGAAAAATATATGAAACAAATACCTTTAAATTTCACTTTGCAGTGTCTGAAGTTTTTGAGAAGCTGCAAGAAAATTGCCAAAGCTCTGTCATTACTTAACAATCATGTTTTTAAGGGCACCAGGGGCAACAAAGATCGCTATAACTGGCTTGATTCCTGGGCTCAGAATATCATCTTAGGAGCTTTATTACTGAGTGAGTTCAGTGAGGCTTTCCAGATGAGTGATGGTTTTCAACATCAGGCCATAGAGTCTTCTTGTAAATCCCTTCCTAATATGTGTACTGGAGCATACATCTACCAGCCAACTGGTGTGAAAGACTTCTGTTTGGATTATTGATCACTGGGATATTGATCCCTTTGATCATTTGCTCCTGGTTTTTAAATAATCTTTTCCCTTTTACTCTGCTTTTTTCCTGGTCTCTTTGGATACTGAGCCTAGGTTAGCAACACTTTTTTGTCTTCATATTCCATGTCCCACATAATGAGACTGCAGAGAAGAACTTCAGTTTGTTGCCTTCACATGGTCTTCTGCTACTGGAACTGCACTGGAATACAGTGCAGTGAGGAGCATGGAAATTCCAATGCCAAACAAAAATGTCTCCATCGCAGAATGATTTGTGACTGGAGTTTCGCTGCTTTTTCTGTCCCGTCACTGGACCTGTCAGGAGAATGCAAAAGCACACACTGAGGAGGCGATGTTACATCAGTGGATACTACAAGAGCACTGGTCTTTTACAGACCTGTTTGCATGTGTGCAAGTTTCTGAATTCACGTGTGCTTTTTCTGCTCTGCATCATCTGCGTTTTGCCTGTTGTTGAGTAGCATTGGTTTGCATTTCACGTAATTCTTCCTTATTCCAGGATCTCCATGGACTAGTGTTATAAAACAAACAGCTGAGACTTGATTTAAAACAAAATAATTTAATGAAGTCCACATAATCAGCAGAACATTGCTTTCATGATATCTTCTGGAATAAGGTCTCAATCCTTCAACTGCTTACACAGATGCTTGATTTCACACACAAGTAGTCCCACTGAGATCAATGTACAACATGTGCATAAATATTTGCTGCACTGGGGTCTAGGTGAGAGATATTACAAGATGTACACTCATATATCAGATATAGCTAATTATAAAAAATTTCTTTGAATACTGTGAGCAGTTAAAGACCATTGGCTGTCAGTATATGTTTCTGTATACTTTCACAGAGGTGTTTCATCCCAAGGAGAATATTGCCAACAAATGTTGGAGAACATTTTCATCTGATTTTAACCCATGAGGCTTTCTGAATTTTCCTCCTTGCTCACTTATTTTGGATTTCTTTTCTTTTAATATTTTACAGCAGTTGAGAGTGATTCGGTGCAGTTAAAAACATTTGGAAATCTTCATGTTAATTCAAAGTATAAAGCAATTGACACCAGCTTGCATGTGAAACAAAAACTGCAAAAGCAAAAATCATTCTTTAAATGAACTCTTGCATTCTCTATATGGCAACAGAATATTATCCAGTCACGTAAAAAAAGTAGAAGCACTTCAAAGTAACTAGCTATTGCCATTACTTCACATACATGTAAAGACTGTAGTAAGTAGCTTTCACTATCTACGTAATAATAAAGCCAAAGTGCTCTTATTTCATCACAAACCAGGAAGCTTAGATGTTATCTGTAACATATTTATTATTTTATTTCTGATAACTATCCATAAAGAATTTGAGGGTATATTTTATGTGGCAAAACAAATCAGTTAGACTTACAAAGCAACACTGAAATGTATGTGAAGCGTTTACAACTAATGTCTTTCTGAAACAATGTCCATACAGATGAACAGGGAACTGGTCCAAATGTTTCCACTTAGAGTAAAATGAGGTTGCTGACATGTATACTACTGTTTTTTTCATACCAGTTTTATGTGTGTAGTTGATACAGATTCAATATCTACTGGGCATCAAAGTTAGGGTTATCACAATGTGATGAACAGGATTTCTTTATAATGGAAAAGAGTAATTTGCCTGCTTACAGTATAGGTAATTTAAAAGATAGCATGTAATTTATGAAGTATTACAATGTTGGAGATGTGGTCTTTGTAAAGGATGTGATTATATAATGCTGTTATTCCCTGGCAACATCAGTGTTTCTTTTTTTTTAAGCTATTTTTGGAGAATTTTCCAAATGTGTTGCATTTTGCTTCTGAGTTCCATTGTACTTTGCGTTTTGTTTTATTTCCTTAAAATGTTTGCTGAATGGTCTGACTTGGTCACCAAGCTAGAGAATGAAAGGAGAAAGACATGATGGCTAAATGCATTTTTGTTTCTACCCAGCTTCTTGTTCAGTGGGTAACAAAGAAAAGATTTATATTCAGAAGACCTCTCTTCACCTAAATCAGATGCCCTATTCCTAATGATAAAGACATTTTAAGTCTAAAATCATTCATATTTCAAACAGTTACCATCGAATATGAACCCAATTTTAGTCTGATTTTCAACCTAAACTATTCTCCTTAGATGTAATCTATTCAAGGAATTTTGTTAGCTGTTTCCTCTTTTCCAGTTCCTGCAGCATTTTCTTCTAAAGTTTCAAACTTTCTAGATAATGAGGTGCTTTGTCAGTGTGTTCATTTCAAAGGGAGCTAGGCACCAATGTACTACAAAGAATTCAATCTAAATGAGTAAATTATCAAGTCATGCTACAGTCCAGTTTTCTTTCAGTTTGACATGATTAGAAGTGCTAATAAACAATGCATACATGCCATAATAAAAGTTAGAAATCATTGCCATATTGTTTAACAATCACTGCCTTAGGCAAGTCAAGTTACTGAATTGTACTAGTTATTCCAGGGGATGAATACAATGCTATAAAGGAAATCTAACAACAACAACAACAACAAAAGTTTTGAAAATTGCTGTTTCCTTCAAAGAAAAGTCAGATAGAGGAACCAGCCCAAAAAAGAACCATAGTAGACACACAAATCCTAGACCTTTTTGCCGGTACCTTTTTTCTCCAAACCTCCAAATGAGCAAATGGACAGAGAAACACTGCCTGAGTGAATGAAGAGTTATGACCCATGCAGAGGAAACTGGACTCCAAAGTTTAGGATGTGTTTGAAAGATTAAGTGTCAGGCAGTAGGTCTTGCTGACTCTGACAGAGGGTCAAAAGCAGAGCTGCTCTCTGCAGTGTCAGGAATATGCTTTATAAGTCTCCTCTCTGAATGTAATGTCACATAATTATGCAGTGAAGCATGGACAACAAACAGGAGGATCTGGAAGCCATTGTGCAGCAGGAAAATGATGATGCAGTTGCCATCATGGGAGCATGGTGGAATGACTCTCACAACTGGGGTGGTGCAATGGATGGCTATAAACTCTTCAGAAGGGATAAGCAAGGAAGGAGATGTGGTGGGGTAGTTCCTTATGTTATGGAGAGAAAAGGAAGAAAAAGGCTGAGGGGTACTTAATGCTTTCTTTGCCTCAGTCTTTAATAGTAAAACCAGTTGTTCTTGGAGTATTCAGACCCTGAGCTGGAAGACAGGGATAGGGAACAGAATGAAGTCCCCATAATCCAAGAGGAAATGGTCAGCATCCTGCTACACCTTGATGTACACAAGTCTCTGGGGCTACAGACAAGGGTACTGAGGGAGCTGGTAAAAGTATTCATTGAGACACTTTCAACCATTTATCAGCAGTCCTGGCTAAATGGGGAGGTCACAGTTGACTGGAGGTTAGAAAATTTGTTGTCCATCTGCCAGAAGGTATATGGGTAACTATGGGCCTGCCAGTCTGACGTTAGTGCCAGGGAAGGTTATGAAGCCAATCATCTTGAGTGCCATCACATGGCACGTAGAGAACAACCAAGAGATCAGGCCAGGTCAGCATGGGTTTACGAACGGCAGCTCCTGCTTGACTAACCTGGCCTCCCTCTATGACAAGATGACCTGCTTAGTGGAGGAGAAAAGGACTGTGGATGCTTAAAAAGTAATGACTTTAGGAAAGCCTTTAGTAAAACCTTTGATACTATTTCCCACAGCATTCTTCTGGAGAAACTGGTTGCTCATGGCTTGGATGGTACTCTTTGCTGGGTAAAAAACTCTCTGAATGGCCAAGCTACCAAGGGCCGGTTAATGAAGATAAATCCAGTGGTGTTCCCCAGGGCTCAGTACTGGGGCCAGTTCTGTTTAATCTCTACTGATGATCTGGAGGAGGGGATTGAGTGCACCCTCAGTAAGTTTAGAGGTGACACCAAGTCAAGTGGGAGTGTTGATCTGCTGGAAGTCTCTGCAGAGGGATCTGGACAGGCTGGGTAGACGGGCTGTGGCCAATGGTGTGAGGCTCAACAAGGCAAAGTGCTGGGTCCTGCACTTGGGCCACGACAACCCCATGCAATGCTCCAGGCTTGGGGCAGAGTGTCTGGAAAGCTGCTTGGAGGAAAAGGACCTGGGGGTGCTGACTGACGGAGCTGAACATGAGCCAGCATGTGCCCAGGCAGCCAAGAAGGCCAACAGCATCCTGGCCTGTATCAGCAATAGTGCAGTCAACAGCACCAGGGCAGTGATCATCTGCCTGTACTTCACAGTTAAGGCCACACCTTGAATCTTGTGTTCAGTACTGGGCCCTTCACTGCAAGAGAGACATTGTGAGGTGCTGGAGTGGGTCCAGAGAAGGGCAAGTGTCTGGAGCACAAGTCTGATGAGGAACGGCTGGGGGAACTGGGGCTGTTTAGTCTGGAAAAGGGAAGGCTCAGGGGGGACCTTATCGCTGTCTACAACTAGATTGTGGTGAAGTGGGTGTTGGTCTCTTCTCTTAAGTAACAAGTTACAGAACAAGAGGAAATGGCTTCAAGATGTGCCAGCAGAGGTTTAGATTGGATAGTAGGGACAATCTGTTCGCTGAAAATTTCTTCAAGCACTATAACAGGCTGTGAGGGGCAGTGGTGGAGTCACCATCCCTGGAGGTATTTAAAAGACATGTAGATGTGGCACTGAGGGACATAGTTTAGTTGTGGACTTGGCAATACTAGGTAATGGTTGGACTCATTAGTCTCTAATCGAACTAAATGATTCTATGATTCTCTAATTGCACACTTTTTACAAACTGTCAGCTTAGTATCCATGCTTATAAATGTTGCTTTTCTTGATATTGTTTTCAACTTCTGATTATGATTCAGTCACCTGTAGAGGATTTTGTAGTGCTGTTTGTCAAAAGCAAGGTCTCACAGGACTGAGATTAGCCTAATGTAGAGATTATTCAGTTCTGATAACTTTGAAAAGCAAAGGAAGAAGGTTTCAGTATTGCTGTGGCTTGTAGGTTCATACATTATTATAAAAAGAATATAGTTTGTATGGTTGCTAGGATTTCTGACATGTCAGTGTTGTCAGACTGTTACAATCAACAATTTAGAAATTCATGCACTCATCAAAAGCACTCCTTGCTATCTTGACTCTTCCCACTGAAGGCAAGGGTAGAACTTCTTGTGGGAGGAGAAGCCTAATAGTGATTTGAAAATCCTATGACCTCATGCATGATGTCAATGAGAACAGCAGTAAACAGCAAAAAGCAAGGTTTTCTACTAATGGTAAGAATTAATTCTTGCATGTTTTGTGCTTTTTTTCGCATCTCTTTTCATGTCTTGAAATGTGAAATATAATCCTAATAGCTACTTTTACAGTACAAAAGTACATGCAAAGAAAGATTCCACTCTCAGGACCAGTTTTTCTGCCTCTGCCTGCAAGGAAAATGAGAGGTCAAGTAAACGGTATGATAATACCTTTTTTATTTGATTGTATGGAAAAATAAAATTCAGGCAGAATTTCTGAAGATACGATCCTTTAACAGACTATGGAAAGAGAATAAAAGAAAATAACAGATAAAGAGGAAAAAACTGCAATGAAATAACAGTTTTGCTCTCCCTGTCTATTCTGTGAAATTGTTTCTAATTATTTTTTTTATTGGCTTTCCCTGCAACTATGCTATTACATTTGGATTCCTTTATTCTAAAATTCTGTGGCATCCATAACAGAAGCTGGAGCACCAGTCTTTAGCTTTAGAATTTAATTCACTCCCCTCTATCCATGTGAGCAATACTGATTATTGTCAGTACTGAAATAATTTAGAGTTCTCAGAAGGCTCTTTAGCTCTCAGCCTTTTCTGTTAATACTACTTCAATATTTCATGGTTCTACCTACACTTGATAAGTTGCCAGAGTGACAGATGTTCTAGCAACTGCTGTTTATTTTACTTGGTAATGGTCGTTCACAGATTTTAGAGCATCATTTACATGAGACATCGTGTGCTTTAGAAATGATATTATTGCCATTATATGTTGCTATAATCATTGTCATTGGAAGTTTCAGTATCTATAACCTCCAAATAATTATAAGTAAACAATCCAGAAAGTAATAAATCCAATCCTTCCTATTTAATTTATATTTGCATGCCATTACAAGATGAGCCTGACCTATATTTATATCTCAATTACTGAGTAAACTCAGGGGAGTTTACAAAAGAAGGCAATATACAAAGTACAAAAGAAATCATTTGAATTGTGCTGGTTACACTTCAGACTTACTTTCTTGGAAAATGAAGGTGCTTCTATTGTATTCCAAAGTCAGACGATTAAATTCAGAGAGCAATAATATGGTTCACATTCTGGGTTTCTTGATATGAAACATAGCAGTAAAATACCTTTAAGTAGTCAAGAACCTATTAAGAAGCTAATTAATTATATGGGGACTGCAAAGGAGGAACACAAGGCATGTCAAATGAGAAGGTGAGCGCAGTCCTCTTGTATCAGACTTTGGTCTCTGCCAGCAGTCTGGTGCATCCCTCAGAATTGGAAAACGCTGTAAAAAAGAAATCTTGAAGTTTTGAAGCATCTAAAGCAAAAGCAGAAAGCCCCTTAAAACTCAGCAAACCCAAAAGTTAACAAGTATTCTGTGTTGGAAGAGGGAAAAGAATCAGTAAGCAGTTTAGGTAACACTTCCAGGGGTAATCAAAATAGAAAACCAAAATAACTAATTGTATTTCCACCACTTAAAGCAATGACGGTTGTGATATACTGAAAAAACCCACATGCATTCTCCTCAGAGAGTTGGAGGACTGGTATTTTACTTTGTCAAGAGGATCTTGTAATATATTAAAAAGTTACATCAGATTAGATGGATGTAGTGAGATAGTCAAAGATTTTCATTAACATCAGTTTTTTAACAGATACTATGAGCGTCAAAGTACAAATACATGTGTACATATGTACAGCACAGATGTAGACAAATATGTGCATCCGTATGGTTTGCTGGGTTGCAATACCAGATTGCACTATAGCGTCTGGGTTGTGCTACAGGTTTGTTTTTCTTCTCTTATGGAAGGTCTTAGTTTGTTTTGTTGTGATGGTTTCTTCAGGAAACTGTACAGCAGTTGCCAGATTTAGGCAATTGTAAAATGAGTAAGAAGTGATGCATGATGGTAATATGAATAACAATAATCACTGCAGTTAAGGATTTTGGTGTTGGTTGGTTTTGGTTTTGTTTGGTTTGTTGGTTTTCTTTGGTTTTGTTTTTGTTTTTTCCAGATTTTGACCTGTATTAAACAATTTCACAAGTGAACAAATAAAATGCAATGTTATTTACTTTCTAAGTTAGGGCTTCTGTTACCGGAGTACTCTGTCTGATTTCTCTGACTTTATTTCACCACTCAGTGCATGTTAGGGTACCATCTTTTTTGTCCAGGATGCTCCCTCAACATGCATCTGGTCAGGTTCTATCCAGTCCTTCTTGTAAGCACTATGGAACAAATTATAAGGATCCCTGTATACACTTGACTTCCGTGTCTGTCATGTTGTAGAAGTAGATGTATTGCTCCTGGTTACTCTCAGGCCCTCTTGGTCAAAAACAAAACAAAGGCTGGCTTGTGAATTTGAGACTCTCATGTGGTAGAGTATAGAACTAGATTTTGATTCCTGTGTGTGTTTTTGCATGCACTGTAGGAAGCCCACTTTTAATAAATCAGAAATATGGAATATAGCCACATATTTTCTGAGATTGTTCTCTTTATATTGAAATAGAAATGCCAGTTTGTTAATTTTTTTCTCTAGAAATCTTAAATTCAAATTCTTCCACTTGAATTAACAGAATTAATACTTTCAAGAAGACATCAAGTTAGGCTCATGTAATTTCAGAAAGGATAACATGTTTTGGGTAGGACTGTTGAAGCAGATGGGATTGCAAAAGATCTGAAGATCAGGTTTTCTTCAGATAAGATCTTAATTGTTCAGATGAATTGCTGATGTTTAGCAAAGTGATGGTGTAACAGGTAAAAATCTTATAACACCATGCACTTTTACTAGGATTAGCACTTTCTAAATGACATTTTTAAGCAGTTAGACTCACAGGTGTGCATGAAACATGTTTTTTTTGTTTCAGAACCAATTTCCAGAGCAATTTCATTCTTTGATATGAGAGGCAGTATCCAGTGCTGAATAGACGTAATGTTGTGTGTTATTTTTTAAATCATCATAACTAGCTCGCATATCCTTAACAGGGATATCATGTTTAGGAAAACCATGATTCCCTCAGGACTGATTTTTCACTTACTACTTCAAAAATTATATGTCTCAAGAGAGCTTCTAAAGGCATCTCTTTTTCCTTCTAGTCTCATTTGTTTTGGTATTATGAATCCTACAACTCCCTAACGTATCATGTGAGCTTGCTGAAGTACATGTTCTTGCTGCAACTGAGATGTGAAGGAAGGGGTACTTGTTTAGGGATTGCTACTGCCCCTTGCTCAGATGTTCCCCCATTTTCAATGAAGTCTTTATGCCCAGATTTTCTTGTTTATCTGTCAGTTCATTACTTAAGGCCAGACTGTCAAAATAGGTTAAATATTCTTTGGGAAACATGATCACATCTTTCAGACACCACAAACATGTTTAATACAAAAAGATTGGCTCGATAAAAGAAACATGATAAACTTGCATCTCAAAAAATACTTTTCTACTGTTCCATGTAGATTTCTAAGAGCATCAGTACGCAATGACAAATCTCATTGCAATAAATTCCTGGAAAAGGCACAGAGAGACACCAGCAAACCGGTGAAAATGATTGCTGATGATTTGTTCTAACTACTTGACCTTGTGACATCTTCCCCAGATATATGATCAAGATGGGACACTGCAGCACTTTATTGATGGTGGGGAACCCAGTAAGTCAAGCTGGATGAGGTATATCCGATGTGCAAGGCACTGCGGGGAACAGAATTTAACAGTGGTTCAGTACAGGTAAAGTATATTTTTATTTACTCAATGAAAAAAAAAAAGAATATGTTATTAGTAAAAAGCCAGAATGTAACTGCCACCAGTACTACAGCCTTTGATTGCAGAGGCAGTAGCAGGGATTTTGTGAATGTGCTCATTCAGGGCAACACAAAAGCTGCAGAGTGAAGCTACTGGAAACAAATACAGCCCCAATTCGCCTGTGTACCCACCACACTTCACAGAGACTTCTGCACTTTTTCAAACAGTCTAATCAGAAGCAAGCTAACACAAGCAATCCTCTGCCCTTAATAAAGATGCATGTCCTAGAAGAAGGGGAAAAATGGGAGGATAGGGGCTTTGAACTCAAAAGCTTTCCAAGAGTCAGTCTTGAGGCACGTATACACCTAAAGCTTGAACTTTGAGTGCACCTGCTAGCCAAGACTTCTAGTGCTTGTGTCTCTTATGTCGCTGGCTAGAGAAGGTCAAAATGTGAAGAAAAATGTAAAGAAATTACGGTGCATTTTACTTTGTACTCAGAAGGAGATTCAGAAAACCCAGACAACACATATAAATACACGATCTCGGCTATAAACAAATATTTTGTCTCAGAATCAGAAGCAACTGCTTGGCCTTTTTAAATGTGGTAGGAAGCACATCAAAGAATGCCCTGGGCTTGCCGGTCATAATGAGCAATCCTGATTTTAGTTAGTTGCTTTAGACAGTAGAGTTTCTTTTCTTTAGAAAGAATCTTAAACTATTTAAAGTACCTTTAAAATTAAATATAAAACATACAAAACCAAGCTAAAATAAAATATATAAAGTTTGATTATCCCATAGGGTTCCAATTTAACAGTGGTAAAATTGTTCAATTGCTTTTTCAGCTTTTTTATTCTCCAGCCAGTTGACTGGATAATGCTGCAGTTAAAAAAATAACAATCCTATTTATACATTACAAATCTTTTATTATGCGCTTAAATATCTGATATCTATTCCTAAAATCCCACTGGATTTTAAATAAATACACTGGATAATGAATAAAGATTGCTGTGATGAAAAAGTATTTTTGTAGGTATCTTATGAACTATTTCACAATGTGGTGGTGTGTGCATGCACACATACATATGTAAATAAGAAAAAAAATATATGCGTACGTATATATAAATGACAAACCTGAATGAAAAGTGAGCATGAGAAAGTCATTACACATCCTTCAATATTAAGTGGATTTTACAGCTCTCCTTTCATGATGGAGTTTTTACTTAGAGTTCCCTCTGTTGATCTGCTTTCGATTACTTCAGATCTTTATAAAATGAACTACAAAAACACAATTTAAAAAACTGGCATCCATCACCAGTGACTGCATCCAAGTGTAAGAAAATAGAAAAGTTGGACACTGAAAAACCAGTCTAATTTTTATTGTACATGGACGTCCTCCTCACAGAAAGTCAGCTGGTTTAAATTCATTCTGTTATGATTTGTAATATCTAAATGGAATTTTCTTCAAAGTGCTCTTGATTGATTGACCCTTAGCTGAACGTTTTGTTTTTATTTTGAGGCTGACAATAATGTTTGTTGGCATGTGCTCTGCTTCAACTGCGTTGGGACGCCATGAAGCAATCTTTATGAGTCATCCAATCACAATACTAAATACATGTCAGCAAAGGAAATATTATCCAAAAAGGGAAAAATCCCTTTGATGTACTTCAGCATGCAGAGATTTCTGCGAGTTTTGGAAGCTCTGCATGCTTGTAAGGGACAGTGTATGCTTACACTTTTTTTCCTTGCCTATTCCAAGCCCCACAGACCACCCATTGCTCAAAAACAGTTCTGCTCTTTCAGCAGCAAAGTGTGTCATTTAGTTTTAGCACATTCATTTGCCAGGCTGCTGTGTTTATGTTAAGGGAAGCCAAACTGAGAGATGAAATGTTACAAGGGTGAAGTACAAAGTAGACTCAATTTTTCTCGAGTTAGGAGATGCTAGTAATTTATAGCGTAGCTCTGATTTTCATTTTTAAGTAACAGTGGAAAGAATTAACGAAATGCTTAGCTCTAGGAAGAAGGATAGAGAAGAGAAGAGGAGGAGGAAGAGGAGGGAAGGAGAGAGGGTAGGCACAAAGGGAAGAGTTTCTGTCAGATATTCATAGAAAGGTAGGAAAACCGTTCTGCTTAGCTAGCAGTGCCCTCCTGAGACAGGGTAGCAGTAAGCGAGGAAAATAACAAGATAAATGAAATTTTTGCAGCTGCTAGTAAAATATTGAGAATCTGCACTTTTTTATTGATCTTTATGATCCTGTTGCCAAGAGCCACTTTGCAGTGACAAAATATGTTGACAAGTGCATATCTCACTGCCATGAAAAATGTGGTAAAAAGATTCTCCTTGTGTCTGCAGTGTTATACAAGGAACAAATTGCATCGCTACAGCCAATTCTTTATAGAAAGTCTAAATTTAAGGCCTACCAACCCTAAACCCTTTTATCTTGAATTTCAGGCTAACGTCTGTAGCAATTCTTCACTCAGAAAACCAGTTGAGGCCTAATTTTTTTTTTTTTTTTTGGTCTGTAGATGTTTTTCTGCCTTACATAAGCTGTTGTAAAAAATAGTCATTTCTTGGGACTTTGACTGTATCATTTTGGTATGTAATCCTTCAGCGAAAGTGGAGTGTTCTTCTTGTATATATTGAATTTCTATCCATCTCACAGGAGTGTGTTTTACTGTTCCATGTGAAGCCTAAGGGAAAAGCCACTACAAACTGATAACATTTTTATTTTATCTTGTGCCTGATTCTAATCTTATACAGAGTTTGCCCTCAAACTGTAAATCTGTTAAGAGTAAAAGTATCACTCTGAAGCTATTTACACCAGTGCAAGATCAGGATAAGGCTCTTGTTTTTATGCTAGAGATTCCAGGATTTTTCCTTCCCCCCACCTCAACTCCCAGTTCAATTGTCTAGGACTACCTACACTCCTTTTCCACAGCGATGTGATAAGATACCACATTTATGCTAACACTAAATTATGCTTACTGAAGGATCATCAACATTACCTCATGTTCCATAAAGGGGAAGTTATTATGGTTGCATGTTCAGATTGACCCCATTTTCGTATTTCCTTCAGTCAAAGTCTGTTTTACTTAGCAATCCAAGATCTCTTTTTTGGAGTTATATTGCTGTAATGAAAGGTTGTGTTACACTACTTCAAACCTCTTGCTAAGTTAACTTGTTAAAATGAAAGAACTGTTGTCTATTTCCCATAAGATATGTTAACTTTAGATGACAAATGCAAAGCTTTTGAAATGGCTCAACTTACTGAACTGTGTGCAGAGCTCTGATGCTGCTACTGTGTGAGCAAACTGCAGCATTTCTAAAATCACTTTAAAAAGGAAAGTGCAAGAAAATACTTGTCTTTTCATAAAATCTTGCTGCTTGTAAAATCTTAGTGTTTAAAATGTGCTAGGAACATAGTGCCTCTAAGTTCTTTCCTATTTTGTGCTACAGGAGCAAAGCCATTTCTTAATGATAGATTTGTTTTTAAAATAATGAGTAAGTTTTTCTTTTAGTTATCTGCAGAAAGGCTTCCAAAACAATGAATTTCTTCTGTAATGCTGTATCATATTGTGTCTGATAAGAGAAGAATGCTCTATTTCTAAATTTATTTATTTTTTTCTCTTTATTAGGTCAAATATATTCTACCGGGCTTGCATAGATATTCCCAGGGGCACTGAGCTGTTGGTTTGGTACAATGACAGCTACACATCTTTCTTTGGAATCCCTCTCCAGTGCATCGCACAAGACGAAAATTGTAAGCTCTTCCTTGAATTTCTACTTCCGTAAATCAGAATTCCTGATTCATCCATAATCATTTATATCCCTAGAATATTTTAGGACATTTTAAATTTAATTTAGAGTGAGATTGATGTGCACAGAATAAAACCCTAAAAATGGTACACTTAAGCTGTGCAAAATCATGGTGTTTACCTAAATAAATTGAGGTGTTTGGAAGTGTGCAGATATGTGCTGTTAAATAGCAGATTTCACTGAATCATAGAATCATAGAATCATAGATGCATAGAGTCATGGGTGCATTTTCCACCGTGGCAGCCTGCATACCTTGGTAGTGTGTAGAATCATTCTTCTAAGTAATTCATTCCTGATCTATTCCTAACTGATTTCCTTGGCCCTCTCTGTTGTTATCAGACCTATCCCAAGATACTGTCTTGCCAAAACAGAAATGTATTTCAGGTCTATGAGGCCTCTGTTAGTGATCATTCTATTACCACTATGTTGAGAAAAGCTTTGTCCGACTGATTATAAAGATGAGATCCTTGTGGTTGAAAGGTAAAAGCGAGCCTCTCTAAATAATAACTGAACGTAAGTAATCTGAAATTACAATGAGCCTCCATTCCATTTTAGCCATTCCTGTTTCCATCCATTCTTCTACTGCTTCTCAATATTTTATTTTTGGTTTGCTAGGACTTGTAACAAAATTAAGCATGTAACTCTAACAAAGACCCAGTCCAATCTAGAGCTGGACACCTTTGTAATGGGGATAGGTGATCCAACCTCACCCTTCATTTTCACTGTGTGTGGAACTTGATTAGAGCTTACATCAAAGTCCTCGCTTCCATTTTAACAGCTGTGTGTATCTATATGGTGAAAGAAACTGATAATGAATGCCTAATTGACTTTGGTCCAAAGTAACCCTGTGGCTACCCATGCTTAATCAATTACATACAAGATGTATTTTTTTGGTCAAGTACTTGGATACTTAAACAGCAATGCTAGGATGAATTTGTGTCTCGTAGCAAGTTAAATACTGAACCGTACAGCAATAAAACAACAAGATAGCAGTGATTAAACTGTCAAAAATAAACACCCTTCTTCATCTTGAGTTTCCAAAACTGTTGGTCTTGAGAAAGGTTTAAATTTAATTACTGGCAGTAATGTTTGCTGATAAAACTCATGCTCTGCAGTGTATAATATAGAAATATTATTTTTTCTTTCATGGAGCTTGCAAAACCTTTATTTGAAAAACAAACCATTAAGGCTAAAATCTCTAAGTATTGTCACTTACTATTTTGCTGTTACAAAAACCAGAGTTTCATCCACAGGGAGACTGACATGAGTAGATGAAATTCATTTCTGAGCATAGATATGTTGTCTTGATTGACTTAAGCCTTCAGAGTAGACCTTCTGCTTATCTTCTACACAGGAGTGTTTTCACCCAGTACAAATTCTGTCTATATTCCTTAGGTCTTTAATATACTGATCTTATTACTTCTGTGGACTTCTATGAATAGAATATCCACACTTCTTTGGTGAGGATGTTGGGACAAAATAAAAGTATACTAATTGCTCCTTGTACTGAAGAGACATAGAAGATGCATTATATGTTTGGAAACTTCTGTTAGACAGCCCAATGGATGTAGCTCTATTTAGAAATCAGCTCCTCAGATACTCCAGAAAAGCATAGACTAGGAAGGACCACAACTTAAATAAATTAAATAGCATGTAATATTATAATTTTGGAATCATTAAGATTGATGGAAGGTATTAGAACATAACTCTGTTAAGTAACTGGCATTATTTAAGGTATTACCAAAACATTAATTTTTGTTACCGTTTTATTGCACATTAAATAATGTTAGATTATTCTAGCTCATAACAGAAATTGAATTCTCATATTTGTCCTTAGAAATCTAAAATCATGTCTTACCTAAACAGAGTTGGAATTTTTAATCACCTCTTCAGTAGGTGGTATGTAACTATACACATTGTGAGAGTAACTGTGTGAACATATGTAAACATAGACATATGCATACCTCATATTTAATTTTAAAATCTCTATTAAATTATTATATGATGAGGTTGAGTGTGACAAAATGGAAAGCATGAGAAGGTACTGGGACCAGGTGGCCTAAATTATGCTTCTTTTTGCATTGTGATGCAATTTTTCGTTGGCTGACCCTATTTTTCCATAGGACTCTTGCTTCACTCACTGAATGAACTAGATGATACTCAAAGATTGAGGCAGCAGTTCAACAGTCTTCTGTATGTTTGACCTCCTTCCTTCCTTATCATGCAACATTCAAATTCAGCATTAAATCATTTCTTTGTGAGAACAGCTATGGAATTTGTTGTTGAAATAGCTGAGTGCCTCACAAGGAATAGTTAATTGATGAACATAATATATTTTTAGGACTAGAGACAACGTTTGTTCCTATTTTGTAGGTGGGAAATTGATGCACAAAGATATCTCTGCCTATACTTTGCATTGTCTTGTGGTGAGCTAACTGCTATTAGCCGTAATAATATGAGTAATGGTGAAGTCACTGGCTTTGTACTGTATAGGCTGTTGACTATTTGTGAGATGCAATAGTATAATACCCTTACTGGCTGCCCTTTGAAAGGATAAGGGAACTATTTCTGCAGTAAAGCTTTAGACATTCTTGTCTCTAAGACAAGAAATCCTTGTCTCTGAGTTGGAGAGACATGAATTTGAGAGGTGGACCACTCGGTGGATAAAGAACTGGCTGGATGGCCGCACGCAAAGAGCTGTGCTCAATGGCTCAATGTCCAGCTGGAGACCAGTAATGAGTGGTGTCCCTCAGGGGTCGGTGTTGGGACCGGTCTTGTTCAACATCTTTGTTGGTGACATGGACAGTGGGATTGAGTGCACAGTGGGATTGAGTGCACCCTCAGCATGTTTGCTGATGACACCAAACTGCATGGCTCGGTTGATACGCTGGAGAGAAGGAATGCCATCCAGAGGGACCTTGACATGCTTGTGAGGTGGGCTGATGCCAACCTGATGAAGTTTAACCATGGCAAGTGCAAGGTCCTGCACCTGGGTCAGAGCAATCCCAGGCACAGCTACAGGTTGGGCAGAGAAGAGATACAGAGCAGCCCTGCAGAGAAGGACTTGTGGGTTTTGGTTGATGAAAAAATGAACAAGAGCCGGCAGTGTGCGCTTGCAGCCCAGAAAGCCAACCGTATCCTGGGCTGCATCAAAAGGAGTATGACCAGCAGGTGGAGGGAGGTGATCCTGCCCCTCTACTCTGCTGTTGTGGGACCCCACTGAAGTATTGTGTGCAGTTCTGGTGTCCTCAACATAAAAAGGACAAGGAACTGTTGGAACAAGTCCAGAGGAGGGCCACGAGGATGATCAGGGCACTGGAGCACCTCCTGTATGAAGATAGGCTGAGAAAGTTGGGGCTGTTGAGCCTGGAGAAGAGAAGGCTGCGTGGAGACCTCATAGCATCCTTCCAGTGTCTGAAGGGGGCCTACAGGGATGCTGGGGAGGGACTATTCGTTAGGGTCTGTAGTGGTAGGACAAGGGGTAACAGTTTAAAACTTAAACAGGGGAAGTTTAGACTGGATATAAAGAAGAAGTTCTTTCCTGTAAGGGTGGTGAGGCCCTGGAATGGGTTACCTAGGGATGTTGTGAATGCTCCATCACTGATGGTGTTCAAGGCCAGGTTGGACAGAGCCTTGGGTGGCATGATTTTGTGGGAGGTGTCCCTGCCCATGGCAGGGGTGTTGGAACTAGATGATCTTAAGGTCCTTTCCAACCCTAAATATTCTATGATTCTATGATTCTATGATTTAAGCCCTATTGTATCCCACGGAGTGCCTGAGCAAGGTTTTTTTTTTCCCATGCTCTCAAAATCTGTGCTTGTCTGTGATATAGCAATTGGACATGCTGACTGCACCATTCAGAGTCAGCGTATCACAAGTGCAGCAGCATGTTCTTTCAGATGACAAACCCTTTTGTGCAACAAATGTATACACCATTCAGACTTCTGTGAGTCCTTTCAATCTCAGATACTCCTTTGAATGAGGTTTCATTTCAGTGTCACAGAAATAGCATCATCCATTGAGATCACTGTCTCATTCAAGCCCATTTTTTTTCGTGCATTGTTAAAATAAAGTTGTTTAATTCTAGTGTCGAGAAAAATGGATGTTGGAATTTTTTTTGGGGTGTCTCCCAATATTATATTAGTTCTAAAAAAGCATCTTATTTACTTTTTTTTTTCTCCCAGTGAATGTCCCTTCGACTGTAATGGAGGCCATGTCCAGACAAGACACCCTACAGCCATTTAATAAAAGTAGCAAACTCTCCCCCGCTACTCTACAGAGATCCATAGTATTTCCACAGACTCCGTGTAGCAGAAATTTTTCTCTCCTGGATAAGTCTGGGTCCATCGAGTCAGGATTTAACCAGATCAGTGTCAAAAACCAACGAGTTCTTGCAAGCCCAACTTCAACAAGCCAACTAAATTCTGAGTTCAGTGACTGGCATCTTTGGAAATGTGGGCAATGTTTTAAGACTTTCACCCAGCGGATCCTCTTACAGATGCATGTGTGTACGCAGAACCCTGACAGGTAAAGCCCAGGCTCTATTTCTGTATCTGCTGATAGCCAGATCCACTGCTTTCTTCTTTTATCAAGCTGTTATCATTTCCAAAACCAAACTATTATTAGGAGGAGCCTGTACAACAATTCATCTGCAGCTGTGTGAAGTAAGCTGATAAAAACTATTGCTTGACTTCACTATTTGTAAAAACATTTGGTGCCTAAATGTGCAGATAAAAAGAAATAGCTAAGGATATAATCTTGTTTTCAGAATGGTTGGTACATGTGATGGAGACAACAAAATAGACGGAAATTTTATGAATATCACAGGTAGAAAAATAAGGTCAAGATAATTAAAAGTCTCTCTGTCTTCCAAAGATAATCTAACTTGCTGCTCAGTGACTGTCACAGTCATTTCAGGGTTCACCTACAGTGTGCAATGTGTATGAACTTAATTAAGCACTAAGAGGTAATGAATTGGAATTTTTTGCTTAGTACTATTTTTCTTCAGAGTATGCAAACCCATAAATCGTGCAAAGCTGTCAAAAGGAAATACCTACTCCACTAGTGATGTGGAGGAAAACAGATGCCACTTATTCAATAAACTAATATCCACACAGAAGAAAAATGTTGACTAGATACCTCAGAGTCAAAGTTGGTTTGAAAGTTTGTCAATACAGAATTTTATGGCCGTGGGCTGAGGATGAAATTTAGCTGAACAAGTGAATTAAAATTTCAGGTACTTTGACTGGTGGCACAGTAAATATAATGAAACCATTATTTATGAATCAAAGCTGGTTTATTTGACAATTTTGATAGCTGGCAGGACAAAAGGTAAAAATCAAATTAATTCAATAAAAAAGGCTGCCCAAGGCTGTCTCTTCTTCAGCTGTGAAGAAGGTATGAGCAAACCAGCTGAATCTCTGGAGAAGATTGTTCTAAAAGCAGCATTTAATTGTGAATTACATGTAACCAAAACACTACAAAAAACCAGCAGAGAGTCTGTGTGTATGTTTGTATACATGTTTACGTCTCTTTGTGTACATGGTTATATATATACTGTACACATATGCTTGTGTGATTCTGTCATGTGGAGATATTGAAGTGTAAATCCAGTTTCCCAAGAAGAAATGTCAAACACGCTAAGGGCAAATCTTCACAGAATCTAAAGAATTGATAATATTGTGAATGCAAACAAGCCCTTCCAACATTTTCTGAATTTGATTCTGGCTTTGGCAGAAACAAACGGCATGCTAAGGAAGTTGTAGGACATGACTGCCAATTTAAATGCCACAATGTAGAGTATAGGTCCTGAAAGATCCTCTCTACTAAGTTTCAAGGACTCTTATATTTCCAGTATTAAAGCATTCTAAGCATACTATAAACCATAAAATGCTGCTTCAGATGGCCTAGAAGAGGTGCATGGCGAGGCTTTGCACATACTTTTCCAGTGACTCACCTAACAAGGTGTGATGCTTAAATTCCATCCTTTCCCTCATTTGAACTTCTGTCTTCCTTTATGAAGAACCAAGCTGCAGATAATATTCAATGCAAGAAGAGTCTCCTTAATGGGGCTTTTCTGCACTCTAAGGGATAGTTAAATATTCATTCTGCCAGAGAGAGAAAATGAGAATATTTTATCCTCCAATTAGGTCTGCCATTTTGGAGTAAAGAGATTTGACTTTTTGTAATTTATTTTGTCCTAGGTATATTGTATCAAATATTGCCTGAAACACAGGCTGCTTTTTAAGTCTTCACCCTTAGAATTGAACACCCTCATTAGCAGGTTACTGATTCCTGTTATCTTGCTGTTTTGTCTCTCCCACACCTACCTAATTTGTCCATGCAGAACAGCTTCAACAAGGAAGTGAAGAGCATTTTTAGCTCTGAATACCCTACAGCCTAGTAGGAAAATTATCTATATCAGAAGGCAAGTTAGCTCCCCCAGGAGCAAAGAGAGAAAAGGGTGATTAGAGAAAAGACCCAGGAGATGTGGTGTGGTGGAGAAGATGTAAGTAAGGACTCTGAGTCATACATTTTGAATCCCAGAAGCTTTCAGGAAGATTCAAAAGATAATAGCTAACACCTTTTTCTCAATATTGATACTGGCTAATTCTGCTGATTTCCTCTTTGGCTTGCTGTGTTTTGTAAAACCTGTTCTTAAGAAACTTTTTCCTTTGTGTTACATAGAGAGCATAAAACCTAAATGAGTTTGTAATACTCTCTTAGAATCAATTTGCTGCATAAATGCTAGATACTGCAGTGTTTTGATTTGTGACCCCTGCATTCCCTCTGTACTGAAAAATAGCTTACCTCTTTATGTTCTCATTAAATAAGCTGTGCAGACTCCTTGTGGAGGCCAGTTTCGTAATGCCTTCTTTGTTCCCACGAGGTGCGCCACCAACATAACTCCTGTAAAAGCATTTCCCAATAGGTTCATTTAGAGTATTTTGTGGGATGTCAGTCACATGAATCTGTTTAAGCTCACTGCAATTAATTCAGTGTGAAATTACTAGAATAACAGTTACTGCAGATCCTTACTGCCCTAGGATCTGGGTTCTTGTATCCCTGGTTAGAAGTCATTACATGTTGATCTTACATTAGGGGCAGCTTTTTGTCTTTTAGCAAGTACCAGCAAGTACCAGTAGATCAGCTGTTTAGTGATACAGTGGCTGAAAAAGAGTTGTCTTCAGTTTCTTAAACATACTACATTTCTCCAGATGAAAAATTCCTGAAGTGTTGGACAAAATTTCATGGAGACAAAATATCTTTTTGCCAGCCTGAAGTCCTGGGTGCAACATTCTCTTTTGTATTTTCTCAACAACATCTGCAGCCCTGCTCTGGCTGATAAACAGCTTCCCATTTATTGTCAGCAATTTGTGAGCTACACCAGCCACTGTTTCTTCGATGTGACTGAAGCAGCAGAGCCCACCTTCTCTAGGAAATTACTTTAGACTATCTATTCTTGCTTGGTATTTGTTTTTCAACAATACTGATTACCTACAGCAAGAGATACAGGAAAAACATTTTTGAATCTATAGAGGAATCCAGTTTATGGACTGAAATTTGTGAAAAGTGGACTATGTGGGGCTAGAGAAATTTGAAAAAAAAAAAATTACTTGAAATCCCCTTAGATTCAGAAAACATCGGAACAAGGGCAGATATAAGAAAGGCCCAATATATTTAATTCTATTAGACAGTAAGAAAGAAATGGTCCTATTTAGCAGGCACATGATTTAACAAATAAAATAATAATTAATCAATTATGAATAAAAAGGAGAATTATTAGAATAATCTATATTTGGAGATTATTATATTTTGCAGGGCTCGCGTCAAAATTAGTTGTAACTGAGTATGGAGTGAGTATGGAAAATGGAGGTTTAAATCCATTCAAGATTTTGATTCTGAGACTTTCTGATCCTTTGGGACTTATTTTAAGCCTTTCCTGGACTGAAGCAGTTTGAGCACCTATTTCTTGAAGCAGAAGTCAGAAATCTATTTCAACTTCTTATTTAGTTATTTGTTTGCTTATTTATTTATTTTAATTTTTTTGTTGCTGTTTCTTCCACCACTGCAGAAATGCCAAACAATGCTATCTGGGTGTCTCCTTTGATCACAGTGAATCATTTTTAGAGCAAAATTTTTAATTTCTTTTTTTTTTTTTTAAACAGCAACCACTTTTCTGATAATGATGCAGTCCCTTTTACTGACATCTTTCTTCTTTCTCACCATGATCACCAGATTCAGGATGTATTGGTGTGGAGGAAAGGCAGATGGCTGCAGTTTTCATGAGCTGTCTGTGACATATTTTCATATACAATCTGTACATCTTCAATATATAGCCTCACTGACTGCCATGTATTTAAGCTGATAATTTGAGGGAAAATCTATTCTACAAGGTCTGTCTGTACCTGATAGACTGTGAATGTTTTCTGGCCTTTGTACTTCTTGTTTACTCAAAAAATATTATTGTACCAGTGTTTTGCAGTAGCACCTCAATTTTAAATTGTGATTTAAAACCAAACAAACAAAGGGCAACAACCAAAACCAGGACTTTGAAGTTCAAAATTGCCAGTTTAGTAGGTCTTTTTTCCCAAGATCATGGATCAGACCATTTTGTGTTTGTCTTTTCTTTTATAGGTTCTAGGTCTTTGACCTTGATGTTTCCCCGAAGTCCACTAATTAATTTGAACATATCCCAGAACAGACCTAAAAAAAAAGTAAATGTTTTAAGCAAGAATTGTCTATTTCTGTTTATGTAGTGGTTATGCAATATTGCTCAATAAAAGTAAACATCATGCTGAATTTAATGTTTATTCTTACATTATCTTTTCATGAAGATTTCTAAACTACCTTTCCATAGGACAGCTGTCACCTAACTCCTCCAGCTGTAGCTCTCCACTTAATGCTGTGCAGTACACAGGCCTGGCCCTGAAAGCTGTTGCTTGGCCCATTTCAATGTGCCCTGCTTTCAGTTTTTGCACAGACTGTGGTGTGAGAACCTTCCCTCTGTCATGCTGTGAAACCATGCCCTGGCTCCAATGGAGCCCTGCTTCCCATGCTTTGAGACCATGACATGAATCAAATTGATTTTTCACTCCTTCTTAGTTCTCAACAAGGAGAAAAGCACTTTCCACTGCATGTTAATCCCTCTTCTTTTAGCTAGTGCTTTTCTAGCTTTTTTATAAGGGGAAGAAATTACAGCAATGTGCTATTTTGTCTCCGTGATCTGACAGTGTCTCAATGATAGAGTTACTGGTATTCAGGAACTCACCATTACAAGCAATTGCTCTTTTAAGGATTGAGCTGGGATTCCATATGCCTCTGAAAACATCAACTTCACTTCTGAAGCTGTCTCACTAGAAACCTGTTCATCATATAGGAAATGATCAGAAAATTAAGTGAAAATAATTATAAGGTTTTCGAGGATTCTAATAATTCAGACAAGGAATAATTAACAATGTAGAAAATAAGTTTATATTAGCTGGATGCACTTGCAAATCAGAACTTGGGAAGTATATTTTTCTAGCAGAAGAACAGTAGAAGATAAATATTTAAAGTCTGTGTCACTTTTCGTAAGTGAAAATCGAAATAGAATTAACCTAAATTTCCAGTTGCCTGTCTGCAGCTCTTTCAGATGCAGAGATATGGATTTTTCTATTGTTATCCTTTAACATGCCCAAAGCATGAGTTTTTGTGAGGTTCAACAAGCCTCATAGGAAAACATGGGTTTTGTACTGGTCCTGTACATTATGTACTTTCACCCAGAAAAAAAAAACAGTTACAAAAGTGAGAAAATTCTAAGATGGGAAAAGACATCACCAAACAGCAAAATCATCCCAGAGATTATCTAAATTAGGAGCAAAATGTATTCTCGACTGCTTTCATTTTAAGAATGCAACTTGAAAAACTTGGAAAAGCTCACGATCTAAATTAACTGCAAAACCTGAAAACTATTACATTATAGTTACCCCTTTCTGAATTTCCCTTTAAATGGTCTGTGTTGCTATAGTGGGCCATAGTATAGTTAGGGACTGTAAGACTAGGGTCTTTAGAAAAAGCTGGTGGACTCTATGTGTTAAGTAAACCTAGATAGCTGATTAATGCTGTATGGGGTTAATGACTGCAGTGTAAATTTTCTAACAGGAGAATTATCTTCCAGGAATGTAGATTTCCTTTCTTTAAGCTCAGACAGAAAGACAGAGAACTAGAAAAATACATAGCTTGGTGTTTTAGGAAAAACATTAGAACTGCTTTTGATGGCTGTCAGCACATAATTCTCCTCTGCACGTTGCTATATATCAATTTAGCTGTTCTTAAATGTCACTGAAAAATATCATATGAGAAGGTTTTGATCATCTGGAAGAGCCCACAAGATCCTTTGTAAAAAATTCAATGATGGACACATTCAAAACTATGCTCATGACATCTGAAGAACAATTTTTTATAGAACAAAGTATTTCTTTGTGTAGTGAGCATGTACTTTGAGAGCTTGGGACACCTGTTTCATCAAACTGATTTCATTCATGCTCGCTAATCTGCCTGTACCTCTGCAGAAGAATATTGTAGTTATGTAGGTTTCACATATGAAGTGTTAATTTTGTTTGAACATTAATTTTCTGGAACATCAACACACATCTGGACTGTGACACAACTGTACTTATATGCACATAGATACCTTGAAGCTCAAGAAAGTGCGATATGATCTCAGTTATTTAAGAGGAAATGAATTTTTTTGGTCTGGGATTGCATTCAGTTTAGCAGAACGTCTTTAAAATACAGCTTATGGAGTCCACCATTTTTGTCATTATTGTTCCTTCTGTCTGCAAATCTCTACTATAAAGAAGTCCCATCTTAATTTTCTGTTTCAGTGCAGACCAAAGTGATGGCAGAAGATGTAGCGCAAGTGCTACATCAAAGACAGGACTGCTTTGCCTGTGTCAATGTACTCACTGAACACAGCATTGCTTATGTTCAATCCTTATGCAACACTTTCATTTTTTAAAAAAAGAACATATTGATTTCATTTTCTGGCAAGAAAAAATTCAGAGAATAGCAAAATTGTTACCAGAGGACAAAATGATAACTTTAATACTTATTGAATGACTTCTTTTGCTCTTGGAAAAAATAAAAATACCTTAAACTTGTCAAAAATTGGCATGTTTGAACCTGCAACTGTGCAAATTAGATACAGCACTTTAAAATAGTTATAGTATTTAAATGCATTTATAGTCTAATTTTTTAAAATGAGCTTTGTTTAATGTATGCCTTATATTTAGATTGAAAAAATTACTTATTCTGCACATTTTAGTGTCAATCAGAATTGCCTGGGTATCAACTGGAGAAATACATCCCCTGCAAAGAGGAGGGTAACTTCTTTAATCATTTTTATCCCAAGACATGGATGAATGGAAAAAATACAAAGTGACCTAGCAATAGGTGACTTTCTACACATCTCTTTTTCTTGAGCATCGGCCAGTGAAATGTGTTCTGAGTATGTGTATTAATACCCTTTGTAAACATGAAAGAAGTTTTGAGCCAATGTAGGGGTAAAAACATTTTACTTGGCATCTCAATGTTCAGTTATAACTGGTTTGGAATTTGGCTATTTACAGACAAGTTACCGTGTGACTTTTCCCTGCATGAAATTAATCACATTGATTTTAAAAAATAAAAGATTAATTGGTTTTATACAGTGTTGTATCATTTATTGTGGTACCTATTAAAAATAGATAACCAGAGGCTAATAGATGTTAATGGTCCCTTTCACTGTCAACAAAAAAAAAAATCAATGTTTCTTGGATACAGAATACCTTAATGTGTTCTTTTTTGCTTAAAAGCATTTTATTTGAAAATATCCAAACAAATAAACCTGCATTCACAAGTCATCTTTGTTTTAGCAGCTCTTGAATTTTCATTTCAAGTTCAATAAATGTTTTGTGTGCAAATTAACTGCACACTTCAAAT
Organism: Ara ararauna; assembly: GCA_028858755.1. Taxonomy (NCBI): domain Eukaryota; kingdom Metazoa; phylum Chordata; class Aves; order Psittaciformes; family Psittacidae; genus Ara; species Ara ararauna. Next base: position 53,020,093 of record CM054410.1, read on the forward strand.
AAGGAGAAGGCTGGACATGTGACTACTTGTCTTCCAATAAGAGAAACATATCCAGCATTTATTTTTCTCTTAAAATATTATTTTACATATCTCATGTACTTTTTTCAGGGCCACAACATCTACGTTAAGTAACCTTTCCACAGCTTTTATATATTTCGTTCAAACTTGTTGGAAAGCAGTTAGATTTTCAAATGTAAGTAATTAAAAATGTAAGCTATTGAGTTATTGGCCAATACTGAGCTATTAATCAAGCTAAAAAATTCTACAATCAGGGTTCAGTGCTCTGAAGCACTGTAAAATAATAGTATTTGTGTTCAGTGATGCAAGTAGCCGCAATTAAGCAGTTCACTTGACAAATGAGATAGTTCACTTTATTTTGCACTTAATTGAATTGTACATGCTTGGTCACCATTGTCTCCTTCCCTTTAGTTTTGGTTTCCAGCCATTTAAACACACACATTTATTAAAGAGAGAGCGATTAAGTTGGAGTTGGCCATTTGCTCTAGAAATGCAGACATCAAGAGCTCTGACCTATAATGTTGTACAGGGTAGAAATCATTAATATACCTCTAGAAAAAAATCTTAATTTTCTTAACAAAAACTCTGATGAGATTGTTGGACTTTGTTGCTAACTTAATTGAATTGTCAAAAAAAAAAAAAAAGAGAACCATGCAGGACGTTGATATCAAATCACTTTTACCAAACAGAAATATATATATATTGTTACCTCACATTTTATTTTAGTTACGAATAATATTTGCATTTCAGTAGTTCTATCTCACCTTGCTGTCCTGTATCCTTTCCTTTCTGTGTTTGCAGTCTGCTTGTCATGATTCTGAATTTGTAACATCTCAGTCAGTTTTGTTTGTTTGTTATGTTTGTTTTTAACAAATTGTGGTGTTGAAAACCTAAGTTCTGGGTTTCATTTCAAGATCATAAAAAGAAGTGTTTTCAGTCTGGATGGGAGAAATGTGTTAATTAGATGCAAATGTTTTCAATAGCAGTAAGAAAATGGAAAGGTGATTGTAACATGGTGATTATTTATTCCAGTGTCTCTCATTGAAAAAGGTGATCTCAGAAAACCTAGATTCCTGCAGAGCAGTATGAAGTATTTAATTGCAAATAGTCACAGAATCCACCTAGGATATGGGTTTAGCAATCAGATATGCATTTGTAGGTATGACTGTAGCTGGCACCAACAGACAGAAGATTTCATGAGTCTCTTAATTCAGATGTGTGAGGAGTTTTTTGTGATGAAGGAATACCATGTTGAGTTTGAGAGAAATAAGAGACAGGCATATGTACATGTAATGCTGGCTCATAGCTTGATGAATTATGTTTTGTGGAGCAGGATGCCCACAGACTCTCAGTCAATTTCTGCACAAGCATTTCACATTTGCTAAACAGATCATGAAACTTTGGGTATGTGTCTCCCAAGAAAGCTGCATCCACAGTTCTCTTTGCAAATTGTTTGGAAGACCAGATGTTCCTGCCTGCACGTTTCCTGCTTAAGTCAATAGAAAGCACTGATGGCATGGTGTTTCTCTTTCCCATTGCAGGCCCTACCAGTGTGGTCACTGCTCCCAGTCCTTTTCCCAGCCGTCAGAGTTGAGGAACCATGTAGTTACGCACTCCAGTGACAGGCCTTTCAAGTGTGGCTACTGTGGTCGTGCTTTTGCTGGTGCCACAACACTCAACAATCACATCCGGACGCACACTGGGGAAAAGCCCTTCAAGTAAGTACTTGAAGCCAACAGCCTTTGCCAGCTGAGATTAGAGAGGAAAATGCATTGCTGCTGTTCACTAGCATCACTGCTCCATATCAGCACAGAGCAGAGGCTCCCTTGAAAGCCAAGGTCAGACCACTAGATATAACCACTCTTAGTGGTGTGGCTAAAATCAGAATTAAGCCAGGTGTGGGTTTGGGTGTCTTGCTAGCCTTGAACAATTTTCTATCTTCCATTGAGAACTTGATTTTTTAATGTAATGACAAGCCGCTGCCAGAGAGCCATAGCTGAAAACACACTCAAGACTGGGACAGGCTATGATGTAAGAACATTAATATGATTCTTTGATGTCTACATGATAAGGTAGATGGAACTTCACATTCAAGCTACTTTGGGTCTGGTCAAATAAGGGGTAGAAATATCTGTCTTTTTTTTAGTCTCAGAATCACTGCATATAAAATGCAACTCTGGTTTGTGGGGGAAGTTTGATAAGATCATAGTAATAAATTGGTAGTGTTCAGCTGTCCAAGATACACAAAAAAAAAAAAAAAGTCACTTGGTCAGGATGTTTTTTAATTAAACAGTCTCTGCTTATTTCTGTAGTTTCTGTTGACTGAAATTAAAGCCAAGCACATAACTGCATCTTGGAAATAATTTTCCCTCTATGCTCACCTTCAGTTATAGCACAGATTGCTCAGGTAGATTTTACCTTCTGCTAAGCAAGATTCTGCCTACTTAACAGCAGGTGTTCTTCAATGCAGAATACACATTTTCCATATTTGTGCCCATGTCTTTGCTGAACTGACAGGCACAAATTTTATGGATGTTTTACCTGGAACAATTCCATGTTGGAGGAAAAATGACGTATTGATATCAATGTGTAATGTATTGATACCACTTCATTTGGAAGCAACTTGGTGTTCCAGCGAGAAATGAGAACACATGCAGAGGAAGGTGTGTGTGTCTCTCCCAGTTCTCTAAGGTCTGCCTATCCACCATCTACTTTTCTATGTTTGTCTTCTTTTCCACTTTTGCTGTCCTTTGCTCTTGGTTTGGTTAATGTAAGAGAACTCAGCCATGGGGCCTGCCAGAACCCGTCATAACAAGCCCAGTAGAGATACCAGTAGAGACGCTTTGCCTCCATATATGGCTGGAAGGAAGCATGGCTTCTGTACATGTCTCTGCTTGGGGCAAGGGGACAGAGCCAGGAACCAAATACTGCATACCCAGGACAGAAGAGCTTGCATACTAGTAGTAGGAGCTAGGATAGCTTTTTAGGTGGCAAAACATGGAAACTCAGAGCATCTAAATATTGGCTCCTCTAGAGCCCATGGAAAATGAGCCAAAACCAGATTGATTTTATCTAGTTGCTGTGTAAATAGATTTTAGTAATTAATGGAAGAGGTTTCCAGGTCAAAATGGAAAATAGATTTCTTTTAATGTAAAGGTGTTACTTATGTGTAACCTTGTTGACTCCACTTAATTTTTTTCCTTAAGATCCTGTTTTTGTCATGTTTCCAATAGATCTGCTATTTTGCCCCATTTGGAGTAATTATTTTCCCGGTTTGGTTTGGTTATTTTTCTCCCCTTTTCCAAAGTTGTCTTGACTACTTTTCCAAAATTGTCTTGACTACTGCACAATTTCATTTGCGAAAGTTCTTAACATACTGCAATTAACCATTGATCTGGAATTTGTTTGTTTATTTTGCCCTGCTTATGCTGAAGTATGTAAGTATTCTGGGATATATCTGGCCATTCTTGAAGCTGCAGGGCAGAGCAACAGAAAATGTGGATGATCTGTGCTGTTTCTTTAAAATGCATGGCATAATTTCATACTTGCAAGATTTTTATGTAGTTTATTCCTCAAACTCAAGAAAAAATAAAGTACCAGTTTCTCTCTGGAAGACCTGTTGAAGTATTTGCAGTAAGTTGACCAGTCATTTCGTATGAAGCTAAAACTGGAGCTACAGATCTTCCAATCCCTGCTAGTCAGGTAAGGGGATGTATACACTGTGATCCTGCAAGCTGTTCAAAAAGGCAAATTTGCCTCCCCTGCAGGGCTGCTTGCATTTGAGAGAGGAGGTGCAGAAAACTTGTCCAGAAATTAATCAACCCTCTCTGCTGGAGGAAAAAGAGATAGCAAAAGCTCATCTTGATATCTCACCACCATCATGCAAGACATGGTATTAAGTAAGCTTAGGGTGAAAAAAAAAATCAACAAATTCCAAGAAATAAGAATTGTAAACGTGACATACAAGATTTCTGTCCCTTGCTCATGCAATTTTGTTTTAAAGTCTTTGTTTAAAAAGTGATTTTGAGCGCAACAAAAAAGTGTAAAATGGAAAAGTCCTGTCAGAAAAGGTTTCTTAAAAATTCTGTATTTATGGTAATGTACATACTTCCATTGAATATTATCTTTACTTTTAGCAAGAACAAGCATGCATGGGTAGTGCTAAATTATTTTTAAATAAGCGACTTTAAAAGTAACAGACATAGTTTTAAAGGTATAACCAATTTCATAGGTGAAAATAGGCAGTTAGCCGGATGGTTAACTCACATCTACTGTGAATGCAATCTCACCATTTCTAATGCAATAAGACAGTTAGGCTTGTAAGTGGCATTTGGACAAATTACAGTGTGCATGGATTAAGCACACAATGTCAAACACTAAGTGTATGTTTGTATGTACATTGCTTTTGGAAGCTGGTTTTAAAAATGGTGAACATAAGGTGACTGTATTTTAAAATACCGATTTAGAGGTTTGGAAAGACCTCTAAAAGAGGTCTGATTGGATAAAAAAGATTTTTCTGTGAGAAGACGTTTTCTTTGTAGGTCTTAGGCAACTTTGAATGTACGGTGGAAGACTTTTTCTATTTGCTTTTCATTATAGATAACAATGCTAAGTGAGGTTATCTGTAGTCAAAGCTTAAGCTGCGTTGCCTGGACTGCAGGTCCAGTTAGAAGGGATTTCTTTTCATGTCATCACAAGCTATCAAGTCAGCCTCACCACTGTAAAGTTTTTGTGTATTCTTATCTTACTGAAGTCTCCACTATGGCTGCTAGTCTGGGAACAAAGCTCTGAAAAAAATTAAAAGGTAGGAGAGAAAGGAAAATTATCATACATCCCAGGTTTTTTTAATTCTTCCCTCAAATACATTCCATTTCAGCAAGATTAAAGAATAGTTGAGGGACTTGTCTGCAGAACCAGGTTTATGCAAACATCTAATATTTGTGAGTCAACCCAAAAGAATTAGAGGGAAGATTCAGACTGGGATAACCCAGGTGTTTTTCATTGTTTCTTACTGAAATGAAAACTGGGGAAAGATTCGTTTCAGGTTGAAAATAGATGTTGAACCTGCAGTGACATCTCAGCTTTGTCCTTTTTTTTTTTTTTTAAAATTTTTTTGCTTGTTTTGGCTTTTGGGGTTTTGTTTTGCTTTTTTCAAACCTTTCAAATAAGTTAAAAATTTAGCATGAAATGTATTTTTGGTTGAAATGTTAAAATGCTTATGTTGAAAATGTCAAACAAAGATATTTTTTCCTAAAATAGACTCTCAGCATTTTCTTCACCCAAAGAGTGAAGAAAGTTTCACGGAGTGTGACATGAACTTTGTAATTAAACCAGTCCTGCCATATAATCCTCAATGTCAATGTTTTGAAAGCACTGTGAAGCAAACTAGCAGACCAGTGACAACGAGGGCTTTCTAACCAAAATCAGAGAACTGAATACTTCACAAATATCCAAAACTCATTGATGTTCATGTTGTTTACTACTCCCACTCAAGCAAACCACATAGGGAAATCTTGTGGTACAATGAAGTTTGATGAGGTTGAATGTTGTAGCACAGCGTTGCTCCTTAGAATTAAAATGAAGGCACAAACACATTTAAAGAAAAAGATAACATGTATTCCTTTTTCGCTGATGGCATCTAATTGTGTGAGGACTTTTAAATAACTTCTTCAGATCTACGTTTTGTCAGGGGCTGTTTATATTACTCTCAAATGTGGTCAGATGGCTTAAGAGCAAATTAAGTGGTCTCTCAGATAATAGGTATAATTACTGCCAATGCTTGTACCTACACTTGTGGTTTAAACAAAAATTTAATGTATGTCTAATAGCCAATCTTGGGCTTAGCCTCACGGTAACTTTGTGAGTGGTCTGTGAGTGGTCACATAAGAGGTGGACTCCTTTTTCCTCTCTGACTGTTTGGGCTACTGTTTAACTGTCCAACAAAACATTAAACGTGTGGCTGGAGTACAGAAATATGTGCACACAAGAACATGCACGCACATGATCACCAGTCTTGTAGACACAGGTCCCAGTGGTTATTCGCTATGACAGGCTGGGAAAGGATGGTTGATAGAGGGAATGAGTACATCATAATTCAAAAGAAAAAATATTCATAGAATCATAGAATAGTTAGGGTTGGAAAGGACCTTAAGATCATCTAGTTCCAACCTCCTGCCATGGGCAGGGATGCCACACACTAAACCATGCCACCCAAGGCTCTGTCCAACCTGGCCTTGAACACCACCGGGGATGGTGCATTCACAGCTTCCCTGGGCAACCCATTCCAGGACCTCACCACCCTAACAGTAAAGAATTTCTTCCTTATATCCAGTCTAAACTTCCCCTGTTTAAGTTTGAACCCATTGCCCCTTGTCCTCTCACTACAGTCCCCAATAAAGAATCCATCCCCAGCATCCCTATAGCCCCCCTTTAGATACTGGAAGGCTGCTATGAGGTCTCCATGCAGCCATTTGCTGCTTTACTACCGTTCCTACCTACAGTGGGATAGTTGTGCCGACTGCTGTGACACTGCCATCTTCACCTTTCCTATCAGTTTGTATCCAGCAACAGGTTCTCTGGACGCATTGAAAAGAGAAGTCAGGGGCGTAATACATGTCCCTGCCTGTAAGCTAGGCACTTATATATGCAAAGCTATTTGTCCTAAAAACACCATCCACACCCTTGCAGGTGCTTAGAAAGTATTAGGCATCTTAGGTACTATCTGAAGGTTACCTGTGTACATGAGAAAGCCAGGGGAATTAGGTGCCTTGCCATAGGCTTCATTCAGACTTTTTCCAGGGCTGTATAGTGCAGATGGCGTAGCCTTACCAGCAGCAATACTTGGCACCCACATCTATCCCATCCAAAGGGTGGATGCTTGTAACAAGGGATTTATTCTTTTCTGGTCTCTCTTCAGCATCCTTCTTTTCTGTGTCTGCATGAGTGTTTCCCAGAACAGCCTGTAGCTGGGAAGTTAGAGCACTCTGATGGCAGAAGAAAATTGTGGAAAAAGGTCAGGAACTTGCATTTGAAAGTAGTACGGTGAGCCTTACTCTGCTTTCAAGTACAATGCAAGGGTCTGAGTGAATGCAGTGCCCAACTCTAGCTTCCCAGGCAAGCTCCAGAAATGGTAAGGAGGCCTGCCACAGCTTCATGGCCAGTGTTTTTAATGAGTAGCTCTATGTTTTGATCACCTTATAGTCTTACTTTGGTTCACATATGGCCCCATGGCATCCTGATATAGCACATTTCATTTATTTAGCCAGACATTTAGAAATCAGGTGTTACCACACCTGATCTTGTAGATTATTTTGCAACTCTACCATTTACAGCTTACTCAGGCAAGGATCCAAGCCTCCTATTACTCAGCAAACAAAGCACTTGTCTTTGTAGACATCAAAATAACAAAACTATCAAGTTCAAGCAGATGGCAATATCTCATACAAAGTTAGCCCCAGCCTTAAAATTGATTCTTATGTCT